>OY294070.1:83986514-85349014 GCA_958510875.1 Endomychus coccineus
TATCAAATCATTATTCTACTAGCTTCAGAAGTGTCTAGACGTGTTTTGTTAGTGCTTAAATCAAAGGTGAGTTTATTTATTGACTTGAATATTATATTCATATGTAGAGTTAATTTCTATGTACTGAATATTTATTTTTTTGCTTTTCTTGAAACTGTGCAGGCTAAACTTTAACTTTTTGAAAGTATTTATTGATCTTCTTTTATACAATTTGATTTGGTAAATATTAATAATAATTTGGGGGTATTTATTAATTTTCTTTTATTCAATTTGGTGGGGTAAATTCAACACACACAAAAATAATTCTTCACTGCTAACTTCCATCGATTTGTTTTAGATCTTTTAAAATAATTTAAAATGGATTTTGCCAAACTGAACCAAATCTCGTTATTGCAGAGAGCAACACCAACGAAAATATCAGAGCTAAAATTGGACGTGCCACATCTGATTTTGAATTTAAAAACTATAAATACTAAATTTGGGGAGGCTATTTTGGCGGAGTTGGAGGGAGAGCTAACTGTTTTCCTACCCAAACGTTTAACAACAACGCTTACTCCCCTCATCGAAGATATTAATAAAGGGCGCAACACAGCCCTAATATATCGAGGGGAAGAGGCCATCGGGACAGGAAAATCCTGCTAGAAACTCGAATTCACAGAATTGTCCTCCCCAAGGAGTTGAGAGCCTTCCACCACCACCACCACCACCACCAACAACATCCCTCCTGGGTACTACTGTTATATACCATAAGGTAGGCTGCTTGTTTATTGTTTAAAATATGGTTTCAATCGCGAAAATGAGTGGGGAGATCGTTAATATTATCAACGAGGCTCAAAAGGATTTGTTAAAATCAAAATTATCCCCTCAGGAAATAACGAAGTGGATAGGTTTCTGTACTAAGTACATTAGAACCTTTTCCAAACATATAACAAAGGATACTTTGAACTTGTCGTGTAAGAATCAATTGCAATGTAATATCGGCCATTTAAAAAGATTCAAAATTTTATTAGAGATCCGAAATAAACCCCCTACAACTAATAAGAACCGTAGTGAGCGAATTCGTTGGGAGGATGGTAAATGTGCATTTTCCCAACGAATTCGAACTGGCTTTATAACAAACATTTCTCATTTAGATCCATTAAATTTTTTATATGATGCCTTTCATCTGTTTCACCCTAGAATCACCAAAATTTTACATACTTACAATTTTATCAAGGTAAACACAACATTTTGTGGGGAATATATGCGACTTAATGCGATCGACGAGCTTATCCAAACAGAGTATAAATATTTCCACACCAAATCCGCTCCAATAGATTCTTTTACAAATTTATTGGAGTGGTTCAAGGAGCATGTTATTGATAAACTCCAAGTAAAGCTGGATGATTTTTTGGAACGAGACTCGGGGTGGAGTCTTAGGGAGGTTATCAGTTTGGGCATAAATATTAATAAACATGAAGTCATCAATTCTGGGTCCTCTTATATAGTTCTACCAACAGAGATACTTCGAAAGCATGCTGTTATTAATGTTAAAAATTATGATGAATATTGTTTTGCCTGGGCAGTAACAGCGGGACTACACCCGACAGCTACCCATTCAGATCGTGTTTCTTCATACCCCCATTTTAGTAATGTTTTAAATTTACAAAATCTAACATTTCCCCTACCTATATCTCAAATTCCAACTTTCGAGAAGAATAACGATATTTCAATTCATGTGTTTGTTTTGGAATTATGTGGAGGTAATGAGCAGGGTGATGGGGAGAAATTGAAGGTTCTCCCTGCATATTTAACCAAAAATAAATTAGATGGACATTTTAATTTACTATTAATTCAGGATAAATATTATCGAGATGTAGAACCTGCGAAATCCCCAAATTTTATCGACCCCACAGTTGAATTTCACTATTGTCTAATCAAAAATTTATCTAAACTTGTAAATTCGCAAATTAGCTGGAACAACAAAACTTATTTGTGTGATAGATGTTTAAATAATTTCAAGAGTGAGAATAAGTATAAAAATCACGTTGAGGATTGTGGTAAAATGAACATGTGTAAAATAACATTCCCTCAGGATGATTATTTGAAATTTAAGAATCACTCAAACAAACTACCCATACCATTTATTATTTATTTTGACTTTGAGGCTCTCCTATTACCTATTCAGAACTGCCCTCAATCTAATGTAAGTTCATATACGAACAAAACTCAACTACACGAGGCGTATAGTGTTGGCTATTATTTAAAATGTCAATTCAACAATTCTCTATCACGATTTGATAGCTATAGAGGATCAGACCCCGCCAAATGGTTGACAGATCAGTTAGATAAAATTGGAGAATTTATCGATCTAAAACTTAAATCTATTGTACCTATAGACTTGAATGGTAATAGTTTACTTGATATAATGAAGGAAACGAAATGCCATATTTGCGAGAGACAGTTCGAAGAGGGGGATGTTCGGGTTAAAGATCATTGCCACTTCACGGGCAAATATCGAGGATTAGCCCATCAAGACTGCAACCTAAATTATAAATATCGATTCGTAGTACCTGTTGTGGCTCATAACCTCAGCGGGTACGATATGTTTTTGCTAATTCGAGATATTGCCAAAACGTCCAAGCAGAATATTCAAGTACTCCCCATCAATAAAGAGAAGTATATAAGTTTCACTAGAAGCACCAAAAATTCTGTGGTTAAATTCCGTTTCATAGATTCATGTAGGTTTTTAGATTCAAGTTTAGATAAATTAGTCTCATATTTGAATGTGGGTGACTTGAGTATTCTGAAAAGCGAGTTTGCGCACTTATCCGATGAAAAATTTAAATTATTAACTCGTAAGGGAGTATTTCCCTATGAGCACTTAGATGATTGGGGTAAATTGAACGAGGAAAATCTTCCTCCAATAGAGAAATTTTTTAATAAATTACGCGACGAATCGATAAGTGAGGATGATTATAGGCATGCTCAAACAATTTGGACTAGTTTTAAATGCAGAAATTTAGGTGATTATTCAGATTTATATTTGAAAACAGATGTTTTATTATTGGCAGATGTATTTGAGAATTTCCGCAGCAAATGTATGGATCTTTTTGCTTTAGATCCGGCCCACTATTTCACGGTCCCCTCCTTCACGTGGGACTGTATGTTGAAATATACAAATGTGTATTTACAATATTTGAAAGACATCGATATGGTCTTATTTGTGGAGAAGGGAATTCGTGTAGGTGTGAGTCAATGCAGTAATCGATTTGCAAAGGCCAATAATAAATACATGAATAATCAAGACCCCGAAAAAGAGACAAGTTATCTCATGTATTTCGATGTATGCAATCTATATGGGTGGGCTATGATTCAATATTTACCCTATGATGGGTTCGAGTGGGTTGAAAACCTCGATGATGTAGATGTCAGAAACGTCTCAGACGAAAGTCCAATTGGTTACATATTGGAAGTCGATTTAGAATACCCACCTGAACTACATGATCTACACAAAGATCTCCCTCTTTGCCCGACACATACAGCACCACCCAACAGCAAATTACCTAAATTACTAACAACTCTCCACAATAAAACTAAATATATCATTCACTATCGAAATTTAAAACAATGTTTGGCGCTGTGGATGGTGCTGAAAAAAGTCCATAGGATTTTAAAATTTAAGCAAGCCCCATGGCTTAAAGCGTACATAGATCTTAACACGAGATTGAGGGCAGCTCTCTTCAAGTTGCTGATCAACGCAATTTTCGGTAAATCTATGGAAAATGTACGAAAGCATAGACTAGTTAGATTAGTTAATAAATGGTATGGACCCTATGGGCCTCGCTATTATATTTCGCAACCTAATTTCAATAGCAGTAAGATATTTGAGGAGAATTTGGTAGCCATAGAACAGAATAAATTAGAAGTCCTATTTAACAAACCCATTTATGTGGGGATGTCCATTTTGGACATTTCCAAAACCTGCGTTTACAATTTTCATTATGGCTTCACGTTAAAATTATATAAAGACCCAGGATTGATGCGATTATGTTACACTGATACTGACAGTTTGATTTACCACATTATAACGAACGATGACATTTATGAGACAATTATAAATGAGAATATTGAAAAATTTGACACTAGTGATTATGCCCTAGACAACCTCTTTAAGATTCCACAGGTCAACAAAAAAGTAGTAGGCTTAATGAAAGACGGGAATAAAGGCCTCCTCATGGATAAGTTCGTCGGTTTGCGGGCAAAAATGTACAGCTTCACTGTCCAAAATCATGACGCTAGTGACGTCACAAAGAAAGCCAAAGGGGTGCGCGAGTATGTCTTACGAAATACGATAACATTCGAAGACTATGTTAGATGTTTGGAAGAGAACATCGAAATGTATCGCGTGCAGAGATCCATCCGCTCTTTCGACTTAAAGCTTTATACCATAGAGCAAAATAAAATCTGTTTGAGCCCCTTTGATAATAAAAGGGTAATATTGGGGGACAAAACAAGCACCCTACCTTATGGCCATTATTCTTTAGATTAGAATTAAGATTTTTTTTGTTTTCAATTATAAAGATATATGTATTTTTGTTTCAAATTATAGGTTAAGTTATTATTATTATTATTATTATTATATTATATTATATATTATATATTATATTATATTATATATATATATATATATATATATATATATATATATATATATATATATATATATATATATATATATATATATATATATGTATGTATATATACTTTTTTCCAAAAAATAAAATATTTTATGAGGAAGTTTGGGTGTTTTAATAAAACCAAAAAAATAATAGCATCAATTCTTTTATTGTTCTAAATCATACAGAACTTTATTCTTATAGAAAAATAACATTTCTCTAAGTGTATTGCTTAATAAACAGTCGAGCGAAATACCGATGAAACAATACAAGAGGGCCATTTCATCGGGCTGCTGCTGCTGCTGTGGGTCTCTCATACTTTTAATCATATCAATAACATTATGATAGTATGTGGAAAATCCAAAATGTTCGAGAAAAGACACTCGATGCAATAGCACTTCATCGTTGATTCGAATAATTTCTCGAACATCTTCCTCGCTCAACCACACATGGATATTATGCTTTGTAACTTGAAGTAAATTAACATTATTAAAGTACACAAGTTGGACTATTTGACAGTATTCATCAGATAATATGGGTGCAGCATCGAAATCAGATTGTAAACTTGCGAAGAACTCGGTGATTTTCACTAGAAGAATATCGATTAAACCGATCCATTCTAGCAGACTAAAGCTGAGTTTGCAATTTTGAACGTATTGAACGAGTGAGATTGTAGGTGAGAAGGTCCGTACAGGACTCAATCCACATTTGATTTCATAACTTGCCCCCACCAACGGGTACGTTGTATTCATCAATAGGATTGGTTCATCTTTTGCCTTCATTTCGAACTCTTCTAAAATATGATCCAACTCAGAACAGTTGCTGCTGCTGCTATCTTCATCAACACTAGCCTGGGACAACATCTTATTAAAACTGTTCTGGATTGTTCGATTCGCCAGAACCTAACCCTCGCTCACAAAATATTTACTTGCACATTCGCAGGTCATTAGCAGCATATTTCTTTGATTTGATTGGAAGTTTGGATGAGAACATCGAAGCATAAAACTTGAAGTGTGGGGGGAGGAGAAAATTTGTGGTGTTGGTTGCGTAGTCCATCGACTATGTATGAGTCAAAGAAGAAAGTTTTATTAGAAGTTCCTCTACGAATCCCTCGTAGATCCATTATTTCACAGCGGTAAGGCAGAAGCGCGATCCGATAAAAATCGACATCAATTTCATGTAGCACTTTGAAACAATCAAGTATATAGGATCTAGGTTTTGGGGTTATACCAGGAATTTGATGTAATATAAATTTCTTCCATCTATTTTCGTATATAAAGTAGCCTTCAACATTCATATCAATTATGTCCCAATCGTTTTCGGGTGGGTTGAAATCTCCTCCAAAATAGAAAATATCCACATAACCGCATTCCTTCACAGCCCCAATAACGAACGTTACAAATTCTCCAGCGATTATCCAATTTTTAGATGGTAATTGTAATTCTTCAAGGGTTTCCATCAAATTTGGAGGACATGCTACACTTATAAATTGTTTTGCATCGTACACGGTGGTAAGTACATTATGAACAAAACTGTTGTATAATTGCAAAGACATTTTCACGCAGACTGATTCGATTATTTGACTTCCACTAGGTTGAACCACCAGTCAAATATTTTATTAGGAAGACATGCGCAGCAGCAGTACATTATACAACATCAGAATTTTCAATCCAACTTTTCTCTTTTATACCGTACCATTTTACATACATTTTATCACCCTTTTTTCGAAGCACCTTCTCGATCAAATAAACATCTGGCTGTTTGGTTTTCTGTAATTCTTCCTCGTAGAAACAGCCGCTGATTGGTGCGTTGGTCATATCTTCTAGTAGATATGTGACCGGGTTGGTAATTTTAACTTTGATGATTTTAAATAATTCCGCACTCCAATTGGGCGTAAATCCCTTCTCAAAAATATGTTTAGCTTTACTTATTCGCACAATATCCCCTACGTGGTATTTGTGAGATAGGGCCAACTTAATGTGTGAGTAAGATTGCTTCAATATGCGACTTTCATTCTGTTTCGTAGCCTTAAACGGAGCCATTTTAATAGTTCTATGTTTACGATGATTATATTTTTCGGTGACTTCAGGGAGTGTATCCACCCATTTGTATTTTCCACTCAGACTGAATTGCTTGTAGATCGCTTCTTTCAACGTTCGAATGACGCGTTCAGCAATGGCTGCTTTCTTCACAGAATACGTATTATAATGGTTGATTTTATGTTTTTTCATTAGCTCGTCAAAGTGCTTGTTGAAGAATTCTTTTCCCTGATCGCTTTGCAGGTTCCTAGGCGTACGATGTGACCCTTCTAACAATAGGTTCCTAGGCGTACGATGTGACCCTTCTAACAATATAGAACTGACCGCTTTCCGAACCTCTTCGGCTGATTTCGTTTTCAGCGGGCGTGTCCACAGAAATTCCGAGAAGCAATCGATCACCACCAAAATGTATTTAAATCCACGATTTTCGCGCGCATAATTACCCATTTCGGCAAGATCCATTTGCCACAAGTCATCCAAGCCTTTTATGATTGTTCTGCGACGTTTAAAATTCTTTCGAACAGGCTTATGAAGCTCATCAACCACCTGCGCTTTACCATTAATCATTTTTTGGGGTCGATCGGTGTTGTCGGAGCTAATAACTTTTGTGGTGGTGGTGAGGTGGTAGGAGCTCTTTTATAAGGATGATGTGATGAGGCGGCTTCACCTTTTGCTTTTTTTGATATCTTCAGCGTAGCACCCGGAGTCAAACTGATGATGACATCAATCGCTTGTTCTATTTGCAACACTTTGCTTTCGATGGTCTGTATACGTGTGGTCATGGGCTGATCATTAGTACTACGCGTTTTATAGTTTAATTCTAAAGTTATCAGTTTACTATTGATGGTCTGTATACTATCGAATAGGTCGTTATATTTCGAACTGTTTTCTTGATCGTTACTAACAAGTGTTTCATAGTCTTCACGTATTTTCTTCAATAATTTTTCAAGATTTGCCTCATTTGCTTTATTAGTTTTGAACGATGCTATCATACCATCTACAAGTTTTTCAATTTTAATCCTATTTTGTGTTGTAGAAGCAATCAGAGAGTCTGTGAATTTTTTATTTTCGATGTGAAGGTACCCACCCTCATTATGTATACTCTGTTTTATAGCTGTAGAGTTGACATCACTTTGATCTTTGTATGACTGTAATTCGGTATAAAGGATCTTCAAATCTTCGCGAAGTGCATCTATTAATCGTGTTAAACTTGGAATTGAGGAATTCATGATGTTATTGACGTTTATATGAATGGCTGCATACTTTACCAAAACTTCACTCAAATTTGCATTCACTCTAGTGATAGTGTTATCTACATATGCTTTGTTTGCAACATCATTATCCGAGATAGGTATTTTCACATTACAAATTTTCAAATTTTCCATATCCACATCACCTTCGGGCGTATGCCTTAAAATGTTCATAAACATCGATCTGCGTTTGAAAACGTCGACGATGCTATCACCCGACAACGCTGATCGTCTACCGAACTTATCAAGACTCATTATATAAATGGTGTTGGGTTGAAGTATCCAGTACTAATATATGATGTTAGCCTCTCTTAGTTCATTTATTATAGCAACAATTTCATTATCGTGTGAAGTATTTCCAGCTTGTTGTGATGCCATCAGTAGTTTTAGTCGGTCCACCAGCTCGTTTGGATCATCCCAAAAAATATATTCCATAGGCTTCTTGTTGTATGTTAAATGTAAACCGCTACCGCTTGCTGCTGCTGTCGAAGTCGTCTCCGACGACGATACAGAGGTTGGTCGAAACATAGGTTTAATTATGGACATGTACTTTATCGCACTGGTACCCTTCAAACGACCATTAACATTTTTATGTGCATTTGTTAACCTCAAAATTTCTTTGTATGCTGCTCGATCGTTATTTGTGAATTTTGTGGGTGTTTTGTAGAATATGAGATCGTACAATCCAGGTGTTCCCTTTGCGCTATATCCTGCAGTTTCGATATTCTCACCGAATATTATCTTTTTAACACCTAGAATCCAACCGGCAGAGCTCGCATCATAAACAGGTCCATATACTTTATCGATTTTCTTGTTGTTTTCCCAATGCTCTTGAACGTATTTACGAACTTGTGGGGGATAATGTGCAAGTGAAGGTTCAATCTCAGTCATAGCATCATCGAACGCGTCATCCTCCTCTCCACCCTCCCCCTCTTCTTCTTCTTCATCGTTATCTTTAGGTTCTAATTTTATTTCTTTTTTCATTAACTGCGCAGTAGGATGTTTAATTTTTTTAACGATCGCTTTCAATGGTGTGGCGATAGGTTTGAACAGTTGTTCTATTGATTCATCTTCTTCAGATTTACCTAGCTTCAAGGCCAAATATTTCTTCCTTATAGACTTACTCAATTCGAAGATTTTTCGCTTACGTGCTAACTGATCGACGTCCATCTTGTATTTGGACTAAAATTGACAATTCACGTTTTTATATATACATCGAAACCTTTGCGATATCTACCATCGTTCAAGTCGAAATCCTTTGCAATAACCAAAGTTCCGAAATTATCCGTCCAGCACATGGCGCACATCTTCTTGAACTGATTGAAATCGACGTCGGGCGATACGTGCTCATCAAATACATGCTTCAAATTGATCTCGTCCTGCTTAAAAAGAACGATCAAATTACAATTGTCGCGAATCAATTGTTTCGGTATTTTCGAGTACGTTTGGCACAGATATGCCGCATCGATATTCTTATGTCTACACATGGAATAGTATTCCCGAATTTTTTGTTGACCCTCGCACGCGATGTCATCAAAAAGGAATACGGAATTAGCTTTAGCCTCGTTCGGGCTTATTATTTCCTCGTTGTCCTTATAGGGAAAATAGCCGACACCTTTAACTCGATCTAAAACTTCCTGCAACAGTTGATACTTGGGCTGATACAACGACTTTGAGTATACGTAGACGTTTTTGAACTTTGCCCCATTTGGATTGAATAATAGCGATAACATCACGTTCGTTTTACCACACCCACTAGGTCCACAAATTATAGCGCGAAAAGAGTCGGGTAACAATTTACCATGTTTACCTATGCGATTAGTAGTCGCCGACCCGAGGTCTAAATTTTCGATGGGCAGTGTCTGCTCTTGTTGAACGGTCTTCATATTGTGAGGTAGTTTGAATCTGATGATTGCTTTTATAAATAGAAACGTTCGGAGATCGCGAGCTCAGTATCAATGTTGATCTATCAGGGTGAAGGTCTGTTGAATTCGCTCATAAACAGTCTCCCGTTCGAAGTACATATTCCATCGTATCAATTCTGTGGACCTGGTACTAAGCTACAGAAGCGACTTGCGCGTGGCGATAAAGGTGTTAATCCGTTGGATTCGGCCTGTCGCGAACACGACATAGCTTATTCCCAGCACAAATCTCTAGAAGATCGTCATAAGGCCGATAAAATATTAGAGGACGCAGCTTGGCAGCGTGTTAAATCTAAGGACGCTAGGGCCGGCGAAAGACTAGCTAGCCTATTGGTTACTGGGGGAATGAAAGTTAAACGTAAACTAGGAATGGGTCTTAAGAAACGTGCTGGTCGTCGTGGAGGATGTTGCTTTCGGAAAGATATAGTGGGACATATTTCTAAGTCTATGGAACCGTCTGCGTCGTTGCGAAAGTCTGCTATGAATGCATTGAAAGCTGCACGAATAGCTATTAAGCGAGTCGGAGGTAAGAAGCGTGTTAAAGTACCACGCATAATACCCCTGCCGAAATCTGGAGGATTCCTCCCGTTATTACTACCTATTTTGGGGGCGCTGGGGGCCTTAGGGTCTGTGGCGGGTGGTGCAAGTGCCATCGCTAATACAGTAGTCAATGCTAGAAACGCCAAAAAGAAGCTTGAAGAGGATCAGCGTCATCATGCAGCTATGGAATCGTTAGGTAAAGGATTATACTTGCGGAAGAATGCGAAAGGTGGATTTGGGTTGTTTTTGAAGAAACAACAAAAAAACTTCCAATAGAGCTGCCCAATAGACCGTTGTACGATGTGGATTTGGTGCGTTTCGCGAAAAAAATTAAAATACCTCATTTTCGTGGTGTCTTTATGCGAGACAATTTACCTAGGAAACGTCCTTGGAGGCAAGAATGTGCCATTTTGAATTTGGATTCGATCAAAAACAGCGGTACTCATTGGGTGGCCTTTAGAAAAATAAATAACCAAGTGGAATACTTTGACTCTTTTGGAAATTTAAAACCACCCAAGGAACTAGTTCGATATTTGGGTGGTGGTGGTAGGGTTAGAATTTTCTATAATAACGACGCTTATCAAAAGTATGATCAGGTGATTTGTGGACATTTATGTTTGAAATTCCTCAGTTCTACGTAAACATCTAGAGTGAGCAGTCATGTCTGAATCCTACGATAAATTTATCGGAAAGATTATGCAACAACTTTCTGTTGATATTCAAAGACCTGGAATGCATGCAATCATCCGATACGTATATGATAATCTAATAAAAGCAATGGAAAAACCTTCAAGCGAACTAAGCAAAAAAGACTTATTATTTCTCCCGATGGAATACATTCTAAAACATTTGGATTTGGTGTCTCTCAATCAGAATGAAGTTCCGAAATATATGTTGAAAACCCTTTACCGTCATATGAGGTGTACGGAACATATCGACGAAGATTGCGATTGTCTGCCGCCTCCTCGCAAACTATGTTCGCAATGTTTATCTGAACAGATATCGAAGGTCATGGAGACCGAGGGAATAACGCATCATGAGAAGCAGGTGTTGATTGAAGAAGTGTGCAGAGACGATCCATACTTTATGCGATCATACTTATTCCATATATTAATGTGCAAATATAAATAGAAATGTTACAATAAATTCTTATCAGTATCATGTCGCAGTTATTCACGCTAACAAGCACCAACCATATATTCTCGTTCACACCGCAGAATTCGATCGAGTTGAAGCCTGATAAGCGATACTATTTGGCTTTGTTGGGATTCACTTCTTATAACTCTATACCGAATATCGAGAACGAGAAATTTTACTATTTGGGGGGCGATGGAAAGACTCTGAAAACAATCGAAATACCTGGCTATAGAATTGTGGAACGTCCGAAGAATCCTCTATATTTACCAGTGTCAGATATCGGTGAAATTACCAACATCACCATACTCGCCCTAGATCAACATTCGAATCCGATAAATTTTCGAGGTGAAGAAAGTGTTTTACATCTACATTTACAAGAAGTCTGAAAACAGAATATGGGATTAGTTGTTGCTGTGGGTAATAAAAGAACCTCACACGCTTCATATCCATCAGTCTTCAACAAAACACCGAAAGTGCGAGAGCTAACCCTCACCAAAGCCAACCGATTAGTTCTACAATCTTTAGGGTTTCGCCTTAAATAAAAATGCCTAATAAGCGAAAGTTTGGTGGTGTAGATGTTGATGGTGGAGATAACAATGTTATCTCATCAATTTTCGATTTATACCAGCAGCCGAAATTCGATGAGTCGATTCGGAAAGCCGAGTATAGATCGATTACACCGTTCGTTAAAGCCTTCAATAACAGCGACATCGTGGAGTTTGGAATAAATCAAGTGGATGCGTTTTTTTCCATGAAGGATACTCTATTGGTGATCAAGGGAAAAATCGAAGTGAAGGGTGGAGGTAATGTTATATTGTTACCGAATTATGGAGCCTTCCTTTTCGACTCGTGCTCGTACGTTGAGAGTGGTAGGGACATCGAAACAGTTCGAGATCCTGGTATAGTCAGCGCTGTTCGAGCATTTACCTGCTACACCCCTACAGCTTCTACGCATATGGCTACCGCTAGTTGGTTGTACCCCCTTGAGAGCGTAGTTTTGCACGAAACTAAATCATTCAGTCTATTGATTCCACTGAAGCATATATTCAACATTTTCAACGATTACCCGATGATTACATTTGGTAGGCAGACTATTCGACTGGTGCGTGCTCGAAACGATAACGATTGCGTTAACATTGAAACCGCCACGACCACCGTTAAATTCCTGATTGATAGCATGGAATTGAAAGTGAAGTATATCTATCCTAACGATATAATTAGAGAAAAGCTCTTGCGAGCAATCAAGAGTGATTCGCCCATCCTAATTCCATTCCGGAAGTGGGAATGCCATGAGCTTCCTGCCATAACAAGCGAGGCCCGACGAGAAATTTGGGCGGTCAAGACTAGTGCGGCAGTTGAAAAACCTCGCTATGTCATAGTATTCTTTCAAACGGACAAACGAAACAATGTGAAGGCTAACCCCACAATATTTGATCATCTGGATATAACAAGTATTCGCTTATCTCTAAACGGTGAATATTACCCTAACGAGCGAATGAACTTGGACTTTGCCAAGGATGATTTCGCGCTCGCTCACCATAACTATACAGAGTTCTACTCTAGCTATACAAATTCCTCGTCGACTGCTGTGAAACAACCAATGTTAGATTACACCAGTTTCAAAAAGCGCTCTACATAATCGATTGTTCGAAACAGGAGGAAGCAGTGAAATCTGCAACTGTTGATGTGCGATTGGAAATCGAGGCAGATAAGGGATTTCCAGCCAATACGAAAGCATATTGTATCATCATTCACGATTGTTTGATGGAGTACTCCCCACTCTCGGAAATAGTGAAGAGTCTGATCTAAAACTTACTGCCTAACGACTGTGAGTGATCAGTTTAGTACGAGCCATCATGAGGATAGCATTGGTTGACATTCAGGGATTCATCATCGATGATGTGTTTCACCCCAAAGAAATGTCTATACAAATTGGGTTCAAACGGCATTATTCGTTGTTTAAGCCACCCACACCGCTAACGATGTTAAGTGAGAAGGACCGAAAATCTGCTTGGTATTTGGAACATTTTTGTCATGGTTTGGAATATACATCGGGTGATGTGGAATATGAAGAAATTGATACTATCCTAAGATTGACTCTACTGTGTGCAGCAGACATTATATATGTTCGAGGTCATCAAAAAGCAGAATTTCTTGCGAATAAGTGCAAGGAGCTAGATATCTTTCCGAGAATCGTAGATGTATGCAGTTTCGACAACACCCTATGCCAAACGGGGAAATTCGAGCCTACAAACAGACTGAGCTGCCTCAATCATCGTAATGATGGTGGGAAATATATGTGTGCGGTCAACCATGTCGATAATCTGCAACATTGGTTCCTCACGATCATACTTCCTAAATGAAATGTACTTTCCTTAAAAAATAAATAAAAAATATTATTAATATTTGATATTTCATTTCTCATACACCTCACACCACACACCGTAAACGACTTCGAGTCGCTATCGAGTCGCTTCCGAGTCGCTTGCGAGTCGCTTCCGAGTCGCTTGCGAGTCGCTTCCGAGTCGCTTGCGAGTCGCTTCCGAGTCGCTTGCGGGTTTTTCCTCATTTACATGTACCCCAGGAGAGTTTTTCTGAAAAAAGTTTGAAATTCATATTCTACGCGTTAAGACCTTTCATTTGATACCCATGAAGCCCCACTTAAAAATAAAAATTTCAAATCCTTATCGCGAGAGATCGGTCAAACTGATCGACATATAAATAGTATATTCTTATTCAGCACATCACGTAGATTCTGAATATGCAATAAAATGATCACTTCCGGTTTCACTTCCGGTGTAACAATGTGTCGAATATATAACCCACTTCCGGTTTAACCCTGATGATGATGTTTGACAGTGGTGGGGACACCTTCATGAAGCAGCCTGTACCTTAGGTCCGCCATGACAGCTGTCACTTGGTGGCGACATCTTCACAAAGCAATCTGTACCTCAGGCCCACCATGACAGCTAGTCCTTAGTCACCACGACAGCTGGTCCTTATGGTCGCCATGACAGCTGGACCTTATGGTCGCCATGACAGCTGGTTCTTATGGTCGCCATGACAGCTGGTTCTTATGGTCGCCATGACAGCTGGTCCTTATGGTCGCCATGACAGCTGATTCTTATGGTCGCCATGACAGCTGGTCCTTATGGTCGCCATGACAGCTGGTTCTTATGGTCGCCATGACAGCTGGTCCTTATGGTCACCATGACAGCTGGTTCTTATGGTCGCCATGACAGCTGGTTCTTATGGTCGCCATGACAGCTGGTCCTTATGGTCACCATGACAGCTGGTTCTTATGGTCGCCATGACAGCTGGTCCTTATGGACGCCATGCTGTCATGTGTTAGTCATGTGACTCTGTACATGTGACACACTTTTTAAACACACCCTGTATACTCTTTACAAATAAAATAAAATCCTTATCACCTACATCCTTTCAAAACTGATAAGGACGAGCTCATCGACAGCTAGAGGACTAGTCCAGTTCATCTACTTACCTATTTGTGTTATAATAAGTTCAACTACATATTCTAGATGTAAACGTAATTTTGGTGTCATCTGATTATAACATTATAAGATGTACTAGTATGTAATAAATAATTTTGGTTGCATAAAACAACTGTAGTTTTATGGCAAGTTGGGGAGTATGTTGAGAATTATGTTGTTAGGTTGGCTAAACTGTGACGTGAGTTTAGGAACACACTAAACTGTCAATATTCAATGTCTTTTTGTCTTTATGTTTACGAAATAAACACGACTTTTAAGTGAGTTTAAGTTATTTATTTAAATTATCCTAATCCTCTTGGTAATTAACGCAGTTGAAATACACAATTGCAACGAAATTACTTCTTCCTTTATTTATTTATAATTTTCATACAACAAAATTTCTCATTTCTTCTGTTTTTTTTCCACTAGATCGCTACACAACAACCCAGTGGTGCCATATCATTAAAATATCTTTCTATTAAAATCACAGTGAGTACTTATCTCTATCTACTTCGTGAATAATTTCGGTTTACATGTTTACATTATAAAATTGATATTGAACTTGACAATTACAATCCTGCATATATAAAGTCGTAACGAAATTATTTAATTAATTCATTTATTTCAATATAATCAAGGCAATCGCCTTCTATCATTGTAATTCAAGCACGATATAAAACTTTCAAAAAGTTCTTGCATGTCTACACAAAAATTACAGAGTAATTCAGCTCAGGCTGGTCGGGTATTGACAAAAATGAGACAACAGAATCACTGGCAATGAGGGTGTATTCTCAAAATTTATCGAAGCATAATCATTGCTCTGCATATATGAAAAACACACCTAAAATAGCTATATCATCTTGATTTGAAAATAAAATACTTTAATACTGACAAAACTTATCAGGTTTAGCCCAATCCAAAAGTTTTCATTCTAAATGTTTCGATGTAATAAAAGATATACAACCCAGTCATATAATATCTGAACCTATTTTAAAGTGGAGTACACTTTGAATTCCTTATTCATTCCGAGTTATCTCTCAGGTCAACTACTACTAAGTATAAATTCCAGCTCCTTTGATTGTATGCGAAAATTGATTATCAAGCAAGTTATACTATAGGTAAGTGTGTAGGTGTATATTGTTTTTTTGAAAAGACTGCCATACACACGCGCATACAAAAATATTTTGCTGTTTATATGTAATTACTAAAATTGTTATTTCTGTTTCAAAATGGCGAGAAAACCAAGATTTTCACATAGGAAACCACGGAATACGCAGCAAAGTAATTCTGAAGGGAACGCGAATGGTAATTGATGGAGAACAATTCGTTTTGAATGATATAAACAATCAAGTACACATTTATAGATTCCACAAAGAATGATGAAACCGTAATACCAAAATTATGGTTGAGACGTATAACACAAAATGATGGTACGAAACTTTGGCAAGTTGTGAAGGATGTTGAACCAAATAAAAGGAAACGACAAACTGAAACTGAACCAGTTGCAGGTCCTTCTAGAACACCAAATAGCTCTATGGTATATGGTAAGTATAAACATCTCAAATTGCTGACAAGAATATCAAATGAACTGATTTCATTGCAATATATATATATAGTATATTTTGATTACCTCCATGTATTACTATTTGACTTTTTTTCTGTTTTACAAAAGGTATCACTTATTTGTAATGTTTCTATTAAATGATTTGTGTAGATTTATATTTGCAAGCTGCTCAAGGTATTAGAAATATATTGTCACTTAAAATTGGGAAAGCTCTTTCACCTACAGAATAAATGTATAGCCCAATGAGAGTCGGTCTAACTATTCTGCCAATATCCGATTTTTTTTACTACACTCTAATTTCAAATGTTCAAACTACACAAAAACTATCAATTACTATTATAAATCTCACACATATAAATCAATTCAATAACGTGCTTTCACATTATTTTCTTGAACATATATCATAATAGACAATTTATTGTCAACATTTATTTTATGACATTTCATAATAAATATCGAAAGATTAAACACAGAAAATATATTCCAATTAATACAATATATTGTAAAGGCAATTTCTGGTTGCTTTTCTCATAAATTTTAGAAAAATCTTTTACGAATAATACAGTGCTGACAATCGATAATTTTACAAAGATAAATCAATTATTCCAGAAAGTTTATTTAAATTATGATGTTCCATGATGATGTCTATTATAATTGATGATTTTTGATGTAAACAGTTTCTTTATCACGTTTCACAGTACATACATTGCGGTCAAATTCAGGAAACATTTAAATTAGTAAAATTGAATCCGAAGGAAATTGATAATTGTTTTTCACAAACTTTTATAAGAATATTCTGGGATTAAAATAGTAATGTTGGCAAAATATTTGACTCACAAAATAATCATTACATTGCTATCCACTTTAATTTCAAACATTTGAGAATTTCATCAATTGTCGTTTTAAAATTTGATCTGAAACTATTAATTCCAAATCTGACATGTATGTATATGTCTCTTTTGTCAACATGTACACTTTTTTTCGTGCTCTAAAGTATACCATAGTTTGATGAATACGTTAAATATATTGATTATTATATTGTCCTTTTTGTCGATACTTCCAACATTATTAAGTCATCTCACAAATTTTTATGATGAGTGGAACATTATCGGGACTATCATTTTGACAAATTTTTATTTTGTGGCAAGTTTGTATGTTACAAAGCCTACTTGCATCTTACAATACCTCCACTATTAGATCATACACTTTACTGATACTACAATATATACTTTGAAAAAACTGTACATCAATGGGTTTCCCAATGAATTTGAAATGTTAAGATGAGAAGGCTATTTATTACTTTGTTTATCTCCAAAAGTTAGCTATTTTAAAAGCAGTGCCGTGCCTGATATAAATATAAGGATAATGGAGAAATGCGTAAACTGAAATGGACGTTTTGATGCTACACAAATATTTGCATGTGATAGTTGCAGATCTCTTTTTTGCACTGAATGTGGAAATTTAACTGCCTCGGAAATTAAATGCATGCAATTGAAGACAAAAAGGAAGTTGAAATTTTTCTGTGAAGAATGTGAAGATGGATTCTTCAAAGTTCCAGCCCTCATTAAAGAAGTATCCGAACTTAAAGAAAGCATAAAAAGATCCTCAATGATGAGAATAAAAAGACAAACCTCAATGCAAATTCCGAGTTGTCTCAAAAATCTGATATGGAAGATGTTATCTCAGAAATGCTTGACAGACAAAATAGAGCCTCCAATATAATAGTCTTTAATATAAATGAATCTATTAAAAATACTCAAACTGAACGTAATAAGGAGGATAAAGAAACAGTTCTTAAAGTTTTGGAAGATTGCAACATAAATAAATCGAATCTGAAAATGTTCAGACTGGGAAAATTCTATGGTAATAAAACTCGACCTATTAAAGTTATCTTGGGCTCTGCTGATGATGTTAAATTGATTTTAAAAAATAAACCAGTAAAAATTCCAGGTATCAAGGTCGCCGCTGATCAAACTAAGGCTCAGCAAGCATATTTTAAACAAGTGAAATCTCAACTTGATGAACATATTAGAAATGGGGATCTATCAAAAACGATCAAATTTATTAATAATAAACCTACAATTGTCAATATAACTAGCCAACAAAAAAACCAGTGAAGTACCCTAATATATTATTAAACACTGACATTATCTATCTAAATGCTCAGAGTTTGCTGAATAAAATTGATCAAATTCAAATAAACATTTTATGTCATGCACCTAAGCTGATATTGGTTAGCGAAGCTAGAATTACAAATGAAATTGAAGATTTTGAAATAATTATTGATGGCTACAACCTTATTCGATGCAACTCAAGAAATCGTCATACTGGAGGTGTTGTTATATATGTTAAAAATAATTTAAAATATTCAGTAGTAAAAACTTTCGTGTTAGAAGATAATTTATGGTGTAAAATGATTAAAGTTAATTTTGGCTCATGTGAGTGGCAAATTGGATGCCTTTATCATTCTCCCTCTAGTTCCGATGCTGTATTCTTAGAGAAGTTTGATAACATCTGTGATGACTTTTTTAATTGTAAGAAGCAATGTATTTTAATTGGTGATGTTAATTTGGACTTTTTGAATAACAGTTTTTATGTCAAAAAAATTAAATCTATCCTCTTGCAATATGGTATTGAGCAACTGGTAAATGAGCCTACAAGAATAGTAAAAGATAGTGGAACATTAATTGATTATGTTCTAGTGAATCACAATTCTGCTACTTGCTGTGTGCACGATACTCCTAAAATAAGTGATCACTCTTTAATCTCGGTAAATTTAAGCAAACATTTTAATAATGTAAGTACATCTACAAAAGGGTATAGAAATATGAGTTCTACAAACTTAGATAAAATTAAACTTGAATTAATTACTTGTAACTGGCACTTGGACTCTACTGATGTAAACTTTATTTATCATAACTTCTTAAATAATTGTAAGGCCGTAATAGATAACGTTTCACCTGTACAGAGTTATCAATATAAAAACAATGTTCCATGGTTCGACAATGAAATTTACAATAGTATAAAAAAACGTGATAGGATGTACAGGGAATTTGTATCATCAAGGGGAGCAGATAGAAATTTAAAGTGGGACAATTTTAAGAAACAGAGAAATGTAGTAACAAATTTATTAAAAACAAAAGAAGAAATGTATTACTTTGATAAAATCGATAGGTACCGCAATAACTCTAGATCTATGTGGAAAACGTTAAAAAATCTGATAAATGGCAAAAATCATAATTCTCCAAATGTTGTTGATTTTGGTATTAATAATACGCCTAATTTAGAAAGAAATGAAAATGAAATTGTCACCAAATTTAATAATTATTTTATAGATAGCATAGCTGATATTGTGGAAAGAATTGTAAATGATGAACAATGGAAATTTTGCAACTATAACTTATATCCTACTTTGTCAAAGTTTAAAACTTTGTCTATGGAGGATCTGCGTGAAATTGTTAATTCTTTAGACAATAAAAATAGTACATATGAAGTACTTAATTCAAAAACTCTTAAAGAAATTTTTGAAGTCTGTGGGCATGTGATATTAAACTTTGTGAATACCTCACTGAAGACATGCAAAGTGCCAGATGCTTTGAAAGTTAGTACTGTGGTTCCCATACCTAAAGTTAGTAATACCATAAAAGCTAATGAGTTTAGACCTATTAATACCTTGCCACCTCTAGAAAAAATTCTTGAAATAGCAGTTTATAATCAAATTTTAAAACACATTGAATATAATGAGATTTTAGTTAACAATCAATCAGGGTTTCGTAAAAAAATTTCTTGTGAAGCAGCACTTCAGCTTGCATTATGTACTTTTAAAAAGGAAATAGATAATAATAAATATGTAGTGGCTGTATTTATAGATCTAAAAAGGGCTTTTGAAACCATAGATAGAGACATTCTCTTAAGAAAACTTGGGGGGTATGGTATTGAGGGTGAGGTGTTCAAATGGTTATCTCACTACCTAATGGATAGAAAACAAAAAGTCAAAGTCTGCGATATTATCTCAAATGTAATAAATATTCATGTAGGTGTACCCCAGGGTAGTGTGCTAGGCCCCCTCTTGTTCATTTTGTATTTAAACTACTTGAATCTTTTTATAGACGTTGATTTTCTAAATATGTTCGCAGACGATGCTTTATTAGCTTGTTTTGCAGAAGATTTATGGAATGCTATAAATAAAATGAATTCTGCTCTTTCTAAAATAAATAAATATTTAAAATAAAATAAATTAAAGTTAAATACTCTAAAAACCAAAGCTATGATAATAATGACTAAATACAAGTACAAATGTCTTAATATCAATGAAATTAATCTTAAAATAAATGGAGAAAAAATTGAAATTGTAGCATCCATAAAATATCTTGGATTTTATATTGACAATCTTTTGTTATTTGGTAATCATTTTGATTATATGTTTAAAAAAATTTGTAAAAATTATATTTTTTTACAAGAGTATCCAGGAATTTATCACTGCAGTCCAGAGTTACAGTTTTCAATTCAATTATTCAGCCTCATTTTGATTTTTGCTCTTCCGTTATCTATTTGTTTAATTTAAATCAAGTATCCCAACTACAAAAACTACAAAATAGGGGTATGAGGATTGTTCTGCGAACAAACCGATATACTCCAATTGTAAATATGCTTCAATCTCTACAGTGGTTCTCAGTTTCTCAGAGGTTGTTCTACCTAACAATGATTTTTATATATAAAATTCTACATAATTTGGCACCACCGTACTTTTATGAATTTATAAATTTCAATGTTGATATTCATAACTATGATACAAGACATAATAACAATTTTTACATTCCTACAACTAAAAAAAAGTGCTCTATGATTTCTTTGTTTTTTAAAGGTTTTGTGAACTATAACAATTTACCTAATATTGTCAAAACGAGTTCATCCTTAAGGATTTTTAAACAACAACTAGCAGACTATGTGAGAGAAAATAAATAATAGTGTTGTATTGCTGTTGTCTGTGATTCTATAGTCCAATTTTTCATTCTTCATTTTAAAGTTTGTAATTTTTTAGCGATCTTAAATTATAATTATAAAGTGTACAAAAATCTAAAATTGTAATTATGATGCTTATCATGTTTGTATATTAGGGTTTCCTATTTATTTATTTAATAAAGTTCTATTCTACAATATAGTTAAATCTAGTCCATCATTATTAATCAAATAAAAAACCAGTTGTTGGAATCGATCCAAAACGTTAGATATACCTTTCATATTGATTTATACTGTAATGTTGTGATTTTCAATGGTATATGCATGTGTTGATTTTCAAAGTGAAATTGGAGTTGTACCTACATTTTTTTTTCATAATTAATTGATATTTTTTTTATATTTATTTATAATACCTATAATATAAATGTTAATGTACTTATGTATTGTTATTGTATATTAGGGTTACCTATTTTTCAAATAAAGATTATTATATTATTATTATTATGTAATCTTCTATTGTATGAAACCTAACCAGCTGTATCGAATACAGGCTTTTCTTAATAAACTGTCGCTCACAATCGATAATTTTACATAGATAAATCAATTATTCCAGAAAGTTTATTTAAATTTTTATGTTCCATGATGATGTCTATTATAATCGATGATTTTTGATGTAAACAGTTTCTTTATCACGTTTCACAGTACATACATTGCGGTCAAATTCAGGAAACATTTAAATTAGTAAAATAGAATTTGAAGGCAATTGATAATTGTTTTTCACTAACTTTTATAAGAATATTCTGGGATTAAAATAGTGACGTTGACAAAATATTTAACTCACAAAATAATCATTACAATGCTATCCATTTTAATTTCAAAGTTTAAGAATTTCATCAATTGTCATTTTCGAATTTGATCTAACAATATTAATTCCAAATCTGACATGTAAAAATCAATTGTACGAACATGCATTCAAATTATTTTTTATTTTGAAGAAACCAAGGACAAGTATATCAATACACTAGCAAAAATTCGTGCTAATATTAATGGTACCGGAGAGAAAAGTATGTCAAACCATAGTTCAAATAATAAATTGCCAACAATTGAAAAACCATACTTTGATGGTAAAGATATTAGTAGTTACAAACCATTTTTTCATTTGTTTGAAGCAGTCATCCATAATGACTGCAATCTGTCTGATGTTCAGAAATTATTTTATTTGAGACAATACTTGAAGGGTGAAGGCACTAGCTTTGATACATGCTTTACCGCTTACTAATGATTCATATGAAGAATATATAAAATTTTAAACACAAGGTTTCACAATCCTGTGCGATTGATAAATGCACACATTTATACTCTTTTGGATTGCCCAACTTTGCAGAGGGTACTGCATCAACTTAAGAGACTTTATTGCTATAATTATCCAGCAAATAAGTGCTCTTAAAGATTTGTGTCCTCAAGCTGAGGAATGTGATCTAATTTTAGTTTGCATTCCAACTCGAAAACTGGATCAATATACCAGCAGGGGCTATCAAATTGATAGAGATTAGGCAAAGATGCGAACATTAGATGAATTTTTAAGGTTTTCAGAAAACAGAGCAATAGCCTTAGAAGATGCAGATACCCCTAATGCTAAAATTGAACCTAAGACAAAACATGACAAGTTTGCCCCAAAGGCAACTTCCACGGTAGCATTTAAAAAACGGTTGCAAGTGTGAATTCTGTTCAGGAAATCATAAACTGTATAAATGTGCTAAATTTATTTCAGTTTCAGCACAGGATAGAGTAGGCTTTATAAATAATCACAAATACTGTCAGATTTGTTTAAATAAACATCCTGGAGTATATAGGTTTCATTTTAAATGCCAAACTTGCAATCAAGGCATGTAGAAACAATACCTGTTCAAGTGGTGTCTACTCACCAGATTAATAATAACAATATGAATAGCCTTAGAAGATGCAGATACCTTTTCATTGACATTCAAACTATTTATTAATTTAGAAGAATGTTTCAAGGTGGATCCTTTACTATTTGAACAATATTCAGATTTTATTCATGAATATGTGGATTTGGGCCATGCCAGAATTATTGACTTATCATTTTATGATTTAGATGAGGGACCCGTGTACTTTCTTGCACATCATCCAGTTATAAATATCCAAAAACGAAGTACTAAACTAAAAGTCGTGTTTGACGGTAGTATGAAAACTACAAATAAGGTTTCTATAAATGACTATGTATAATGGAGATGTTGTTCAAAATGAACTATTCAATATTTTGACACTATTTAGGTACTATATATATGTTTTAATGACCGATATAAAACAGATGTATCGACAAACTTTTGTTGACCCAACACAAAGCCAGTTCCAAAATATATTATGGAAAGATCATCCTGATCAACCAATTAAATGTTTGCAACTACAACCTGTAACATACGGTTTAAAAAGTTCTCAATTTCTGGCTACTAGGTGTTTGGTGGAATTACCCAATGCTGAAAAATTAAATTACCCGCTGACATGTAATAGCTTACTGAAAAATACCTATGTTGATGACATTATTGGTGATACCAACAATGAAGAAGATTTATTTCAATTATAAAATGAATTGATCGAACTTTTAAAATTGGGTTCATTCAAGCTACATAAATGATGTTCCAATAGGAAAAAACTTCCCAAGGACATATAAATTGAAAATCAGCATTTTGATGACATCGATATGAATCCTGCTAATATGATTATTGTAACTTTAGGTTTATTTTATAATGTAAACTTAGATAAATTCAAAATGTTTGTCCACCTCAATGTTTGGATAGTCATTTTACCAAAAGACAAATTTTAAAATTCGTTTGTAAATTTTATGATCCTCTTGAATTAGTGGCGCCTATATTGGTTATGGCCAAGGCTCTAATTCAAAAACTTTGGCTCAACAAATTACATTGGGACGAACCTCTACCCTCTGATTTAAATAAACAGTGGTCAGAATTCTCAATTAGTCTTTTGTCGATGCCTCTAATTTATATCGAACGGAATTTAAATATGTATAATGCTGAGTTTATTGAATTATTAGGATATTGTGACAGTTCTTAAAGTGCTTATGGGTGCTGTCTATATATAAGAGTTACACATACAAAAAAAAACAGAAAAGATGACTTTAGTATGCTCAAAGTCACGTGTCGCGCCAATAAATAACAAATTAACAATTCCGAAATTAGAATTAAATAGTTGCTTAGTAGCATTAGCTTAGATTAAAACTAAATCTTTGTTGTTATCAACCTATGAAGCAAACCGTGTACAAAAAATCCAAAGTTTGACGGGACAATTTAAATGGTTCCATATACCAAGTGAAAAAAATCTTGCTGATTGTTTATCAAGGGGTGTCAAACCACATGTACTTCAATCCAATAATTTATGGTGGAATGGACCCCTACTTTTCAATGTGCTAAATCTAATATTACTGATGTTTTAACTTTAGATGAAGTATTAAATTCAAATAAAAATGATTTACACTCAGTATCACATACACTAAAAGTATTGCCATTTCTTTATAAATATGCATGCAGCAAGAAGCTTTTGATAAATGTAGAAACACGATTAACCCTTCAGGTACTATAACACCTGAGGAATTAAATCGTGCGTTAATTATCATAATAAGACATGAACAAAATATTCATTATCGGAAAGATAAGAAATTGTTAATATCAGGGAAGGGTATCACCAGTAATCTGAAATATCTGCATCCTTTTATAGATGACGAGACCACTTTACGAGTGGGTGGACGTCTTCAACATGCAAATATACCATTTTCACAAAGGCATCCTATAATATTGCCTAAAGGCAGCTATATAACTAATTTGATAATATTTGATGAGCATATTCTACTATTGCATGCTGATCAAGAACAGTTTCTAGGCTCTCTGAGTCAACGATTCTGAATTATTAACAGAATTAGAGAAATTAAAAGGAACATTTACAAATGTTATTAAGGGCACAATGTGCGAATCAACTTATGGGTTCGTTTCCGTTTCATCGAGTAAACATTGCTAGACAATTTCAAAAAATTGGAATTGATTATTGCGGTCCGTTCTCTATGAATCAATCACGTATAAGGAAATCTATTATTTCCAAGGGATATGTAGCAGTGTTTGTATGTTTTGTTACCAAGTCCATGTACTTGGAATTGGTGTCAGATATGACTTCAAAAGCGTTTTTAGCAGCACTTGAGAGATTCATTTCACGTAGATCAGCCCCCAACACAAGTTTACTGCGATAACGGTACTAATTTTAGAGGTGCTCACCACCAATTAAATATATTATACTCACTATGGGAAAAGCATGAGACCCGATCCAAATCAGAGTTAAACTCGTCTATGGGTATCAATTTTAAATTTATTCCCAGTCACTCTTCAGTATTTGGGGGTCTATGGGAAGTTGGAGTGAAGAGCGTTAAATACAATATAAAAAGGGTTATTGGTGAGTATCTCTTAATTTATGAACAATTCATTACAGTTATTTGTAACAAAGAGACAATTGTCAACTCTAGGCCATTAACACAACTATCACAATATATTTCGGATATGACTTATTCAACTCCAGGTCACTTTTTAGTCGGGACTTTGTTGACATCCTTCCCAGAACCCGATATAACAAATTTGTCAACTAATCGGTTAAAGTTTCGGAATCTTTGTAATCAAATTCAACAGAATTTCTGGAAAAGATGGCACGGTGATTATTCAAATCAGCTACAGAATAGACCTAAATGGTTTAAAGATCAACCCAATGTGCAAGAAGGTATGCGTGTCCGAATAAAAAATAAGAATGGCTCTTAAATGGCACATGGGAAAAATTATAGTAATAATTCCTGGCAAGGACCATAAAGTTCGAGTTGTAAAATTGAGAACCCAATCTGGAGTATATTTGCGCTCAATAACGAAAATAGCAATTTTGCCAATATCTGCGAATAATATTCGCTAATTATCATTTTATGTATGCCCTATGTTTTTTTTAATTAGATTGTAAACTGTGCTGTGTTTCTATTTTAAAATTTTCAATCTTATTTGCTGAGCTACTTGGTCGGATTACATACATAAGTATCCCAACTGTAGGAATACCTACCTACCCAAATAAAAGTTTCCTGCTGGAAAACTAAGAGATACTGTAAGACGTTTATCGAGCTAGAAGTGACCCATGAGATTATTTGGCTATCACAATATATGCTCAAGACAATGAATTTATGAATTGGGAACCAAACACAATGAGATTTCTGGGAGCATATCTTAACGATAACGACCGAACCGCATCCGATTTCGTTCTATGGGGATATTTGGAGGAAAAGGTATTTGCAAGTCGTCCTGTATAAATTATTGAGGAGTTAAAAGACCTCTTTTGAGAATTGGAAGAGTAGACGGAGATTGGTTTTGAATATAAACAAAACTAATTAACCAGATTTTTTCAGTTTTTTTTTCGTTTTTCTTTTGTATTAATTCGAATACGTAATATAAATTGGATATTGAATCACTTCTGTATCTACACAAATTTGTACTTTTCATCGGTATTAGAATAAGCGGCAGTTTAAGTTGGTGACAAAGTTACCAAAAATCTAACTAGGAATATGCGATTTTCGACCTTATCGACGGTCAACTTTGGCCGCGACAAGCTAAAATATGCGAGCTGAGCGGGCTCAAAAAATGATTTAAACGTTAATTTTGAACCTTTTACAAGGTTGTGATAGCCACAAACCGGGTCGAAAACTGTTTTGATAGTTAATTTTCCGTAAATCGAATGACGTTCACGTGAGAAGCGCGTAGCACGCGAGTTAGAAAAGTGCAAAAATAGTGCTCCCTCCTACGACTTCAAGGGGACATTTTGGGTTTTCGATCCATGTCGTTAGATTATGAACCGGGTCAACTTAATAGCATAGTCTCGTGCCCCTGAATGTCTTTTAAATACAAAAATTTAATTCAAATAGAAACAGGTACTCTCAGGTCTCAGCTATGCACGTCTGACGTGCGAAGCACCAAAGGGAATTTTCTAGCTACTAAAATACCCGAAGCGGATAAATGCTAGCGACCCATAGCCAAAAAGACTTTATTACAGCTGGCGCCGGCCGTACGGGGCTCTAAACGGCCCCAAACTGATGCGTAGCGAGCTCCTCGAGGGATATGTCAAAATCATTTTGTTCGTAGCTTATTACATAGGACGTCTGGCGTTCATGCAATTGTGTTTTTATACAATTCAAACCTTCTTATTTCGATAGTCCACGTGAAAATCCCGGAGCCAGAAGCGCTATCGAGATCTGAATGTTTAAACTTTCGTATAAAATTGCGAAATTTCGCATTCTTAGAAACTTCAAATTAATTAATCTGACAGAAGATTTGGGGATATTTTTATTCAAATCGATATAATATCAATTTTTGTCGGCCATATTGCAAAATTCTCTCGGAAATTTTTCAAAATCGAAAACTAAAGCCTGTACATCCAATTAAAATTCACCATTCGAAAGATCGTCATCGATAATGTTAAAATAGATCCAAAATATAGTCCAAGACGTAACCCAAAAATGCCGCTAAGTAGCTTAAAATAAATCATAAAGATTTGACGTGGTTTGACGGTAACCTATGTAAGGATTAAGTGATAATTCACGAAGAGAACTGATTTCGAAGGTGTATGTATAATAAAACGATGTAGAAATAATGCCAAGAGATCTTAAATAGCTATATACTGCTCAGAAACTTCCAAAATGGTCCATGGACGAAGGTATACTTCCTAGGGGTACAAGTACATTTTTACATCTTTCGGTGCTTTTGGGCCACGAAAAAGCATACATATCGACTCTAGAATCTTTTAAATAAGCTTTGCTACAAATCTATGGTCTTATTTCACCAAATCATCTAATCCTATTCATAGTTTGGGAGTTGGAAGTAGTAAACAACATGTCTCTAACTAAAAGTCAACTAAACTACATAAATATAATATAAACGAAGGGCCCATCTATTAAAAAACGTTCTAGAGGTATGTCTGAACAATATGTAACAATAAGACTTAACATATTTCATTTTAGATATAGATTTATTGTACATATCAATTTTGGAACCTACAGATATATTCTTGCAACAAACTAAAGTACATAGGGATCGAAAGAATGACAAAACGATTAAGAAAGGTATGTACATCGTGTACGAGAAGAGTACACGAGGAAAATAACAAGATATCTGTCATATTCTACTATACACGTAGCATCGCTCAGAGTTATGTAGCACCACGAACATTGGATTCATTCAGAATTATTTCAAATTCATAGTACAACATTTTCAAAGTATTCAAATAATGTTATTTCAGTTGAAATAAAGACATTTTCATCATATGTGCATGACTTATTGTTTTAGGAATATGCATTGTCATTTCACATGTTCAACGTAGAAACGAGGTTGTGTGATAGCATCTTTTAGGAATCCGATGCTAATTAGGCCTAAATCATATGAAATAAAGGAAGAAAAAGATGTATACAAGAGTATTTCATATGTTATTGGAAAGGAAAGCATTCAATGTTCAATTTACATGTATCAATTCATACATATGTCAGTTGGTGGAAAAATTTCACCAAAACCAATTGTATGGATGTTACATGCATGAAAATGATTATAACAGTGTTAAACAATGAATTTTCCACCACAAGGTATACTTTCAACAAAGTATACATCATTTTATGGATATTTTGATGCATTAAGAGGCTTCCAAAGAATAGATGATCGTACAGTTTCAACATTTTATATTGAACTTTTCTTATGCATATATAACAAGAATCAAGGTAAGGGGAAAACTTAATAATGAAATGCTTCCTTTCACTTCATTATTCCTGGCATATATCAGATTCGAAGCTGAAAAGAGAAAAAATGCTTCCTCAACGGGTAGTAAATTTTTTATAGCATAACTTTCTCTGAGACTATCTAGCATTAAAAATAGAGATGTACAAACTTGATTGAGAGATGTACAAACAAAACACAATTGCATTTTGCAAGTTACTAATAGGAATAAATTCTGTATCTTCGTATTTATAACAAAAAGGGTAGATCGTATAGTTTTAATACTGTAAATTGGTTTTTACAATGGTTCTGCTACAGATATGTTTGAGAAATCTTATCGAATGGCATACTGAGAAGGTGTATCCTTAAGGTAGCTCAAAAGAGAATGTCCTTCTGCTTCAGACAGACAAAATGCTTAGGCTTCCTCAACGGCTAATAGATTTTTTTTAAAAATAGCTTCTTCTCATTCCTCAGAGACTGTAATTTGGACTAAAAATAAAGTAAAAAGCTGCTTGAGCTATGTACAAATAGAAGTAAATTGTAGGTAGCATGTTGAGAAAATGCATTATTTCAAATTGGCACAATATTTGTAAAGAATTTTATGGTACGATTGATGTTTTATTTATAAAGTAACCTCAGAGATACTGCAAGTAGCATTAAAACTCATGTAATGGGATGGGATTCTTTTCTAGATAATATATGCTCCTAAGGAAGCTCTATAAGACTTATATACCATCTGATTTTGTCGGGCAATAATTCACCCTCCACAACGCTTTTTATGAATTTCGAAGAGTGTATCATAAGTTACTTAAAACGGACGTGGATGGGATTTTTTTTTCTGTCGACTATATGCTTCAAAGAAAGCTCTATGAGACTTATAAATCACCTGATTTTCTCGGGCAATGATTCATCCTCCACAACCCCTTATATAAATTTCGAAGAATGTACCACAAGTTCCTTAAAATGTACGTGGATGGGATTTTTTTCTGTCCAATATATGCTCCAAAGGAAGCTCTATGAGAACTATATATATCACCTGATTTTGTCGGGCAATGATTTACCCTACACAACCCCTTATATAAATTTCGAAGAATGTACCACAAGTTCCTTAAAATCTACGTGGATGAGATTTTTTTCTGTCAAATATGTGCTCCAAAGAAAGCTCTATAAGACTTATATACCACCTGATTTCGTCGGGCAATAATTCACCCTACACAACCCCGTATATAATTTTCGAAGAATGTACCACAAGTTCCTTAAAATGTACGTGGATGGGATTTTTTCTGTAGAGTATTGGCTCCAAAGGAAGCTCTATAACACCTATACATCACCTAATTTTGACGGAAAATAATCCACCCTACACAACCCCTTACATAAATTTCGAAGAATGTACCACAAGTTCCTTAAAATGTACGTGGATGGAATTTTTTCTGTCGAATATATGCTCCGAAGGGAGCTCTATAAGACTTATATACCACCTGATTTTGTCGGGCAATAATTCACCCTCTACAACCCTTTTTATGAATTTCGAAGAATGTACAAGTTCCTTAAAATGTACGTGGATGGAATTCTTTTCTGTCGAATATGTGCTCCGAAGGAAGCTCTATAAGACTTATACACCACCTGATTTTGTTGGGCAATAATTCACCCTCCACAACCCTTTTTATGAATTTCGAAGAGTGTAACATAAGTCAATTGAACTGTACGTGGATGGGATTTTTTTCTGTCAAATATATGCTCCAAAGGAAGCTCTATAAGACTTATAAACCACCTGATTTTGTCGGGCAATAATTCACCCTCCACAACACTTTTTATGAATGTCGAAGAGTGTAACATAATTAACTTGAACTGTACGAGGATGGAATTTTTTTCTGTCGAATATATGCTCCAAAGGAAGCTCTGTAAGTCCTATATATCACCTGATTTTGTCGGGCAATTATTCACCCTACACAACCCATTATATAAATTTCGAAGAATGTATCACAAGATCCTTAAAATGTACGTGGATGGGATTTTTTCTGTTGAATATATGCTCCAAAGGAAGCTCTATAACACTTATATACCACCTGATTTTGTCGGGCAATAATTGACCCTCCACAACCCTTTTTATGAATTTCGAAGAGTGTTACATAAGTTACTCAAAATGTACGTGGATGGGATTTTTTTCTGTCAAATATATGCTCCAAAGGAAGCTCTATAAGACTTATATACCACCTGATTTTGTCGGGCAATAATTCACCCTCCACAACACTTTTTATGAATTTCGAAGAGTGTAACATAATTAACTTGAAATGTACGTGAATGGAATTTTTTTCTGTCGAATATATGCTCCAAAGGAAGCTCTGTAAGACCTATATATCACTTGATTTTGTCGGGCAATAATTCACCCTACACAACCCCTTATATAAATTTCGAAGAATGTACCACAAGTTCCTTAAAATTGACGTGGATGGGAGTTTTTTGTGTCGAATATATGCTCCAAAAGAAGCTCTATAAGACCTATATATCACCTGATTTTGTCGGGCAATGATTCACCCTACACAACCCCTTATATAAATTTCAAGAATGTATCACAAGATCCTTAAATTGTACGTGGATGGGATTTTTTCTGTCGAATATATGCTCCAAAGGAAGCTCTATAACACTTATATACCACCTGATTTTGTCGGGCAATAATTGACCCTCCACAACCCTTTTTATGAATTTCGAAGAGTGTTACATAAGTTACTCAAAATGTACGTGGATGGGATTTTTTTCTGTCAAATATATGCTCCAAAGGAAGCTCTATAAGACTTATATACCACCTGATTTTGTCGGGCAATAATTCACCCTCCACAACACTTTTTATGAATTTCGAAGAGTGTAACATAATTAACTTGAAATGTACGTGAATGGAATTTTTTTCTGTCGAATATATGCTCCAAAGGAAGCTCTGTAAGACCTATATATCACTTGATTTTGTCGGGCAATAATTCACCCTACACAACCCCTTATATAAATTTCGAAGAATGTACCACAAGTTCCTTAAAATTGACGTGGATGGGAGTTTTTTGTGTCGAATATATGCTCCAAAAGAAGCTCTATAAGACCTATATATCACCTGATTTTGTCGGGCAATGATTCACCCTACACAACCCCTTATATAAATTTCAAGAATGTATCACAAGATCCTTAAATTGTACGTGGATGGGATTTTTTCTGTCGAATATATGCTCCAAAGGAAGCTCTATAACACTTATATACCACCTGATTTTGTCGGGCAATAATTCACCCTCCACAACCCTTTTTATGAATTTCGAAGAGTGTAACATAAGATACTTAAAATGTTGAATATAAAAACATTCTATGTGCACCTGATGATGTATGATATTAACATCTGTCGGTTGCTAGAAAAATCTTATCAACATCCAGTGTAGGGCCTCATTGATAAGTTTGTTATAGAGCCAACATTTTGTCACATTTCACCTTGATATAAGTGGAAGAGCTCATTTCTTTTGCTCATTAGTTTTGCTTTAAATGATATGAAGCTCTATAAGATTTATATACCACCTGATTTTGTCGGGCAATGATTTACCCTACACAACCCCTTATATAAATTTCGAAGAATGTACTACAAGTTCCTTAAAATGGACGTGGATGGGATTTTTTTCTGTCGAATATATACTCCAAAGGAAGCTCTATAAGACTTATAAACCACCTGATTTTCTCGGGCAATGATTCATCCTCCACAACCCCTTACATAAATTTCAAAGAATGTACCACAAGTTCCTTAAAATGTACGTGGATGGGATTTTTTTCTATCGAATATATGCTCCAAAGGAAGCTCTATAATACCTATATATCACCTGATTTTGTCGGGCAATGATTCACCCTACACAAAACCTTATATAAATTTTGAAGAATGTATCACAAGATCCTTAAAATGTACGTGGATGGGATTTTTTTCTGTCGAACATATGCTCCAAAGGAAGCTCTATAAGACTTATATACCACCTGATTTTGTCGGGCAATAATTCACCCTCCACAACCCTTTTTATGAATTTCGAAGAGTGTAACATAAGATACTTAAAATGTTGAATATAAAAACATTCTATGTGCACCTGATGATGTATGATATTAACATCTGTCGGTTGCTAGAAAAATCTTATCAACATCCACTGTAGGGCCTCATTGAGAAGTTTGTTATAGAGCCAACATTTTGTCACATTTCATCTTGATATAAGTGGAAGAGCTCATTTCTTTTGCTCATTAGTTTTGCTTTAAATGATATGATCTCTAATATTTTGAAATATAACATCTATTATTAGAAATTTAGATATTTTTAAATTTTTGCTCATTCTATATTTTAAGTTACAAATGAATAACTTAGAGAGAGGACTCTTATTTGAAATAAACGTATTTATTTGATTCCAACATTTAATTTAAAAGTAAATATAATAAATAATTCATTGCTTGGAGAAATCTTCAAAATGCATCTGCTTCTTAGCTGTAAGACATTTTCAAATTAACAATGACAAGATTCTAAAACTGAGAAAGAGGGCTTGCGCAACACGTACATAACTTAGCACAACCGGCAACACCCCTGTCATTTACACATTCATATCTGAGTATTTTTATTAGTTGTTTTTTACGTCAATTTGATTTTGTATGAAGTTTCTGTTTGAGGCTAGCAGGTAAGACTGAACTACTTTCATGAGACAAGCATATTGAGCCTTTTTTATCTCTGGTTGGAGATCGTTCCAGCATTTTGGACCTAAGAAGAGCCAGGAACGTTGCCCCGTTGTAGTGTTCATTTGAGGTATAATATAATTTACTCCCTGAGTCTGTCTTGTGTCATGACTAATTTCAGTGTTAGGTCTCATAACTAATCTCATCTGTATTAATTATACATTCTTTGTAATAAATTTGGCGAATGTCTAAAAGTCTGCTTTCTTGGAATAGATTATCACTTGGATACATTTTGGGCTTTCTCAATAATATTTTGATAAATTTCTTTTGTAATATTTGTGTTGAATTGATGTGAATATTTGAAGTGAGTATACAGTTCAAGTAACTGTTGTAGTAACTATATGTAGAATCTTCCTTAAAGTGTCAATGATTTTTGAACAGGTTGATATTAGAGTGTGCCTCAATCAATGAACTATTTACATTTGTATTTTTTTTTCGTACAAAGATGAATGAATAAGTACACAGTTCAAGTATTGTTGGTAGTGTGTAGATTCTTCCTTAAAGCTTGATGATTTTTGAACAAGTTGATACGAGGGCCTCTGTCAATGAAGTAAACAAATTTTTATTTTCTTTTTACGAAGATCAATGATTCACATACATTTTAGTTCTGAAACAGTATAGTTGCAATATTTTAATTTGTTGTATGTATATTATTTAAGGAGCCAAGTAGTAGTAGAGCTACTATATTTTATAAGTATTTTCTTTTGCAACACTTGAAGCTTCATCAATTGAATTATATATTAACCTGTAAATTGACAAAGTGACGTAAGTTACAAATTCAAGAGAGTACTATAGAACTACACCTTCGACTGAAATTTCACTCGATTCTATATTATATTGTATATTCAACAATGAATTTGATACCAGAAAGCATATTCAAAACTTAGTACGTAGGTAACTCTACTAAAGTTGAATTCATTCCTATATGTGACTATCTTTTTCAAATCATATTTAATATACCTACTTCTGATGTTTCATGTAAAATGATTGAAAGCTCAATAAAACTGAAATCAACATTTTTCAAACAGGTAAGTACATATCTGAATAATATCACTTTCCAACTATTAACATCAATTCAATTATTTAGGTAGGTACTTCATCCATGAGGAGAATTTCTCCCTCATCCATTCCTGTAAAAAAAAGTATATATTAATAATTTATAAAATAAGATTGGAAAGTATAACAATATATAAACGTAGGTATAAATGGTAAATAAACGTACTTTCTTCTTCTGGTTCCGCAGCTGGAACAGCAGGTCCCCCATTTCCCTCCTGCTCGGGGACCACGGGTACCGCATCCTTTCCTTCCGGGAGCGGGGTTCTTCGTCCTCGGTACAGGGTCCGGCCTCTGCCTCGACCCCGTCCTCTACCCCGTCCTCCTCTGCGTCCGCCGTCATCTCTTTTCACAACAATATACTTTTCCTACAACAACAAAAAATAACTGTAAAATGTTCTTATTGATATCAAAATACGTTATGTATTCAATTAATCGTCAATATTTAACTTGTAGGTACAATAAAAAAGTTGCAATAAAATATAATATATGCAGGTATTTAGTTAATGAATCAAAATTTTACTTTGATACAAAGTGTACAAAATTTAAATAAAGCATAAAATATACTTACGTAATAATTATTTATGACAACGCCGCCGCCTGCAGCGTTGTTGATCACACAACGCTTATCCATTTTATGCGTACTGATATAAAATGACACATTACAAATTGTATATCATTCAAAAAAAACTAATCGTTTTATTTCAACACTTGATTTATAATCCACCCATAGATCGTAAATATAATTTAGTAAATACCACACGTATTAATTAAACTACAATGTTATCATTTACATTTGAAACTAATATTTATATATATATATTTACTTTTTTTTCTCGCGAAATATATTTTCAAAAGTAACAAAGCAGCATAGAATCAAATCGATATGGTTAGTATTTCCATCATAGAATAAATTGAAAATAGGAATTTTACAATAATTGTACTTGAATTTGTTGAACGTTGAAACAAACAAATTAGACTGACCCATTTATGTATTATAACAAAAAATAGTAATGAATCGATCTCCTATAAATTTCAAATTAAATTTCTAAATTATATGTTCTATAATCCATAGTATTCTGTGTCACAGACATAAAGCAATATCATGGGTAGTATGATAAATTATTTAATGTCAATTGTCATTCGAATAAATTCGCTATAAAAATATAATTGTTTTAAAAATTGTACGAGACGCTGAGCAAGTTTAAACATTATTATTTTATATGCTATGCAAGACTTCAGCAATTATTATTATTGTGTTCATCAAATTGAATGTAAGTAAGTATACTTATTTATATTACATGTAATGTTGATACTTATTAATCGATTTCAAAAATAAATTCAAACGTTTTAATATGTTGATTGTTTTAAACTTTTTAATTGTTTATAATTGGGTAGAATGAAATTGATGTACCTATTTCACATAAAAAAATCCATAATATTGATATCATTATTGTAGAGTTGTATATCAAATTATCTAGATGTAGACATGATGTAACGTTGTGGAAGAAATTCAAGTTTAACAAACAACACTTTGTCTTAGATCCCTGAGCAATTCCTCTATTACCTTGAACGTTAATTAACCAATAAATGAGACTGATAGAATGGGGGATCATAAATGACTGTTATTTGCTGAATCGTGATCCCAGGTGGTTTCATTTGAAAAAATCACTTTCAGCAATCTTAATCACGTCGTTTGAACGAAATTACCTCATCCTTTATTTATAATTGTCATACAATTCAAATTTCTTTCTTTTTTTTCTCCAGATTCCGGCTACACAACATTCCAGTGGTGACTGACATACCTATTGATTAAATATTTGTATATTAAATTCGCAGTAAGTCTTTATCTATATCTACTTCTTGAATGATTTCTATCTATATCTACTTCTTGAATGATTTCGTTTCACATGTTTGCATTATAAAATTAATATTAAACTTAACAATTATAATCCTGTATATATATACAATCGAAACGAAATTATTCCACTATTCATTTATTTAAAACTATAATCAAGCTACTTTCAAGGCAATCGCCTTCTATCATTGTAATTCAGGAATGATATGAAACTATCGAAAAGCTCTTGCATGTTTAGACGAAAATAAAAAAGTAATTCAGCTCCGGCTAACAGGGTATTGAGGGAAATGAGTGTAGCAGACTCACTGGCAATGAGGGTGCACTCTTAAAATTTATCAGAGCATTACCATCTATCAAAAAAAGCTAAAATAGCTATATCATCTTGATTTGGGAGTAAAATGCTTTAGTACTGGCAAAACGTATCATGTTTAGCCCACTCCAAAGCTTTCTTTATAAATGTTCTGATATAGTAAATGAAATTTAGCCCAGCAATATGAAATCTTAACCTATTTTAAACTGGGGTTCATTTTGATATTTTTATCAATTCCTTTTATGTTTCAGGTTAACAGCCAAGTAAAATCTAGCTCTTTTATTGTATACGAAGATTGAGTATCGAGCAAGTTTTATACCTATATGTAAGTGTGTTGATGTAAATTGTTTTTTTTTTAAACACATCCACACAAAGACGTATACAATAATATTTTGCTGTTTATATATTTTTACTAAAATTGTTATTTCTGTTTTATAATGCCGAGAAAACCAAGATATTCATATACCAAACGGAATAAACAGCAAAGTAATTCTGGAAGGAACTTAAATGGTAATTAATGCAGAATAATTTGTTTTGATTGATATAAATAATCGAGAACACATTGATAGATTCCACAAAGAATGATGAAACCGTAATACCAAAATTACGGTTGAGACGTATTACTCAATCTGATGATACGAAAATTTGGCAAATTGTTGGATCAAATGAAAGGAAACGACAAACTGAAACTGAATCAGTTGCAGGTCCTTCTAGAACACCAAAAACCTCTATGGTCTATGGTAAGTATAAACATCTCAAATTGCTTACAAGAATATCAAATGAACTGATTTCATTGCAATATATATATAGTATATTTTGATTACCTCTATGTTTTACTATTTGACTTTTTATCTGTTTTATAAAACGTATCACTTATTTGTAATGATATTTCTATTAAATGATTTGTGTAGATTTATATTTGCAAGCTGCTCAAGGTTTTAGAAATATATTGTCACTTAAAATTGGGAAAGCTCCTTCACCTACAGAATAAATGTATAGCCTTACTGTGATTTTCTATCAAAATTGTTAAGAATCAATTACAATTACAAATCTCACACATATAAATCAATTCAATAACGTGCTTTCACATTATTTTCTTGAACATATATCATAATAGACAATTTAGTGTCAACATTTATTTTATGACATTTCATAATAAATATCGAAAGATTGAACACAGAAAATATATTCCAATTAATACAATATATTGTAAAGGCAATTTCTGGTTGCTTTTCTCATAAATTTTGGAAAAATCTTTTACGAATAATACAGTGCTGACAATCGATAATTTTACATAGATAAATCAATTATTCCAGAAAGTTTATCTAAATTATTATGTTCCATGATGATGTCTATTATAATTGATGATTGTTGATGTAAACAGTTTCTGTATCACGTTCCACAGTACATACATTGCGGTCAAATTCAGGAAACATTTTAATTAGTACAATAGAATTTGAAGGCAATTGATAATTGTTATTTTACTAACATTTATAACAATCTTCTGGAAATGAAATAGTAATGTTGGCAAAATATTTAACTCACAAAATAATCATTACAATGCTATCCATTCTAATTTCAAAGTTTAAGAATTTCATCAATTGTCATTTTCGAATTTGATCTAACAATATTAATTCCAAATCTGACATGTATAAATCAAATGTACGAACATGTATTCAAGTTATTCTGATATTTCTTATCCTTCCTTTCCATCAGACAACATATATAGCAAGTCAGTAGTTTCTGTCATATGAAATATATACATAGCATTCGAATTAATGTGATTTGTGTATACTTGAAAATCTGCACTTATACATTTGTCTCTTTTGTCAACATGTACACTTTATCTTGTGGCTAGTTTGTATGTTACAGAGTCTACTTGCATCCTAAAATACCTCCAGTATTAGATCATACACTTTACTGATACTACAATATATACTTTGAAAAAACTGTACATCAATGGGTTTCCCAATAAATTTGAAATGTTTAGATGAGAAGGCTATTTATTACTTTGTTTATGTAATCTTCTATTGTATCAAACCTAATCAGCTGTATCGAACACAGGCTTTTCTTAATAAACTATCGCTCACAATCGATAATTTTACATAGTTAGTAAAATAGAATTTGAAGGAAATTGATAATTGTTATTTTACTAACATTTATAACAATCTTCTGGAATTGAAATAGTAATGTTGGCAAAATATTTAACTCACAAAATCATTACATTGCTATCCACTCTAATTTCAAACATTTAAGAATTTCATCAATTGTCATTTTAAAATTTGATCTGAAACTATTAGTTCCAAATCTGACATGTATATGTCTCTTTTATCAACATGTACACTTTTTTTCGTGCTCTAAAGTATACCATAGTTTGATGAATACGTCAAATATATTGATTATTATATTGTCCTTTTTGTCGATACTTCCAACATTACGAAGTCATCTCACAAATTTTTATGACGAGTGGAACATTATCGGGACAATCATTTTGACGAATTTTTATCTTGTGGCAAGTTTGTATGTTACAGAGTCTACTTGCATCTTACAATACATCCACTATTAGATCATACACGTTACTGATACTACAATATATACTTTGAAAAAACTGTGCATCATTGGGTTTTCCAATAAATTTGAAATGTTAAGATGAGAAGGCTATTTATTACTTTGTTTATGTAATCTTCTATTGTATCAATCCTAACCAGCTGTATCGAACACAGGCTTTTCTTAATAAACTATCGCTCACAATCGATAATTTTACATAGTTAAATCAATTATTCCAGAAAGTTTATTTAAATTATTATGTTCCATGATGATGTCTATTATAATTGATGATTTTTGTTGTAAACAGTTTTTTTATCACGTTTCACAGTACATACATTGCGATCAAATTCAGGAAACATTTTAATTAGTAAAATAGAATTTGAAGGCAATTGATAATTGATATTTTACTAACATTTATAACAATCTTCTGGAATTGAAATAGTAATGTTGGCAAAATATTTAACTCACAAAATAATCATTACAATGCTATCCATTATTTATTTATTTATTTATTTAGTAACAGCAATATATTTTACATAAGTTATTGGTATTATCTCTTAACAACATATATATTGATATAAACTAAATAAATTATATTCGGTGCACGATGGTATTCTGAATACTGTGTGTGCACCCACTTACATTATCACATATAATTTTATTTTAGGATATCTACAACATTTAGCAATTTACTCAACTAAATTAGATTAATACTCTATGAAAATTCCTAAGATATAAAAGAAAAAATATCATTCTCAGGTAACAATCACAAAAACATGTTTTTATTCCCTCCATCAAAACATGAATGTTACAGTATACTTAGTCTCAATTATCCATTTTACAATTTCCTTTTTAACTTCATGGTATGGTCTATTTCTTATAGCATGGGGTAGACTATTGTGAATCTTTGGGCCTATGTAATAAATATGCTTTTGACATAATGTATGTTTAGGATTGCACAGAAAGAGATTATTATTAGCTGCATTTCTTGTATTTACACCGTGTTTTAAATCCTCCCTGTAGTATGTGTTTTTTTACATGAATCTAATAACTGCTTTTGCATACAATTGATTAGGACATAACAGTTTGCTATCTAAATATACAGATTCTGTAGGATATCTTTTCTTCTTAAAGAGCATTATCTTTATAATCCACTTTTGCGCATTTATGAGCTTAGACATAATTGTTGTTCCTGTACTCCCCCAGACTACAATACCATAATTTATTATTGACTATTAGGGAAAAATATACCATTTTTTTTTAAATTATAATTATAATTTCAAATGCTCTAGAATTTTATCAATCGTCATTTTATAATTTGATTCAACATAATTAATTGCAAATCTGATATGTATAAATCAAGTGTACAAACATGAATTCAAGTTTTTCCGATCAACATACTACAATATATAACATAACCTATAGACTTCTTCTTCTTCTTCAACAATTAAGTGAATGGCCTCAGCAGCAAAGGCTATCCAGCCAATAACAATATGATGTCACTACTTTATACATAGAACGGGGCTGTCTCGAGGAAGACGTCTGGAAATTTTCCATGGCCCCATTAGCTAGTTGGCAAGACAGTTAATTGTAAATATTTACGGAAAACTACGCAATCGTGTGTTTACTAGCTGAGGATAGGGAAGACATACATAACAGAACTGTAGACAAATTTATATAATTAGCTGACGAAATATTAAGAAGTGTGTTATTAATTGAAAATTCTAGTGCAAAAATACCAAGCAAAGCTTTAACCAATGAAATATCACAAGCTGATGTTTGACTTTGATAGAAAATTAACTAGAGTTTTAATAACGTTTAAATCATTGCTAAATACAATTGTTTCTAATAATAATGGGCCAGGAGATCCAAGCTTAATAAGTTCTTTATACAGAATGTTACAGTTATCTATGTTGTCAGGACATTCAAAAAATATATGGCTGAGGGAACCAACTGCTCCACATGAACAATTAGGGGAGTCTATAACATTAATACGATATAAAAAGGCCGGATATAGACAATGATTAGATCTTAGACGACATATTGTGGAAATATATTTTCTAGGTAAAGAGATGTTACTGAACCATGGCTTGTCACAAATACTGCGAGCACCTCGGTTGGCCACGTAGATCTTCCCTTTATTCAGCCCCCTTCTAGACCATTCGTTACTCCAATTTAAACGGATGTCATTTTTAAATTTAGGGTAAAATTCTTTAGGATCAGCCAACATTCTTACATTTTGATTCGTAAATTTTCGCCCTTTATTTGCCAATAAGTCCGCTTTATCATTACCCGACATGCCAGTATGACTAGGAACCCAACTAAAGTGAATTATAAAGTTCAGATTATGAATATCAACAATTAATTTACGGATTTTTAGACTAATCATGTCATTCTGTGAGCTTACTTCCTGTTGGATGTAAACCAATATATTTGCAGGCTAAAGTCTAGCATAGCGGCGGCTCTGCGCTTCGCATGACAGTATCCGTGCAATCTCCATGACTGCAAGCAATTTTTGTTATAATCATAACAATATTTATTATGTCAATATAATACATTCTTAATAAAGTGCAGTAGTGTTTTATTATCAACAAAAACCTACAAAAAAGCTCAGATGAACTCATCATCAAACATGGTCCTTCAACACCGGATATAAAAACAGTTTATTGGAAAATACACAAGAGCGAATCGGAAGGCAGGCAGTGGTTTTCAGCGTGGGAATCAAACGACGCAGGGAGTTGGCGCGATCAAAGAGCAGAACTTTTTGGGCACGATTGGGTCAGAAATTCATGGTATAAGCAGATAGAACATACACAAGCACGGTAGGGCAAGAAGTAAATAAGTGAGTGCATTCCTCCTTTTCCTTCTTTATCCTTTTTATCCATTAAACGGGCTCTGTCTGTGTTATATTACTATTTAAATTGGCATTTTCGGTATATTCAATAAATACATTTACAATGGCGGATGATTTGAATGAATCAATTCGAAAACGAGGCATTTTGAAGGGAAAGTTAACGAGATTCGAGTCGTTCATGTCATCGGCTTCAGAGGATATGTTAGTTCAGTTGCCGGCACGCATAGACAAGTGTAGAGAGTGTTGGACTGATTTTGATGCCTTACAAACTTACATAGAAAAATTGGATGTGTCACAGGCACAAGTCGAAGAGAGGCAATCTTTTGAAGATAATTATTTTAAACTCATTGCTATGGCGGAAGGCAAACTCAATGCGAGCGCTTCCTCAAAAAATAACAACGCATCTGGTAGTCAAAACGTTAACCCCGGAACACAACCTGTTGACAGAAATGTTAAATTACCAATTATGGAAATTCCATCATTTTACGGGTCGTATAAAGAATGGTTAGAGTTCCATGACACTTTTAATGCTTTGATTCACACAAACAGTTCTTTATCAGGTATACAAAAATTTTATTATTTAAAAAATTCACTGAAGAGTGATGCTGCTGAGGTGATTCGTGCTCTAGAAGTTTCGGAGCAAAATTACGTAGAAGCTTGGAAATTATTAAAAGATCGGTTTGAAAACAAAAAACTGATAGCTTTAAGTCATATAGACTCCATGTATAATTTTCCACAAATTCACAAGGAATCGTTCACGCAATTGAGAAAACTTTTGAATCTTATAAAAAGGGATATTAGATCTTTGAAATCGTTAGGTCAGCCCATCGATTCATGGGACACACTCTTGATCTATATTTTAGAAAATAAACTAGATTCAATCACTAAAAGGGAGTGGCAAAAAAGTGGTGCATGTAACAAATTTGCCACTATGACCGAATTTCAGGTATTTTTAGAAAAAAGGTGTCAACTTTTGGAGGCAATGGATTCAAATAAAACAGTAAATAAAATATCAGAATGGAAGGTCAAGTCAGATAAGCAAAATGTGTCAAGGTCGTTTGTGGCGGTCAGAAAACCTTGCATCATCTGTAAAGAAAATCATTTCTTATTTACATGTAAAAAATTCCAAAATTTGGCAGTATCAGCCAGACGGGACGAGGTTAAAAAATCAGGGGCTTGTTGGAACTGCTTAAAATACGGACATCGGGTAGATAGTTGTACATTAGGGGGCTGCAAACAATGCGGAAGGAAACACAACACTATGATACATCATAGTGAACAAACACAATCTAGGTCAGTAATTGCATCATCAGGGTCACAGGACGGTTCAGGTCCTTCGGAAGAACCTCGTACTTCGAGAACACAAAATACGGTTCAAAATTATCAATGTATTGCAAACACATTATCCGCTGAAATTCTTTTATCCACAGCACTTGTACACATTGTTGACGGTTTCGGTAATTTACAGGAGTGTCGAACACTATTGGATTCAGGGTCACAATCGAATTTCATTTCAAGGGATCTTTGGAAAAAATTACATCTTTCAGCAAAAAAAATCAGCATACCAGTGGTGGGTATTGGTCAGGGTATAACAAACATCACACATTCTGTTAATGCAGTTGTTCATTCCAAATTTAACAATTTCAAGTTTGAATCTCGTTTTTTAATAATCGATAAAATTTCTGAAAACTTACCATCAATAAATATTGACTCAAATAGTTTAGTTATTCCACAAAATATTACGTTAGCAGATATAACATTTGACAGAACCAACAAAATAGATCTTTTGTTAGGTGCTTCCATATTCTGGGATTTAATATGTGTAGGCCAATTGAAATTAGGAAAAAACAAACCGGTGATTCAAAAAACAAAATTGGGTTGGGTTATTTCCGGGCCGGTATTAGGAATTCATAAATTAACAAATAATATAACAACATGTAATATTTCATCAAACATACAAATTCAAGATCAACTTGAGAAATTCTGGGAAATAGAAGAATGTCATAATAAAAAACCACTTTCTAATGAAGAGATGCAATGTGAAAAAATATTTCATGAAACAACTAAACGGGATGAAAACGGTAGATTCATTGTTCATTTACCTTTGCGTGAAAACATAGGTGATTTAGGAGATTCATTTAACACAGCATTAAAAAGATTTCAGCAACTAGAAAGACGGTTAGACAGGGATGGCAAAATGAAGCTACAATATCAGGATTTCATTCGGGAATATATTGAGCTAGGTCATATGACAAAGATCGGAACATCAGAGGAGTTAGGCAGATTAAGGGATATTAATCAACCAATTTACTATTTACCACATCACGGAGTTTTCAAAGAAACATCTTTAACAACAAAATGCAGGGTGGTATTTGATGGGTCTGCAAAAACCGATACGGGTTTATCTTTGAACAATGTTTTGATGGTTGGGCCTAAATTACAAGATAACCTTTTTAATATATTATTACGCTTTCGAAGATACGAAGTAGTTATTGCAGGGGATGTGGAAAAAATGTACCGGCAGGTTTTTATTACAAAGGAGCACAGAAACTTACAGAGAATTTTATGGCGATTTTCATGTGATCAACCAATTGACGTTTATCAACTTAATACGATCACGTATGGGACGGCACCGGCATCTTTTTTAGCAGTGAAATGTTTGCAACAGTTAGGTTTAGACAATAATGAAGGGTTTCCTATTGCTAGTCAAACTATATTGCACGATTTCTACATGGACGATTTATTGGTGAGTACAAGGTCGGTACACGAAGCAAAAATAATAAAAGATCAAGTAAGTCAAATTCTAGAAGGGGTTGGTTTTATTTTGAGGAAATGGATTTCGAATAGAACGGAGGTTTTAATAGGTGAAAGTAAGAATTCAGAAATTCAGCATTATCTGTCAAATGATGAAACAACAAAGGCTTTAGGGTTATTATGGAATTCGGATAGGGATATTTTACAATACAAAATACAAATTGATGTGACGCAATCAAGGGTAACAAAACGAACAATTTTGTCTGTAACGTCGCAAATATTTGACCCTCTGGGTCTGGTAGGTCCTGCTATTATAAAGGCTAAGCTTATAATGCAAGAAATTTGGAAATTAAAAGTAGGTTGGGACGAGTCTCTTCCTCTTGATATTCACACATCATGGTTGAAATTCAAAACACAAATCACATCGTTGGAAAAACTGGAAATACCAAGGGAAACAATTTGTCGTAATTCACAGGAAATTCAATTACATTGTTTTTCGGACGCTTCCGAAAAAGCATACGGCACGGCAATTTATATAAGATCGACAGATCAAAAGAACTGTCATCAAGTTCGATTGATATGTGCGAAGTCAAGGGTGGCTCCGGTAAAAACGGTAAATCTTCCACGACTCGAATTATGTGCAGCTTTATTAACAGCAAAACTAGCACGGGAAGTATTAGACTCGTTAAAGGTTAAATTCAACACGGTTCAATTTTGGAGTGATTCCACTATCGTATTAGCATGGCTGAGCTCGGAACCTTTTCAGTGGAAAACGTTCGTGTCAAACAGAACAGCTGAAATTCAACAACTAACCAAAGGATATCAGTGGAAGCACATTCCTTCTAGGAATAATCCAGCTGATATAATTTCCAGGGGTTTGGATTCAGAAACTTTGAAATTTTGTAAATTGTGGTGGAACGGACCAGAATGGTTGAGTAACGACGAAAATTTATGGCCAAATACTAGGTATGAGGTTCCAGAAAACATTCCTGAAATTAAAGTTACCCATCATACTTTCAGTTCTCAAATAACAACTGATATTTTCCAAAAATTCTCGAGTCTCACAAAATTGCAAAGGGTATTAGCTTATTGTTTAAGATTCATAAACAATTCTAAATCAAATTCATCAACAAGAGCCTCGGGCCAATTAACTGTCGAAGAACTGCTCAATTCATTAACAATTCTAATTCGTTTAGCTCAGGGTCAAAATTTTGGCAAAGAAATGTATGCTTTACATAGGGGTAAACCATTACCTGGCTCTAGTAAACTCATAGCGCTCAATCCATTCTTGGATGAAAAGGTACTTTTAAGGGTGGGTGGCCGGTTACGAAAGGCAGATATTCCATATGGTCAAAAACATCCGATTGTGTTACCAAACAATCATATTTTAACCAAACTCATCGTTTTACATGAACACTACAAAAATCTACATTCAGGACCTCAAACTTTACTTTCTATAATTCGCCTGAAATATTGGCTATTAACAGGGCGTAGTTCTATCAGGAATATTTTGCACCAGTGTTTAATATGTTTCAGGGTCAAACCTATAGGTTTTAAACATATAATGGGTGATCTTCCCAAATCACGTATAACTCCTAGTCGTCCGTTCACAAACTGTGGAGTTGACTATGCAGGTCCTTTCGGTATCAAGGTAGGTAAATTGAGAGGACATAAAATAATCAAGGGTTACTTATGCGTTTTTGTGTGCTTTGTCACCAAAGCCGTACATTTGGAACTGGTTAGCGATTTGACTACAGAAGCATTTATGAATTGTTTTAAGAGATTTGTGACCAGGCGCGGCATTTGTCAAAATATTTATTCCGACAACGGAACAAATTTTGTGGGTGCTCGCAATGAATTACAAGAACTTCATTCATTCCTTCAAAATCGAGCAAACCAATCAAAATTTTCAGAGCATTTTACACAGATGTCCATAACATGGCATTTTATACCAGCACACTCCCCACACTTCGGAGGCTTATGCGAATCGGCAGTCAAATCTGCTAAATATCATATTAAAAGGGTGGTCGGAAACAATACTTTAACGTACGACGAATTGAACACAGTTATAACACAGGTTGAGTCTTGTTTAAATTCCCGTCCTCTTATCCCTTTATCCGAGGATCCTGATGATTTAAATGTACTCACTCCTGGACATTTTTTAATTGGATCGTCATTGGCAGCCCTACCTCAAGATGATTTGAATCAATATAAAAATGGCAAACTCAAAAGGTACCACCAGTTAACACAAATGGTACAGCACTTCTGGTCGAAATGGTCCAAGGACTACTTGTCTCAACTTCAACAAAGAATCAGATGTAAGACATCTACTTCCAACAATGTGCTCAAACCTGGAACAATGGTAGTAATCAAGGAGGACAATTTACCTCCACTGAAATGGCAATTAGGTCGAGTTGTCCAGGTGCACCCAGGTGAAGACGGTGTGGTGCGCGTAGTGTCTGTTTCAACATCGAAGGGGATTTTTAAGAGAGCTTCTGTGAAGGTTTGCGTGTTACCGATTGACTAATACTGAAACCTATGAACTCATTATTGTTTTCATTTTGTAATTATTTTGATTAATTGTTTAATTTTCATTGACTTTATATGGTTGAAAGCTGGACATTTTCAAAGGGGGCGGCATGTTGGATGTAAACCAATATATTTGCAGGCTAAAGTCTAGCATAGCGGCGGCTCTGCGCTTCGCATGACAGTATCCGTGCAATCTCCATGACTGCAAGCAATTTTTGTTATAATCATAACAATATTTATTATGTCAATATAATACATTCTTAATAAAGTGCAGTAGTGTTTTATTATCAACAAAAACCTACAAAAAAGCTCAGATGAACTCATCATCAAACACTTCCCATTTAGTAATTTTTTCTAAAGCACTTTTGGAATCTGATATAATAATAACTTTTGATAAATTATGGTCTATAGTAAAAGTTAAAGCCCGTTCTATGGCAAGTAGTTCAAATGTACAAATCGCAAGATAAGATGGTACATATTGGGAAAACTCAATGTTAAGTGAAGGAATGAAGACTCCAATTCCAGCGGAGGTCGAATTCCGGGAAGCATCCGTAAATATCTTAACATAGCCCCTAAAATATTTATCACATAGCCTTTCAAGTTCAGAATTATTATTCAAGTTCGATTTCTGTAATCCAAAATCCGTATAGTTGATCGATTCATAGTGAATTCCCAAATCAAACATAAAGCACGGTAATAAATCAGATTTTTCAATATAATCAACCAACTGATTGATTTTTTTTATAGCAAAAATGATGGGGGGAACAATCCTGTTATTCCAGTAGCCGTTAAAGTTCGCAATGTTGGAGATTCTTTCAATTATAGGGTCGTGATTAATTCTAGAAAGTTTAGAAATATATTTTAGTGCAAGCCAATTTCTGCGATCAACCAATGGAATTTCACCTCCTTCTGCCAATAGGATAATTATGGGAGTAGATTTCATAAGCCCCAGGGCTACTCTCAAAGCTTGGTGCTGGACACGATCCAGAGCCGAGAGGAGTGTTAGGGAGCAACGACCCATGAACATTGAGCCGTATTCTAAATGGGGTCTCACAATTGCCTTATAAATTGATAGAAGAGTAGATGGATGGGCTCCCCACCACGTTCTGCATAATGCCTTTATAACATTGACTCCTTTCAGTGCTCTGCCACACATGTGTTCTACCTGTTTCTTCCAGCAAAGTTTTGAATCGATAAAAACTCCGAGGTAATTAACAGCTTTCCGCCAAGGAATAATTTCATTATTGACAACCAAGTTAGCTAAATGATCAGTAGATAAAGATGTTTTATGACAAAGCAACGCCGCAGATTTGTTAGGAGAGAGAGAAAGTCCACGAGACAAACACCATTCAGAAATATTATTTAAAGTTCTATTTAACTTCTGAATAACTTCATCAGTATTACTTCCAGTACATATAGCACAGGAGTCATCCGCGAACTGCACAATTTTGACTCCATCAACACTGCAAGAACGAAGAGAAGATGAATATATATTGTACAATAACGGGCTTAACGAAGATCCTTGAGGAACACCTGTATTGGCCTCCTGAGGTCCAATGATCACATCAGATGTTGGGTCTCTAATATACAATGCTCTGCCAAATAATAAATTTTTAATTATGAGAATTAAATCCTTAGGAATATGTAAATTGTTTAAGTCTTCCAATAAGATGAATAGGTCAACATTATCGTATGCTGCTCCAGGAACACCATGACAGTGACTTTATTCGTAATGAAAGAATGGTAAATTGATGAAATAACATAGGATAAACAATCGGAAACTGACCTTCCTCTCCGGAAACCAAATTGGAACGAGTCTACAGGATACTTTCTTTCAATCATAAATTCCAACCTATTCTTTATCATTGTTTCCAGTATCTTAATAACACAAGAAGTCAAAGCGATGGGGCGATAGCTTGTAGCCACATCAGGAGGTTTACCAGGTTTACATATAGGGATTATCAGTGATTCTTTAAGAACACCCAAAATAATTGGGTTCATGAGTAGGTCATTAAAGAGGCGCAGAAGACATTCTTTACCAGGCTTCGTTAATTTTTTAATCATTGAATAAGTAATCAAATCCTTGCCGGGAGAGGTTTCCTTTTTTTTTAGAAATTATTGAATCAAGTTCCTGGAATGAAAATAGTTCAGAAGGAGTAGTATTAGTGAAGTCAATGTCATTATCTGGAGGAATGATCGGTGAAGCCAGAAGATTTAAAATATCTCTACAACATTGATCCGATGGAAAAGAATCATTATAATTTTGATGGATTCCCCTAGAAAACCGTTTAATGCACCGCCACATGTGAGAAGATTTCGAAGGAAGATTTTCACAATATAATCGGAAAGATTCCTTTTTCTTTTTTTTAACTAAAAATCTAAATCTTGCGATGGCTCCTTTAGCGAAAATAAAATTTTCTAATGATGGGACAGATTTAAAAGAGAACAGGGCCTGGCCTGTTTCCTAACATTATTAGTATCCGACAATTCATCGTCCCACCAGGGTACACCACGTTTCTTGGTAGGAACAGATTTATTCAAAGGAATTGATTTATATGCAGAATATTGAATTCTTTCCGCAAAACTGTCTAAGTTGTTAATAGATAAAAGCGAATCTTCTACGACAGAGTTGAAATGATTCCAATTTGCCTTGGCACAGTTAAACTTAGTTCTTGATCTAATTAGATTCGGTTTTGATTTGAGAATTGATGAATCCGAGATAACAATATTAATTGGAAAATGATCGCTAAATCCAGGGTCCAGACCTGTGGACCAATTGGTTTTGATAGCTATATCAGTTGTACAATATGACAAATCCGGAACACTAGCATTCACTCCCGGGGGAGTGAACCTAGTGGGAGATCCAGTGTTAAGTATGGCCAGATCGTGTAGATCAAGAAATTCCTGAACTACCACCCTATTAGAATTATTTGTACCAGATCCCCACATCACATTTTGTGCATTGAAGTCTCCTAAGAACATGAACGATGATCCTAAATGAGGAATAAATTCATTTAGCGTGTTCACGTTGAGTCTTATATCCGGAGGAGAGTAAATATTTACAAAAGAAATGTTCGAGATTTCAATTATCCTATACTGAATACGGTTAGGGACATCAAGAAATTGAGGATTTACTTTTTTAAATTTTAGAGAATTTTTGATGATAAATGCGATCCCACCTCTACCATCAAATCTGTCATCTCTATAAATTGTATACCCAAAAATTTGGAAATTGATATTAGGTTTCAAAAACGTTTCAGATAAAGCTATTAGGTCGAAGTCATGATTTTCAATCAAATTTACTAAATTAATTTTATTAGTGTTAATGGAACGAATATTCCATTGTAATATTTTAATATCAGAGTGTGTGTTATTCATCATTAGAGTCCATTGACATCGGATTATCACCATCCGACGGTAACGGAATTTTATAACTTAACGAGTCGATGATTTTTTTAGCTACTAGAACATCTCTATCAGTTAGTTTGTCTTTATTCATTAATAAATCTAAATCTGCAAAATTCAGAGTGTAACCTCCAACCGAAAAAGAATTAGTACACTCACTGCCTGGAGCAGTTACTTTAATTTTAGATGGTTTATTATACTGGTAATTGATAAGACATTCCTTATGTCGTCTGTCATATCCAAGAGATAAAGGAGGAGGCGGGGATCGTGGAATTTTACGTTTCGTGACTTTAGATTTAGTAACTGTGTTATAGGATGGCTTATCCTTGTTTGGAGGGAGCGCTAAACGCCTATGTTCAACCGGAGTTGAATCAGGGATAATGCCTGATGAAGAGGGGAGTCTTGGAAAGTTACGAGCATCAAACCGAGGAGCGTCACCATTCTGTGTAATAGCCTTATTAGCCTCATAATGGGAAATATTTTCCACTGCCATTATATGATTGATATGTTTTTGTCTTGCATATTCCGGACATTTTCTATCTGTAGATGCATGTTTGTCATTACAAAAAATACATGCAGGCGACAAAGCATTCTCACATTCATCTTCAATATGCCCTTCTCCACAATTTCTACAGCGTTTTTTACCACGACACATTGCCATTGTATGACCATATCTCAAACAGTTGTAGCACTGAATGACTGGATTAACATAGAGCACAACATCCTTAATGTTATGGTACAGGGAGACAAACTTGGGTAAAGATTTCCCCTCAAAGGTAAGCAAACATGTACCGGTCGAAACATAGGAAACGTTATCCCCCTCAACCTTACGTCTCTTGAGACGCTTGACATTGAGTATTTTAAATGAGGAATCTGAGTTATTTAAGATATCTTCATCAGAGATGGAAGATCCTACATCTCTGATGATCCCCCTACAAGTAACCATACGTGTTGGGATATATATGTCGTAGTCTGATTTATTAAGGGAATTATTATCTATAAAGGAGTTAGCTTCTGTAAATTTATGAAACTCAATTGATACTCAGTTCGCCCCTTTTCTAGAAATCTCTTTAATACCCTGAACATTTCCCTCCACTAACAGTTTACCCAAGTTCATAGGATGAATATTACCTATATTATTGTTAGTAGATTCAATAATTACCATAAAAGGTCCCATACTGGAGCAGGAATATTTCAAACTTTCAAATTTTTTACGAAAATTAGGTAATTTTTGAGATAGAGAATCAATTTCTTCTAGGAGAACTATATCATCCGAATTCTGAAATTGGTTCTTTAAAGCTAGTATTTCTCGCCTAAGCAAATGACTATCAGCTGGAGATATTTGACAAGATGATTCAAAATTTTCACATACATGTCTAGACTTTGGAGTAAGATGAACAAACGTCAAGGGGAACGATGTTCCCCCAGACGCCTCACCCATCGTAGCTCACCAATTTACTAAAATAAAATGATACAGTAGCAAGCAAGTGAAAAAGCAGTATAAACTAACTAACTGAATGAAGCAAATACAAATAAACGTCAGCCAATTATTTAAAACAATTAACTCACCACAATAGAATGGAAAAAAGGATGTGAAGGTCTTCACATACAAATAACAATAAATAATTCACAAAGGAAAACAGGAAAAACTTTGCAGGTTAAACACGTGCGATCTTTCTAGCGTTTCACCTCAGAATCCAACCTATAGACTTATATGTCCAAGTTTCATAAAACTCAAAGACAGTTTGTCACATGCCCTATACCTTTTCATAGAAGAGATGCTACATATTCGGTTGGCATCATCTAGTGTTGAATCGAACTCTGCAAGCTGTACTTGCACGTAAGAGTGTTCCATAACCTCTTCCACTCAGATTGTATTAACAATCAAATACATTGTCTATGATCAACATTTTAACTAAAGTTTACAATCCACATATCAAGTATTCGCTGTAATTGTAAATATTGTGTACAGTGTGATGTGAAAAGTCATTAATTAAATCGATTAAGACCCGGAATTATTAGTTTCAATTATCCAGCCCCTATAGAAATCGATTCTGCTATACATAATTTGGTCCATTCGGCCCCGGATATTTCCGGAATTAAAAAGCAGCTATACAGCGTAAATCCGGGCAAGTTAAGTGAGTATACTGCTATAGGGTATAAAAGTAGCCTAGGTAACGTAAAATATTGTGTGTGCAATGAAAATAATCCAAGCCAATGCGAGTGCGTGTGTCGAAGTTCAAATTACCGGGAAACTGTCGAGCCATAGATAACTCTACTACTGTAGAATGAAATGTTCCGGTAGTACAGTTATCTATGGGTTGAGCTAATTTTCAACCTAACCCTTAAGTTCTCCTTCTTCTTAATAATATTTTGGCCTTTACACTTGGATAATTGGCCAGCACAATTTCTTCCAATAAACCCTTAAGTTGCATGCGGAGCAGAGTTCAACTTCACGGCACCATCGAACAGAGCATTTTCTAGGAACAATTTCTCTACCTGTGTTCATGATTTGTCTATGATCAAATTTGTGAGTGTTTGTGGTAGGTTCCAGTGAATTAACGGTCAGTCATATTTTCTATGCTCAAATTGTAAACGTCATTTCTTTGACTTGACACTTGGCAGTAAAGTACCATAACAACTTCTGTCTCTAGTGAATACTTGGATTATATTATTACTATATTTTACACTTTGGAATATCAACAATGGCTGATGAATTAAGAAAACTTAAATTGAAGAGGTCTAATTTAAAGGCGACAATAGACCACCGCATTTGATATTTCAGAATTTGAAATTAGAGATGGAATATTAAGAAATACTTTCGATCAAGAGGTTGCTAATGAAACATTAGCAACTGAGTTCTCTGAGGAACATGATTTTGAAGAAACTGAGGACAAGTATTTCAATACACTAGCTAATATGCTAATATTAAGGGTACTGGAGAGAAAAGTATGTCAAACCATAGTTCAAATAATAAATTGCCAACAATTGAAAAACCATACTTTGATGGTAAAGATATTAGTAGTTACAAACCATTTTTTGATTTGTTTAAAGCAGTCATCCATAATGACTGCAATCTGTCCGATGTTCAGAAATTATTTTATTTCAGACAATACTTGAATGGTGAAGTACCAGCTTTAATACATGCTTTACCGCTTACTAATGGTTCATATGAAGAATCTATAAAGATTTTCAAAAGGTTTCACAATCCTGTGCGATTGATGAATGCACACATTTATATTCTTTTGGATTGCCCAACTTCGCAAAAGGTCATCAATGATATTGATCTTATGAATACTCAGATTTCAAAAATATTGAATTTGATTCATACATAAACCCAACAAATTCTATAAAAAATTTTAATTTTCGTTTATTAGAAGTTGCATCAAACTTAAGAAAATTTATTGCTACAATTAACCAGCAAATAAGTGCTCTTAAAAATTTGTGTCCTCAAGCTGAGGAATGGAATCTAATTTTAGTTTGCATTCTAACTCGAAAACTGGATCAATATACCAGCAGGGGCTATCAAATTGATAGAGATTCGGCAAAGATGCCAACATTAGATGAATTTTTAAGGTTTCCAGAAAACAGAGCAATAGCCTTAGAAGATGCAGATACCCCGAATGCTAAAATTGAACCTAAGACAAAACATGACAAGTTTGCCCCAAACGCAAATTCCACGGTAGCATTTAAAAACGGTTGCAAGTGTGAATTCTGTTCAAGAAGTCATAAACTGTATAAATGTGCTAAATTATTTATTATTTATTTTTAGAGTAGGCTTTATAAATAGTCACAAATACTGTCAGATTTGTTTAAATAAACATCCTGGACTATATAGGTTTCATTTTAAATGCCAAACTTGCAACCAAGGCCATATTCTGTATTGTACGTAGAGACAAAACCTGTTCAAGTAGTGTCTACTCACCAAATTAATAATAACAATATGAACAACAATGTTAATGTTCTATTACCTACAATAAGGGTAAAATTAATAGGTAAAAATAATCAACCTATTGTAGTCAGAGCCTTACCTGATACGGGTAGTCAAGTTTCATTTATAAGGTCTGATAAATTGATCGATAGGATTCGATGCAATGTTTTCAACGATAAGCTTTCCATAATGGGCATTGTTGATACTGCTAAAGAAGTGACGCCCCCGGCAAATATAACAGTATATTCTTGTGTTCATAATTCTAAACTTAATTTAAGCTGTTGTCAATAAGATAACAATAAATTTACCGCAAGAAAATATAGACCTCTCGCAAATTAATATCCCTACAAGAATCAGTTCAAAGTTAGCTGATAGGGATTTTAATGTGCCTGATACTGTTTCAAAATACATTATTTGGATATATTGGCGAATGGTTTAATTTCGACAATAATTTTAAGGCCAGTTCTAGAAACAATTGTATTTCATTACATCCTGCTATTAATACAGAAAATCTAGAAGAATTGGTTACTAAATTTTGAGAAACGGAGATGGTTCCTCAGATTTTTCATGAATATACATCTGAACTTGAAGCCTGTGAAACGTTATTTAAAAATTCATTTACAAGGATAGCTAATCGGTGCCAAGTGAAACTACCTCTGAAGTATAATATTCAGAATATAAATTTGGGTGATACCTTTTCATTGACATTCAAACGATTTATTAATTTAGAAAAATGTTTCAAGGTGGATCCTTTACTATTTGAACAATATTCATATTTTATTCATGAATATGTGGACTTAGGCCATGCCAGAATTATTGACTTATCATTATATGATTTAGATAAGGGACCCGTGTACTTTCTTGCACATCATCCAGTTATAAATATCCAAAAACAAAGTACTTAACTCAGAGTCGTGTTGACGGTGGTATGAAAACTACAAATAAGGTTTCTATAAATGACTTCATGTATAATGGAGATGTTCAAAATGAACTATTCAATATTTTGACACTATTTAGGTTCTATAAATATGTTTTAATGACCGATATAAAACAAATTTTTGTTGACCCAACACATAGCCACTTCCAAAATACATTATGGAGAGATCATCCTGATCAACCAATTAAATGTTTGCAACTACAAACTGTAAAATGCGGTTTAAAAAGTTCTCAATTTCCGGCTACCAAGTGTTTGGTGGAATTAGCTAATGCTGAAAAATTAAATTACCCGCTGACATGTAATAGCTTATTAAAAATACCTATGTTGATGACATTATTGATGGTACCAACAATGAAGAAGATTTATTTCAATTAAAAAATGAATTGATCGAACTTTCAAAATTGGGTTCATTCAAGCTACATAAATGGTGTTCCAATAGGAAGAAACTTCTTAAGGGCATATCAATTGAAAATCAGCATTTTGATGACATTGATATGAATCCTGCTAATATGGTTATTAAAACTTTAGGTTTATTTTATGATGTAAACTTAGATAAATTCAAAATGGTGGATAGGGAGGCGAGAATCGATTGAATGGCCAGCGCGATCACCTGATCTTACATTATTAGATTTCTTTCTATGGGGATATGTGGAGAGCATTGTGTACAAAACTAAACCTTTTGATTTAAATGACTTGAAAGAACGAATAACGCTTGTGATGAGGTCGATCACGCCTGATATGTTCAATAATGTTAGAAGACAGTTTTATTTAAGATTAGGAACATCTACTTTATTAAAATACTGGTTCATTTTAGTGTTTTACATTTTATCACGTTTTGAATTACATTTTAGTTTTTGATTGTATTGTAGCGAATTTCGGTAACCACATGATTTTATTTTATTCTATGTTAATTGTTGCAATAACTTGAAAGCGATAACATTTTTGGATAGAGCATGAAGAGACCTTTCAAACGATATGTCACAAGCCTATACTTCCTATTTCAAAAATAGGGGGTTGTACCTGTCATTCGAAGGGGGTTGAAGATAGGGGTCGCATTTTCACGTAGAAGGATGTCAATTTATAATTTAAATTTGACATGTTTCGGGATTTTTAAAAAATATGTATAGTAATCGAAATAATGAATTTATTCCGTTTGGCGTTTACACACTGTATAGACAGCACCCATAAGCACTTTGAGAACTGTCACAATATCCTAATAATTCAATAAACTCAGCATTATATATATTTAAATTTCGTTCGATATAAATTGGAGGCATCGATAAAAGAGTTGTTGAGAATTCTGACCACTGTTTATTCAAATCAGAGGGTAGAGGTTCGTTCCAATGTAATTTTTTGAGCCATAGTTTTTGAATTAGAACCTTGGCCATAACCAATATAGGCCCCACTAATTCAAGAGGATTATAAAATTGGTAAAATGACTATTCAAACATTGGGGTGGACAAACCATTTTGGATTTATCTAAGTTTACATCATAAAATAAACCTAAAGTTTCAATAACCATATTAGCAGTATTCATATCAATGTCATCAAAATGCTGATTTTCAATTGATATGTCCTTAAGAAGTTTCTTCCTATTGGAACACCATTTATGTAGCTTGAATGTACCCAATTTTGAAAGTTCGATCAATTCATTTTATAATTGAAATAAATCTTCTTCATTGTTGGTACCACCAATAATGTCATCAATTATAACTTCAGCAGCAGCACGCATAGTCAAATGTTCTGTATTCTCCTTGTGAAAATAGAACAGATATCCTTACAAATTATTAAAATATCAATCAACAGCATAGAAGATAAGAGAAGAGTAGTTACCTTTAACTTCTGTGAGTGTGGTGTAGCATATCCTGACCCAGTTAGAAGAACTAACTCAGAATATCTTGTATTCATTGAAAAGTATAATATACCATTTTTAGACATAGTTGAGCTTGTCGAGAATAATATTGTGGACATTAATAAAGTTATTGGTAGGCTTATTGAGATAGATATTATAGACCCAACTATAGCATACCATACATTCTCTAAAATTTTTGAACTTAATAATTATCACAATGGCAGCTCCATTCACTACTCTTCAGGGTGCTCTTCAAACCCTTAATTAAGATCCCACTAACGTAGATAACACCACTAATTATACTACTGCTGGTACATCACCAGCATCTTTGTTGTCACATAGTGTAAAAAAGGAGTTTATTATTTTAGGTCAAACTCCTGAAGATTTCATAAAACATCATGGTTCATCTAGCTTTGACTTCCAAGTTATTAGAGAGCATTTTCGGCATATTTGTGAGGACTTTGAAGATAATTTGGAAATGGATGTCGCATCTGAAGCAGTTGAGTTCTGCTCAAGGATAATATATGAAGTTGGACTTGAAGCTAGACAGGTCAAGAAAAAAGATGGTGATAAGACTTGGAAGTTTGTATTTATGTACAATAACAAAGATAAGCTTGCAACTAAAGTTGCTTTTGTGAGCACTTACAAAGCTGATAATGCTAATTACACACCAGAGTGGTCGAACAATAAGATAGTTTTATCAGTTAAAACTGCAAGCTTGTTAGCTATATTAGTACTTAATAAGCTTAATGAACTATCTATGTCCCTAAACCCTCCAATTATACTGCTGTCCCCACTTGCTGGATCAGTTTTCTCTAAAGATGATGTGGAAGTCATTGCTAAGGCAGTTGGGTCAACTTCTATTACAGTAGTTAAGAGAATAAATTCTAGCTGCCAAAGTGGTGGACAATATCTAGATGATAGTAGGATGCATGTTGCAGCTGTTGCATCTATCGTTGCCAGTAGGAATGTCAAAGACAAGAAAATGAAGGATGGCATTATAGGTAAAACTTTAAAGCAATATATGACTGCAAAAAAGAAGTGCCATTTACAGTTTTTTGAAGCTTATGCTGAATTTGGTCATGGGGGGTGTCCCATCTAGCATCTCGTCTGAGAATCTAATAACTTTGTTTGACTCTATATCGAAAGCTTCACCACTACAGGCAGCAATTGCTGCTCAACAAACTGTCGTTAAGACCTTTGACATTACATGGCGATCGCTACCAGTCTTTTCTGAAAATGGGAAAAACAGAGACGTATGTGATTTAACATTACATGGCGATCTCTACCAGTCTTTTCTGAAAATGGAAAAACAGAGACGTATGTGATCTTCCCCACATGGCGATCTCTACCAGTTTTTTTCTACCAGAAATAAGAAACGGACCACAGGAACACATACGGCAGTGATCCCCAACATGGCGATCTCGGCCAGTTTCGTTCTTTGAGGGAATGGAAATTGGAAATGGATTGAAATGGAAACATGGAAATTTCGAGGATGGAATGGTGAAAAAATTTTTTTTCTTTGATGTCCACATCACCATATGTGATTCCCACAAGGAGACATAATGGATTTGGAAATTGGAAATGGATTGGAATTGGATTTGGAACTGGGAAAATGGAAACTGGAAACCCTCAAGTTCCAGTGAATACGATATGGTTTCAGCAGGATGGAGCACCACCACATTACCAATTTACTGTCCGGCAGTACCTCGATACAATATTTCCCAATCGGTGGATAGGGAGGCGGGAATCGATTGAATGGCCAGCGCGATCACCTGATCTTACATTATTAGATTTCTTTCTATGGGGATATGTGGAGAGCATTGTGTACAAAACTAAACCTTTTGATTTAAATGACTTGAAAGAACGAATAACGCTTGTGATGAGGTCGATCACGCCTGATATGTTCAATAATGTTAGAAGACAGTTTTATTTAAGATTAGGAACATCTACTTCATTAAAATACTGGTTCTTTTTAGTGTTTTACATTTCATCACGTTTTGAATTACATTTCAGTTTTTGATTGTATTGTAGCGAATTTCGGTAACCACATGATTTTATTTTATTCTATGTTAATTGTTGCAATAAACTTGAAAGCGATAACATTTTTGGATAGATAATGAAGAGACCTTTCAAACGATATATCACAAGCCTATACTTCCTATTTCAAAAATAGGAGGTTGTACCTGTCATTCGAAGGGGGTTGAAGATAGGGGTCGCATTTTCACGTAGAAGGATGTCAATTTATAATTTAAATTTGACATGTTTCGGGATTTTTTTAATATATGTATAGTAATCGAAATAATGAATTTATTCCGTTTGGCGTTTACACACTGTATAGACAGCACCCATAAGCACTTTGAGAACTGTCACAAGATCCTAATAATTCAATAAACTCAGCATTATACATATTTAAATTTCGTTCGATATAAATTGGAGGCATCGATAAAAGACTTGTTGAGAATTCTGACCACTGTTTATTCAAATCAGAGGGTAGAGGTTCGTTCCAATGTAATTTTTTGAGCAATAGTTTTTGAATTAGAACCTTGGCCATAACCAATATAGGCCCCACTAATTCAAGAGGATTATAAAATATGCAAACGAAACTTAAAATTTGTCTTTTGGTAAAATGACTATTCAAACATTGGGGTGGACAAACCATTTTGGATTTATCTAAGTTTACATCATAAAATAAACCTAAAGTTTCAATAACCATATTAGCAGTATTCATATCAATGTCATCAAAATGCTGATTTTCAATTGATGTGTCCTTAAGAAGTTTCTTCCTATTGGAACACCATTTATGTAGCTTGAATGTACCCAATTTTGAAAGTTCGATCAATTCATTTTATAATTGAAATAAATCTTCTTCATTGTTGGTACCACCAATAATGTCATCAATTATAACTTCAGCAGCAGCACGCATAGTCAAATGTTCTATATTCTCCTTGTGAAAATAGAACAGATATCCTTACAAATTATTAAAATCTCAATCAACAGCATAGAAGATAAGAGAAGAGTAGTTACCTTTAACTTCTGTGAGTGTGGTGTAGCATATCCTGACCCAGTTAGAAGAACTAACTCAGAATACCTTGTATTCATTGAAAAGTATAATATACCATTTTTAGACATAGTTGAGCTTGTCTAGAATAATATTGTGGACATTAATAAAGTTATTGGTAGGCTTATTGAGATAGATATTATAGACCCAACTATAGCATACCATACATTCTCTAAAATTTTTAAACTTAATAATTATCACAATGGCATTATCCATTGACTACTCTTCAGGGTGCTCTTCAAACCCTTAATTTAGATCCCACAAACGTAGATAACACCACTAATTATACTACTGCTGGTACATCACCAGCATCTTTGTTGTCACATACTGTAAAAAAGGAGTTTATTATTTTAGGTCAAACTCCTGAAGATTTCATAAAACATCATGGTTCATCTAGCTTTGACTTCCAAGTTATTAGAGAGCATTTTGGGCATATTTGTGAGGACTTTGAAGATAATTTGGAAATGGATGTCGCATCTGAAGCAGTTGAGTTCTGCTCAAGGATAATATATGAAGTTGGACCTGAAGCTAGACAGGTCAAGAAAAAAGATGGTGATAAGACTTGGAAGTTTGTATTTATGTACAATAACAAAGATAAGCTTGCAACTAAAGTTGCTTTTGTGAGCACTTACAAAGCTGATAATGCTAATTACACACCAGAGTGGTCGAACAATAAGATAGTTTTATCAGTTAAAACTGCAAGCTTGTTAGCTGTATTAGTACTTAATAAGCTTAATGAACTATCTATGTCCCTAAACCCTCCAATTATACTGCTGTCCCCACTTGCTGGATCAGTTTTCTCTAAAGATGATGTGGAAGTCATTGCTAAGGCAGTTGGGTCAACTTCTATTACAGTAGTTAAGAGAATAAATTCTAGCTGCCAAAGTGGTGGACAATATCTAGATGATAGTAGGATGCATGTTGCAGCTGTTGCATCTATCGTTGCCACTAGGAATGTCAAAGACAAGAAAATGAAGGATGGCATTATAGGTAAAACTTTAAAGCAATATATGACTGCAAAAAAGAAGTGGCATTTACAGTTTTTTGAAGCTTATGCTGAATTTGGTCATGGGGGTGTCCCATCTAGCATCTCGCCTGAGAATCTAATAACTTTGTTTGACTCTATATCGAAAGCTTCACCACTACAGGCAGCAATTGCTGCTCAACAAACTGTCGTTAAGACCTTTAACATTACATGGCGATCGCTACCAGTCTTTTCTGAAAATGGGAAAAACAGAGACGTATATGATTTAACATTACATGGCGATCTCTACCAGTCTTTTCTGAAAATGGAAAAACAGAGACGTATGTGATCTTCCCCACATGGCGATCTCTACAAGTTTTTTTCTACCAGAAATAAGAAACGGACCACAGGAACACATACGGCAGTGATCCCCAACATGGCGATCTCGGCCAGTTCCTTTCTTTGAGGGAATGGAAATTGGAAATGGATTGGAATGGAAACATGGAAATTTCGAGGATGGAATGGTGAAAAAAAATTTTTTTCTTTGATGTCCACATCACCATATGTGATTCCCACAAGGAGACCTAATGGATTTGGAAATTGGAAATGGATTGGAATTGGATTTGGAACTGGGAAAATGGAAACTGGAAACTGGAACGCAGACATCGAGGCTGCAAGCGATGGGTTGGAAAGAAAAAGAAGAAGAAGTCAACCCCTTAGTGTAGTGCTCCGAAAAGGTATTAACCATGTGAGTAATGACTGTTTCCAGACAATTTTAGTTTTATTTATTTTTTTAATGTGAAATTAAAAAAAAGTGTACATGAATTTTAATTTATTGATTTATTAAGTTAGAAGTATTGAATATTGAAGTAACTTAGTAATACCTAACTTTTAATATTTAAATTCAGTTGAACTAAGTTAGCAACTGAAATGATTAGGAAATAACTACGTTTAAAAAAAATAAAATCAATTTTTTTATTATGGGATTAATTAGACAGTAATTATATTTAAAATATCAAATATTAATATATCGAAATAGTAGTAAGAATAACGTAAAGTATTTATCAAATAAGTAAAGTTATGTATAAAATCATATACACATTGTTTTAAAAGTAGTTAAAACGAATATATAATATTGCCAGGGAAAATTATCCCACAACAAAAAGAAAACCATTAGTAAGTGTTAGACCAACAATGATGTGGCTAACATATGGTTATTCCAGAACGGAAACCATTTATTATTATGATATTATAGCATTGATTATGCAGATTTTTTTTTAATATGGTTATAGGAATAGGGCAATAAAGTTAGATTATTTATCAGTGAAGTTGAGAAATCTGACGAGGTTCAAAATTTTTTTTAACAAGTATTATTAAATTATTATAGTCATAAAGATGACAGCAAATAATTTTAAAGTTGAATTAATGTAGGTTTAGAATAATGGTTACATATTATTTAGAAATGCGATTTGCTACATTGAAATAACTTCATTTAATTATAACAATAATATAAAGAATTGCAACAAAGCATATTTCATTCATGTTATATAGTAAACATAGTACCAGAAATTTGAATAAGCAAAATAATTGCGAGCGAATAGTTCATTCGATATTTCAAGGGCAATCTAGTGACTATAGGAATGATCACCCAAGACATCACGGATCAAATTGGAATATATTATTAGGCTGAATCAATTACATAGATATGTCACAAGAGAAGTGAACGGAAAGTAAGAAAATGAATTGTAGGCGCAGTATTGGAGTAAATGTAGATGATATTTTTTTGATTTACATAAAACTACACTTTCGATCGGCATTGTACCTAAGGGCATTGTTGAGAAATGTAGTCAATTTGTGTAAAATTTCATTATTGCTGAAATAGGCATAATGATGAATTCCAAGGATGAGGAATTTATGAGCGCTTGAAGAGAAGAAAAAATGGAAATAAAATCCGCCGGTAAATAAAATAGGATTGAAAATAAATGTCATACCAGACGTATATACATAATATATAATGAAGAATGTAATAAATAAAAGAAGACATGAAGATGGTACAAAAATAACATGTTTCTATATATATGTTACGGCTAATGTATATAACTATTTAAAGCATGAAACTTCACACATTATACAAATTGAATTCTTCGCGGTTGATGTATATATTAGCTAAAGTATATATTATTTTATTTGTACATTAGATCGAATACAACGATATTATTTCACGAGTTACATGACATGAGTGTTTTCGGAGGTGATTCTCTATTTTCTAACGCTTTTCTGAAGCTGTGGGCCCCAACTTCGAATTATAATAAAACTGCAGTTTCATCTTGGTGTAGAATCATCTCCAACTAAAATGTCCATTAATTCATTTCCATCGGCAAAATTTACCAGGTACGTACGATATTATATTTCTGGGTAAGTAACGATATTTATTTTTCACAACTAGAATTCAACGAATTTGTAGAATTGTTGAAATTCGGTGAGGTAAAACTAATAGAACCACTGGCCCCAATTTGAGTAACGTTCTGTCCGTTTGGGGAACCATCTGGAAAATAGTGGGACCGATTCGCCCAAAATTGTTATCAACGGTTTCCTAGGGATCGATTTAGTTGGAAAGGACTCATGACTCGTCAGAAGTTATAGAATAAAATTTGCGGATAATTTATGTATTTACCTCGTATATGGTATGTGATGTCTGGAAAGATTTTAATTCTTATGTATGTCACTGTACGACCTCAATAAAATTTCGAATAAAAATTGCATTTTATTACAACTGCATTTTATTGATACTTAATCCCAATTTCGAGTAAAGATTGTACTTCATTGCAGCTAAAGGTCATATGTTTTAATTTAATTACTACAACAATATTATTCCGCGATTTATATGACATGAGTGTTTTCGAAGGTGATTCTCAATTTTCTAACGCCTTTCTGAAGCTGTGGGTCCCAACTTCGAATTATAATAGAACTGCAGTTTTATCTTGGTGTAGAATCATCTCCAACTAAAACATTGTCAATAAAATTTGAAATTGTGGAGTTATCGTTCAATATTAGAAAAGCGTCCATTAATTTATTTCCATCGGCAAAATTTGTCAGGTACGTATGATATTATGATATATTAAATATTATGTCACCTTTAATAACGACGTAATGGATTGTCGTATATATAGTAGCATATTTTGATCAATTGACTTCTAACTAGAAATGAAATTGGAAACAAAACTATTAAATATAGATTTAATTATTACCGGTATGCGATAAATGTACAATTCGAACAAATAAACCGTGAGGGGTGTCACGCTTCATACATTGTAATTTTATCGGAGAATGGACTTTCATTATTTGACCCATTTCAAAGTCGTTATCGATAGTTATTAATTTTATAGTGTTCAATTAGAGTTGTTATATGGCGAGTTTTAATTACTGCAATAAAATTACAATGTATTCGAACATATACCGGATTCATTCTGACTTTATATGAGAATAAGATTCTTTCGCTGTAGTATCCATTCAATAGTTGTGTCGGGCAGTGGCATATAGAGGTTAGTCAATAATTACATTTTACTGATTTAATTGAGAATGATGCGAGGCAGATGAAGTGTCCATTTGTAACAATAACGTGTCTCAAATTTTTTAGATGTACATTTTCTTTACGCCGTATTAATGCTACATTTTTATCACTTTTTTTGTTTCATATGGTCCCAAATTCCTATTAACTGTTTTAACTTTTGTTGTTTTATAATTTTTCTAGTAGACTTTTGAATCTACTTGTATTTTTTCTAAATTACACTCTTTATTGACAATGTGTAAACGCCAAATGGAATAAATTCATTATTTCGATTACTGTACATATTTAACAAAAATCATGACATACGTGAAATTTGAATTATAAATTGACTTCGAAGGTTGCAGAATAAAACTCAAATTTTACACGAAACTTTTAACATTTAATTTACAAATGCTGACAAATTGTTTCACCACACTGTGGCATTATCGAAGCGATGAGTTATCAACTAAAGCTAAATCTAAAAGTATGTCCTTAAATATCAGGGATTAGAATGTAGTACAAATTGAGGGATGGGTGGATAATAGTAAGGACGTGTTTACAAAATTGTTAACAAGCGGTGAATTATAAGTGTCGATTTGATCATTTAATATCACATTATTATTATTGTTTTTGAGTGTTTCAATATTTCTATGTCCTTTTTCCTGAATATGTAGAATATCGAGATCAAGGGTGAAATCGTAGTTATGTTCTAACAGGTGATTTGCGTAATTAGAGTCTTTTTTTTTAGCTTGTAACTTCTCAAATCGAAAAGTCAGTAAACATAATATTAACATATGCAAACTTTAAACCTACATACAGTATAAAAAACTCCTTTCGATCAATAAAAAAAATAAAAGATGTCGAACTAAAGACAAATATCAAACTTGTATAATTTGATGTCAAGAACCCTTTTCCGAGTATTCCCACACAATTGACCATCAGTCTAATTGAAGATCTTTTAATTTGCAATAATACTTTACCGGTAATAACACCGGAAATATTAAATGTAATCTCACTCTGCATAGACCAAAATTATTTCACAATTAACGATAAATATTAAAAACAGAAGACCGGACTCCTATGGGTTCGTCAATATCTCCGTTGCCAGCAAAAATATTTAGATTAACTTTCGAACTACCGAAAAATAGTTTTTAAAAAATGAATTATCCTTATTAGAGCTTTATTACAAAGTTGTTCAATCTTTCGAGTCTGAATTTCAACTAACTACAAATTCAGAGCCTTTAAATCCACACTAAATTTGAGAACTTCATTTTTTGTGTGTTCGAATTTTAATTTGTTAATCACAAGAGGTTGTCCATATGTGCTGTCTATGCACGTCATCTCATGATTGTGAAAATACGTTTTACATGTGTGTTGTTTTATCAGGTAGATTCCCGTTAGTTGTCTGGATTCTGTCCCTTCTTGACATTTTATTTTGATTCCTTTTTGGGGAATATTCCAATATATTGATTAATTTCAGGAATGATTTTCATATGGTTTTCTGGGATGTTCGAATGAATATACTGACATTAGCTTGAATTTCTATTTAGTAATATTCCCTTCTCGCATAATGAGTTATGATTACGTTGGGTGTAATTAGGACATTGATATATTTCACCTTTCATACAAATGTCGTTTAGAAGTTTAATAATGTTTTTTTTTTCGATTTCAATAGATATTTTATATCGGGAATTATGGTTACAAATTCTGATTCGTATTTAGTTGGAATTGGGTGTAAATAGCAGAGCTCGAACTCTTGGTCATAATCAATTGGGACTGATAAGAAATAATTAATTGTGGAAGATTCGATTTTACAATTAATTTTTATTATCGATCTAAATCTAACATGTTTTCGTATTTCAATTTAAATGGTAGACTTTCTTTATAAAGTGAAGATATTTTTTGTAATGCTAAGAATAAATCTCTAGTTTTCATTATGCTGGAATGTAGGGTATTCAATTTGTAAAACGTGATGGAGTTCTCTGTTTAAAATAGTATTAGAAAGTATTAACAAGTGATCATATAAGTCTTTTATAAAATGCATTTTTACCTTATGAGTTTGTACACTTATCTGATATTATTTGCTACAGTGGTGTGTAAAATATCTTACGAGATTATTAACAACTTCTATGCCTTGAGTCGAATTTAATTTATAAGCTTGGGTATATTTGGAAAATGAATCGACTATTGTTAAAAATTTTACGTTCTCCAAAAAATATTGTCGACATGTAAGATCTGAAAAGGTCTCACGGCAGTAGGCATTATATTGAATTTTAGTTTTAAGGGGTTTCTGTCATATTTTGTTACTTGGCATATTTCACAATTATTGATATAGTTTTGTATAGATTTTCGTTGATTAGGCCAATAATATACATTTTTTATTTGATTTTCTGTTTCATTTAGTCCTCTATGATTCGTTTTACTCTCATGATAGTTTTGTATAGTTTGTACTATTTCGTTATCTTCGATAATATCTACGAGTTTTGTTGTACATTTAATCATATTGAGTTCAGAGCTTTTGAAATATTTCCGTAGCACTTTACTGAATTTTCCGTAAATGGGGTTATAGTCAAAAATTGCTTTGGGGCTTTAGAAGCAGTTAAAACGTTAAGTTGAATTCGTGATAGAGCATCAGCGTTTTTATTCAAAGTAGTAATAATTTTCTTTTCCTCTGAGTTCATATGTTCAGTTCGGACGTTAGAAATATCAAATTTTATACTTCCGGTATGTATACTGTTGCAATTTAGATTACAATTTTGTTTATATTCGTCGAATTTTTCTGCTAGTAAATGTTTTGTAATGTCCATATTCACTTTTTGTTCTGATCTTGGTGTAACTGCAATGCAATTAGATTGAATGGGTAGTTTATAATAGTTTATCTTGAGATTGTATAATCCTAGTAAACAATGAAAAAAAGCTGTGAAAATTAAACGAGTGAAATTTTAAAGAAGGATTTTCTATCTTAAATAGTTTCGAACATTTTATGAGAGTACTGTACTTTTCTATTGAAGTGCCACGAGCGGTAGAAATTTGGAATGGGTCTTTTTTGATTAAATTATCGAAGAATTTTTTTGCGATTTCAGGATTAACGAATGATTTTGTGCTACCGATATCCAGTAAGAATTTTAAATTATACCCTGGAAATATTATGTATGGTAGTTCACTTTGATTATTTGTTAAATTCATAAGTTCGAAATTTGTTCCGAGGCATCTTCCTCTAAAAAAGAATTATCTACTTCTTCTTGTTCTTCGGGAAAATCTACAGCGGGTTCATCATTAACATTATATAATTCAATCGACACACATAATTCACCACTCGTTAACAATTTTGTGAACACATTCCCACTATTCTAGCCACAGTGTGGTGAAACAATTTGTCAGCATTTTTAAATTAAATGTTAAAAGTTTTGTGTAAAATTTAAAAACATATACGACCCGCAGACATACTGGTCTTAATTGAAACGCAAGTCAATCCATCCACCAACAAGACCGAGTTTTATTCTCCAACTTCCGAAGTATTATGAATTCACACTTAAAAATGCGACCCCATATTCAACCCCATTCGAATTACAGATATAACCCATGCATTCAATGTTAGCCATACATCAATAGTAAACATCGAAAGAAAATAAAATGCATCCGTACAAAAAGGATATCTACTCAAGGGCTTATGGAAGACGATTTTGATAGGAGAACTTATTTTTATGGGCGAAGGATGGACATGTTAGATAACGAAAACGTTATGTTTTCTGGTGAGTGTAAATTTGTCACTACTAGTCTACAAAAATTCTCACTGGATGAGAGAAGAACACACGCAATACCATCAAAAAGATTAATGTTTGAACAGGGATTGTTGTTGAAAACCGCATCATTGGTACCTTTTTCATCGAGGGCAATTTGAATGGCGATCATTATTGGATGACAATTTGAACATTTGACCTAAAAACACAGATCTAATTTTTTTTTTCATTGAAGCATGACAACACAATTCAATTTTTTACGAATGTGATTTTTTGAAGATTGCTTAATTTTGTAAAAAATGCCTAATAAAAATGAGCTTGTACATTGTACAAATAACCAAAATATTCAAGGTGGTGCATTCGAGCAGCAAAATTAATTTTTGACGAAAACGGTCCATTAAATTTGCGTTTTTCATACACCGTTCTGAAGAGGCTTCCAAGACCTTTCAAATGACGTATCACTCAATCCCTCTCCATGTTCAATTTTGAGGGGTTGGAGTGTCCCCTAAAAGGGGATTACTCGTTCAATCCTCAAATATACGTCAAGAGATGTCCCAAACAAAATCATTCGACGTGTTTCAAGAGATTTTTCCACTTACTATGGACAAGAAATATACTGGGTGATCCGTCTGAGATAGAACATTTTGTATATTATAACTAATCAGTAATCAATTTTTTGAATTTCGATTTTAGCATTTGCATACATTAACTCGTTTTTTTATTTCGATAAATTCTAACTAATTATTTCTTAGTAATATACTTTCACGTATTCAAACAAATTTTCCTTATGTTATAGATGATGTACCAATCTGTCGACAAAGAGCTGAACGCTACACAGGGTCGAGAACGGGTCGTAAGAAGTGCTGTTGAACGTGATCACAAAATATTTATTCAAAGAACAATACACATTGATTGTTTGTAAATAAAACTCTATTTTATTTATTTTATTTTATCTCTCAAGCTTGCTGGTCATCATTAATATTCTAGCATACCCATCATTGTATGGCGCGTTGGATGAGTATTCGCTGGAGTTGATAATTCAATAAGAAAAAATACAGATTTTTAGTATGTGCAATAATAAGAATTTCAGTAAAATGGAAATGTACACAAATGCAGAATTGACAGATATCGTCGTTTAAGATGCAATAGCTCGTAACCCTCATATGGTTGTTTGTGCAGGAGAGCAAAAAAACTAACTACACTTGAACCTATAATCTATTTCAACCAATAAAACATGGATATAGGACTAAAATTTAATTACGCATATTTCTGAAGTAAATAAAAATATATGAAACCCCATTTTGATATTCCAGGTGGGTTACGAGCTATTGATTCTACAAAAATAAGAACAAAGTGTGGCTTGACTGTAACTTTATTTTTTAATAATATGAAAAATACAAAAGAAAACTAAACGTTTGATATAATACAACAAGATATGGCTTAAGTTATCATAAAAGTGGTGACAATCGGCAGGAATAACTGATTTAAGCTCCTATATGTGCTTGAATTTTTGGGCTTTTATTTTCTTATTTTCTGGATTCAGTTGTGGTCAATCACGACAAACTTCTTTCCGACGTCGCCGCTGCGGTAGCTCTTTCCAAGAATCGTCAAAGTTAAGTTTAAACAAGATTTTTTCATCGGGAGAATATTTAATGGCTCGAATATCTGTTACATTTTTCTTTCCTGGTCTAATGCTCCCATACATCTGATATCCTTTTTGAGAGAAATCTCGAAAAAAGTCATAATTTACCCATTCGGTACAGTACGGAAAGGGATTCCTTCGAGCCTGTCGACTAATGGACAAATGCGCGGAAGGAAGAAAAATCTCTCTGGTTTCTTTTATTTTAGCTTCAATTCTGTTGTGAACAGAATCGCACTGCATTTGTGTGTGCCCACGTTCTAAGTACTTCTGTACAATAGTTTGATTCCTGGCAACAGATATGAAAAGAAGAACATTGGCCATTATATTATTTCTATTTTGATAGGTGCACCCATCACTATAGATTAAAATTGGCAAGCTGTTGTCCGTAAATCTTGAAATATAGTCAACCACCAATGAAGCGAACGTTGAAGCTGAGAGATCACTGTCTACCCCACTAAACCAATAACACATTACGTGTTTCGTTTTTATGTTCATAATTGTAAAATTGTGACAGCATAATTTTGTTTTATAGTACAAAGCATTTGCGTTTAAACTGGGACATACTTTTACAGCTTGTAAGTCTATCATCAGTATCACGGCCTCTTCATTTCCGGCTAAATCGATGTCTTTCGCTTTTTCTTGCCTTGCTCTGTCTTTTTTAGCAATGTGTCTCGTAAAAAGCTCTTCTTCTAAATTTCCGACATCATACTGGCAGCAAAGATCGCATCTATCTTTTTTAGGCTGATAAATAGCAAGGTTTTTCTCTACGAACAAGTCATCAGAAGATTTTCGACTCATACAATTTTTCTTTTCAGTCTTACATTTTGAAACATACTCATTATATAAAGCTGTTTTGGAAGGCACTGTTCGATCCAAATACAATGTAGATGATGTTTGGCGGCAATAATGAGATGGCAGTGTAGGCAAATCACCAAAAACTGCTTTAAAAATTCCTTATCTCCATTTTTCTTTTCTCTTATGTGAGCAGCTCTATTTTCTATATTATTATAATCTTTCGGATTGTGCATGCTATGTTCAGCAGATTTAATCCAGGAGCTCATTTGAAATTCTCATAGACTTAGGGTAAACAGAAACAATTTCTTGCAAATATTCACCTTTAGACAGTCTATTGGTAAACTATAAAATATTGAACAATTTCTTGATGAATTTTGGTTTTTTGTATATCTCCTTTTGACACTTGAGCGTGTTACATTATTAACCACAAAAACTTCGCGCTGATCCCAAGTCATTTTCCAAAACTTTTCAAACAGCTGTCTGCACGTACATAAACATACATCCCATGAGTCCAATGAAGCCGAAATGTTGTTTTGGCATAAAGTGTGGGTTGAGAGGTATTACATCTTAAGCGACGATATGCTATTTAAATTACACTTGAAATAATGTAACAACTAAATTCTCGAATTAAAAACTAATAGAGATCATATGAGATGTTCGAAATGACCCCCTTCAGTCATTATACACACGTCTGTACGGTAACGCATTGATTCTCGGATCCGATGAAACATTTCTGGGATATTTTGAATAACCCTACATGAAATAATTATGGGATTCGATCTTCCAGGTTTCGAACAGGAGTCTTGTATACTAACGTTTTCAAATGCCCCAATCCTTAAGTTATCACTTCATTTGCTATTTACTAATAAAACTAGAGCATTTTTTCTAAGATATACTTTATTTAAAATTGCGGAAACAATCATACAAATCCGGAAAGCTAGAAGAGCTTGTATTATCATCATTCATAGTTGATATGTTTGGTAATTGCGATGATGGAATACATCCAGATGGTTCTATCGTGCTCATTGATGAATATGGACCGCCACTCAATGCATGCGATACCGTAGGAACAGCTGAAATAACGTTTGCCGAACTCCTAATAACATTTGATTGTTGTTCAACATATGTTAATTCTTGGCCATTTTGTTCGTGAAATGATTTTAACTCGTATTTTTGTACAATCGCAAATATTTCTGCTTTCGCAAAATGGAAAAGTAAAGGTGACATCGAATTTAAAACTGGTGTTATAAAAATTAAAAAGCTATCAACAGCGTTCACTTTTGTTGTGATAGAAGCTCGCACAGTAGACTGAGAATTTGTCACTTCCCTTTCATTAGTGCGTTTCTCAGGTCTTTGTTTAGGAGCAGACAAACGTTCTTTGCAATTTTTAGTTTTTTGTATTTTTCCATTCCGATATTCCTTTGTCTCTTGGCTTGGGACAGCTATATCATGTTCTATTTCATCACTGGAATTACTTCCTTTTTGGTGCACAAATTTTTCAGCCTCTTGTTTGGTATTGTCAAATCCTACGTTAGTTTTTGTCTCTCTTCTGTCAATATGGTCCTTCAAAAAATTTAACCGATCAGCGTATTTGTACTTTTTTCGTATTTTACCACTTTTTGTATTTTTGTTCGAATATCTCCTAAAAGTGTCTCTGATATTACCCCATCTAGTCTTGCAGAGTTGACCTATAAAAGTAGTTTGATAATAGAATAAAAGTAATAATTTTCACGAAAAAAAGTTAGCATTACATTTGTTCTTTCTTTTTCCGCTTACGACATAGCACATCGTAAAAGATTATACATGAATCATGCAAAATCATATGCAGCGATTCGATAGCTCAAACAGTACTAGTAATTGCTAAAAATTTCAACACAACTTGGAACTTTCTCAACTGCTTGGGAACATTGGATCGTTGTGTTTTGATTATAAAAAATCGTTTTCAATTGTTTTGATGGCTCTTGTAAACGTTAATTACAATTTATAAGTTGTTAATGTCTGAGAATATGGCAAAAACAGCGATGGCGGAATTTTTGCAAATTCTTTACTAGACAAAAGACTCCAACGAGGAACACTGCAAGTATCACCAAATAAAATTTGGCCCAATACAAATGTTGACGTGCCATATATGATAGTCGGAGGCTACCATATCCACGTCAGAATTTGAATGTTCCAGAATGTGTTTACAGCTACCACCATTGTCGTATCAGAAGAGTTGTTGAAAACACGTTTAGTATTTTATCCCACAAATTTCGAATTTACAACAAACGAATTCAAGCAACACCAAAAAATGCCGATAACGTTGTACCGGCGACGTATATTCTACATAATTGTATTAAAAAATTTTATTACCTTGTGTTCTCATCTCTACTCCGATTTCTCTCCATATATGATTTTTTGTATCGTTATCCATGCATTTGGTGATCGATGAATCATATAGAATCTTATATCTCCTCACACATTCTATTAATTGTTCGTCGTTCATTATATCTTGTTCCATTTGGTATGTTTCAGACAAACTGGAAAATAATATTAAAATCGGCCGGGTCTACTGGCATATTTTGAGATATTTATAAATGAAAAGGTTTTCTCATTTAGAATATTAACATTTTATAATTAACAGTTACAATCATAACAATCTGCAGCAAGGCAGCAAAATTTACGAGTGATTTAAGTATGTGTGTACTCACCTGGTATCTTGTATGTGATGTCTGGAATGATTTTCATTCTTATATATAGTACTGTATGACCTTAATAAAATTGCACTTTTTAACAACTGTACTTTATTGATACTAAGCCCCAATTTGGAGTAAAGGTTGTACTTTATTGCAGCTAAATGTCATGGGTGTTCACTTTCAAATTTCAAGTTTCAAAAAGTATATAAAGTCAGACATACATTATGTTTTTATGTTATTCGTACACTACCTACCGTGTTTTGTGTATACCGTAAGGTAAGACATTTTTATTACTTGTGTTGAAACAAAAATCAAATAAGTGGATTATTTTTATTATGATTGTTTAATAACCACGTAACACAATGTGAATATGATTTTTATTTACTGCCCAATTGTACAGTAATACATTTTTATCGTATGTCTTTGATTTTATAAATGTTAACCAAAAAATCGATGATGGAAGCCGTTACTTTATGGTAATTTATCATTTTGATTATATGAAAGAATAATTACTCTGTTTGAATATCACTTTACGTGAAAACGTAACTATAGTTTCAATACCGAAATGCCATTATCAAACAATTAGAAAATTATGAAGGAACCAATGAAATACTATACTTTCATAAGATCTACCTGTTTTTGGAATTTCCGTTGATCCCTCGATCCCAACCCTACTTTACTCTACTCTATTTACATTTGAACTGTTTCATTGATTTCTTCATACTTTTCTAATTGTTTGATAATGGCACTTCGGTGTTGAAACTATAGTTACGTTTTCACGTTATTATTAATAAAAGTGGTATAAAGTTGTTCTTTCATATAATCAAAATATTAACCAGGTGCCAGAAATAAAATTATCGAAACATCTTGCCCCCGGATGGATTCCGTGTCACAATAGCTCGACTTGATGCCGACGTTTCGCCAACCATTGCAGGTGGCATTTTCAGGACAGACTTGGGGTTTGAACTGAAAATGTCACCTGTAATGGTTGGCATCAAGTCGAGCTATTGTGTAGCAGAATCCATGCGAAAGACAAAATTTTCCAAGATTAGCTGTCCGCTGAAGTCTACTATCCAAAAGAAAATTATTATTATTTACATCTTGTGCTACCAAGAATTACGCAAAATTTACCTCAAATTAGTTTATCTAGCCCAATCGACATTTTATTTGGAGCACAACTGTTTTGGGACTTCGCTTGAGAAGGTAGAATAAAATTAGGGAAAAAATAATCCTATTTTGTAGCAAACGCACTTAGGTGCTTGGGGTTCTATGAATGTACGGCATCCAATGCTAGACATTTCATGTAATCTTGCAATAAACCAACTTAGAACTCAAATTGTTAAAATTCTGAGAGCTCGAAAAATACCAAAACACAAAAGTAAACCGAACAAGAAATGAGATGGTATGTGAAACTCATTTTGCAAAAACGCATAAACGCGATAAACACGGACGTTATGTAGTGCAATTGCCATTCAAAAATGACTTCTATTCTTTGGGCACAGATCTCGGACATATGGAAATTGTGTCCGATAGTTTGAATGAAGATTCAAACAAAACAACAAAACATTTTTATTTATCTCCAAAAATTCTTGTACTACTACAAAGCTTCGCGTAGTATTTGATGGATCTGCGAAAAGCATTACCGGAGTCAGTTTAAACGATACGTTATTAGCCGGGCCAACTATCCAACGAGATTCCCGTAACTTGGGTTTGTCTGGAGTTAATCGAATATCGTTGCAAAACGCCATTTGAATTTGTTCGTCTAGTGGCATTTCAAAATTATGTGCCGCCGTTTATTAGTTCCAATTGTATAGGTGATGATTCAATATACTCATGATGAAAAGGAGATTGGTCGATTTCGATATTCAGTATTTGCATGTGTCCTATATTTTGATAATTGATTATTTCCAGCGAATTTGAAATTACGACAACACTTATAACCATTTTTGAGTAAAACGCAAAAACCTGCCTAGGGCTTATAACTCGATCAATCAACTCGAAATTTTGATAAAAAATTGCTGTAATATTTTTAAAGATATTAGAGTTTTATTCAGAAATATCTGATTTATTATTAACAAGAAAATTTGTTTAAAAAATGACACATGTCTGCTTTTGCAGCTGAGCCTTGCACATGTCTGCTTATGCATCTGAGTGAACTCCAATTATCTGGGTTTGCATCTTATGATAATAGTGGAAACACCAATAATATTACGACAGGCTATAAAATTTGGTATTGACATAAAAAACATCAAGAAGTATAATTGAAAAACTTGTTCATTATTTTTTCAGCAGATATACAGGTATAGCAAAAAAATTAACAGAACTATGAATGCGTCGTCTTCAGCATCTATTAGAATAACTATATCCTCACCCTCATCCTCATCCAACTTTCTAAATATTGACCACGAAGCGAACGCTAGACGTCTGGCAGATGAGATGGATTATCTCGTCGACGAGTTCGAGAAGTTCAATTCGTTAAATACACACCCCACCAGTCCACCCCAGGCAGCTATTGGGGTCGGGGAGCCACCACCCAGCATCTCCTGAATGCGTATGGGCATATTGAAAACAATCCCGAAAATTCTCTGTTATTCGATCGAATATGGAGTAAACGATTTCAGCTATTATGTATTTTTTTTTCTCCTTCCCAATGGTGGATTTCTTCGAACTGTAAAAACTTTGAACGTAGCTCTCGTTCGAAGAATGAAACAGTTTCACCTCGGGTGAAATTTGTTGAAAAGAAATCCACCTTGTAATCATTCTTGGAAGTCTGTTTGAAGTTCACCACGGACAATGATCTATGCGTCGAGAAGTATAGACAAGTATGTAATTGGCAAGTGTACGAATAATCGCGATCGCTTTGACTCGGACCATTTTTACCGATCACAAATGGAAAACCAACGACTGACAAATAATTGTACAAGTAACCCACTCACACGACATGGCAAGTATACGCAAGTAACGATTATTCGCCAAGTACATGGGTCGTTTGAGCCCGACTTCAGATAAAAATAAAAACAGTAGAACCTAAAGTCTCGTTTATTATTCACAATGAATCACATTCATAGTTCGTATCGGAACTGATCGATTTTGCGTCTTGATATAATATTACTGTGTCGGTCGTTGTTCCGTTTTTCGCTACCTACGTATCGATTTCTTCTAATTCCCCCGTTCTCGATTCTGGTTCGTCGTCGTTTTCTTTTCCATTACCGGAAATTGAATTCAATGACGGCGATTTTTCGTTCAAACACGACCATTGTTTTTCTTTCGAATGTGACCTACCCGTAGAATACCAGGTACCAATATTAGAGCTCTTACACATCTTGAGATGTAGGTCGTTTGCTAGTGTGCCAAAAAAGAAAGCAGTACGTCTCTTTACTCTTGTACCAATATTAGACGCATTTACTTACACAACATTCAAAATGTTCAAATAAATTCAGACATTATTGAAGAGGACATTATAGATGAGGTAGATGTTGATAATGTCATCATTCACTAAGCACCCTCCAAGTGAAGACGGAAATGGTTCAATCAATATTTTGAACCGATTTCGATGATACAACCAGCAGTACCAGAAATATTGTAAATTGTTGAGGTCTATAACTAACTGAACGGGACAGGAAGAGGAATATATCAAAACAATGCAAAACATATTCGCTACTACGATATAAATGGAGAGGAAATGAAAATATCGTTTACAACTATTATTTTATAAATGTTCCATACACATCTCGAGTCACACGAAAAGAGCGACCGTTTATCCACAAAGTTGAACGTTATTTTGGTTTTCGGATCGTCGTATAAGAACGGCCGTGACATAGGGATAGAAAACAAATTACTTCTATTGTGAATTGTAGCGGCGGCGTTTCCAGAGACACCGTCGCCACCACACAGATACCACAAACACATGATTATGATGTTTTTGCGATGAACGTGTACGTTGGAATCGCTCAATTTCAAAATTGTGTTTTGCATGAGGGTGAAATTCGTATCTCATGACAGTCATCGATTCGTTGTACGGAGGGGATTCGAATGTATATAAAGCCCGATAACATGTAGAATAAGGACATTCCATTCAAGTCAGAGTGTTATCTAATACGGGTGCATACGACTTATCCAAATGTCGTATGTTAGTGGTAAAAATTTCATTGTGTCATCACAAGAACGCGAAAGATCGAAGAATCTCACAGTTCGTTATAGGTCGCGCTCGATTGACGAAAAATCATCGTACGTTAACGAGAAATCCCCATCGTTAAATTCGATATCTTGCGATGAGAATGGTACGGACGACGAGTCAGAATCGGAGAGAAGAAAAAATAAAAGAAACAGTTCATCGATCACGACCGGTGGCAGAACGACCAACGTGTCATATTTGACAGCTAAACAAAAAACATCTTACGTCAATGAAAAATCGCCATCGTTACATACAATTTCTTCTGATGATGACACAACGGACGAAGAATCAGAATCGGAAACGGAAAATGGAGAAGAACACAGCACATCGGTCCGGAACAATGGAATATCGACCGACGTGATAGCCGAGCAATCGTCTCGCGTTAACGATCAGTCTCCACCGTCAATTTCAATTTCTGGCGATGAAAACGAAGCGGACGGCGACCCAGACCCAGAATCGAAAACAGAAAAGGGGAAGGGAAGTAGCACGTCGATCGCAAACGACGAAATAACTACCAACAGGTCACATTCGATAGAAAAACAATCGTCGTGTGTGGAAGAAAAATCGCCGTCATTAAATTCACTTTCTGGTAATGGAAACGAACCTGACAACGAACCAGAATCGAGAACGGAAGAGTTAGAAGAAATTGATACGTTGGTAGCGAGAAATGGAGGAACAACGATCGACGCAGTAATAATCGATATGATACAAGATGATATCGAACGTTCCGTTGCTGATATGATACCCGAAATCACCGCAAATCTCGCTATTGAACAGGAGAGCGTAACCATACCGCCGAATTCCATATCGAATCCCAAACTACACTCGCTACGTACCAGCTATCCATCGAGTGTCGATTTACGGGGAAAATCGGAACATCGTAGTGAAATATCGAGAAAACGAAAATCGGAAATGACTTGCGACGAACAACATATCATGAAAGTTTCACCATTGTCATTACCGCAACCACAATTACCTCAATCGTCCGCATCGAAATCGCCGAAAATTCGTTCGGAACATCGAACGACGAGATCAAATCGACGGTATATAAACCAAATGTCATCCGAAGCGATCGAAATGAAATTACCGTTCACGATAAGCTATGGCCAACCCATTACCGCATCGCTAATAACCGAAATGTTTTGTCGTGAACTATCAATCATCCGTGGTGTGTCGAAGAAAAATATAATTATCGAACTCACTAATTTGAATATGAAATCGATTCACGCCGATATGAACGCAAATGATCGTCCCGTTGAGTTTCATTGGATATTGAAAAGGTACGTAGATTTAACGAAAAACAATTTGGAGATAATTTTCGAAAAGTATAACGTGGAAGTGGAAAAATTAAAGATGCTTGTTCATATGAACTTGTTGATGTGGGCGATCGCGGATGCGATCCGAGCGTACCCGATTATCGATCACGCGCGTCAATCCGAATCGATTGATAACTATACCAAAGAGGTGGTGCAAAAATTTACGCAAATACTATTACCGATTATGCATGATCGGAAGAGAGAAAAGCTCGAAATAATCGGCGCATTGAAGACAGCATGGAGGAAGACGATGAGAGAGATTTATATTAGACATTTTGGCAGCGAAGAAGAGCTTCACCCGATTCACCGGTTTTTCCAGTACATACTCCGAGGTTGTAGCAATCAAAATATACTCGCCAAACAAAGCGACGACATGATTAGTATAATAACGAACGAAATTCCCAAAATCGATAATATATTGCGAACATTAACACATTTCCAAATAATGCGAATTCTAAAACGGAAATGTTACGAGTGCTAATGAAAAGAATTTTTCGTACGATTTATAAAATGTATTTCATATGTAATTCGAATAAAAAATGTCAGAAAATATTGCGATTCATTTCACGTAACTCACGTACCTCAACGTAACGGCCATAAGATACAAATTTCACTCTCATAGGAAATATAATTTTTAAATTCCGCCAGACAAACAAATTCATTTGGCGTTTTGCAGCGATAATCGATCAACTAGAGACCAACCGAAATTATGTTATTCGCGACATTAACGTCACGATTCCAAGTGATTTTACATTTTCGGCAAATTTGAAATCTACGATCGTATCATTTCTATTTATGGTGGTGGTAGTGGTGTGTTTTGGTGGTAACGGCATTTTACCGAAACATTTCGAGCAACGTGTCATTTATCGCGTCGGCGATAGAACGCATGTACAAGCAGCTCTATGGCAGGTTTTTTATTTCTGCCATAGCCTTTCACGATATTCAAAATATGTTGAGTTATCGGATTCGAGTCAGCAGCAAGCATCAAAACGTCAACCAAATATATTGGGTTGTCGGATTCGAGCTTGGCAAGAATCATACCTCTCGAAGCATCGTATTCGGCAAAAAAAAACAAATCGTTAAAATATAATAATTCTTTTAATCAGAAATAATACACCTTGATTTTTGATAATCTCAACATTACACGAAAACATCAAATATTGTGAGCTACGTTTTGAATACACCATCGAGTGCGTGTTTTTCATCCTATCAGCGTTCACACCAATGTTACTCAAATATTTCTTATTCCAATTATCATTCTTGTGCACCCACAATCGAACTCCATCGTATTTGACCGTAATATCTTCACATTTGATCGATGTTCTTGCCACAAATTCGTCTCCCATAAAAATAGGCGTTACAGCATTCTTGCATCGAAGGACCTTCATCGAATTCTTCTTGCCACGTATACATTTCGCAATACCATTATGAACGCCGTCGATAACACAAACACGCGCCCATAAGAATTCGCTCAGCAGTCGAGTGATTCGCAATTGTGTGTCATCATCGATTACTTCGATACGCTCGTGATCGACTAATTTCAATATATCTACGCACGTGAGAATCTTATCGTTTTTCACTATCATTGCTACGTTTGGCTCGATCGCGAGTTTTCCACCCAACGGAACGTCCGAAAATAACGGTTCAACGATCGTTCCAAAATCCGGTTGTCGAAATAATATTTTCGCACTATAAAATAGGAAAGCGCCATTTCCGTTTATATCGAACGTTCCTTTCCGATTCAATAAATATCGCAGAATATATAATTCTCGCGATTCGCCACTTGATTCTTCGTAATCCCTATACCCGTATAATTTCCTCATCAAACAATTATCAATTTCCGACAATTTATCGATAAATTTCATGCCGGCATCACCTACGAATCGAGCAGTTTTCGTATCGATGCCGTCAATCGTACCGTTGGTGCGAACGTCTATACTAGGTCGATACGTGTCTTCTCTCACATCCAACAGCTCGATTTTAGAAAACGATATCCTATCGACCCGTTGTTTCTGAATGTTTCCCATTTCCCTGAGTTTACTTTCGTCTTCGACTATTACTATATACGGTAGCATCAAATAACAAACAGGTACGCGGTAAACGCTTCGTACGAAGAGTGTCGGTTCGGTCTCGTTCGCACAAATTTTCTCACAAGTAGCACTGTCGGAGTCTTTCGCGTTCACACATTTTACGAATGCATCCAAAACGACCCTGTATTCGTGGTTATTCTCGTGCGCGATGTAATAATAATATTTGTTTTTTACGGATCGGTCGTACAACGATAATATCCGTTTGTTGTCAAACCGCTCCTTCTTGTTCTTTCTCCTCTTCTTTTTTTTCGTTTCGCTATTCATCGTATCGGTACAAGCTGCCAAGATATTCCTACGAACTTGTTTGATGTGTTCATCGTTGTGGCCATCATCGCTAGACGGTTGTCGCACTAATATATATTCGTCATTTACGGGGTTATCGTCTACTTTAGATTGCACCCGTAAATCATATTTGACGAGCGCTTCTTCGGACTGACCTCGTTGCCACATCGGTCGTTCTTGTTGCACTTCTGACAATTCATCTGATGGCTTCCCGTCGACAATACCATCGACGTTGTTAAAATTGTCGAAATTCGAACATATCTCTTGGTAGTCGGCATCGACGATCGTGGTGTCATATCGTAATAGTTTTTCGAAGTCACAAATATCGTCGTTGTATTCAGATGTCTCCGTGTCATCGTGCAGATTCATAGTTCGAATACCGCACTACATCTCGAACGAATGGCTGACGTTGGAACGACCGAGATCGGAATACTGGTATCTAAATATTGGTACGATTGCGATTATATAATACGAAGATGATCTCATACCGCCCCTCCACGTTTATCGCGCATAACGCCAACGATCGTGCGAGAAATGAAATCGTAAAATATTTTCTGATGAACAAACTCTGTCAGCCTAGAATCTCTTATCGAACGAATCTCCAAACTTATAAGTTCCTCGTCATGCGTACTAGTGTCATCGAGAAACAGTTTTATCTCGAATGAAATTTGTTGAAACAAAATCTCACCGGTGGATTTCTTCGAGCTGCAAAATCTTTGAACGTGAATCTCGTTCGAGAAATGAAATCGTAAAATATTTTTTGATGAACAAACTTTGTCCGCCTAGAATCTCTCGTCGAACGATTGACTGTTGAAATGAAATTCCACCGGTGGATTTCTTCGAGCTACAAAACTTTGAACGTAATTCTCGTTCAAGGAATGAAACAGTTTTGTCTCGAGTGAAATCTGTTGAAACGAAATCTCACCGGTGGATTTCTTCGAGCTACAAAAACTTTGAACGAAGCTCTCGTTCTCGAAATGAAATCGTTAAATATTTCCTGATGAACAAACTTTGTCCGCATAGAATCTCTCGTCGAACGATTGATTGTTGAAATGAAATTCCACCGGTGGATTTCTTCGAGCTACAAAACTTTGAACGTAATTCTCGTTCAAGGAATGAAACAGTTTTGTCTCGAGTGAAATCTGTTGAAACGAAATCTCACCGGTGGATTTCTTCGAGCTACAAAAACTTTGAACGAAACTCTCGTTCTCGAAATGAAATCGTTAAATATTTTCTGATGAACGAACTTTGTCCGCATAGAATCTCTCGTCGAACGATTGATTGTTGAAATGAAATTCCACCGGTGGATTTCTTCGAGCTACAAAACTTTGAACGTAATTCTCGTTCAAGGAATGAAACAGTTTTGTCTCGAGTGAAATCTGTTGAAACGAAATCTCACCGGTGGATTTCTTCGAGCTACAAAAACTTTGAACGAAACTCTCGTTCTCGAAATGAAATCGTTAAATATTTTCTGATGAACAAACTTTGTCCGCCTAGAATTTCCCGTCGAACGATTGATTGTTGAAACGAAATTTCACCGGTTGGATTTCTTCGAGCTACAAAAACTTTGAACGTGAATCTCGTTCGAGAAATGAAATCGTAAAATATTTTCTGATGAATAAACTTTGTCCGTCTAAAATCTCTCGTCGAACGAATAATTGTTGAAACGAAATTCCACTGGTGGATTTTTTCGAGCTACAAATACTTTGAACGAAACTCTCGTTCATCGAGAAATAGTTTTGTCTCGGATGAAATTTGTTGAAACGAAATCTCACCGGTGGATTTCTTCGAGCTACAAATACGTTGAACGAAACTCTCGTTCATCGAGAAATAGTTTTGTCTCATATGAAATTTGTTGAAACGAAATCTCACCGGTGGATTTCTTCGAGCTACAAATACGTTGAACGAAACTCTCGTTCATCGAGAAATAGTTTTGTCTCATATGAAATTTGTTGAAACGAAATCTCACCGGTGGATTTCTTCGAGCTGTAAAATCTTCGAACGCGAATCTTGTTCGAGAAATGAAATCGTAAATCATTTTCTGATGAACCAACGTTGTCCGTGTAGAATCTCTCGTCGAACGAATCTTCAAACTTATAAGTTCCTCGTCATGCGTACTAGCATCATCGAGAAACAGTTTTGTCTCGAATGAAATTTATGAATCGAAATCTCACCGGTGGATTTCTTCGAGCTGTAAAATCTTTGAACGTGAATCTCGTTCGAGAAATGAAATCGTAAAATATTTTCTGATGAACCAACGTTGTCCGCCTAGAATTTCTCGTCGAACGAATCTCCAAACTTATAAGTTCCTCGTCATGCGTACTAGCATCATCGAGAAACAGTTTTGTCTCGGATGAAATTTGTTGAAACGAAATTTCACCGGTTGGATTTCTTCGAGCTGTGAAAACGTGGAACGTGAATCTCGTTCGAGAAATGGAATCGTAGAATATTTTTTGATGAACAAACTTTGTCCACCTAGAATCTCTCGTCGAACGAATCTCCAAACTTACAAGTTCCTCGTCATGCGCACTAGCTCCGTCGAGAAACAGTTTTGCCTCGAATGAAATTTGTTGAAACGAAATCTCACCGGTGGATTTCTTCGAGCTGCGAAAACTTTTGCAGCGGTGATGACTCACAGTTACGTGACGTATACGTGACGTAGCACGGGGGCAACGAAAATCGTGAAACGCAACTTTCAGCTGTCGCGAGAAGCTAGCGCTAAGTCTAGACAATCAACGGGGCTCCACGTACCCCATAGCACCCCCTGCACCCCTATATATAATATATATATATATTATATATATATTATATATATAACCTCCGCGACGGCCTGCTCCTTCTTACTACTACGTTGTTCTTACTCTGGTCAAGGAGGTTTATGTTCGCGCGCGTGGAGCTCTCTGATTATATAGTTAATTTGGGGTCAGCTGAGTGAATACTCGATTCTCATTGGACTAAAGCCGTTTGACGTCACGAAAATCCTAAATTCTACTGATTTCTGACGAAAATCACGGTAGAAGGGGTAAAATTTTGATCAGATTCAATTCAGAGTTCTGAGAGCGAAGTCGATTGAGGTTAGATTTTACAATATTAAACCCACCCCATCCACAGATTTAGTATTTTCCGTGAACTATGTGAGACATCTATGGTAGACATTCGATATATTGTTTTCCCGATAGGTGTCGCCAAGACGATCACCGCTCCCAATCAAATCAGTTCATATCATACACCGACAGATGGCAGCATCGATCCCGCCAAATGAAGTCATTCCAAGACGTGTTGAAATGTTTTATCCAATTTGTCGTGTACGTCGTCATCGTGAGTCGAAAGTTGAACGTATCTCATCGTTGTTTTGATACTTTTATGCCCGATCGCTCGTGATGCATGTTTCACACCGTACTTGGAAAATATTTCACCCAAAAACCAACGCCTTGACGCGTGCCATCGTATCCAATGTGGACGATCTTTTCCGAATAACAGACGATATAAACGATCGAAACGCAAATGTAATTGCTTTTTCGACGAGTATAGCGTAAGGAACGGCACGTCGTCTGAGACATTCTTGTCGCCGAGCGTGGCATGTATGTCGAGGATCAAATAAAATAAATCGTGGTACTTTTTGCGTATGTCGGACACGAGGAAAATCGTAAAAACTACATCACGTTTTCCTATCGCATCTATCTGACCTTTATTCAGTAACTCTTCGTATTCGTTCCGGCTCAGACTATACAGGGAAGCTATCATACGAGCTCCCGTAAAATATGACAATACGAATAACGCGCTGAAAACGATATCGGCTATGTACAGTTTCGCGATCGCACGCGACGGAGATTTCATCGGTGAATCGTCGTTTGGTGTGAGCGACGAAATGGAAGACGAAAATAAAAAGTTGTCTGATGGATCGGTAGTTCGTTGTCGTTGTCGCTGTTGCTGCTGCTGCTGCCGCCGCCACTTTTGATGATGATTCTTCAGCGTTTCGATACACCAAGATAACATTCGTTTGACGGAATCGTCAGAGAATACCAATTGACGTTGTTTGTTCAGCGACAAGATGCGACGTTGGTGATTTTTCGATAGGACGTGGAGATCTTTTTGAACTTCGTATTCGAGATGTTTGTATGAAAGCATACCGAACCGGTCGAAAAGACGTTGTCGATCGTCCGATGACAAGTAAGCGTCCAACTGGTCGGTATTTTTCAGATACGTTACTATAGTCGTTAAAATTTTCTTGACGTACGTCATTCGCAACGGTCGCTTCCGATATAGGGTGAGATACTTGACGAAATCGACGAAAGATACGAGAGAATAGTTGCCGTTCAATAGGTTGATGTATTTCATATGAGACAACGCGGCGGCGGCGGGTAACGACTTGGTGGTCGTTGAGCACGAAGGGGACGAGTGAGAAGACGGATCGACACCAACCGATTCGTCACGTATCACTCGGACTTTACATTCACATTTCCTTCCGATGTTTTGCTCGGTGTGTATGATACAGCGGCTGTCAGTTTCAACGTTTATACGATAGAGAATGGTACGCTGTCGTGATTGTTGAGTGGTGAGCGGTGTATGCGTTTCTGCCATCTCTTATATCGTGAATAGCGTTTTATTTAACCCGTTCACCGCCAACACGTGACCGCCATGAGATACGAATTTCACCCTTATAAACATTTCGAACGAGATCGAGTGGTGGGATACTCGTCTACACATATAACGTAACATTTATCGCGTCGATGTCTATAACTGAATTGAAGTCGTTCCGTGAGATTTCCAGCAGAGAAATTTCGTATGTCGAGTAGTCGTGTTAGTGAGCGGTCGGTATCTGTGTGTCTGCCATCATGGATAGCTCTTCTCTTTTCCAGCAATTGAAGGAAACTTATAGCGATGACGAATTCTCACCGTGGCCGTCGTTCAATTACAATTCGATAGTCGATAACTATTACCCTGCTACGTATCATGTTATGCGCGAATTGTATGTAAATTCTCCGAAGTCTGTAAAAGGCTTGATAATAATCGACGGTTGTTCGACTATGGAAACCATCAATAACAACGTTATTACCGAAATGTTTGTGAAATATTCGACGTGTTACGTGTTGTTGGCGTGTATGAATCCCCAACAAAGGCAGAGGACTATCGGAAAAGATACGATAGAGAAATCGTTAGCCATCGAGAATATTTCGATAATCAGATATATGAATTCGTTTTTGGAATGGTTGCAGGGATCGATTGCCACGAAAAGAGCTCGGAATATTTTCGTATTAGATGCCACTTCGTATCCGTTTGTCCGAGAGTGGTTTTCGATCCGACGTTCGAAATTTTCGTTAGTTACCGATAGAGATTATTTCAAATGGACTATTCTCGCCGAACAGTAACACGCGTTCATCTGTGCGAACCGCCTCCTCGGCCACCTCCACGCCCCCACCCCCACTCACGACCACACAAATTATGAATTGTAATAAACGATATTGAAGTTTAAGTTTTTTTTTTATTATTCAATCGAGTATTTCACTCTGTAACGACGTGTTTCCGGATTGATACTTTTTTTTTCCCCCGTAACGCTCGACGTGACGATGTCGTTACTACCGTCGTCCTCGTCGTTATCGTCAACACCGGGTAAGACGCCGCTACGTCGAAGAAATAGACAACCTTTGGATTCGTACGAAATCGTGGACAACGTGATCGAATTGGAGAACAACATGGAAATTGACGAAACGAACGATACGCGTGTGTTGAAAACGGGTCCCGACCGGAACCTGTTAGAATGGGACGAATTTCGGGCGTTGGCGAAAATTTTGCGATCGTTAAATAACAGCAACAGTTCGGTGAATAACGCCCGTAAGCGGATGAAATCGCACGCAAACAGTTGTTCGAATTGCCGAGATGTATTTCGACGGAACGAGAAGCGTCTCTACAAACTATTGACGTTCATCAAATCGCTGGGTCCGGCCATTATAAAGTGTCGATATCGTTACGGCAAGCGACGCATCTGGGTGACGCCTCAATGGAAACAACTGACCGAGCCGTATTTCACTCTCGTCAATCGTATCTATAAAATTGAAACGTCAAAAACACCGATCGATCACATCGACGCTGCGGACATGCTGAAATTGGAGAAGACCGTGAAGAATTGCGATTTGCTCAACAAGTCGGTGAGAGAGCAAACGCAAGGACGTAGAAGTTTCGTGAAGCAGGAAGCTTCGCCCGGTCGATATCATTTTACTTTTCGGTGTACCGTGCTACCGGCGACGTCCGACATGACGATCGATCAAATCGGGATTCCATACGAAATTTTTCCCGGACTCGTCGACGATCTGAACAGGTTTCGCGTCGTATTAATATTCAAGCGAGATCCCGTCATTTGTTATTATAGCATACACACCTCCGATAGTATAGTGCTGGTCGACGGACGATGTGTGCGCGTACACTCGGGACGATACAAATCGATGAACATGGACAACGACGGTGATACGACCACCGTAACGGTTATCGTAAGCGAGGCCGTTTCGTTGGAAGTGTTGTTGCGTATAAATTGTCACCTTAACATGTACGTTTACTTTGGCAAAACGAGAATAGAATTTTCGCAGACGCACGCTCTCCGTTTACACGATAAGATCGGAAAAAATATTACGTCGTTCGAACGCCATCCGAAATGGGGTCGCGTGTTCAAATACGTATATCTCGCTAACGTTTGCTATGACGACGACGACGACGACGATGGTGACGACGTCGATACGAAGGGTAACAAAAGGAAACGGACGAAAAGTAAGACTGTCGATATTTTCAATCACGTACTGTTGTGTTTAGTCCAATTGTACGACAGTATGACGGCCTACGATTTTATGCAATACGCCAACGATATGGCTTTCGAACGTTCCAACGGTGACGACGACGACGACGACGCGGACGCGGACGCGGATTCGAATTCTTTTTTCGTTACCGATAACGTCGACGACGACGTGTGCAGAGCCATAATAGATTCCGGAGCGAAGGGGAGTGACGAGATTCTATCTATCATGAAAAACAAGCCTCAGCGTGCCAGCGAAACGTTAACCGAAAGCTTGAAATACGCCCAAAAGTTTATTCGTAGTAATAATACGATAGCGAAAGTGTGGCAAACGGAAAATCAGATGCTGCAAATTCTACAAAACGTCACGGTCGATATCGATTTGAACGTAATCTTGAAAATTGCCGATAAACGTACCGTACTCGGTCCGGTCGATAATTTCCTACCCGCTTCGTTGAAAATGGACGGTCTCGTAGCCTTGATGATCGACGACGATATATTATTGTAAGTGCGAACGTGTACGTATCGAACCGTTCCGTCCGTCGTCGTTTCATTCTCTCTCTCTCTCTCTCTCTCTCTTTCTCTCTCATATATATATCCCCAATTTATTCCGCTCGTTTGTCACACGAAATGTCATCGTCGAAACGGAAAAAAATCGCCGATAAGCCAGATAGAAATAAGGATGTTATGAAGCAAAGATTCTACGATTTATTGGAAGAAAAAAGTGTCCGAACAAACACGGTATCTTTATCGCAAGAAAAGTATTTGTCTTTAATCGACGAGATTCGAAAACTGCGAAAATCGAACGTTAAAAAAACACCTAGATATTATTGGTTGACGAGACAATTCGACGTGTTGCGCGTTAACGGTATCGATAAACTGATCAAGCCGGTAGGCGCGTCGTCGTCGTCGTCGTCGAAAAAGAAAAGTAAACCGATCGATTCGTCTGCCGCGTGTTTGACGAATATACTCTTTTACGTGCATCACGACGAGTTGTTCGACGTCATCTACGACGCGCACGTATCGTTGGGACATAGAGGACGAGTTCGTACCTACAAGGAATTGTCGCGTCGTTACAAAAATATCACGCAATCGGACGTTAAGTATTTCATTAGCGTCTGTGAAAATTGTCAGCAAAAGCTAAAGCGCGAAAAGAAAAATATCGTTGTAAGACCGCTACTGTTCTCGGAGTTCAACAGCAGATGCCAAGTCGATTTGATCGATCTACAATCGTCCAAAGATCGTAAATACAAGTTCATCATGGTGTATCAGGATCATTTGACCAAGTTCGTGATTCTGAGAGCGTTAGAATCGAAACGCGGCCAAGAAGTGGCTTATAATCTATTGCAAATTTTCACGTTGTTCGGCGCTCCCAATATTCTACAATCCGACAACGGTCGAGAATTCTGCAACAGCATTATCGAACATTTGACCGTTATATTCCCCGGATTCCGAATAGTTCACGGTAAACCTAGACATAGCGCCAGTCAGGGTAGCGTGGAGCGTGCCAATCAAGACGTGGAGAACATGATAAGCGTTTGGATGGCCGACAACGGAACGACGAGATGGAGCGACGGTTTGATGTTCGTACAATTGATGAAGAACAGATCGTACCACGCCGGTATCGGTAGGTCTCCGTACGAAGCGATGTTCGGGTGTCCGGTGAAGATGGGACTGTCGTCGATTCCCATTCCGCGAGAATTGTCACGTATCCTTTGTACGGAAGAAGAATTAGAAAACGTTATCGCGTCGTCACAATTCGGCGGAAGTTACGTTGCTCGCGGCGATCGTATCGCGGTTGCTACCGAGAAAGATCCGCGCGATCGTGAAGATTTCGATGATGATGATGATGATGACAACGTCAACGACAACGCCGAGCAAGGAAGCGATAACGACGACGACGACGACGACGACACGACAAACGAGCCGTCCACGTCGTCGACGGCTGCATCGAACGAAAAGTGTTCGGTATGTACAAAAGTGTTTACGCCAACGGATAAGTGTGACCGGTGTAAATGTTCGATGCACGTCTCTTGCGTACAAGGTAGCGCGTTACCGTCGCCGGGATCTGCGAATACCGACGACAGCGACGACGAAGACAGCGACGACGTTGCTCTCGCGACCTACGTGACGCTCAAATTGTGTTCGTTGTGTGCTAAAACGAAACGAATCGTCGGTGAGCGTGAGAATTCGAAAACATGTTTGAAACGACAGGCGATCGTAATGAAGAAAACCTCGGACAGATTGAATCCTACCGTCGAGGTGGGTGCGACGGTTCGTATAACCGTGCCGGACGTCGATCGTGCGAAATGTGACGCTCGCGCCGTGTTGGCCGTGGTACTACGAAGAAACGCCACCGACGGACTGTATCAATTGGGTACGCGTAACGGTATACTGAAGCAATTGTATTGCCGTTCCCAATTTGGCGTTTGTGAGCGGAAATTAATCGATGCGAGCGAAGTGCCCGACAAGAAAATATCTTTGCGCTCGGTGGCCATCGCTCAATCTTACGGTACGGGACAAGGATTCGTACGGTGTTGGTGTCGACAAAAGTGCGGAACGAAATTGTGCGCTTGTGTTAGGAATAAGATTTTGTGTAATTCGAAATGTCACAATAACGAGAACTGTGCCAATAAGTGAGGTGGAAAAATAAAAAGAATTTTACATTTTTATTTGTTGTTTTATTGAATTCATCATCATCATCATCATCATCATCATCATAATCATCATCATAACGATCATCCGACGACACCGCTACAATTGATTATTCCCCTGTGGAAAAATCCTTCAATTTTCTCATAATCATCGAATGGGCCAGAGTGCTGAGCATAGTTTGCGTATCATCGTTTTCCGTCTCGTCGTCCGTGGCAATTGTACTCATCACGTCGGCCTCTTTCGTGATCGCGTCGTGATTATGATCTCCGCGCAACAAACAATCGTATAAATATTTGACGACGTTAATGTCACCCGTTTCTTCTGGAAAATAGCTGCCGTGTATTTCTAACAAACGATTTCGCCACACAGACCTCAACGTTCGTACATTTTCCTCGTACACCTTGTCCAAGTTATTCAATACGTTCGGGACGGTTCTGTAGAATTGTCCGCATACATCGTCGACGTACTTCGTGATAGTTTCTCGTTGACTAGGAATCTCGTCAGATTCGTCTTTGACTAGTTTCAATTTCTTTTCGAGCTTATTGACTAACACGTTGATCTGAATCGTAATTTGATATTTTCTCGCGTCGTCGAGGTCTCGCGTCTGTATGAATTCGTTTCGGAACCGTTTCATCTCTAGAAAATATCGACGTACGATCGATTCGAAATCGAACGATAGGGTTTCGTCAAAAATGGCAGACGAAATTTCGTTCATCGCCAAATTTGTCAATCGTAGAAATATATTCGTGTCCGTAGTGTCACCGCTATCTCCGCCGTCTGGATTGTCGTAGAAATAATTACGGATCAGTGGAACGGTCAATTCCCGAGCATAAGTTCTCACTAACGGCGCGGCGAAATAATTCATTTTGGGAGGAGGCGATTTCGTTTCGAGCGAACGACGTGGCCTCTTGGACGGATGCTGTGGTATATATCGACTAGTACTCGGTTCACTTGCCGCCGCCGCCGCCGCTATTACCGACGATACGGCGGGAGACAGCGACCTTTTTCTTTTCCACTTTCGGCAAACGCAACCGGCGTGAGATGCTTCCGCGCACACCTTACGAATTATCGATAGCAATTCGACTGGAACGGTGTCGTCGTCAGCGTCGTCGCCGTATCTGCTGCCGAATATGTCGTCGTATAGTATTTTCAGAGATGTTGACGGCCGATGAATTCTACCGTATTCGAGTAGGGCGAACGTTAGTATTATACTACCCGAACGGCGAATTATTTCACTCGTCGCTTTCTGATCGGCTTGCGGCAGCTGTAAAAATGTAGGACGGAAAATTTCGTAACTATCTTTGAGAAGTCGTTTGTGATCCATCACAGACGATGCAGTACTATATGTTGATACCGCGACAGCGGAGCTCGTAGATTCCACGTTCGATTCGCATATCGATGGCGTCGACGTAAGCGTACGTTTCCTAGTCCCCTGTCGTTGCGTTACTACCGATGTCGGTTCCGTCGGTGTTGTTGGTGGTGGTGACGACGGCGACGGTGGTTGCATTACAGACATGGGCATCTGACGACTATGCTGCGGTAGTAGTTCGAGAGGATCGAGAGGCGATCGAGACGACTTCGAGGTTGAACTTGTTGCTGACTCTTGTACAAATTCTGTTTCCGCAGACGAGTCGTGTGGTGATTGCGATCGTCGTTGCTCTTGCGAGGATGCAGGTGGCGAATTATCGGTCATTTTATGAGAGAGAATTTGTACAATCGGTGAAGATGAAATTGCTTCGTAGTTCTATAACAAAGATTCGCATGAACGTAATGTTCGAAGGGGTTGTTAACGTTTACGCTATGAATTTTGACAACGAACGAACGAAATAGCAAAACATGTATTACCTGGATGATTTGCACTCAGACTAGAAACTCACAATTGTTGTTTTAGGTAAAATTTGTCCGTCAAACACGATACGTGCTACGGATATGAAAAAGCGCTCCAGGCCGCCTCGTATATATTCATCGTATCACGCGGAATACCGAGAATTTCAACTGCGTATTATTTCGTAGAAGTCACGCGTGCCATCGATTTAGTTAGATATATTAGGATCGATCGTCCTTGAACCTCGAACGCCTGTCGAGCGACACGATGTACGAATTAACGCATTTATTTCTCGAACTATGTGTAGTTTCGCGTAAGATGCAGAACATACTACGATCTATCGTACAAGTCTCGACGTTGTTCGAATCACAAGAAGCACGCCGTTCGAAGTTTACTATAATTATACGGATTTCAAAACGTCCACCGATTGTACGAGGGGGTTGTCAAATTCGAGCTAGAATGAATAAAAAGCCCTATTTTTTTTTTAATAATTTTATTTATAATTTTAAGATACAAAAGTCAATTATTTATCGTTTTTCGCAAATTTTCCATTATCATCGCATGTGTTACGGGACGCAAGACGTTATGTGTATTGCCAACGGTCTCGTTCGTGGCGATCGAACACATCACATCGGCCTCTTTGGTGATGGCCTCACGATTGTGATCACCACGAAGCAGACAATTGTATAGATATTCGACGACACCCGTTCCATTTAATTCTTCGGGAAAATGTCTTCTGTGTAATTCCAATAATTTATTCCTCCACGCAGACTTCAAGACACGTGCATTTTCCTGGTCGGTTTTTTCGACATCGTTTAAAATATTGGGAACCGTTTTGAAAAATTCTCCACACACGCCTTGGACATAGCTTTCGGCAGCCTCTTGACCGTTCGGGATCGTACGCGATTCGTCTTTCAATTGTTTCAGAATTTTCTCCAATTTACTTACTAACACGTTAATTTGGACCGTCACTTGATATCTCTTCACATCGTCCAGATGATTCGCCGATATATATTCGTTCCTGGATCGCCTCAATAGCGAAAAATATTTTTCCATGATTACTGGGAATTTGAACGATAACGTTTCTTCGATAAGGGCTGATGAAATTTCTTCGGTAGCGGAATTTGTCAACTGTAACAATATATTTATATTTATAGAGTTGGTGGCGGTGCCGTCTGGATTATTGTAAAAATAGCTTCTCATCAGCGGTACGGTTATTTCATGTGCTAAATTCTGGGTGAACGATACAGCGAAATAGTTAATTTTCGGAATACGATTGCAATGTGGTGTGTTATGCATTCTCTGAATCGATTGTGGAGGCTGTATCTGTTGGCTTACGTTTGGTTCTTCCGTAGTCTGCGTTTGTGCCGTTTTCATCGTCGTTGTCGTCGTCGTCGTCGTCGTCGTCGTCATCAACGATGTCGATCTCCTTTCTGTCCATCTACGGCAAACACAGCCAGCGTGTTCCGCTTCCGCACACGTCATACGTATCAGTTGTAGCAATTCGTGGGGGACGGTGTTATTGGCATCCTCTTTGTGTTTGAATATGCTGTCGTATATTTCTCGCAGATTTGCCGATGGTTGATAAATTTCCCCATATTCGACGAGAGCGAATGTGAGAACGACACTACCGGACCGACGAATTATCTTGGTCATCGATTTCTGCTTGATTTCTGACAGCTGTGCGAATCTCGAACGGAACACTTCGTACTTGTCTCTGAACGTTTGTTGATAATTCACCACCGATGACAACGACGACGACGACGACGACGACGATGATTTATGTGTAGCTGCGACGGACCGGATGGATTCGGCGTCTGATTCATATATCGACGGCGACGGTTGTGGTGGCGAATCTATTCTGACTTTTTTTACAGCCACCTCCTGTTGTATCTTCCCTACCGGACGAGACGTTCCCGGCGACGATATTTCTCCAGGGCTAGGTCGTTTGAGCGATCGACGTGAAGACGACGTGGATGGCTGCGACAGAGGTACTATGGTTTCTGGTGGTTTCAGAAACACCATTTCAGTCTCAATCGACGAAGTTCCTTGTTGTACCTGTGGCTGCGACTGGTCGGGTAACATACTGCTCAGCTCGTCCGACGCCAATACTGCGCCAAACTTCTACGACAAAATATGTGTAAAATAACGACAAAAAGTCGCATACGAAATAATATAGCTTACCTCGATAAGTTGTAGATTCAGTATTTGTTGCTGCTGCTGCTGCTGCTGCTGCTGCTGAGACTGCTGTTGTAGTTGATTTCCTACGAGCATCTGCCCATCGAACGTTGAATCGTAATAGTATTGGGAACTTTCCCCGTTCAATTCATGTATACTATTCATCTCGCACACACCGGATGTCATCTCACGCTCTATTAAATCGTAAATGATGCTGCCCGTTATGGGCTCTTTCCATTTATAGTACTTTTCGACTTCCGTTCGTCGAGATAGTACAATCATATAATCGAGTACATGTACAAATATAATAGTTATTGAAATACAACACATAGTGAAATTTATATTTGTGAATCGAATCAAATACAATTTGTGCAGTGGAAATAATAATATAACAAAAATTTGTTGTATTTTTTAAACTATTCCTACTTGTATAATTCAACCATTTTTTCGCTAAATTATTCAATTACGATACACGACGACCGCATACGATACAATATTTCGATATGTGAATCATTTCGTCGCTGCATCGTTTCTGTTCGTAGCGATAGGTGAAACCCTTATCGTGTTTACATTGCGAGCTCGATCTGTACCATTCGTGTGACGGATTGTCGTTGATCGGTAACATCTGTCCATAATCGTGGATCACGGTACGATTCTGGTCGTCGTTGTCGTCGCCGTTGTCATCGTCGTCGTTGTCGTCGTCGTGATTATCCTCAATTTCCATCGTTAGACCCCAAAACGATATACAGTCACCGACAAGTTCGTCGTGTAACATTTTCGTTCGCAATTTGAATTTTTTATTCTTCGATATCTTCGATATGTACATTCGTGGGTCGGTTAGGATTACGTTGAATTGTAGAAAATAATCGATTTGTGAATATCTTAAAAGTGCTCTCCGGACGACGTCGTCATAGGCGATCGTGGGGTGGTGTGTTTCGATATTCGTCTTGTTGTTGTTGTTGTTGTTGTTATTGTTATTGACGCCGGTTGAAAGGTATTCGATATCTTTTCCTAATGCTCGTGCAAGTTCTCGAATAATTTCGATATTATTCCTATTGTTTCGATCGCGATTGCAATGTTTATTAATATGTTTCGACTGTTTGGCGATAAGAGGGGCGTTCCGTTTCGTATTATAATCCTTATATTTTGACGATGACGACGACGACGTTATCGCCGCCGTGTTGAATCGACATTTGGACAAAATTCCGTTGATGGCGACGTCGTAGTGCGGGGATGCGGAAGATGACGGTTGCTGATGCTGCGGTAACGAACGTTCGTGGAAGGTACGAACGAAATGTTTATTGAACGCTACCACGGTGGGATCGATGTTCTTCCAGAAAAATTGCGTTTTCAATTGGTATTCGTTGGTGAACGATAACCTGCTTATCGTTCCGTCGTCGATCGAAATGTTACTACCGGCCAATCGGTCGTCCGTGAAGGAGATAGCGTCGAGTACGTTGAACGCTACGATAATTTCACACGGACAAACGTCGCTAGGGAATACGTTATAAATTCGTTTCGCCCCCTGACGATCTGTCTTGTTGATCCATTTATGTTTGAAAAAATTCGTTTCTTCTTTAGATCCTATACGGAATTTATTCGACGGATAATAGAATATCTGTCGATGATAATCGTGATCGTTATTATTCATAGTATATATATATACGAGACAGGTGAACGATCTAACGAATTTAATTTCTACTTGTCTCCTTCCGACGACATCACACTACTGAATATGAAATCTCGTAACGTCCGTATCGATAGACGTTATCCGACAATCTCACACCCCCGTCCCCCTCTCGTTCCCTTTCTACATATCACGTACGTGATCGAGGCGTCGCTCGAAACGAACGGAACCTATTCGACTCAGATAAGCGCTAACGTTTCTGACCGACGGTCAGTTTGAACGCAAAACTTTCATCGTGAAGGATTTCTTCGATCAAGCTCTTATTGTCTAGCGGACCGACGAAATATTGTTCGAATATATAAGCAGCCAGACTGTCTCGAATTCCGCTAGGAACGTGTACGCTACTATCGAGAACTGTATCTAGAAAATAATCGACAAACGACGAATCTGTCGCGAACGGAGTTGTCTCGTTCGTATTTTCGACGATGCTACCACCACCACCACCACCGTCCTCGCCACCTCCACGTTTCGTATCGAGTTTGGAATCGTCGTCGTCGTCGTCGTCGTCGCGTCGAGAAATGTATCGGTTATGATAGTCGAGCGAAGATAATATTTTATGCGACGTGTCGACCGACAGTTTTGTAATCCATATTTTACGTCGCATCTGTTTGTATCGTCTACATATCTGAGCATTTTTCACCTCTCGCGCTAGTATGCCGGTACTGAACGCGAATTTCGTTATCAACGACAAAAGATCGTTCCGTGTCGTGGGCACCGGTATGCCTTTTCCACCGTTCAACCGTCTATATTCCAGGACGATATCGTCGAATTCCGATTTGAAATTCAATATTAAATTATAATTTAAATTTTCATGGATCGCTCGCATCCTTCGGAAAATAGCGGACGACTGTTTCGTCGTGGTTAAAACTATTTCCGCTATTCCGAAGCATATCTGTAGATACGCGCGGAATTCACCACCGACAACACCACCTTTATCGGTATTGGTGAAAATCTCGCTGGAGCCGTTCAACAATTCGCCGACTCGATTCATCATCACTATCGATTGTTGTTTTTGACGTTTCCTCGTTTCATCGTCGTCGTCGTCGTCGTCGTCGTCATCGTCATCGTCGTTGCCAGCTCCGTTACCGGAACTTGCATTTCGTAGCGTCATCATCGTCCCACCGCTATCGATTTTTTTCCGATTTTGCATAATTTCATCGTATCTATTCCGAAGATCGTCACGTTCCGTTCGGATTGTCTCGACGTTAGTTTCCAGATCGACGATATACCGATCGAAAGTATCGATACGAGATTTCAATTCGCTCACTTCTAACGTCAAAGTTTCGGCGAAACGTTCGAGCTGTACGATTCGATCTTGTTTTGCTTCTATGACGGACTCGTATCGTTTCTCTCCCGAAAAGAATTTTTCCTGATCGGCGACGCACTGCTGTCGAAAATACGCATCTTGCTGTTCCGCGTAACGAATCATTTCGTTGGACATGAGATTCTTTTCTTCTTGCGCGACGACCAGATTCGTATTTAGCTGTGCTATTTGTTGCACGTATCCGTCGATTTCTAATCGATGACGCGACTCCGATTCCTGAACGTGACGTTGTAGCCGATCGTTATTCTCCCGGTTGAGTTCTTCTCGTATTCGATTACAATGCGTTATATTTTCGCGTTGTAACGTATCGTTTTGTTCGAGAGTGGCGATTTGCGAATTCAACTCTGCCAGCTTCCGATCGTGCTTATCGATCTGTTCTATGTATGTTTGTTTTTCCGATTCGCGAGTACGCTCGACTTCGGAAAATTGTCTTTTCGCCTCGACCAAATCGGTACGTAATTGTTGGACGGTCGCGACGTTCTCGTCGTAAACGCTTTTCGCCCGTAGACTCTCAGACGTACATTCGTCGATTTGCGTCTGCATCTGTGCCATGATCGCTCGTTGAGTTTCGATCGTCTGAGTTAAATTACGCTTCTCGTTGGCTAGTTCGTTGTGACGATATTCCATCGCGTCGGCGTTTCGTTCGGAGTCTTTTTCGAACGTTCGAGTTAACGATTCCAATCGATCTCGATGCTCTTGTATCATATTTTCGTTCTTTCGGATCGTTTCTATCACGAAATTCGTTATATTCACGATAGTTAGATCTGTAACGTATACGCGACACGTTTCGATCATCCACTCGACGAACGCCATATAAGCCAACGTACGATGTAACAATACGTTATAGTTATCGTCGTTGTCGTCGTCGTCGTCGTCGTAACTGTCGGAATTGTCGCGCTTGTCGTTATAAGTCACGAGCGACGATGACGACGGGAGTGACACGGGTAGGTCTTTTAGCAATTTCGATCGCGAATAAAATTCACGTATCTGATAAACGAAATTCACGCACATTTCGAACATCTCGTTCGTTTTCGTCGTCCACTTACGACTTTGTTGCGACTGTCCCGGTTGTTGTTGTTGTTGTTGTTGTTTTTGTTTATCGAATCTCTCGCATATTTTACGTATCTGATCCTGTCTATCCATCGGTAATAAATTGACGGTCCAATTCGTCCAGCGAACGAGAATTTCGATTATCGAACGAAACGACTTATTGGACCTTTTTAACACGGACTCGTCCAATTCGTTCGTAATAAACAACGCGATATTACCGATTTCCTCTTGTAATTTCAATTTTTCCTTACTCGTTCGTTCTTGTCGCGTCGTACACGAATTCAAATTGCTAATGTACGTTTTAGAAATGCCGTTTATCGTTCGGGAATACTCTTGTCGCACTTTCCACGTTAATTCGCCGCTACCGATCGGAATGGACTTTATCATTTTCGTCAACGTTCTGATATCATCAGCCACTTCGAGGGTGGCGTAGCGATCGTGAGCGAGTAAATGTTCGTATATCGAAAGAGATGTGATGGGCACGTTGTCGTTAATTTGTTTAGTTTTTTTCGCGTACACTTTTTTCAAACGATCCGACTCCAGAATCATAGTATACACGTTGGGTTGAATAAAGTTCATATACCATACGTATTGATGCGAGAATAAATTGGACGCATCAGTGTAGTACGTCTCTAATATGTCGACGTATTTATCGAACGGTACGTCGTTCGCAGACGGAGCTAAAGATTTAAGATTTTCTCGTAGATTTCGGTCACCGCCGTGTCCATTACTGCCGCCGCCGCCACCGTAATCGTCATCGTAGTAGTAGTTTTTATCGTTATTACGACGAGGCGACGAACGGGGTAAGATTTTGTTTTCGTTCACGTGCGAAGACGACATCTTATGTGTAGACGAGAACGACAATTTTCTCTTTGTACGAGAGAGAGAGAGAGAAAAAAAGACGTCGAACGGGAGAGAATCGTGTACGAACGGGAAATCGAACATTGAAATAAACGATTAAAAAATAATTTTTATTATACAATGAACAAAGCTATATAATATTAAGTTTTTCGTCGTCGTCGTCGTCGTCGTTATTCATGTTGACGGGGCTCCGGCGGCGATGGCGATGGTTGTGCCTGCTAATTAGATGGTACTTTGAATCCCCAGCGAACGTACCCCTTCAGATAACAATTGTTAGTTTCCGTCCAGCATAGCTTGAAATTCACAGCGGATACGTAAATTTGTTCGTCTCGCAAATCCTCCAGGTCGCAACTGGTCAAATACGATTGTTCTTCCACGTCTTGTACCGCGAAACAACCGAACGCGTTCGCACTCTTCGTAAAACCGGTCGTGGGCTGCAGATATAACGCACTTCCGGTAATTTCATCACGCGAACTTATAAAGGTGTCGAACGACGAATGTCTCGCGATTCCCACCAATTGTACATCGTTTATAGATTTTTCGTTGAGTGCCACCACTCGCGAATACTTTCCACTCGCCGACAGCGAACGCTGGTAATTGTCGTGGTCGGCAGCGTCTAAAGCGTCCAACGTCGCGCGCCACGTTTCACGGAGATTCATTATTTGTCTACAACCTTCTCGCATGATAGTTTGGATGTTGGTCGTGATGGGACCGGCACGATTTATCAGATCGAAACTGAATTCTTCCTTCTGATTGGAAGTGGAGCGCGACGACAACGACGCCAACACGACGCAACCGTAACCGAAATTGTTTATATCGAACGACAACGCTTTCGTGTTGGACGACTTTATATCGCTACGATCTCTCGATATCGGAAACGCTACTCGTAATTTTTTAGTTATGCCGGCGATCACGTTTTCTGGCAACGGGTCGAACGAAGCGTCCACGCACAATTGTGAGTTACGATCGTACAACGTGAAAAAGAACATTTTCAAATAGCTAGATATGTGTTTCTCGTTATTTCTATCGAAATCGGCCGTATCACCGACGTGATATTTCGTCATCATCGGCAGCTTTACAGATTTCACGTTGGCCGCAACGTTCCCGATGGTACGACTCCCACATATTTTCTCCACGCACAATTTCGCTTGTTCTTTGTCGATGTAGGAATATTTCACGGCGATCGATTGATTCCGCTCCATGTAAGAATCCACTATATCGTCGGTGCGTTCTCTTTTATTCTCGTCCGACCGCCGAACGTTATTATCGGACCGTTTTTTATCGGTAATACCCGATACAGAAGCGACAACACCACCACCGCCGATAACAAAATCATCTTCGACCGAACCAAATCCATCGTTACCGGGTGACATATATTCTGGCGACTCGATATCGTACGGTTGGCTTTCGGGCACGTCTGCGAATAACTGAACGCGCCGACACTTCGATACCACGTCCTTTTTATCGTCGCCGCCGCCGGTCCCGCGTCTCTTCTGTAGTATCGTAGGTATATGGCGATTTTTGTTCGGACGAGGTGGTGGGTACGACATCGTGGGTTTATACGAACGTGGTGACGGCGATCTGTCGACGATAATGTCCTGGACGATAATATCCTCCTCGTCGGGGTCCGAATCGATAACCATGTTACTCGGCGATGGTTTCTTGTTAGTTGTCGAGGTCGACGGGGTCCGTTGCGAAGGTGAAAATGCCGGCGGCGAAGTAGGTGACAGAGATTCCGGCGAATCGATATCGAACGATTGACTATCGAGCACGTCGGCGAACGGATTACCGCTCCGGCACTTCGGTACCGTGTCGTTGTTATCGTCGATTCCGGTCTCGCGTCTCTTCTGTAGTATCGTAGGTATATGATGATTATGATTCTTATTCGGACAAGGTGGTGGACACGACATTTCGGGTTTATTCGAGTGTGGTGACGGCAATCTATCGATGATATCTCCGTCCTCTTCCAAATTTTTACCGTACATCTTCGTTCGTCGGCGAAACGAATCGGAAATTATACACGAATCTGTACGTACTGATAATAGCCGTGAGGATGACTGGGTTGGAACACGATGACTACTACTACTACTACTACTACCACCACTAATACTATAACAACAGCAAAAGGTAGGAACTAACTGATGTTCTGGTACGATTATCCTGCCTCTTTTATACGGTTGCCCGTGATGTCATTTCCCGCTATCGAGTCTGCGTGAGCGTTCTTATCGTTCCCGTTCCCACCGTCGAATTTTTCGTACACGTCGATAAGCTTCATCACGATAGCTATAAAGATACCGCCCAGTACGAACACGCAGCAGAATTCGAAAACGTATAGTAGCACACCGACCGTGTCCGTCATTCCGTCCCATACTTGCTTCGGTAATTCCGTGATGATGTCGGACAGCAACGTGCCGATATTCGGCGTATCTTTACACACGTAAATATCCTTGGGATCGATCATATCTTCGATCGGCAAATATTGTAACGAATTTTTCGGTGCGTTGATATCGCAACGACGACATTGCCTCCGGTCCGGCTCTTTGACGTCCATAAGTTCCGACGGCCATCCTTTACATATACTATTATGGAACGAGCGCGGCAAATTGTTACAGGTGTTCTTCACTTGCACTTCGACGTGCGCACAACTGCATTGGACCAGTTTACACGTTACCAGTTCACCCGAACGAGTCGTGTAAATTCTCCAACAGCCGGCCATTCGTTTGGCGTTCTCCACGATGTGACTGAACAAAGCGTAAAGACCGACGCCGACGGTCAACGTGACGAAGACGCCCTTAAAGGTGATATATCGTCGTCCTCCGCCGCTTTTTCGGGGTAGCGATTGTAGATTGTTTATCAATTTACGAAATTTCTTATTCGTCCGGTAAAGATGATCTAAACCGCCGTACGGTAGATCGGTACGTATTTTACGATTTAGTACGTCTTCGTTGCCGGTCAGGACGTTTTTCAACGATGCTTCGTTAGCGGACATTATCCGATCGAATTCGTGATCGGGAAAATTTTCTACAGCTAATTTTTTGAATACCTCCTTCACTTCGACCTTATCCAAATAATCGTTTACGAGCCCGTCGACGACCGACGATCTATTTTCGACGGGTACGTTTCGATAACGGTCGATAACATAATCCAAATCGCCGCGTCGTAAATGATGTGCTATGTTATCTAACGGAGCGTTCTTGTCGATGTCGACGACGGTTTTCGATAGGGGCCGATACGATTGGCCGATGTTTCCACCGGTGAATCTGACGAATTCGACATCGTCGATTAACGTACGTAATACGTGCGATATGGGCTGTATAACGTCGACAGGGATGCGACTACCGGCTCCGTGAGATAAAGCGTCAACGCTAAATTCGTTCGTTCGCAAACGTTTCAGAGCTGCTAAACCTTCGGACACGTCGGCTACTCCTCGATCGACACGTCTCAATTTGTTCAAACCTTTGGCTAACGTGTCCATTCCGTCGTTCGTATTACAAAAAAAAAAAAACCACACGATTCGAACAGGTATCTCCGCTTAGCTAAGGGGTCGGGTCGGTGTATCTCGTCCGGCACGTGAAGAAAAATAACAAATATCGTCTTATAACGACGACGACGACGATTACGATTGTCGTGGCGACGAAAGTTCGAACGTGGAATACAAACAAAAAAACGTACAAATCAATATGGAAGATAAAATTATGCAATAAGAAAAAACGAAAGATACGTGAGGTCCAAAATGTTCACGTACATATCCCATATAGAGATCGTTGCGTGTGATCGGTAACAAATCGCGATCCATATTATCGTTCCCTTTTCTCCTTAGCGTCTCTCGACTGTTCTTATACGTACGATTTTTGTTCGACACGCTTCCATAAGAACTATCACGTATATATGTATATGATAGGATGACCGTATTTTTCTGTTGTATAATATTTATCATTATCGTCACGAATACGATGTTGATCGGAAATCTGAAAAAGTTCTCCGACAATTCGCTGTGGCTAAAAGAAAAAGAAAAAGATTTCAAGTATTATCCGGTCAACGAAGCGATTCGCTCGAATCTCTATCGTAACGGCGTAACAAACGAAAAGTTACATTTGACCGGCTTGGATTGCGATAGCGTTTTGAGAACTTGTTCTCTGAAGGCGTCCAGGTTCGACGCGGATTCGTGTACGTATTGTAACGAGCCGAACGCGAAATGCGTCCGTTACGACGAACCTATTAAAATCGTCACGATCGATAAGAAAACGGGCGCCATGACCGGTAGTAGAATCTATGACGTGCACGAAAATGCCGATCTCGGTTATTGTACTCCGGTATTTAGCAACGCTTCGAAAGTGTACGAGTCGTCGTCGTCGTCGTCGTCGTCTGGATCATCTTCCGCGATCGCTTCCGGTGACGGCGTTATTCGATTGGATCCTTGTAACACGAATACGGGCGATCGCGTACTAGTCAAACCGCACACGGAAGTTGTCGGCTACAAAATCAGTTGTTTGTGTAAATATCCGGAAATTATCAGTCAAACGATCCTGTTGGATTCGGATTGTGACGTGCCGACCGCTTGCTCTGGAGGAAAATTGATCGGCCCCGACTGGCGCGATCCCACACGATACGTAAACATAATCGACGAGTTATCGTGCGATCGTTGCATCTCGGGCACTTTTCCCGATCGCGATCCGATCACGAATCATCCCGTGTGTAGAAAATCCACGTTCGCCGAGCATTCGTCCGAAAGCTACGACGAAACCGTCTATCCCAAGAACATCGCTCTGTTGAACGTAACCGACGACGCGATAGAACCGACGTTCAGAGAGAAGTTCGGTCATCCACAGGCGCGTAAAGTACCCGATCCTTGTGCTTTCGATGCGTTCACTTTCGTACCGTTCGCTCATAGCGAATGCTTATTGACGCACACGCCTGACAAATCGATTTATTTCTGTCGTAGTAACGACGTTTCCGTCTCCACTTTGCAATACGACGACGACTATCTGAAAGGTAACACCGGTCGATTCGGCAACGGTTGTTATCGTTTCACGAACGACAAGAGCGATATCGATTATATAGTCGGTGAATATTACAATAGGATACCGTCGTCTTCGTCTGACACGCGTACGAGTCAGCCCCGTGCGGCTCATCCGATAGTCGGATATGCCATCAAAAGATCGAAAATTATGATGTACAACAAAGCCGATAAATTCTTAGATATCGATAACGTCGAGTAGACGTAAGAGATAGTTATGATCTTCGTTCGCGCTAATATCATCATTATTATCGTCGTCGTCGTCGTCGTCAGCGTCATCGTTATCGGTAATTTCATAATATTGCCACGAATATCCGAAATGAATAGACGTATCGCGAATATAGAAATAGAAACGAATAAAATTCTACGTGTAGATGTGACGACAAAAATTGAATCGTTACAACGATTCGTTTACAAGTCGAACGTTACCGATTGTGCTACTAATGCCGTACGTTGTACTCACAATCAAGATTGTATCGACTCGTGTAGCAGTGCGTATAATGGATTTTACGAATGTTCTTCGGATACGCGTTTGTGCGTGCCGAGAAACGAAGAAAATGATACAGCGAACGACGACGACCATAATAATGCTGCAACTTCTATTCGCCAGAAAAAGCAATGCAATACCATCAAGGGGGTATTCGCTCTACTACATGCGGACGTTCAATTTTCTAACGCTTTTTGGAAATGCGTTTCGCTCTTTCCCGCCTTGATAAATGACAACGGCGAACAGGTGGACGGGGTATGTAGCGGAGGGTCGAGTTCCCTCGTCCGCATGAACGTTCATACTCATTATCCGATCACTTCCGATTGCGAGTGTGCTCCGGGATTAACATTGACTTCTTTCGGGCGCACGTACGATAACAACAACAGAATATCCATCACGCAGATTCCGCGTTGTGTACGCTATCCATTTTTGTACACCTGATTTAAATCTTTACATATTTCAGTGGGGACGTTATTTGTGCGATTTTTGATAGCAGAAAATACAATGCTGTGAACGAGGAAGGTGAAAAATAAACAATTCATTCGATAATTTTTTTATTTCATTCTTCATAATATACGATCCAAACATAGTACTTGCAGAGTTGGAGGAGATGCTCCGCTCGACACCGCTTTGTCACCGTGCGTGCACCTGTAACGATTTCCCATACCCCGCAAGTCCATTATCTCACAGCGGAACGGCAAAAACGCAACCCTGTGGGGTGTCACATCAATTCCACGTACCACCCGGAAACACTTCAACATGTATGTCGTGAACATCGAGTCGACGCGAGGATCCACATATAATATCAGTTTCATTCCCAAATATATATTTATGTATGTCACATACCCTCCCAGATTCCATCCGGGCCGACACCATTCTTCGTCAGAGGGAACAAAATTATCGCCAAAATAATATACTGACACCGTGTTGAATTCGTTAACGGCTCCGATCATAAATGACACACAGTCACCCGCGATGAACCAATTCTTCGTGGGAAGTTGCACTTTTAACCATGTTACGATTTCCATCATTCGCGGACATTTTGTGAATTCCTCTGCGTTGCGTACGGTTGACAACACGGAGCGCACAAACGTTTCACGTGTTATATCCATTTCGTTTATCACTCTTCTCCGAGTGGAACAAAAATTAAACGGTGGTCACAATGCCACGAACGAAAATTTCGTCATCGTGTACGCTCTATCGGAGACTTCTGACTTGAGCTGTTATGAGATACGAATTTCATCCTTATGCAAGACATAATTTTGAAATTCCGTCAAACGAACAAATTCATCTGACGTTTTACAACGATAATCGATTAATCCGAGACCAACCAAAATGATGTTACGCGCAGCATTGACGTCACGATTCCAAACGATTTTACATTTTCGGCAAATTTGAAATCTATGATCGTGACATCGTCGTCGTTGCTCCGTATCGTTTGTATTTGTGGTGGTGTGTTTTGGTGGTAACGACATTCTACCGAAACATTTCGAGCAAGATTGAGTGGTCAAATATTCATCAACACATATAACGTGACATTTATCGCGTCGACGATGAAACGCTTGTTTGAGCATTTCGACGGCGGGTTTTTTATTTCTGCCATAACTGAAATTTTTTTCCAGTGTTCCATCTCCAAAACAAACCAATACGGAATTATCGTTATCATCTTCAGCGGGCAATAACTGATTTACCACCTTATCCTCTGCTTTACGACGTGAAATGTACGAGTCCCAGTTCAAGCGCGTATATTTCCGCGTAGCGTAAATTTCGCGACTGGACGATAAGAAATTCAGTCTGTATAAAATGTACTCCACATGAGAGTTAAAATTAGAACCACACTTCGGCGAAACAATTAATTTTTTCTCTATGTTTATACTTTCGCGATATTCAAGCAGGCGTTTCTCGAAGATTCCGGACATTTTTTTCCGTTTACGTCGTCGAGTACGTTCTTTACAGAAATGTTCCTTGAACGTGGCCGATTTTAACACGAAATTGGTTTCTGTTCGAGTTTCCTTATCGATATAGCACGCGCCGATGTAATTAACGACCCCTGGATCGATTCCCAAATATTTAGTGAAGTTGGAATTAACCACGGTGGTCTCCGATTTTACGTTGGTCTTCTTTCGCTTCTTTTTCTGCGGTTGTTGAATTGTGGATCGCCCATATCTATTCATCATGATGGAACAATCGATTCCGTTGGTGGAAAAACTCATGGCGAAAGACGTCCGCTGCTTGTGGGGCTCGATGTGCATAGTTGTATCGTCGAATTTGCCGTAAACTGAGTGAGATAGATCGAAATATTGCCACCAATATTTTGGAGTTTCATTCCTAAACACATGAGCGGTAGTTTTGTCCGGCAGCAATTTTACACTACTTAATAATTCGTTCAAAGCCATAGCGTTATAAAGTAAATGTTTTCGACCAGACGAAAATACAGGAAACGCCGAGAAGGATTTCAACTTTCTCTCTTCGAACCATCGTCCCAATTCGAAAGTAATCGGTACCAAACTCCACCAGTCATTTTCTATATTGATGAATTTTTTGTGATAGTCGAAACGGAAATATTTTAAAAATTCTGCAACTTCTCGGCTGTGGGCGACGTGACGTGGCACGAAGGCGAACAATTCGTCGTAAACTATCGTCTTCCATTCGTAGCTTTTTCGATCACACTCTTTCTTGTATTTTTCATAGAAATATCGAACGAGTCGATCGTAAAAATGGACCGTGATGCAATTTTTCATATTAGTTTCGTGTTGCTTGGCACACGACTTAATCAGGTGGGATCGTAATCGGCCGTCGTATACTAACGTTTTATCTGGCCGCATAGCGAAATATTCTTCGTCCAACGCAACGCGTTCTTTTTTTTGTCGTTTGCCCTGAAGATGGTAGTAGAAATCTTGTAGGTGACTGATGGAGAACTGTCCAATTGGAAATTCGTTACGATGCAACAATTTTGTATAATGAAAACTGACATAGAGCGATGCTTCAATGGTTAGTTGAGAAATTTCCAAAACGTCATTTTCGATTCGTTGTCGTAACTCTGAATCTAGACAAAACTTACGAAAACCGCGTTTTATCGTGAACGTCTCGGTACAAGTATCTACTGTGCTGAATCTATGTTTTTGCTTCAATATTCGATTTGCACACTTGGTCGAAGAAACGCGACTGTGGTCTAAACCACCACATGTTTTACACGGCATCTCGACTGAAACTGAATTGACATGTGTGTATCACAGCCGTACTTATACCCTCGAGGATGGTGGGCGGTAACGTTTCGGTCGTTCCTCGTTCCGAACGTATTTTGCATGCACAAAACGGAATCAAACATATCCACTAACGAACAAAATTTATCGGCTGACGACTTTAACGATATCTAGTTTTGTTACAATTTTCTAGGTGATTTGTCGTCAGAAAAAGATGATCGTCAACGTATCAATCGTTCTTCTTTCCGATATTCAAGTTAAATGTTTATACAGATGACATACCTTCCCAGATCGACACTATTCTGACGAACCAATCACAATTTTGTGAATTCCTCCGCGTCGTAACAAACGTTTCATCTTCATGACATGTGCAGGTAGCACAACATTTGTAGTGTTAATGGAGATCTTTTGACAGTCGTTATACGACGCTTTGAACGTTTCATCGACGAACGAAAATCCATGATCTCACAACGATGTGGCAAAAATGCAAGGGCCGAATGGCCCTGACGCAACGATAAAAAACATTTCATAACATACGACGTGAACACCTGACTGACGTATTCCTCTAGCCACAAAACAAACTCCATGTGCCTGTGCTTGTAGACGACACTGACGAATGAATCGTCTCCGACTCCGAGTGGCATCCAATCTTCGTTCGATGGGATGAAATGCTCGCCGAAATAGTAAATTTCAATATTTTTATAATAAGCACTTTCTCCCAACAAAAACGAAACAAATCGACCATTAATCATCCAATTTTTTGATGGAAATTGTAACATTTCAATGTTTTTCATCACATCAGGACACTTACTCGTGAATTTTTCAGCATTGTACATGGTTGTTAACACACCGCGCAGAAAAGTGTTGTATGTCACGTTCATTTTCAATGAATAATAATAAATTGATGTGGTTTGTATGCTCAATCGGAGGCGACTAAATTCTGTGTCTGTTGAACGGCGGTTATATAGGCCACCTACAGCCAACGTAACCGTCATGCGGAACATAATTTTGAAATTCCATCAGACGAACGAATTATTTATTACTATATGAGAAGATGTATAATTTGTTTAGAAAATAGAACTAACCCATTAACTGCGAACGTGACCGTCATGAGATACGAATTTCACCCTTATGTAACACATAATTTTGAAATTCCGTCAAACGAACAAATTCATCTGACGTTTTACAACGATAATCGATTAATCCGAGACCAACCAAAATGATATTACGCGCAGCATTGACGTCACGATTCTAAACGATTTTACATTTTTGGCAAATTTGAAATCTATGATCGTGACGTCGTCGTCGTCGCTTCGTATCGTCTCTATTTACGGTCGTATTTTTGGGTGGCAAATGCATTTTACCGGAACATTTCGAGCAAGATTGCGTAGTCAGATACTCATCCACACATATAATCTGACATTTATCGCGTCGACGATGAAACGCTCGTTTGAGCATTTCGACGGCGGGTTTTTTATTTCTGCCATAACTGAAATTTTTCTCCAGTGTTCCATCTCCAAAACAAACCAACACGGAATTATCATCATCATCTTTAGCGGGCAATAACTGATTTACCACCTTATCCTCTGCTTTACGACGTGAAATGTACGAGTCCCAGTTCAAGCGCGTATATTTCCGCGTAGCGTAAATTTCGCTACTGGACGATAAGAAATTCAGTCTGTATAAAATGTACTCCACATGAGAGTTAAAATTAGAACCACACTTCGGCGAAACAATTAATTTTTTCTCTATGTTTATACTTTCGCGATATTCAAGCAGGCGTTTTTCAAAGATTCCGGACATTTTTTTCCGTTTACGTCGTCGAGTACGTTCTTTACAGAAATTTTCCTTGAACGTGGCCGATTTTAACACGAAATTGGTTTCTGTTCGAGTTTTCTTATCGATATAGCACGCACCGATATAATTAACAACTCCCGGATCGATTCCTAAATACTTGGTGAAACTTGAACTAGCCACTGTAGTCTCGGGTTGTTTGTTGGTCTTCTTTCGTTTCTTCTTCTGCGATTGTTGAATTGTAGATCGCCCATATCTATTCATCATGAGGGAACAATCGATTCCGTCGGTGGAAAAACTCATAGCGAAAGACGTCCGCTGCTTGTGGGGCTCGATGTGCATAGTTGTGTCGTCGAATTTGCCGTAAACTGAGTGAGATAGATCGAAATATTGCCACCAATATCTTGGAGTTTCCATCCTAAACACGAGAGCGGTAGTTTTGTCCGGCAGCAATTTTACACTACTCAATAATTCGTTCAAAGCCATAGCGTTATAAAGTAAATGTTTTCGACCAGACGAAAATACAGGAAACGCCGAGAAGGATTTCAACTTTCTCTCTTCGAACCATCGTCCCAATTCGAAAGTGATCGGTACCAAACTCCACCAGTCATTTTCTATATTGATGAATTTTTTGTGATAGTCGAAACGGAAATCTTTTAAAAATTCTGCAACTTCTCGGCTGTGGGCGACGTGACGTGGCACGAAAGCGAACAATTCGTCGTAAACTATCGTCTTCCATTCGTAGCGTTTTCGATCACACTTTTCCTTATATTTTTCATAGAAATATCGGACGAGTCGATCGTAAAAATGGACCGTGATACAATTTTTCATATTGGTTTCGTGTTGCTTGACACAGGAGTTAATGAGAAAGGATCGTAGTCGGCCGTCGTATAATAACGTTTTGTCTGGCCGCATAGCGAAATATTCTTCGTCCAACGCAACGCGTTCTTTCCTCTGTCGTTTGCCATGAAGATGGTAGTAGAAATCTTTTAGATGACTGATGGAAAACTGTCCAATTGGAAATTCGTTACGATGCAACAATTTTGTATAATGAAAACTGACATAGAGCGATGCTTCAATGGTTAGTTGAGAAATTTCCAAAACGTCATTTTCGATTCGTTGTCGTAACTCTGAATCTCGACAAAACTTACGAAAACCGCGTTTTATCGTGAACGTCTCGGTACAAGTATTTACCGTGCTGAATCTATGTTTTTGCTTCAATATTCGATTTGCACATTTGGCCGAAGATGTGCGACTGTGGTGTCGCAGCTGTATTTATAGCCTCGCGAGTGGTGGGCGTTAACGTAGCGTTCCTCGTTCCGAACGTATTTTGCATGCACGAAATAAAATCGAACATATCCACTACCGAACAAAATTTATCGGCTGACGACTTCAACGATACCTAGTTCTGTTACACTTTTCTACGTAATTTGTCGTCAGAAAAAGATGATCGTCAACGTATCAATCGTTCTTCTTTCTGAACGTAGCTGTTATTCGAGAAATGAAATGTCACGTCGGCAATGGAACGCCTGCTGAAGGCGTTATGAATCCAGCAGAGAAATCTCCAGTTTCAATCGACATGTCGTGTAAAGCACGTGGTGAATTAGATAACAGTCGCGTTTCTTCGGCCAAATGTGTAAATCGAGTATTGAAGCAAAAACCTTAAACTTTCGATCACATTCGTTTTCGTATAAATATCAGACGAGTCGATCGTAATTCGTATCTCATGACGGTATCACACAAAAAATAAAACATTATACGGAATACATTTTTATTTCATTATTATATACCATTTTTACAAAACCATTAACAGAAGATTTATTCTGGAATATTTCAATTATTGTACTTTGAAATATGTCACACAAAAACTAAACATTCTATATTACCTATACAATAACAATACATTTTCTATTATTTACTTAATACAGCAATGAGTCCTCGTGATATCAACCGAGGAATATTATTTCATGCTTAGGACAGGGAATGATGCTTCTATGTTTTCATTGTCGCCAAGAGAATATAAACTCAAAGCATGACGAAAACGTTACAAGAAATCTAATCCAAACATCATTGATTCAATGCTGTGTATCGTGCTTCATACTGAATGGAGGGAAGAATTGGACATAATATCTACAGCAAATCTATATTTTGGAGATTGGAACAATATCAACCTAGGGAGTTTATAAAACTATTGGAAAATTGATTAATTTAATTATTGGCAGAAAATATACTTGAGAGACCGGCTTCGCTGACTACCTTGTTACCAGTTGTAGATTCAGCACCCGACTCTGGTGGATTCAAACAAATAGAAGCATCTTGTACTATTTCAAGTAGTTAGTCAAATAACGAACATTGCAGGTGTTCTCGACCTGTAAAGAGTATCATTACGTTTTGAGAGTTTGTAGCTTTTTAACATCGCTGTAAATCGATCATTGTAATTTTACTGTATTTAACATTGTAGTTTTTACATTGTTCCCTAGGAAGTATAAGGATGCATTCTGGACAGAAAAAAGTCAGATTGGCATCACTCGAATGAGAGCGATATGACCAGATCGACTAGTTATTCAAAGTTATCTCAGCATAAGAGAGTATTAGACGTATTATTGCCATTATAATAATTATGAATAGTCATTTTTAAGTTTGTAATTCGTTTAAGTTTTATTTGATAAGTGTTTCTTTGAAAACTCTAATAGCAAATCTGTTTTCTACAGATTGGAAAAATTACAACCAAGGGTAATCCATCATTAAAATCAGGAACTCTTCTATACGTAACGCCGTACTGCGTCGAAAAATTTTTGGGAACGACCATGATGAAAAAAATAAAAGATTGGCCATTGCAGACATGGAATTAGAAAAGGCTCCCAACGACGTGAATTGGCTGCTTGAACAACAATTTGTCAACTTTTTTGAATTCACTATTGGACATCGGCCAGTTTGTGAAACTATTTCGAAAAACTATTGTTTAACGTTAAAATGGAATACGAATGTGGAAAACATTCGAAAAGGAAAACATAATATTTTTTATGACAGAATCAACATAGCAGCATGTTGAGAATTCGAAAGCCAATTATTTGCTTGGCCTACTAAACCTGACACACAATTTCAAATTAGCTGAAGCTAACCATATTTCTCATAGATTTAACACAGACGCGAAAAATGTCAAAACTTCTTTAAGTCAAAGTTGAAAAATCCATTCAACTTGTAAATTGATATACCGCAATTATTCCTTGTTCTCGCGTACAAATCTCAGCTTTAACGAGCATTCTTCGTTTATCACTTCACTCATTGTAACTAAAATTGTAAAATATTATAATTGTTATTATGTTATGAAATCCATTTGCTCTGCCGACGTCGACCCACTCGTACGGAAGCGACGTGTGAAATTTGAACTGATATGAACTTCATCCTGTGATCTACGCACTGTTCGGGTTCGCCCAATGTAGAGACCAAACTTCTCCGGGCGGATCGAAAATACAAAACAGACAGATGTGTAATTGGCACTAACTTCAAGTATGACGGATACGAACTCTCCTATGATTATTCAATCTTTCGACGGGAGTCGCGATCGTAATATTTAAACAGTTTTCATCACACTCGAACACATACCCGTACATTTTTTTCTACATCGCAAACGGTGGTCACAATGCCAGACTTTAGACTTCTGACTTCTGATGGATGTGTCGTGTATGCTCAATCGGAGACAACTGATCTCTGTATCTGTTCAACGCCATTTATATATGTTTTTCAATCTACCCACATTGAAAATAGTTGTATTCGTACATCGAATAACAAAAGCTAACGTCGTATTTTGTTGCGATTCACAAATGTATCCTGTTATATATGTTATTCAACGTACCCACTGTGGGATGGGGAATCGCTATATATACAGTCCGAGAATAATCTATGTGCAGTCATTCATAGCGATGTCGCCGACAGCTTGTGAGTATTCACATTTCATATTGTATCAAAATAAAGGTAACCAAATAAAACTATTTCAGTTCAATTATCGAGAGATCGTGAAGTGTTGGACGCTCCTGTCGGGAAAAGGATCGTCAGATGGACAAGAATTCCGTATGTTATCATCAAAGGTGATATAATGTTTTAAACGTTGTTCGGATTATGATGTTTTATTAATTTCTCAGTTACACCCGTCGTCCCGATGCGACCTTTCCGACGGAAGCTTCTGAATTATAAATGGAACAACAACACTCATCGTATTGAAGTAAATTATTTCTAAAAATTGTTATTTAACGTTAAAATGGTGTACGAAAGTATTCAATGTATTCTATAATTTAATAAAATTCAAATTATATTCATCAAATCTTTTTTTTTTGTGTGTATAATGTGAGTGTTCAAACATAATTTTGAAATTCGTATCTCGTGACAGTCATTTGGAATATATCGAATGAGACGACCATCATTTGCGAGTATATAAATTTCGTGCGCACGATGGGGTACCCGGTCCCCATAAGGCACCCGCGACCGTTGGTTCATATCCGCTTGAGGCGGATATGTCCCTTGCTCGTTTTTCGAGGGTGCCTTATGGGGAACCCGGTACCCCATCGTGCGCACGACACGTATAAGGTCGCGAGGCAAGCGTCGAAACTATACATCTCAATTAAGAGTCCGATATGGAGCTTCTGATAGTGATTTGGATTCTGTACGGGACTTTTGTACTTTGTCACAATATTTTATTCAGTTCGGATATACGAGGCGTTTTTGCGACGTACAACAAATACGCAGAATTGTCAAAATCATTTAACGTCCCTTCGATATTGTACCACGCATGATAGTCTCCATAATTTCACATTTTCGTTTCTAGTTATTGAGTGCCAATGAGGATAGGAAGGGGAATAGCGTATAATAAAATAAAAAAAATAAATTCAAAATTTTATTCTTCCGGTCTGCAGACGTCGAGAAACGAAAGAGTGGATGATCCAACGAATATCCCATCTACCTTGTTCGGCACGTACGTTTCATGGAGTTCGTACCCATTCGTCGCTATTTCGTCGTAATCGACGGATTCCCACTCCAATTCATACAAAAAATGATTCACGGCGAACCGGAGCTCGCTTCTCCGGAAAACTTGTAGTTGTAAAACGTCGCCAGCCTCGGTATGCGATGCCAATTTTACAAACTTGGAAAATAGTATTCCGTCCCAATGAAATGTGAAAATGAACTGATCTCGCACCTGAACCCAATCCAGAACTCTATTTCTCGACAAGAAAATATTTTACAATTTCATCTCTCGAATAAGCGTAACGTTGAGAACGAAGAACGATCGATGCGTTGACTACTACCGTCTTGTCTAGCGATACGTCGTGAAAGTCGTTCGGTGAGACATCCAACAGATGAATTTCGTGCACCAGACAATATTCTACAAATTTATTCCTCGAACGATGATTACGTTCAAAATGAGAAACGAGCGATACGTTGATCACTATTCTTTCAAAGCGGTGGGTCATGCAGCAAAATTGTGAACCGTTCGTTAGAAGTGAAATTACATCGAAAAAATAAAACATTCCTTGATACACGGAAGGATATATTTCAAGAACCATTTTCCATACCACAAACGAATACGACTGCATATTTCCGTTTTCTTCCTTTAAAATGCAGTGCATATATATATATATGTTCCCAAGTAACGTACGGTTCAGTTCGCAATCGTAGTTTGTACGACATCGTTCAACCAAATCGATCATAATACCGTAATATGTCAGATAAAAACGAAAAATTATTGTCCGGTGTGACAGCTAGTGAACAATCCAAAAAACGTGAGATACATTGGAGCCCGATGGAAAAAACATACGAAGCGATGGAGGATTGTGCAGTTCGCAATCGTAGTTCGTACGACATCGTTCGACCAAATCGATCATTCTACCCTAACATGTCAGATAAAAACGAAAAATTATTGTCCTGTGTGGCAGCTAGTGAACAATCCAAAAAACGTAAGATACATTGGAGCCCGATGGAAAGAACATGCGAAGCGATGGAGTATTGTGCAGGAGACCGACAAGATTGGTCAGACCTATATGATGCGATCTGGCGACAACTCGATTATGAAGAAAATTACGACAGGTACGAGTTAGAAGAATATGAATTTCAGAAATTTTGTGAGGAATGGCTGGGAGAAGATAGTAAATAAAAATGTTGTATCTACTCTGTTGTTTATATTTTTACCTGTTCAAATACTGCTACTACGATTCGATAGAATTTCTTTCTCGCACGATAGTAACGTTCAGAACGAGAAACGATTGATTCGTTGACTATCGTTCTTTTTAGCAACGAGTCATTGAAATCATTCTCAAACATAGGAACGATCGAAATGTTAACGACAATCCGTATCGAACGACAAGGTAATCAGCGAAAGTAAGAATCGTTGAAGTCGTTTGATAAAAAAAAATCCGTCTTGATTAATGTATTGTCCCAGGGAGTATATAACTGAGCGACACTTGTCGGTTTGTCATACAAGTTAGTTGTAACAATCAACTGAGCGCCACCTGGTCGGATTATATACAAACTTGTCATAATGACCAATAGGAATGTAATTCAATTTAACTTCAGTAATTGAGCAAGTGCCACCTGTCGAATTGTCATACAACTTTACTGTTATAACTAACTGAGCGACATCTATATGAATGCGAGACAAATCCGATTATCGAACATCCTATACAGATTGAGTATGGCAACTTGATTAGCGCCATCTGTTGATATATTGCATCAATTTATCACAATAAGTTGGTGAGCGCCATCTGATAGAGTTCCCTTGAACTTCAAATCAACGTGTACAGTATCAAATCTATCATAGATGTCCTATGAATATCATAAAATTACTAAATCTGTGGATGGGGTGGGTTTAATATTGTACAATCTAACCTCAATCGACTTCGCTCTCAGAACTCTGAATCGAATCTGATCAAAATGTTACCCCTTCTACCGTGATTTTCGTCAGAAATCAGTAGATTTTAGGATTTTCGTGACGTCAAACGGCTCTAGTCCAATGAGAATCGAGTATTCACTCAGCTGACCCCAAAATAACTATATAATCAGCAAGCTTCTCGCCCGCGATCCTAAACCTCCTTGACCAGAGTAAGAACAACGTAGTAGTAAGAAGGAGCAGGCCGTCGCGGAGGTTATATATATAATATATATATAATATATATATATTATATATATAGGGGTGCAGGGGGTGCTATGGGGTACGTGGAGCCCCGTTGATTGTCTAGACTCAGCGCTAGCTTCTCGCGACAGCTGAAAGTTGCGTTTCACGATTTTCGTTGCCCCCGTGCTACGTCACGTATACGTCACGTATACGTCACGTAACTGTGAGTCATCACTGCTGCAAAAGTTTTCGCAGCTCGAAGAAATCCACCGGTGAGATTTCGTTTCAACAAATTTCATTCGAGGCAAAACTGTTTCTCGACGGAGCTAGTGCGCATGACGAGGAACTTTAAGTTTGGAGACTCGTTCGACGAGAGTTTCGTTCAAAGTTTTTGTAGCTCGAAGAAATCCACCGGTGAGATTTCGTTTCAACAAATTTCATTCGAGGCAAAACTGTTTCTCGACGGAGCTAGTGCGCATGACGAGGAACTTTAAGTTTGGAGACTCGTTCGACGAGAGTTTCGTTCAAAGTTTTTGTAGCTTGAAGAAATCCACCGGTGAGATTTCGTTTCAACAAATTTCATTCGAGGCAAAACTGTTTCTCGACGGAGCTAGTGCGCATGACGAGGAACTTTAAGTTTGGAGACTCGTTCGACGAGAGTTTCGTTCAAAGTTTTTGTAGCTCGAAGAAATCCACCGGTGAGATTTCGTTTCAACAAATTTCATTCGAGGCAAAACTGTTTCTCGACGGAGCTAGTGTGCATGACGAGGAACTTTAAGTTTGGAGACTCGTTCGACGAGAGTTTCGTTCAAAGTTTTTGTAGCTCGAAGAAATCCACCGGTGAGATTTCGTTTCAACAATCAATCGTTCGACGATAGATTCCAGGCGGACAAAGTTTATTCATCAGAAAATATTTTGTTACGTTCAACTTTTCAACGATTCGGAATTTCGCTATATGACCTGTCGTTTGAAAAGAATGGTCGTTATTAACACATTTACGACCAACGCTACCGTCATGAGATACGAATTTCACCCTTATAAACATTTCGAACAACTACGTTCACTAGCGAATATTTTACAGTTTCAATTTCCGAACGATAATAACGTTCAACAAGGGGAACGACTGATGCGTTGACGACCATCATTCTTTTCAAGCGATGGGTTATACAAGAAATTCTTAAACGTTGAAATCGTTCGATGAAAAGCTCGACCGACAAAGTTTGTTCCTCATAAAATATTTGTAGAAATAGGAACGACTGGTCCGTTGGCAACTCTATCTTTTCTATCGACGTGTAATAAAATTATGCATCGTTTAGGTCGTCAGATGATGAATTTTTTTCGGTAGTGGATATGTTCGATTCTATTTCGTACATGTAAAATACGTTCGGAACGAGGAACGATCAATACGTTAACGCCCACCACTCGCGAGGGTATAAATACAGCTGCGACACACACATGTCAATTCAGTTTCAGTCGACATGCCATGTAAAACATGTGGTGGATTAGACCACAGTCGCGCATCTTCGGCCAAATGTGCAAATCGAATATTGAAGCAAAAACATAGATTCAGCACGGTAAATACTTGTACCGAGACGTTCACGATAAAACGCGGTTTTCGTAAGTTTTGTCGAGATTCAGAGTTACGACAACGAATCGAAAATGACGTTTTGGAAATTTCTCAACTAACCATTGAAGCATCGCTCTATGTCAGTTTTCATTATACGAAATTGTTACATCGGAACGAATTTCCGATCGGACAGTTTTCCATCAGTCACCTACAAGATTTCTACTACCATCTTCAAGGCAAACGACAAAAAAAAGAACGCGTTGCGTTGGACGAAGAATATTTCGCTATGCGGCCAGACAAAACGTTATTATACGACGGCCGATTACGATCCTTCCTCATTAACTTCTGTGTCAAGCAACACGAAACCAACATGAAAAATTGTATCACGGTCCATTTTTACGATCGACTCGTCCGGTATTTCTATGAAAAATATAAGGAAGAGTGTGATCGGAAACGCTACGAATGGAAGACGATAATTTACGACGAATTGTTCGCCTTCGTTCCACGTCACGTTGCCCACAGCCGAGAAATTGCAGAATTTCTAGAAAATTTCCGATTCGACTATCACAAGAAATTCATTAATATCGAAAATGACTGGTGGAATTTGGTACCGATCACTTTCGAGTTGGGACGATGGTTCGAAGAGAGAAAGATGAAATCCTTCTCGGCGTTTCCTGTATTTTCGTCTGGTCGAAAACATTTACTTTATAACGCTATGGCTTTGAACGAATTATTAAGTAGTGTAAAATTGCTGCCGGACAAAACTACCGCTCCCGTGTTTAGGATGGAAACTCCAAGATATTGGTGGCAATATTTCGATCTATCTCACTCAGTTTACGGCAAATTCGACAATACAACTATGCACATCGAGCCCCACAAGCAGCGGACGTCTTTCGCCATGAGTTTTTCCACCAACGGGATTGATTGTTCCATCATGATGAATATATATGGGCGATCCACGATTCAACAACTGCAGAAGAAGAAGCGAAAGAAGACGAACATAAAACCGGAGACTACAGTGGTTAATTCCAACTTCACTAAATATTTGGGAATCGATCCGGGGGTCGTTAATTATATCGGCGCGTGCTATATCGATAAGGAAACTCGAACAGAAACCAATTTCGTGTTAAAATCGGCCACGTTCAAGGAACATTTCTGTAAAGAACGTGCTCGACGACGTAAACGGAAAAAAATGGCCGGAATCTTTGAAAAACGCCTGCTTGAATATCGCGAAAGTACAAACAGAAAAAAAGGATTAACTATTTCGCCGAAATGTGGTTCTAATTTCAACTATCACGTGGAGTACATTTTATACAGACTGAATTTCTTATCGTCCAGTCGCGAAATTTACGCTACGCGGAAATATACGCGCTTGAACTGGGACTCGTACATTTCACGTCGTAAAGCAGAGGATAAGGTGGTGAATCAGTTATTGCCCGTCAACGATGATAATTCCGTGTTAGTTTGCTTCGGTGATGGAACACTGGAAAAAAATTTCAGTTATGGCAGAAATAAAAAACCCGCCGTCGAAATGCTCAAACGAGCATTTCATCGTCGACGTGATAAATGTCAAGTTATATGTGTGGATGAGTATCTGACTACACAATCTTGCTCGAAATGTTTCGATAGAATGCCTTTGCCTCCCAAAAACACGAATATAAATAGAGACGATACGAAGCGACGACGACGTCACGATCATAGATTTCAAATTTGCCAAAAATGTAAAATCACGTGGAATCGTGACGTCAATGCTGCGCGTAACATAATTTTCGTTGGTTTGGAGTTAATCGATTATCGTTGCAAAACGCCGGATAAATTTGTTCGTCTGGCGGAATTTCAAAATTATGTTTCACATAAGGGTGAAATTCGTATCTCATGACGGTCACGTTGGCCGTAAATGGGTTATTGGCCACTCATAATAGTCTGCGGTCGAACAAAGAAGATGTTAATTTCTTGGAAGAGTTGAAATTACATTGCTTTCGCAATAATCTGTGTTCGATTTTCATAGCGATTTCGTTGCTGTATCCATTTGTGTCGAGCCCGCATCCATTGATCGACGTCCCGCTGTACCACGAAATCGATTCCATCGAGAATCGTACACGACATATTCGTGAGAGAATTGGAATGGATGATGAGAGAATTGGAATGGATGATTTTTTCGTACATTTGACGAAATCACCGAGAACGTTGAAAATGTTGGCGCTACGAACCGTTTTCACAAATCAGCATTTGATGTTTATTTTTTGTAATGATTATATCAACCGGTTAGCTCTGGATCCGGAAATTTATCACTTGTACGATCGATATAATATATTGAAATTCGATTTGGTCAACAAACTAATGGACGAGATAGAAAAAACGTTCGTCCGGAATCGTGTTCGGCCATCGACACAATTGAATTTGAAAGTGTGATATTTATTAATAAAAATATATTCTCAAATGTTTTTGTTTTATTCTCCGTAATTGCAGTGATCCTCGTCAGTTCAAAAGATAACCGAACCTCGGAGTAATCCACCGGTGGAATTTCGTTCCAACAAATTTCACTCGAGATAAAACTGTTCCATTCCTCGAACGAAAATTACGTTCAAAGTTTTTGCAACTCGAAGAAATCCACCGGTGAGATTTCGTTTCGACAATCGATCGTTCGACGAGAGATTCTAAACGGACAAAGTTTGTTCATCAGAAAATATTTTACATATGTTCGATTCTATTTCGTACATGTAAAATACGTTCGGAACGAGCAACGACCGCTACGTTAACACTCACCACTCGCGAGCGTATAAATAGTGTGTAAAACATGTGGTGGATTAAACCACAGTCGCGCATCTTCGACCAAATGTGCAAATCGAATATTGAAGCAAAAACATATATTTGTTCATTATTCTAATAAAATAATTGTTATAATTGTCGTTTATCTCTTGTTGTCACTATTGACTTGCCATACAAGTTCGTTCCAATAATCGTCCAAGCGCCATCTACTTGAATGTAGGACAAACCTGTCGCAGGTACCAGCCGATCGTTGTCTATTGAGAAATAATTGGAATGGACTATAGTGCATGGGTTACTGCCACTTGTCAGAATGTCATACAAGTTCGTTATAACTCACTGAGCGACTTCTATTCGAATGCTATAGTGGAATGTCTGAATGCGATCCGGTACAAGACCATTAGTCAAATCGAAAGGTAATCGAGACGACGGCTGATACTCGTATGAAAATCGAATGAATGAGGAAGGAAAGCGATCACATATTCACATAACATCTTTATTAAGCGAAAAGATACATGTTCATTACAATTGTCATCATACATTGCAATTTCACACTCCTACCCTCACAAGATGTAGTTCGTTCGTGATTGACATTACACCCTAGAACGTCGTGGAAATCTTCGAATGTGAATTCACCCTTACACGAGTAATGCGAATCGGTTGTGACAACGGTATAGGTGAACAGTCGCTGACGCGAAGGTATTCGAACCATGTCATAGTGTATATACTTTCCGCACGTTCTGCCGGTCAGTGTGTACCACTCGATCGGCATGGAAACTCGCTCGTTATTCAATACCAGTACCAAGCCCCTACTATTATCCCAATCGTTTTGAAAATATCCATCAAAAAATTTCCCATTCATATCATCGTCCCAAGTCACGATAATCGGTATCGATAGTATCGGCCGGCGAACATATATGCTGTCAATTATTGTAATCGGCGACACCGCCTTGGTGGCGTCTCTCCAGTGACCCGCTCGCACGTGATTACTCACGCGGAGCAGTCGATCGTTCGGCAAGCCGAATAGAAATGCAAAATGTTTCTCAATTTGGAACGTTTCCCTGGTTGCCAAGCTATACGGTGTGCCATTCAGATATGTCGTCAGTGTCCCCTGTCTGAAAGCCGCAGCGATATAGATGAAATCCGTACCGAATTTCTCATATTCGGCATCGAAGAAAAATGCGTTTTCCATCAGATATCTACAGCTCTCCTTGGCCACGAGTGTTTCGCTTGTTCGTTTGGGATCTTCGTACATCGCAGTTGGACCAATTAATTCACCCGTATTCAGGTCCACTCGATATATTGGCATAGGCTTCCACAGGTCTTGGAAATTGTCGTTCGGTTCGCTCGACGACTCTTTCATATCGGTCACTAAAAACTGTGAAGCGTTATCATCGGACGAATTATCATCACTTTGTTCAGTTTCATATTCGGACGAAGATAACTCTTCGTCGCCTTCAACCGAACTGTTACTTTCGATAGGAGAGGTACTGGCACGCTCGCATACCGGTAAAGTTTGTTCGCTATTTTCGACTAGTTTTTCCCGACGTGGACATTTTTTTGAAGTATTACTCCTATGATTTGAACCGCCACACGTTATGCATGGCTTGTTGACTCGTTTCTTTTTGAACACTCGATGTATGCATTTTTTCGAGGTACTTCGCATGTGATCTGGACCGCCACATGTTGCACACGGCATATTGTGATGTTGAACGGTGTTTAGCTGTTGATCGACTGGATGTTTGTATATGCACGATCTCCGTTTATATAGGAGACGATATTCATTATAGCATAGGTTCTAAATATACAACAGAAGTGTTATCATTTCCATTTTCCGAACTAGCATTACATCGATTCACACTCACGAATTTTCTTATGGGAGAGCATTCCCAAGTCGCGTTTCGATCACCCTGCTTCGAAATTGGGCGTATTTCGATAAAGAGTATATAATGAAGTCGTGGATAATCATTTGTCATTAGTTCGACTAAATTACGCGTTCAGTATGTCGCCAAGTAAGAAATCCAAACGTCGAAAAATCGAGTGGACCACGATGAAGTTCACGTCAGACATTCGTGACGGGGAACAACATCATTGTACAAGAGAAGCTTGGTCAGACATTCGTGAAGACATTCGTGACGGGAAACAAGGGGATCGTACAACAATGGATTGGTCAGACATTCGTGACGGGAAACAACGGCATCGTACAACAGAGGGTTGGTGTGACGGGAAACAACAGGAGGATTGTGCGAGGGGAAAAATAGAAGATTGGGACTCTTGCGAATGGGGACAAGATCGTACACGAGAAGAAAAAGGCTATTGGTCGGACCCTGGTGAAGGAGACCAGGATTATCGTACCAGACGGAGAGAGGATTGGTCCGACCTGTTGGACGCGTTATGGCAACAAAATGAGCAGGAGGAGAATCGCGAACAATATGCAGAGGAGGAATTCGAACTCAAGCGATTATATTTCGATTGGCTCGGGGAAGAGAATGAATAAAAATATATTATCCAATGATTTGTTTCTATTTTTTTTCGTTTTTGTGTAATAAGAATATACCGCGCTGCAGTATATTAGAACGAAATTCATACTTCATGTCGATTGGCGATTGGTGGGCGTTAACGTTTAGGTCGTTTCTCGTTCCGAACGTATTTTACATACATGAAATGGAATCGAACATATCCACTAACGACCAAAATTTATCGACTAACGACTTCAACGATACATAGTTTTATTAAACGTCGATAGAAAAGATAGAGTTGTCAACGTACCAGTTGTTCCTATTTCTGCACGCAATTCTCGTCCGAGAAATTAAATTGTGAAATTTTATACGCTTGACCCCCCCCCCCCCCCTATATGGAAATCGAAGATTACTCTAACGTAGTCGTTATGAGATGCGAATTTCAAAACTATGCATCGTCGTAGAAACAGATTCAGCGATCTTAGTGCGATAATTTCTGATAGTTAGTAATAGTATTCGGAGACATCTACCGAAATGTAATGCAATTTCGTCACAGTAACGTGAAGAGCGCCACCTATTGAAATGTAATGCGATCCCGTTGAGGTGATGTAAAAAGCGCCATCTTTCGAAATATAATGCAATTCCGATGTGACAACTTGGTGAGCGCCACCTATCGAAAAGTTATATCAATTTGTTACAAAAAGCAGATGAACGCCATCTGGTAGAATTCCCTTGAACTTCCAATCAACGTGTACAGTATTAAATCTTCCATAGATGTCTCATGAATATCATGAAATTACTAAATCTGTGAATGGGGTGGGTTTAATATTGTACAATTTAACCTCAATCGACTTCGCCCTCGAAACTCTGAATTGAATCTGATCAAAATTTTACCCCTTCTACCGTGATTTTCGTCAGAAATCAGTAGATTTTAGGATTTTTGTGACGTCAATTGGCTCTAGTCCAATGAGAATCGAGTATTCACTCAGCTGACCCTAAATTAACTATATAATCAGCAAGCTTCTCGCCCGCGATCCTAAACCTCCTTGACCAGAGTAAGAACAACGTAGTAGTAAGAAGGAGCAGGCCGTCGCGGAGGTTTTATATATAATATATATATAATATATATATATTATATATATAGGGGTGCAGGGGGTGCTATGGGGGTACGTGGAGCCCCGTTAACTGTTTAAACTTGGCGTTAGCTTCTCGCGAGAACTGAAAGTTGCTTTCCACAATTTTCGTTGCCCCCGTGCTACGTCACGTATACGTCACGTAACTGTGAGTCATCACTGCTGCAAAAGTTTTCGCAGCTCGAAGAAATCCACCGGTGAGATTTCGTTTTAACAGATTTCATTCGAGGCAAAACTGTTTCTCGACGGAGCTAGTGCGCATGACGAGGAACTTGGAGATCTGTTCGACGAGAGATTCTAGGCGGACAGAGTTTGTTCATCAGAAAATATTTTACGATTTCATTTCGCGAACGAGAGTTTCGTTCAAAGTTTTTCTAGCTCGAAGAAATCCACCGGTAAGATTTCGTTTAAACAAATTTCATCCGAGACAAAACTATTTCTCGATGAACGAGAGTTTCGTTCAAAGTATTTGTAGCTCGAAAAAATCCACCGGTGGAATTTCGTTTCAACAATTATTCGTTCGACGAGAGATTTTAGACGGACAAAGTTTATTCATCAGAAAATATTTTACGATTTTATTTCTCGAACGAGATTCACGTTCAACGATTTTGCAGCTCGAAGAAATCCGCCGGTGAGATTTCGTTTCAACAAATTTCATTCGAGGCAAAACTGTTTCTCGACGGAGCTAGTGCGCATGACGAGGAACTTATAAGTTTGGAGATCCGTTCGACGAGAGATTCTACGCGGACAAAGTTTGTTCATCAAAAAATATTTTACGATTTCATTTCTCGAACGAGATTCACGTTCAAAGATTTTGTAGCTCGAAGAAATTCACCGGTGAGATTTCGTTTCAACAAATTTCATTCGAGATAAAACTGTTTCTCGATGACGCTAGTACGCATGACGAGGAACTTAAAAGTTTGGAGATTCGTTCGACGAAAGATTTTAGGCGGACAAAGTTTGTTCATCAGAAAATATTTCGCGATTTCATTTCTCGAACGAGATTCACGTTCAAAGATTTTACAGCTCGGAGAAATCCACCGGTGAGATTTCGTTTCAACAAATTTCATTCGAGGCAAAACTGTTTCTCGACGGAGCTAGTGCGCATGACGAGGAACTTATAAGTTTGGAGATCCGTTCGACGAGAGATTCTACGCGGACAAAGTTTGTTCATCAAAAAATATTTTACGATTTCATTTCTCGAACGAGATTCACGTTCAAAGATTTTGTAGCTCGAAGAAATTCACCGGTGAGATTTCGTTTCAACAAATTTCATTCGAGATAAAACTGTTTCTCGATGACGCTAGTACGCATGACGAGGAACTTAAAAGTTTGGAGATTCGTTCGACGAAAGATTTTAGGCGGACAAAGTTTGTTCATCAGAAAATATTTCGCGATTTCATTTCTCGAACGAGATTCACGTTCAAAGATTTTACAGCTCGAAGAAATCCACCGGTGAGATTTCGTTTCAACAAATTTCATTCGAGGCAAAACTGTTTCTCGACGGAGCTAGTGCGCATGACGAGGAACTTTAAGTTTGGTGACTCGTTCGACGAGAGTTTCGTTCAAAGTTTTTGCAGCTCGAATAAATTTGCCGGTAGTGTGTCGAAAATCAGTTTTGCACGAATGCAAATCATTGCAAATAACAAACAAGACTAGATTTTAATATTTTTATTGTTGTTATTGGTATTGTTAGTGTCCGATACAGTTTCCAACCACTCTTCATACTGTTGTTGGAATTCGTCTTCTTCCTCCTCGTCATCGGTCCAATTGAGGACTGCCTCGTCATCTCGTCGAATCATCGCCCAGAGATCCTCCCAACCTGGTCGTTCGAACATGGGAGGAACATGTTCTTTGAGTCGTCTGTTTTCTACCGTTCCCTCTCGATCGGTTGACACGTTTTCTCGATTATTATCGTTGTTGTTGTTGTTCGATACACTAGTGAAAAATCATCGTTTCAATCCGTAAATTTCTGACTATAACTTTCCAACCCCACCGAATAACTAAGAATTCGATGACATCGACGAACGATAATAGCAAGAACCGTAGCGACGGAGACTTGGACGTTACCGCGATAATAGGATTCACTGCGAAAGATTCGCGAGACGCTAAATCCTATTCGGGATATCGAAATATACTCAATGTACGAAATAGATGTATGAAAAGCGATTCGCACATGTTCTCGCATACTAATTTGGAAATCAGGGCAGCGAATCCGATCGAGGATTACTCGTTCGAATCTGAATTCGTCGACCGTGCCATAACGACCGAATGGAAATTTAACGAGAACGGATGTTTGACAACGTCTTGTTTCTCGACGTTTCCTTTGAGCGAATCTTGCAAGCCCGACACGACACCTTTCAGTTTCGGATTGCCTCACGGCAAACGTATGAACGCCTGTGCGCCGGTATGTTTCAATTCCCGCTCGAGAAACGTACCGTCGGATATTTCGTCGCAATCGACAAAGTCGTCTTTACACGGAGACGAACACAACGTGCCGCCCTATCTGATATGGTACAAGAGCGCTTGTCTGTTGGAAAATCAGCATTTGGTGTCGTTTTTCGTGGATCCTTCGCGACATTATACCGACCAAATCGATCCGGTCGGATTTTCGTTATACGTGACCGAATTGGGTGCCGATCGGAATCCGATCACCTGCGCTCGTATCGATACAACGTATTGCAAATCGTTCTATATGAATTATATGAAAGATGAAGATGCTACAGACGGCGACGACGAGGACGACATGGCTTGTGGCTTCGAAGGAAGTCTCTATTACGTTCAATTATTCGTAGGTTCGTCTCTGATACGGATGGTGAAAATGACGGCGAACGTTTTCGAACAATCGGTATACGAAATTCGACGGCTATTCGAGCATACGCACGCGAACGATCTACCGCCATTTTTACGACATTTTCCCGTTACCGTTCCCTTCTTGAATTCCGTGTTGGATTGGAAGCGATTTCGTAATTCGTCGAAACGTTACGTGTCCGACGACATACTACTGTCACAGTTGGGCTTGACCGATGCCGATAAGCGTGAACGACTCTACTGGACGGACGAATATTCTCAGATCGAAGATGGTCGCAACGACAAATACGGCGGTCGTCTGGTGGAGAAACTCCACAAGCAGCGACAAAATATCGTCGGACATCAAGCAAAATTTTCCGTGTCCGCAGATCGTTCGAACGACAACGATACCGTCGAATCATCTACGCATAACGATACCGGCGCCGACAACGAAACATCATCGGTCAACACGTTAACGAGCGATATCGTACAGAACGTCTTGATACCGCACAGCAAACGATTACGACGTGAGATCGCAGCTTTGTCGTCGAGAACTAGAAGAACGACGACGACGACGATGATGACGCCTGAGGCGACAGACGTGAACGACGTCGATCGCGATAACGACGAACTCGATAACGACGTGTACGCTGAGTCGTTCGGACAGACGATGCAACAAATCTTAACGGCCATCGGTGGTATGTTATCGACCACGCACAACCTGAAGGAATTATCTTTCCAGTTGAGTGCGGACGTGAGTTCGGCAGTTTTGAAACAATGGATCACCAAGATCGGTCCGGAAATTTTGAAATCTTTCCTACAATCTGACCTGTTACGGGGTGGCAAGACGATCGCCGCCAAATTACTGGCCACTTCGCTGTCGCATACCATGACACACGTGCTGATAGATTCGATCGTAACGACTATCGGCAGAGAAGCTATAGCTTTGTCGGGCTTAGCCGTATCGGCGCTGAGCATAGTCGGATGGTTGACGATCATCGGTCCTTTGATCGATATCGTTTTCCAATTTATATGGGATCCGTTGAAGTTTTCCGTGCCCGCGTATTCCGACGCGCTATTACGTAAAATCAGCGAAGGTGCTCTGTTGGAACGACAAATCAACTATGGAATGCGACGAATCGAAATGACGCCGTATACGTTTTGGCGTTTACACGTCAGAAAGGACGGGACACGTACCGTGGACGTCGAAGAATCCCTCGACATATTGAAACATACGTTCGTTTATTTTCGTCATAGAACCGTCACGTCGGACGGTAGTCTGGTCGATTGGACGACGCACGGTAACGTTAAATTAGGCGGAGAACACGACGACGACGACGACGACGATGACGTTTCGTTTTCGACGCGAGACATGCGGATGATTTTCAATAGATTGATGATCAGAAATATGCTGTTGGACTTGGACGATGTGACATATTACGAAGCGGCCATGACGACCAGACGTGATTACGCAAAAATCGTACATAAAACGTACGTACCTGTCGCGATGATTACCATTTGTGCAGCCATATGGCTGTTACCCATAACGATATCTTTCGTATTTGTCGTGTGTATCTTGTCGATAACGTGTATAATGGTTTCGTCTTGTGTATTCGGCGATAACGCAAAACGTCCGTGAAAGAGCGAAAAAAAAAAACAACAACAACAACGACTAATAGAAAACGTTTGTTTATTCGGCCACATAATTGTAAACACATTACCAAATAATATCTGACTACTGGGATGGTTCATTGTCGAGTACGTTGCGGGCGAAATGAGATAATCCTCCTGAAATGTATATCTTTCCGTTGACACATGCCGCTTGTTTCGAGTCGAACGTACGAGTTCCACACGGTAAAAGCATATCGTGCGGATCGATACGTGAATCGTCGAACGCTTTGCGACAAGCTCTACCGATACGAGTGTACGAGTCTTTCTTCGACCAACCGCTCAAACAGGGCGAACATCGTTGATGTAATTTTATCGTTTTCAACGACGACATCGTGCCATCCTTGTAGTCGTTATCGTCGCTTCTGCCGTTGTCGCTACCGTTGTGATCGTTGTTCCTGTTGTTGTTGTTGTTATTATTATCGTTATTCGTATCGTCCTTTTTGTCGTGGTGTAGTCCTTCGATGCAGGTGCACGTACCTTCCGTAAAATTGGGTACGATCTGTGGGACGGCGTTGAAAATTTGTGCCGCGCATCCGTTTCGTACGCGATCGAAACGCGAAAATTCGGAAGCTATCAGTTTGTTATGCATAAAGTCGTATCGTATCGATTCTACCGCTCGCAACGTGCTCACTCCTGTATCGGGATGAACTTCGGTGTCTGTACATTGGAAACGATAGACTGGTGCATTGTTCGACGACGACGACGAACGTTCGATCAGTTCATTTTCCGGGTCGGCACCGACGGTCAGCGTGGTAGGTATGCGATTGCGATAACATCGACCGGTCAAATTGTCTTTGAGGTATCCGTTACAGCCGACGATTTCACAGCCATCTTCGCCGCCGAATAAACTAGTTTTCGGGTGACATTTCCAACTGTCGAACGTTTTTACTAGTCGCGACGTGTTCGTATTACAATTGACCACGTGCGTAGGCACGCAATAGGCGCCCTGTTTGGCCATTATCGATCTGTCGACGACGAACGAGTTTTCGTTGACGTATTTATAGCGGAAATCCTTCGAATTACACAATTCGGTACAATCTATCGGTATATCGTCCGGGCCTAGATATAATCCTCCACGAGAAACGCACCTTTTAGCATCGGCGTCAATTTCCATTTGTCCGTCGTTCACGTACTTTTCGGCGTAAGTCACAGACGGTAAATCGTCCAAGTTCCAAGCGCTATGTAACATATCGTTTTGCCGTCCAAGTTTGTCGTCGTCGTCGTCGACGATATCGGTAACGTCGGCATCCGAATTTCCGATGACACGCGCAAATTTATCGAGCGGTTTCACGTATACTTTATAAACCAACAACATCGTTATACAACAAACGACGATGAATAATATTTTTTTCGACGGAATCGATGATAACGACGACGACACCGACGACCGTTCGTCGTACCGTCGATCCGTGGCGGATGAGGATCGCATAACGTACGTGTATATGTGTGTGTGTGTGTGTGTGTGTGTGTACGTGTGTATTCGAATTAAACACGAGTCGATCTTACTTTTGGGTATAAAGATCACGATGAAATGGCGTTTCTAGCGATTATGCAAAAATATCGAAATATTCATCCAGGCGTTAAAGATCACGACGATCAAGTTACCGATCATCCAGTAAACTCCGCTGGCAGTCGCACGAGAATAATTACAATACAACGTGAAGAGCGTGAACAGCAAGATCGTCATCGACGTGTAAAACGAATAAAATTCGTTATTATCTATCACGTTGTCGCGCAAGGACGCGTACATCGAATCTATCTTACGCGCGATCTTTCGTTTCGCACTAGCGTCATTTCTGACGGCGGTCGACACGCCGTAATTCGGATTGTAATTGCTGCTGCTGTTGTTGCTGCTGCTGCTTCCGACGCCGTTGACGCTCGACGAAGAAGAAACCGCGTTAGGTGCGATCGTCGTCGATTCTATATGTTCCATTACGCCGTCTACTATCTTATAAGAAACGAACATGAAAAGAGTATCACGACCAAAACGGAAAATAACCAAAAAAATTAACAACGGTATTGGTAGTAGTAGTAGTAGTAGTAGTAGTAATAGTACAAAATGGATTAAAACTAGCAATTCTGCCCGCCTGAACGCTTTAATTTCGACGTTGTATTCTCAATCGGACAATTCCAAGTTGAAAGCTATCTCGTTCGATCAGTCGAAACAGGACGTCCGAAATGAAATCATAAAACAGACACATATGGTTCCTATAGCGAATTCCGGTGGACCGACTATACACGACGTACGACGTTATTACAACGTGTCGACGTTAGGTCGAGGAACTGACATATATCTGTTGACTGCGAAACACGCAACCAAGGGAACGACGACGACGACGAATCGTGAAGGGTCTCAACCGACAACCGCGTCCGTTTCTTTGGTACAAAAACGACGACGACGGCTGTCTCGACCGAATAATCTCGGCAAAAAAACCACAAATAAAACGCTAGTCAAGAAGAAAAAGAAACCGATCGTGAATAGAACGTCTATCGCGAAAACGGTACGTCGACCCGGGCGACACACGAAGGTCGGTGCTGCCGGAGGAACGGTAATTCCGCGTAAAATAAACGGTATGTTCGCGTTAGAGGATGCGGAAAGACGTTCTACGAATACGACCGGCAACGGTGGATCTTTAAACAGAGAGTATTTACTGAAAAAGCGCATTCCGGCCACTATGTTATTGTAACTCTCGCTCGTACGCCCAAACGGTTCGTCGACGAACCTTTCACGTCATACAAATGTATCTCATGACACGGTCACACGTTGGATGTAATTGAATGAGTAAGTAAATAAGACGACGATGCAGAATCAAAATCGACAGCGATCGCTCGACCCGATCGAGGAACCTGAACACGAGCAATATGAAAGAGTGAGTACACCTCTATTGACTGCCGAAGCGGCCGCGAATTTTATCCAATCATATCCTGACCCCGATGGCCTTACGATGTTTCTCTTCGATCACGGCGTTAGTGATCTTAATGCGTCACCTCTATCCGATATAGCAACACCGCCACCATTCGATGAGGATCTTCTACACGATCAAACGACATCGTGTAATTCTTGGTTCGAACACCAATATCACAATGCCAATAATGTACGATCGTCCCCATCACCAGTATCCTCACCGGTTTTCGTTCCGACACCAACGTCACAAGGGAAAGGAAAACAGTTAAATCCATCGATCGGGAAAGAAATACAACGAAACCCAGTGATGGAACAAATTTACAATATTCCGTCGAAGACGATCGATAATAATAATTCGCGGTCGGAAACTGATAGTGTAGCGACAAAAAAAATCAACATTATTAGTATCGGTAAAAAGAGAATTCCATCGAAAACGGCCAAGTTACCTTCAAAGTCGTTGGCATCGAAAAGAGGTATATACGAAAATCCGTTACCGTCAACTTCGTCCACGGAGATTGTACCGTCGGTGAACGGTAAAAATATTAGAATCGGAAAGCGCAAAATTTACAATAAAACGAAACAATCTCCCGTTGCGAACGATAAAAACGATGGGAAAAGAGCTGGAGATACGTCTAATTCCACGGTAAACGTGAAACAAATGAGGACGATCTACCGCACGAATAATAGTGATGACAATAATAACAACGGAAACGTTGACGTTAACGACAACGACGACGCGGACGATGACGACAGTAATAATAATAATAATATCGATAATAACAATCGTAAGAATAAAACACTCGTACGTCCGGCGAACGTCAGACGTGGTATACGATGGATGGAAACCGATCGCGGTGCTAACAATAACGACGACGATGACGAAGACGACGAAGACGACGACGACGACGACGACGGCGGCGGCGGCGGCGATAAAGACGGCACGGACGGCGATGATAGCGATGATGAAGATCCATTGATAAATTTCAAACGTATTCCACCGAAACGCAGGCATCGTCAATTAGAAACGGATAATGTTAATCCGAGAAGACCGCCCGCGAAAGGTGGTTTCGGTACGCAGAAAATGGGCCGATCTCGTAATATCGACTATTTGAACAGCGAAAATCGTAAAAAGTTGCTCAATGGCATATGTACCGATACGAAAGGACGGTGGGTCAAGTGCAAAAATCTAATACCAAAATATAATTTCAAAGACGTGCATCAATCGAAATGGCTGACACCCAGTCATATATGTGCTTTGGAAATCACACTGGCCATGCTGGAAAATTGTACGAAACACACCGTGCGTCAGTTCGTTTATTCCGTAACCAATTTCCTGTCGACGAACGATAATTATAATACCGTAGCACCGATACCGCTGAGTCGTTGTATAAGTCATCTCGTGTATGCTCTGCAACATTTCGACGTATGCACGGGAACGCACGATTTCGTTGACGTATTATGCGAATGTTACGGTGATGATAATAATAGAAAATTGTTGAAGAAACATCTCAAATCATTCATCAAAGTTAACGATCCTCCGGTGTACGTTTTGGCAGATATCAAAGAAAAGCTCCGCGAAATTGTCGATCAATACAAATACGTTTACGACATTAACGCTTTCGTTCCCAATATCGCTGAAGATCAATCGCCCGTAGATTATGCTATGCGATTGACGGGAGTGAAACCTACAAAACTGAACGAGCTAAGAACTCGCCTGTCAAACGGCAATTTCGACTAGTACCGATCGGTCGTACGACGATACGTCAGGGTGGCCGTAGCACACAACTCATTCGATATGTCGTCGAATAACCAGACATCATCATCATCGTCGTCGTCGTCAACAGCAGCAGCAGCAGCAGCATCGTTCTGGTCATCGTTAGCATATACCAGAGATGTCGAGGATTACCTATTAGCAAACATCTCTACAGGCTTTTGCCCGTATTGTCTTCAATATTTTTGTTACTGTGAAACGTCCATAAATTTTCATCGATTCTTGACTATGCTATATTTCAAGAAATATTCAGGCCGGAACGAATCGAACACGAACGTCGCACTCGTCGTCGTCAACGGTGGTGATGCCGTATCAGAAGCCGATCAAAAAAAAATGTTGTTCGCGGACGAAGAAATGTTTTTGTCCGACGAAGAATCCGATCGGTCAAATCTGTCGAACCAATCGACGTTGACGACGACGACGACGACGACGAAAGCGGATAAAACGAGTAACCTATAATAATTGAATGTATTTCACGTATAATTCGAATAAAAATGTTAGAAAATATTGAGATTTATTTCAACCCTGTTTACAGCTAACGTGACCACTGCGAGATACGAATTCCACCATTATGCGGAACATAAAGATGAACGACCGATGATACGCTGACGAGAGTGTATAAATACGGCTGCGACAGCAATGTCAGTTCAGTTCAGTTCAGTTCAGTCGACCTTATCCACGTCAGATATGCTACGGTTGTTGTTATCGTCCAAGAAAAAAGAACGCCAGAAACGTAAAATTTATTTGAAAAAATGTACGCATCTTTCTGCGAACAGCGTGTCGAGCCGTATGAAAGAAAAAGTTACGTTCTTACAGCAACATGTCGAAAAAACGTTCTATCAACATTTGAAGAATCTTACCGGAAAAAATTATTCCTTGACGGAGATTTCCTTTGACCTTGCTGATATGTATGCTTCTCTGTGGGAGTTATGCCCGACTCCGACAAATTCTTCACGACGATTGTTATCGTTATTGCCATCTTCAACATCTGTATCCATTTCGGTGGCGACGAGAAGCAAAAAAAGAAAAGATTTGACGAAATTCACGAGGAAAAAAATCTTCCATACATTAATCGACGTTTGTTTGTATTATCATCGAACAACGATTATTTACGCTCTATTACTTCGATCGTGTACAGACGAACAGGCGTTGTTACCCACGTTACTGCAATGTGAAGATCGATTCGATATCGTTGTAATGTGTTTGAAACGCATGTTATCCCAGGCAAAGTATTACAGAATTTCCTTGGAGCATCTGCTGGATTTCCTGTCCAAATTGAACGCTGAGCATTTCCTAACAGATTCACATCGCGTTCAGAAATTGATCATGACATTCGTACAATTTTGTCCAGCCGATCATACGACAACCAAATTCGACACGAATCCGATGTATAAAAAGATTGCGACCATCGCTGTTATATCGTTGTTGTCGAAACATTACGCCGGTGATATACAATCGAAAACAGAAGATGTCGTCTTTTTGAACAAGTTAAAAACTCTATGTTATCGACGTAACCTGTGTTCCATTTTTGTGGCGATTTCGACGCTTTTCCCGTTTCTGTCAAGTCCCCATGCACTGATCGAAGGTCCACTATATTCATTGGTCTATTCGAACGATGATTACGAAAACGGAAAACATTTTTTCAATTCCCACATTGAATATATTCATGTGTTTTTGATATGGAAAACATGGACAGGAAGATTCTTCCAATTTGTTGATGACTACTCGAAACAGACAGAATCTTCAAAGCGTTGCGTTACGTTAAAAAGACTGGCATTGCGAAGTATGTTGAAAACGCAGCGTCAAATGTCCAATTTTTATGATTACATCGATAGAATTGCGCTAGATAAAGATTCGCAAGACTTCTATAATAGGTACGAAATTGTGAAGTATGACTTGGTCGAAACGCTAGTAGAGTGGATAAAATGTCCGTTATATCGATTGACGTTTCGAAATTTCCATTATATAAATTAGCGTTTCGAATAAAATATTAACAATCGTAGCGTGGTTTTTTATTTTTGAACTATAGTCTGTGGTATCTCCATTTGGCGACCATTTTCTCTTCGATGTTGGGAATGGTGGGGATTATCAGACAATAAAACGGAGGATAAACGCGAAGTGTTTCTACATTGTGGTGGTTCTTACTAGAATTCACGTCAGACATGCGAGCGTCGTCTCTATCGTCTACGATGAAAGAACGCGAGAAACGTAAAAATTATATGAGAAAATGTGCGTATCTTCCGATGAACATGGTGCCGAACCATGTGAAAGAACAAATTACGTTCTTACGACAACATATCAAAAAAATTTCCTATATACATTTGAAGAATCGTGCAAGAAAAGTGTATTCCTTGATGGAGATTCCATTTGACCTTGCCGATATGTATGCTTCCTCGTGGAAGTTACGCTCATCAGCGACAAATTCTCCACGGCGACTGTTATCGTTATCGACGTCGTCAACATCTGGATCCTCCCCCTTGACAGTGACGAGAAGCAAAACAAGAAAAGATTTGACGAAATTAACGAGGAGAAAAATTATCCATACACTAATCGACGTTTGTTTGTGTTATCATCGAACAACGATCATTTACGCTTTGTTGATTCGATCGTGTACAGATGGACACGCCTTATTACCCACGTTACTACAATGTGAAGATCGATTCGATATCGTTGTAATGTGTGTGAAACGCATGTTTTCCGAGGCAAAATATTACAGAATTTCCCTGGAGCATCTGCTAGATTTTCTGTCCAAATTGAATGCTGAACATTTCCTAACAGATTCACATCGCCTTCAGAAATTGATCATGACATTCGTACAATTTTGTGCAGCCGATCATACGAAAACCAAATTCGACATGAATCCGATCTATAGAAAAATTGCTACCATCGCTGTTATATCGTTGTTGTCGAAAAATTACACCGATAATGTACAATCGAGAGCAGAAGATGTCGTCTTTTTGAACACGTTGAAAGTTCTATGTTATCGTCGTAACCTGTGTTCCATTTTTGTGGCGATTTCGACGCTTTTCCCGTTTCTGTCAAGTCCCCACACACTGATCGAATCTCCACTATTTCCCATAGTTGGTTCGGAAGATGATTACGAAAACGGAAAACATTTTTTCAATTCCCACATTGGACATATACATGAGTTCCTAATGTCACGAACACACACTGAAAAATTTTTCAATTTTGTCACTGACTACTCGATACAAACAGAATCGTCGACAGGTGGTGTTACATTGAAAAAACTGGCAATGCGAAGTATTTTGAAAACTCAACGTCAAACGTCTAATTTTTGGAACTTTTATATTAATAAAATTGCGCTAGACAAAGAATCACAAGATTTTTACAATCGTTACGAAATTGTAAAATACGACCTAATTAAAACGTTGGTTTCCTCGATAAAACGGTTTAAATATAATATGAATCGGTTCAACGAGTCAAAAAGTGAGGAGGCGTATATTTTCCGTTTTGGATGTTGGCGTACTGTGAATGACTAAAATATCGACAATTGTGATACAGTTTTTATTTTCGAATCGAAACATACAAAAATTTAATAAAAATTACATATATCCAGTTGACGACCATTTTCTTTTTAAACCTCCATTTGTACCCGACACTGGTCCTGGCAAATCGAACGGAACTTGTCGAGTTTGGTCATAGAAAGCTTTCCGTTCTTTCAGATATCGCCTCAACGACTGAAAGGTTGGCAATGGCGTTCGGTCGTTAGGCGCGTCCGTGAACGCTACTTGCTCGATCCCGAATTGTTCGTCTGATTCAGGCATGGTATATGAATACATATTCCCAACTGTCGTTTGTGGATAACGCGTAGTCGATTCAAATTGCATCATTCGATGATCATCACCATGTTGTTCGAATGGTTGTAATTGCGTCATTTGATGATCATCACCACGTCGTTCGAATGGTTGACGTTCATTCGGATCATAATCGATGGGTGGTCTGCGAACATCGAAATTCATCGGGACGGCATTCCAATTGAACGGTATCGCTTGGTCGAAAAATGGAAATGCGTAGTACGGCGGTCGATGATATATCATCGCTTGTTGTTGCGATGCGAACAATCCCGGTCCAACAGCAACGGTCGTTGTTACCAACGCAGAAACATTCACGTTGGGTCGAGTCATCACATGGAATTGTCCACACCGATCATATCGTTCGCACGAATTCGTTCGATAACAATAATTGCCATCGCCACATCCACCACATGGGAACATAACGACGGATAAGTTGTCAATGAGATTGTGACGCGCGCGCGTATCCTATATGTACTCACACTCTCCACGCGTACGGCGCCGTTTTGTAGACGCGGTCGAAAGCGATCGGTAAATACCATTTATCGTAGATATGTACATAACAACGCGCACGTAATTGCTCCCACATTCGATCGTCGCAAATGGTGATCGAACTTGACTTCATCTCTTAGTAAGGAATCACTATTAGTATTATGCCATTCTTTTCCAACGATCGCTTACCGATCGGATACGAGTTTTCCACGTTTCAAGAATTATTTTTATTATTACATCGATACACACTCACACCGATATATAGTTACGAACGACACTTGAAATGGCACGCGATCGGTCTCACCCTGGAATTATTCAGACGTCACAACGAAGATTCGTCACGACAATTGAGCGGCCAACACGGATCGCACGTCGATAAGCACTTCAGACAGTCACGTAACGTACTGCTGTCGTGGTTAGTTTATATTTTAGGAAAGCTAGATCGTACCGATTTGGAATTTGAAATAGGATTGTGCGATATCGTTTGTTACGAAATTAGTAACATAAAGGTGGACAGAACGTTAATCGATGCAACGTCGTTGGGACCGCAAACGCTTCCAATCAGTCGCTTGCGTGTAATAACACCGTCGTCGATGGTGATGTCTGAGATGAAGGAAGATCTGTTAAAGCCCGTACCACTTAACCAATCTTTCCGTAAAATTGAAAGAAAACCACCGAAAGCCGGTAAATTATCGACGACGGAAAATGTAGGACTGGAAGAACGGCGGAAAGGTTTCGATACACAAAAAGAAATTAAATACGTCAGACTTTTTCTGGCATACTTATCGAAGGACGAACAGTTAACACAATTCAAAGAGGCAATTCAAGATTGTCACAAGATATTGAGCTATCGAAATATATTTAATATTTCGTTTCCGCTGTCGGACAAACACATCGATCAACTTTTATTGCAGGCATCTAAATCAATATCAAATCTGACAAACCAATACATCGAACTAAGCTAACAGAACGACTAGAAGATTCAAGAGAAAATCGGAACGAAACAAGTTTTTTTATTTAGGCTGTAATTTTTGTTTGCGAAATAAAACTTTTTCTGAACGTAACTCTCGTTTGATAAATGAAATTGTAAATAGAAACGGATAATTGTCGACGTATCACTCGCTCCCATGTGTCCGAACGTAACTTTGGTTCGAAAAATGAAACTGTAGTCAACGTTTTGATGAGCAGAATTTGTCGATCAAACTTTCTCGGCCTGGGATCTCTGTCGTCGAACGAACCTCCAAACTTATAAGTTCCTCGTCATGCGTACTAGCGTCATCTTGAAACAGTTTTGTCTCGAATGAAATTTGTTGAAACGAAATCTCACCGGTGGATTTCGTCGAGCTGTAAGATCTTCGAACGTGAATCTCGTTCGAGAAATGAAATCGTAAAATATTTTCTGATGAATAAACTTTGTCCGTCTAAAATCTCTCGTCGAACGAATAATTGTTGAAACGAAATTCCACCGGTGGATTTTTTCCAGCTACAAATACTTTGAACGAAACTCTCGTTTATCGAGAAATAGTTTTGTCTCAAATGAAATTTGTCGAAACGAAATGCCACCGGTGGATTTATTCGAGCAATAAAAACTTTGTGAACGTAACTCTCGTTCTATGAATGAAACAGTTTTGTCTCGAGTGAAATTTGTTGGAACGAAATTCCACCGGTGGATTTCTGCGAGCTACAAAATCTTTGAACGTGAATCTCGTTCGAGAAATGAAATCGTAAAATATTTTCTGATGAATAAACTTTGTCCGTCTAAAATTTCTTGTCGAACGAATAATTGTTGAAACGAAATTCCACCGGTGGATTTTTTCGAACTACAAATACTTTGAACGAAACTCTCGTTCATCGAGAAATAGTTTTGTCTCGGATGAAATTTGTTTAAACGAAATCTCACCGGTGGATTTCTTCGAGCTAGAAAAACTTTGAACGAAACTCTCGTTCGCGAAATGAAATCATAAAATATTTTCTGATGAACAAACTTTGTCCGCTAGAATCTCTCGTCGAACAAATTTTCAAACTTATATGTTCCTCGTCATGCGTACTAGCATCATCGAGAAACAGTTTGTCTCGAATGAAATTTATGAAACGAAATCTCACCGGTGGATTTCTTCGAACTGTAAAATCTTTGAACGTGAATCTCGTTCGAGAAATGAAATCGTAAAATATTTTCTGATGAACCAACGTTGTCCGCCTAGAATTTCTCGTCGAACGAATCTCCAAACTTATAAGTTCCTCGTCATGCGTACTAGCATCACCGAGAAACAGTTTTGTCTCGAATGAAATTTGTTGAAACGAAATTTCACCGGTTGGATTTCTTCGAGCTGTAAAAACGTTGAACGTGAATCTCGTTCGAGAAATGGAATCGTAAAATATTTTTTGATGAACAAACTTTGTCCACCTAGAATCTCTCGTCGAACGAATCTCCAAACTTACAAGTTCCTCGTCATGCGCACTAGCTCTGTCGAGAAACAGTTTCGTCGCGAGTAAAATTTGTTGAAACGAAATTTCACCGATTGGATTTCTTCGAGCTGTAAAAATGTGGAACGTGAATCTCGTTCGAGAAATGGAATCGTAAAATATTTTTTGATGAACAAACTTTGTCCACCTAGAATCTCTCGTCGAACGAATCTCCAAACTTACAAGTTCCTCGTCATGCGCACTAGCTCTGTCGAGAAACAGTTTCGTCGCGAGTAAAATTTGTTGGAACGAAATCCATCGGCGGATTTCTTCGAGCTGCAAAACTTCTACAGCAGCGTTGACTTATAGTCACGTGACGTATGCGTGACGTATCACGGGGGCAACGAAAATTGTGGAACGCAACATCCAGCTCTCGCGAGAAGCTAGCGCCAAGTCTAGACAGTCAAGGGGGCTCCACGTACCCCCATAGCACCCCTGCACCCCTATATATATAATATATATATATATTATATATATAACCTCCGCGACGGCCTGCTCCTTCTTACTACTACGTTGTTCTTACTCTGGTCAAGGAGGTTTAGGATCGCGGGCGAGAAGCTTGCTGATTATATAGTTAATTTAGGGTCAGCTGAGTGAATACTCGATTCTCATTGGACTAGAGCCAATTGACGTCACGAAAATCCTAAAATCTACTGATTTCTGACGAAAATCACGGTAGAAGGGGTAAAATTTTGATCAGATTCAATTCAGAGTTCCGATAGTCAAGTCGATTGAGGTTAGATTGTACGATATTAAACCCACCCCATCCACAGATTTAGTAATTTCATGATATTCATCAGACATCTATGGTAGGTTCTACACTATATACGTGGCAGTTCAAAGGAACTCCAATAGATGGCGCTCGTACACTCACTGCTACAAATTGATACAACATACCAATAGATAGCGCTCACCAAATTACCATAGTCAGCCCGTATAAAATGTTCGATATATGGCGGCACTTGGATGGTTATTGGAACGAATTTGTATGGTAACAGATTCGAAATTGTCAGTGAAAAATAAGAAAAATATTAACAAATCAATTTATTAATTCAAATGCGTTGAGTCAAATATCTTTTCTTGATGTTGTCGTTTCGCCGCAGGAACTGTTCAACCTTGTCCATGAGCCGTATGTATACCAGACGAATATGCGTACACATACAGGTTTCTGGGCCAGACTTAGACGATCAACCGCATTACATTTCGGTAGATGTTTCTGAATTTCATGGTCCAACCGAAATCATCTCACTAAGTCGCGAGTCACCAAAAAATAGTTTGAGGTTCACATGTGCATTTCCTTCTATCGTTGAATCTATTTTTAGATGTATCGGAACTTGTCCTCGTAATATGTACGCGGTCAGTCCGAGATAGAGAGGGTAACAACGCATATATAAGCGGAACAGTTGCCAATTAAATTCATTCGACAAGTTCTAATACAGCGATTCTTTCCAAAATATGGAACGTGCCGGTGTAATTCAATTGTTAGAAACGTTGGTGTGTTTGATTAACGTGGGATGGCATTTGTCGGTGACGAATCGTGAGGCGGTATGGGACCTGCTGAAATCCATACGAAAAATGGTGATATACCCCGTATTCAGTTTCGCAGAAATGGCAGAAATGGAACAGATGTTTGAAGAATTGGAAAGGTTAATATCGTCGTCTCCATCGTCGTCATCGTCGTCTTCGTCGCCAGTTCTATCAAGTCTCGATTCGAAACCCGGCCCTGATAATTCGTTGAAGTTGAACGTTTTCATCAATTTAAAATTTTTACATGTTTCGGGGGGAGCGAAGCATATTTTATCGTCCGGGATGTGTACGACGGACAAGGATTTCGAATCGAGCGGAAATCCGTACGACGTGAAGAACAAAAGTTCGCTCAGCGATACGTCGCACTTGATGGACCTGATCGTTAAATTACCCGACGCCGTTAGAGCCGTGGCGAGATTAGCGTTGGAAAAATCGATACGGGCGAGTGCCGTTCAATCGAATTCGCCGCAGGATATGTTGCAGACGCTATACCGTTGGCATGCTAGACCGAGGAAAATCGAATTTATATCCTACAACGACGATACGCACATGTGTTATCTGCATCTCGTGTCTACGTCGGACGAGCCGACTACTTGTTGCGAATCGTGTAATAGACCGTTCGATTTGAACGTCGAGGATGCCTTTCGTACCGAGAACTATCGGTGGGTGTGTGGCGACACAGATAAACATTCATCGAATACAGATCGCGTCGTACAAATTTATCGCCCCGCGTGGTCCGTATTGAAAGTTTTTAAAATGGGAAGTAAAATACGGGCTACTCTTGTGCGTTCCAATACGGAGATAATACGGAATGTCGATCTGGATGCGAAGGGAGCCTTTGCTGAAATGGTGGACAACGAAATGATCTCGTTGACACGAATTCACGATTTCTTTGGGTGTTCGTTCGCGGGGTGTGAATCGCGATGGACGACGGCAACGGCTCTGAGTAGTGCACACAACACGATGTGCGTGTTTCGTTCCATCGCGAAAATCGTCAACGCGCGTTCTACAATTTCCACGTGTTAGTGATCGATTCGACGGTTTGTGTGCATAAGCGATGGCGAGAAGGACGAGATCAGTGGATTCGCATAACGAGGCTGGCGACGTTTTACAATACAAAATAGCGAAAGACATACATTCCGGACAAGGCGGAAGGGATATTCGTCGGATCATCCACAATTTTTTTTTCTATTTTATTGGCCTCAATAAAAGTAGCCATTCAACTAAGATTTTAACTTTATTTTAGTTATAATATACCTACTCTAGCTAGCCTAGAACGAGTGTTTCTTGATAAGCGTGTTACTCCCAAATAAACAAAATGAAAAAACAGGGATATATTGTCTTCTGTTTTCCAAGAGAAAATAAATATTCGAATCTATTTCTTATGCTCTACACTGCTCCCCTTCCTGTTATCCTCTGTTGGAACTGGTATCCAAAATTAATTGTGGTCGGAACCATATTCAAAATATACAGGTCTGCCGGAGCCTCTATTCTATCATTTCTCGCACTCCAGGTGACGTCACATAGCTCGACCAATCAGCTTGCACTCGAATTTTAAAAAAGTAGAAGGGAGGCTCCGACAGACCTGTATACTCTGACTATGGTCGGAACTGCTATGACGTTCATAGTCAACGATAAAAACGTCCTCGAAATTCTAATGTTCTTCGCTGCGACGAAATAGCGACCGATGTGTCAGAATTCGACGAAACCTATGTTCCCGATAAGGCGGACGGGATATTCGTCGGAGTATCTACCCTTTTGTTCCTCGACCTCTATGATGCCGAAGAATAAAATTTGAATTTATTTTTTGTATTTTATTTTTCCCGTTCTCCTTGACACTAAACCCATTTGCAACCGACGTGACTGTTATGAAATACGAATTTCACCCTTGTATCGGAACGACGTACTACGAGGTTTCTGTGAGATTTTCCAGCAATCGATTCTTTCACTATTAATAACTCCCTTTCATATTTTCCGCAAAATCGAATTGCGCATCGGGAAGAACGACGAATAAACGTTTTATGATAAACGGACGTCGACTTCCGATACAAAACACTAGTCTAAAGGAACGAACGGCAACGCGGTCGTATTTTATGGCGTACTTCGAATCGTTCAAATAGAGTTTCATATCGTTCATGGGGACGATTGTGCGATTATTTTCCATATGATAGCGTAATATCGCTCGCACAACAACGATATCGTTTACCTGGAAAATTTGAACATTCATTTGCTTGTTGTTTGCAAAAGAAGAGAAACGCCACTTGAAATCGTATAGATTTTTTTCGTCGACCCAATCTACGTATCTTTCACATTCGAACAAATGAATTTCTTTAGTGAATCGCGACTGTAAAATTGGAACTAGCAAACTTTCGATAGCACAAGAAATCATTCGTACGGTATGATTACGTTTCAACATCGACAAATGTACGCTACAATCGAAAGATAGTAACGTATTGGAAAATAATCGGCCGCGGTTGTTACGACAATGTCGTATATTCGATTTAGTTACAGGAACGATTCCATCACCACCGTATGGCGAATAAATAATCGTTCCATCAGAACGAATAGTTTCGATCGATGGATATCCCGATACATTGAGAAATAGATATCGAGTACTCGAAGGTCGTTTACAATAATCCAGTGATTTTCTAACTGTGAACGCGTTGCGAACGTGACGTTCTATCAGGCTGGGAAATCGACTCATTAAAACTTCGATAACGTTTTCATCGTTACCGTTATCATCATCATCATCATCATCATCATCATCACCACCACTATCATCGTTATTATTATTATTATTCCGGCCACGATCGATTTTGTTCAAGAGTTCTCCGAACGGCAGTAGTTCATATATGGAATTGTAAGATTTTACGATGCGTTGTGATGTTCGGCGAGAGAGGAACGATAGATATTTCTCGCCAATTAGATATAACAAAGCGTCTAATGTTCCGCCGTGAGGTGTCGCAACACATATTACAAGGCGGGGAATCGTACTGTCTGCTGTCCTTCGATTCCGATCCAAAATACATTCTGTATAATATCTAGCGATCAGCCCCCCGAAACTATGTCCTAATAGGACGAACCGACTCGTCGTGTCACGCGCTAATAGTTCGTCGATAAATCGGCTTAGACGTTGCGCTCCTATCACAACAGACCGTCTCCAATCGTAGGCGAACGTGACTATTCTAAAATGCGGACTTATTCGATTCAATCGTTCACGTAATTTAACAAGAAAGCGTCCATAAATATCGACATCGAATACGGTGAACATCTTTATGCTTTCGATTATTTCGACAATTACGTCTTCGTCGTCGTCGTCGTCATTTTCTGCAAGTTCCAATGATTGTTCTTCCTTTTCGGAAAGATAGGTGACGTTACCGTTCGCAAACATATCGAATATCGGTTTATATGTAAAGCATTTTGGTGGCCATATTCGAACACCATTTTTCTCGATCGAACTACCTTTGAGTCCGGGTATGAATATCACGACCAGCATCTCTTACAGTGTGTGTGTCGTGAGTTTATAGGAAAAAGCGATCGATAACATGTTGTGAGGCAGATAAATAATAATACACTTTATATTACGAATAATTTTATTTTTTTTTTCTCTCGCATACAAGTTTTAATATAGTTCGAATCTGTTGTATATCGATCGAATATTCGGGAGGTGGTTTCGATGGCATCTGCGGTAGTATAGATGGGGCCGGTGGATCGATACATCCGAAAGGAGGAATTCACGAAACTTTCGTATAAATTCAGAACGTGCTGACTATCTCTGGGATATAGCCGACCCGACGGATTATTAATGTTATATTTACCTCGCAAGTTCAGCGCTAACGGCAGAGTATTTGCGACGTAAGCGGTTTTTTGTAATTCGTCGAATCTCATCGGCGTCTGCGATAACGACGGTACGTTGTCGGTTATGAAATACGGTACGCGACCCGCGATACCGTATACTTTGTTGTTTCTTTTGATGGTACACGGAAAGTTTTGTTGCATTTGTAACAATTGACCGCTGGCACACCGTGAAATTAACGAACAATTATTAGCTACCACGTTGATGTTGTCGCCCGGCTTATCGTCGGGTCCTTCGACCGTTCGATAGCGCTTCAGATCGGTACGGGTCGTGGCCAGACCTTTTTGTCCGAAGGAATTTACCAATTTGACGCCGTCGAACGATTTGGATTTCAAAACGACCGTCAATTCCAATCGTCGACGTCTCTCACGTCTAGGCGAGTTACACGTAGTCGCCGCCGTCGTCGTCGTCGTCGTCGTCGTTTTATTAGAAACCGACGGATCGAACGAAAACGATTGTAGGGAAACGTGACGGAAAGCCTCGTGCAACGGCTGACCTCTCGTTTCACATTCACGTACCGCCTGTATTAACGCCTCGTCGGCGATCGTCACATAGAACACGTATAAATTTGATATTTTATGAACGATAACATTTTTGAATACGGGAAACGTTATATCGTTCTCCGAGTAAACGGTAGCCATGAGAAATAGTACGGTCAAAGCGTTACCTCGTTTGTCGCGCGTCGATACGTTCACCGATCGTGCGATCGACGGCAAATTAACGACGAAATATCCATCTCGTGGCTCGTCCAACATAACGGCATACGAAAACACGCACCACAAATGTAGGTCCAAGTCGCGATCCAACACGTAAGCGTCCTCCACGTTCAAGCCGTCGACGTCACCAAAGGCGGAATTCAAAAAGTACATATTGCTGGCCGCCGCCGGTCTATGTACACGAGGCGCATTATCGAAGGAACGTTTGATGAGATCGAATCGATCGAAATGTCTGCGGTTGCGCGACAGTTCGTCCCGTTCGAACGCTTCGGGATCCACGTAGATTTGGAAATTCCTATTTACCAATTTAGCCAGAGAAATGTACGCTTTATTGGGTAGCGACGATTTGTAGGCACACACCGAAACGACTCTTTTCGGTGGTAACGTGAAGGCGGCCTTGTGATTGACGTATTCCGCGAGACTCGAACAAGGTAATACGTGGGCTCCGGACGGACTACCGTCGCCGCCGCCACACTCGTCGTCGAACGAATCGCAAAGAAACGAATTGGTAGTCTCTACTAATTTCTCGTATTTCGCGATATCGTTCGAAGTGACGGCGGCGCCGACAACGTTTCCGTCGTAAATTACGTATTTATAGAACGCTTCCAATTCCGAGCGAGATAGGAATACGTCGTCGCATCCGAATCGTCGGAGAACGCTAAATTTTCGGAAAGGAATACCCGCCACCACGTTGATACATAGGAACCGAGCATCTTCGTCGATACGTAATAGAATTTCAGCAAATTTGTGTACGGACTTTAATCGTTTCACGATTTCGCGATACAACGAAGACCGTCGTTGTCGTTCCTCGTGCGAAATTCCCGATACGTCGGCCCGTGCGAACGTTACGGCATACTTCGTCACGATATTATTAATCACGACGATCGTAGTAGCATCACTTCGACCATCGCGTTTGTCGTCGCCATTCGTCCTTCCCTTTTCGATACCGTTCGTGTATACGAAAAACGGCGACGGTGGACGGTCGCGGTTCGAAAGCTTCGACGATTCTCTGCCCATATAATCTAATATTCGCGCACCGATACGATCTTCGCAACCGAACGAAATTTCGACGGATTTATCGAATAGCATATTTTTGCCGGCCGTACTGATATTACCGATGCCTTGCGAACATATGTAGCCTATGATATCGTTCGGTACGTTTTTAGCCGACAACGAGTACACGTGCGTGGCACGGAGCTTTTGGCAAGTCATCTGGAGTTCCTGAAGAATGTGCAATTGCGAATGGATGGGTTGTACGAACAACGAATGATATTGGTCTTGTCGTCGATCCGCTTTGAATATAATTCCATTTTTGTACTCTGCCGATCCCATCTTTTTCGTATCCATCTTTTTCGCACCACCATCACCACCACCACTACCACAACCGCCGTTTTTCGAGCTGTTGTTGTTCCGTAAATTGCGATCGGTGTCGAGGTCGACGCGTGCGTTATCGTCGTTCCTTTCTCCGCACGAAAGATTATCCGCGACCGCGTTCGTCGTCACGTCGACGGCGGTGCTTCGTTTTCTTTTTCGCGACGTTCGATGTGCCGCCACGAACATGCCATCCGACGACGCTTTTATCGGAATTTGAGAATATCTGTCGTTCATATTGATCATCATCATGCGTTTATTGTAATGTTTGTTGTGTTCGCTCTTCGATTGTTCGTATTTTAGCGTGTGCGAAATACCCCAAAAGGTTAAACCTCTGAGAATGACGTCCCTGCAAGAAGCCATAACCGTTCCATCGAATACGTCCAATTTGTCCAGACATATTTGTACGGATTGCGCGTAACAAATGTATCGTTTATTCTTGTGACTGTCTATCGGTCGCGAATGTTGTCTAATTTGTTTCATGTAGGCGATTTGCGAATCGACGTCGGGATGAATATGATCGTGCCAAGAGCTAGGCGTACAACGATCGTAGTACAACGATAGCGTGGTAGCGTCCACTTTCGAAATAGTGTCACCGTCTCTGTTTTTACACATCAAGACTTCGTCGTCGTCTTTATCGTCGTCGTCGTCGTCGTCGTTACCGTTGAACTTATTCAACTTGCCCAAGTGGAATTTGTGACCTCTGTTGAAATCCGTATCGTACATGTAGAAAGTGCTCTCCTTTTGTATACCGACTTCGTGACAAATCATATTATTATTCACTTCTCGAAATACGGAATATTGTAAGCTTCCGTTCGACAGGAACGATCCGCGTAATATGCGATGTTTGTAACGATCGATTAATCCCGTTCGTGATAGGATATCGTGTTTATCGTTGTTTTCGTTCGTGCGTAAATCCGTCTTCTTCAAAAAACATCTCAACCGTTCGAATATGTATTCTTCGACTTTGGATCCGATCATAATCAGATGAATGTCACATTGATGTTGTAGCGAACGGTCCGTTTTCGTACAGTCGTCGTTGGCGTCATCTTCGATACGTCGTCCGTCTTGCATACACGCGGTATAAGAAATACCACGTTTGGCGAGCTGAGACAATATATCGCGATCGTCGGTGATCTTCTTCACACATTCCACGTCATCTTTCGTATTGGCCGATTCGTTTATATAGTCACGACGTATGCTGCGGGCATCAGTATTACGCGTGGTTCCGTCCGAACCGGATGCTGTCTCGTTGTCTCGTCTTGTAACAATTTTCTGGATTAAGGAAAATATCGTCGACGATCGACATATCGTAATATGAAACGGACCGCGTGATCTTTTACGCGGACAATCGTAAAACAGATAGTTGTAAATGTTCATTTGACTGGACGGCTGTGCCGACGACATCTAGTTATCACCACGTTCGGTCGAAATTGTACCGCGCGAAGTATCCTCGCCGGACGATAAAACGAAGAAGCTGTCACGGTCACCGTACGTGGTACACTGTGTCTATCGCGAAAAGGTACTTATCGTCCGAGTGCGTATGGGCAGATGTGTGCGATGTCGACCGATGTGTACCCGAAGAAAGACGACAACGACGAAGAGACAATTTCCGATGAAGATTACGATACTTGGAATATAGACGATATCGATCGTCAGCAAATCGACCATTCGACGTTGCACTACATGTTAGATGTTTCGTTAGATAGCAATTACAACACCAAGAAGAACACGTTCGATATCAAATTTATCGATGGGGAATTAAAGTTAAAACGCTTGACGTTGGCCGCGGTCAACGTGCCGATTTACGTGATGATAAGTAGCGAATGCGTCACAGATAAAGTACGATGCTCCGCACGCGGTGGGATCGCGGACTGCGATAAGGATAAGGATGACGACGACGACGACGACGACGACAACGATGACGACGGCTTGTCACCTTTCGATATCGTTCGCATTAAATGTGCTCGCTTGGAGAAAATTCTACGTAACCTTTTTCGTCCGTTCAAATGTTCGTTGAAAAATACGGGATTGTCGATGCACGCGTTGAATTCCTCCTTGTACGAATTGCTGATCAGACATAAGCCTCATTATCGACACGGAATTTTGTTCAGGCTAGATATTCTCGCTAGTTTGGCAGATGACGGTGGCGACGGCGACCCCTCCGCATCGAAAAAACCGTTCGACGGTGGAAAAACGTCTCGGAGTAAATTAGACGCGGACAACGAAGATCGTATCAAATACAGACCGTCGACGTTGCCTGAGCGTTCTCGGGTGCTAAAATTCTTGTTGGAAAACGCCATGACGCACGCCGACCTATATGCGATATCTTCGTTGAACGAGGACCCGCGGCAAGTGTTCCGATATAATTTGCTAACGAACATGATCGAAGATTATAACGATGGCGGATTGCCCATCGTCGAATACGAATTTCACCGCATGGACAACGCGTTACCCGTGCATGCCATAACGGAATCCATCATATCTAGATCGCCGCATTTCTGGGCTTATTGGACTCACAACGGATACATATTCAAGAACTGTCAGGCCGACGACGTGAATTCGCAGCGACGACGAGCGCTATGTCAAAAGAACGAACTTTGTCAACCGCTCTTACATTTGCCCACGTGTGTCGTACGAATAGACGGAGGACGAGCCGGTGGACACGGGAAATATTTGTCACCGATCGACACTATATGTGTTTTGAGTTTGGTTCCGAAAATTGTCGAAACGACGGCTGCGACCGTCACGACGTCAAGTCACCCTCGTCGCAAACATAATAGTTATTTCGTGTACGTTTATAGTCGTAAACCGCCGGGCGCCGAATGCGATGACGGCGACGACGACGACGACGACGATACCAGCGAGTTTTATAAACGAACGTTGTGCAATCTCGTGGAGAAGTTATACGGAAAAAATAGTAGAAGATGCGGTGACGTGTCGGACGTGTGTATCGAATTTCTACGTTTCGATTCGGAATCAATAATGCTCACGAAATTCGTCGCGGAAATGTCCAAAATATGTTTGATCCCGTCGGACGTGACGTTGCACACTCTCGTCGGATACGATATGTATCGGACGGTATGGCTACCGATAATGGGTAGACTGATGGATTTAAAATTGTTCGACGTTATGGGCGAGTTTATATCGATGAACGTGTTTAGCGGACAGCCGTCGTTCGATTCGAACTCGATGACGTTCGACTTGAACGTGTCGTTGCCCATGTTATTGCCAACACATTTCGATCGCACCGTCGATATGGTACGATTCGATTCGGAACGTTTGTTACGCGACGTACGCTATCCGAAAGAGGCTGCCGAGGAATACAGAAAAATCTTCCGCAAACGCCATAGCGAAAAATCGATAGAGTCTACTGCCGTCGAGAACGGTTGGATCGATTTAATCAAAACCGTTTTCGAAGTGACCGTTTTAGAATATATCTGGAGCGATTTCGACGTTCGTAAATTCATGTTGTTCGTCTCGGAATTGTTGAATACGTCGATCGGAGACGTGTTTGGATATTCCGTCGACGGGAATTACGACGGAGCGTTGTTGTCGTCGTCGTCGGCGTCGTCGTATAAAACGTGTCGTGCGTTTCGAAATCGAATCGTGAGACACTTACAAAATTTCGTACATTACGAATGTCTGCGATACGGACGATACGAATCGAAGAGTTTCCTATCGAACATTATCGATAATTATCGCGGTAACGTATTTTCGAGTGTGCCGTGTTCGTTGTCTGCGTCGTCGAAAAATAGGAATGTCGATGCTGCTGCTGCTGCTGCTGCTGCTGCTGCTGCTGCTGCTGCTGCTGCTACCACAACAACTAGACGGTATCGATTCGACGAGTTAACCAAGACATATAACAAGTGTGCGAAACAAAAGGGAGAAATTATGGATGTTTTTCTGGCCGAGCAACGATTGTGTACTCCACCCGTGTGGAATAGGAAAAATTCACCGATACGAGGTTTGCGCACCTTGCATTTCGGTCGACAAGGATTGTGGACGGACGGAGACGGAAAGTATACCTATATAGAGATGAATTTCACCAGCGCGTACGGTTCGATCGGAAGCGTTTATAACGTATCTTTCGAAAATACGGCCGTCCTACCGGTCCAGTGGTTATTGACGAGCCTCGGTTTACGAGAAATACCCGACGGTCTCGATAATAACGGTGCCGACGATGTCCGATCGAACGATCCTTTCGCGGGCGTCGCGCGTAGATACGGTCGATGTGAAAATTCCGACCAACACTGTCACTATCTATTCGACATGATGTTCGTATCGAACGCGAAACGAGATCGGTATATGGTGAATAGTAAATATTTTCGTTTGTTCTATTACGATAGCGATAACTTGTCGGAAGACAGTAAGAACGATACGAAATCGGAATTTATTAATTTGTTGCGTCGCGCTCGTACCCTAATATCGAAAGACGATGAAGACGACGACGACGACGACGACGATGACGACGTACAAATATCCGGATTCGAAATTACACGCTTGAAACAAATACTGTCCGTGGGAAATCCGTCGAAGAATCGTATTATCGTCATTTACGATGGTGCCGATACGTGTTCGACGTTGAACCTGTTATTCTCCAAGTTGATCGCCGAACGAAGATCGTTGGCGACACGATACCAATACGACGATACGGTCGTGGATATAGATGACGATAACGACGATAACAGCGTCGAGGGTAATGATGACGAACAAAGGACATCGTACAACGGAACCCGACGAAATATCATCGATGAAAAAGTAATCGAGAAGATGATTATGCAAGGGAAAAGAAACGTACTGAAATTGACCACGAACATGCTATATGGGCTGACGAATAAAGAAAACTCGTGCGTATACTCGCCGTCGGTGGCTCTAACTATAACGATTCTATGTAAAATGTTAATTACCGTGTTGGTGGCGATCATCGAAAACTTGTGTCGACCAGATGTCGCGGCCGCGTTGTACGTCAACATCGATACCGTCATATGTCGCATTCCTAGAACGACGGAACCTCGCGTGAGAAGTCTTCTACAAACGACGTTCGACAAGTTCATATATGGTCGCGACCGTCCGCTAAACGACGACGACGACGACGACGACGATCGAAAGCAGAACGCTAAAATAGAACTTCGCACGGTGGCCGTTTACGACGCCATAATGATCGTCAATACTTCATCTCACGTGACCTTTTCAAACATCAAAAACAGAAGGCAGCAGCAGCAGGAGTTCACGCGAGACAAACGATCGCCGGTAAATTCCAACGATCTGTATAGAATTGACATCAAGTGTGGTTGCATCGTTACCAGTCAGTACGATTGTAACGATTTCGACGCTGACCACGATACCGATAATCGTCGTGACGGATTCGATTCGTCTCATGCTAACCCCGAGTATATTCCACACGCTATATTACGAGTATTTACTTTCATATGTGATTGGGTGTACTTTTCCGAGCGAGATTATGATAACAAGGCAATCAAAAACATCGAACCGATTCTACGTGAATTACTAAAGAAAATCTACGCGTATTTATTCTCGCTCCCAGAACAAGAACAATTCGTCGTGGTTGCTCAACGTTGTAACACCTACGATGGACTCACAGACGACGAAAACGTACCGTCGAAAAACGATAGGTCGTTCGTAGATATCGGCTGTGATAGAATAGTTAAGGACGCAGCACATGATCTGTTCGTAAACGATGATACTGCGGCAGCATCTAGCAGCGAATTTGTCTACATGTGGCCGATATTGATTTTACAGACAGATTCTCCTACGAATCGCGATGGGGCAGCTAGGAACAACACCGCTCACGCCGCTGCCAACAATCCGCAATTGGCTGGCGAATTTGTAAAATTCGACTTCGAGAAGATAGGTTCACGTAACAACAAACTGACCAACAACATATCCACAACGGTCACCGAAGAAAACGTTACCGTTAATTATTATTTCTTTCTCAAAATGTACCGAAAATTCATATATCAAATTTTTTGTCAATCGAATATCGTTCACAAATATATGACTACCAAAGGTAATAATTCCGAACGACGTTCGTTCAGTCGTATCTTCGACACTCTGTTGTTGCATACATTTATTGATGCATGTTTTATACACAAACAAAATAAAGAGTAATAAAATGATTTAAAAATATTTTATTTCACTTTTCACACCATATCCACTACCTCTAACGCCAATGTGATTGGACTGTCATGTTTGCGATAGAATATCAAAAAGCAATGTTCCTCGTCATGCGCGCTAGCTCCATCGAGAAACAGTTTTGTCTCGAATGAAATTTGTTGAAACGAAATCTCACCGGTGGATTTCTTCGAGCTGCAAAATCTTTGAACGTGAATCTCGTTCGAGAAATGAAATCGTAAAATATTTTCTGATGAACAAACTTTGTCCGCCTAGAATCTCTCGTCGAACGATTGGTTGTTGAAACGAAATTCCACCGGTGAATTTCTTAGAGCTACAAAAAGTTTGAACGCAACTTCCGTTCTAGGAATGAAACAGTTTTGTCTCGAATGAAATTTGTTGAAACGAAATCTCATCGGTGGATTTCTCCGAGCTGCAAAATCTTGGAACGTGAATCTCGTTCGAAAAATGAAACCGTAAAATATTTTCTGATGAATAAACTTTGTCCGCGTAGAATTTCTCGTCGAACAAATTTCCAAACTCACAAGTTCCTCGTCATGCGCACTAGCTCCATCGAGAAACAGTTTTGTCTCGAATGAAATTTGTTGAAACGAAATCTCATCGGTGGATTTCTCCGAGCTGCAAAATCTTGGAACGTGAATCTCGTTCGAAAAATGAAATCGTAAAATATTTTCTGATGAATAAACTTTGTCCGCGTAGAATTTCTCGTCGAACAAATTTCCAAACTCACAAGTTCCTCGTCATGCGCACTAGCTCCATCGAGAAACAGTTTTGTCTCGAATGAAATTTGTTGAAACGAAATCTCACCGGTGGATTTCTTCGAGCTGCAAAATCTTTGAACGTGAATCTCGTTCGAGAAATGAAATCGTAAAATATTTTCTGATGAACCAACGTTGTCCGCCTAGAATTTCTCGTCGAACGAATCTCCAAACTTATAAGTTCCTCGTCATGCGTACTAGCATCATCGAGAAACAGTTTTGTCTCGAATGAAATTTATGAAACGAAATCTCACCGGTGGATTTCTTCGAGCTGTAAAATCTTCGAACGTGAATCTCGTTCGAGAAATGAAATCGTAAAATATTTTCTGATGAACCAACGTTGTCCGCCTAGAATTTCTCGTCGAACGAATCTCCAAACTTACAAGTTCCTCGTCATGCGCACTAGCTCTGTCGAGAAACAGTTTCGTCGCGAGTAAAATTTGTTGGAACGAAATCCATCGGCGGATTTCTTCGAGCTGCAAAAACATTTGCAGTTATGACTCGTCATCACGTGACGTAGACGTGACGTATCACGGGGGCAACGAAAATTGTGGAAAGCAACTTTCAGTTCTCGCGAGAAGCTAGCGCCAAGTCTAGACAGTCAAGGGGGCTCCACGTACCCCCATAGCACCCCTGCACCCCTATATATATAATATATATATATATATATTATATATATAACCTCCGCGACGGCCTGCTCCTTCTTACTACTACGTTGTTCTTACTCTGGTCAAGGAGGTTTAGGATCGCGGGCGAGAAGCTTGCTGATTATATAGTTAATTTGGGGTCAGCTGAGTGAATACTCGATTCTCATTGGACTAGAGCCAATTGACGTCACGAAAATCCTAAAATCTACTGATTTCTGACGAAAATCACGGTAGAAGGGGTAAAATTTTGATCAGATTCAATTCAGAGTTCTGAGAGCGAAGTCGATTGAGGTTAGATTGTACAATATCAAACCCACCCCATCCACAGATGTAGTAATTTCATGAAATACATAGGACATCTATGGTAGATTTGATACTGTACACGTTGATTGGAAGTTCAAGGGAATTCTACCAGATGGCGTTTATCCGCTAACTGTAATAAATTGATGCAACATATCAATAGATGGCGCTCACTCACTAACTGTAATAAATTGATACAACATATCAATAGATGGCGCTCACTCACTAACTGTAATAAATTGATGCAACATATCAGTAGATGGCGCTCACCAAGTTGCCACACCGGAATTATATTACATGTCGAAAGATTGCACTCTTCACGTTACTCCGAAAGAATTGCATTACATTTCGGTATATATCTCCGAATGCTATTTTCGATTCGAAATCATTCCACTGAGTCGCAGTTCATCGAAAAATAGCGTGCGACTCACATGCTTGGTTCCTTGTATCGCTGGATCTATCTTCACAATTGTACATATTCTTTGGCGAACAAAAATTTTCAGCTAAATTTTGTTATGGAACAACTTCAAAGATGCAAATTCGTATCTCATGACGGTCACGTTGGTCGTAAATGGTTTAGATCAAGTTTCGATCATTGTAAGAATGGCCAAATATATCTTGCTACTCATTTGCGTCATCATTTTGAGTTTGACGTGTGTAATGTCTACCATATACGTCAAACTACATACTTTTTTCGCTATAGGATGCGATCAATTTCGTAACGCCACGCTGTTCAAGTTACGAACGTCGTACATTTCGTCTCGGAACACTAACGAAAACGATATTATATTTTCCGATTGTGCCGCCTGCACATTGGATAATTTGTCTTCCCTTCGCTCGTATTTCGACACGCAGAGCATGTACGATGATACAGTTACAGATTTTCGTACAGCTCTGAAATTGATGTGGAACATTAAAAGCAGAGGAGTTTTTTACGTATAGTCTACTATCGGGAAGAGAAAAAATATATAATAGTAAATATTATTTATTTTATATTCGTATTTCAACAAAAAATTAAATTTTCCGGGTTATTCTCGATGTGCCCCAACGCAACTGCCGCACTCAGGAGATGTTCGGTGGTGGCTCTGCTGGCAACAGCTGGGACTTCTTCGACTCCGATAGCTGCCTGGTGATGGGTGAACTTTTCAAACTCGTCGACGAGAAAATCCATTTCACCCGCTACACGTCTAGCGGTCGCCTCGTGATTAATATTTACGATCGAACTGACCCATGTGTTGTCCGACTGTCTAACGAATTTTATTCTGATCTTCTGCTCGTTCGACATTTTCACTCGATCGCTATTTATTACACAATTCGATTTTACGTATGTTCACGCGATGATTTTCAAACGATATATGACGACTAGCATATCCACAAAATATTTATATAGCAATTCGCTACGTTCGGAGGGGCGCGAGATAGTAATTTGAAACGGAAGAAATTGTATCAGATACGGAACTAGTTTTACATGTATTACTACAATTCGAATCTTCGGTACGACGACATTCAGAAATACATACTCGATCTATATGTAGGACAAGAAAAAGATCCACTAAACAGCGATCGTTTGATCATAATTTCTCCGTGTGTATAATCTTCGAATTCGTTAGATTCTGTCAGTTGTCGAATGGCCCAACGCCACAAACAAATATCGTGACAATCGTTAGCGTGTTTGTATCGAGTGACGAGTTTGAGTTTCCACGTGGGAAAAGACGAATCGGCATATATGTCGATACCGCCGCCGTTCGGTCGCATGTTCTTCCAGCAGATACAACACTTTGAAGATTCGGATTTATTTTGTCCGAGTGAAACATAAAAACAAGAAGAGTATTCTACTTGTAGTTTACTATTGGGAAGAACAAAAAAATGTATAATAGCTGAAATCTTTTATTTTATACGCTAACGAAAAATAAAATTATTGGAATCGTTTTCTATGTGCCCCAACACAACTGCCGCATTTAGTAGATGCTGGGTGGTGGCTCCTTCGACTCCAATAGCTGCCTGGTGTGGATCGGACGAAGTAAACCTCTCGAATTGTTGCACCAAATAGTCCAGTTGATTTGTCACATCCGATATACGTTTAGCGGTCGCCTCGTTGTCGATAGTTACGATGGAACTGACCCACGTGTTGTCTGATTGTCTTCTAAATTTCATACGGAAATGTTGCTCGGTCGACATTTTGTTCGATTACTTTTACTCGATACTATATTACTCGATTTTCTTACCACGACGTTCGAACGATATATGACGGCTGGCATATCCACGAAATATTTATATAGTAATTCGCCACGCTCGGTGGGGCGCGAGATAATGAATTGTGTTCATCTCGAACTGAAGAAATTGTAGCAGATACGGAACTAGTTTTACATGTAGACAATGTTCAGAAATACATATTCGATCTACATATAGGACAAGAAAAAGATCCACTAAACAACGATCGTTTGATCATAATTTCTCCGTGTGTATAATCCTCGAATTCGTTAGATTCTGCCAGTTGTCGAATGGCCCAATGCCACAGACAAATATCGTGACAATCGTTAGCGTGTTTACATTGAGTGACGAGTTTGAGTTTCCACGTGGGAAAAGACGAATCGGCGTAAACGTCGATGCCGCCGCCGTTCGGTCGCATATTTTCCCAGCAGATGCAACACTTTGAAGATTCGGATTTAGCTTGTCCGAACGCTTCGTTGGACTCTCTGTCGCAACGTACGCTCGTTTGAAAGTATGCATATATTGTCGATATTATCGATGAAATCCACGATAAATACATCGTCCGTAATACGTCTTACTGTCGTGAGGGGAATCAACGCAGAAACCAGTAAGCCAGATGGACGTTGGAAACGATCATCGGTATGTCGGGCAAGTGATGTCGCACGTTCGACACGATGGATCGTAATACTTCTTTTATACATTTCGAGTTATAATGTTCGACGAATACGAGCGTGTACAGGCCGTTGTCGATAGAATAATTTGTCGACACGCCGATTACGTTCAACCGGCGTAAAATCGAAAGCTTCGGTAAAAATGGCAATATAACTTCGACGTATACGTTCCTTATGTTATCGTCGTCGTAATCGCGATATCGTGCGGAAAAATCGAACGGTCTCCGATAACAAACGACGTCCACGTCCGAAATCGTGTCCGCAAAAAACGGACAGTATTCTCCGTACGGAGTGTATCGCATAACGGCGGCGTACACGTGATTTCTTTCGAATATTCGCACGTATCTCGGAAATAAACCGTTTCCGGGATCGCGAATAAAAAACGATCTGATTATATAAATTTTATTTACGTGAATACCTCTCAAATAAATGGTTTCCAACTTATCTTCGATCTTTGACAATTTATAGTAATGCGTCGGTGATATCATCCAAAGTCGCGTCTTATCAATTTAAAATTTATGAATCGACGGAGTATCGACGCCGGACGCTCTATCATCTGGTGGTGCGGTCTTGGTCGACGAAGACGATGCTTGTTGTTGTGTTGTCAGCGGCGAATCCAATAGATACGACCGTAACGCATACTTGAGAATATCTTTTATACGTGTACAAAATTGTTTTCGTTTGTAATTGGGCAATTCTACGAATGTCCACATTACGGTCGATATAAAAATACAAATAAACACGATCAACGTGACAACGAACAATTTCGAAATGAGATCCGGAACGAAAAACGACATCGCACAAGCGACCGTTACGCTAACGATAATTTTCAAGGAAGTTATCTCTTTATTCGACATGGGTGCGAATATATATCGATATACATCTCCTATATTATCGAGCGACGACGACAACGACGCGGTCGTTCGTGATTGTTGTTGTTGCGAATCGGAAGATGACGACGACGACGACGGCGACCGACTTTCACCTTCTTGTTTGACGTTCGATGTCGACATTATACTACTTATAATAGTACGGGGTGTTGTGCTGTCGTTGATTCGACCAACGACGAAATCGATCCAAACTTGGGATAAATAAAAAGTTTCCCGTCCGTTTGGATCAGTCAAAGTCTGATCGCCGGTGTGCAGTCTCGTTAATTATCCAACAATGGGCGTTCCTCAAGTGAGAGACCTCTTAAATGCGATGGGTGATGACGTTTACCAAGAATGGAACGTGAATCGGGACTGCAGTTCGAATACGACGAGATGTATTTACATCGATGTTACCGGTATGCTATACGGAACCGTGATATCGGCTATAAGGCAAGAATTGCAAGAGCGACGGGAAAATTACGTTAACGAACCAACGATAGATATCGAAGAAACGATAGACCAATGTCGTTGTATAGACGTGGCAACCGACGTTATACTGAACAAGATATTTCCTATCGTACCTACAGATTTCCTCGATAATGTCACCAAAATCTACATCGCGGCTGACAACGGTGCGCCAATAGCCAAATACAGAACACAGCAAAAACGTCGTCTGAATCGTATAGTCGTACCAAACCGCGTTCGAGATCAAGTATCTGATGAATTTTTCGAATTGATCCGAAGATACGTGAAAGGTAAGGCTGTCGTGAAATACGATCGGCTGGATACTATAGGTGAAGGCGAAATGAAATGCCTCCGTGAAATTTGGTTAGATAACCCCGACCGAGCATACGTCATTGCGAACGACTACGATGTAGTGGTGGGTGCTTTTTGTATGCCTCGAAGACAGATACGTTGTATTTGGCCGAAACCGCCGAAAGAATCTGGCGATTACGATCCTCATTCGAGGCTTATCAATTGGACGTCGGCGGATCCTCTAAAACGCCTGTTGATCGTGTCATTTTTGAACGTGTACGGAAACGATTACGTTCCGGGTTTGGTAACAACGACGGCAAATATTAAAAGAGTTCTCAACGATATAGAGAATTTTTCCATTCCCGACGAAGTATTACTGAATAATCTATGCGACGTGGCCCGCATTCTGTTCGACACGACCGAATCATCATCATCATCATCATCATCATCACCGTCGTCGGTCGAGTGGGTGTTGACTTTGACGTTCGTCATTGCGTACGTTTATTGTTACCTATTGAATTTGCCATTTTTTTGCCCTCAATCTATCAAAAGAGCAAAGTTTTTGGACGTGTGGACTTCGTTCCGAGACGAATTGCGAGAACAGCGCCTATCGAAAGAAAAACCCGACATGTTAGACTTGAACGATTCCAGCGTACACGTTCATCGCAAAAATATCGTAATCATGTGTTTATGGTATCTGTGTTATTGCGTGAATCCCTTCAAACAATGCGGTGGTGGCGACGGTACCACTGGAGACACCGTCGCTACAGTTCACGATAGAAGTAATATGTTTTCCATCCCTATGAAAGAGCCGTTCCGGTACGACGATCCGAGAACCAAAATAACGTTCAATTGTACGGATAAACGGTCGCTCTTCTCGTGTGACTCGAAATGTATATGGAACATTTATGACATAATAAAGGAAATAATGTTGTAAACGATATTTTCATTTCTTTCCCATCTCCGTCGTAGTTATGAATATTTTTTGCGTTGTTTTGATATGTTCATTTCCCTGTTCACATTGGGAGCGTTAATAAAATATGGAACAAATTGGGATTGTTATATCAGCTCTGTTTCTCGTTGTAAATGTACTTGTGATTACCGAATATTCCGGGAGTACGTCGGAATACCGTATATATAAATTAAAGTTCTACCACTCATCCAGTCAGTCGTAATTCATCGTTCAGTTAGTCGAGTCGTGTGTGTGTGTCTAATATCGAAACGTGCAGTATGGGAGTTGATACACTAAAGTATATTTTGGATGCGATCGGCGATTTCGTGTTCGAAGATTGGAACGACAAAATCGATATCGATCCGCTTACGAAAAAATGTCTTTACATCGACATTACCGGTATCCTGCACGACGCGCTGCGATACGCCGTGATACAGAAGAAAGACGAAATCAAACGTCGCTCATACGATGATACGTATCAGAAGCAGTTGGCTCTCAGAAGATGTGAAGAAGAATTGTCGTTCACTGCGATTGCTGTCGGGGTATTTCGACGGAAGGTATTAGCTAATTTACCAATGGGATTTTTACGATATGTTAGGAAAATTTATATTGGTGCCGATAGACGTCCACCGACCGGTAAAATCAGATCGACCCAAACTAGAAAATTCTATAATAAAGTTGTGTCGAACCGAGTGCGGAATCGAATCGAGGATGCGTTTTTTGACGTTGTCAGCCAGTTCAAGGCCGACATGTCGTACGAGTTCGTCGTCCATTACGATCGATCGCAAACGATGGGCGAAAGCGAGTGGAAATGTCTTCGTCAAATTTGGCTGGACAACCCCGACCGAGCGTACGTCGTGGCGAACGAGTACGATGTCGTGGTGGGTGCGTTTGGCATGCCTCATCGAACGATACGTTGTATTTGGTCGGAAGCGAACGACGAACATGACGACGACAAGCGTGCTGCGTCGAAGCTCATCAACTGGACGATGGCGTTCCCGTTACAACGTTTGTTGATGGTATATTATTTGAACTTGCATGGAAATTATTACTGTCCTCCCGTCAATACGATCTACACGTATAGCATGAAAGCAGTGATGGTTGAAATTGGGTCGTTTTCTGTACCGGACGATGAGCTACGGGGACAGTTACGTGACGTGGCCGGAATTATGTTTGGGACCGGTGACGAGTCGTCGTCGGAGTTGTCGCCGCACGACTGGACGATAGCTTTGACGTTCATCGTGGCATATGTGTACTGTTATTTGCTGAACGTTAGAGTATTCGATACTGGGACGAATGCTAACAAAAATATGTTTTTTGATGTTTGGGCCTCGTTTCAAGACGAGCTTTGGTTAGGAAAAACCGAACCGGTGGAAAGTGATTATGCGGTTAAAAACTATATCGATACAAAACAGTTGATAGAAATGAATTTGTGGTATTTGTGCTACAGTGCGACCCCGTTCAAGCGAAAAACTACAAATATGTTTTCGATCCCAATACAAAACCCGTTCAAATACCACGATATTCGAAGCCTGACGATCAGCGAGTACATGACCAACGACAACTTGTTTTCATGTGACACGTCTTGTTTTCGACGAATATATCGGGCTGTTTGTGAACTTTTCTCGTTAAACGATTAACACTTATATTTGTATTATTGCTCTAGATAAAATAATAAAAATTAACTGTTGTAAATAGCATTTTCATTTCCTCCCCATTTCCGTTGTGGTCTAGGATGTTATGGATGATGGTATGACGATGAACATATCAATTTGGATATTCGATCGACGAGAAATTTCGGACCGAAAAATTTTGTTCAGCTTAAGATATTTCACAGTTTTATTTAACCCATTCATTCCCAACGTGACTGTCATGAGATACAAATTTCACTTTTATGCGATTAACGGTTCCATTTCTCGAATCGTTCGATGAGGATCTCGAACGACAAAGTTTGTTCCTCATAAAATATTTCACAATTTAATTCCTCGAACGCGTGCTGAAATAGAAACGATCGGTACGTGCACGCAAAATACGTTCAGAACGAGGAACGACCGAAACGTTACCGCCCACCAATCGGGCGTATAAATAAGGCTGCGACACACACATGTCGATTCAGTTTCAGTCGAGATGCCGTGTAAAACATGTGGTGGATTAGATCACAGTCGCGTTTCTTCGGCCAAATGTGCAAATCGAATATTGAAGCAAAAACATAGATTCAGCACAGTAAATACTTGCACCGAGACGTTCACGATAAAACGCGGTTTTCGTAAGTTTTGCCGAAATCCAGAGTTACGACAGCGAATCGAGGATGACGTTTTGGAAATTTCTCAATTGACCATCGAAGCATCGCTCTACGTCAGTTTTTATTATACGAAATTGTTACATCGAAACGAATTTCCGATCGGACAGTTTTCCATCAGTCACCTACAAGATTTCTACTACCATCTTCAGGGCAAACGACAGAGGAAAGAACGCGTTGCGTTGGACGAAGAATATTTCGCTATGCGGCCAGACAAAATGTTATTATACGACGGCCGATTACGATCCTTTCTCATTAACTCCTGTGTCAAGCAACACGAAACCAATATGAAAAATTGTATCACGGTCCATTTTTACGATCGACTCGTCCGATATTTCTATGAAAAATATAAGGAAAAGTGTGATCGAAAACGCTACGAATGGAAGAAGATAGTTTACGACGAATTGTTCGCCTTCGTTCCACGTCACGTTGCCCACAGCCGAGAAGTTGCAGAATTTCTGGAAGATTTTCGATTCGACTATCACAAAAAATTCACTAATATCGAAAATGACTGGTGGAGTTTGGTACCGATCACTTTCGAGTTGGGACGATGGTTCGAAGAGAGAAAGATGAAGTCCTTTTCGGCGTTTCCTATATTTTCGTCTGGCCGAAAACATTTGCTTTATAACGCTATGGCGTTGAAAGAATTATTGAGTAGTACAAAATTGCTACCGAACAAAACTAACGCTTCCGAGTTCACGAATGAAACTCCAAAATATTGGTGGCAATATTTCGATCTATCTCACTCAGTTTACGGCGAATTCGACGACATAACTATGCAGATCGAGCCCCACAAGCAGCGGACTTCATTTGCCATGAGTTTTTCCACCAACGGAATCGATTGTTCCATCATGATGAATAGATATGGGCGATCTACAATTCAACAACCGCAGAAAAAGAAGCGAAAGAAGACCAACAAACAACCCGAGACTACAGTGGCTAGTTCAAGTTTCACCAAGTATTTGGGAATCGATCCGGGGGTCGTTAATTATATCGGCGCGTGCTATATCGATAAGGAAACTCGAACAGAAACCAATTTCGTGTTAAAATCGGCCACATTCAAGGAACATTTCTGTAGAGAACGTGCTCGACGACGTAAACGGAAAAAAATGTCGAGAAACTTTGAAAAACGTCTGCTTGAATATCGCGAAAGTATAAAAAAAGAGAAAAAATTAATTGTTTCGCCGAAGTGTGGTTCTCATTTCAACTCTCACGTGGAGTACATTCTATACAGACTGAATTTCTTATCGTCCAGTCGCGAAATTTACGCTACGCGGAAATATTCGCGCTTGAACTGGGACTCGTACATTTCACGTCGTAAAGCAGAGGATAAGGTGGTAAATCAGTTATTGCCCGCTAAAGATGATGATGATAATTCCGTGTTGGTTTGTTTTGGAGATGGAACACTGGAGAAAAATTTCAGTTATGGCAGAAATAAAAAACCCGCCGTCGAAATGCTCAAACGAGCGTTTCATCGTCGACGCGATAAATGTCAGATTATATGTGTGGATGAGTATCTGACTACGCAATCTTGCTCGAAATGTTTCGGTAAAATGCCTTTGCCACCCAAAAACACGACCGTAAATAGAGACGATACGAAGCGACGACGACGACGTCACGATCATAGATTTCAAATTTGCCGAAAATGTAAAATCGTTTGGAATCGTGACGTCAATGCTGCGCGTAACATCATTTTGGTTGGTCTCGGATTAATCGATTATCGTTGTAAAACGTCAGATGAATTTGTTCGTTTGACGGAATTTCAAAATTATGTCTTGCATAAGGGTGAAATTCGTATCTCATGACGGTCACGTTGGCCGTTAATGGGACAGAGCGAGCGGAAACTTGTTTTCAAGCACCATTTCGTGTTTCCGATGCGTCCATATGGTGATTTCTGAACTTTTTTAGATTATGAAATAAAAAATTGTTTACATATCGGATTTTTATTCCTTTTCATTATATATTGCACACAATTTATCGATAATAACAGTCACAGGTATTGTATATTGTGTGACGATTTCGTTTCGTTGTGCTTCACAAACGAACGTTACGTTGCCGTAATATTCATCTGGGCTCGTGGCGTGTTCGTTATTGTCGTCGTTGCCGTTCACAAATGTGTTTTTGCAAATACATCGAACGTCGTTTGTGACATACATGCCATGGAGAAAAACGATATAGTCGATGACATACTTGGTTAGATTGGATAGAGTCTGGGCGTAGCGTTCGGGATGATGCTTGTTCGTTTCGAGCAGATAAGCGTATTCTGCCACTTCTTCTACGAACTTGTGATAGAATCTAGGGAATATGTGAACGAGATGTAAGGCGCCATTCGATTTTTTGTACGATTCGATCTGTCGTATACCGTTGTCGAGTATGCGATCGAACAGCTCTTCGAAATAAGTACGAATGAAATCTTTCCACTGGCCCGTGTCGTCTAACATGTCGTCGATATATCGATCGATCTGTTCCTTGATTTTTGTTTTATTGATAACGGTCGGTGCAGTTTTGACTAGAATCACGTCGAACAGATATTTCAATCCGTTCATGAACGTATCGAACGAGACGAAAGTTGATGATGACGACGAGAACGACGACGACGACGACGACGACATACTCTATGTATTCCGACCTCGCGCTCACCCTGTATAGTTTACTTATAAGATATCGTTGAGAAACATGTCGAAAATAACGATGAGAGATAAATCTACATATACATTTATGAATTTTATCACGTCCGCCGATTGGATCGATCGGGCGGAATACGTGTACGGCGACTTCAAGTGGACCATCAGAGAAATCGAAGTACCTATCAATGTTAGCAACGGTCACTTGTCATCGTTATCGTCGTCGTCGTCTGACTTATTCGAATGTACTTCGTACATTAACAAGAAAATTGTCAGATTACCTATACGATTCAATCACGATATAAGCGGATCGAAGCGTAATCATTTCAAACACGTACAAAGTCAATCGATAACTTCCATACCGACATGTATGATGGTGGATAACGACGTGTTTTATATCCCCATCGGGGATACGTGGGTTCAGGTTACGGTAGACGGTGGCATCAAAGCGGTAGTAGTCAGTTTATATAATAATATCGTGAAAGTTGCCGTACAATGTACATTTTACGGAAACGTCGATCTACCGTTCGGTCTGCCATTGTTCAATGCGAGTTTGGATAGGATCATCGGTTTCGTGGGGCGTCGTCTACCGAACGGTCGATATACGATCGATTCCGGTGCCAATATGAAAATCGTCAAACACGTTATATCCGATGTAAATTTCCCCAGTATTTATTTTATCGATTCGTCGTCGTCGTCGTCTTCGCGATGTCCTTCTAACGATAATGGTGTTGGTGGTGGTGGTGGTGGTGGTGTCAGATCTACGAAACGTCTCGTCGTCTATGGCAACGTAATAGCCAAACACGGATTACACGCGGGTAAAATTCGTGAGCTGGAACGTCAACAGACGAATTCGTTCGCCAACGTATGCCGACGTATCAACATAATACAAAAAGATGACGGCGTCGTAGTTACCGCGACGAACGGAAACGACGCCGATAGCGAAGAATTGGATTCGTTCACGTTGTGCAATACGCGTTTATGTAAATATTACGTACTACCACCGCCCGACGATGTTCTGACCGATAACGTCGCCGGTGACGGGGCAAAAAAAAAGTCGTCCAAAAAGTAAGAGCCGCGATATAGGATGTTATCGCAAATCGACGTTAACGACTTCGACGACAAAGTCTACGCCGACGTCGGACCCGTTACGTCTCCCGATACCGTCGCGCGAAATTCTCATATAGAATTGCCACCTCTGTCTATAACAGCAGCAGCAGCAGCAGCAGCAGCAACATCTTTCGCGGAGAACGACGTTTCATTATTTGTCGAGCGGTCGGAATCTTCGTGCCCGTTACAACGACCCGTTACCGCCGCCACCGAAACGTTTCTGTCGCGAGACGATAACGAACGACCGTCGTACGGTTTGTTGAATTCCGTAAACGAACGGGAAGACGCTCAACGTGGAAAACGTCTGATAGACGACGTATTAATTCGCTTAGGCACTGTATCGGCCGACGATTTCGTAGTAGATCGGACGATGGTGACCAAATGGCTGGTATCGCGATACAAAAATATAATACATAAAATCGAGAAACCTATAGATCTGATGCACGCTATCGTCGAGTGTATCAGCACGGGTTTACGAATATTTTTGACAACGGAACAAGGCGATTGTTCCTATATCGATTCGGTGGAGATATTAAACGCTGATATTTTCTGTACTTGTAACGAATGGTTATTGGGATTCGTAGTAGAAAACGAAATACCAAAATTTACTAAGGATAACGTAACGCTTCCGATGAATCTAGACGAAGCCGACGACGACGACGACCACAACGATAACGGTGATGCGCGTAAAAACGCGTCGTCGTCTTTGTGTGACGCAGGACGAGATCGATTCGTCGCAAAATTCGATGAGTATCAGCGAATGATAGAGAAAATGATGACGGATGCTTCCGATTCGAGTAAAAGATCTGAGGAAGATTACGATTTGCCTGTTTTATTCGGCGGCGGCGGCGGATCGGACAACGAAGATCGGAGAGATACGATTAGCGTAGAGCGTGACATATTGACGGAACGTACGATAGATCAGAATATCGCACGAGAGCGATGTAATTTTCGACGTGACACGCAATCGCTAATAAACAATTACGACTTGGATTCTATAGCGGCGATATCGTCGTCCTCGATGACAGCCGATGGAATCGGAAGTAAACGTAGGGAAACCGGTAACTCGAACAACGTGAACGCTACCACCGTTAACGTTCTACAGTTGATCGTCGACATGAAAGAATTCGAATTATTGATATTTTTCCTATTATACGTTGATCGAGAGTCTCTACACGGTGACACGAATGTGATATTTAAAGATCGACCCGGTACCGGTGGAGCGCATTGTACTCTACAACAGCATAGAAACGGTAACACCACGAGCGCCCACGACGACGGCAGAACTCGGTGTTTCTCAGACCCCATCAGTACGGAGGTTAAAAAAATTCTACGATCGTTGACGACGAACGCTAATAGAACCGTCAAACCGACCGTCGCCGCCGCCGCTGCTGCTACTACCACCGTCATATCACCACAACCACCACCAGCAACAGAGAGACTTGGAAAGAAACGTGCCCACTCGCAACGTCGTCCATCGAATCCGTTCTTCGATTCTACCGATCTGCACGATATTAACGAGAGACCTTCTGACGACGATGCCTCCGCTACCGCCGCCGAGGGAGTCGATTCGTCAATAACCGCTGGGTACAAACATACACGTATAAAAGAAATACTCGAATTTCTCACATTATTATATACGGATAAAATTCTCATCTCGATCACCGAATCTTTATTGATCGATACGCGCTTGTCTATATGGAACCGTAGAAACTCACAACAAGAGGGTACGTCGTCGTTTTATAAATTCGGTTTATTGGACGTGTTCAGTCCGAAAATTTCAAGAATTCACACGTCTTCTTCTGCTTCGTCGTTGTCTTCGAGTGCCGATCTTCGAGGGAAATACGATTCTCACGGGAGACAACCGCCAGTTACAGTCACGATCGATAATAGGATCAACAACAACAACAACAACAACAACAACAATAACGACGACAATTCGATATCGGACAGTTATGAAGACTACAACAAAAGACGTCGCCAATACGGCGTACACGTTGGCAACCATAGTTAATATTACCGAGGGGAACGGTATCGTTGACGACACCGATGGCAGTAATACAAGTCGTTTCAGACACGATTCCAAGCTGAAAACGAGTAGTTCCAAGACAACTATGGCGACGGCACACGGCCGATCTGGAAAACCAACGAAACCACGTCGTCAATTGATGAAAGCACCCGCGAAAAAGCTATCCGTGTCGTGTAAACAGAAAATCGCCGGGACTGCATCGAATGCCGGTGGAAACAAATCGCTGTTCGGTCGTGTATTGCAATCGCTATCGATGGAGAGAACTGACGTTGTAACGACACAAACGACTTCGACTTCGAACCACACGATAGATAATTTCCTACGAACCGGAGTAACTGTGCCATCAAAAATCGCGATAAAGAACACTATCGAACATCGTTACGATGGTGGTGACATCATTACCGACATCGATAGCAATCGTCGCTACAGGCATATCGACGTTCACGATAAAAATATCGACACGGATTTGACAGATTTCAAGCAAACGTTCGAAGATCGCAATAATACTCTGATTCCTGTCGTGAACGTTTTGTTCGAAAGTGTATACGACAAATGGGAATATTACGTACTACGTTATCTATGTGGTATGGGATACTCATCGCAACTTTTCTACGTAGATAGTTACAACGGCAGTGGTAGCGGCGGTGGCGGTCGCAAGAGCCACGGCAACGACGGTAATCTCTTTAGCACACTCGAATCTTTCAGACACATCAACAAAGATTATAATATTATCGTGACGTACGATAAATCGTGCAACAATAAAATGGGCATAAAATCGACGACGACGACGACGACGATGACAACGACGCAAGCGACGGTAGCTAGGAAGAATCAAAAACGAAAAATAAAAACGAACATCGGCAGCGAAAACGGGAATATTGCGAGATTTAATAAATACGTCGGCGACAAAAATAATTCGACGACGACGACGACTACTACGCGAAATAACGACGAATGGGTTAATATACGTTTATCGATACCGTCGAGGGGAAACTGTTTGAATTATACGATTACCGATAACGGTGATCTATCTCAGTGCCACGGAACAGAACGGAATAATACACGCGAAAAATATGCCACCTATTGTATTTACGCGTTGATAAAACACATTCGCAACGGAAAAGACTACAGGCAATTGGTTACGACTGACGAGCAGCAGAGCGGCGAACGGATCCACGACGATAGACTCGTAATTATCAATTGCCAAGTGAAATCGGTTTATAACGAATTATTGTCGAACGTATATTATTCGAATGTTATACGATCGTATTTTGGTTCTTTAATATATTATCAACGGTATCTATCATTGTTGTTGTTGTTGTTGTTATTTCTTTTTTCCTTTATTCCTTCCTTTATTCGTTCCTTGCTCCCCAACTGAAATACGTTCCGATACACGTATAGATAAGAGATGATCGGAAATAGAAATTCCGATAATAATAATAATAATGATAATGTCTCTGCGAGACGTGTTGCAACGTTACGGGCCGAACGATTCGTTTATAGGCGCTACGATACATGGCACGATAAACGTAGGCAGCGATCCTACGTGGGACCGTTTGTGGGCAAACATGTTGGAAGTTTACTACGAGAGAGTCATCGAGCACAACGATAAACGTCGTTTTTATTGGGACGTTACGATCGCGGTGGCCAAGCAAATTATCTATCAGAAAATCGGCTTCGTCAATTTGCCTTTGCACTTACTACACAACTATAACGAAATTTCCAAGGAGGAATTTCTGAAATTGAAAACGATCGAACGAACGCTAAATTCGAATATCGATAAGTTGTTCTACACGTTCGTCGCGTTAGCATTTTCCGCTAGTACGGACTTTGCCGGTTACACCATAGACACGAAAATACTAGACTTGAGATTGAACGATATCAATCATTATTTGATCGATCAATCGGATCAGATGTACGCGATGTTATTCGCGTCGGGCGTTAATGACGAAGATGACGAAACTGCCACGAGCGTCGCGTCGTCCGAAACGAACGCGCGAGACAAACTGTACGAAATGCGAAAGTTTCAGATCGATAGTAAAAATATCATGGTCGCTAAGATACGCGATCTGTTCGACTCTCTATACGAACAGAGCATCACACAAGCACGGCGCCAGGGAATAAATTTGAACGTGAATAAATTCCAAACGGAATTATGCCCCGACGAGTTGTTACAATTCTGGACGAACCTCGGTCCGTTCTATTGGTTATGGTTCCATTTGACCGCGGGCAAATTTGCCAACGCTTATGACGATTTTCGTGCCGCGGCCGCCTCCCTGAAAGAACTGTTTCACAATTTCGGCTTGTTCATCAAGTGCGACTTGTGTAGAGCACACTTCGAAAGTATTCGATCGACGTTCGAGTATCGCAAATTGAAAGTCGACGCTCCGATCGATAATTTTCTTGTCGAAATTCACAGTTTGATACGATCGAGACACGACCGACTTCACGACGCCAAATTACGATATCTGAATCCGTACGGAGATTATCGAGACTTGCACGCTCAACTACGAGAGGAATATAAAAAGTGGTGGTTGTAGGATACGAATAAAAACGCTACATTTCAAATCGTCGATACTCTTTAATTTTATAAGGCATGATAATTATTTCAAAGGACCGCTTCGATTCTCTCTTCCTTTCTCTATCTCTCTCTCTCTATCTCTCTCTCGATTACAGTTTGAAATGAAACCCTCCGGATAGATCTATCAGTTTGTCACCCCTTCGTAACGTGTACGATACACCTCGTTTTCCCAGATCGTCGAGTAGTTCCATGATGAATTCCGGTCGTCGAGTGGTTCCTTCGATTTTTCTCAATTCCATACGCAAATCGAACGTACGCACGAGAATCTCTTCTAGTAACAATTGAATTTCAGATCGGAACAATAACGGTGGTAACTTGAGAACGGACCTTGGACGATTTTCGTTCATATAAGAGGAAGACATGACGATGCGTTCAGGAGTACTTACGCGTTCGTACGAACCCGACTTACGCAACGGCTTAGATAAACTTATCGACGACGAAGACGGAGACACCGACACAGAACCGAGCCTTCCTGGCGATGAGGTTCCTATGGAAGAAGATAACCGCGATCCACCCGCAACACCAATGGGTCACCCAAACTGGTACAACGATCACGTATACATGGTAGATATGCTGCTGAGTAACGTGACACGCAACGTCGAACTGATCGAAATCAAACGATCTCTGAGAACGTACGAAGCGATATGTCTGTTCAGGTTCGCCGTAAATTTCAAGGGAACGTCGTGTGCCGGTCTAGTATACGGCGGCATATGCACCTATCATTGGCAATGTATGAACATCGGTTTTTGTCGCGTATCGAGTCGCGTACTGGATAACGTTAACGACGGTTCGTCGAAAACCTATCACGACAAGGTGACGCCGTATTTTACGAACGTGCTACCTAAAGCTACGCTTCCCATAGCACCGATCGTACGATCCATAAGTCGTAAAGATTTGACGAAGAACAAGGAAAAGATTATTTCGTTGATGAGTTCGTGTTTCGGCCAGACGACAAAAACGGACGAAGCGGAAGCGATGGCCAAGGGGCTATTGGCGATGATCACTTGCACCGAATCGCCGATATTCACGATAATACGCAATCAATGGATAGCGAATCAGATGGCGTGGGTACGAGGATTAAATCCCAAAACTATGTATCAATTGATAGATCAATCGGAAGGCAGCGATAAACATACCGTTTCGTTCGTAACGGTAGATCAATTGACGATATTCGATACACCGCTGTTATTGATATTGCCCACGTCTGCGGTCGTGCTGGAAGATAAAACTCAATCGTTTTCCGATCCCGCCAACGTGACGATGATTCAATTGACGAATAAAAAAGTCAACGTCGGAGTTTTCGCGATTTGCGGGCCCATAATATACGCCCCAGTTATCGGAGGCCAACAAAATAGCAATGGTGGTGGTGGTGGTGGTGGTGGTGGTGGTGTTGCCACTAACGAAATACCCACGATTCCACGTCAACATTTGATGACTTACGCTAAATTGGGGGGTGTTAGTCACGATACGCGATCGGTCGTTCTACCGATGGTGCTAAGTAATTTAGGAACGGCGATGATCGATCTGACGAACACCAGTCTCATATCGAACGAGGATCTGAAAAAATGTACGCCCAAATTCCAGTTAGTTAGACCCGATCCCGAACCGTTACCGTTGCCGTTACCAGATAATACGCAGTTGCAGTCCACATTGCCGAAAAAACCCCTACCGGGTGACTGGATTTTATAAAAGTAATGGGTGGTAAGACATGGACGAAATAATCTTATTACCATCTCCATCTCACGCTCGTTCACCCTCGAACGTTCACCGTTCGACATCGATGGCGTCCACGACGACAGAGAATAAAAACAAATCGGTATTACGCCACGCTCGTTCCGTAAAATTTTTTAACGATAAAAAAAACGGCATGTACAAAAAACAACGTCACAGCAAGACCGGTCGAATTCATTCGACTTTACCGACTCGTCCTTCACACGATACGGCCGATCACGAGAATTCCGCCGTCGCCACAAACGACAAGTCGACAAACGTGTTTTCGTCGAACGCGCACCACGGTGAGCGCGCTTTTCTCGCTTGTGTCACGTTCGTAATATCGGATGTCAGTTTGGTATTGACCGATCAATTCAAAAGGATATTCCCGTCGACGATGGATCTGTTGCTGCGTTTGAAGCGCGACAATTTCGTTGAATATTTCCACGATAATCACGTCGTTTTATATGCCAGCAACGAAACAGAAATTTCCCTAGCACGTAACCGTTTACCATCGTCGTCGTCGTCGTCGTCGTCGTCGTCGTTGTCGTCGATCTTCGAGTTTGACCAATACGTGACCGCCACAAAGTACGATTGCATCAACGATCGACCGATTTTAACCCTACGCAAACATCTATTCCGTAACGGCCGGTCGTCGTTACTGGCCGGTCCGATGGTTTTGATCGCAAAATCGACCGATAACAATAATAACGTCAATCAATACGATATCGTGAAAGATATACGACGTTACTACGAATATGACACGAATCACACGCACGTCGTAGATGTCGATCGTGAAAGTTTGCTACGCGACATAGCCGTCCAACTGTCCACGCTGATGAAATTTGACAGACAATAAAATAAATATTACACACTAACGAATATGTACTTTTTGTTCTCTACACCCAACGAAAAACCTTTCTGCGTTTCAACTAACGATAACATCGAGTCGAACAATTATAAACGAACAAGTTATTCAGTCTATTTTTAGATGTACGTGTAGACGTGACAATAACACATATAAACGTATCACGTTACGTGAAGTCACCTGACGATATTCTTGTCAATTTTCAGTATAAAAGGCAGCTGCTGGCACATAGCAGTCAGTATTCGATCAGTATCATCCGACTTTGAAACATCGAATCGTGTATTCCGCGTCATCATGAATATTTCCAACCGTACAGTGATTGAGCGTTTTTTAAATATAATCCAAGAATTAAAATTGAAGGAGTCCGAGCATATCGATACATCTGAGGCGACGAGGATGACGGAGAAAGAGAAACGTAGCGAGGCACGATCGGAAGGGTGCATCCAAAAAAACAGCGATCTCGTCGACGAAGCTGTGTTATGCGAAACGAAAAAAATAGAGGGCGATATCGGTACGTGGTCGTCGGACTCGTACACAAAGAAGGAAGAAGACGTTCGAGCGTGGCAAGATGCGTTGTATGGAGAAAATGGAAATCATGATATGGAACAATTGTTCAAGTCGTGTAAGAAAGGCAGCTATACGGATCTTGTCGACGCCATCTACTTTTTCGATACAGAATATCAGAACCAGGGCGAAAATACGATATATTTGGCGGTGGCGATGACGCGTGACGGATACACCACGCATCTGAACGGGGCGCCGTACAATTTGTGCAGCAGGAAGAATATCTCAGAGTTGGAAGAATTGGGTAATCTGAAAACCGTCAAAGAAAATCAATATATTCGCACGATCACGAATAAGCGTTCGGGTATGTGGGAGGATAAGACGAAGGAGGTATCGCCAGCTGTGATTGTCGACAACATCTACCGGTCGTTCTTATCGCGTCGCTATACGTCTGACCCTATCATCGTGAGCTGGCGCGATTCAAACGATACGGATTTTTTCGACGGACACATTCACACCAACAATAGCGACAGACTTACGGTGGACGTGGGTGGTGAATTTGCGAAAATCGAATGGTGTGCCATGATGGGATTCAAACGCGGTAAATTCGTTCGGTACGAATTATATCGTTTACCTGGAAAACGTATGATATGGTCGCACACGGTCGAAATTACCAATCAGTATTTCGTCGACAAGACTCACTTCACGTTCAACGATTACCACCGCGTATTAGGCTGTAGGGATAATCATGGGAAGTATGACGTTGAACAGTGCTGTGCTAACAACAGTAAAAAATTGAAATGTATATTGAACAGTGTACTATATTCGTTTGTTCGCAAGGAATAAAAAAAAATATATTTTCAACATGTTTTATTTTATTTCGCTCCCTGCTAATGTAAGTAATGGCTCCCAAAGACAAGCACGGTCGTAGTTACGAATCGGCCAACGATCGTGTATTGAATCGCGTTAACCTAGACGATGCGTATTCCTATTCCATAATGAACGTACTACGATCGTACGTAGATCAATCGGACCAGAAGCAAGCGCTTCTTTGTCGTCACGTACCGGCAGAATTGAAAGTTTCCCTGATAAAAGCTATCGAAAAGGGATCGTCGAGCGACGTGACGAATTTATGTCTACTTTGCAAGGACATCGATAAATTTTCTAGAGAGCAAATGTTCTATCAAGGGATCGTAATGCAATTTGTTGATCACGTAAAACCGACGGACTGTTCTCCCTTCTGGCAATCTATCATAAGCAAATTTCAGAATCGTTTGTCTACCATTCAAGATCGAGACGTGACGATGTTTATCGCGAAATCGCATTATATACGATCGTTGTCCGCGTCGGGCGTGTCTGTGGGCGACGATAAGATCACGACATATCTGGATAATATTCTGAACGTGGTTAACGGGACGTACAAACCAGATTTTCACAATTCCATCTTCAAACATAGCATAAAAAATATTTTTCAGAACGTAATCGTGTCCTTTGCCGATTTCGTGGTGACAAATATCGATTTATACATCGGTGACCAACGGCAAGCGTCACCTTCGGACACCGTTGATAATACGACGGACGGAGATAATATTATCGTATCTCAATTTTTGAGCAAGCGAGTCGAAACGACCGATTGGAGAAATAAATTAAACGATATTCGTACAAACAATCCGATTAACGTGACGAACGCTACGCGAAATTACGAGAACGATGATTACGACGACGGTGTGCGGTTTCCTTCCTCGCCACCATCGTTATCTTCGTCGTCGTCTACGTCGTCGTCATCATCGACTAACAAAACGGTAATAATTCATAGAGAACGTGATTTGATGTCACCGATACCGTCACCTTTGTTATCGCAGTCGTCGTCGTCGTCGTCGTCGTCGTCGTTATCGTCGACTAACGAAACGGTGATAATCCATAATGAACATTGTAAATTGTCACCGATACCATCGCCTTCGTTGTCTTCGGCATCATCATCATCATCATCATTATCAACGTCGTCTTTCACGTATCATAGAAGTGCCGGAGAATTCATCGTCGACGCTGATGTCATACAACGAGACAATGATGATGATGATGATTACGATCGTGCCGATGAAGATAACGATAGTTGTAAAGACAACGATAGCAGCGACGACGACGACGACGACGACGATGACGACGATAACTTGTTCGTTACGTTACCGTCGATCGTAATCACACAGAACGATACGAAGAACGATCCGTATTTATTGTCTAGTTCATTTGTCACGACTGGGGACGATGAAATAGTCGAAGAACGCGACGGTCACGACGAGTCGTTCATGTTATCGTCGTGTCAACCGCCAACACCCATATCCAAGTTGAACGATTTGTTCGATATCGAAATATCGGTCGACGTGACGCCGCAAATAGACGACGGTGAACGCGCATCGACAGAAAATGAAGTATTGTCGAATAACGATAGCGAAAACAACAAAGACGACAACAACAACAACAATAACAACAACAACGACGATGACGAAAAAACCGATTCGGAAACGGCGACTGCGGTGGTAGTGGTGGCGACGGCGGTGGTGGTGGAGGAGATCGCCGTAGACAATAGTTGTTGATCGATATCTCCGTCTGACAGAACGAACATCGACACGGTTCGGTGTGCTCGTGATATCTACGATGACGAACAACCGATCGTACGGAAACGTTATTTTCCGCTCGCTAGATTCGGAATCTAGACGGTTCGTCCGTGAAAATGCCCAGAACGACGATGATATGGTATTACCGTTGTGTACGTTCGTGACACAATTGAAAGCGAACGGACGGTCACAACCTCGATCAAAAATATTAAACGAACGCCAATTGAAAACTATACGAGAATGTTATCATCTCACGATTCCGGAGCCGGGCACACCGTTCGGTATATTGTTGTGCAAGACGTTCCTAGAGCCCAGACAACAGGACAATTTCGACATTAAACGACCGAAATTGTTCAACGTCGAAGAAGGAACCAGTACGGATTTCTACTCGAACGATGCCTGGATGGATCCCGTCGAAAAATTCATGTCCATCGCGAAAACGGAAATGTTATTATCGATGAAGAAAAATGCCACAATTTACATGTCGTTCTTATTGCGAACGTCAACGATTCGCACCGTCGACGATTTCAAACGTAACATCGTCGAATACATCCTTCCGTATACCATGTGCGTACGTCTGATGAACGTCGAACCGTCGTTGGAAACTCCTCCGGCCGCTATCGCATCTAGACAGAATTTCTATTTCGTCGTATACGTTCTACCGAAAATGGAAACCAGTTTCCTACTTCGAATATATTCCATGCCAATTTTATCGTTACAAACGGAAGAGCAAACGGCGAACGACGATACGACTACAGACTACGAGCCCGACGTGACGACGTCTCGGCTGCGTCTAATTTTCACTAGCAACCGATCATATTTCAACGATAAACACGTGAACGTAATGAATTCGATGATATTTCTATATTGTTTCATTACCGACCGATACAAGCCCGACTTTGAAAATATCAGCGACGACATTACAAACTATATGGTAAAACTCGTTTCGATGATCAGTTACGAAATTGGAGGTTATTCGTTGAAACGTAACGGATTGGCAAAAAGTGGTGTCGGTCCGCTCGCATTCGTCATATCCGAAGCGGGTCTGATAGAAACGCCCAAGTTCACCGGAACGGCCGATTACCCGAAAACCGACGGGAATCCCGATGAGAAGATGCCGTCGTCGTCGCTAGCCAAGAAAACGTTCCTGATCGAGAGTTATTTCGAAAGAATATTTGTCAATTTGCCTCTGAAAATGGGACTCTTGAACGATGAAATGCAATTATTTCGAAACTAATAAATGATAATAAAACAACAAGCTTTTCATTGATACGTTTATTCGCACACTCGTAACAATCAAATGAGGATAGATCTGACCCATTAACAGCCAACGTGACAGTCATGAGATACGAATTTCACCCTTATGCAAGACATAATTTTGAAATTCCGTCAAACGAACAAATTCATCTGACGTTTTACAACGATAATCGATTAATCCGAGACCAACCAAAATGATGTTACGCGCAGCATTGACGTCACGATTCCAAACGATTTTACATTTTCGGCAAATTTGAAATCTATGATCGTGACATCGTCGTCGTTGCTCCGTATCGTTTGTATTTGTGGTGGTGTGTTTTGGTGGTAACGACATTCTACCGAAACATTTCGAGCAAGATTGAGTGGTCAAATATTCATCAACACATATAACGTGACATTTATCGCGTCGACGATGAAACGCTTGTTTGAGCATTTCGACGGCGGGTTTTTTATTTCTGCCATAACTGAAATTTTTTTCCAGTGTTCCATCTCCAAAACAAACCAACACGGAATTATCATCATCATCATCTTTAGCGGGCAATAACTGATTTACCACCTTATCCTCTGCTTTACGACGTGAAATGTACGAGTCCCAGTTCAAGCGCGTATATTTCCGCGTAGCGTAAATTTCGCGACTGAACGATAAGAAATTCAGTCTGTATAAAATGTACTCCACATGAGAGTTAAAATTAGAACCACACTTCGGCGAAACAATTAATTTTTTCTCTATGTTTATACTTTCGCGATATTCAAGTAGGCGTTTTTCAAAGATTCCGGCCATTTTTTTCCGTTTACGTCGTCGAGTACGTTCTTTACAGAAATGTTCCTTGAACGTGGCCGATTTTAACACGAAATTGGTTTCTGTTCGAGTTTCCTTATCGATATAGCACGCGCCGATATAATTAACGACCCCCGGATCGATTCCCAAATACTTGGTAAAACTTGAACTAGCCACTGTAGTCTCTGATTGTACGTTAGTCTTCTTTCGTTTCTTCTTCTGCGATTGTTGAATTGTAGATCGCTCATATCTATTCATCATGATGGAACAATCGATTCCGTTGGTGGAAAAACTCATAGCGAAAGACGTACGCTGCTTGTGGGGCTCGATGTGCATTGTTGTATCGTCGAATTTGCCGTAAACTGAGTGAGATAGATCGAAATATTGCCACCAATATCTTGGAGTTTCCATCCTAAACACGGGAGCGGTAGTTTTGTCCGGCAGCAATTTTACACTACTCAATAATTCGTTCAAAGCCATAGCGTTATAAAGTAAATGTTTTCGACCAGACGAAAATACAGGAAACGCCGAGAAGGATTTCAACTTTCTCTCTTCGAACCATCGTCCCAATTCGAAAGTGATCGGTACCAAACTCCACCAATCATTTTCTATATTGATGAATTTTTTGTGGTAGTCGAAACGGAAATCTTTTAAAAATTCTGCAACTTCTCGGCTGTGAGCGACGTGACGTGGCACGAAGGCGAACAATTCGTCGTAAACTATCGTCTTCCATTCGTAGCGTTTTCGATCACACTCTTTCTTATATTTTTCATAGAAATATCGGACTAGTCGATCGTAAAAATGGACCGTGATGCAATTTTTCATATTGGTTTCGTGTTGCTTGGCACACGACTTAATCAGGTGGGATCGTAATCGGCCGTCGTATAATAACGTTTTGTCTGCCCGCATAGCGAAATATTCTTCGTCCAACGCAACGCGTTCTTTCCTCTGTCGTTTGCCCTGGAGATGGTAATAGAAATCTTGTAGGTGACTGATGGAAAACTGTCCGATCGGAAATTCGTTACGATGTAACAATTTCGTATAATGAAAACTGACGTAGAGCGATGCTTCGATGGTCAGTTGAGAAATTTCCAAAACGTCATCCTCGATTCGTTGTCGTAATTCTGGACGTCGGCAAAACTTACGAAAACCGCGTTTTATCGTGAACGTCTCGGTGCAAGTATTCACTGTGCTGAATCTATATTTTTGCTTCAATATTCGATTTGCACATTTGGCCGAAGAAACGCAACTGTGATCTAATCCACCACATGTTTTACACGGCATCTCGACTGAAACTGAATCGACATGCGTGTGTCGCAGCCGTACTTATACCCTCGAGAGTGGTGGGAGGTAACGTTTCGGTCGTTCCTCGCTCCGAACGTATTTTGCGTGCACAAAATGAAATCGAACATCTCCACTAACGAACAAAATTTATCGGCTGACGACTTCAACGATACCTAGTTTTATTACACGTCAATAGAAAAGATACAGTTGCTGATGTACCGATCGTTTCTATTTCAGCACGTAGTTCTCGTTCGAGAAATTAAATTGTGAAATATTCTATGAGGAACAAACTTTGTCGTTCGAGATCCTCATCGAACGATTCGAGAAATGAAACCGTTAATCGCATAAGAGTGAAATTTGTATCTCACGACAGTCACGTTCGGAATAAATGGGTTAAATGAAACTTTGAAATATCTTATGTTGAACAAAATTTGTCGGTTCGAAATTTCTCGTCGATCGAATATCCCAACCAGTATAACTCTCGTCATGTGTACGAATGTGTCGTTCGACGAGGGAAGTTGTAAAATGTCTCCTGACCAAATTTTCTCGGTCGGAATCTCTCGTCGAGCGAATCTTATGTTCATCGTCATACCGAATAACATCATTAACTACAACGGAAATGGGGAGGAAATGAAAATGCGATATATGTGGAAACGTTCCTGATCGACAGTTATTTCAAAAGGATATTTGTCAATTTGCTTCTGAAAATGGGACTTTTGAACGATAAAATACAATTATTTCGAAACAAATGATAATAAAACTACAAGCTTTTCAATAATACCTTTATTATAATAAAATAGATTTGAACTGTCCGAGATTTTTGAATCTCGTTATCATCACATAAATGTGTTGTCCGTCGGCACCGGTACAGTCCAGGTAGCCGTCTTCTTCGATCGTCAGTCCCTGACTTTGATATGCATTTTCGATACAACTCAGATGTATCGGAAAACCCACGTGCTTGATCGGTGCTTTGTTGTATTGGATTCGTCTATCTACCGCTCCCGATCCGGGATACATGCGATAGTAACGATCGATCGATTCGTCCAACATAACGATACTCGTCAATTCACCATCGTCCGACGAGTATTCGAGTTTTATCAATTTCAATACGCTACCACTCGGTATTTTCGTAGCTCCCATGAAATTTGTCAACAAAGTGTACGAGAATCCCACCGCTAAATGGGTGAAATGTTGTCGCACAGACGACTGATAACGAACGATATATTTGCTTAGTATATTTACGTCGAATCGCTTGGACAATTGTCGAAATAGCGAATCGATCAATTCCCGGGTTATATCGTAACATTGTCTGTTCGAAACGACAAGAATTCTAAACGGTACTTTGAAATTCTTAATGGGTACACAATCGTCCCGCGATACGTTGTCCTCGCATCGTTCGATCATCTTCACGTACGTATCTACCAGTTCCGTGATATCGATCGATCTGATAGTGTTAATTTTATTATCGTTCACGAAACGTTTTAGTAATTCCTTCCGACTGTCCGCGTCTTTATTTCTATCCATATCGACGATGAATCGTTGTAGCTTGGAATCTTCAGACGAACGCATCAACTTACTCAATTTATATTCAAACACTCGATTCGATCCCAACAATTGTTTTGCGAAAATCACATTAGATGGCGGTAAAGCGCTATAAGTCAATTGTTCACGGCATTTGGTCAGATCAACGTTGTCGCCATAGACCCGGCCATTCCTCGTTTGTGCCTGAACGTCGTTCACGTACGTATATCTTGTATCGTTTCCACTCGTTCGACGTTCGCCCCGCGTAATCGTCTCCTGGCTACATGCACCCTCGTCGCTGTATGCGTATTCGTCGGTGTTCGTTTCGTCCAGATCGTAATTTGAGCTGCTCACCGTATCGAAATCGATCGGACCGCACTGATTTTCGTCACCGCACAGAATAACGATCGTATTGTGCGACGATTCGCACAATAATTTCAGTAGGACGAGGAAAGCGGGTGGCGACATCATCGTGTATTCGTCAACGACACACACGTAGAATTCGTCGTTTTTCGGTCGAACCATTTTCACACGTTTCTTTCTGCACTGACGTTGTTCTTCTAACAGTAACTCGCAAAAATCTAGGTAGCGAGTATCCGGTGTGAATTTCATCTGATTAACGCTTCGTCCGATAGTTTTGGCCAGCGTTGACATTTGTACGCAGTGGTGCATCGAATCTGGCGACGTCTGATGAACCAAACCACCATTATATGCAGCGTGATATTTGCACGTATCCTTGTAGAAATTGCACAGTAGCAAATGTTTCAAAGTGACATAATGAAACGTACCGTTCACGTGTTTTTGTACGTATTTCAATAATTGAGTCTTCCCCGTCCCACCTAATCCGTACAATCGAACCACCGTAACGCGATTCTGCTTGTTATACAAATAGAACGGCGAAAGGCGACAAGACGATGCACGACTATTGTACTGTATTTCTTCGTCTTCGCTGCCATCCGTATCGGATCGAACGTATTTCCCGTCGAACGTTTTCGGTCGTTTCGTTCTGGTGTCAAACAAGAAAATTCCTTCTCGTTTTACACAAGATGTTGGGAACGTCGAAGTAGAAATATTTTTTTTTTCGTCATCGTTACCATCATCACGTTCATATAATTCACCGATCGAAATTGTATTCAACAAATTCGCAAATCCTCGTTGTTCGTCGTTCAACGTACACCACGATTCACATTCTGCATTAACGTTCCCCGACAAACACGCCATCATTTCACAACCCGGCACTACCTCACGCGTATCATAATTTTTATCTAAAAACCATCGTACGTCGTCTGCATAGTTCCAATGGCAAGAACATCGCGGACGATTTTCACCCACCGGCTCGTTTCGCCATAAATTTACAATTTCGTATTTTTTATTTTGATACGAGAAGACTTTCACAACTTTCGGTAGTCTCGACACGACGTTATCGCAGTCTCTTTCGATCGTATTGTTCTCGATCGATGATGATGATGATGATGATGATGATGTCGTCGTTGGCGTATTTTGATCATCGTCGCAGACAAAAGTGAACGTTTCAGCCATAACGAAGAATAAACGAATACATCGGTGACTGTACATTATAACGATATATATATACCACCACCACCACCACCTCCCTGTTCGGACGACGGTGATGTGCGAATTTACATATGATCGCGTTGCATGGTTTTGTCAAAGCGACACCTCAATTTCCTAAGAACGTTCGTTTCCCTCGCATGATTAACATCTCTATCGACGATCTTGTCCACGTCGGGATCATCTGCTGCCGCTAACCAACGATAATCGATATAAGCATCGGTAAGAGCCCACCATTCGTCGTTCAGACATCCTTCGTGTGGCGTACACAAAATGCTATGTATTAGATTCCCTTTGCCGAAAACGTTATAGCACGGCGTGGATGCGGTCGTATACATCTTACACGCGTCGCCACATCTCATGCGACGAGGACGTTTCCGACTCGAGCCGTTTCGTTGATACGATATTCGTATACCGTCCGAATCGAGGGAGTTACAGAACAGCGCGTACATTAGTTTCTGGATAGCACTATAGAATTGGATCGATTCCGTATCGAATTCGATCGGTCTCAATAATTGCCATTTGTCCGAAGTTATTCTGTTTATCAGTACGTCCAACGAACTGTTTTTCGTCGGCCATATATACGGTTTATTCGGAGCGGTGAGAGATCCGCCGACGTTCGAATGTAACTTGTTGACAACTTTTTCCAACCAGAATCGTTTGAAATTGTACACGACGTTCCAATATTCGACCGTGTTACTCACTACGTACGATAAAATATGCGAATAATCTTGCAAAGCGTACGGCGTCGACTCGATCACACATCGATTGGTGTTCATGTAATACGAAGAAACTAGTATCGAATCTATAACTTGTTCGTCTGTACTTTCGAACAAAGGTATCCCCGTCGAAGGATCGACACTATATTTAGTCGCTTCGTATCGATGATAATACAAAATCGATGCATTTTCTTCTCCGTTACTCGTCTGAGATTTCACCGGGTACACGTTACAAACGCGACGACCGATATTTCTCCTATATTTCTTATCATACTTCTCGTTCCCCAATACACGGGTGTATCTGTTTCTATCGTTGTTGTCGTCCTCGTTGTCATCATTCGTATCGCTATTATCACCGTGATACGATTCGTACAAGTACGGGCAGACGTTTACTTTGGACATCAGTCTTATTGTGCAGATCGAAGAAATCCATCGGTGGAATTTGGATTCAACAAATTTCACTCCAGACAAAACTGTTTCTCGACGGTTCGTTAGAAGTGGAATTACATCGAAAAAATAAAACATTCGTTGATACACGGAAGGATATATTCCAAGAACCACGTTCAATACCACAAACGAATACGGCTGCATTGCATATATATATATATAGGTTCCCCAGTCACGAACGATTCAGTTTGTAATCGTAGTATACAGCATCGACATGGATTCCGTGAAGAATCTCATGGAAAATAATTCCTATAAATTATTTCTAAAAGAAAAAAGAAAATTCGAATGTTCGGGTTTGGTAGAAAAAGATCTGAACCCGAAACATGTGAGACAAATGAAAGACGTCGATTATTTGGTCCAGCGAATCCACGGTTACAGCAAAAAATTTGTACAAATGAATAATAAACATTATATACAGTGCGTGTGGAGTAACCCGAGACTGCGTACGGGCCCAGAGACGTGTATGTGTACCCACATTCTCATGATGTACATGCGGCTTTCAGAGAAGATCGACGAATTCCTCAGGCGACATGATGATGATGTGCGAGTGGCGATATAATGTATCGATTGATCATTAATAAAATAATTTATATTTATTAATACATTTTTTATTTTTTCACTGTATCGTTAACCCTCATTTTTCAAACGAGAGTTAGGCTCGAAAAGAGACACGACTGAATTAGTTCGTTCCGAGCGAAGAGTCACGCAGCAAAATATTGAATCGTGGAAGTTGATCGGTGAGTAATTTATCTGACAAAATTTTTTGACAAAAAATATTGTTGATAATTTCATTGATTGGTGGGCGTTAACGTTTCGGTTGTTTCTCGTTCCGAACGTATTTTACATACATGAAATGGAATCGAACATATCCACTAACGACCAAAATTTATCGACTAACGACTTCAACGATACATAGTTTTATTAAACGTCGATAGAAAAGATAGAGTTGTCAACGTACCAGTTGTTCCTATTTCTGTACGTAATTCTCGTTCGAGAAATTAAATTGTGGAATATTTTATGAGGAAGAAACTTTGTCGGTCGAGATTCTCATCGAACGATTCGAAAAATGAAACTGTTGATCGCATAAGCGTGAAATTTGTATCTCATGACAGTCACGTTAGGAATAAATGGGTTAAAGTCGTTCCAGTGCTTGCGGGATGGGAGAAATTGAAAATTTTATCTGTTTTAAATTTTATTTATAATATTATGATTCTTTGAAATCCGGAACCTCTGCACAATCTTTGTATTTATTACTATAACTTTCCAACCCCCATTTACACATATCGCATTCATCTTGTGGTATTGGTGGTCCCTCCATGTGAGTTCGCCAATCGGGACGATTGAAATGAACGAAACATGGTAGTCGAACCATCAGTTTAAATTGCTTTGTATATTTTGATGGTATTTTATGCCATGCAAAAAGAATCTCCATAGAATCCGGTATTTTGAGTAGATACGATAACGGCAGAGCCGATATTTCGTCTTCTGTCAGTTCATATAATCGTTTATCCATGGTTTTCAAGCCAGGTCGACCGCTTCAACGTATCGGACTGATTGGACTATCCTTCACATGTTGCCTAGTTTTATAACCCATTAACGGCGAACGTGACCGTCATGAGATACGAATTTCACCCTTATGCAAGACATAATTTTGAAATTCCGTCAGATGCGATCCCGTTGAGGTAATGTAAAAAGCGCCATCTTTCGAAATATAATGCAATTCCGATGTGACAACTTGGTGAGCGCCACCTATCGAAAAGTTATATCAATTTGTTACAAAAAGCAGATGGACGCCATCTGGTAGAGTTCCCTTGAACTTCAAATCAACGTGTACAGTATCAAATCTACCATAGATGTCCTATGAATATCATGAAATTACTAAATCTGTAGATGGGGTGGGTTTAATTTTGTACAATCTAACCTCAATCGACTTCGCTCTCAGAACTCTGAATTGAATCTGATCAAAATTTTACCCCTTCTACCGTGATTTTCGTCAGAAATCAGTAGATTTTAGGATTTTTGTGACGTCAATTGGCTCTAGTCCAATGAGAATCGAGTATTCACTCAGCTGACCCCAAATTAACTATATAATCAGCAAGCTTCTCGCCCGCGATCCTAAACCTCCTTGACCAGAGTAAGAACAACGTAGTAGTAAGAAGGAGCAGGCCGTCGCGGAGGTTATATATATAATATATATATATAATATATATATATTATATATATAGGGGTGCAGGGGGTGCTATGGGGTACGTGGAGCCCCGTTGATTGTCTAGACTTAGCGCTAGCTTCTCGCGAGAACTGAAAGTTGCTTTCCACAATTTTCGTTGCCCCCGTGCTACGTCAAGTATACGTCACGTAACTGTGAGTCATCACTGCTGCAAAAGTTTTCGCAGCTCGAAGAAATCCGCCGGTGAGATTCCGTTTCAACAAATTTCATTCGAGGCAAAACTGTTTCTCGACGGAGCTAGTGCGCATGACGAGGAACTTTAAGTTTGGAGACTCGTTCGACGAGAGTTTCGTTCAAAGTTTTTGAAGCTCGAAGAAATCCACCGGTGAGATTTCGTTTCAACAAATTTCATTCGAGGCAAAACTGTTTCTCGACGGAGCTAGTGCGCATGACGAGGAACTTTAAGTTTGGAGACTCGTTCGACGAGAGTTTCGTTCGAAGTTTTTGTAGCTCGAAGATATCCACCGGTGAGACTTCGTTTCAACAAATTTCATTCGAGGCAAAACTGTTTCTCGACGGAGCTAGTGCGCATGACGAGGAACTTTAAGTTTGGAGACTTGTTCGACGAGAGTTTCGTTCAAAGTTTTTGTAGCTCGAAGAAATCCACCGGTGAGATTTCGTTTCAACAAATTTCATTTTAACAATCAATCGTTCGACGAGAGATTGTAGGCGGACAAAGTTTGTAAATCGGAAAATATTTTACGATTTCATTTCTCCAACGAGATTCACGTTCAACGTTTTTGTAGCTCGCATAAATTCATCGGTGAGATTTCGTTTGAACAAATTTCATTTCAACAATCAATCGTTCGACGAGAGATTCTAGGCGGACAAAGTTTGTTCATCAGAAAATATTTAACGATTTCATTTCGAGAACGAGAGTTTCGTTCAAAGTTTTTGTAGCTCGAAGAAATCCACCGGTGAGATTTCGTTTCAACAAATTTCATTCGAGACAAAACTGTTTCATTCCTTGAACGAGAATTACGTTCAAAGCCTTGTAGCTCGAAGAAATCCACCGGTGGAATTTCATTTCAACAATCAATCGTTCGACGAGAGATTCTACGCGGACAATGTTGGTTCATCAGAAAATAATTTACGATTTCATTTCTCGAACGAGATTCGCGTTCGAAGATTTTACAGCTCGGAGAAATCCACCGGTGAGATTTCGTTTCAACAAATTTCATTCGAGACAAAACTGTTTCTCGATGGAGTTAATGCGCATGACGAGGAACTTTAAGTTTGGAGATTCGTTCCACGAGAGATTCTAGCGGACAACGTTGGTTCATCAGAAAATGATTTACGATTTCATTTCTCGAACGAGATTCGCGTTCGAAGATTTTACAGCTCGAAGAAATTCACCGGTGAGATTTCGTTTCAACAAATTTCATTCGAGACAAAACTGTTTCTCGGTGGAGCTAGTGCGCATGACGAGGAACTTATAAAATTGGAGATTCGTTCGACGAGAGATTCTAGACGGACAAAGTTTGTTCGTTAGAAAATATTTTACGATTTCATTTCTCCAACGAGATTCACATTCAAAGTTTTTGTAGCTCGCATAAATTCATCGGTGAGATTTCGTTTCAACAAATTTCATTTCAACAATCAATCGTTCGACGAGAGATTCTAGGCGGACAAAGTTTGTACATCGGAAAATATTTTACGATTTCATTTCTCCAACGAGATTCACGTTCAAAGTTTTTGTAGCTCGCATAAATTCATCGGTGAGATTTCGTTTCAACAAATTTCATTTCAACAATCAATCGTTCGACGAGAGATTCTAGGCGGACAAAGTTTGTTCATCAGAAAATATTTAACGATTTCATTTCGAGAACGAGAGTTTCGTTCAAAGTTTTTGTAGCTCGAAGAAATCCACCGGTGAGATTTCGTTTCAACAAATTTCATTCGAGACAAAACTGTTTCATTCCTTGAACGAGAATTACGTTCAAAGTTTTGTAGCTCGAAGAAATCTACCGGTGGAATTTCATTTCAACAATCAATCGTTCGACGAGAGATTCTAGACGGACAAAGTTTGTTCATCAGAAAATATTTAACGATTTCATTTCGAGAACGAGAGTTTCGTTCAAAGTTTTTGTAGCTCGCATAAATTCATCGGTGAGATTTCGTTTCAACAAATTTCATTCGAGACAAAACTGTTTCATTCCTTGAACGAGAATTACGTTCAAAGTTTTGTAGCTCGAAGAAATCCACCGGTGGAATTTCAATTCAACAATCAATCGTTCGACGAGAGATTCTAGGCGGACAAGGTTTGTTCATCAGAAAATATTTTACGATTTCATTTCGAGAACGAGAGTTTCGTTTAAAGTTTTTGTAGCTCGCATAAATTCATCGGTGAGATTTCGTTTCAACAAATTTCATTCGAGACAAAACTGTTTCATTCCTTGAACGAGAATTACGTTCAAAGTTTTGTAGCTCGAAGAAATCCACCGGTGGAATTTCAATTCAACAATCAATCGTTCGACGAGAGATTCTAGGCGGACAAGGTTTGTTCATCAGAAAATATTTTACGATTTCATTTCGAGAACGAGAGTTTCGTTCAAAGTTTTTGTAGCTCGAAGAAATCCACCGGTGAGATTTCGTTTCAACAGATTTCACTCGAGACAAAACTGTTTCATTCCTTGAACGAGAATTACGTTCAAAGTTTTGTAGCTCGAAGAAAGCCACCGGTGGAATATACACGAGATCACTGAGATCAGTGCTTGCGGGATGGAAGAAATGGAAGAAAACATTTTATCTAGCTTAAATTTTATTCGTAATGTTATACATTTATGGAATTCTTTACGAGTAACCCGGTTCTTTATTCATCGAAGCAGTTCTTCGATTATTAGTGTTATTGTTGTTGCTGTTGTGTGATAGAGTTTTGGAATTATTCGTCACTATACGGTGAATTTGTCGATTGTCGTTATCGGTGGACAGAGTATTAGAATAATCTTCATATAATTGGTCGAACTCGTCGTCTTCCGCCTCGTCGTCGGTCCAATTGATAATTTGCTCGTCGTCGCGACGTATCATTGCCCAGAGATCCTCCCAGCCTGGTCTGTCGTATACAGGAGGAACGTGTTCTTTTGGTCTTTTTTTCACCACTCGCTTTCGATAGGTTTCGCTAACACTTGCCGGTTGTGACATTATTTCGATTGAACGATTGAAAAGTAACTGACATTCTTGGTCAGCACGCTCGCATTATATACCAATTCGAATTTCACCCAAATGACATCTATGAATAATATTACAACTAAATATTGTTTCATTCCTCGAACGAGAGCTACGTTCAAAGTTTTCTTATATACGCGTTGTTACCCCACTCTATCTGTAAATTTTTCAATACACCTTTCGTGTGACTGTAAAAATAGATCCAACGATACAAGAAAACGCGCATATAAGCCTCACAGTAATTTTCGATGACTCGATAATAAAATTCAGAGACATCTATCGAAATGTAATGCAATTTCGTCAGAGTAACGTAAAAAGTGCTATCTTTCGAAATATAATGCAATTCCGATGTGACAATTTGACGAGCGCCACCTATCGAAACGTTATATCCATTTGTTACAATAAGTAGATGAACGCCATCTGGTAGAATTCTCTTGAACTTCCAATCAACGTGTACAGTATCAAATCTACCATAGATGTTTTATGCATGTCATGAAATTACTAAATCTATAGATGGGGTGGGTTTAATTTTGTACAATCTAACCTCAATCGACTTCGCTCTCAGAACTCTGAATTGAATCTGATCAAAATTTTACCCCTTCTACCGTGATTTTCGTCAGAAATCAGTAGATTTTAGGATTTTCGTGACGTCAATTGGCTCTAGTCCAATGAGAATCGAGTATTCACTCAGCTGACCCCAAATTAACTATATAATCAGCAAGCTTCTCGCCCGCGATCCTAAACCTCCTTGACCAGAGTAAGAACAACGTAGTAGTAAGAAGGAGCAGGCCGTCGCGGAGGTTATATATATAATATATATATATATTATATATATAGGGTGCAGGGGGTGCTATGGGGGTATGTAGGGCCCCGTTGACTGTTTAGATTTGACGCTAGCTCCTTGCGAGAGCTGAAAGTTGCGTTCCACGATTTTCGTCGCCCCCGTGCTACGTCACGTATACGTCACGCGATGACGAGTCGTCACAACTGTAAAAGTTTTTGCAGCTCGAAGAAATCCACCGCTGAGATTTCGTTTCAACAAATTTCATTCGAGACAAAACTGTTTCTCGGCGGAGCTAGTGCGCATGACGAGGAACTTTAAGTTTGGAGACTCGTTCGACGAGAGATTCTAGCGGACAAAGTTTGTTCATCAGAAAATATTTTACGATTTCATTTCGCGAACGAGATTCACGTTCCACGTTTTTACAGCTCGAAGAAATCCAACCGGTGAAATTTCGTTTCAACAAATGTCATTCGAGACAAAACTGTTTCTCGATGATGCTAGTACGCATGACGAGGAACTTATAAGTTTGGAGATTCGTTCGACGAGAAATTCTAGGCGGACAAAGTTTGTTCATCAGAAAATATTTTACGATTTCATTTCTCGAACGAGATTCACGTTCCAAGATTTTGCAGCTCGAAGAAATCCACCGGTGAGATTTCGTTTCAACAAATTTCATTCGAGACAAAACTGTTTCTCGATGATGCTAGTACGCATGACGAGGAACATATAAGTTTGAAAATTTGTTCGACGAGAGATTCTAGCGGACAAAGTTTGTTCATCAGAAAATATTTTACGATTTCATTTCTCGAACGAGATTCACGTTCAAAGATTTTGCAGCTCGAAGAAATCCACCGGTGAGATTTCGTTTCAGCAAATTTCATTCGAGACAAAACTGTTTCTCGATGGAGCTAGTGCGCATGACGAGGAACTTGTGAGTTTGGAAATTTGTTCGACGAGAAATTCTACGCGGACAAAGTTTGTTCATCAGAAAATATTTTACGATTTCATTTCTCGAACGAGATTCACGTTCAAAGATTTTGCAGCTCGAAGAAATCCACCGGTGAGATTTCGTTTCAACAAATTTCACTCGAGACAAAACTGTTTCATTCCTCGAACGAGATATACGTTCAAATTTTCTGTAGCTCGAAGGAATCCACCGGTGCGATTTCGTTTCAACAAATTTCATTCGAGACAAAACTGTTTCTCGATAACGATAGAGTGCATGACGAGAGACATATTAGTTTTTCGAACGAGAATTACGTGCGAATCACACGCGCTAGTAACAGTAAGAAATGCCAGAAATATCCCGTCCGTGTTGTTCGCGTTGGTGTAATATATTCTCGATTATCTCGTCTGAGCGTTTGAAAGCGAATTCGATTAGATTTCGGTTGGTAAAGAAGAGGAATTCAAACGCTAATTCGAATGTCGACGTTTCTTCGCTCATCGCGTACCGTGACAATATCTACGACGACGATGGAAATGATCTGTTAGAATTGATGATGACGAAAGGGAACGGTTCGCGGTATGCCAACGAATCGGCGTATAAAATGTTCTGGACTTGGTGGTTGTTACGATGTAAACATAATATCGGTGCCATGTATCCCGATGACGTCGATCGTTTGATGAAATTTTTCGAGAGCACGACAGAATGGTCGGATCGTGGAGTAGTTCGCGTAGACAAAGACGACGGAACGATCGTCGATGTTCCCGTTGAAATGTTGTCACTATTACAAGACGATAACCGTGACGCGGATACAACGACGTCGCTCGCATCATTAGGATCACCTATAAATATACATAACTGTGTATTCTATATGGTCAGTAGTTTATTATTCATTGTGCTGTGCATATCGCATATGTTGGCTAATTTTTCGCTCGACGAAAATAAAGTTACAGGCCGACGTACGACAAACCGTCATCGTCGAAATTAATTTGGTGATAGTCGCATCCCTACCTTCACCTCTACCGCTAATATTGTCTAACGACATGTCGAACACTAACACGCAAGACGAAACGATCTGTAATTCTCCAAGTGATACCGTCGTCGATTGTTCGATTGGAACGTTGAAATTGAACAGTATATTGAAAAAGTTCCCGAAAGTCGATTATAAGCGATATCTTCTGGACGGCGTATTACGACAATTGGACGTTAACGATGGGGAGCTGACGAGTCGTGGAATCGCACGGATTCATATGATAGTTTCGGACGATGCCAAGACGAAGTTTACAATTTCCCACGAAAATTACGAAACTCTGATTCGAGCGATCGATGTTCCACATAATTGTAGCGTCGTAATATCGTACGAACTAGTTCATCGATTGGTGTTCGTTTTCGATTGTATCGAGTGCAAGAAAAAATCACAGACTCGAGAGGCGCGGTGCGAATCCCAAAAACACGTGGAATTTATATGTGAGGTGGTGAGAAGAATGTTCGAGAAAATTTTACATATACGATACGTGGGAACGGTCGTTATAACCGTTGGGAAAACGCACGGCTTTCATATGATATTTCACGATGTGAACGTCGATCGGTGTATGTACCATCATTTGCTGTACGCATTAATACGCACGTTGAATCGAGTACGAGCCAAGACGAGTTCTTCGGAGGAATTAGATTTATTTTTGAACGAATCGTGTACCTCGTTCGTACTGCCGTACGGTCGAAATCACGCCGATACGTTTTTCCTGTACAACTTCGATACGTCCACGCTCACATCTGCAGATAAAAACGATATAACAGACGTGGATATTTTATCACCGATCCCAAAATACGTATACCCATTCTACAGTTTGAAATATACGAACGACGGAACGGACGCGACAAAATGTTCTCAATATCAACGTAATTCGTCGCAAGAAGAAATCGTGTGGTGTGGCTTCGACGGAGAATTTCGTTTCAAATTTCAAAAGAAATATTTTCTCGATAAAGAATGTATGGAAATACACAGCAATCGCAGAGAGATAGAATCGTATCGAGACGATATTCTATACACTATTACACCGAATCGAATGATCAATCGTAAGAAAACCTTTTGTCGCTGGTTGTTTGTCGAAAATTACGAAGAAGTGATGTCGTCGATGTCGTCCCATAATCTCGAATATTCCAACTCTAACGATAACGACGACGACGACGACGATCTCATCGCTTCGAATTCCACGAGTATATCGAACGAGATGTCCATCGACGAGAATACTAGGACGGAAAGATGTCAGCGGAAACGACGACGACGACAACAACAACAAGTTGAGCAGCAGACCACCGTTTCACCGTGCGATGAAGATATCATAGAAAAAGAAGAAGAAGAAGAAATGTCACGTAAACACGACGTGGCTCTGCCTTATTTCGACGAGAAAACAGACTTGAAAAATGCCAATAAGGGCGTTAGAACGATTATTGGCGCTGCCGGTGTCGCTTCATCGTCATCCGTCTCAACCGTAACCGTCACCGGTCCCGAACGTGTTGTAGAAAAACGAGGTAATATCGATATATTGGAGGGTCATTTCAAGTATACCGACGAGAAGGGATACGAAAATACGAATCGTGTGTTTAGCATGATCACCGATTTGAGTTACGTTCGTAATACGATCTACGAGTGTGATATCATCAGCGAAGATATGTGGCAAATATTGTTGATCGAATATTTCGATAGAACGTTGTCGGATCGTTACGTTATGGTACTTTTCGATTATATTATAGCGAACGCGAACAGCCATCGGTATTCCGGTCGTCGTAACGGGGACGACGGTTGTAGAAATGACGACGACGACGACGACGACGGCGACGGCGGTGGCGACGATGAAACCGACGAAAGCGAACGATACACCGAACAAGTTAAGTTGGAGAAAATGAAAATCCTCATTAACGAGTGCATCAAGTGGAACATGATTACGGGTGTATTGAGCGATATTTATGGAACTTACGTATCCATCATGACCGACATAAATCGACAAGAGCAATTAGACGAACCGTATGGTCGTAAAAAAGATAAAAGACAGAACAGATGGAGGGTGCGCGACCGAGCGAACGATCTCCCGACTTTCCAATTCGACATCGGTTACGATGAAACGAACAGCGGATTGGCGAAATTGAAACATACCAATTACAACGTGTTTTCGTTTTGTGCGTCCTTAATGTATCATCACGAAACATCCATACATCCGACACAGTTGCAAGCCTACCTATATTACTATAATTATATACCGGAAGATACGATGAACAAATTGATGTCAGAATTTAGCGACAGCACCGCTATGATATCGTTCGTGATCCAATTTGCCTGTGTCAAATTCACGGCGAGTTCTAGAGATCCGTTGTCGCTGTGGGCACCGGCCGAATTGTTCAAAACACATTTTCCTCGTTATTTGTACGTCGACAAGGATGGTGCTACGACGACATCGAATAATTCGGCCGGCGATGCTAACGACACCTTCGGAAATTTCAACAGTTTTAGCGGAAACAGGACCGAAGAACTGAATTCGAATGTGACCGATAGCAGTAGCAGAAAACGAAAATGTCCACCACAGAACGATAAGAAAAAGAACGCAAAAAAATCCAAAAAAATGACGACGGTCAATAGAGATCTGTTGACGATGTTCAAAAAATACTATTGGCGTCCGTTTACGTTGAACGGCATACCGTACATGTATAACGGCACAGAATTCGTTAACGTGCACACGGCATACAAAACTATTACCGACAAAATCGGTTGTAGTCAATCCGCTTTGCAAGATATCTTCAATGCCAAACCGTTCGACCAGAAACACGGTAGAAATTACTTGTATAGGACCAATCACGTATACGACGAAATAAAAACTCCGGCTTACTTTAACGTGGTGCTGAAACTCAGAGAGATCACTTGTGGCGGTTCGCAATCGTTGTTGATGCGAGAATATCCGATAAAAGAAGTGGGACGGGCGGACGTGTCGATCTACGATACCGTGGTGGACGGAATGCGTGCTCTGATAGACATGGAAGCGGACATCGATCGGTCGTCTTTGCGATTCGTCATGACGCAGCCGGTAGTACCGTTGGTTATCGAAGAGAACAACGACGTACGAGATTTTTTCGATTCGAAAACAGCCGGTCATATTTCGTTGAATATCAAAGATTACAGGATGTGTGTAGATCTGCTCGGTAAGAAACCGCACAAAGATATCGAAGTATTCCTAGACGGGATCTTCACCGAATCATCATCATCATCATCATCATCATCATTGTCATCGTCGAACTCCAGACAGAACGAACATATAAGAAATTTCGCCAGAATCAATTGCATCGTACAAAGTATCGTCGTCAAAGCGATCAACGCTAAAATAGTGACTAGCGAAGAACTGGACGTTAGTCAAGTGGTGCACGCGATTTTCGATAGGCGATCATCGATACAATTGGGATGGACGACTTTCGAGAAACGATCGAGTCATCCCACTTACGTTCCACCGATACGAAGAAACGAATATCTTCTTTCTCGTCAAACCACATCCACTACGATTTTACCTCTGCTCAATAACGTCGAACGTAATTACTCCAATCAGATATATACCAAAGGTGACTTGTGTCGTGACATCGCAGCCATCCGGGGAATCGTAGACGTTCGCACCCGATTAAAATGGCTTACGAAGAAAAGACAATTTTCCGCGTCTACTACTACTACTACTACTACTACTACTGCTGCTGCTGCTGCTGCTAGCACTACCGTTGGTCACGATTCGTCTCGGTCGAAACATACGACAGCTACTGGGATAGATACGCTCGGCTCGGACTTTTGCCGGCGTATGTCTTCAGCGTTACGCGACAACGAAGAAAACGATAACGATAACGTAGATAGCAAAGAAGACTATTTATATCGTGATTATGCCGTACGGAAAGGATCGTCGACTACTCTCCACCCGCAATATACCGACGACGATAATAATAATAATAATACCAATCAGAAGAAACTCTCGTCCAATAAACATATGATGCAATCCAAAGTGAAATCTTTAGCGATATTGTCAAGTTTACGTACGACTTTCGCCAAGATCATGAAAGAATTCGATTCGCGTACGATGACTAATATCGCCGAATGCGCGGTACGAAACAAAAAATCGTTACCGTTCCGATTAAAGTTGATATGTTTCATAGTGACGGTTCACATGTATAAACGTTTACCGAAATGGACGGTGTTCGATATTCCATCGTTCGCCGATTTGATACAGGCTGTGAATAGTGACGACGACAACGACGACGATAACGGGGACGAACGCGATAACGATAAAAGTGGAAACACCGGAGAGGAAGAGTCGTCGTCGTCGTTCATCTGGGGATTAGGTCGCCGTCGGCGTCGCTCGAACCGTCGATCCGTCCTACCGGCCAGTATACTGAGTTGGATAGAAAACGGGCGATACGACGTGATACGGTGGTTGTACGAGCAAGCGGAAATTCTTTTACCGTACGCTTTTTACGTGGGATCACGAAACGAACGCCGTGACGACATATTGAAACGTTACGTCCTATCGCATCCGAATCGATACAAACGAGCCAATTACTATTTACAACAAAATTCCGAAGAAGTGAAATACGACTATGTATTACTCACGTTAACGTACCTATTCTATTTATGTTCGTTCGATTTCGGTACGTTAGATTTAATGCTAAAGTTGATTCTAAGCATCGAATTTCCCGGACAATGGTCCAAGTTGTGTACCATAGTTTGCGGTCATAGGCACGGAGGTAAAACTAAATTGCTCGACATATTGCGAGAGTACGGCCGTACTTCGGCTTCGGCAAAAGAACCGACGGACACGAACAAGGAAAACCAACCGGCCATGCTGATGTACGTGACGAACATGATGTTGGTTCAGGACGAGATTGCGACGTTCACGAGCGGTTTCAAGAAAGTCATATCGGAAAGTAAAATCGAGTATAGAAATAACGTGGGCAATGTGTTCGCGGCCATCTACGCCCTATCGAAGTTGTGGTACACGTGTAACGATCCACCATCGTGTCCGTACGATTCGGCCGTGGTCGAGCGTATTCTTCACATCAAAGTCGATTTTTGGCACGACAACATCACCGAACCCGAAGTTGCTCAGTTCCGATATTTCAACAGTAAAGAACGAGAAGCCATCTATAAATATTGTTTCCACAACAAATCCAAACTGGTGACCAATAGCGTTATCAACAACGAAGGATCCTTACCGTTCGTGTTCTTCAATCGAGAAACGAAAATTTACGTGTCATCAGGCTTACACGACGACGCCATAAAACAAGGTTTGCTAAGTATCAGTATGTTCTATTCTTGGTTTCGATACGTGGAGGACATCAACAAACCAGTGAATATTGACGTAAAAAAATTACCCAGTTTACCGGCGGCATGGCGGAAGCAATGGCTAATCCAAACGAATCCCTATTACAAATGGAAAGATACCGTTCAGATCGAAGCGCAAGATGGATGTTACGCTCGAGTACCGGCCGATTTGATAATAGATTCCTTAAATAGGTACGGACAACCTTTCGGTGCAGCTAAACAATTGACCGATGCATTTCACGAGGAATTCACTCGATATTATAGTGCCATCGACGATACATATAACGTTTCGGTCGATATGAATAAATTGATTTTATAATTTTTATTTTTCTGTTGTTTCTTTACCACCACCACCACCATCACCCCCAAAAAAAGACTATGTCACTTTGGTATTTATTTATTTCATCAAACGAATATTACACATTGTACGCGACAGTACAGGGTATTCGAAACTATTCGATATGGCGTGATCAACAACAGTCTATATTCACCTTCTTCCTCCGGCTGCGCCGATGAATTATTATTGCGTTTGACTCCAAACGTAAAGTATCTGGTGTTGCTGGATGTATACAATTGCACATATCCGATTGGTTTTCTTACGGCGCGTAACAATGGACCAAGGAGAATCTTTTCATCTACCCAGCGACACATTTTGTGGGGCGTACTCGACAGCGACGCAACGATAAATATTGGATTACCCCATAGAAAATCGTTGTGATTCTTGACGGTGTATGGAAAATAGTTCGATAGCAAATCAAAATTATGATAGAATTGGTTCGTTAGCCGGGCAAATAGGTCCAGCAGGTGATAAAGCGTGAATTTTTCTACAGCTGCGTCCACCTTCAGCGATATCGTATTATACACGTGGAAAAGGTTATCGAAACGAGATAATACAAAAATGGCCACATGTTCGCCGTTTGGTGCAGAATATTTTGTTGCTATGGCTCGTCGTAATACGCGCACTGTTTCCATGCTTCGCGAATTAATACTGTCGCACGAGCGTGAGTTATTCTCCGTTAGCGATGGCGATAGCGGGAGAACATTTTCTGATTGTTACAATAGGTCGTTGGAATTTATATAGTGCAATGCAGATAGTGGGGATGCGTCAGACTATATCTTCGCCGAAACGAATGAAATGTCGTACACTTTACACGATATCGTGTGTCGACAATGAACGCAACCACCACCAATTGGATGTTTTATGGTCACGTCCTTCAATATTACATCGACGAAGCTGTATTTCTTTTCGCACGACTAGCTGACGTTCTATTTGGATAGAATATCGAAAAATGGGTCAAACATTACGTGTCCAATTGTGTTCCGAGGAGGCTCGTCTACCTGATCGAACCTCAAGTCGAGCGTCGGGAATGTGTCTGCGTAGCGTCGAAGACTGCATTATTCCAGCGAAAGGTCAGAGGCTCGTCGATGTAGGTATACGTATACAACTACCGCGCGGTTACTGTGGCAGGTTGGTTCCCCGATCGGATCTTTCTGTAAATCGTCGTGTTACAGTAGGAGCCGAAATAATAGATGAAGATTATCGCGGACAAATATCCGTGTTATTGATAAATCTTTCCAGTGAACCTTATGTGGTTCGCACGAACGATGAAATCGCTGAATTGGTCTGCCAGAAAATTTGCCGTCCAAAAATCCAACAAGTGAGGCGAACTACCACAAAAAATGCGAGATGTTTCGATTTTTTGTAATAATTTGTTGAGTTATGAATAAAAATATTTAAAATTTATTTCGAAAATTTTTTATTTTTCATCGTACACGTTTTGTCAGTTTCCAATACTTTGGTGATATATTTCTTCATTTCGTATACTTCTTGTAACGCCAGTATATACTTATTTTCGATCCAACTTTTGATCGTATCATTAACGACCAACGAATCGGCCATTATAATTTCGAAGCATTTGTTCACCAAATTGCCGTTATCTTTGTCCGAAATGTTCTTGAGATGAAGTAACGAATGCGATTTCAATACGCTCAGGTGTCTATCGTAAAACGATGACGAAGACGACGGTGCTCCACAAAAACCCTCGAATAATAGCCACGGTATAAGGACGTCCGTCTGAATGTCCTCTACGAGCCTGGTGGTAGTGGTGTTGCTGCCGCCGCTGCTGCTGCTATCGCTACCGTTGTCGTTGTTGTCGTCGTTAATTTTTCTACTGATAACGGAATTCAAGTGATTTCTCACGAAAATCGACAGATCGTCCATATTCCGATACAGGCCCTTTTTGTCGTTCAGCAAGGTATTGGTGAACACCTCCTCGCTTACGAAATTGTCTCGGCCGATGAGCACGTTATATCGATCGCGATTGTGCAATATGTATTTTCGTAGTTGCTTCGCCAAGTCGTGGAATATGTCGTCGTTCAAAACGCACGTATAAATATTGCGAACGCTCGTGTCTTTACCCTGTAACAGCCATTGTTTTATGAAACAACCCATTCGATTGCCCAACGCGTCCGCGGTGGTAATATCCTTCGTGACCGATGGCGTTCCTTCTTCGAACGATATAGAGTTGTTACTCAAGATGTAAATTTGTATGTAAAATACTAATAAATTTTGTAGAATGGAATATATCGGTTTGAAGAAGAGAATATCGTCTAAAAGTGTCCACAGGTGTTCCATGGTCGTCGCCAACACGTTATCGTTATTATAACTTTCGTGCGATATCAAATCGTAGAATTCGTCACATTTCAGCGAGCTGGGAGACGACGGCGCTGGCGTGTTGATTTTATTGGCATCGTTCTCGTCGTTCGCCTCACCAGCGCATATTTTTTGTAAAATCACACACGAGTATATGTAATTTAACGTGTTCTCGATACTGTCCACGTTATCTATTAAAATGGCGTTCGTTACTTTTCGTAAAGATTCGTTCGATTCAACTATGGTGGTTATTTTATTCCATAAATTGTGTATTTTGGGCCGGACGTGCTGCTTCATCGCACTCAACGTAAAATCATCTCGTGATGCACCATTACGATCTTTCGGTGTAGTAGTAGTCGTCGTCGTCGTCGTCGCCGCTTTATAACTACGTGGTTCGTATAATTTGAGGACACCGACAGAAATGTCGATAATATCCAACAATTCCTTCCGCGTCATCGTTATTTTCACGGTGGTGTTACCTATATTATAAATTTGTCCGTTGTCCATGTGACAATAAAAAGGTTTCAATCGAAAACATACCGGCACGCCGCTCATTTCTGTGTCTTACTATTGGAACTCGACGGAACACCGGGAGCTGATAACGTCGCACCGTCGAGTACGCGTTGTCTGCGACGTGACACAAACTGCGCGCGATGCCGTCAAACGTAACCGCGATTGCACACATCGTTCGAGATTTTGAGACGTTGGTGTGGACACCGGTGCCCACGCCAGCGTCGACACCGGTGCCTACGCCAGCGTCGACACCGGTGTCGACACCGGTGTCTACTCGGAACGATCGACGCGGGTGCATCGTTGTTCACCGCATACCCGTGATGCACCCTCGAAATGCACGAATTCCGAGGATATGTACCGGTTTCGCGGGTGCCACACGTGGTACGCTGTACCCCGTGTGGCACCCTCGAAATTATGACACCGGTGTGCTTCTTATCTCGTCGACATCGGACGGATTTCGAGGGTGCAGCGACACGTTCGTGTGCGCTTACGGAACGTGACGGGTCAGTCGGAAGTCGATCGATGCGCTGCAACTTGTAAGACCGCGGCGCGATCATGACATCCAACGGCAAGGACGACGACGACGACCAGTGGCTATACGCTTATGTGTATAACGCTCCGTACCCGGACGATTATGCTACACCACCGTTCCCTTTAGATACTCTACGTTTCGAATACGAATATGACGGATCGAGTAGAGCGGAAGGTTTACCCGGATTATGTAACGCCCTCACGCCGTTCCCAGTTATACCTTGTCGCATTTTCAATGATAAAGTACCGATACGCCATTGCGATCAAATAGGATATTTCAGTTTTAACGAATGGCCACGTGTGTATTTGGGAGCGTTCGCAACGCTCACATCTGCTCCACGCATCCATACGATGTTGGGGACGGCATTCGTGGCGTGTTCCACGAATTCCGAACGAATGCCGATAATTCCAAATATGGACGTGCTTCGAGGATACGATTCGATATCGAAAACGGGGTGTTTGAAATTTCGTCTCGACGGTGTAGTAGAACCGATTTGGTTAGGCAATAACATCGCCAATTACGATAACGACGAACGACGACATCGTCATATAGATGTATATTTGGAACGGTTACCAGGTCGAGTTATGAAACATAATTGACCAATAAACGATCGCACGTGGTGCTATATAAACGGATGCGTCACGGTGGGAGGCAGTCAGTCGACGTGAATATTTCACCAGCGAAACATCGACGATGTCTTCGGCAAGTTTGGCCAAGCTAAAAAAACACATGGAAATGGGTCCGATCATTTCTGATTTGACCATTACCGACGATACGTTGAATCAACTTCGGAATATAACTAAACGAGTGCTGGGTAAACAACAACAACAACAACAACAACAGCAGCAGCATCAGCAGCACGTTGACAGTTTCGATGTTGCGTCCACCGCCACCGCCAACGCCGTTCCAGAGTACAATCCCGACGATGCCATCTTCGTCAAGCCGCTAAACCCGGTGAAGAACAATTTGCATCCGACATATCGTCCAACAAGTAAGTCTATCGTCGCTGTAACCGCCATCACGAACGGGGAAACGAGTGAATATACCGATTCGTATAACGATACCACTACTGCTACTACTACTACTACTACTACTGCTACTGCTACTAAGCCAACTGGTACGACACCGGTGAAAAAATCGACGTCGAAAAGATCGAAAACGAAATCGACCGTGGAAACTGCAACGATAAAACCGCAACTTCTGGTCAAACTCCCGATAGCTCGTGAGAAAAAGAAACAAAATGGTAAATCTGATCAGAAGCGATGTCAAAAACGGAAAAGAGACACACATACGATCGAGGAAGATGACGATGATATTGGGAACGATACGGAAGGGTCCGAATTAGAGCGATCGATTGAAGCGCGGACGGTCGCCGTGACCACGAAGAAAGATGTACACGTGAATAGACTAGAAGCAGAAACAGCAGGCGAAGGCAAGATACAGGCGTCAGCCGTCGTCGAACCCACAGCTAAAGCGAAAAAGGTTCGCAAGCAACCTACATCTCGGAATAAAATCAAATCGAACGGAGAAACTAGTAGCCACGATCAAAGTAGTAAGAGAATAACTAATGGCTCCCACGATAAGGAATCCATCTCAAGTGCGAACGAAGAAGTCATCCGCAATTTTCAAGAAAAAATCTCTCGTATCAAAACCGAACACTTCCAATCTGCCGAATTCGTCGGGCGTCACGATGTATTAATTAACGCGAGCTGGTTAATATTAAAACTGTGCTATTTCGAACAATTCGAAACTACCTTGCCGAGTTTCGATATAGTCACCGATTTGTTTTATATCACAAAAGAAACTTTTTTGAACAAGTTGATCGTTGTATACGAGAATAACGAAGATGCGTTCCACGCGGAGACCGGTCTGTATTTGACGGACGTTAGGCGAACGTTATTCAAAAGGAACATTTTATTCATAAATATACCCAGTTCGAATAGTATTTATAAATTTTTTGTAAACGAAATAATCCTCACGTATATTTGTTTCGTCAATTTGTGTGAAAATAAAGTGCCCACGATTTACAGGTGTCTGGGAAGCAAATCGTCGTCCTCGTCCGAGCAGCAGAGATTTAACGACGTACCGTTCAAATCATTTCCTGTGAATGTACATTCTCATAAGTTGACTGATATATTGCGATTACTGAACGAATAAATACATTTATATTAAAGTTTTGTTAGCGTTTATTTTGTATGACTTTCCATTCGATCCGATCTCATCGAGTTTCGTGATCATGATGATGATAATAGTAATAATAATAAGAGACCATGACGACGGAGCCAGACTGGAACGATCTCGTCGATGATATGAACGGTATCTTATTGAATGATAGCGACGACGGTGAGATGTCGCTCAGCGAAGTCGACATAAAATGTAAAGTTACCAATGTTGACGCTGCAAACGATGATGATGATGATGGTGATGATACGAAGTCGTCACGAGATTATCACGGTAAGAATAATTGCAAGAGTAATGACGATAACGACGACGTGAACGGTGCTGTTACATCGAAGGTGTCGCGTGACTTGTCATCGGACGACGACGACGACGACGAAGAAGAGTATCTGTTCTCTGACGATTCAGATTGCGATAAAGTTATTCGAAACGATACGCACCCGACGAGATCATACGGAAGAGAACTACGACGGCAACGACGACGGGAATATCGCGATAAAGTTGTTCGAAGCGATACGTACCCGACGAGATCCTACGAAAGAGAACCACGACGGCAACAACAACAACAACAACAACAACGGGAATGTGGACGAAGGCGAATACGACGACAATCGCAACGATACTCGCGCCGTAATCGTCGTCATCGACGAACGCATATAAGCAGACACTCGATACAACGTACCAGTAGATATAGCGACGACGACGATAGGAACCGGTCAAGTGGTATCGTCGGCGGTGAAATGAATAACCGAAAGAATATGTTGTGGTTTATGGCAGAACGTTTGCTATCGGAATTCGTGAAGCCGTTTGCTTTAGATACGGAATTCGTGAACAAAATCGATAGAATAGCGTACATTAGTGCATCGATATGTGACGATAATATCGCAGTCGAATATCGAGGAAAATCTTACGTATTGGACAAATTGGAATTCGTCCAAAACGACATATTTGTACCGAGCGATTTCGTGTTAACGACGATGTATCCGGACGCTTCTATACCGGCGATCGTCAAAAGAAATATATTGAAAACTTTGGAAGTTAATCGATGTTACGAGTCAACTCATAACGTGGATCCTTTAATGATGATTCAGATGGTACACGAAGTATGTCTCCGTGAACATAATGTTCCGTTATTCGTTACGTGGCAAAGTCGATTCGATATGATGTTCCTACAAAAACACACGATCGACGACAATCGAGAGTTCAGATGTGCACATTGTGTCAACGTATGCAACAATTATACTCCCGTTCAGGCATCGACTCAAGCTTACTATTCGCTCTCGAGGGACAGACCGATTTTGACGTGCGGCCATCATCACGACGTAGCCGTATCGGGTATGGTAAAACCGTTATGGATCAACTTGTCCAGTCGACAACTGCAAGACGAACGATACGTGCTGGATTTTATGTTCCAAAATGAAATAATTCTGATGACCGTTGTGTTGGGTAGAAGCGATCACGTCAAATCTGACAGTCGGCGAGGTGGACCCCAATTGAATCTTTCAGAAGCACACTCGATGACACAGTGTTCAGAACCGCACGGGGATTTTCATTCTTCGACAGGCGACGTTCGATATACGTATTGTTTGTTCCAAAGATATTGGGAGTCGTTGAGAGTACGCTTACACGACGATCTCTCGCATCACGATACACTTGCCTACGATATTTCTTGAATGTATTTTGAAAATAAATATCTTTCGACACTATTTGTACGTATTTGTTTTAACCCGTTTACAGTCCACGTGACCGTCATGAGATACGAATTTCACCCTTATGAACATTTCGAGTAACATAACGTGACATTTATCGCATCGATAATATAACACCAACTTGGGTTGTCACACGAGTGGAGTCGGGAAATATGGTACGATATGTTGATACGCGATATTTCTTGAATGTATTTCGAAAATAAATATCTTTCGATACTATTCGTATGTGTGTATTTGTTCGAATTGACTTTCCTTTCCAGTCGTCCCGTCGTAAGCGCGTTTATAAGATGCGATAGAGCGCAAGCGAAAAGATCATCGACACGACATACGATAACGGCAATGTCGAACACGAAAAACCACGAAAGTTTCGGTGACGACGGTGGCGGCAACAACAATAACAACAACAACAACAACAGAAATGCCGAACGGAAGCATAAGATCATGATGACGCTGTTCGAAGAAATGTCGAAAGTCGCACGTATAACGAACGACGCCATAGATTACGAACGCGAGAGTAAATACGAAAAAGCGATAATTCGATATGCCTCGGCTCAGTCGGTGTTGTATAACGCGTGCTGTCTGCTATCCGGTGTAACGTTACCACTGAATCGGGTGAAACAACGGCGGCGGCGACCGAATCCTTCAGAATCGACCGAGCACGAAAGAAATAGAAGTTTCATAGCTTTCGATCGTTCGTATATTATCGAATTGATTCTCAATAAAATCGTACAAATTTATGATCGCATTCAGAGATTGGACGGTGCGATTTCGTCTGGCAACGTAGAAACTATATCCGTGATGAACGCCACACATATGTCGTTAAATTTGCACGGGAATAACAACGGCGACGGCGGGTCGCAATACAACGATTACGATAGCGTCAAACATGTGATTCCCGAACTAACGCTAACCCGTACCGACGACTTCGATCATATAATCGGCCATTCGGATACGAAGCAGAAATTGAAAGAACTAGCGCATATGTTCTCGTTGAATAGCAACAGCAGAACGAAAGAAATTCTACGCAACAGAGATATAACCGGTAATAGTATGATCATTCTGTACGGCCCTCCGGGCACGGGAAAAACCTCGTTGGCCAGAGCGTTGGCCACGTTTTGTCGCGTACCCATATACGAGATGAAATTGTCGCAACTATTCAGTAAATACGTGGGCGACAGTGAAAAACTGTTGACGGCGATCTTCGAATGGGCCATCCGATCCGTAGCTCCGAAAATCATTTTTATCGACGAAATCGATTCGATATTCAGTAGGAGGGGTTCGGCCGGCGAAGAGCCCATCGATAAAAAGCTAAAATTAATTTTTATGATGGAAATGAACAAGTTCAGCAGCTCCGATGCCGAATCGAACGTACTGATGATATGTGCCACGAATATTTTTCAAGATATAGACGAAGCCATCACCCGGCGTTCGGTTGCGAATATTCTCGTGTCCAAGCCGGAAACTCCACAAGAATACCTCGAATTGGTGCATCGTTCGTTTCACTCGGCCAAATTGAACGTTAACGAGGATGTTATGCGACATATAGCGTCAGATATGCATCGAACAAACGCTTCACAATCGAAAATTGGCGATTTGGTGAAAAAAATATTTTCCAATCTTACTTTTTCGTTGACCGATACCGTTCGCGTCGTTTCCGTCACCGATATGAATTATCCAGTATTTTCGATAATCGGTACGATCATAAGTGCAGATTCCCCGAAATATGTTATTGTCAACGACAACGACAATGATGATGATGATGATCGAGTTACGACGGTATCGCTCGATTCGGATATTTCGAACAATATCGTATTACCTATCGTAACGCGACAAATGATAGATTTTCACGTCACCTCCCAGTAATAAGAGCACGGGAACCAGAATATATGACGATGATGACACCGGACGATATAAACGCAACTAGTGATGAGATATCGTCCAATCTCAAGGAACTGTACGCGTTTATCGGAAATAAAAAAAATCTCGTAATCGTAGACGGGGAAAGTAATCCAAAAGGAAGTAACAACAAATCGATCGCGATCGTTGCGGGTATCGTCACGGGATTCATGGCCGTATTGAGTCAACGGTTCGTACGACGTCAACCCGACCGTCGTCCAGAACGATAAAAACGATCGGCAACGCGTTCCCCCCTCGTATCCGTGCGAATCTTTTCGTCGATTTGTTATACGAGTGAAGTTGGGGTCTGTTACGATAGACTGATACGCACTCCCCTCCCCCACCTCATCGAGCACACATATATATATACACCGGTCGTATCCGACAACGATCGATAGTAGTTCCGGATTGTTCGAGGTGTTACATTCATACTGCATACTGTATACTGCGAAAATGTCACTACTTTCAGACTATTCGAATATCGATGTGGTGGATGAAAATCGTACAGTTCCACTTAGCGATTCAACGAATGTATGCCACGAATCGACTTCTCCCGAGAACGTACAATTCGTTACAAACGACCCACGGTATTTTGTAAATATATATTTTTTTTCGAATCGTCGAATACTGATATGTTTCAGGTGCGACGAAACGTCTAAATTGACACCTATACGGAATCGATGCTCGAACGAAAATTTGCCGAACGAATTTTCCGAACTGAAACGTTCAATCCTTAGTCGTGACCATATCCGGTGTCCACCGATGTGTTATGGAACTTTTGAAGATGTGCGAGGGTTGATCGTTGCGGTATGTCGTTAACTATAAATTCGATTTCAGTTTCAGTAACGAATTTTCTTTCCCAGATGGCCAACCATCGTGACGAAACAGTCGATCAGTGTTCGTCCGATATCGTACAATAAATGAATCGTAATACGATAATTCGTTTTCTTTTTCTCCTACCCCTAGTAGATAAGATATCATTATGTCAGCAGAAGCTTTTCTGCATTGTATGTCAAACACGACAAATTCGATCAACAACGAATCTCAGGCCATCGATACTATCGAAAACTTTGACCAGATTGTCGATTTTAACTGCAAAACGAAAGAAATCCGATTGATCAAAGGCAGACATCCCTTGATAGGGCTGTGTGGCGGTTTATTCAGCGATTCCGTTATATTCTACGATACGATACCCATTAAATACAGTTTCGACAAATTGGATCTCTATAAACCTCGTATCGTCAAAAAATCACAATCGGAATTGAACGTAGAGGTTATAAAGGCGGATAAATTTAGATTCAATAAGCTAATCGACACTGGAAACAACGGTAATAATAGTGAATCTGGAGACGGGCAATCGACTAATCGAGAAGCCGAGAACGCTGCCAAATACAACCACTCGTATGGCGTAAAGACGTATCAGATTAAATGTTAATCTCTCCCTCTCTCCCTCTCTCTCTCTCTCTCTCTTTATTTTTTTCTGTTGAAAAATAAGAAATGGAACATATTTTCCCATATTTGAGATTGAGCGGTTTATGCGATTCGAAAATATCTCCGTCGGGTTTGGACGTGACGACAGATTTTATTTTTTATATCGCCTCTCAGAAGGAGCACACGCTGACCGACGACCAAAATAGAATATGGAAATTGAATATGCGACGTGCGGACTGTGAATTGCCTCGCAATCGGCGACAGCAGCAGCAGCAGCAGCAGCAGCGCACTCCGATCATGTTGCACGATCGCCTTATCGCATATAAACTGAAGCCGTACGACGACGTGGCATTGATGGACATTTACGTATATTATATGATTTGTCAATATGTCGGTGCTCTATTGAATTTGGTCGACGTATTGGATCACGCGAGGAACGTGAAAAGTTTCATTCATCATCGCAGCGAAGACATGTTCGGTGAAATGGTAGATCACACGAACTACAAACGGTACACGTTGCAACTGATAAATTTATTTGTCGATAATACCGAATCGGTCCTTTGCATGGACAAATCGAAAATTCTGGCAAACACCTTGGCTATCGGTGACGTTCCCGGGACGGCTGCCGACGTTAATAACGACGATACGGATGACGACGACGACGACGACGACGACGATAATATAGACGTAGACGATACGGACGACGATAATTGCGAGGATGGCGACGTAAACGACAATATATGGGAAAGCGAGTTATAAGAAATAGAATGGCAGATGAAAATGGAGTTTCTTCATCGTCGTCGTCGTCGTCGTCACAACCGTCGCCTGCGTTCTTACGACAAATGCATGGCACGATACGTGTAGGTGGTGACCGTGTCGTAATCGATTCCGATGCGAATTCATCGTCCATTTCCAAAATTACCACTCTGATCAAATTGGGTCGTCTAGCGTTCGGTAGATCGCCTACGTCGTGCACCTTCTACTACGACTCCGTGTTTCCCGTTTTTCTTTCGACCGATACTACCCAGGCTATCGTTCGAAATCTAGCGATTGACGTGATGAGCGCCGAAACTACTTACGGCGATGCGGTCGATGCGATAGAAGCGCATCTACAGACACGAGTGTTAGAGAACGAAGATAGAAGACTCCTCGAAATATATAGGAGTGCTCTCGTCGTTATCGGTGTGAAAGACGACAGGAGTCTGAGCGTTATTTTCGAACGTACGATCGACATGAAAACGATCGAAATTATGACCGTCGCGGCACGATCTCGAGACGATACGTTAATAGAATCGCCGACGTTACGGATGGCGAAATGGTGTTCTACGTTGCCCGTTCGTGCGGGTACGCTAATCTTGTTCGGTACGAACGGTATAATTTCGATGTTTCCCGAGCGAACGTTACGGTCGTTGATGACTTCGGAATTCCTCAATCTCGTAGGTAACCATATGATACCGGACGGTGGAAATATTCAAGATGTTCGATTTAGATTTCGAGTCGGAAAATTTTTGGTATATCTAACGTTGACGTTGATTCCCGCATCTTGTGTGTTCGACACAGATTTGTCTAGCAGATTCGTTAACGTCCAACGCGAACCGTACATGTTCAGCGCTTTCCACAAATACTACAGACTAGCCATGTCGATGTATATACCGGAAGAGATCGGTGTAGAGGAACTAGCGTACGTGAAAAATGCGCTGATCGATGATATGTTACACGCGTTGGATAGGAACGATAATTTCGTTCATATCTCGCATTTCACCGATCTGCCGTTGATACCGTACGGTGTGAGCGAGATGATCACCGGAAACAAGTACACTTTTCACGAAATTCTGTTCGATCCCGACATAATCGCCGACGTAGAGTGGACCAAAACTGCGGGGGGCGTATGGGACATGGCGACGATGCGGAATAAATTGAACGTTACGACCATGATGATACTATACAGACCTATAGCGTATTGTACGTTGAACGGTGACGGCAGGGAGCGAGCCGTATTCACGGATTACTGGTCGCCGGAAGATATACTACAATTTTACATATTTCCGGACGGTTACAAAACGTTCGCAAAGACCATCATGGAAGGCACTATGGCCGTAGGTTATCGAACTTCAGACGGGTTATTGACGAAAACCATCGAACCACGTGAGAACCGTCAAATGATAGCCCCGCTACTGCGCAATTACGCTCCCCTGTGTAACGTTTGGATGTCGGCGTACAAGATAAACGGAAGATACTATATAAAAACGTGGTCGAATACGGATCATCGAATGCTGAAAGAGAACGATTTGGGATCGAATTCGAACGTTCAACATATTCAAAACGATTTAAATTTATTGAATCGCCATATAACTTCCGTCGATGTGATTTTTCGTATCGAGAAAATCTACGACGGCAAAATAAATATGGTGGACGTGAGTACTAACAAACGGCCGGATGTAACGTTCACGTTGATATTGGATTTTCCGATGATATTCTACGATTACGAAGACAATCGACGCGTTCACGTCGCCGGCAACGAAGAAACGACGAACGATCGAATAAAACCCATAGCGGACAGGAAAACGTTAGAATCGATATTCACGCTGGGCGATAAGCGCAAATTGATTATGTGGCCCGAGAACGATAAGCGATTCCTGTTTATAACGAACGATTTGATAATAGCCGCTGCGATACTGGTCGGTGGAGATCGATGGACGACGAAAGAAGCGGTAATGTTGGCAAAGATGGATAACGACGCGTTCACCAATAAAAACTGGTTACACACCATACAGAATTATCTGTGCCGAGACATGATACGCGATTGTATGGTGGGTCGACGAGAAACTGACGACGACGACGACGACGACGACATACCACGTGTATCGCACGATGGACTATTATCACAACAATAATAAGAACGAGACATAATATATATATATATATGATGAGTAGTGGTAATTCACGATATATTTCTGCCAACATGTCTTCATTGCCAGATTTTCAATCGACATCGTTCAACAACGGAGACAAGCACTCTTTCTGGACGATTATGTCACACAAACCGTGGAGTGTCGTACTGGGTATCGTCGTCGTATTATTGATTTCCTACGTAGTTATTATAGTATTGAGACGATATACGACCCTGTTGAATAACAAATTAGGCAATTTCCTCGCTTCGTGGATTCCAAAGTTAGACCATACGAACAAATAGATAGACACAGAACATGCATATATGATACGCTCTCACACGCACACACACACGCAATCATTCTGTCATAAACTTTCGATATCGTAATTTCTACGATTTCCTTTCACGATGAACGATGATCGATCGTCAGCGTGTCTGTAAATATATATGTCCACACCACGATCGTGACGTTACCGTTCACAAGTAAGATTACAACAGAAGAAATAGAGATAGTGGAGAATCTATTACGGCGATGGATCGATATTTCGGTAGAGATTGGCTGAGAAACGACGATAACAACGATACCGATGGTTTGATATACGATGACGAATTCGATAATATTCCGACGGAAACACAACGACGGCGAGAAAAACAACAGCAGCAACAAACGCCACCGAGTGAAGTTGAAACGACCAGTCACGAAACAACTTATGGTGAATTCGAATCGTTCATCGAACAATTGAAAACTATAGATATGTGTAATTTATTCAAAAATAGACCGGATTCTTTCCATTTTGGTTATTATATTAATCGTATATTGGCTTTGCTGACGATCGACAAATATCGCGATCCTTCGCTGAAGCTTATCATATCCGCTCTATTGCCAGACTGCGAACCGCGACAGGTCTCTGCTGCTGCTGCTGCTGCTGCTGTTGCCGCCGACGAGGAATCGCAATTTCTCCAAAAGCTCGTACAATTCGTCATATTGATCGTCAACGAATGTCGCTTGACGGACGGTGCTCCCGAATTGATTCTATTGTATAATTTAATGCACAATCCGAAGAGTGTGATACGACGCGACGACGATAACGTCGCTGCCGACGTTCCCGTACTGATAAGTAAGCTCGATTCGACTCCGTATAAATTTCCGTCGCGAATTCGATATAAGATTTCTGTGACGGTTAGCGATTTGTTTCAGAAAGGATGTGCTCCCGAACAACTATTGAAACGTATTCGGAGTCCGTCGTATCAGTTTGCCAGTAAACGGTTCATATTCGAAAAATACGTTTCGCCTTATTTCGTTGACGCTTTGAAAGTTTCCGCTACGTCGATTCGAGGTCGTGAATCTGACGACCCGTTCGTCCGAAAATATTACGAATTTCTAAACGCGATCGGCAAATTAGATGCGCGACTGTCGTCATCGTCGTCGTCGTCGTCACGAATCAAGATAAACGAACAAAGACGGCAAATTTCGAACGACATTAAAACGGTTCAAAAATATCCCGTCATACGGAACGCTTTGATATCTAGATCTTTGACCGATTTGTGTAGAATCGCCTTATCGGTGGAGCGTTACGTGGCAAATAAGAGTTCGACGACGATGAATAACGAAAATTTCCATTATCCGTGTTTCGTTCGATTTTCCACGGCACTCGTCACCAACGTACGTAATAAGAAAGATGAGGCGATGCAGTAAACCGTTGAATGGATTGTTGTCGTGTGCGGTTCCTAAAACGACCAACGGTCGCATCCTCAACGTACTCTATACCGATTTACTATTAGATTTCCATAGCGTGAGAGAAGATTTCGGTTTGTTACTGGAAAAACTGAGCGAAGTCGATCCGATGACGTTGGACAACGACAATTATTTCGTCGTGTGCGACGATATGTTTTTCAACGTGTTGAATACGCTGACGGAACACTACGATTGCGTTCGAGTCGTCCCGATGTCGACCATCGAGCGTCAGATGAAGGGTGGCAATAAACGATCGGGGAAAACTACTTCTAAATCGCGTATAATGAAACGGAACGTCAAATCGGACGTGTCGGGACTGCAAACGTCTCCGTTCAAATTGTCGTCTATTCACAGGTTCCCCGATAACGACACCAAAAATTTGCGTTTATTGATAATCAACGTATACAATTTCAACGTGATACACAAATTGAAATTGGACAACGAACAGCTGGACGTCGTTCACGTAATATTAACGACTTTGATAGAGTTCAGTTTTATCAATATGCTCGAAAAAGACTTTTCCGTATTTCTGAAAACGAAAATACCGGGCGCGGATACGAACGACACCTCTACCGTTACGCATCGACGCCGCCGTCGTCAACATCAGCATCATCGTAGCTGTTCGTACGTACCGATAAACGGCAACGACGATATCAAATGTGAAATCGCAACTGTTGCCAAAAAAACGCGTAACGACGGTGTCGATCGGCACGTAGGTGACACTATAAACATTTCCATCGCGGATATCACGAACGCGACCGACACACTTTTGCAAAAAATAAAGCCCGACGACGCCACCACGTACGTTTTCTCCGTCGATGCGGCACAAACTCTGACGTACTCCAGAGTCGCACAATACGAAACGTATCGAGCATTTAAAGTTTTCTATTTTACGTTCGTCGCGAAAGGTGTCAAATGGTCTATATCGCCGAACAATAAACACACCGAAGTATTGTATTTCTTGAGACAGTTCTTCAAAGACGAAGTTGCCATAATGACTAGATGGTGGGCCGATAACGAAGCGGTGTCCTCGTTGTGGCCGCAGTTTCGATCGTGGTGTCCGATTCTGTTCGATTCCTACGTTAACGAGTGGTTCTTCAAGTGTGACGTTAGCGATCTGTTGAGAATGGCGTTCAAGTTTCAAGTCGTTAATTCGTTGCCACCGACGTACATGAGATCGGTCGTAGCCGGAGGTCGCGTATGGGAGGTGAATACGCTGACGTATATGTTAGTGGCTCGGTTATCGATCGGAAACACGATGGATTATCATCAACAATCGGACACGTATAAATGCGGTCTCAAAACCATAAACGATTATTATAAGTATATATTCGGTTTAGATCATGACACGTTGTTCTAAGTCGTCGATATTACCATATAGATATCTCGTCGTTCTGAGCGTAGTAACATGTATCTCGATGCAACACTTGACAGCTACCATGATATCGTCACAGTCATCGTTAGCGAAACCGCCCATTTCTGTACGAAACTCTACATCCGATGAAACGGCGACCGAAATCTACGATGACGATGAACATACGACATTCGTAGAATTGGACATGAACAAATCGTTGTCGGTCGGGATAATACCCAAGAAGAAGAAGAAGAAGACCTCGGTGACAAATATCGAGAAGGAAAATGTGACGAGTGACGTGATAGCGGAGACGAAATCGATGCCGACAACGATGGGAAATTCGTCGGATGTGAACGTATCGATAACATCGAATCAACCTCAAAATCGTTCGAATATCGTCGTCGAACAATCGAATAATCGTAACGTCACGAATCTAGATTTTATGAACAACGAAGAAAGGGCTGCGATTCGTTCGATCGACAACGGTACTGCTTCGGTCTCGATTACTCCCGGTACTAATAATACTACCGCTCTCGTCGTCGTCGTCGTCACCGATGCCACCACCGCCTCCACCGCCGCAGTCGCAAATATACCAGATACGATCAGAATACAGCGAAGCCACGATTCTTGTCGGAACGTATCCAGCCAAAAATGTTATACGTGGTCTACTTGCTACCAACACGATAGCATCTTGTGCAACGATAGTATAACGGCGAAACAGATACCGCACGTTTTCGATTCGTACAAGTGGTATAAAAATAAAAATCGTTCGTTGTCGTTGTTCAACGTTTCCGTCATGCAGAACGTATATTTGCGACGTGATAATACTAGTTCGACGTGCGCCAAATACACGTGTCGATATTTTTTCATGAATTCGACTTGTCCGTCATCGTCATTGCCCTCGTCGACAGCACTCCCATCTTCGTCGTCGTCGTCGTCGTCGTTTGTCGATAAATATTGTACGAGTAACGAGTCCGATTTGATCACGTTGACTGGACATTGTGACGTCGACGGGAGCAATCCGCATTGTGTCGGCATACGAACATTACATCTATATATAATATGGTCTGTAGGTGCTTTTATGATTATCGGTTCGACGCTAGCGTGTATACTTGGAACGTATGTATCGACACGAAGAATGAGACGGATGTTGCGGAAGATGGACCGAGAAGAAGCCGAACTACGACAACCTTTCAGAGTGTATAACGTCGTTTCCTCCATCGATGAAGACGAAGAGGGCCAAGACGTTTGCGGTTGAACCTTTAGATTGTACAATATTGTATCGTGTAAATAATTTACTATTTTTTCCGAAATAAAGTGTGTGCGTGTATGTGCAAGTATGTCGTTTATTTCTTTTTCCTATACGTATTTTGTAAGATATCGATATCCAACATACCATAAATAATCGCATAATCGATAGATGATCGTCGATGCGAATTCCATATTAGTATTTCTCATATCGGTCCACATTTTGTGGGTTTTTCATACGATATTGCTTACCGATTCGACCGATATACCCATGTTCGATATGTTAGCCCGTTTCGTTTCTTCCACGAAATTGGAAAACGGCGTGTTCGCCGACGTATTCACCAATACGAACGATATTAGTACCGGTAGAGACGCTCGCTTGGTTATAGTGCACCCGTTCAATTGGTACATATTGAATATGAATTCGAATATATACGTATATTCTACGTCAGCCAACGATACGAACAAGTGTTCGGAAGGATACAATAATACGTTTGTTAAATTGAAACATCCGTCGAGCGGTCACTCGCTTCAAAATTTACATACAGTTTGCTTGCCCGTTAGCGTTTCTGATCTGTTGATTCATTTCAAGCGTAAGGTGCGCACTAGAATGAAAATAAGACCACACGAACGGTACGACAATAGGAAAATCGTGACTGTCGTAGATGTTATAAATCAATTGCTTTCGTCGGGAGCGATCGTAAATTACATACCGTCCATCGCGAATAACACGAACGCCGTCACATAAGAATCTCTCGTTATCACGAAAACGGAACAAGATATAAGATAGGTATGGATCGCATCCATCGCTAAAACGTACAGTATTCACGAAAATATAAACGAATAGAACGATGGCATTCGTACGTTATTTCCCACGAATAGGTCTTCTAGATGTTCAGATGCTTCAAGACTATTCGACGGGCAACTTCATCGTAAAAGAAATCGCCTGGAAACAAGTAAACTATCCGTTCGACATCGAAGATTACAATTACGGAGCGACTCGCACTAGTTATTCGTACGACATTCGCAGCATCATGTTTTCCATTCCCAAATTCAAGTTGTACGGCGACGACAGATCTCCTTACAGGCATAGCAATATACGTAAAACTAATCGTTATTTGACGGCGAATTACATAATGATCGACGGATCGGTCGGACACGTCCCGTATGCCGACGATATAGTATACGATATTCTGAGTCAATTCGACGTGATCTTCGTGAAAGGTTGGAATAAACGATATAATCTGTTGCGTTTGTTGGACAGGATAGCATCGTCGCAGTCGTCGTCGATCGATTATGGCACCATTAAATCGATCAAAATCATAGATATCGATACGGACGATAAGATCGAAACGATTTATCCGCTATCGGTCTATTATAACGATCGCTCGCTGTACGACCTGAGGAAATCGTTGTGCACGTACGATCACGGACGGTGTTCCGTATTCAACGTGTTCGTGATGTTCGTTTATTGGTGGTGTCCGTTGTCGACTACGCTATATCGAAATAGTCGGAAGCAATAATAAGATGTTGAAACGGAATGCTCTCATGTCTAACGAAGCGAATAATAAGTCTTCCGTGTTCGATATCGACTACAAAATTGACGGTCCTGGACCGAACGTGTTACAAATTCTCAAGTACGTTTCGATCGCAGTGGCATGTTTTATTTTAACTTTCCTAGCGTATTACGTTATGTTTGCGAGAGATAAAACGTCTCACGATTCCGATCAAAAACATTGGACGGACGAACACGCTCGACTGATGCAACAGCAACAACGAGAACGAGACCGGCAACAACAAGAGCAGCAGCAGCAGCAGCAACAACAGCGACGAGAACAAGAGCAACGGCGGCGACAAATATCGATCGACGAACGACGAATCGATCGATCACATCGATATGATTCGGTTCCGGTTCCCGTATCGAACAACAGACCGTCATCGATGGATAATCCACAAAATATATCGGACCGTTACGATCCACGACGACGTCAAGAATCGCGTAACGGATTACGTTCGGCGACGTCAACAGCGTCGTTGCCGTCGTCGTTTCCGATATCGAACGGCGGCGGCGTCGATAAACCGAACGACGTGTGGTCGAGCAAAAAATCGAAAAATACTCCGATGGGTAGCATAATATGGCACGACGGAATGAGTCGTATATTAGACTTGAACGTTCTATTAGATATGGTACCGATTATATCGATCCGTAAAAGCGCGGAGCATCTCGTCGATTATTACGTAGCACACTCTCGTCAGAATACCGATCAGAATATCGTTATCGAACGGTACCGCTACCCGTATAATCACGAATCGTTCAATACGAAATCGTGGACAGAACTCGTCCCAGATAAATCGACAAAAGGTATAAAATTGAAAACGCAAATTGGTACCAACAAATATTCCTACGTGGCGTCAACTCTAGAAATTACCGACTACGAACTATGGTCGGTCAAAGATCTATTAACGTGTGGCATCCTAATTAGCGAGACTGCCGGCGACAACGACAACGTTATATACAGTACGATTAATGACGGTAACGCTATTAACGTGTTCGGTGGGTTACACAAGAAATCTAGCCAGCTTCAAACTCTGATTATGTATAATAATCTCAAGTGTAACGTGACGGGAAAAAAGAATATGTCGGTAGGAGTATCGGCGGCCGTCGTGAAGAATCGAAACGCGCTGTCCGATCTGTGGGCCGAAACGAAAAAGTTACTTTTCGGTAAGAACATCGACAACTTCGAATTCTTGACGGGCAGGCAGAACGCGATGGTTCGTATAGTGAAGAATAAATACGGTGTCGTTCAAAGGTCGAGCTCGCCAACGTTAAAGACCGACGTATTGATCCTTTTGCACGCCACCTACGCGATTCAACTGAACGATTCCGACGATGTCGATTATAACATGAAAACGTTCGAACAGGACTTCAGTCGTTCCGAATTGTCACAATATTTGACATTGTTGTATTGGGGCAACTCGAACGGAACTTTCCGGACCGATTATTTGGATGAATTTCCTGCATCCGTCGCTTTGGACACCAATCGGCATTCTCAGCGAAAGAAATTTGCGCTAATCGACGTTTACATGGCGGACGTGAACAGTGTCATAAAGTATGGCTATTCGATCGAAAGTTATCGAACAGATAATTTAGCTCTTTATCACGGAGACAACTGTGACTGGTTGAAGACGATAAAGTTCTCCATCCTTCCGAACGACCGTATCGTACATAAGCGTACGAAACGATCCGCTTCTATCGAACCGGTCGACGACGAACCTATCTACGCAGAATTGGAGAATTTCAACGCTGTCCTCGAAGAAACGTCCAGCGTATCGACGATGCAGTCGGACGTCGACGATAGCTGTACCGAAGATTATAGCGACAACGACGACGACGACGACCGCGACGATAATACGAACACTACAAAATCGATATCCGATCTTCTCGACGCAGCGAATAACGACGACCGGGACAACGAGCCGTCGTCACGCGTCGAAAAAACATATACCGACGCGACGCCGCGTTACGATATAAACGAACACATAGAAGAGCTAGAACGGATGAACGTGACCGATTACAACGCGGAAATGAACGGTATGGCCCTATGAGATAAGACATGAACACTGGCACGAGAAATATCACCGATATCATGAACGGCATTGCTGGTGCCGCCGACACCACTTCTGGATGGGTCGGTCTTTTCGACAACATCACGTTGAGCGATGCCATATCGCTGGCCATGTGCTTCTCGGTAGCTTGTTCCCTATCCGGATTCGTCATTTACTCGCTCAAGCGTTTTCGCAAAATACAAAAGATACGATATCACGCGTTAATATTGAACGAACGTGAAAATAAGACCGTAGTATGACGTTCCAAGCGTTCGTATACAACGTCGATGCGAAAAATCTGACGATACGTTCCGTTATTCCGATAGACACGTTCGATAATGTGACGACTGTGTCATCGAACGGAGGTATAGTCGACGACTTTCACGCCGACGACGAAGTCGACTTATCCGTGAAAATTGGACATTTCGCATTGTACGATATCGACTCGACCGAAAGCAGTACGATCAGAGGGATGTTAATATTGGAAATTCTATCGAAACGATCTGCCTTCTACGACCGCGGGAGCATCGGTGATGGGAACGACGGTTGGAACTTTATGAGAAAAAACAAAAATACACCTTTACATCGTTTATTCAATGAAATTAATTCACAATATGTGATTACGTAATATAGCTTTGATTTTACCATTATTATCTGCCTCGAATTTGTCATATCTAATTTTATATTGTACTAGTTCTACGTGTCGCAATAAAAACAATAATTCTTCGATATCTTCTTCTTCTTCTTCTTCTTCTCCTTTTCCTTTTACGTTACTCGAAACGACGACGGGAGCAGTCGTGGTGGTACTATCGATAGCGGTACGATTGGTGGTAGTGGTAGTGTACTTCGGGTTGTCGGATACGTGCTGTTTTTTTCGTATGACGAATTCGATCAGGACGATGTTGGAGTCCATGCCGGTCGAATACCATCGCAGTTTATTAGCATCGAAATCGCGTATCGTTAGATCGCGGGCGAGGAAATCAAAGTTCTTTTCGTAGCTGGTTAACGTCGATTTGCACAAGTCGTAAATCAATTCGATCGTTTGATACAATTTCAATTTTACGTATAAACTTTTCGTTCCGTCGCCGAATATAACTATCGCCAATTTACCGTCCGTCCGTTCCGACGAACGAGCAATTTGTTCGTCGTGTCGCGTTGCGTTCCGTTTCGAATAGAAAAAATAATCGTCGAACAAGTGTAGCGGATAATCGTAATGATAATAGGTGAAATGCTTATCGTCGTGCTTGTGAAATTTCGAGATCAATTCTAGCGAATATATCGGATCGATTTCGTGAAAAGTTCGTGCGATTCTCGTGATGGTGTCCGTTTCGGCGCACGGCTGACTCTTCGTGTTGGGATCGCTCGAATCGAACGCGAATCCGTGTAATTGATTTTTACCGTATAAAGATACGCCGTATATTTCCGTCACTACGATATGATCTTGGCTGATGTCGTTCATACCGCTCGTCGTGGCATCGTCGTCGTCGTCGTCGGCGTCGTTCGAAAACATCTCCACTTGCACTATCAATCGTTGTAAGCAGTACGACGGCAAATCGAATTCTCGCAACGCCTTCACGGTACGCACGACGATTTTGTCATTTTCCCATACGCCGGTGCCACGTATACCGTTCCATTTGGGAGCTACGAAAACGTTGGTCATGTTCGAGCGTGCGTCGAATCGTACTTTCGACATGAACTTGCCGTATTCGTGGGTGAAATTTCGCGCGTAATCTTGCATCAGTTCACCGATACGCTTTTCATCGCCGATACAAATACGCTTGGCACCCACCACGATTTCACGTAGCAACGGTACGGGTATCAGAGCGAGTACGTCGTCGACGAACGCTCTTATCGTTGCGGACGACATCGACTTATCGTGACATAGCTTACTGTCGAATTCTTTCTCGAATTCCAAATAGTAAAACTCGTCCATGGGTCTTCGCCCTTGCTGCGTTCCACCGAAACTGTAACCTTTACCGATCGAAAAACGTACCCTTTTATCGGGGAAATTTCTCAGACATATTCGTGACTGACCGAAAATCGGTATGAACGAACCGTCGGTATCGTTCGAATTATCCAGCACGGTCCGTTTGAACTCTTCGTAAGTGAGACTTTCTTCGTAGCTACGTTTCCACGTACATTCCACCAATATCTCCGTTCGTTCGTCTAACGTGAACGGCACTATCGTCGACGATCTGGACATCGTTCGTTTCCTTTGGAACGAGAATTTATCGTTAAATGTTGCGGACGACGACGACGACGATACTAATCGTTTGATGTTCGCATCGTTGAGCATATCGTCGTGTAACGGATCGATTAATTTCTCTATATCTGCGTAGGGTATAGGTTGAACGTCTTTAACGATGACACGATACATTCCTTGAAATCGATCGTAATCGTCGTCGCGATCCGTACGAATGCCATAATCGCTTTCCTCGACATATCTTTTGATCTCGTCCAATCGCGTCGTCGCCTTTCCGCTATATCTGATGTTGGTTTCGTAACACCACGTTTTGTCGTCGCCGTATTTATCCAGTACGAATTGACCGGTATCGTAGAAACTTTTAACGTCCATCAGTAACGTGACCGTAAGTTCTTTCTCTTCTTCGAGTTGCTGCATGTAGCCACTTTCTTCCCTCTCCGGTCCACGTCGAAATAATCGCTAACGGAACTACCGTGATAACGGTATGGTGGTGGTGGTGGTGGTTGTTGTCCCGTTGGCGGTGACGGTGTTGTATGAACGTAGGTTAGAGGGAGACTATACGGAAAACGGATAAGACGGTTCTTTGCGCCTTCTACGTTTGATATCGTTATTATCGTCGTTTTCGTTCGGCTTATCCGAACCGCTTCTTCGTCGTTTAGAACGTGAAGTTTCTTCGTCCATAGGTATTTGTGTATCGTTCGTTATTCTATCGACACAAATAAATTGATAAAATAATATAGGTCGTTTTTTTTCTACGAATATAACCGTACAGCCGGGGAGATGATGACGACGATAATCGGCGTGACATCTAACGTTGGCCGTCAATATATTAGAAATCGAATTTTCGAATAACGCAAAAATAACTTCCAACTGGTGAAAATTTATCAACAATCTGGTACCGAATTTGTACGGATGGCTATTATCGACGACGGCGTTTTCGGAGTTGAAACAACGCAATAAGCCGTACGATAACAATCGAATACTTCGCTCGCTGTTGACGTACGAAGGTTCCGGAAAACCTTCGACGACGACATCGATATAGTGTACGGGTCTGACGTTATTATGGAAATTACTCGTCGTATCGTAGAATAACTGTTCGTTAGTCAGGATGATGGAAGGCGGTGGTGTCGATGGAGAGCGACGACGTTCATTTCTCGACCCCAAAACGACCAGCGTGAAATGTGGTAGGTGACGGGTATGGTCATCGGCAAGGAGGTTACGTTGTTGTTGTTGTTGTTGTTGATCGACACCGTCCAGTTTGATTCTGTTCAATCGTATCGACGTATAATTCGATCCGTTCGTATCGACATCGTCCGTCGAAGGATGATCAGAAGGAACAGCAGAAGAGGAAGAAGAAGAAGAAGAATAAGAAGAAACGGTATTATCGTAATACCACGTTTCGTACGCGTACCACTGTCGATCTATTGAAAAAATTATCTGATCGGTAACGATAAGTATCGTCGTCCAATCGATATTTTCGAACGTATCGTGGAATATTCGAGCCTTGATCACCACGTTCGATTTTTCCGTATACAGCGTAACGTGTTTTTCCAACGTGGATTCCATCTTACTGTAAGATGCTCGTATTAATCGTGATACTATGTTCTTTGTTGTTTTTAATCTTGTCGATCGTTACAAATAAATCTACGTTAGACGAGCGGCCTCCAGATTTTGACGTGATCGTCGCAGACCGGCAAACGAAATTAGCGATCATCAATTATTGTCACTATCTACGACGACGACGACCGTCTTTAAAAGGCTCGTCAAAACTTTATTTCCCGTACATTCCAGTCGTTCTTCCCGATCACTCAGACCCTGTTTCTCGTTCTTCTCCTTCGTCTTCACCACCACCACCACCACCACAACCACCACCATTGAGAATACCTGTATATGAATTGAGTTTTCTCGATAACGATAGTACCGTTCAAATCAGACCGTACAAATACGTTGACTTACCGTTGACGCGATCGCGTTTGTCGTTGTCTAGGTCGCTACGGAAAAAATTCAACGTAAAATATATGTTTCGATTCGATCGAGGTACGTTCGACGTCGTTAGATCGATCGGACAGGAGGAAAATTTCAAAGTATCGGCCACGCTCGAAAATGTCCACGTAGAATGGCTAGATAAATCGATAACGATAAAATTGCCGCACCGATTCGACCCCACAGACAACGAACAATTATTCCCCGTGAATATATGCGAAGCGGGTGATGATATTCGCCGCACGCCCGCGTTTCCGATTCCTATCACCGGTTCGTTTTCCGACAACACGATATTGCAAGTATTCTCGGACGACAGGGCGTTATCCGAGTCTCGTTCTTTGGCGGGGTTCGGTCTAATCGGATGGAAATATAGATCGAATCAATACGGTCGCTGCGACGGCGACGACAACGCCATGTTCACTTTACACGACTGCCCGGAGCGCACGATATACGGAGGTGCGGGTAGATGCTTGTCGGTCGACGAGACCACTCAAACGTGCTTGCGTCATCCCGCGTTCACGATCGAACATCCGATCGATCGAGCGAAATATTTTCAGTGTACGAACGAGTTTCCATTTTACGAGGAGAAATCTTGCGGATCAGACGAAACATTTTCGGTCGAAAGTTTGAAATGCGAATCGAAAAACGTATGTCGCGACAGGTCCAACGGTAAACTCGCCATGCCTCGGTCGTTGCGAACGATCTATTCGGGCGAAACGTACGTCGAATGTATCGGCGGTCGGAGTTACGTGAGAGATTGCGCCGTTAAATACGTTAACGCTAAATTGACAGAACTCGGAGACGGATGTTGCGACCCCGAGTGTAACGGCAAAGCCTTCGGCGAGGGAGACACGGTTGTCGTGATCACCGTCCAAAACGTACGAGATCGCATAAATCTAATAGAATACCCGGGCGATGTGATCGTTTGCAACGGAGGTTTGAGAACTCCGTTCGACCGACAAGGTCTGGTAGATCAACGACCCACGCTTGTGACGAGACGAGAGGTCGTGAATAAATCGCACATGGCCAAAATCTACGCTTCCGCTAGCACGAACATGGACGTTGTACGGCTCAAACGCTACGAACTGATCGCCGAGTACGAATTACCTTCTTTTATTTTCGCACGAGACGACGGTGGGAAGGTGTCGAAGAAAACGTTGCATACGTTTCGTGACGCGCCGGAATTATTCAAAACGGGTAAAATACGTGTAATATCGTCTTTCACCGCAGACAAATCCATGTACGCGTTCCTTCGTTTCTCTATGTACCTGAATATCGAAGAGAACATCGCAACGTCCCTCACCGACGATCTGATATTGGAATCGCGCGGAACGGTACCACCGCGCGTTTTATCTTCGACGGAAGCGGATTATTTCCGATTCGACAGATCGAAAGTATTCGGTCTGACGAATATCCAAGCTTGCTCGTGGAAAAGCAAGGATAAAGTTTTCGTATTCGACGAGGCGTACGATGACTTTCTAGAAAACGTCGTTTCTCCTACGACGACCGCGACGAACGTAAGTAACGACGCGTTCCTAACCAACCATTTGTATCATACCGACCTGTTAACTTTACCGATCGTATCGCAACATCGTTCGATACCGCTCGTCGAAATGAACGAAGACGAATGTTTACGGACGTTTTACGAAAGTGACGATCATCCAAGTCGAATCGGAGGGTACGAATTGAAAAATGAACATCTAAACGATATCGGAGTAAAGACCGATACGTTCGTGGAATTCGCTTGTTCGTTGGTGGGATTTCGAACTGACGCCGGAAAAATGTGCGCGATAATGAAAGATGCGATATTCGCACCACAATAAAAAGACACGAGCGAGGAACCGCCGTCTCATAACGACGATGACTACCACGTACACGGGAGCTATAATACATATTTTCATTTCGCTATTCTTCTTTTTCTACAACATACCGTCGTTCGTCGATAACGTTTCGATTCTGTACGCATGGTATAGCAATACAGATGGCAGTGTAGAATTAAACGAGGAACGGGAGTGCGAAAAAAAATCGACGAGCGGTGTGCGAAAACTGTAGAGCGATGGCCAAATCCGACGGTCATTACGCGACCCCGAAAGTGCCGGCGGTGCCGGTCGAATGTGCGAGTCCAGCTTGCTCGATAGAAATCGATACGTCGAATCGAGATGACATTCGGTGTTCTGCAAACAGCGATGTCACTCTTGCCGGTTATATTCCTATGACGAGCATAACGCGTTTGAAGAAATTTTCCGTCGACGTTGATCACATATACGAACCTATGGACAATGTACTGTCAACGTCGGAAGGAACATCACATGGTGCTGTACAGTCTTCGTCGTCGTCGTCGTCCTATACGGCTTGCGATGCCGGACAATGTTCGACAATAATCGAAACCGACGGTGAGAATATTACAAAACCGACACGATCCCAGTATTATCGTCATCAGAGCGATGACGGTGCGTCTTCGTCTACGTCGCCGCAAAATTATTACCCAAGAACGGAATATTTGCCCGACGCGATCGATTTGACATCCGAAACAGATGCGTTTATCATCGATGGACCTACAGCGACAGCAGCAGCAGCAACAACAGTAACAACAGCAACAGCAGCAGTAGCAGCACCTTCTTCGTATCAATCCGACAATTATTATAAAATTTTATTATGGATCACGATGACGATCGGAATAGCTTCGCTGTTTTGTTCGTGGACTTCGGTGTATTTTATAATGAATCCATCGTCCCCGCCTTCCGAATTGTGCGTGAATTTTTCGTATCCGCTCGACTACAGATGGTCGTACATGAAATTGCTCGTATCGTCGGATTTTTTGGTAAATCTAACAGAAAGAATTGATCATATGAAGATTCTATCGGACAATCGCATAACGTTGAACGAAACGCGATTTCTGTTCTACTATACCATAATGACAAATGCGAATTATTATAATCGGGTCCCCTCCGTGTGTCTCGAGCGGTACATCGTATCTGGATTCGACGAACGATACGTTAGAATAACATCGCACGATAATTTGGGACGTTTCACGAGACTGTGTCGATTTATTGATGTTTTGGGTAAAATTTTAGCGATACATCACGACAACCAATCGCTGTATTATTTTTTAGATCAGAACGTTGAATTTTCCGAACTTGTCGATATAATTCAGTGTTACGTTAGAGCCTTGGAAAATTTGATACATCGAAAGGAGAATCGTCGTCGCTACTCTCAAGAAAGATCGGATTTCGAAAAAATTGCGTTTTACAACGTGATAATAATTACTTTAGAATTTTATCGTGAAATTTGTACTGTCTGATGTTTGTTTTAACCCATTTACCTCCAACGCGACCGCCATGAAATACGAATTTTACCATTATAAACATTTGGAGCAACTACATTCGGTAGCGAATATTTTACAGTTTCAATTTCCGAATTACCGAATCTGTGGATGAGATAGGTTTAATATTGTACGATCTAACCTCAATCGACTCGGCTATTGGAACTGAGTACTGCGTTCATTTGTTTGTGACGAATAAAAAATATGTTCTTAAATGTTTTTGTTTTATTTTCCTATTACATATTTATTAAAATGTTAACCATGCACTGTAATTTCACGATTCTATCTGCACACGGTTCGTCTCGCGCATGTGTGTCTGTACAACCTAACACGTCGTGGAAATCGTCCAAAGTAAAGTCACGATGATTGACATCGTTCGTAACGATCGTGCGACTCCATACCATTGTACGCACGGGAAATTTGTATAAATCGTATCGTATCAAATTCTTCAAAGTCGTCCCCTTCAATGAATACCACTCAACCGTCGTTGTTATTCGGTCGTTAGTAATTAGCAATACCAAACCTCTATTGTCGTATACGAATCGGAAATATCCGTCGAAAAATTCTTCATTTTTATCGTCACTCCAGCTCACGATAATCGCCGGTGACTCCGGACAGTGACGACAAATAGTATCAATCACCGTGATCGGCGAAACATTCTTGCTGGTATCTTCCCATACCCCGGCCAAAACATGCTTTCGAATACGATCCAATTGATCATCCGACATTTCTCGCAAAAATACAAAGTCATTAGTAATCTGAAATTTTCTTTCGGTATTCAAATTATGTGGAACGCCATTCAAAACTGTAGTCAGATTCCCTCGCCTAACAGCTGCGGCGATATATATAACATTCGAAGCACAACGTAAACATTCCATACTAATAAAGACAGCGTTTGCGATCAGAGACTTGCAACTTTTCTCGGTCAGAGCCCAACAGCTATCCTCGATGACTTTATCGCGGGTGTGAACGATGAAGAAATCACCATATCGAACAGTCATCGACGCATCTCGTGAATCAGAATATGTACTCGACCAATCTTCCACGTCCGAAACACCCAAAATGTCAATAACGGACGAACTATCCGATGAAGTCACCTCGGCACATTCCTCGTCGTTTTCAGTAATAGCTACCGGAATAACGGACGAATCATCCTCAATTCGTTTTTCGATAATATATTCCGATGAGATCACCTCGACACCGTCGTCGTCACATATGATAGGTACAGTCAACACTCGTTCACTATTTTCGACTTTTCTCTTTTCTGTGATAGCTACCGGAATAACGGACGAATCGTCCTCAATTCGTTCTTCAATAATATATTCCGATGAGATCACCTCGAAATTGTCGTCAGGTACCGTCAAAACTCGTTTACTTTTTTTGACTTTTTTTTTTCTGAATATTCGATGTGCACATTTTTTCGAATTAGCACGTACGTGATCCAAACCGCCACACGTTTTACACTGCATATAGACTGAAAGTGACACACGAGCACCACCTATCGAACATTTTATACAGAATGAGGCAACTCGATGAGATACACTGTGACTAGTGTACGGATGAGTGCCACCTGTCGGATTGTTATAGAAATTTCTTGTTATAACATACGGAGCGTCACCTGTTGAAATGTAATGCGATCCCGTTGAGGTAATGTAAAAAGCGCCATCTTTTGGAATATAATACAATTCCGATGTGATAACTTGATGAGCGCCACCTATCGAAATGTTATATCAATTTGATACAGTAAGCAGATGAACGCCATCTGGCGGAGTTTTTTCAAACTTTCATCCAACACGTACAGTGTGAAACGTACCATAGACATACTATGTATTCTCAAGAAATTACTAAATCTGTAGATGGGGTGGGTTTAATTTTGCACAATCTAACCTCAATCGACTTCGCTCTCAGAACTCTGAATTGAATCTGATCAAAATTTTACCCCTTCTACCGTGATTTTCGTCAGAAATCAGTAGATTTTAGGATTTTCGTGACGTCAATTGGCTCTAGTCCAATGAGAATCGAGTATTCACTCAGCTGACCCCAAATTAACTATATAATCAGCAAGCTTCTCGCCCGCGATCCTAAACCTCCTTGACCAGAGTAAGAACAACGTAGTAGTAAGAAGGAGCAGGCCGTCGCGGAGGTTATATATATAATATATATATATTATATATATAGGGGTGCAGGGGTGCTATGGGGGTACGTGGAGCCCCCTTGACTGTTTAAACTTGGCGTTAGCTTCTCGCGAGAACTGAAAGTTGCTTTCCACAATTTTCGTTGCCCCCGTGATACGTCACGTCTACGTCACGTGATGACGAGTCATAGCTGTAAATGTTTTTGCAGCTCGAAGAAATCCGCCGATGGATTTCGTTCCAACAAATTTTACTCGCGACGAAACTGTTTCTCGACAGAGCTAGTGCGCATGACGAGGAACTTGTAAGTTTGGAGATTCGTTCGACGAGAGATTCTAGGTGGACAAAGTTTGTTCATCAAAAAATATTTTACGATTCCATTTCTCGAACGAGATTCACGTTCCACGTTTTTACAGCTCGAAGAAATCCAACCGGTGAAAATTCGTTTCAACAAATTTCATTCGAGACAAAACTGTTTCTCGATGATGCTAGTACGCATGACGAGGAACTTATAAGTTTGGAGATTCGTTCGACGAGAAATTCTAGGCGGACAACGTTGGTTCATCAGAAAATATTTTACGATTTCATTTCTCGAACGAGATTCACGTTCGAAGATTTTACAGCTCGGAGAAATCCACCGGTGAGATTTCGTTTCAACAAATTTCATTCGAGACAAAACTGTTTCTCGATGATGCTAGTACGCATGACGAGGAACTTATAAGTTTGAAGATTCGTTCGACGAGAGATTCTACGCGGACAACGTTGGTTCATCAGAAAATAATTTACGATTTCATTTCTCGAACGAGATTCGCGTTCGAAGATTTTACAGCTCGAAGAAATCCACCGGTGAGATTTCGTTTCAACAAATTTCATTCGAGACAAAACTGTTTCATTCCTTGAACGAGAATTACGTTCAAAGTTTTGTAGCTCGAAGAAATCCACCGGTGAGATTTCGTTTCAACAACGAATCGTTCGACGATAGATTCCGAGTCGACAAAGTTTGTTCATTTAAAATGTTTTACAATTTCATTCTCCGAACGAGAGAATCGTGGAAGTTGGTCGATGAACAATCCAGTCGATAAAATTTCTCTACGATAGAATGAATTTCATTTTCCGAGCACGACTTACGATTTGAACGAAAGACGAAAAATTTACAATAAATATCACATTATATATTTTTCAAAAATAAAATAATTGAGCACATTTTTGAGCATACATCGTAATTTTTTGCTTCTAGTCTCACAGGACTGTTGCTGGTCATGATGTCCGTGGCCGGTGGCACTCCCACATCCTAACACATCGTGGAAATCGTCAAAGGAGAATTCACATTTCCCCGCGAAATGATAATCGGTGGTAGTGTGGTTATAAGTCAATATTAGAGCATCGAACGGATGGTGGAATAATTCATATTGAACGATATGTTTGAACTTTGTGCCTTTCAGTGTATACCACTCGACTTTTTTCGAATATTGCTGATTACCCAACGTGAGAACTATCGTCGCCCTATCGTTATCCCACGTTTTATGTAAATATCCGTCGAAGAAATCCTTGCAGGCATTCTCGTACCAATTCACGATGATCGGTAATGGCTCGGGGTCGGTGAGAATATTTTGGACAATCAGATTCGGTGAAACAGTCTTCTCTTCTATTTCCCAGGTGCCACAACGTAAATTTTTGATCATACCAGTAAATTGATCGTTTGTCATGGCCCACAGTTCTCCCAGCTCTCTGAATTTTGTAATAATTCTCCCAGTTGTTGAATTATACGGTGCGCCATTCAAATGAGTAGTTTGGTCTCCGCGTGTGCCAACAAATTCGAAATATATTTTTTCCGAACAATATTTATAATATTCGCAATCGATGAAAAAAATTCTGTCAATCAATGTATTGCATAGCCTCATTGTATCGATGTATACTTTTTCTTCCGGGTCGTTGTAGCATTCCTCAATGGCGGTTACCGGTTCTTCTATTTCTTCCGTCAAACGATCCTCCTTGTTTTGCACGTATATTCCCAACAAACTGTTTAGGGTTGTTATTTCATTTCCGATGGTATTTACTGTTATCTCGTTCACGATCGGGGATTCAGAGTCGGTCGATAATTGTCCTTTATCGTCGATGTTGCGTTCGCTGTCGTGGGATTCATCACTTGGTTCTGCTCCATTTTCCGATGATGCTGCTTCGAACCATTCGTCGCCTTCGTAATCGTTGTCGTCGTTAACGCTACTTGTATCAGATTTGATATTAACATCTTGTTGTGGACCTGGGAAATCTTCCTCCATCGATGAATATTCGTTGTCGTTTATTAATTTTGGATATCGGTTGATATTGTTCGAAAATTGATTCAATTTTCCCAATATCCACAGGATGAACTTGTTTGCACGTTTCATGATGTTGGACTGACTGAATGTTCGCACGGAACGCGTTATTTTATACCTTTCGATTTGCTAATGTGCATTATATTTTCAAACGAATATTTTATTAAAATGTGAATACAACACTATATCGGTTTGTTATTTGGTTCCGTCGCCTATCGCGTTATCGATGTAGTCGTACATTGAGCAATAATGATCGACTTCGTTCTTGCATTTCATAATTTGTGAACCATGTTATATAAGCCTTGCGATGTCAACGGAAGAAACAGTATCGTCGCAACTTTCACGTGTTTCACATCGCTAGATTTCAATAGCTGTAATAATAATAATAATAATAATAATAACAATTGGTTCTGTTCGCGCCATAAGAAGTCGTTCAAAGTTATTGAGAAAATATTTTCAACGTTGTTGTTATATCGAATATATTATCCCCAGCAATGGCCGGAGATGGTTGTTACCAAAATGTAGGAGCGAAGATGGCCGAAGCTAATCGTTATCAGAATATCGGAGTGCCATCGATGCCGTCCGAATATGCCAATTTCGATGGCACACTAACGACGGGGAATCGAACGATTGCCGATGTTGGTCCATATCAGAATGTCGGAGTGCTACCAGTGTCGCTTGCTGCTCGTTTAAACTCTACACCGAAAACAAATCGAATCGATACAAAGCCAGCAGGCGATGTCGTTACTGTCGCTAGTTATATGCTCATGAATAGCAGGTCGGCATTAGGAGAGATCCCTGGTAAGGACGAAAAAGATCATATATACGAAAGTATGGATGATATACCGCGAACGGGAGTATGTTCAAATACATCATCGCAAGAAAGAAAACATCTATTGTCCAGTATTAGCAGTGATTCGGAACATCGTTCGGTAACTATTGAAAATGACGATAATTTCGTCAAATCGTCGCAGGTACAGTGTCGTTGTAATCGAGATAATGACCTCCCGTCGTCGTCGTCGTTTTCTTTTTCTTCGTTGTGGGGATCGAAGCAATCATCACCGTCCGATAATTTCGAACTAACGAAAAATATTCCCAATACGGCAGTACCGAGATACGAAAGGGGTCCTTTCATAGTTGGAAAACCTGTAGTGGTGAACAGATCGTTATCGTGTCGTGGTCGGTCCAGTATATTACTGATGATCGTAATAATCGGACTAATTTCGGCACTGTGTTCGTGGGTTTCCATATACTTCATATTGAAGTCTTCGGATTCTTCGGAGTCGTGCAAAAATCTATCTCGCTTGCACGATTATGAGTGGTCCTATATCACATTGCTCGTGTCGTCGGCATTTGTAGTCAATTTGACTGAAAAAATTGGCGGCTATGTGGAAGTCTTACACGATGGCCGCATAAGATTGAACGAAACGCGATTTCTATTCTATTACACGGTAATGACCAATATGGATTATTACAATTACGTCTCGTCCGAATGTTTTGAACGATATGTATTATCTGAATTCGACGACCGCGATATGTCTAACGAAAAAATCGAAATTGAATATTCTAGAAGAATGTGTAAGTTTGTGGATAGTCTCAAGAAAGATATTCTTGTTCATCGCGATTATGAAAATATTCAATATTATTTCGATCAGCATGTAAAATTTTCCGATCTCGTCGACATCGTTCAGTGCTACGTTAGAGCTGTCGAAAATTTGGTCCATCGAAAATATGTGCGTCGACGTAGTTTGAGCGAACGACTTGGTTTCGAAAAAATTGCTTTATATAATGTTATTATCCTTACTGTAGATTTTTTCGACAATATATGTGATTTATAGCTGATTTGTTTTTTTTTTTTTCGTTGTCGTAAATGTTGTAACACATTCAGGGATTATAGTGTGATTTCTACGGATACCCGAGTTACAACATGCAAATAACATAAGATTATACACTTTAGCCAGCTACATACCCTAGCCGCGACTGGCGAGTTTCGCACCGTCTATTCTATAGAATAGACAGATTATACACATTAGCCGTGTCATATATAAATAAGTTAATAAAATCATTTCAGGCAAAAAGCCGTAAAACTAAAAAGTATGCGCAAATCACACAGTATAATAATAATATGTATGACCATTAATTAAGAACAAAGCTTGTAAATGAAATATTGTATACTATGTTTGTAAAATAAAAATAAGGTGCGTTAAAAGGAAAAAGAAAAAAATGTTAATCTGCCAATTCAACATTTTTTTAAACCGCGTTGGGAGGTGTAGTATAGTAATCCTCCATTCCTATACGATATTCCCTAAAAACCCTAAGTTATAGAATTCGATCTTATTCTTATTAAGTAATGTTATTAAGCATATATTGATAACTCATAACTGACCCACTAACAACATGTTGACTATTACACATTGTTTAGCCCAAGATAACCTTGACACACAGAACAGGGTATGTCGAGGTAGTTATTGAGGAATCGATGTATATGCTAAAGACTAGAGTATGTAGAACAATAACATAAACATCACAGTAGATTATAATATATATAGTTATGTAGGATTCATACACATGCAGTTATATCATAATTATTCATATAAGATATTGATGTAAGATTGTACTATTATTATGTAGAGCAAGACTTTAAGTCGTTATGGCGTCAAGCTCCACAATTAAGTAAAGTGACTCTTTTATAAGTGATGTGTTTCCATCCCCTACACCTTCACCAGGACCACGGGTCAGTTAGGGCGAACCGCCCAACATTAAGACCTTTTCTTCCTTACAATAGGTATTTTTTGATAAACTATTACATGTCAGCGGGTAATTTAATTTTTCAGCATTAGCTAATTCCACCAAACACCTAGTAGGCAGAAATTGAGAACTTTTCAAACCGTATGTTACAGTTTGTAGTTGCAAACATTTAATTGGTTCATCAGGATGATCTCTCCATAATATATTTTGGAACTGCCTATGTGTTGGGTCAACAAGAAATTTTCGATACATCTGTTTTATATCTGTCATTAAAACATATTTATAGAACCTAAAATAGTGTCAAAATATTGAATAGTTCATTTTGAACAACATCTCCATTATTCATGAAGTCATTTACAGAATTCTTATTTGTAGTTTTCATACTACCGTCAAACATGACTCGTAAGTTTAGTACTTCGTTTTTGGATATTTATAACTGGATGATGTGCAAGGAAGTACACGGGTTCCTTATCTAAATCATATAATGATAAGTCAATAATTCTGGCATGACCTAAGTCCACATATTCATGAATAAAATCTGAATATTGTTCAAATAGTAAGGGATCTACCTTGAAACATTTTTCTAAATTAATAAATCGTTTGAATGTCAATGAAAAGGTATCACCCAAATTTATATTCTGAATACTACACTTCAGAGGTAGTTTCACTTGGCACCGATTGGCTATCCTTGTAAATGAATTTTTAAATAACGTTCCACAGGCTTCGAGTTCAGATGTATATTCATGAAAAATCTGAGGAACCTTTTCCGTTTCCCAAAATTTAGTAACCAATTCTTCTAGATTTTCTGTATTAATAGCAGGATGTCATGAAATACAATTGTTTCTAGAACTGGCCTTAAAATTATTGTCGAAATTAAACAATTCGCCAATATATCCAAATAATGTATTTTGGGCAATTAATTTCGTTGCGTTCAAATAATGCCTCTCTTTCAATAAAATTAGAAAGAACACATCTGCGCCCAATAACAGTGAAACAGTATCAGGCACATTAAAATCCCTATGAGCTAACTTTGAACTGATTCTTGTAGGGATATTAATTTGCGACAGGTCTATATTTTCCTGCTTTAAATTTATTGTTATCTTATTGACAACAGCTTAAACTAAGTTTATAATTATGAATACAAGAATACACAGTTATATTTGCCGAGTGTGTCACTTTTTTAGCAGTATCAACAATGCCTATTATGGAAAGCTTATCGTTGAAAACATTGCATAGAATCATATCGATCAAATCAGACCTTATAAATGAAACTTGACTACCCGTATCAAGAAAGGCTCTGACTAAAATAGGTTGATTATTTTTACCTATTACCTTATTATAGGTAATAGACATTAACATTGTTGTTCATATTGTTATTATTAATTTGGTGAGTAGACACCACTTGAATAGTGGTGTTTTATCTCAGGTTCAATTTTAGCATTAGGGGTATCTGCATCTTGTAAGGCTATTCATATTGTTATTATTAATTTGGTGAGTAGACACCATTTGGACAGGTTTCGTTTCTACGTGCAATAAAGTATTATGACCTTGGTTGCAAGTTTGGCATTTAAAATGAAACCTACATACTCCAGGATGGTTATTTGAACAAATCTTAAAGTATTTGTGACTATTTATAAAGCCTACTCTATCCTGTGCTTTTTAATAGATGGGGCCCCACGTGTATATCTTATTTATGTAGTTTTGTTGACTTTTAGTTAGAGACATAATGTTTACTACTTTTAACTCCCAGACTATGAATAGCATTAGATTTTGGTGAAATAAGATCATAGATTTGTAGCAAAGCTTATTTAAAAGATTCTAGAGTCGATAGGTATGCTTTTTCGTGGCCCCAAAGCATCGAAGGATGTAAAAATGTACTTGTACCCCTAGGAAGTATACCTTCGTCCATAGACCATTTTGGAAGTTTCTGAGCAGTATATAGCTATTTAAGATCTCTTGGCATTATTTCTACATCGTTTTATTATACATACACCTCCGAAATCAGTTCTCTTCGTGAATTATCACTTAATCCTTACATAGGTTACCGTCAAACCACGTCAAATCTTTATGATTTATTTTGAAGTACTTGCCGGCATTTTAGGAGTGACGACGTCGCATGCTACGTACTCAGTTCACTTTGACTAAATCGATGACGATCTTTCGAATGGTGAATTTTAATTGAACGTACAGAATTTAGTTTTCGATTTTGAGAAATTTCTTGCAATATGGCCGACAAAAATTGGTATTATATCGATTTGAATAAAAATATACCCAAATCTTCTGTCAGATTAATTAATTTGAAGTTTCTAAGAATGCGAAATTTCGCAATTTTATACGAAAGTTTGAACACTCAGAAGTCTTGAGCGCTTCTGGCTCCGGGATTTTCACGTGGCCTATCGAAATTAGAAGGTTCGAATTGTATAAAAACACAATTGCATGAAGGCCAGACGTCCTATGTAATAAGCTACGAACGAAATGATTTTGACATATCCCTCGAGGAGCTCGCTACGCGTCAGTTAGAGTTCATACATTTTACCTCGATCTTGTTAATTTGGAGCCGTTTCGAGCCCCTTGCGGCCGGCGCCAGCTGTGATAAAGTCTTTTTTGCTATGAGCCGCTAGCTTTTCCCCGCTTCGTGTATATGTTAGTAGCTAGAAAATTCCCTTTGGTACGTGGCACGTTAGACGTGTGTAGCTGAGACTTGAGAGTACCCGTTTCTATTTTAATTAAATTTTCCTATTTAAACGATATTTTGGGGCCCGAAAATGTGCCTAAGCAACGGCCCCGGCGATAATCTCACGACATGGAGCGAAAACGGCACGCGAAAAGTGGTCGTAAAACCGTATTAGGTACATAAAGTTTTCACTTTTCCAACTCGCCAGCTACGCGCTCCTCGCGTGAACGTAATTCGATTTTACTCAAATTGACCAATTTAAAACGGTTTTCGACTCTTTCTCGAGCTCGAACCCGTCGCCTATTTTAGCTTGTCGGGTTGAAAGTCGATCGTCGATATGGTCGAAAATCGCATATTCCTAGTGAGTTTTCTAGCAACTTGGGTACCAACTTAAACCGGCCAGTATTATAGTTGACTAGTTGATTTTACGGGCTACGCCCCGCTAAGCTACGCCCCGCTAAGTTACGCCCCGCTGACGTACAGTTGTTTTCATGTGCAACGTCTTTTTGAGGGTTTAGTCGGATAGTGCGTGGTAACCTTTATGTGAGGTGTATGGGCACCTTTAGGTTGTCACTTGTACAAACGTCAACTTGACAGTTGTAGGTTACATAGATATAATGCAAGGAACAACTGAGTAAATGGGAGTATTTCATTATTGAATTTTAATCCTACTATACCTCTTTCTTTTATGGAGTAACAACATTACTATTCAAGTAATCGAAGGAGATGACCCCACCCCCTTTTGGATGTGACTTATCATTTGGAAAAGTTTCCCAGTAAAAAAAGTACCCAAATAGAACCAGTATGTAGGAGGGTATTCCTTCTTATAATGTTAATTAATAAATATTGTGCCAATTTGGAATTATGTATTTTCTCAACATGCTACCTACAATTGACTTCTATTTGTTCATAGCTCAAACAGCTATTCACACTATTTTCAATCCAAATTACAGTCTCTGAGGAATGAGAAGAAGCTATTTTATAAAAAAATCTATAAGCCGTTGAAGAAACCTGAGCATTTTGTCTATCTGAAGCAGAATGACATTCTCTTTTGAGCTACCTTAACTATACACCTTCTTAGTATGCCATTAGAAAAGATTTCTCAAACATATCGGTAGTAGAACCATTGTAAAAACCAATTCCCAGTCTTAAAACTGTACGATTTACCCTTTTTGTTATAAATACAAAGATACAGAATTTATTCCTATTAGTAACTTGCAAAATGCAATTGTGTTTCGTTTGTACCTACAGGTCTCAAGCAAGTTTGTACATATCTATTTTTATTGCTAGATAGTCTCAGAGAAAGTTATGTTATCAAAAATCTACTACCCGTTGAGGAAGCATTTTTTCTCTTTTCAGCTTCGAATCTGATATACTTATGCCAGGAATAATGAAGAAAAAGGGTGCATTTCATTATTAAGTTTTCATCCTACCTTTATTCTTTTCATATATACATTTGCAAAGCTCAATTTAAAGTATCGAAACTGTACCATCTATCCTTTGAATGTATTTCCGTCATATCTCTTAATATTGTATAACATCCATAAAGTGATGTATACTTTGTTGAAAGTATACCTTGTGGTAGCAGATTAATTGTTTAACACTTTTATAATCATTTTCATGCATGTAACATCAGTTTTGGTGAAATTTTTCCACCAACTGACATATGTATAAAATGATACATCATGTAAATTGAACATTAAGAATGCTTTCCTTCCCAATAACATATGAAATACTCTTGTATACATCTTTTCCTTCCTTTATTTCATATGATTTAGGCCTAATTAGCATCCGATTCCTAAAAGATGCTATTATATCATAACCTTGTATCTACGTTGAAAATGTGAAATGTCAATTTAGATCCTGAAACATAATAAACCATACACATATATGAAAATGTCTTTATTGTAACTAAAATAACATTATTTGAATACTTTGAAAGGCTTGTACTATGAATTTGAACTAATTATGAGTAAATCCAATGTTCGTGGTGCTACATAACTCTGGACGATGCCACGTGTATAGTAGAATATGACAGATATCTTGTTATTTTCCTCGAAAATTTATTGTAGCCTTCTCGTAGATGATCTAGATACCTTTCCAAATCGTTTTTGTGTTTCTTTCAATCCCTATAAACTTTAATTTGTTCAAGAATATGTGTGTAGGTTAAACGTTGATAAATGATTCATATCTTCATATCTAAAATCAAATATATTAGCGCTATTGTTAAACATTGCTTACTTCTAGATAGTTTTTTGATAGATGAGGACCCCGATTCATATCATATTCAAGCACTTTTGAACGGAAACATGATGTTTACGATATACGTCTGACAGTTGGTTAATATGTTGAGACGTCGAAGTGTGAGACCATAGAGGTCTGATCGGGCTTATTTTGAAGGAATTCACGTCCGTAGATATGATTTCAGTTCCCCCAATAGTCTATAGATGTAGAAATGTACTTGTAGCCCTAGGAAGGATATCTTCGTCCATGGACCATTTTGGACACTTATACGCCGTATACAGCTTTTATTATTGCTTATACTTCATTTCATCATACAAACACCCCCGAAATTGATCATTTTCGTAAATTATCATCTGGATTGTCGTCAAACGACGTCGAATCTTTACGATTTATTTTGAGGTACTTAGCGGCATTTTTAGGGGTGCCAAAAACAACCACCAAAGTTCACCCGGAGTAAATCGATGACGATCTTTCCGATGGTGAATTTCAATTGAACGTAGAGGCTTTACTTTTCGATAAAAAAATTCCTCCAAGATAATTTTAAATATGGCCGACAAAAATTGGTACCGAATGGATTTGAATAAAAATATCCCCAAATTTTGCGTCAAATTAATTAATTAGAAGTTTCTGAAAGTACGAAATTTCGCAATTTTATACGAACGTTGAAACACACACAAGTCTTTGGCGCGTGAGGCTCCGGGATTTTCACGTGGCCTATCGAAATTAGAAGGTTCGAATTGTATAAAACCACAATTGCATGAAGTCCAGATGTCCTATGTAATAAGCTACGAACGAAATGATTTTGACAAATGCCTCGAGGAGATCGCTACGCTTCAGTTAGAGTTTATAATTTTACCTTGGTCTTGTTAATTTGGGGCCGTTTCTTGCCCCGTGCGAGCGGCGCCTGTTGTAATAAAGTCTTTTTTGCTATGGGCCGCTAGCTTTTACCCGTTTCGCATACGTGCATAGCTGAGATCTGAGAGTACCTGTTTCTATTTGAATTGAATTTTCGTATTTAAAAGACATTTTGGGGCCCGAGACTATGCTATAAAGTTGACCCGGTTCATAATCTAACGACATGGATCGAAAACCGCACTCCAAATGTCCCCTTAAAGTCGTAGGAGGGAGCACTATTTTTCACTTTTCTAAATCGCGTGCTACGCGCTTCTCACTTGAACGTCATTCGATTTACGGAAAATTAACTATTTCAAAACAGTTTTCGACCCGGTTCGGGGCTATCACGACCTTTTAAAAGGTTCAAAGTTTACATTTCGATCATATTCCAGGCTCGCTCTGCTCGCCTCATTTAGCTTGTCGGGTTCAAAGTTGACGGTGAAAATCGCATATTCCTAGTTACTTTTTTAGTAACTTGAGCACCAACTTAAACTGCCGCATATTCTAATACCGACTAGTTGATTTTACGGGCTACGCCCCGCTTGTTTACAGTTTTTTATGTGCAAACGCCTTTGTAAGGGTTTAGTCGGATGATAGTGCGTGGTAACCTTTATGTGAGGCGTGTGGGCACCTTTAGGTTGTCACTTTGACATACGTTAACTTGACAGTTGAAGGTTATATAGAGATGGGTACGCGTTTATAGAAAATTTCACTATTAGCACGTGTCACAAGTTATTCTATGGTATAGATCGTATGTCACTGTGACATTTATAGGTTATATAGATATAGAGTGGTAGGTATTCATAGAAGAGTATAAAATTGGAATGGAGTCAAATCTTGGTCGAAGGTGTAGTTCTAAAGTACTCTCTTGAATTTGTGACGTACATTACTTTGCCAATTGTAGGTTATATAATTAAATCAATGAAACTTCAAGTATTGCAAAAGAAAATGCTCATATAATATAGTCACTCTACAACTATATGGCTCCTCAAATACTATACAACGAATTAAAATATTGCAACTCTACTTTTTCAAAATTAAAATGTGTTTGAATCATTGATATTGTAAAATACAAATTTAATTGATTCATTGACGGAAGTAAATTGTGATATCAACTTGTTCAAAAACCTTTGGCACTTTAGGAAAGAAACTACATATAGTTACTACAACAGTTACTTGAACTGTGTACTTACTTATACGAATGTTAATCGACTATCATTTTCATTACATATTTGAATGAAAAGCAACTCTATTTTTCCAAAGTACCTACCTATTTAAAGTAAACAGAGGAAGGTACCTTATAGAAAACCGTTTATTTATCGAAAATTAACTATTTCAAAACAGTTTTCGACCCGGTTTGTGGCTATCACCACCTTCTAAAAGGTTCAAAGTTAACATTTCGAGCATTTTCCAGGCTCGCTCCGCGCGCTTCTTTTAGCTTGTAGGGTCCAAAAATGTTTGTTCATTAGGTCGAAAATCGCATATTCCTAGTTAGATGTTTGGTAACTTGTGCACCAACTTAAACTGTCGCTTATTCTAGTTAGTTGATTTTACGGGCTACGCCCCGCTAAGAGCTGATTTTTATGTGCAACGCCTTTGTAAGGGTTTAGTTGGATGGTGCGTGGTAACCTTTATGTGTGTGTGGGCACCTTCAGGTTGTCACTCTGACAGACGTCACTTTGACAGTTGAAGGTTATATAGAGATAGCTACGCGTTTATAGAAAATTTTACTATTAGCACTTGTCACAAGTTATTCTATGGTATAGATCGTATGTCACTTTGACATTTATAGGTTATATAGATAGAGAGTGTTAGGTATTTATAGAAGAGTATAAAATTAGAATGAAGTCAAATCTTAGTCGAAGGTGTAGTTCTAGAGTACCAGTATCCATCGATCTGGTCGAAAATCGTATAATTTTAGTGAGTTTTGTAGGAACTCGAGTACCAACTTAAACTGCCCAGTATTACTGTTGAGTTGACCAGTATTGTTGTTGATAAAAATGGAGGGTAAACGCATACTTATTCATAATGCTGAAGGCAGCGTTTCTATTAACCATTATTACGTAAGTAATATTTCATGTTTATTTTAATATTGAAAGTAACACTTTGTATGAAAGTAAAATGTTGTATTATTAAATACCCACATATATTATATTTACGATTATTATGTTTACGACTTTTAACTCCCAGACTATGAATTGGGTTGGATTTTGGTGAAATAAGACCATAGATTTGTAGCAAAGCTTATTTAAAGATTCTTGAGTCGAAAGGTATGCTTTTTCGTGCCCCAAAACCACCGAAAGATGTAAAAATGTACTTGTACCCCTAGTAAGGATATCTTTGTCCATGGACCATTTTGAACATTTATACGACGTATAGTTTTTATAACGCTTTTCGCAATGCTTCTACTTCATTTCATTATAAATATACCTCCAAAATTGGTCTATTTCGTAAATTATCACTTACTCCTTACATAGGTTACCGGCAAACCACGTCAAATCTTTATGATTTATTTTAAGCTACTTAGCGGCATTTTTGGGTTACGTCTTGGACTATAGTTTGGTCCTTTTATTACATTATCGATGACGATCTTTCGAATGGTGGATTTTAATTGAACGTACAGGCTTTAGTTTTCGATTTTGGAAAATTTCCGAGAAAATCTTGCAATATGGCCGACAAAAATTGGTATCGAATCGATTTGAATAAAAAAATCCCCAGATCTTCTCTCAGATTAATTGATTTGACGTTTATAAAAGTGCGAAATTTCGCAATTTTATACGAAAGTTTAAACACTCAGATGTCTTTAGCGCTTGAGGCTCCGGGATTTTCACTTGGCCTATCGAAATTAGAAGGATTAAATTATCTAAAAACACAATTGCATGAACGCCAGACGTCCTATGTAATAAGCTACGAACGAAATGATTTTGACATATGCCTCGAGGAGCTCGCTACGCGTCAGTTAGAGTTTATACTTTTTACCTCGATCTTGTTAATTTGGGGCCGTTTTGAGCCCCGTGCGGCCGGCGCCAGTTAAATAAAGTATTTTCGGCTATGGGCCGCTAGCTTTTACCCGCTTCGGGTATATTTTAGTAGCTAGAAAATTCCCTTTGGTACGTGGCACGTTAGACGTGTGTAGCTGAGACTTGAGAGTACCCGTTTCTATTTGAATTAAATTTTCCTATTTAATCGATCTTTTGGAGCCCGAAAATGTGCCTAAACAACGGCCCCGACTATAATCTCACGACATGGAGCGAAAACGGCACGCGAAAAGTGGTCGTAAAACCGTATTAGGTACATAAAGTTTTCACTTTTCCAACTCGCCAGCTACGCGCTCCTCGCGTGAACGTCATTCGATTTTACTCAAATTAACCAATTTAAAACGGTTTGTGGCTATCACGACCTTTAAAAGGTTCAAAGTTTACATTTCGACCCTTTCCCGGGCTCGAACCCGTCGCCAATTTTAGCTTGTCGGGTCCAAAGTTGATGTTCGATTTGGTCGAAAATCACATATTTTTAGTGAGTTTTCTATGAACTTGGGTACCAACTTAAACTCGCCAGTATTATTGTTGACAAGGTTGCACTTGCTATTCCTTACATCTCTGTTCTTCAGCAGCTGCCCAATAACTGCCCAAATCTGTTGAACAGTTAGGGACATATACACCTATTTTTCGCCTAGTAGCAAAAGAATTGCTCATCTACAAGAATGTCAGATTTTTGCTAATGAGAAGCCACACAAAATGCTTTATCCAAGTCAAACGAGGTGGCTCTCATTGAAGGTATTGATTAATCGTGTGAATTGTGATAATTATTGTAACATATTATTTTTAGGCTGTCATAGAACGAAAATTTGCCCAGTGCCAGAACTATTTTGAATGCTCTCAATAATCAAGAATATAAAATATACTTCTTGTTTTTGTCATATGTATTAGAATATCACCAAAATCAATCTAGAACTGCAATCAGAAACCCCAAAACTTTCTATTTTCCTGAACAGAATATCTACTTTGTATAGAACGTTATTGAAATGTTTCATGAAGAAAAATATTCTTGAGAAAATACCAATAGGATATATTGATGTGAGCAACTCCAGTAATTATGTTCAACTTGAGAATACTTATATTGGTGCCAAACTAGATGCCCTGATCAAATCTGATAATCTTAAAGTTTCACTGTTAGTTTTAAATAATTTCAGGCTGAGAGCATTGGATTTTTACGTTGAATTCTGCAATCAGGTGAAGCAAAGATTTAAGTTTATTGATCCTTTTCTCAAATATGCTTCTAACTTCACACCTGATGTTGCTCTTTCCGGAGATGTTATGTCAATTGCTGACATTGTGAACCTGTTTCCGAATATTCCAGTGAATATTGAATCTGTGAATGCAGAGTGGCAGCTGTTGGCGGAAATAAATATAACCGGCTGTGATAGAAATAAAAAGACTGACATTAATGAATTTTGGAAAAATGTTTCGGTGATGAAAAATTCATTAGATGAACCAATGTTTGAAAATCTGATGGTTGTAGTGGAATGTATTTTGTCGTTACCTCATTCGTCAGCAACAGCAGGAAGAGTTTTCTCTCAACTTAATCTAACAAAGACATTCCTCAGAAATCGTCTGCATATAAAGACATGTGCAGCAATTCTTATGGTGAAAGATAAGATGAAAACTCTATCAGCTGGAGCTAACGAATGGAGACCCAATAAAAAAGTATTGAATTATAATTCCAGTATTTTAGAAAAGATTAATCCAGTTGAGATTGACTGAATTCCTGTGATCTTTGCTCATAATGAGTTTTATTTTGTTTTTTGTTAATTTGTTTCATAATTGTCATTTTTCAAGTTTTTATTTTTGGAAATATCCTTCCATTTATGTTACGTTTAGTTTTTATCAAAGTTTTTATACAATTTTTATTTTGAATAAGAATAGGTACTTTTTATGAGAATATGTTTCAGTTTTGTATTCTTCCGTTTATCTCTTTATTTATATTATTTTTTCCCAGTATTAAACGAGTTAGTATTGAGCAATGATTTATTTATTAAAAATTTCAGGAAGTTTGAAATTGAGCGCGATTGTAATCCCGCCATCTGTTGGTAGAACAGTGAAGAAAAGTGATTATTATAAATAAGAAGAAGAAAATGCCAAGTGGCACCAACAGGCACCTTTGGGTAACTAACTTCGGCACAATAGAAAATTCCTTCTTAACAACACTGGTGGCACTGAGTACAATTTGACGAGCAACAAATATTCAACAGTCATCATCCCAGAGACTTGATATTTAGTTCTTGTAAGAGGTGTAGTGCGTAGTGAAGGTAATAATAATTATATTTTATAGAATATTTTTTTCATAAAGTCAAGTTAACATAAAAATGGCAATGGCTAAACAGTTGCCTCGTTAAAAAATCCTAACGGGGCAAGTGTGTTGTAATTTTCAGAGGAAAGTGCGTAGTATACTACACACTTGACCTAGGCAACAATGGTTAGGAAGTATGTTCGCAAAACAACTAAAAGAAGTACATATACTGATGACACTCTAAAAAGGGCATTAAACGAAATTTCAAGAGGTGTAATAACACAGTATGCAGCCCACAAGAAATATAACATTCCACAAATGACTCTCAGTTACCACCGAAGGGGACTGAGAGGTGTCAAAAGTTCTACTATGGGAGAGGAACAGCAATTTCTTATGATGAAGGAGCGAAACTTGCAGAGTGCTTAATAACAATGGAAAAATGGGGGTGGGGATTAACGCGAAGAGATATTTTTAATATTGTTGAGAAGTATGTTATTAAAAACAATTTTAAGACACAGTTTAAAAACGGGCGCCCAGGAGAGGACTGGTATCTTGTATTTTCCAAGCTCATCAATTAAAAAACCACAATCTGTGGATTGCCAGAAAGAAGTGTTTAGATCCATTTATAATAAATAATTATTTTGATATTTTAAAAAAACAGTTAGATGCGCTCAATTTACATGAAAAACCAAGACAAATATGGAATTTGGATGAAACCAATTTTTGTCTGGATCCGTCTAAAACAAAAATAGTGGGAAAACGAGGGGCAGCTTCGTCACGAACCACCGCAGGTAAAACACAACCGTGTTAATGGCAGTTAGTGCTGATGGGTTTAAAGCTCCACCCTTAATTGTTTTTAAAGCAAAGAATATGTGGGACGAATGGGTGGCACCACCATCAGAAGAATTTCCTGGAACTACCTATGATACGACAGCTAACGGCTGGATGTAGGCAAATATTTTTCTAAGATACTTTGAAAAAATTTACCAGACATTTTCGGACCTGAACGTCCAATTTTATTAATATATGATGGTCACACATCACATGTTGACGAAAGATTAATCAAAATGGCTCAAGATAATAATATAGTTATATTGAAACTACCTCCTCATTCGTCCCATCTTCTGCAGCCACTCGATTTAGCCGTTTTTAAGTCATTGAAATCCAAATGGGACAATGCTTTAGTAGACTGGCAGAGACATAACGAAGGGAGAAAAATACCTAAGAAACGCTTTGGCTCATTAGTTGGTCAAATATGGAAAGAAACAAATCCTGAAATCATTATGAACGGTTTTAAAAAAGCAGGAATTATTCCTTATAATTCCGAAGTCGTGTCCAAGGACAAATATGATCCATTATCATATAAGAGATGGGAAGAGCATCAAAGAACCAATAGTAAATTACCAACAAATGATGTTGCAGCGAGCGTTGCAGGTACTTCCAGTGAGAATGACATCCCATCAGATACAAAGTGCACATTTGAGGAATTACTTTTATCTACTGTCAAACAATATAATCCACCCGAAAAAGTAAAGAAGACGAAAGTAGCTTCAGGAGCAGAAGTGATAACAGCCAAGGAAGCTTCCAATCGCTTGCAAGAAATACATGATACCAAAAAAAAAACGAAAAAAAAAAACAATCTCACGAAGAAGTTTACCAAACTATTGAACCAGAAGAAAACGAACAAGAGGAAGAAATGATACTTGATGATAGTGACGATGACATAGAAGAAGAGATGAGAGAGGAAGAAGCACTAGAAGCTTTTATGAAAGAAATTATTAAGCCTTTGAATGAAATAACAGAAAATGATTGGGTGTTAGTGTGCCTCTCAGGGAAAAAGTCCAAAAGGTACTATGTTGGCCAGATCATACGTTCTGCTAATAACGAATATGGTGATTTCGAGGTAAAGTTTACCAAAAAAGTTCTTACTTTAGATCCTATGTCTTCTTCAACTTTTATATGGAAATGCCCTGAAGAATGTGCATTTATTGCAAGAGAGGACATCATTCTTTCACTTCCATCACCCTACTTTGGTCGACAAGGTTTAATAAAATTTGAAATAGACGTTTCTTCATATCACGTAGAATAGTACTTAGCTGATTATTGTCAGATATAGTTAAATCTTCTTTGTAAACGTTTTTGTTTTGTTTGTTTTTCAGTTAAGTTAAATAAAACGAAGTTTTGCGAAAATGGGTTTTTTTTTATTGCGACCTTGCACAGTAGAATAGTTTTTTATGTACTATTTTGTTTCACGATTGAAATAATTTTGGTACTGTTTTATTCAGTGTATTAAGTAGTTTTAAACACTTTCACCTTAATATTTTAACTGTATAACTATTCGAGATACAGACCAGTTACACACTTGCCCCAAAAGTCTGGGAAGTGTGTAGTATGAACCTTGTTTTAAAAAAAAAACTGTAAAATCCAGGGCATTATATTTTCAAAGTTGTCATTTCTACAACACAAACCTTAAGGTATATGTAGTACACAGAAATAATGAAAATAATATTATTTGTTTAATTACATTTTATGATAATACCTTAATGTGAATTTATATATTTTTACTACACTGTTACCCCACTTCACCTTATATTATGTCTAACCAAATTGTTCATATTGAAACGAGGTGTATCGGGTAACCCCAAATTTGCCTCTTCAATAACTGCTGCAACTTCTTCCTTCACAGGGAGTTCGGGTTCATTCCCGTCACAAGCTATGTTGTGAAGAACAGCACAAGCAATAACAATGGCTTCTACTTTGTGTACCTCAAGACGAATGCCTAGTGCTAAAACAAGAAATCGTCTTTTTATAACCCCAAAACATCTTTCAATGGGATTATGGGTAACCTCCTTCCGCTTGAATGGTTAATTACAAGTGGGGAGGTTGTCACTTACTGTCCTCTTATGACAGTAACTGACCTGCTCGGGTTTCTTGAGGGTCCAGGTTCCCTTTTTATATAGGTTTTAAAATTGCTGTTTCTCTTTCGTGTGGATTGCCAAATAAAACAGATATTTCTTGCTTAACTAAGTTTATTAATTATCTCTATTTACATTTACACCAGCTATGTACAATCTATTTACAAAATGTTGCTAGGAACAGGCCGTTTTAATGTGTTCGTTTTCCGTGTATAAAATAACGCGCTAATTAGATGTTTTCCTATCGTCGGGAGTCTCCACCATCTGCGTGAGATGGTAGACAAGTTTTTGTCCCTAGGTCTAGAAATGAAATGAATCGCGACAATCTAAATATTTAGTACACTGTTAACTTCGACGGAGCGTGGGTCGTGTATTCGCTCTGACCTGTATTTCAGACGTAATTTCTTACGGAACGGGGTATAACGGACTAGGTTGATTTGTCAGCTATCGGCTATGACTGACTTAATAATTTCACAAGTCGGTCTCGGAGAGAATCTCCACGTAGCCCCTGAAATCAATTCGCAGAAGCTGGATCGTATTCGTCCAGGCTATAAGGATTGATTTTTCCAGCGGTTTCGGCTGTGACTTTATTAACAATTCTACAAATCGGTCTCGGACAATATCCTAACTTAGTCTCTAGAAAAACAATTCGCAGAAGCTGGATCGTATTCGTCCAAGCTATCAGGATTGTTTGTAGACTATTGAATTTATAAACAAAGTTCGAATTTGAAATCGGACTTATATACTGAAATGTTAATTCTCTAGAAAAACAATTCGCAGAAGCTGAATCGTATTCGTCCAAGCTATAAGGATTGATTTTCCCAGCGGTTTCGGCTGTGTGTTTATTCACAATTCTACAAATCGGTCTCGGACAATATCCTAACTTAGTCTCTAGAAAAACAATTCGCAGAAGCTGAATCGTATTCGTCCAAGCTATCAGGATTGTTTGTAGACTATTGAATTTATAAACAAAGTTCGAATTCGAAATCGGACTTATATCCTGGAATGTTAATTCAATGACTTGAATGGATTTTAAACGGCAATTAATACTCACTCTCTATTTCTCGGATTTGCACAATAGCAACGGCTTCGGGTTGTTTAGATTACGGCAGGTCAATCTCGGTGCTGGTCTCGCAAGTCAGTTCCCTTTCGCTATGAAATGGGCTTGCTTTTATACAGATCCCGGCGTGTGACGTAACGTGAACAGGTGACCGGCTGGCGAATTCTGTTCACCAGTTTTTATACATAGATGTGCACGAAGTTTGATCTCTTAACTTTGCCTATGTAATTCGATTCTACTGAGATATTCAAATTTATTTGTAAGTAATGAAGAATGCTTCATTACACACCCCCCTTTCTTTCTTAGAAAATTTTCTCCCGAAAATTTTCGAACGTACGATACGTTTCGTACGTCGGCTTGACCTCACAGTCCCACGGTATTTTCACGCGCGCCACAAGCCGGCCGGTTGGATCATACACCCTATAGTCATGCATTTTACGTAAACGTTTCTTAAAATATGGTTTCTTACTATCTACACTTAATCTATTTATACCACTAACGGTGTCTCTGTCACTATATTTCAGGGGGTTATTTACACAAGAGGTTGATAGTTTCTTTGGTAAGGACGGTTGCTGCTGGGGTAGATCGGGAGTAGGCGGTGTCATATTGGGGATCGGCGAATAGTACAGCTGGAGTTCTGGACTTGATTCCGGACTGGAACCAAATAGATCGTGCAGCCTCTTTCCCAGTCGGATGGCAGCCTCGGCGTCTTTCCCGGGAGTTCTAATTTCCGGAACTGAAGTCATATTTACTCCTGGGGAAAGAAAATTACATTAGTTAACAGTTAATTTTTTTCAAGTCCTTTACATGGACTCGAACGGGTTTACGACTAGTTCAATTTTCCAGCTCGACCACTACCGGTGAAATGATTTTCTTCACTTTAAACGGGCCTGCGAACTTCGGGGCCAGTTTAGCGGCGAAACCTTGAGCTGCCGAGGATAGCGGGTGTTCTTTGCACATGACCTCCTCCCCTACTTTAGGTGCCCAATCGCACCGTCTCAGATTATAGTGTCGACTCTGGATAGTGAAGGCTTTATTCAACTGTAATTTGACGAAGTTGACGGCGTCTCTCAATTTTCCTAACTGTTCCTCATGTCTAGTAGGATCGGGGTTTCCATCATCATCGTCGCTACCCGGTCCCTGAACTTCCCGGAACAAAGTCTTCGGGTGGTCCACTTCTCGACCGTAGTTTAAATATGCGGGAGTAAATCCAGTTGAGTCATGTCGGGCCGTATTGATGGCAAATATTAATTCCGGCAAATATGCGTCCCATGTACGGTGATCGTCCTCACAGTATTGCGCAATCATCGTTTTTACCACTCTATTAACTCTCTCTACTGGATTGGCCTGTAGGGTATAGGGAGGGGTGAGTTTATGTTTGATTCCAAACTCTTCTAAAAATTTCCGAAATTTATTAGCGACAAACTGGGCCCCATTGTCACTAATTAACACTCTGGGACATCCGAATCTCATAAGCACCCTATCTTTCAGCACCCTCATGACAGTTTCCGTGTTCGCTGTCCGAATTGCTTGACATTCTGTCCACTTGGTCAGCCGATCCTGCAGCACTACTAAATAATTGTTGGATTTGTTCGATCGAGGTAGGGGTCCTACTAGATCCACACTCACCATTTCCCATGGTTTGGATATTTTGCTTTGCTGCATGAATCCCGGAAGTGCCTGTTGCGAAGCTTTGTATTTCAAGCAGTGCTCGCATTTCCTCACATAGCGGGATATCTCCCTGAACATACCAGGCCAGTAGTATCTCTGAGCCACCCTTGCGATTGTTTTATTAATCCCTAGGTGTCCTGCCGTGTTCTCATTATGACATTCGTACAGAACCCGTGTTCGGGCATTCTTTGGAACACATAACTTCCATGGTTCGGGGGAGACTCCTTCCGTGTAATCATTAGCCTCGTGAAAGTGTCTGTATAGATTACCGTTTTCCACTCGATAATCCGGAAGTAGTTCGGGTTTTTCGTTGACGGCTTTAACTTTCTTTTCCCACCAGGGATCCGGTATAACAGGCTCGATAAGGGCAATCTCTTCTTCTTCTTCGTGATCCGGCAATGGGGCTCGGGACAGAGTATCTGCTACTCTGTTTAATACACCCTTCCGATACACAATCTCGAAGTCATATTGCTGCAGTTCTATGACCCATCTGGCCAGCCTCTGGGATGGGTTTTTCAAATCGCGTAACCACTTTAAAGCCCTGTGGTCAGAGATAACGGTAAATTTGTAACCTTCTAAGTACATTTTCATCTTTCGAATTCCAAATATAATGGCTAGACACTCTTTTTCCGTCACGGAATAGTTCTTTTCTGAGGAACTTAGCGTTCGGCTAGCAAAGGCTATTATTTGTTCCTGTGAACCTAATTTTTGAGTGAGGGCCACCCCAAGCCCGCTATCTGAGGCGTCTGTTTGCAGCGTAAATGGTTTGGAAAAATCAGGACACGTTAGAACCGGAGCCTGCGTAAGTTTTTCCTTGATTTTCTCGAAAGCTACCTGTTGCTCGGGAAGCCATTGAAACTTCATTTGTTTCTTCAATAGTTTCGCTAAAGGCCCCACCATCTTTGAAAATTCAGGAATGAACCTGCGGTACCAAGATGCGACTCCCAAAAATCTCCTCAAGCTACGTACATTCGTTGGAGGATTCATTTTCACGATAGCTTCCACTTTCTCTGGGTCTGTTTTTATCCCTTCTTTTCCCACTACATGCCCTAGATACCGTAGTTCCGGCTTACAAAAGTGGCATTTTTCTGCGTTAATTTGCAGATTGGCCATCCTCAATCTTCTCAGCACTTCCTTTAAATGGGCCAAATGTTCCTCAAAGGTTTTGCTAACCACAATTATATCGTCGATATATGGGTACGCATTTGGCTCCATGTCCGGTCCTATTACTCTATCGAGTAGGCGTTGGAATGTGGCTGGTGCTGAATGTAATCCGAAAGGCATCACTGTAAATTGATATAGTCCTCGGCCAGGGACAGTGAAGGCAGTGACAGGTTTACTTTCGGGAGTAAGCGGAATCTGCCATTAGCCTTGTTTTAAATCCAGGGTAGACACATACTTTGCTTCTTTCAGCTTTTCAAGCGTGGCAGTAATATACGGTAACGGATATGCGTCCTTTTCTGACTGGGCGTTAACTTTCCTGAAGTCTATACAGAACCGATGCTTACCCTCTTTCTTTTTGACGAGCACTATTGGTGAACTCCATGGACTGTTCGATGGCTCAATTACTCCCTCTTCCAACATTTTATTTACCTCCTTGTCCACAATTTCCTGCATTACGGGATTCTGTGGTCTATACCGCTGTTTTATAGGGGTGGGATCCTTCAGCTTGATTTGGTGTTTAACCAGCGGCGTACATCCTTTCACGCCTATAAATTTCCCCAGCTCGTGTTTCAGGTATGCTTTCAGTCTCTCTTCCTGACTAGTCTCCAATTTAGAGATACTACCTATTATTTCCGTTTGGGTCTCAACCGCGTTCCTGGGCATATCGGGCTCTCGCAGGTCAATGGTTATCTGCCATTTATATAATAAATCCATCCCTAAAATAATCTGGGACATCATTCCCGGTAAGACCAGAAAATGCCCTTCCTTGTCTTGGTTATCCACAGTACATTTGATATAAAACCCTCGGTTAATTGGTACTGTGGCCCCATTCGCTAAACACGCCCTTTGTCTGACCTCTTGTTGTGGAACATTCCATCTTGAACAATGATCGGCCACCTCCTCATTAATATAGGACCTAACTGATCCTGTGTCCACTAGTGCTGAGAACACTTGCCTCCCTATTGCAACCTTAAAATGTATCCTCGGGTCCACTGTGCCCTCGGTTGTGGAGGATACATCCTTTATTACAGGTATGTGTTCTATGACGTCCCAGCGGCTCCTGCTTGTCCGCTGGACGTCCGCTCGTTTCCCGGTTTCGTATTCCTGCATTGGCATTCTCGAGTCAGAATACCCTGTTTGCCACATCGCGAGCAGAATCGTTTAAAAGTGCCCCTACACTCGAAACGCCGGTGTCCCTTTTCACCGCATCTCCAACATACTTCTTGCTGATCTATATTCCGTGGCAATGCTCTATTCGCTTGTATGTAGTTTACAGTCTCTTTTGGTTCTATACTACATTTTCTCCGATCATCCCCTAACTGCTTCTGTAAATTTCCATACTCTTCGCAGAGTTGGATTAGGTCCGACAGAGAAGAGAAATCCCTAGGCCTAACGTACCGTCGGATTTCTGGCCGCAGGTTTCTATAAATTCTGTTCAATTCCTCTTGTTTGTTTATAACTTGACTCCTTCTGCACAGAGTCTGCAAAGCAATTATAAATTCCTTTGTGTCTTCCTGAGGGCCCTGCACCCTTTTCACGATTGAATCTAGGATATCCTGTCGATAGTTATTTGGAAGGAAATATAACTCAAAATCTGTTATAAAATCCGACCATGTTTGCCACTGTGTGTTATTGTTTCTATACCACAATAAGGCTTGGCCTTTCAATAATTCGGGCAATACCTGCAGACAATCTTCTTCTTCAATTCCATATGCTATCCTGAGCTCGGAAAATCGTTCTAAGAATTCCAGGCTGTCCCTTTTCCCTTCGAAGTGTACACCCCATTTACGGACCTGATCCATGAGTTTACCTCTGTCATTATTCTTCTCTACTAATGACATTTTATTTGGCAATCAAAGAGAGCAATTTCTATCTAGTTTCCGTTACTTTAAATCTCGGGCGCCATTTTGTAACCTCCTTCCGCTTGAATGGTTAATTACAAGTGGGGAGGTTGTCACTTACTGTCCTCTTATGACAGTAACTGACCTGCTCGGGTTTCTTGAGGGTCCAGGTTCCCTTTTTATATAGGTTTTAAAATTGCTGTTTCTCTTTCGTGTGGATTGCCAAATAAAACAGATATTTCTTGCTTAACTAAGTTTATTAATTATCTCTATTTACATTTACACCAGCTATGTACAATCTATTTACAAAATGTTGCTAGGAACAGGCCGTTTTAATGTGTTCGTTTTCCGTGTATAAAATAACGCGCTAATTAGATGTTTTCCTATCGTCGGGAGTCTCCACCATCTGCGTGAGATGGTAGACAAGTTTTTGTCCCTAGGTCTAGAAATGAAATGAATCGCGACAATCTAAATATTTAGTACACTGTTAACTTCGACGGAGCGTGAGTCGTGTATTCGCTCTGACCTGTATTTCAGACGTAATTTCTTACGGAACGGGGTATAACGGACTAGGTTGATTTGTCAGCTATCGGCTATGACTGACTTAATAATTTCACAAGTCGGTCTCGGAGAGAATCACCACGTAGCCCCTGAAATCAATTCGCAGAAGCTGGATCGTATTCGTCCAGGCTATAAGGATTGATTTTTCCAGCGGTTTCGGCTGTGACTTTATTAACAATTCTACAAATCGGTCTCGGACAATATCCTAACTTAGTCTCTAGAAAAACAATTCGCAGAAGCTGGATCGTATTCGTCCAAGCTATCAGGATTGTTTGTAGACTATTGAATTTATAAACAAAGTTCGAATTTGAAATCGGACTTATATACTGAAATGTTAATTCTCTAGAAAAACAATTCGCAGAAGCTGAATCGTATTCGTCCAAGCTATAAGGATTGATTTTCCCAGCGGTTTCGGCTGTGTGTTTATTCACAATTCTACAAATCGGTCTCGGACAATATCCTAACTTAGTCTCTAGAAAAACAATTCGCAGAAGCTGAATCGTATTCGTCCAAGCTATCAGGATTGTTTGTAGACTATTGAATTTATAAACAAAGTTCGAATTCGAAATCGGACTTATATCCTGGAATGTTAATTCAATGAATCGAATGGATTTTAAACGGCAATTAATACTCACTCTCTATTTCTCGGATTTGCACAATAGCAACGGCTTCGGGTTGTTTAGATTACGGCAGGTCAATCTCGGTGCTGGTCTCGCAAGTCAGTTCCCTTTCGCTATGAAATGGGCTTGCTTTTATACAGATCGCGGCGTGTGACGTAACGTGAACAGGTGACCGGCTGGCGAATTCTGTTCACCAGTTTTTATACATAGATGTGCACGAAGTTTGATCTCTTAACTTTGCCTATGGGTCATTTCATCTCAAATCGTCCAGCCAGTTTGGGTTAGGTCTTTTTTTTTGCATGAAATTTTTTTTATAGCTTCTACATCGAAATCGATGAGACACGTATTTTTTCCTTTTTCTCGATTTTCAATTCTTTGGCCGTGGGGAATTTTTGAAAAATTTTCTAAAAACTCGATTTTGCGCTATTGGCGCATGTCAATTTTTTTTGAAAATGTAATAACTTTGCGAAAAAACGTCCGATCTTTATAATTTTTGGTATGTTTGTAGCTAAGAGGTTTCTCTAAAAGACAAAAATATGAAACTTGGAATATTTTGAAAAAAAAAATTTATATCGCGATTTGAAGAAAAAAATCAAAAAATTTTTGACTTGAAAAATTTCGAATTGCATCAGTTTTTTTTTTCTTCATATTTTTTTCTTTGATAGTCATATATATAAACAAAATTCTGTAGCAGCCTCTATTAGCCAAAATTCGTTGTTTGGAAATTATGATTTTTCAAAATTATAGTCACAATTATTGAGTAATTTTGGGCTTTCCTCATAAAATAAGCTATCATTTCGTCGAAAGTAGCTCAATTGTTGAAATATTTTGTCTGTCAACAGTCAAAGGTTAGTCCTAGAAGAAAAAAATATGAAGTGTAGAAAATTTTTGGAAATTTTTTCCATGATCGTCTTTAAAATAGAAAAAAAATCGGATAAATTTTAGCCCGGAAATTTTAGCATTGCCTCGATTTTTCCATTCTAAATTACTGTTTTTGTATATCAATTTGTGAGTGGACAATTTTCAGAAGCTTTTTTCATAACTCCGTTTCGTTTTTCATTTATTATTTATTGATTGATTCCATTGATTATTTTATAATTTGATAATTTATAAAATTCTTTTATCAAAACTTGATATTGACTTTTGAATAGAAGATCATTAGAATTCATAATCGTTTTTAATGTTTTAAAAATGTTTTGAATTTCACAATATTTTGTATTTATAGACAGTAAAGAGAATAAACAGGTGTAATTATTTAAGTAAAATAATGGCATTTTGAAAAGAATTTATTACGTACATTTGGTTTAAAAAGTATTGCTATAGATTCAACTTCATTCTACCAATGCCCACTCGTGCTGGCATGTTTTTGAAATGTACATTTCGGTTTCACTTTCACCCTTCTTGGCCCTCCATGCATGCATTCGCCGTATTCCTTTTATTGCCGCAACATTTTTCCACTGGGTTTTTTTGGTTTTTCTGAACTTCTGTATGTCACGATCTTTGAGTAATTTGACCGCCACATTTGGAGTATGATGCTGGACCACAGTTGCAAATGTTTCCGCATCTTGAATGCTATCGATCAGCGTCTTTGACAAGTTGTGTTTCGTGGCTACGTGCTTGACGAGTCCGCCGATGCCATCACAGGCTCCTTTTCCATGACCAGTAGCAGAAAAAATCCATTTCTTCTCATGTGGTGAATTTCTCATTTCGTGAAATTGGAATCTGTTTTTGAAATGACTAGCTGCGCCATCAGAAATTATTACTTCGCAAGATATATCAATACCTGGATATCTGGCCTTTATGTCTTCTTTGATGTAGTTTATCGCGAACAATGCGTGAGCCGAGTAGTGTTCCTTGTCATTGCTCACAAGTGCATAGCTCAAAGTCACCGAATTGAAGTAGCATACAGCAGTAAATATTGAAACTTGATCATTCTTCCAATGATGACCCTGAATTTCATCTTGTAAGATGACGGACCAGTTTTCGGCAAAATCGATGTGAAGTAACAGTCGAGATGGAAATAACTTTGCCGCTTCTTTTTCTTCCCTGATGGCTTCCTGTTGGATTTGTTTTGACTTCAAATGCGGGCTGGCTTTAAGGGTCCATTCCGCCAGCACATCGACGTATTTAGTGAGAGTCAGGGTTTTCTTGATCAAATTATTATCTTCCCAAAAGGCAAACAAAATTTCATCGTCTTCATTCGCCTGTGTGAATCCAAGAAATTCAAGATTGATGGCTGAAGCTCCTGGGCACGTCTTGCAGTTTTCGAAAATGCACTGGTTGTCATCAGAACAAACAATGGCTGATAAAAACTTGTTTCGGAGTTCTTTGAGATTCTTGGTATCTTTGAATGTTTGTAAACCCATGGCCGCTGTCAATAATAAATCGAAGTTGGAACAATAGATGCACAAGCAAACCTCTTGAGTTGGGCAAGGAAGAACCCATTTTGGCTTGAGCGTGTAAAATTTTGTGAGACCCAATTTTGAGTCTGGATAGGTTTCCTTGAACATTTGATATGTTTCCTTCACAGTCCGTGTCATAAATCTCTTCACTTTTTTCACGGCAACACGGTTTTTATGTCCTTTTTGTTCGGGCTTTGTCGAGAGCAATTGAAGTCATCGTTCAGATAATATTCCATAGCCAGGTTCACCGTAGTCTCAGGAACTGGGTGGCCAGAATAAACATCTCGTGTTGCGTAAGGTCCTTTTTGGGTAGATAAAATTCTTGCTTGTATTATCATGTAATTGGTAATCGTAGGAAACTTAGACATAATGTCCTCTTTTGACAAAACATGAATTGGGGCTGCTGTGAGAAGACGAATTTTTTCTGAAATCGTTTTACAACTCACCAGTGATGCTCTGAATGTTTTTACCCACTGCTCACACATATTGCACTCCAATTCTTTTGGCGGTGATTTATTCTGTGATGAGGCGAACAATTCGCCACTCGATTCAGTCAGAGATTCGGAAGTAGTGCAATTTTCCGAAAGCGAAGCCGTTTCTTCCGTTGACGCCAATAATAACGATGAGAGTGACGTGTAGCAGTCGTTGCAAACTTCGTCGGAACTGTGAAGCACATTATTGGGGAACAATGGTTGCAAACGAACGGCCAATTCTGCAAGTGGACGAAATTTTCTCTTCTGAGATTCATAAACGGCCTTTTTATGGCTCTGTTCTAAATCCGGGCATCTTTTCTTTATAGGATATCGACTCATTCTGCCCAAAGTGTCGTGTGAATAAGTCTGAAATTTAAAAAACACATATTTATAAACGTACTATATGATGCTTCAAATGAATGAATTCCAACTTTAAACAAAATGTATTCAAACCAATGATGCTAATATTTTAAAGCTTATCATACTTGCAAATGTCACGTACATACAATTGCAAAAATTTTAACGCAATATAACTACTCACAACAGAAACCGAATGATTCAAAATAGTTAATTATTTACTCATGGTCTGGCATTTTTTTAAGTATGAGATGCGATTGAAATGAAATATTGCGCTTAAGCGCAAAAAATTATTCAATAACGGCTTGCTATTAATTTGCCATGTAATTGCCCTTAAAGTGGATGGCAACTCGCAATGAGGATAATATATGTAGAATGAGGTTAGGTTTTGCTTTCATTGGAAATAACAAACATTTACGACAAAATTATGGCATAATTTATATTCATGACCAAAAGTTACTTACCGCAAATCACCTTTGAGCACAATCAAATTCACAAGAATGATCTGATTTTTACTCAGGAAGCAGAATTTTTCGTCATAAATACAACTTGCACAAAACGCACAAACGCGCGTGAATGCTAAATGTGACCACGTGTTGGTATAACAGAATTTCTTCTTCTTGTTAAGATGGCGCTGGCCGTATTTTCAGTTAAAATTCCAATTTTCAAGGTATGGCATACGAGCAATACTTAAATTAGCTACTTGCCCAGTAAATTGAACAAAGTGTATATTTCTGAGAAACTTGGACAAAAGAAAAACCAGGAGCTTACTCGGTATACAGTATAAATAGTCTGTAGTCTCGTTAGCCATAGAAACAGATTAATTGAAAAATAGCACTTGGAATTCGAAAAATCATGATAAATGAAAAACGAAACGGAGTTATGAAAAAAGCTTCTGAAAATTGTTCACTCACTAATTGATATACAAAAACAGTAATTTAGAATGGAAAAATCGAGGCAATGCTAAAATTTCCGGGATAAAATTTATCCGATTTTTTTTCTATTTTAAAGACGATCATGGTAAAATTTCCAAAAATTTTCTACACTTCATATTTTTTTCTTCTAGGACTAACCTTTGACTGTTGACAGACAAAATATTTCAACAATTGAGCTACTTTCGACGAAATGATAGCTTATTTTATGAGGAAAGCCCAAAATTACTCAATAATTGTGACTATAATTTTGAAAAATCATAATTTCCAAACAACGAATTTCGGCTAATAGAGGCTGCTACAGAATTTTGTTTATATATATGACTATCAAAGAAAAAAATATGAAGAAAAAAAAAACTGATGCAATTCGAAATTTTTCAAGTCAAAAATTTTTTGATTTTTTTCTTCAAATCGCGATATAAATTTTTTTTTTAAAAATATTCCAAGTTTCATATTTTTGTCTTTTAGAGAAACCTCTTAGCTACAAACATACCAAAAATTATAAAGATCGGACGTTTTTTCGCAAAGTTATTACATTTTCAAAAAAAATTGACATGCGCCAATAGCGCAAAATCGAGTTTTTAGAAAATTTTTCAAAAATTCCCCACGGCCAAAGAATTGAAAATCGAGCAAAAGGAAAAAATACGTGTCTCATCAATTTCGATGTAGAAGCTATAAAAAAAATTTCATGCAAAAAAAAGACCTAACCCAAACCGGCTGGACGATTTGAGATGAAATGACCCCTATGTAATTCGATTCTACTGAGATATTCAAATTTATTTGTAAGTAATGAAGAATGCTTCATTACACTTATCTGACTTTCGTTGAAAAAATGTTCAACTGGTATTTGAGGATTGCTTAAAGGTGTCATCAAATATGATTTAACAGCATATCCACCAACAATCAATGCATTACCAAAATCACCATTTTCAAGTCTTGCTCTTAACTGCGAATTATCAAAAATAGTTTCATCATGAACAGATCCTGGCCACCTACATACTATATTTTGTATGGTTAAATCCACTTTGCATGAAGCTTGCACATCAAAGGAAAAAAATCCTTTTCTATTTCTAAATGTCTCGGCATTATCTCCTCCAGGAGATTGTATTTACACATAAGTGCAGTCCAATGCACCTATACATCTTGGGAAACGGCTTATGTTGTAAAACTCCTCCTGGACCTTTTTCACTTCTTCTTCTGATTCTGGCATTTTAACAATCTGTGGAAGTAGTCTTGCTATAGTTGTAACAACTTTATAAATTATTCTGCTTGCAGTTGACTTATCAATGCCTGAAAATATAAAAAATATGTATTTAATACCTATGAAGCATAATTAGAGCATAAAATGTTTCAGCAATACCTGTGAAATCCCCAACAGCTTGTAATGTTGATCCTGTCGCTAAATATCTTAAAGCAATCAAAACTTTCTCTTCATTTGTTAAGGTGTTAACTCTAAAAAAGTACTATGAAATAGTGTTTTGGTACATTTTAAATATTACTTACTCATATCTAATACATGAAATAGCTTCTCTTATTTCCTCATTTTAACAAATGATTATCCCTCATGCTAAAATTTCGAGGAGCCCTTGGAAACAATTCTAATTCAACAAGTTCTAAAAAGTCTCCCTCGTCTGTCAAATTCAGTTCTTGGAGATCCCCTCTTTGATATCCATATTTTCCATTATTTTCTAAACAATGTTCGCTGACATTTTTAGGTTAGCTGTTGGCATAAATTTCCAATGTCCGAGACAGAAGCATAGAACCAACAAATTTTTATTGTTTTATGGTCTGAACCTTAGTTAAACCGTCAAAATGGGATGGTAAGAAAATCGACAGTTCACCAATTGGTTAACTTCAACAATTCAGGCCCGGTTGTTCAATGCGAGTTTAAACCGTTTATAATCTAAACTCGGATTATTAATTAACTATGGATTAGAACGTTATGCATTTTTCAATGAAAAACTAATCCTGGATTCCTTAACTCATTGTTTTCATATGTTGGCAACACATTTTTTCGCTTGTACCATCATTCGGACCGTTCAGAAACATCAACATTGAAACTTATCCTAAGAATTCATAGTTTTTTCAGAATTATATAGAAAAATTGTTCGGAAAAAAACAAGATATTACATAAAATGGAAGAGTCTCTTAAAAAAAACGGACCAATAATTTCAATGAAGGAGAAGAAAAAATTCTTATTTATCTGGTAAAAAAATACCGGGATATTGTAGAATGCAAAAAAACTCATTCAGTTACTAATTCCCAAAAGTTGAAGACTTGGGCTATAATTAGTAACGAATATAATACCATCTGCGGTGGTCTCAAATCTGCCCAAACCCTGAGGACTAAATTCAATAATTTGAAAAAAAATACTAAAAAGAAATTTGCTGCTGAAAAGAAAATAAGACGATGTACTGGAGGAGGTCCACCACCACCAGAAATCAGAATTACTGATGCAGAAACTGAGTTACGGAGCATGATGGGTCATACCCTGACAGGTTTCGTATCTAAATTCGATGATGATCAAACCGAAAGTATCGAGGATGCATCAATATCTCGTGATGAAGATAGTGAGGAAGAAATTGTTATTCAATATTTTGATGGTAAAATACACCGTAATACTTTAATTTTGGGAGTGGATTGGTATGCTAGTATCCAAGGTATATATTTTTTTTATTTTGTTTTTAGATTCAGATAATCTTGCCTCTGTATCAGAACATGAAGTAGAGGACCAACAGAAAGAGTATGCAGGAAACTGTGAGTAACTGGTACTTTTAGTTAGTGATTACCTAATGTCAACAATAGACCAGAAGAATATTATTTTATATCTATAAAAAAGTATTATGAAAATTGTTCTGAATGAAATATTACATAAGTATTAATGATGGTCCTAAAGGCCTGTGTGTAGTATGAATTGAACCTTTTTTTGTCAGTATTCCACATTGTATTAGTCAATTGAAATAATTTTCTTTGATAGTCATATGATATAAACGGGGATCAACATTTTGCTGTCCCAGTGAGCATTTACTTGTAGTACTTGTATAAATCCATAGAACTCTACCCTCAACTTTTCATTCAGATAAAAGTTGTTTCATTTTCAGTGATGCAACATTCTTCAAAATATATTGGTCTCAAAAGAAATGCGCCTTCTTCAACACCTCTGTATGGGACGAAGGATTTTTCAGAAACTATTAACTTCAACGAAGGCTCTTCCTTGTCATCTCAAAATCCAATGCAACAAAGATCATTTGTTGGTAAGTCTGAATCTTAATTTCAAATGATTTTTTACATTTCTTGACAAAAATAAAAGTTTCTACAGCTTCTCCAATTTAGTTACAATTAAAACAATTCAAATATTATGAAATACGTATTTGCTACATCAAATCCAAAATGAAAACTATTTAAATGATAATATATTTATTTTATAGATAAAGAAAACCTAGATTCAATGTCTAATGATTGGAGTAGCTATACCCCAGCAAAGTTGCAGCAAAAAAAATCTTCAGGACTGAAAGTACCAAAAAGGAATAGCACCTCAACAATAAAGGATAAAATTTCTACCTGGGCTTTGTCCAAAGCAGATCTTGTTGATTTGCAAAAAAGATCATTTGAAGAAGAGCACTAGTTGAAAATGATACATATGAGAGAAAAACACCAACTTTTCGTGGAATTACAGAGGGAGGAGTGGAACTTGAAGAAAACTCATATGATTGAGATACATAAAAAAAACTTTATTATCAATCATCACTGAATCAAACAATTATTAGAGATTCTTGAGAATAGATAATGTAGTTTTTGCAATTGTGATTTACTTTTAGTTTTTTTGTGATTCACTTTTTGTTTTTTTTATGAAAAATCAGGATTTGATTTTTATTTGGAATTTTATTTTCTGTTAGGTGTTTGCCTTTGTAGTCATTTAAGGGGTGATTTTTTGTATTTTCTTATTTATTTTAAATAAAGTTTGTAGTTTTTTCATGTTTATGCATTTTGAGAAGTATTTTTATGTTGTTCTCTTCTTTATTGATTTTGAGTTTATCTGTAGTTAGATTATATACCTTACTGATTTCACCTGTGATATTTTGCAAATTATATTGTAAGGAATATTTGAATTTTTATTTGTTAGTTTAGGAGAAATGTGGGATACAATAATGGTGTGAAATAATAAGATGAAAGTCATATATTCCGTAATGAATTTATACATATTTGGAATGCTTGCTCCAAAAGAGAGAGGTGTTTTACATTCTGGAGAAATGATTTTGAATTAACAATAATCGTGTTGAGTTATTGAGAATGTAATCTGGGCCATCATTTGGTAATTGAGCAATAGCATTATTGTTGAGATCATTTTGAATCAATTGCAGAACATTTTCATCAATATCTGGAAGAGGTATTGTAACCTCCTTCCGCTTGAATGGTTAATTACAAGTGGGGAGGTTGTCACTTACTGTCCTCTTATGACAGTAACTGACCTGCTCGGGTTTCTTGAGGGTCCAGGTTCCCTTTTTATATAGGTTTTAAAATTGCTGTTTCTCTTTCGTGTGGATTGCCAAATAAAACAGATATTTCTTGCTTAACTAAGTTTATTAATTATCTCTATTTACATTTACACCAGCTATGTACAATCTATTTACAAAATGTTGCTAGGAACAGGCCGTTTTAATGTGTTCGTTTTCCGTGTATAAAATAACGCGCTAATTAGATGTTTTCCTATCGTCGGGAGTCTCCACCATCTGCGTGAGATGGTAGACAAGTTTTTGTCCCTAGGTCTAGAAATGAAATGAATCGCGACAAATATTTAGTACACTGTTAACTTCGACGGAGCGTGGGTCGTGTATTCGCTCTGACCTGTATTTCAGACGTAATTTCTTACGGAACGGGGTATAACGGACTAGGTTGATTTGTCAGCTATCGGCTATGACTGACTTAATAATTTCACAAGTCGGTCTCGGAGAGAATCACCACGTAGCCCCTGAAATCAATTCGCAGAAGCTGGATCGTATTCGTCCAAGCTATAAGGCTTGATTTTTCCAGCGGTTTCGGCTGTGACTTTATTAACAATTCTACAAATCGGTCTCGGACAATATCCTAACTTAGTCTCTAGAAAAACAATTCGCAGAAGCTGGATCGTATTCGTCCAAGCTATCAGGATTGTTTTGTAGACTATTGAATTTATAAACAAAGTTCGAATTTGAAATCGGACTTATATACTGGAATGTTAATTCTCTAGAAAAACAATTCGCAGAAGCTGGATCGTATTCGTCCAAGCTATAAGGATTGTTTTTCCCAGCGGTTTCGGCTGTGTGTTTATTCACAATTCTACAAATCGGTCTCGGACAAAATCCTAACTTAGTCTCTAGAAAAACAATTCGCAGAAGCTGGATCGTATTCGTCCAAGCTATCAGGATTGTTTTGTAGACTATTGAATTTATAAACAAAGTTCGAATTTGAAATCGGACTTATATACTGGAATGTTAATTCTCTAGAAAAACAATTCGCAGAAGCTGGATCGTATTCGTCCAAGCTATAAGGATTGTTTTTCCCAGCGGTTTCGGCTGTGTGTTTATTCACAATTCTACAAATCGGTCTCGGACAAAATCCTAACTTAGTCTCTAGAAAAACAATTCGCAGAAGCTGAATCGTATTCGTCCAAGCTATCAGGATTGTTTTGTAGACTATTGAATTTATAAACAAAGTTCGAATTTGAAATCAGACTTATATCCTGGAATGTTAATTCAATGACTTGAATGGATTTTAAACGGCAATTAATACTCACTCTCTATTTCTCGGATTTGCACAATAGCAACGGCTTCGGGTTGTTTAGATTACGGCAGGTCAATCTCGGTGCTGGTCTGGCAAGTCAGTTCCCCTTCGCTATGAAATGGGCTGGCTTTTATACAGATCGCGGCGTGTGACGTAACGTGAACAGGTGACCGGCTGGCGAATTCTGTTCACCAGTTTTTATACATAGATGTGCACGAAGTTTGATCTCTTAACTTTGCCTATGTAATTCGATTCTACTGAGATATTCAAATTTATTTGTAAGTAATGAAGAATGCTTCATTACACACCCCCCTTTCTTTCTTAGAAAATTTTCTCCCGAAAATTTTCGAACGTACGATACGTTTCGTACGTCGGCTTGACCTCACAGTCCCACGGTATTTTCACGCGCGCCACAAGCCGGCCGGTTGGATCATACACCCTATAGTCATGCATTTTACGTAAACGTTTCTTAAAATATGGTTTCTTACTATCTACACTTAATCTATTTATACCACTAACGGTGTCTCTGTCACTATATTTCAGGGGGTTATTTACACAAGGGGTTGATAGTTTCTTTGGTAAGGACGGTTGCTGCTGGGGTAGATCGGGAGTAGGCGGTGTCATATTGGGGATCGGCGAATAGTACAGCTGGAGTTCTGGACTTGATTCCGGACTGGAACCAAATAGATCGTGCAGCCTCTTTCCCAGTCGGATGGCAGCCTCGGCGTCTTTCCCGGGAGTTCTAATTTCCGGAACTGAAGTCATATTTACTCCTGGGGAAAGAAAATTACATTAGTTAACAGTTAATTTTTTTCAAGTCCTTTACATGGACTCGAACGGGTTTACGACTAGTTCCATTTTCCAGCTCGACCACTACCGGTGAAATGATTTTCTTCACTTTAAACGGGCCTGCGAACTTCGGGGCCAGTTTAGCGGCGAAACCTTGAGCTGCCGAGGATAGCGGGTGTTCTTTGCACATGACCTCCTCCCCTACTTTAGGTGCCCAATCGCGCCGTCTCAGATTATAGTGTCGACTCTGGATAGTGAAGGCTTTATTCAACTGTAATTTGACGAAGTTGACGGCGTCTCTCAATTTTCCTAACTGTTCCTCATGTCTAGTAGGATCGGGGTTTCCATCATCATCGTCGCTACCCGGTCCCTGAACTTCCCGGAACAAAGTCTTCGGGTGGTCCACTTCTCGACCGTAGTTTAAATATGCGGGAGTAAATCCAGTTGAGTCATGTCGGGCCGTATTGATGGCAAATATTAATTCCGGCAAATATGCGTCCCATGTACGGTGATCGTCCTCACAGTATTGCGCAATCATCGTTTTTACCACTCTATTAACTCTCTCTACTGGATTGGCCTGTGGGGTATAGGGAGGGGTGAGTTTATGTTTGATTCCAAACTCTTCTAAAAATTTCCGAAATTTATTAGCGACAAACTGGGCCCCATTGTCACTAATTAACACTCTGGGACATCCGAATCTCATAAGCACCCTATCTTTCAGCACCCTCATGACAGTTTCCGTGTTCGCTGTCCGAATTGCTTGACATTCTGTCCACTTGGTCAGCCGATCCTGCAGCACTACTAAATAATTGTTGGATTTGTTCGATCGAGGTAGGGGTCCTACTAGATCCACACTCACCATTTCCCATGGTTTGGATATTTTGCTTTGCTGCATGAATCCCGGAAGTGCCTGTTGCGAAGCTTTGTATTTCAAGCAGTGCTCGCATTTCCTCACATAGCGGGATATCTCCCTGAACATACCAGGCCAGTAGTATCTCTGAGCCACCCTTGCGATTGTTTTATTAATCCCTAGGTGTCCTGCCGTGTTCTCATCATGACATTCGTACAGAACCCGTGTTCGGGCATTCTTTGGAACACATAACTTCCATGGTTCGGGGGAGACTCCTTCCGTGTAATCATTAGCCTCGTGAAAGTGTCTGTATAGATTACCGTTTTCCACTCGATAATCCGGAAGTAGTTCGGGTTTTTCGTTGACGGCTTTAACTTTCTTTTCCCACCAGGGATCCGGTATAACAGGCTCGATAAGGGCAATCTCTTCTTCTTCTTCGTGATCCGGCAATGGGGCTCGGGACAGAGTATCTGCTACTCTGTTTAATACACCCTTCCGATACACAATCTCGAAGTCATATTGCTGCAGTTCTATGACCCATCTGGCCAGCCTCTGGGATGGGTTTTTCAAATCGCGTAACCACTTTAAAGCCCTGTGGTCAGAGATAACGGTAAATTTGTAACCTTCTAAGTACATTTTCATCTTTCGAATTCCAAATATAATGGCTAGACACTCTTTTTCCGTCACGGAATAGTTCTTTTCTGAGGAACTTAGCGTTCGGCTAGCAAAGGCTATTATTTGTTCCTGTGAACCTAATTTTTGAGTGAGGGCCACCCCAAGCCCGCTATCTGAGGCGTCTGTTTGCAGCGTAAATGGTTTGGAAAAATCAGGACACGTTAGAACCGGAGCCTGCGTAAGTTTTTCCTTGATTTTCTCGAAAGCTACCTGTTGCTCGGGAAGCCATTGAAACTTCATTTGTTTCTTCAATAGTTTCGCTAAAGGCCCCACCATCTTTGAAAATTCAGGAATGAACCTGCGGTACCAAGATGCGACTCCCAAAAATCTCCTCAAGCTACGTACATTCGTTGGAGGATTCATTTTCACGATAGCTTCCACTTTCTCTGGGTCTGTTTTTATCCCTTCTTTTCCCACTACATGCCCTAGATACCGTAGTTCCGGCTTACAAAAGTGGCATTTTTCTGCGTTAATTTGCAGATTGGCCATCCTCAATCTTCTCAGCACTTCCTTTAAATGGGCCAAATGTTCCTCAAAGGTTTTGCTAACCACAATTATATCGTCGATATATGGGTACGCATTTGGCTCCATGTCCGGTCCTATTACTCTATCGAGTAGGCGTTGGAATGTGGCTGGTGCTGAATGTAATCCGAAAGGCATCACTGTAAATTGATATAGTCCTCGGCCAGGGACAGTGAAGGCAGTGACAGGTTTACTTTCGGGAGTAAGCGGAATCTGCCATTAGCCTTGTTTTAAATCCAGGGTAGACACATACTTTGCTTCTTTCAGCTTTTCAAGCGTGGCAGTAATATACGGTAACGGATATGCGTCCTTTTCTGACTGGGCGTTAACTTTCCTGAAGTCTATACAGAACCGATGCTTACCCTCTTTCTTTTTGACGAGCACTATTGGTGAACTCCATGGACTGTTCGATGGCTCAATTACTCCCTCTTCCAACATTTTATTTACCTCCTTGTCCACAATTTCCTGCATTACGGGATTCTGTGGTCTATACCGCTGTTTTATAGGGGTGGGATCCTTCAGCTTGATTTGGTGTTTAACCAGCGGCGTACATCCTTTCACGCCTATAAATTTCCCCAGCTCGTGTTTCAGGTATGCTTTCAGTCTCTCTTCCTGACTAGTCTCCAATTTAGAGATACTACCTATTATTTCCGTTTGGGTCTCAACCGCGTTCCTGGGCATATCGGGCTCTCGCAGGTCAATGGTTATCTGCCATTTATATAATAAATCCATCCCTAAAATAATCTGGGACATCATTCCCGGTAAGACCAGAAAATGCCCTTCCTTGTCTTGGTTATCCACAGTACATTTGATATAAAACCCTCGGTTAATTGGTACTGTGGCCCCATTCGCTAAACACGCCCTTTGTCTGACCTCTTGTTGTGGAACATTCCATCTTGAACAATGATCGGCCACCTCCTCATTAATATAGGACCTAACTGATCCTGTGTCCACTAGTGCTGAGAACACTTGCCTCCCTATTGCAACCTTAAAATGTATCCTCGGGTCCACTGTGCCCTCGGTTGTGGAGGATACATCCTTTATTACAGGTATGTGTTCTATGACGTCCCAGCGGCTCCTGCTTGTCCGCTGGACGTCCGCTCGTTTCCCGGTTTCGTATTCCTGCATTGGCATTCTCGAGTCAGAATACCCTGTTTGCCACATCGCGAGCAGAATCGTTTAAAAGTGCCCCTACACTCGAAACGCCGGTGTCCCTTTTCACCGCATCTCCAACATACTTCTTGCTGATCTATATTCCGTGGCAATGCTCTATTCGCTTGTATGTAGTTTACAGTCTCTTTTGGTTCTATACTACATTTTCTCCGATCATCCCCTAACTGCTTCTGTAAATTTCCATACTCTTCGCAGAGTTGGATTAGGTCCGACAGAGAAGAGAAATCCCTAGGCCTAACGTACCGTCGGATTTCTGGCCGCAGGTTTCTATAAATTCTGTTCAATTCCTCTTGTTTGTTTATAACTTGACTCCTTCTGCACAGAGTCTGCAAAGCAATTATAAATTCCTTTGTGTCTTCCTGAGGGCCCTGCACCCTTTTCACGATTGAATCTAGGATATCCTGTCGATAGTTATTTGGAAGGAAATATAACTCAAAATCTGTTATAAAATCCGACCATGTTTGCCACTGTGTGTTATTGTTTCTATACCACAATAAGGCTTGGCCTTTCAATAATTCGGGCAATACCTGCAGACAATCTTCTTCTTCAATTCCATATGCTATCCTGAGCTCGGAAAATCGTTCTAAGAATTCCAGGCTGTCCCTTTTCCCTTCGAAGTGTACACCCCATTTACGGACCTGATCCATGAGTTTACCTCTGTCATTATTCTTCTCTACTAATGACATTTTATTTGGCAATCAAAGAGAGCAATTTCTATCTAGTTTCCGTTACTTTAAATCTCGGGCGCCATTTTGTAACCTCCTTCCGCTTGAATGGTTAATTACAAGTGGGGAGGTTGTCACTTACTGTCCTCTTATGACAGTAACTGACCTGCTCGGGTTTCTTGAGGGTCCAGGTTCCCTTTTTATATAGGTTTTAAAATTGCTGTTTCTCTTTCGTGTGGATTGCCAAATAAAACAGATATTTCTTGCTTAACTAAGTTTATTAATTATCTCTATTTACATTTACACCAGCTATGTACAATCTATTTACAAAATGTTGCTAGGAACAGGCCGTTTTAATGTGTTCGTTTTCCGTGTATAAAATAACGCGCTAATTAGATGTTTTCCTATCGTCGGGAGTCTCCACCATCTGCGTGAGATGGTAGACAAGTTTTTGTCCCTAGGTCTAGAAATGAAATGAATCGCGACAATCTAAATATTTAGTACACTGTTAACTTCGACGGAGCGTGAGTCGTGTATTCGCTCTGACCTGTATTTCAGACGTAATTTCTTACGGAACGGGGTATAACGGACTAGGTTGATTTGTCAGCTATCGGCTATGACTGACTTAATAATTTCACAAGTCGGTCTCGGAGAGAATCACCACGTAGCCCCTGAAATCAATTCGCAGAAGCTGGATCGTATTCGTCCAGGCTATAAGGATTGATTTTTCCAGCGGTTTCGGCTGTGACTTTATTAACAATTCTACAAATCGGTCTCGGACAATATCCTAACTTAGTCTCTAGAAAAACAATTCGCAGAAGCTGGATCGTATTCGTCCAAGCTATCAGGATTGTTTGTAGACTATTGAATTTATAAACAAAGTTCGAATTTGAAATCGGACTTATATACTGAAATGTTAATTCTCTAGAAAAACAATTCGCAGAAGCTGAATCGTATTCGTCCAAGCTATAAGGATTGATTTTCCCAGCGGTTTCGGCTGTGTGTTTATTCACAATTCTACAAATCGGTCTCGGACAATATCCTAACTTAGTCTCTAGAAAAACAATTCGCAGAAGCTGAATCGTATTCGTCCAAGCTATCAGGATTGTTTGTAGACTATTGAATTTATAAACAAAGTTCGAATTCGAAATCGGACTTATATCCTGGAATGTTAATTCAATGAATCGAATGGATTTTAAACGGCAATTAATACTCACTCTCTATTTCTCGGATTTGCACAATAGCAACGGCTTCGGGTTGTTTAGATTACGGCAGGTCAATCTCGGTGCTGGTCTCGCAAGTCAGTTCCCTTTCGCTATGAAATGGGCTTGCTTTTATACAGATCGCGGCGTGTGACGTAACGTGAACAGGTGACCGGCTGGCGAATTCTGTTCACCAGTTTTTATACATAGATGTGCACGAAGTTTGATCTCTTAACTTTGCCTATGTAATTCGATTCTACTGAGATATTCAAATTTATTTGTAAGTAATGAAGAATGCTTCATTACAGTATATGCAAGCTATTTGCAAGAAGAACTGCTGTGGCAACATTTATTGCTTCAATTATATGTAACTTCACTCGTAGTCCCAATGCCAGAATAGGAAAACGTCGTTTCCATAGTCCAAAACATCTTTCAATGGGGTTTCTAGTTCGAATTTGTGATTCATTAAATAAATGTTCTGTTGGACTATTAGGTTGTCCTAAAGGAGTAATTAAATACTTCCATATGGGGTAACCACTGTCACCCACTAATAAATAATTTCCATAGATTCCATTGTCGAAAGAAATAGAAAAGGCGGAATTGTTGAAAATTGTAGAATCATGACTGGAACCTGGCCAACGACACAATATGTTTTGTAAATTCGGAGAAGCGTCACACACTGCTTGTACATTTAAAGGAAAATATCCTTTGCGGTTTCGAAAAATTTCAGCATCGTCTCCACCTGGTGATTGTATCTTAACATGTGTGCAATCAATAGCACCAATGCACTGAGGAAATCTACTGATTTGATAAAACTCAATAGCTTTTTCTTGCCTCTCTCTTTCATTTTGTGGCATGTGAATATATACTCTGTAGAGCCTCGCTATTGCTTCAGACACTCTATGGATGATCCTGCAAGCTGTAGATTTATCAACACCCACAAAATCACCTACAACTATCATCATGCTTCCAGTGGCATAAAACTTTAGAGTAAGTAGAACCATTTCTTCTGGTGACAATGCATGGTTACTAAAAAATTTAATGAAAATTGAAGAATAAAAGAAGTGTGGCACATAAGAATACCGCGAAGTAAAAAACAGAATAAATCTTACCGATTGGTGTTTGGTTACTAATATCATTGAAAATCAAATGTACAATATTGCGGACGATTTCTTTTGGCAAGCGAAATCTATTCAAAAATTCTTTTTCTGTCCATTCTTCCAAATGGTTTCTACGTTCCCTAAATACGGGTCTCTTTCTTCTTGGGGCAATAATATCAAAAACCTCCAAAAAATATTCATCGTCTGTTGTTATATCTTCGAACATATTTGCATTAGGGGTATAAAAACAATAATATTCAACACAATATTAATTTTCAGAAAAGTATGAAAATGTCAAACAATCAAATAGGTTAGAATCGGAAAATTATCTCCTTAAACCCCCGAATTCATGAGATTAACTTAAACCATTGTTAAACTAGGTTTATCTCATAAACCCGTATTGAACAACTGAAACAGAATTGGTAATCCTGGTTTAAGCCAAATCACTTGGTCATCCTCGATTGAACAACCGGGCCTCAGTCATACAACGACGCAATCAACGATAACCAATGATTAAAGAAAACCGGAGGTTAACCTGTCGTGTTACAACCCGCCCTTAAGGTTTGAAAATAGGTAGGATTCTGACCATGAAGTTATAACTATTGTTGAATTTCCGAGTAATAATTTGTTTGTGCCATTGAACACATTTGATAAGAAGTTCATCAAGTTTACTGAAGGAAAGATTGATGAATGGTTTATGGAGAGAAAAGTCATTGAAGGTTTTAAAAAAGGTAGGATTCTGGCCATGATGTGATGCATAAAATGTACCACAATCTACATAAATAATGACTTAATCTTCAATAAGACTGTATGTTGCATATCTCTGCAGCTTATAATATGGTGAACACTTCAGCATAACAGGTATTCATTAATATTTTCTGTAGATTGAATATACATTACTGGTGATTTTTTTTTCGGTATGACGTTGGAATCAAGTTCATGTACTAGCCAGCTTATGAATTGGAATAAGCCACGACAGTCTTCAGGCCGTGGGGTGGAATTTATCTATATTAGAAATAACTCGGCAGCCAGTACAATATTTTGAACATGATAGACTAAAAACCGACGACCTGCTCAAGAAGCTTATTTTGTACAATACCATTGTTACAATCTCGGAGGGCAAATCGGTTGGGATTTGTTAATGATCACTCCCTTTATACCGAATATTATTGTTATCGAAATTTAAGGACATTAACAGAATTTCGGTGAACAAACGGAGTACAATTGAAGAACAAACCAGAGGACAATTCACATCCAAACCTTGGTTCCAAGTGCGCCAAAGCAGAATAACGGGATCAATTATTGGTAATATTTTGAACAATCAAATCGGTACAGTGATAAACCGTCCATGAAAATATAACTTATCAAAACTTGAACTTTTCTTTGATGCCATCAAATGGGGCAATGACCATGAAAACATTGCAAAAGACAAATATATGAAAGCAACTGGCAGCAAAAACAGTTCGGGAATATGGAATATTATAGTCCAGGCAAATGGTAGGTTTTTCACAGTCGCCCTCGTATTTTTCAACCAAAATTGGGTTTCGATATAAGAAAACATGTGTCACTATTCCGGAAGTCGTGGGGGGGGGGGGGTAGGATTAATATATATAGATATATATATATATGATTTTTGTCCGATTTTTGTGAACAAATGAAAGTAGCTCCGAAATGGTGCACTTTAGCGAAAAAAGTTTCGAACAAAAGTTGTTCAGCGTTCATTTCCTACAAGTACACTATTCCGATTTCCAAATTTTCATCGCTGTTTTCCTCAGGAGGGTGAAAAGTCATATATATTTTGAATTACATGCTTATTATATAGAAAATAAGTGTTTTAGGAGAAAACTGAATTTTTTTAGATATAGTGCAGCATAAGAACTAACATATATAATGAAAATCAACAACAATTTCCCGAAAATATTACATATTTTCACGAATTTTCACCTCTTTACATATAATGTACTATTTTTATTTTTTTTATTTTTTTCATATATAAACGGTCAACTTTAGAGCTTATGACCAAGAGTACCTTTTTTGTGTAGAATGTTGTTCAAATGGTTGTCTCAAAACCGTACTTCTTTCAGTGGCGTAGAAGTTGGGGAGAAAAACACTCACTACCCCTTCAAAATCTTCACCAATTATGACTAAAAAAAAATTTTTACCGCACAGAACATAGCTTACTATGAGTAGAAAATGCTCACAAAAGCTGTTTCCTGTGCGATAAACGGTTCCGGAGATATTCGCAAAAAGATTTTTTTTTTCAATTTCAACACCCTACCCTGTATCTCGAAAACGAAGCCTTCTACGACATATGTTTATAGGAACTTTTCTTCTTAAAAGCACTTGTTCTATCTCCTGTTGCAGTTTGTCTACAAAAAACTGACTCACCCTGTATATGACTCTTCACCCTCCTAAGGAAAACTGCGATGAAAATGTATTCTTGTAGGAAATTGAACGCTGAACAACTTTTGTTTGAAACTTTTTTCGCTAAAGTGCACTATTTCGGAGCTACATTAATTTGTTCACAAAAATCAGACAAAAAAAACTCTTACTGAGTTTTCTTTTGCTTTATTTGTTTGCCCCACGTTGTGGTGATAATTATTAAGAAAAATTCTTACTGATTTTTTATTTTATTGAATTTTATTTGGATTAATAATTATAATTTTTGATTCTACCGGCTAGCTTTTTATCTTTTTAATTTGATTGTATTTGAACTTTGAATTAATGTTTATGAAGTTTTGAAGTTTATCTGAAGTTTATCTATAGAATAATTTTATATGGAATTAAACACAATGCTCTTTGAATTTCACAATATTTAATTTCTATGACTCTTCTTTATCTCATGTAATTGAATTTAATGTTTTACAAGATCTATGATATAACCTTAAAATCACTTTTACAACTAATATTTGTTTATACTGTTATAATCAACAATCTTCCTTTTACTTTACAAATAATACGGATAATATGATGTAGAAATTATAAACAAACTTACGTTTAGATAATATCCAAAAGTGTGTTTAACAATGTTGGCAATGTTCAATTTATTTCTTTTTAATTTCGTTGATTCACTTTTTACACAATACTATGCTATTTCACGATAATCACAGGTAACTAATTTTGGTTACTTCTTCTTGAGAATCAGGAACTGTTGATAATACTTTGTTTTATTCTTTTAGATGAGATATAAAACTTTTCGATGCTTTATTGAAATTATATTGAAGAATGGCAATCGTTGGATACTTCTTATAAATTGGAGGTTATTACAACCTTTTACTTGGTTTAGATACTTGGAACACTTGTTGGCTTTTAATAATTTTTATTAACTTCGGTTACTTGGAACTTATCGAAGTTTGGAACACTTGCGTTCACTGATGTTTATTTTTATAAACTTAGGTTAGAAAATTTTGGTGAGTTGCCAGAGAAGCACAGTCTCTGCTTGGATATTATAGCAAACTGACTTGACTTTACTTTCAGACCCTTTTATAGGCCTCCAAAACCGACGCCAAGCATTTTCAAAATTAACCAATCAGATGCTTACTTTTCATATCAAGAATGCCAAGTTAATTGCTGTTAAACTGACACAAGTACTCATTGTTACCAGACTGACACTAGAAATGCGTCTCGACCAATCAGAATTTAGTATTCTATAATTTTTTGAATTATTGGAGATTTTCAACTTATTTTAATTGATAGTGATTCCTTCTTTTTAAATTAATATTGCCTACATTTTTCCCCACACTTTGGTATAATATAACCTATAATTGGGTTATTATTAATATGATTATTCCCATATTTATGGTTTTCTTGACAGTTACTTATTCTTAAATCTAATACATACTATATTATATCAATAACATTCTTTTAACATTACATAACTCAAATTTACTAATCCTAACTTATATCTATAACATTATTCAATGTTTTGTACTATCTCATGATAGTTTTGTAATCACTTTAATTATGATTTCTGCCTTCGTTACACAGTACGTTTCTTCACTTTCACTGAAGTTCTTGTTTATCACTTCTTATTCTATTACATTTTTGTTTTTTATGTTTTACATTGTTAATTTTAATATCCTAACTATTATTTAGCTTTTACTATTGTTTTTAATTCCATATAAATATCTTTTATTTGATCTTTTCTGATTTTCCAAGTTCGGTAAGTTATTATTTTTAAATTTTTATTGTTTATGAAATGAAATCATAACAAATATATATATATATATATATATATATATATATATATATATATATATATATATATATATGCTTCTCGTGTAACTTCTGAGGACTATTTCATTCCTCAGGTGTAAGTTATAGGAACATTTGCAACGTTTAGGAACGTCACCTGAACTTTTTGAGGACAACTGCACGTTTCAAGGACTTTTTGGATGGAATTTAGCCCTCCCCACTCTTAGCTTTGGGAGGGGAATATGATTTGTATTCGTATTCCGGTATTACATTGTATCAACAGCTGTTATAGCAAATTTCTAAACATCGGGAAACAAAACTTATCTATTTAATATATCTCTATCTTCTAAAGTTAAGGAAATAAAACCATTCATTTACACTAAATAAGCAATGCATGTTTTTATTATCCACTATTGCTTACATATATTTCAACACACAGTGTCATCTTCTGAGCTAAGTTATAACTTAGATCAGATGATGACACTCTGTAAGCAATAGTGGATAATAAAAACATACATTGTTTACTTATTGTAAATTAGTGATATTATTCTCATACCTTTATTAGTTAAAAAGGGATTTAGACATTCATAATGCCGAAACTATTCAATATATAATATATCTTTGTTAGGTATACCAACATAATGAAGGTTCGTAATAACATCTTTGATAATATGAACTTCAATCAGTATTCACCTTCGGATTAGCATTAAATACTGACTGAACTTCATATTATCAAAGATCTTATTGGTAATCCTTATTATGAATATGTTTAATGTTTACGCGGCCTCTAGATGGTTACTAATATTGCACAATACTTTTATTGTGCAATATTATTGTATGACCTCTTGCACCCAAACGATCAATATTTATTGCACAATAATATCGACGGCTCACAAGCGTCCATATTTTCACATGAGCAGAACCTATTCTATAGTGTTGCATCAATGTCAGACCAAGATTTGGCAGCAGTAGTCGTGTTTGTGCTTATTAAACTTAAAAAGCAAAACGCCGCTGGTGGAAATAATGGTTCAAATAAAGACAAAAATATACCCATGAACATCTTTCAAAGTTTTATGAGCTACTAGAGTTGGTTACACGCCTATCAACTACATTACCATATTTCGCAACTGGAAATTTGGATTTGAAATTTTACAGTGGTATTTCACCACAAAGTATTTCCTTAATAATTATGGAAACCTGCGATGAGTTTCAAGTTTTAAGTTTTAAGACATGTAATCCAGGTAAGAAAAATATAATATTTAATTAAACCGTTTACTTATTAAACTGTTGTCCTTGGAAATGGTTTATGTTTTGTTCTGAATACTGGTAGCTGTTGTGTTTCCGATGTTGATACAAAGACAACCGCTGGTTTATTGAAAATTTGAGGTGCGGCGATGGCTTGGAACTGCTATGTATAGGAGTTGGCGTGGAGTTGGAATGTGTGGGAGCTGGAGTGGAGCTGTAATTTGTTGCATATGTTCCATTTTCTTTAAATCTGCTGTACAAGACAAAACACAGAGTTTTCAGATTCATCCGGTTTTTGTTTAAGATGTTTAGCTGCTAATTCCAATAGCACATCATCATTGCCAAAGATTTTGAGACCCGGTGAAATACTCCTCACGTACTTGGGCCTATATACAGAAAGCACGTGGAAATAAGGAACCCCCCTGATTCAGGATCATATTACTTTAACTACAAAAAAAACATGTAGCATTGTGTTGATGGCGGTTGTGAATGTCAACTATGAGTTCATTATAGTTGATGTTGGCACTAATGGTCATGTATCAGATGGAGGTGTCTTGGATAATTCGACATTTGGAAAAAAAATTACGAATAACACAATAAATATCCCAGCCCGCAGATTTGACTGGAATCACCCGAAACTCCCATACTTTCTTATAGGCTCCGACGCTTTTCCAATGAGGTAAAATTTGTTTAAAACATGTAGTCAAACCGGCTTCAACAAAAGAAAAAAGGATATACAACTATCGTTTGTAGCATGCTAGAAGGATGGTCGAAAGTGGCTTCGGCATATTAGCGACTCATTGTAGTATTTCAAAGAGCATTTCAATTTGATTCTATTAAAACACGGAAAATTGTTTTGACTTGTTGTTATTAAAATTTTTTTTTGAGAAAATCCGATTCCTACTTTTCTTCAACTTTTATGCTGATATTGAATCTGGAATAATACACCCACCATCTCAGGAAGAATTCGTGCTGATATCATTAGAAGGTATTAATCAAAGAAATTCACTATATATTGTGAAACGAGCCAGGGATGAATACTGTGATATTTTGATAATAAAACAATAAAAAACTCACTAGTGTCTCATTATTTACACTACCCATAGACTGTGACTTGTCCATAGTAAATTATGAATCCGGCGTCTTGTAAAAAGACATTTCTGACCATAAGCTCGATTCATATATATCGCCTACAGCAGATTATGATTTCATGAACTGGAAGTTCTTAAAGAGTAATTTTTTTTTCTAATAATGTTTCATACGGTGTATTTTTTCATTCCGGTCATGATATTCTTTGTTTTTAACGTTCCATAGAGCTGGCAACTCTCTGTATAGGTTACAACAAATAAATTTACACAAACTGTGATTACTTCTCATTCATTTGTGTATAATATTCTGATTTCGAGATCGTCAAGAGACCTAACAAATCGTGGGATCAAACGATTTATCGCGAAGTTTGTTATCCCTGACTAACCGACTGTCCGTTAGCAAAGGTTTGAATGGTAGGTTAAAATAATCATGGGAATTCAATCACTGAAAGTATTATTACTCTGTGATTCAATGGAGAACAATTTGCACTCCTCTTTATAAAAGTAGCTTCATATTCAAAGGTGTCTTCAAACTATCATGCCAACTCACCACTTTGTCGGTGCAGTCTCCAGTAAACTGGCACCCGCAGCATTCGATATTCGGATGAATCATCCGATTTCGAATATCCTAATTGTAAGAAATGGCGGAGTTTTTGGGATTGACGCTCAGACTCGGATGTAATTATCGAACAATGACATAATGCATAGTGAAATACAAACACATTTCGTGTTAGCAGTTAATAGAGAAAGTTCATGTTCACCGGGTTGAACAGTGACTAGATGTCCTATTAGTCTCAGACAGCTATTTCGCCCTTCTCACTGACGAGCCCATGAGAAATGCGAAACAGCTGTCTTAGACAATAGGACGTCTTATTACTGTCCAACCTGGTGAACCAAAACTTATAGTTTAATAGTTTGTTTTGTTTGGTCCACAACCTCTACAGCTGTTTTGGGTTTGGCCCAAGTCCATTGTCCATTTATCAACAATTTAGCATATTTTTGTGTCCCGCTCTGGTACGGCTCACAGCGTAGAGTTCACTTGTATTTTGTATTATTCTTATCGCTTTGAAACGTCTCGCTCGTTTCACAAGAATAAATATTAACAACACAGGCACTCTTCCCAAAAATTAATATAGTTACTCATCGAACGCACAGTGCAAAACTGCAAAATGAAATGAATTCGATATCCGATCATAATTTTCACAGTCGGACTTGTTTGCGATCTTGTTTCTGACGCTACACATGCGCATTATGGAACAGGGGTGAATATCATTCGTAAGCAAACTGTAGGTATCAACGAATTCGGATATACTAGAGTTAGTCAGTCTATTCGTAACTACGGAATTTTGTATCGCCAACATGACGTGTAGAAATCCAGTACGGATAGAGGAATAGTACCCCACGGCATAGGCGTGTATTGTATAGGGTATTTTAAACAGATTTCCAGGGTACCCCACGCCACGGGCGTACTATTTATAAGGCAGTAGGGTACGTTTTTTTTAAACTGTTAAAACATCAAGAATAAAAACTTGGTAACCAATATTAACAGTGTAGCTGTAGACATAGAAGAATGTTAATGACAAATGTGGATTTCTTCCATGTTATACAGAAAAAGACTGGTATTTTGGCAATTAAACTGATTCACTTACTGACCACATTTGTATAATAGTATGGTCGTTTCTTCTTTTGGTGATTGCCATTCACCGATTTATGTGTGCGTGCAAGTAACTATATTGAAGCGCAGACTATAAGCTGCTTATTACTTTGTTCATCTACATCTGGGCAATTAAGTATATTTTTATATATTCTTAACCAGTGAAAACATTTGTTTCTATCGAGGACATTATTAGATCACAATTATTTAATTTATATTGCAATACAATAATAGTTTCACTTTTTTCACCACTACATCAACCTACAATTTGGTTTCAAATCATATCTGTATAAGTATATTCATACAAAATCCATTGTTGGGCCCTATATGGAAATTTGCATGAACAAAAACTTCCGAAAGATGTTTAAAATGATTATATACTTTTATTCTATTCTGTCTACTGATATTAAAGTACAGTAGGTATATCGCCACTACAGCATTTTTGCTTTTATTTCATCCGTATTGTCAGGAAGCATTTGCAATAATCGGACTATGAGGTGGGAGCAAAATATGCGTCGATTTTCTTGATTTCACGATGTAAGATGGTATATAACTAACAATATGAATGGGGAACATACAAGTAAGAAAAGTTTTAGTAAAACTGTAAACGTTTTATTTAAATAAAAAATTATCATTTTATTTATGTGAGAAAGTATATTGTATATTTTGGGGAAGGCTGCAGTGGCTGTTGAAATATAGTAGTAATTGAAACGGAAAGTGATTCAATTAAGGGCTCCTCATTACTACTAACCATGATATCCTCATTAGCTGGTGCAAACCAAACGCAGCTTTTGGTCATAGATGTTGACGCATATTCACTTTCTGAAAGTTTTGCTCTATAATAAATAAAACCATATATTAGTAAAACTGCTATGCTCTTAATTAAACATTTTACCTTTTAGGTGCTGAAACATCAATATTCTCTTTGTCGCCTTTAAGGTCTTTCCTGCCGCCTGGCCTAGTTACAAAGTCACTTTCAGAAAAATGGTCAGAACATACCAAATGTGATCTTTTTACTGCTTCGACATCTAATGCCAAGCTGTTGCACCATATTTCCTTTGATGCTTGGTTTGATGGAAATCTAACAAAAATCAAGCAAATGAATCACGAGTACTGGCATAACTTTATGCTATAAGATTGTAATATTGATTAAAACATAAAAATGTTCTACTATACAGTATATAACAATAAATGCTAAAAATTGTATTGGCATAGTAAATGTAGGCACAATTGGGAGATAAAATAAAATGTAATAGTGATATTATGTGAATGTTTCCTGAAGCAGACCACGAAAATATATACAGACTTCTTGCTAGCCAGTAGAAATTATGTAAAATTATATTTAGAATGAGCCACAAACTGGAAATCTCACAATATTACTAACTACACTTCTTGATACAATTTTTCCAAGCCCCTCAATTGCTTTGTTGTGCCCTCCTTGCTAATGAAATTAACTTATATAAACATTATTATTGATTAAGGTGATACTCACTTATAATATCTCCTTTTTTCATTTTCTTTAGCATAATGCATTCTGCATACAATGCAATATTTCCCCATACTGACTTATATACAAAACAACACTGCCTAACACTTTATATTTCGATTAACAAACAGGTACCTAAACGATGCAAAGTACTAAAAGTAAAGAAAATTCACAATTCTAGAACACTATTAAGTCGTTAGCTTCTTGAATTTTCTAGAAAGTAGAAAGAACAAAGAACTGTATCACCAAAATCACTCAAAGATTTGACAGGTTAAGTTGATCGGAACTCGTTAACTACACTTTCAAATAAATGTCACTTTTCTTGACAGTAGGTACACGATTAGCGGCGGCGAATTACGAGTGCCAATATCGGAGATCTCTCTATTCAATCTTTATTTCTCCACACGATTGCTGGGAAGCTAGATGACAGTATGGTGGGAGAGAGACATGTTGGCGATACTCAAAAATGACTTTAGCTTATTCTAGTATATCCGAATTCGTTGGTAGGTATATTATAACCGTGCAGCAATTCCCTCGGAAACTTCGGGAGCAGGCAAGGGTAGATTTAAATTGAAAATGACTCCCGCCCAAAGATCTATTGCTTCGAAAACGATAGACAGTACATTTGCTGTATGCAGTTTATGTAGTCAAAAGTTACGAAACCCAGTGAAATGAAAAAAACTAAAAAAATGCTGAAAATTGGATATCACAAAAATAATTTTTTTTTTACTTAGTTGGATTGAATTGTAACCAGATCAAAACGTAGGTCTTTTGATACATTTCATATATCTATTGCATGGTGTCTCAAAACTTTAATAATACTTCATTTCAGATTTTTTTATGTACAATCAGACAATATATGAGTTTTTTTTCGATTGAGTTCCACAAATTTGAGCGTACATCCCTCTAATCAGTCGACGAGTAGATTATGAAACAGCAGCCTGTACATACTTACAGTCAACAGAATCAAGATTAATATAGTGTATTTGGTAGTAGTAGTAATTTAAATTATTCTTTGAATGATTATGAAGTAGCAGCGAAGACAAGCTTATAGATAAAATATTTACAGCTTGAATTCAGAATTTTTGAGTTAAATTTCTTTTTCTTCTTTCAACTTTTGCTTGACATACATAATCCTTGGTAAGCGATCTTTAGTTGCTCAATGATAATAACAAATGTTTATGGTGAAGGTGACGCAGTCAAAATCACAGAACACCTAAAATGGTTAATTTAATAACGTGGAGCTTCCCAGCCACAACTATGACTTATCAAAGTCGACTGTGTTCGAGCACAGTATGTGCAACCCGTGAGAGTAAGGCGGCTAGATGGTCAATAATATTGCACAGTACCTATTACGAATTGCTCAATATTATTGACCGTCTAGTCTTAATATTGAAGTTTGCTTAATGGTGGAGCAAATGATGATGAACGAGTTCACATTTTTTTTGCACCAAATTTTACAATGAACCGTACATTTACTCAAGTTATTTCCAAAATCGTTAAAAAAACTCCTAAAGGAAAAATTCTTGCACCATAATATTTTTCATCGAATTTTAAGCAACTTAAAAAGAAGTTCGTTTCTGTTTAGATGTCTGTCACGAACTTTGTATGCACGGAGACTCAAAAAAAAAATATATAGAAATTTTTAAGAAAACTTTTTCGTTGTTCGGTTACAAGCTTTATTATTTTTCAGGGAAATCGTGTAATAAGCACACGCTTTTCTGAAGGGTTGAAAATTTCAAAAACTCCCAAAAAGTATATAATATATTGAATCGATTCAAAAATTTTACAGTAAATTTGCTTTTACTTAAATTTCAACAAAATCATTCAATAAATATAACAACAATTAATGGAGTAAACTCATTGTACAAGTTATAATAAAACAAGTTTGTAGCCAACGGAGTTGTGGTCTATCGGTTCGAAACCATGTTTATCCAAAGACTATATATCTTTCATTGACTTCCTTGTATTTAGAAATTTAGAGGGACTCTAATTTTTTATGAACAATCACGCCCTACATATAGACCTAGATGAATTACATAGGGAGAAAGACAGGTGTATCACCATCCACCATAGCCATAGCGACGTCGGCGTGCTCATTCTTTCTTTTTGACTTTGAGAATTCGCCGATGCCGCCTGTCGGTAACACCGACAAACGTGGTTTGGAATCATAGAACTTTTTCTATATTACTTGAAATCGATTGCGCTTGCTGCATGAGCAAGAGAGAGAGAGAGAGAGAGAGAGAGAGAGAGAGAGAGAGAGAGAGAGAGAGAGAGAGAAGAGAGAGAGAAAGAGAGAGAGAGAGAGAGAGAGAGAGAGAGAGAGAGAGAGAGAGAGAGAGAGAGAGAGAGAGAGAGAGAGAGAGAGAGAGAGAGAGAGAGAGAAAGGAAAGACTTGAGAATCTTGCGTTATGGGGAAATATGGTAGGAGGAATTCTTCACCGTTCAGTCGTTCACACTCTGACACAGGGTTGCCAAGTGTATGATCATTATCCTACACATACGATAACTTTGCTCATTGTACAATAAACAATATACGATACCATCAAGATATAGAGCCCTAAAGTTTAGGAAATATTGGATGTCGAATCTCAATTTCTAGTATTGGCTCATCCCAGTTAAGGACAATCAATATAAGGCACAATGTGAGCTGGTCAAAACTCAATTCAGTACCGAAATAACAGTGCTAAAAAATTACAGTGCTTGTGCTTCTCATGAAAAACTTTTGTAAAGCAAAAAAGTACAAATGCTTGCAGAACATTTTTTTTCGCGATAGATCTGACGTAACAATTCATATTTTCATGAGAATTAAAAAAAAACTTCGTTCTGAGATGACTAAAAACAACGTTTCTGGATGTGAAAATTCAATTCACTACAAATTTTGACCCATCAAAGTATCCACCAAGTGACGTAGTGGTAATCTGGTAACACTATCGTGGATTGTTTACCATTAATTTTCGTTACAGTACTCTAAACTCTGCGATTGCGTTGAAACTGTCGAAACTGTATTGACTCACATATAGTTCACGACGAGTGTTGAAATCAAAACTGTTCATTGGATGCTGCATTTATTATATACGTAACGCCGTTGTCAAAGTCCTGCTGAACGCCGTCGTTAGTCGCAAACGCAGATTCATCATGAGTTCATTTTTTTCAATATTAACTAACAAAACAACTACCAAATTATTCTGCCCATGTGATTTGTTGTTGAGTAAGTACCCGTCTTCACAAAACATATGACCCTAAAGAATTACCAAATCTGTTGCAAACTAAAATCTGGACTATTGTTCCGAATTCTATTTATGTAATATAAAGCAACAATTGAGCTTAAAAATATTACATTGTCGTCATATCAAACAACTCTGTTTCATTTAGAAATCATTCGGAATTAACTACTTTGTTGAACACATACAAATTGATTCAATATCATACTAGTGGGTCATGATATACCCACTAGTATGATATTGAATTGATTTGCAGCTCAATTTGAATTGTTGAATAGACAAAACTTAGCAATGTGAAGTTTTCGAACAGAATGTAGCGAGTTATCTTATTCATAACACAGCATTTACAGCTTTTCCAGGACCTGATAATTTGCGAATCCCAAAAATTCCATAAATGATAGCCTTTGTTAGACAGCGTAGTTTCCTTTAACACCGTTGAGCTATAATAGGCTACTTATGTACCGCTTATAGTAGAGGAAATGAATGCATCAACCTCAAGGCTGCTGCTCCTTCTGTTGGAAAAATGTATTTCATGAAATATATTTATGTTCAGTAACAATAATTCAAAGGAAAACGAAACACAACTTAAATATGAAGAGGGTGAAACATCGACATAAGAATTGCTGCCTTTAACCCTGAGCATAAGTCAACATTCAAATTAATGGATCATTTGCCAGATTTATTCTAGCGATACCATAAACGAAAAATTACAAAATTTAAATCTGACCAACCTCCTAGCTAATATCATAATTTTTGTGATAAATGCGTGAAATTTGAATTATCTTCTTTGGTTTTGTACAAACATTCATAATAAATAACTGAAATGATAATGAACCGTTTTTTTTTTGTATATTGACGAAGAATATTAGGAAATTTCGACTTTATTTCAAGAAAATCAAATTATATATAAAAATTCTCGGGAAATAGGTCACAATAACACTTTGTTTTAACTATTCGTCTTTACGTACGTTTCGGTCTCACGACCATCATCAGAAGACTCACTATGTCTAAAAAGGGGGTTTATTAAAACTAATTATAGCACAAGCGTCCAAATCGCACAATTAAACTTCAATTAATAGAGCCCACGCCGTCGAAACGAACAGAACCACGAATAATCGAATTGTATCGTCAGAATTAATGTATAAAAAATTATTTTTTTGTAGTAAGAATCCGCTATTCAGTAATATTATTAAAATATATGAGTGCATATTGATTGGTATTCTCACAACAAATGAGAAGAACGAAGTTATTTGTCAAGTATCTACTTTCGAAACCAGATGTGTAGGATTTATGACAAGACCCTTAAGAACGGTTTCAGGCCTGTACTGGGAAATAACTATTACGAATTCTTCCTAAAAACATTTTCTACACTTATAAAGACGTATGTAAGAATTTGCAAGAGATTATTTAATCAAATTAGTATAAATATGACTTAGATTTTGTGTGTCTACCCTATGATTTACAGATTTGGGGTCCCGTTTTATGTGAATCATCTCCAGGATAGATCTTTTATAATAATTGGTTTCCTTAGTTAAGATATTAACATTTTTGTAATCAAATTGATGGTTATAATCAAAGCAATGCTTAGCAAGGGCGGTGGAATTTTCTAAGTTGTTATTTCTTGTGCTATATTTATGGCCGTACATTCTTTTTTGTAAATATTGTTTAGAGATTCCAGTATAGGTTCCATCACAATCTAAACAATTCAATTTATACACTGTGTGGGTTTGTTTATCTTTGGGTATTAACGGTTTTAGATTTGAGAAATATTTCCCAACACAGTTAGTAGGTTTATGCGCAACATTTATATCATACTTTTTCAAACATTTTTTGATTTTCTCTGAGGTCTCCGGAATGTAAGGTAGAGTTATAAAATTGTCTGTATTACCTTTTATGTTATTTTTATTAGACGAACCATTATAGATTTTGTTTATTCTTTCTTTAATGATAGGATTGAAAAAAGTTTTTGGGTAGCCATTCAATTCTAGTGTAGTACGAACAATTTTTAAATTTTTGGGGCGGTCATCTGCGTGGGACAATTTTATCGCGCGATCTGTAAGGCTGTTTATGACACTTTTTTTATAACAAGCTGGTGCAACGGAATTGAAGTGAAGATAACGTTGAGACCATACTTCTTTAGTAAACCAAGAGGTTTTTATTCTTCCATCAGCATCATGCCTAATGTTCATATCTAGGAAATTTATGTTATTGTTTAATTCTATTTCACAAGTGAATTGAAGTTTACAGTGAAAATTGTTAAATTTATCAATTACATATTGAATTTTATCGTTGGGAACACACATAAGGCAATCGTCTACATACCGTTTAAAGAATACAGGCCGAAAATCTAATGAACTCATAACAGATTCCTCTAGGCACTCCATAACGAGGTTAGCAATGGTAGCTGAAATAGGAGATCCCATTGCTGTGCCGAATATTTGTCCAGCTACCATTGCTAACCTCGTTATGGAGTGCCTAGAGGAATCTGTTATGAGTTCATTAGATTTTCGGCCTGTATTCTTTAAACGGTATGTAGACGATTGCCTTATGTGTGTTCCCAACGATAAAATTCAATATGTAATTGATAAATTTAACAATTTTCACTGTAAACTTCAATTCACTTGTGAAATAGAATTAAACAATAACATAAATTTCCTAGATATGAACATTAGGCATGATGCTGATGGAAGAATAAAAACCTCTTGGTTTACTAAAGAAGTATGGTCTCAACGTTATCTTCACTTCAATTCCGTTGCACCAGCTTGTTATAAAAAAAGTGTCATAAACAGCCTTACAGATCGCGCGATAAAATTGTCCCACGCAGATGACCGCCCCAAAAATTTAAAAATTGTTCGTACTACACTAGAATTGAATGGCTACCCAAAAACTTTTTTCAATCCTATCATTAAAGAAAGAATAAACAAAATCTATAATGGTTCGTCTAATAAAAATAACATAAAAGGTAATACAGACAATTTTATAACTCTACCTTACATTCCGGAGACCTCAGAGAAAATCAAAAAATGTTTGAAAAAGTATGATATAAATGTTGCGCATAAACCTACTAACTGTGTTGGGAAATATTTCTCAAATCTAAAACCGTTAATACCCAAAGATAAACAAACCCACACAGTGTATAAATTGAATTGTTTAGATTGTGATGGAACCTATACTGGAATCTCTAAACAATATTTACAAAAAAGAATGTACGGCCATAAATATAGCACAAGAAATAACAACTTAGAAAATTCCACCGCCCTTGCTAAGCATTGCTTTGATTATAACCATCAATTTGATTACAAAAATGTTAATATCTTAACTAAGGAAACCAATTATTATAAAAGATCTATCCTGGAGATGATTCACATAAAACGGGACCCCAAATCTGTAAATCATAGGGTAGACACACAAAATCTAAGTCATATTTATACTAATTTGATTAAATAATCTCTTGCAAATTCTTACATACGTCTTTATAAGTGTAGAAAATGTTTTTAGGAAGAATTCGTAATAGTTATTTCCCAGTACAGGCCTGAAACCGTTCTTAAGGGTCTTGTCATAAATCCTACACATCTGGTTTCGAAAGTAGATACTTGACAAATAACTTCGTTCTTCTCATTTGTTGTGAGAATACCAATCAATATGCACTCATATATTTTAATAATATTACTGAATAGCGGATTCTTACTACAAAAAAATAATTTTTTATACATTAATTCTGACGATACAATTCGATTATTCGTGGTTCTGTTCGTTTCGACGGCGTGGGCTCTATTAATTGAAGTTTAATTGTGCGATTTGGACGCTTGTGCTATAATTAGTTTTAATAAACCCCCTTTTTAGACATAGTGAGTCTTCTGATGATGGTCGTGAGACCGAAACGTACGTAAAGACGAATAGTTAAAACAAAGTGTTATTGTGACCTATTTCCCGAGAATTTTTATATATAATTCATACTGGGTCAAGAATCTTATTAAGAAAATCAAACGTAAATTAAATGACATATTGATTATAATTTTCTATTTGTTTGAAACTGTAGTTACGTTTTCACGTTATTATTAATAAAAGTGGTATAAAACAAAGTAGTTATTCTTTCATAAAATCAAAATGATAAATTACCATAAAAGTAACGGCTTCCACCATCGATTTTTTAAATGACATATATTTCATATAGTAAGATTTAAAACATGAAAAATAGAAGTAAAAAAAGGTAATTAAACTAAAATTTATTTTATTAAACGTTTGACGTTTCGATTTCTGTAAGTAGATACTGTTAAAGTAGCAACGTGAAGAAACTGTATCTATCTGCTTTTTGGAAATGGCTTTCATCAGAAGTATAGCATGGTTTTCAATTGCCTGTTATTTCAAGCTTTGTTTCGTTAATGGAACAAATATGTTTGAATTCAAATAAGGATTTGAAACTTATCATGACAAACTGTATAAGTAAAATTTTTAGCATAATTTTGCCGCAACTTTTAGAAAGAGCTAGTCTAACCATTTTTTTGCTGCTCTGACATATAATTAGTATAGAGGATTGAAATATCAAATCATGTCGATTCCTAATGGCGATTAATTGAATGACTCTGACAGAACTATAATTGTCCACTAAAAGCTCTTACACATTCTGTACCTACATTTAAGCGTTCCACTCAAATGCCTCAGCACAAAACCTACTCTATAGGTAGCTGGTTGCATTTTTTTTAAGTATCACCTTCAACAGATAATCCGATGTGCGTAAATTTCATCGCAATCACTTGAATTCATGCTGTAATTATAATTACAGACTCTTATAGAAGATGTATTTGTTGATGAAATTGACTAGCAATGCTTTGAACACGATACCATATGCACGTTCCCTCATGGGTAGCTCCCCTCGTTTATTCGAAACTATGAACTACATGGACAAATAATCTCACAAATTTCAAGTTGGCAACCCTGTCTAATGTGGGTATTTCCCGCGCTTTATAGTTGTCATATGTTCCCGCGATTTGCTTCACGTACACCGGTCTCGCTATTACGTCGTTCACTGAAATTCTGGACTCCCTCCATTGTGGACATTGTAGTTAGTTATCTCATTCTCATTTCATTAGACCTATATTATAATAATATATTCATCAGGCAGTAATAAGTATTTGATTGCTTATAAAGTTAAAGTGAAAAGGGAGACCTGTAAAATTTCAAACATTAAGGTGGGTTATTATGCTAGTTGTATATTATTTCAAAATATTCATGGAATTATGTTTTTTGTTTTCAGAACTATCGCAGTGATGTATTGCCTCGTACGGTTTACTCTTGATGACGTCTATTTTGTTTGCCATACAAAAGATTTCAAAGAAAACAGACACAAAAAGACATTGGCAAAATGGTCTGATAAAAAGCTCTATGAAGCAGAACTAATAACCATTTGTCAAAGTAGAGAAATTCTAGAGGATGTGTGTCTCAACTTAAACAACAATATTCCTTTTATCCAAATAAAAGAAATAACTGAAGGTAAAATTATCAGTTAAAAATGTAACATATTTGTTCACTTCAATTTCATTTGCATTCAGCTACTTAATACAGAACTGTAAGCCAGTATTGTAAAAGTTTCAGAACTACCTATGCTTTTATCAGGACAAAAACAAATTTTGGGGACGTGATGTTATGTTTGAAACTTCATTATCATTTCAATTGCATCAAATTGATTTTATAAATTTTCAGATTATAAGGTACCAGATTCTCACTCAGAAAATGTATGTTATATGCAGCAGTGTATTAAATGTGAATTAGTTTGCTCTGATTTGCACGATCATCTATGTTTTCCCTATGTAGAAAATGAGAAGAATGGTGAGTACATTGGGTAAACTCATCGTGTGAATGAAAACATTTCTGCTTCAAGTAGTTATACATAATATTATAAAATTTTAAATATTGCCATTTTCTAGACGAAGATTTCGAATCGAATGGAGATGATAATTACCAACTTTGCATGTACAGGGTGTCCCATTTTAGGTACTTTTGCGGGTTATCTCCTTTATTTTTAAAGATAGAGAGTTGCGGTTTTCGCGACACTGTGCTACTTTTTCGTAAGACTCAAGATGCCGTCAACAGAATTTTCATAGCCCTTTTAGTTTTTAAGATACAGGGCATTTCTGAAAATGTTGCATTTTGTGACCCCCCTCGTATCTCCGTTATCCTTCAACTTATCGAAAAGGTAAAATATCATTCTGATAGTTTTTTTTCCGTAGAATGCAGTGGTGTAGATAACTTTTGTTACATATTTACTGTTTTTGAGTTATAAAGAAAACTTATGTTTTTTTAAATGGAACAACCTGTATATTTATAAACTATAAAATTTGTCTTTTTTTACCTTTTCAAAAATATAGATAGTATGAACTTTTTTCAGAAACACGCAAATAATTGACAATTTTCAGAAATTAAATACATATTTTAATAGTAGGCCATTGATATTGTTTATGACAAGAAACAGAAATAAACGTCAAATCTCTATCGCATTTAAGCTGTTTATTTTCGTTCTTGTGATATCATTATTCAATAGATATTTATCAATTTTTTCGAATAATGGCAGTTTACGAAAATTATGAGAAATATGATATGATGGTATGTTTTATACAGAGTAATGAAAATTCTGAAGAAGCTTCGGAATTATATTTCCAAAGGTGAGTAAGCTATTATGGCTATGAAAATCTCTATTATCATTTTAATTTTTGCTTGTTAGATATCCAGAAAGAAAGCAACCGTTTTTTGGGATATTTGTTCGTTTAAAAGCAAATTTAGTTGAGCACGGATCATTTGTTCAGCCGCGCCCTAAAACATACAACAAAGAGAACAGCGAAAGAAAAGAGATAGATAATACTTTAGGATATATAGAAGCAACACCTTCGTCCTCATGTAGAAAAATTGAGAAGGAAATTGGTGTGCCAAAAACTAACGCTCACAGGATCTTGAAGAAATATAAGTATCATCCATACAAATTTAATATACTACATTTGCATCCTGGCGATGCTGAGCGCCGGGCACCGTTTTGCCAGTGGTATTTGCAACAAATCGATGCTAACGATTTATTTGGCAGACTTGTTATCTGGTCAGACGAATGCTTTATTTCAAGTGCTGGCATTTTCAATCGTCACAATACCAGAAACTGGCATAGTGAAAATCAGCATTTAATGTTTGAAAGGGCACAACAATTACGCTTTGGAGTTGGGGTTTCATGTTTTATTTTGGGTAGACATATAATTTATAGGATTTTTGAAGGAGGTCTTACAGCACGTAGATACCTAGAAATTCTTGGGGAAGTTATTCCAGAACTGCTCGAAAACATTCCATTAGCCCAGTATAATGCTGTTTACCTACAGCAAGATGGTGCCCCAAGTCATAACTCTAGGCTCTTAAGGGCCTTTCTTAATAATAACTTTCCTCAAAGATGGATAGGTACCAAAGGACCTGTTAGATGGCCTCCACGATCACCAGATCTCTCAATTTTAGAATTTTTTATGGGGCTATATACAATATGAAGTATATAAAACTCGATATGACGGCATTGTAGAACTTCGAGAGGCAATTCATTTAGCTTTTCGAAATCTGCGAATGAGAACAATGGTTCTTTTGAACGCTATTCAAAGAATCTCAAAGATGTGCATTAGAGAAAATGGTGGTCAATTTGAACATCACATTTAATTTTTGTTAATAATATTATTTTTTTGTTATATTGTCACTTTACGCCACAAAACTGTTGTTACAAACTTACTGTTAGAAAAAAGATCTATGGGAATTTTTTTTAATAGATACCTATATACAAGGTATCCAATTATTTATTAGTAATATGTAAGTTGCACTTGTTTATTATTGTTATCCATAGCCTACTATTAAAATATGTATTTAATTTCTGAAAATTGTCAATTATTTGCGTGTTTCTGAAAAAAAGTTTATACTATCATATATTTTTGAGAAGGTAAAAAAAAGACAAATTTTATAGTCTATAAATATACAGGGTGTTCCATTTAAAAAAACATAAGTTTACTTTATAACTCAAAAACAGTAAATATGTAACAAAAGTTATCTACACCACTGCATTCCACGAAAAAAAATCTATCAGAATGTTATTTTACCTTTTCGATAAGTTGAAGGATAACGGAGATACGAGGGGAGTCACAACATGCAACATTTTCAGAAATGCCCTGTATCTTAAAAACTAAAAGGGCTATGAAAATTCTATTGACGGCATCTTGAGTTTTACGAAAAAGTAGCACAGTGTCGCGAAAACCGCAACTCTCTATCTTTAAAAATAAAGGAGATACCCCGCAAAAGTACCCAAAATGGGACACCCTGTACTGTGGTGTGCTTTGTCCTTATCTAGAAGAACATATTCAATCTAAACACAGTTTGGAAAAGGTTGTTATTGGAATTGGTTAGTAAATACCTATAATTTGTACAGAATATATTTTTTGCCCTTATCATGGAAAACATGTTATTATATCTCATTTAGTAAGTATACCTAGTGGTGTTTTATCTTTTTATTTTGCAGATGAAGATTTGGAATCAAATAGATATAATAATAATAACTACCAACTTTGCATGTACTGTGGGGAGCTTTGTCCTTATCTAGAAGAACATCTCGGGTCTAAACATAGTTCGGAAATGGTTGTTAGTGAAATAGGTTAGTAAATACATTAAATAATCTTTACAGAATGTGGTGACAATGTATACCTTACCAAGTCTTAGATAAATTGAAAATTTACTTATTTCTATTCGATTGTGCCCCATTTTTCACCAAGGTTGTGATGGGTATTAAGGAGTAAAGAGTCAATCAATATAAATACACTTTCATTGATTTTTTTAGCAGCGTTCTTCACTTAGAATAATAACACTGAAATAAATGTAGTAGAAGCAATTTCCATTTTTTCAGCTCATTTGAGCTCTAGATACTATCTTATGCAAATTGAAACAAAAAAGGTTAAAAGTGAATGTATTTGTTGCCTGAATTTATATTGATGTTAATTAGGTACATGGTTGTTTGCTCGTAGAAAGAAATCACTATCCAATAAATATGCAATTGGTTCCATCATATTCTTTCAGTTGTTATCTTGCCTTTGTCATATACCTACATATTTGACACAGGTACAATAAAACACTTAAGTAGGTACCTACTAAACACTTTAGTAAGTGCTACTTTGTTTTTTATCACTTATATTATAGGAACACTAACGAGACAACTAGCATTTCATCTTCGAAACAAATAAATGTAATGTGAAGTATTTGAAGATGATACACTAGTTGTCGAAACTATAGCCACACTAGTGTTGCTGTAGAATAATTGATTAAAACAAAGTGTTTTTATTATATCAATATGATAAATTATCACAAAGTAACATCTTCCAGCATCGAAATTATTTGATATTGATGTAATGAAAGAAAGAGTATTAACTACATAACTTATCATTAAAGAATAAGGTTATATAATGATCAATGTAACTGCTATTTTGAATCCAGAAAATAGAAAGTATATAGTCTCGTTTAATAAGGAAGAATGCAAGTTACAAACTTCACATTGATTAATAATCAATTTTTTAATAGTCAATCAGATAATTATTGATACAGTGTTCTTCCATTATGATCAACTACCACATAGTAATGACTGAATTGAAACTTGGACTTTGATTTGAGATATAAATATGATCATGTAATACTAGATGATAATAGATAGATAGATACATAGATAGATATTTATTAGCGAAAATCATTATAACTTACATTATAATTATTTATGTAGTCAAAGAAATGTTTAAAATATTAAGGACAATTAAAAATAAATGGTTGTAAGAAAGACGTATTTCTTGAAGATTCCTCTGCAGGACTGACGCCTCTTTAGGCCATATATAATACGCAATACAGATTTCTGTAACCGAAATACTTTCGTATATTAATATGTGCTCTCTTATAGTTGATGTTCAAACGAAAGAGAACTGCAAAACTTATCTTGGCAAACAGCATTCCTGTGTTTACTGTCACACACTCCATTTTAAACTAGCAAGACATTTAGAAAGCAAACATCACCATGAAAGAGATGTTCAGGAAGCACTCCAGTATAGAAAAGGTGAGAGTTCAAGCTGTTGCTTTGTGATAATTTATCATGTTAAAAACACTGGTCTTTACTTGTTGGAAAACCATTATGTTACAAATGAACACTACACTGAATAATGCACTGCATAAAAATTTCAAAATAAACTTTTGATAGTGTTTCGCCACACAGTGGCTTCTTCAGGTACCATTTTTCACCTGAAGAAGCCACTGCGCCGAAAATGTCCTGTTTTCTTTTATTTTTATGGTAATAACTATTTTAAAATTTTGCTACAGAGTAGTATTCATTTCCAATGAAAAACTTCACTTTTATTATAGCAACAAAATGTGACTATAGTTTCAAGTATAATGTGAGATCATGTATGTCTGGATGATGGCACATCAGTGTTGAGTTGAAACTATATTTACATTTTGCTGCTATGATGAAACGAAAAAAAAACCAAGCAAAGTGTGTTTGCTTGATTTTATTAAGGTGAGAACATTTATACTTAACTTTTATTATCTGTTATATGCCAGTTTAAGACTAAGAAAAACAGACTCGAAGATACTATTCCAATAATTAATGATTCTTTAATATTGATGTAATAAAATAAAACACTTTTACTTTGTTTTGTTATCACATATTTTATGTTATAGAAACAAATGGTGAATATAGTTTCGACACTAGCGTGCCATCTTCAAACATTAGTATCGTAAAAAACAAGTCGTAGTGTTTTATTTTATTATAACGAATAAGATAAATTATCACAATAAATGGTTTCCACCATTGGATTCTTTAATATCTTAGTTATTTTGAATGTTTTTTACATCAAAATTTCTATTTCTTTCAAAAAAAAATTATGCATTGACATTGCTTAATATCTTAGTTATTTTAAATGTTTTTTTACATCAATATTTCTATTTCTTCCAAATAATTTTTTTTCATATTGACATTTCCATACCCTTCTTTGTTAGAGGATTCTGAAAAAGTTTATATTGGATCAGATTAGTTTGAACCATATGAAATGTTGTATTTACAGTTAGATGTGTCAAACAGTGTAGTCGCACATTTATTCGCTCCGCCAATTTAAGTATTTTAAACAGTTCAAAGTGTTGGAATAAAATAATACGTGGATTCACTTGTGTCGAAGGTAACCTACAACATAGATTTTCAACTCTGTTTGCATCATGTCAACCAGAACAAAGGCAGAAATAGCAACAATCGTGAAAGATTCGATGAATGAACTATTCAGGGATGAAGACTTCATTAGCCGTATCACACAAAGAATCACAGATAAGATCGAACAAAAACTTGAGAAACTAGAAGATGAAATAAAAAGCCAGAATGATAAAATAAATATACTTCAGCAAAAAATGGATGACATGGAGCAATTGACGAAAACAAACAATATATGCATATATGGGGTATCAGAAGAATCTGGTGAGAATTTGAAATCGAAAATCCTACAAATCTTTAATTCAAACACAAGTATGGAAATAGATAATGAAATTAACACGTGCTACAGAATTGGTAAACAGCCAATTCCTAATAAATCCAGGCCTATTATTATAAAGTTGAGCAGTTCCGAAGTGAAATCAAAAATCTTTAAAAACATGAAAAAATTCAGAGGCAAAAAAATCTTCATATCGGAAGACCTCACGAATACTAGAAGAATGCTACTGAAACAAGCCAAGAACACCATAGGAGAAAGAGATGTATGGACATTTAACGGGCAGATTTTCACAAAAATTGATGGAAAACGAGTCAAACTGTCCTGCTTTGAAGATATCCTGTCATGCAAGAGAACCATATAACGTACGGTATTTTCTTAACATTCTCTTCAATTTTTGTTTATACACAGCCATACTTTGAGATGTTATATATTTATCACATGCTATGACTTGGTTGGAGCGATGTCGCCACATATTATTTATTGATTTACTTTCTTTTCTTTCACATAATTTTATATTTTCTCATTATATTCGTATCTATTTTCATATACTTTCTATCCTTATCTTATATTACTCTTTTATTATGTTACATTTCCTCAATACTCTGGAGAATTTCGAGGAAAGAGATGCAAAGGTTTGTGAAACGATTGGGGAAAATATTAAGCTTTTTAGCGGAAACAATTTCTTTAACATTTTCCACCTGAATATAAGAAGCTTACGAAAAAATTTTGATGAATTACTTTTATATATTGAAACTATACAACAATCAAACATCGACATAATTATTTTATCAGAAACTTGGATGATAGACGAAACTAGTAGCTTCAATATACCAAACTTTGATTTAATTTATAATGAATCAGCGTTCAATCAGAATGATGGAACTGTTGTATATATCAAAAAACAAATCAACTTCAATTCCTCTATAAAAAAACTCACAGAAATGAACCTTTTGGAAATCACATTCAATTTTAAAAACACTTCGTTTATGATAACGGCATCTTATAGACCGCCCTCGTCCGATCTTGACATTTATCTCACAGATCTGGAACTGCATTTTTCAAATCAACACGAGTCGGATATTAAAATATTCATTGGGGATATTAATATCAACTTAATGGACACTTCCAATAATAAAGCGAATGATTACATTTGTATGATGGCTCAATTAGGATTTTTCTCTGCCATAAATAAGCCTACGAGAATATATAAAACTTCATCTAGTCTTATTGACCATATTTATGTTAAAATGACAAGGGAATTAAATAACAAGTTGAACTTAAGCTCATTCATATTCAAAACTGATCTCACCGATCACTATACTATATCACTTAGTATTGACTTAAAACCTAATTCTTGTACAAACACCATTGAATCATCGAATAAATATAATACTCTCATCAACCACGAAAAACTGAACTCGTTATTAGTAAAAGAAAAATGGGAGCGAGTACTACAATGCAATGATCCAAATACATCATATGAAATTTTCAAAGATACACTTTTAAACTACATAGAAAAAAGTAAGAAACCTAAGAGGCCAGCGTATAATAAAAATAATACTAAACTGAAACCATGGATGACCCAGGGTCTCCTCAATTCAATAGTATATAGGGATAAACTGAAACAAAAATTAAATAAGACTTACTCAAATCAGTTACGGAATGAATACAAAAACTACAGAAACTTTCTCAATAATCTATTAAAAACAACTAAAAATAATTATTATTTTACTCAAATTGCAGATGCACAAAATAATTATAAAAAAATCTGGCAGAGCGTTAACGAAATAACAAATAACCAAAAATCTAATAAAACGAAAATCGCAGATATAATGGATAACAATAATCGAGTACTCAAATCGGATGAAGAAAAAGTAAATTATTTCAATAAATTTTTCACGAATATAGGTAAAAGGATGGCACACCGTATCGAGAAACCTTTGATACCAGTTCCCGTAAACAAAACACAGAGAAAAGAATCCTTATTTCTCCACCCTGTAACTAAAAACGAGATCGTAAATATTATCTCAACACTAAAAAATAATACCGCGGCAGGCCCTGATGAAATATCCGTTTATCTACTTAAAAAACACCATGAAAACCTTATTGATCCCCTATGCCATATTTTCAACTGTATACTATTGACCGGAAAGGTTCCCTCAAAATTTAAAGAGTCTCGTACAACACCGATATTTAAATCAGGAGACAAAACGGCAGCAACTAACTATAGACCAATTACAGTAATAAATAACACAGCCAAGATGTTCGAGAAATGTATCAAAAGCAGACTGGTGAGTTACTGTGAAACCTATAATATAATTTCTGATTCCCAGTTTGGTTTTAGAGAAAATCTATCGACTGAACAAGCTGTTTTTAAAATGGTTAACTCAGTTTTCACCAGTTTCCAAAACAATAAGAAGTGCATGACAGTATTTCTTGATTTAGCAAAGGCGTTCGATACTGTCAATTACGAAATTCTTTTGCAACACTTATATAATATTGGTATAAGAGGTGTCGCACTGGATCTTATTACTGATTATTTAACCGATAGGAAACAAGTAGTCAAAATAAATGACACATTCAGTGACCCATTACCTGTCACCATGGGTGTTCCACAGGGTACAGTTCTGGGGCCTATTCTGTTTTTATTATACATCAATAATATATTCAATATAGATGATTTAAATGGACTTCTTGTTTCATATGCAGACGATACTGCCATTGTTTTCACAGGAAATACATGGGATGAAACTATCTTAAACGCAGAACAAGGCCTACAAAAATTGTTCAATTGGCTGAGCTGTAATCTATTAAGCCTCAATGTTGACAAAACTAAATTTATTGCCTTCACATCAACTATTACAGATCAGCCAAGTATCAGTCATTTGAAAATTCATAAATTTTCCTGTCCAAACACAAATAAATGCGATTGTTCATCAGTTGAGAAAGTTAGTTCGGTTAAATATCTGGGAGTTACGGTTGATCAATTTCTAAGATGGAATGAACATATAGAAAGTACGGTAAAAAGACTCCGTAAATTAATATATAAGTTTTATCAACTGAGAAATATTCTCAATAATAAAAACCTGCTCATGATCTACAACGCCTTAGCCGAATCCATAATTCGATACTGTATCATTATCTGGGGTGGGACATTCAAAACTACCATATATCAACTAGAAGTGATCCAAAATACTCTGATTAAGATTCTCCTCAAAAAAGAGAAACGCTTTTCCACCACTCGCCTCTATTCTGAAACTGGGTTATTCACAGTTAGACAATTATATATCTATCAGAGCATATTATTTGTAATGAACTCTACTAGGACGTATGTATCACATGATCATAACACACGGATCAATAAAAATCAAACTCTACGAATCCCAAAATGTCGACTAACACACGAACAAAAATTTATTCCTTACATTGGCCCCAAATTGTTCAATCTTCTACCAGATAAGTTGAAGAATATATCCAATAAACATATCCTTAAAAAAGGACTGAGACTATTCATTTTATCAAACTATGAACTATTAAAAAGCGTCTTTCAAAACTAAATAGTCTTACAGACCTTTATCTATCTAAATATGTGCGTAAATGTTAGTATTCATGTATATACCATGTTTGCCATCCAAAACATAATGACTTAGCTGTCCAATAGATGTGATTGTATATCTTCCCCTTTCTATCCACTCCTCTATGTATTTCTCTCCACTCGAAATTGTCCAGAGTAAATATAAATATAAATATATTATCATAATAATTATACTACTCGTTATGATGTTGAAATTATGTTTTACTAATGGTATTGTTACACATTACTGGTGGATCTCACAAAACAAGCTCTGCTTAGGTGAAATCCCCCTAATATGTAACCTACTTCTTATATTTAGATACTTTATATTTATATACTTTATATTAATATTATATTTACTTGATATTTAGTTGATTTACTATTCATTAATATGTATTTAGTAATATAAATACTGGGTAGATATATTAATTAGGTAAAATCATTGTCAAAATGCTCATCTGTCTGAATGAATAAACTTTTAAACTTTTTAAACTTTAAACTGTTCAATATGTTCAATAAATTGAAATATGTTTTCAGGTTGTAAACAAAGGAAGCAGCTATTTTTAGAAATCCAGAAAAAGGGTGATTTTCTTTATAATGCTCAAAATCATGGAAAGATGATCAATTTACGCCGAAGCGATGAGAATCGAGATTTACTACCTTGCCCTTATTGCAAAGGATTTTATTCGAAAAAATACCTCAGAAATCATGTGAGACTTTATTGTATTGCAAAGTCTGAAGAAAAAAAAAATGAATTTGAAAATAATGGATTGCCCAATCTAATATGTAGAAGTAGGTCATTGGTTCCAGTTGCTCTAGGTAGTGCAAATAGTGCTCTAAAAAGTAGAATTTTTCCTACTATGACAGAAAATGAAAACTTCAAAGCTCTAGTATCTGACAAATTGGGAATAGAGTATGGAAATTATCTGACTACCAAATATAGCTCTAGTAAACACCATGACAAAATGATTAAAGCTAGATTAAGACAGCTTTCCAGACTATTTATAGAAATGAAGAAAATTGACAGTGCAATTGAAAAAATGTCATGTATTTTTGATCCAGCTAATTTCAAAGTATTTGTTGAAGCTGTTTATAACATGGCTGGGTTGAAAGATGGTAAATTTGAAACACCTAGTCTTGGTCCCAGCACAGTAACCCTAATTTTGGATGTAGGTGGAGTGGTAGAAACAGAGGCAATTAAGAATAAGGATGAACATTTGGAAAAAGATTGTAAGAGATTTTGCAAGCTTCTCAAAACAAGGTGCAATTCATTAATAAATAAGCTTGCAATGGAAAATCGGACTCAGCAGCAAAGAGCTAAAACTATAGTATTACCAAAAACTGAAGACATAAGAGAATTAGTGAACCTTTTAGAAGTAGAAATGACAAATTGTGTAAATGTTCTCCAAAATGAGTTCAGAAATCAAAAGTGGATAACTCTTAATAAAATTGTTTTAACAAAAATTATGGTATATAATAGAAAGAGACCAGGTGATGTTGAAAAATCTCAGATTGTAGAGTACCGTAATATGGAACTGCTTAATGAACAACAGATTCAGCACCTCCAAGGCAGTGACAGAGATTTTGGGACCACATATGGAAGGTACATATCAAGAAGCAAACTTGATAGACCAGCTGCTGTATTAGTTTCAAAAAAGGAAATGAATGCAATTGACATATTACTTCAGTATCGTAAATCTGCCAAAGTTGATGTGAGTAATCCTTACTTGTTTACAACTCCATGTGGTATGTCAGAACAATTTTTTAAAGTTGGCAAAGCACTTGGTGATTTTTGCATAGAGAATAATTTGTCATGTAAAAACCTGACTGCCACAAAAATGAGAAAACATTTGGCAACTGTGACCTGTAATTTTGGAAAAGATGAACAAATGCAAGTGAGTGATTTCATGGGACATGATTTCAACATTCATCAAAATATTTATAGACAACGCCCTGCATCTCTTGATATATTAGGTATGTCAAAGTTATTGAATTATGCTAGTGGAGTAAAGGAACATTCCGCTACCATCCCCAAGCCGTTACATGCAGCAGAAATATCATATATTCCATCAGAACCAAAACGAATGATAAATTTGGAAGTTGATAATTTAGAAAGTTCTTACATCACTCAAAAACAGTTTGAGGATACTAATCATGAATGTACTTCCAGTTTGCGTTCTGTTGAATGTGTAACACCATGCCAAATGTACAGTAGTGAAGAAGAAGATGGAGAAGATACTACTTATGTGCCAGACTTGTCCACAATAATTGAAGAAGATGATAATAGTACATCTGATGAAGAGTATTCTAAATATCGATGTTTAAAGGCTAAGAAAAATTCAGGAAAAATGATACCTAAATCTTATAGAATCACAAGAAAAAAAACTTGGTCCACTCCAGAAAGAATTACAATGAAAAAAATATTTAGATATTATCTAGATAAGGATAATGATGCCATTCCTAATCTTGAAACTTGTCAGAATTTTACATTCCAAAATTCAGTATTGGCATCAAGGTCTCCTGCTCAAATAAAGGCGTGGATAGTTGAAGAAAAGAAACGAAACAAATCATTAGGTATTTCTTCTATTAATGAAATTATACATTATTGATAAGAAATATTCACCCTTATCCACTAAAAATACTATTAAAGTACTGAGAACCTTTTGGCTACCAAGTAGCCATCATCGGAGTAAATGGATAAGGGTGATTATTTAATTTCAATAGTGTTATAAAATATCCACAGTGTGAAATCTTTTATAGTTTATTAAAATTATACATTTCTATTTTTTATTCTCATCTTTTGTAGGGCCCAAATCAGGATGGACTACTCCTTTGAAAGAAAAATGTAGAAAACAATTCAAAGAATTTTATTCAAATGGAAAATACCCTTCTTCTTCTGAACTGTTGAATATGATAAAAGAAAATCCTGAGGCTGATTTAACAGTTCAAAAACTTCGAAGCCATCTGCAACATGATCTAAAATATGTTAAAACCCAGCAAAAACATGGTCGAAAAATTTTCTGGGGTACTTCAAATTGAATTTTTCTATTTTTATAACTAATAAATAAATATATCTTCTATTAAGCATTCTAAATCAACTTTATATTTGTCACATGACCTTTTTCCTGTATTTTTTAGGAATGGAAATTAGACTTCACAAAGATAGATATTGTCAATTGAAATTGTTGCAGTGTCCTTGAAACATGAAAAATTAGATTTCAGTTTGAACCAGCTGTCATGGCGACCATAAGGACCAGCTGTCATGGCGACCATAAGGACCAGCTGTCATGGTGGCCATAAGGACCAGCTGTCATGGCGATCATAAGGACCAGGTGTCATGGCGACCATAAGAACCAGCTGTCATGGTAGTCCTAAGGTACAGATTGCTTCGTAGAGATGTCACCACCAAGTGACAGCTGTCATGACAGACCTAAGGTATAGACTGCTTCCTGGAGGGGGCTCCGCCACCTCTGGGGAGTAATCTGTACCTTCGGTCCAAAAGGTACAGACTGCTTCATGAAGATGTCATCACCACTGTCAAACATCATCATCATCAGGGTTAAACCGGAAGTGGGTTATATATTCGACACATTGTTACACCGGAAGTGATCATTTTATTGCATATTCAGAATCTACGTGATGTGCTGAATAAGAATATACTATTTATATGTCAATCAGTTTGACCGATCTCTCGCGATAAGGATTTGAAATTTTTTATTTTTTAAGTGGGGCTTCATGGGTATCAAATGAAAGGTCTTAACGCGTAGAATATGAATTTCAAACTTTTTTTAGAAAAACTCTCCTGGGGTACATGTAAATGAGGAAAAACCTGCAAGCGACTCGGAAGCGACTCGGAAGCGACTCGCAAGCGACTCGGAAGCGACTCGCAAGCGACTCGGAAGCGACTCGCAAGCGACTCGCATGCGACTCGAAGTCGTTTATGGTGTGTGTGTGTGTGTGTGTGTATGTGTGTGTGTGTGTGTGTGTGTGTGTGTGTGTGTGTGTGTGTGGGAGGTGTATGAGAAATGAAATATCGAATATTAATAATATTTTTTATTTATTTTTACGAAAAGTACATTTCATTTAGGAAGTATGATCGTGAGGAACCAATGTTGTAGGTTATCGACATGGTTGACTGCACACATATATATCCCCCCATCATTGCGATGATTTAGGCAGCTCAGTCTGTTTGTAGGCTCGAATTTCCCCGTTTGGCATAGGGTGTTGTCGAAACTGCATACATCTACGATTCGTGGAAAGATATCTAGCTCCTTGCACTTATTCGCGAGAAATTCTGCTTTTTGATGACCTCGAACATATATAATGTCTGCTGCACACAGTAGTCAATCTTAGGATAGTATCAATTTCTGCATATTCCACATCACCCGATGTATATTCCAAACCATGACAAAAATGTTCCAAATACCAAGCAGATTTTCGGTCCTTCTCACTTAACATCGTTAGCGGTGTGGGCGGCTTAAACAACGAATAATGTCGTTTGAACCCAATTTGTATAGACATTTCTTTGGGGTGAAACACATCATCGATGATGAATCCCTGAATGTCAACCAATGCTATCCTCATGATGGCTCGTACTAAACTGATCGCTCATAGTCGTTAGACAGTAAGTTTTAGATCAGACTCTTCACTATTTCCGAGAGTGGGGAGTACTCCATCAAACAATCGTGAATGATGATACAATATGCTTTCGTATTGGCTGGAAATCCCTTATCTGCCTCGATTTCCAATCGCACATCAACAGTTGCAGATTTCACTGCTTCCTCCTGTTTCGAACAATCGATTATGTAGAGAGCGCGCTTTTTGAAACTGGTGTAATCTAACATTGGTTGTTTCACAGCAGTCGACGAGGAATTTGTATAGCTAGAGTAGAACTCTGTGTAGTTATGGTGAGCGAGCGCGAAATCATCCTTGGCAAAGTCCAAGTTCATTCGCTCGTTAGGGTAATATTCGCCGTTTAGAGATAAGCGAATACTTGTTATATCCAGATGATCAAATATTGTGGGGTTAGCCTTCACATTGTTTCGTTTGTCCGTTTGAAAGAATACTATGACATAGCGAGGTTTTTCAACTGCCGCACTAGTCTTGACCGCCCAAATTTCTCGTCGGGCCTCGCTTGTTATGGCAGGAAGCTCATGGCATTCCCACTTCCGGAATGGAATTAGGATGGGCGAATCACTCTTGATTGCTCGCAAGAGCTTTTCTCTAATTATATCGTTAGGATAGATATACTTCACTTTCAATTCCATGCTATCAATTAGGAATTTAACGGTGGTCGTGGCGGTTTCAATGTTAACGCAATCGTTATCGTTTCGAGCACGCACCAGTCGAATAGTCTGCCTACCAAATGTAATCATCGGGTAATCGTTGAAAATGTTGAATATCTGCTTCAGCGGAATCAATAGACTGAATGATTTAGTTTCATGCAAAACTACGCTCTCAAGGGGGTACAACCAACTAGCGGTAGCCATATGCGTAGAAGCTGTAGGGGTGTAGCAGGTAAATGCTCGAACAGCGCTGACTATACCAGGATCTCGAACTGTTTCGATCTCCCTACCACTCTCAACGTACGAGCACGAGTCGAAAAGGAAGGCTCCATAATTCGGTAACAATATAACATTACCTCCACCCTTCACTTCGATTTTTCCCTTGATCACCAATAGAGTATCCTTCATAGAAAAAAACGCGTCCACTTGATTTATTCCAAACTCCACGATGTCGCTGTTATTGAATGCTTTAACGAACGGTGTAATCGATCTATACTCGGCTTTCCGAATCGACTCATCGAATTTCGGCTGCTGGTATAAATCGAAAATTGATGAGATAACATTGTTATCTCCACCATCAACATCTACACCACCAAACTTACGCTTATTAGGCATTTTTTATTTAAGGCGAAACCCTAAAGATTGTAGAACTAATCGGTTGGCTTTGGTGAGGGTTAGCTCTCGCACTTTCGGTGTTTTGTTGAAGACTGATGGATATGAAGCGTGTGAGGTTCTTTTATTACCCACAGCAACAACTAATCCCATATTCTGTTCTCAGACTTCTTGTAAATGTAGATGTAAAACACTTTCTTCACCTCGAAAATTTATCGGGTTCGAATGTTGATCTAGGGCGAGTACGGTGATGTTGGTAATTTCACCGATATCTGACACTGGTAAATATAGAGGATTCTTTGGACGTTCCACAATTCTATAGCCAGGATCGTCTGTGATGGAGAAGTCGTAGATCGTATGCGCAGGTCTATCTCGGTAGAAGGCTCCCACGGTAATGTTTGATTCGAATCGGATGTTGCTTACTTTTATAATGTTGACTGGTAAATCGGACATGTGGACCACGCCCTTTTTCAAGACTTTACGCGAGAACCCCAATATTTTGCCTAGGCTATCTTCCTTAACAAACGAAATGTCGTGGTTCTTATAGAATATCTCACACTTTAATGTATTGTTATTGGGCTTCAGCGAGAAGACATCTTCTTTCACGTTCAATCTTTTCCGAATTAATTCTTCAATGTCGGATAGTTCATAGTTACCCGAAGGTATTTCGATTGTTTTCAAAGTCTTTCCATCGTCCCCCAAATAGTAAAATTTCTCGTTCTCGATATTCGGTATAGAGTTATAAGAAGTGAATCCTAACAAAGCCAAATAGTATCGCTTATCAGACTTCAACTCGATCGAATTCTGCGGTGTGAACGAGAATATATGGTTGGTGCTTGTTAGCGTGAATAACTGCGACATGATACTGATAAGAATTTATTGTAACATTTCTATTTATATTTGCACATTAATATATGGAATAAGTATGATCGCATAAAGTATGGATCGTCTCTGCACACTTCTTCAATCAACACCTGCTTCTCATGATGCGTTATTCCCTCGGTCTCCATGACCTTCGATATCTGTTCAGATAAACATTGCGAACATAGTTTGCGAGGAGGTGGCAGACAATCACAATCTTCGTCGATATGTTCCGTACACCTCATATGACGGTAAAGGGTGTTCAACATATATTTCGGAACTTCATTCTGATTGAGAGACACCAAATCCAAATGTTTTAGAATGTATTCCATCGGGAGAAATAATAAGTCTCTTTTGCTTAGTTCGCTCGAAGGTTTTTCCATTGCTTTTATTAGATTATCATATACGTATCGGATGATTGCATGCATTCCAGGTCTTTGAATATCAACAGAAAGTTGTTGCATAATCTTTCCGATAAATTTATCGTATGATTCAGACATGACTGCTCACTCTAGATGTTTACGTAGAACTGAGGAATTTCAAACATAAATGTCCACAAATCACCTGATCATACTTTTGATAAGCGTCGTTATTATAGAAAATTCTAACCCCACCACCCAAATATCGAACTAGTTCCTTGGGTGGTTTTAAATTTCCAAAAGAGTCAAAGTATTCCACTTGGTTATTTATTTTTCTAAAGGCCACCCAATGAGTACCGCTGTTTTTGATTGAATCCAAATTCAAAATGGCACATTCTTGCCTCCAAGGACGTTTCCTAGGTAAATTGTCTCGCATAAAGACACCACGAAAATGAGGTATTTTCATTTTTTTCGCGAAACGCACCAAATCCACATCATACAACGGTCTATTGGGCAGCTCTATTGGAAGTTTTTTTGTTGTTTCTTCAAAAACAACCCAAATCCACCTTTCGCATTCTTCCGCAAGTATAATCCTTTACCTAACGATTCCATAGCTGCATGATGACGCTGATCCTCTTCAAGCTTCTTTTTGGCGTTTCTAGCATTGACTACTGTATTAGCGATGGCACTTGCACCACCAGCCACAGACCCTAAGGCCCCCAGCGCCCCCAAAATAGGTAGTAATAACGGGAGGAATCCTCCAGATTTCGGCAGGGGTATTATGCGTGGTACTTTAACACGCTTCTTACCTCCGACTCGCCTAATAGCTATTCGTGCAGCTTTCAATGCATTCATAGCAGACTTTCGCAACGACGCAGACGGTTCCATAGACTTGGAAATATTTCCCACGATATCTTTCCGAAAGCAACATCCTCCACGACGACCAGCACGTTTCTTAAGACCCATTCCTAGTTTACGTTTAACTTTCATTCCCTCAGTAACCAATAGACTAGCTAGTCTTTCGCCGGCCTTAGCGTCCTTAGATTTAACACGCTGCCAAGCTGCGTCCTCTAATATTTTATCAGCCTTATGACGATCTTCTAGAGATTTGTGCTGGGAATAAGCTATGTCGTGTTCGCGACAGGCCGAATCCAACGGATTAACACCTTTATCGCCACGCGCAAGTCGCTTCTGTAGCTTAGTACCAGGTCCACAGAATTGATATGATGGAATATGTACTTCGAACGGGAGACTGTTTATGAGCGAATTCAACAGACCTTCACCCTGATAGATCAACATTGATACTGAGCTCGCGATCTCCAAACGTTTCTATTTATAAAAGCAATCATCAGATTCAAACTACCTCACAATATGAAGACCGTTCAACAAGAGCAGACACTGCCCATCGAAAATTTAGACCTTGGGTCGGCGACTACTAATCGCATAGGTAAACATGGTAAATTGTTACCCGACTCTTTTCGCGCTATAATTTGTGGACCTAGTGGGTGTGGTAAAACGAACGTGATGTTATCGCTATTATTTAATCCAAATGGGGCAAAGTTCAAAAACGTCTACGTATACTCAAAGTCGTTGTATCAGCCCAAGTATCAACTGTTGCAGGAAGTTTTAGATCGAGTTAAAGGTGTCGGCTATTTTCCCTATAAGGACAACGAGGAAATAATAAGCCCGAACGAGGCTAAAGCTAATTCCATATTCCTTTTTGATGACATCGCGTGCGAGGGCCAACAAAAAATTCGAGAATACTATTCCATGTGTAGACATAAGAATATCGATGCGGCATATCTGTGCCAAACGTACTCGAAAATACCAAAACAATTGATTCGCGACAATTGTAATTTGATCGTTCTTTTTAAGCAGGACGAGATCAATTTGAAGCATGTATTTGATGAGCACGTATCGCCTGACGTCGATTTCAATCAGTTCAAGAAGATGTGCGCCATGTGCTGGACGGATAATTTCGGAACTTTGGTCATTGCAAAGGATTTCGACTTGAACGATGGTAGATACCGCAAAGGTTTCGACGTATATATAAAAACGTGAATTGTTAATTTTAGTCCAAATACAAGATGGACGCCGATCAGTTAGCACGTAAGCGAAAAATCTTCGAATTGAGTAAGTCTATAAGGAAGAAATATTTGGCCTTGAAGCTAGGTAAATCTGAAGAAGACGAATCAATAGAACAACTGTTCAAACCTATCGCCACACCATTGAAAGCGATCGTTAAAAAAATTAAACATCCTACTGCGCAGTTAATGAAAAAAGAAATAAAATTAGAACCTAAAGATAACGATGACGAAGAAGAAGAAGAAGAAGAGGGGGAGGGGCGAGAGGAGGATGACGCGTTCGATGATGCTATGACTGAGATTGAACCTTCACTCGCACATTACCCACCACAAGTTCGTAAATACGTGCAAGAGCATTGGGAAAACAACAAGAAAATCGATAAAGTATATGGACCTGTTTAGGATGCGAGCTCTGCCGGTTGGATTCTAGGTGTTAAAAAGATAATATTCGGGGAGAATATCGAAACTGCAGGATATAGCGCAAAGGGAACACCTGGATTGTACGATCTCATATTCTACAAAACACCCACAAAATTCACGAATAACGATCGAGCAGCATACAAAGAAATTTTGAGGTTAACAAATGCACATAAAAATGTTAATGGTCGTTTGAAGGGTACCAGTGCGATAAAGTACATGTCCATAATTAAACCTATGTTTAGACCAGCCTCTGTATCGTCGTCGGAGACGACTTCGACAGCAGCAGCAAGCGGTAGCGGTTTACATTTAACATACAACAAGAAGCCTATGGAATATATTTTTTGGGATAATCCAAACGAGCTGGTGGACCGACTAAAACTACTGATGGCATCACAACAAGCTGGAAATACTTCGCACGATAATGAAATTGTTGCTATAATAAATGAACTAAGAGAGGCAAACATCATATATTAGTACTGGATACTTCAACCCAACACCATTTATATAATGAGTCTTGATAAGTTCGGTAGACGATCAGCGTTGTCGGGTGATAGCATCGTCGACGTTTTTAAACGCAGATCGATGTTTATGAACATTTTAAGGCATACGCCCGAAGGTGATGTGGATATGGAAAATTTGAAAATTTGTAATGTGAAAATACCTATCTCGGATAATGATGTTGCAAACAAAGCATATGTAGATAACACTATCACTAGAGTGACTTGGAATTTAAGTGAAGTTTTGGTAAAGTATGCAGCCATTCATATAAACGTCAATAACATCACGAATTCCTCAATTCCAAGTTTAACACGATTAATAGATGCACTTCGCGAAGATTTGAAGATCCTTTATACCGAAATACAGTCATACAAAAATCAAAGTGATGTCAACTCTACAGCTATAAAACAGAGTATACATAATGAGGGTGGGTACCTTCACATCGAAAATAAAAAATTCACAGACTCTCTGATTGCTTCTACAACACAAAATAGAATTAAAATTGAAAAACTTGTAGATGGTATGATAGCATCGTTCAAAACTAATAAAGCAAATGAGGCAAATCTTGAAAAATTATTGAAGAAAATACGTGAAGACTATAAAACACTTGTTAGTAACGACCAAGAAAACAGTTCGAAATATAACGACCTATTCGATAGTATACAGACCATCAATAGTAAACTTATAACCATAGAATTGGACTATAAAACGCTTAGTAGTATTGAGCAGACATCTAGATCGAATTATACCACCGTAAACCAAAGTATACAGGACATTAGAAGCGAAATATCGAAAATTGAACAAATAGACATAGGTATCAGACTGGCTGGCGTAGAAAAAAAACTATCCACATTTCTACAGATACCTCCATATCATCCTTATAAAAGAGCTACTACCACCTCCCCACCACCACAAAAGTTATTAGCTCCGACAACACCGATCGACCCCAAAAAATGATTAAAGGTAAAGCGCAGGTGGTTGATGAGCTTCATAAGCCTGTTCGAAAGAATTTTAAACGTCGCAGAACAATCATAAAAGGGTTGGATGACTTGTTGCAAATGGATCTTGCCGAGATGGGTAATTATGCGCGCGAAAATCGTGGATTTAAATACATTTTGGTGGTGATCGATTGCTTCTCGAAATTTCTGTGGACACGCCCGCTGAAAACAAAATCAGCCGAAGAGGTTCGGAAAGCAGTCAGTTCTATATTGCTAGAAGGGTCACATCGTACGCCTAGGAACCTGCAAAGCGATCAGGGAAAAGAATTCTTCAACAGGCACTTTGACGAGCTAATGAAAAAACATAAAATCAACCATTATAATACGTATTCTGTGAAGAAAGCCGCCATTGCTGAACGCGTCATTCGAACGTTGAAAGAAGCGATCTACAAGCAATTCAGTCTGAGTGGGAAATACAAATGGGTGGATACACTCCCTGAAGTCACCGAAAAATATAATCATCGTAAACATAGAACTATAAAAATGGCTCCGTTTAAGGTTACGAAACAGAATGAGAGCGAGATATTGAAGCGATCCTACTCACACATTAAGTTGGCCCTACCTCACAAATACCACGTAGGGGATATTGTGCGAATAAGTAAAGCTAAACATATTTTTGAGAAGGGATTTACGCCCAATTGGAGTGCGGAATTATTTAAAATCATCAAAGTTAAAATTACCAACCCGGTCACATATCTACTAGAAGATATGACCAACGCATCAATCAGCGGCTGTTTCTACGAGGAAGAATTACAGAAAACCAAACAGCCAGATGTTTATTTGATCGAGAGGGTGCTTCGAAAAAAGGGTGATAAAATGTATGTAAAATGGTACGGTATAAAAGAGAAAAGTTGGATTGAAAATTCTGATGTTGTATAATGTACTGCTGCTGCGCATGTCTTCCTAATAAAATATTTGACTGGTGGTTCAACCCAGTGGAAGTCAAATAATCGAATCAGTCTGCGTGAAAATGTCTTTGCAATTATACAACAGTTTTGTTCATAATGTACTTACCACCGTGTACGATGCAAAACAGTTTATAAGTGTAGCATGTCCTCCAAATTTGATGGAAACCCTTGAAGAATTACAATTACCATCTAAAAATTGGATAATCGCCGGGGAATTTGTAACGTTCGTTATTGGGGCTGTGAAGGAATGCGGTTATGTGGATATTTTCTATTTTGGAGGAGATTTCAACCCACCCGAAAACGATTGGGAGATAATTGATATGAATGTTGAAGGCTACTTTATATACGAAAATAGATGGAAGAAATTTATATTACATCAAATTCCTGGTATAACCCCAAAACCTCGGTCCTATATACTTGATTGTTTCAAAGTGCTACATGAAATTGCTGTCGATTTTTATCGGATCGCGCTTCTGCCTTACCGCTGTGAAATAATGGATCTACGAGGGATTCGTAGAAGGACTTCTAATAAAACTTTCTTCTTTGACTCATACATAGTCGATGGACTACGCAACCAACACCACAAATTTTCTCCTCCCCCCACACTTCAAGTTTTATGCTTCGATGTTCTCATCCAAACTTCCAATCAAATCAAAGAAATATGCTGCTAATGACCTGCGCATGTGCAAGTAAATATTTTGTGAGCGAGGGTTCGGTTCTGGTGAATCGAACAATCCAGAACAGTTTTAATAAGATGTTGTCCCAGGCTAGTGTTGATGAAGATAGCAGCAGCAGCAGCAGCAACTGTTCTGAGTTGGATCATATTTTAGAAGAGTTCGAGATGAAGGCAAAAGATGAACCATTCCTATTGATGAATACAACGTACCCGTTGGTGGGGGCAAGTTATGAAATCAAATGTGGATTGAGTCCTGTACGAACCTTCTCACCTACAATCTCACTCGTTCAATACGTTCAAAATTGCAAACTCAGCTTTAGCCTGCTAGAATGGATCGATTTAATCGATATTTTTCGAGTGAAAATCATCGAGTTCTTCGCAAGTTTACGATCAGATTTCGATGCTACACCCATATTATCTGATGAATACTGCCAAATAGTCCAACTTGTGTACTTCAATAATGTTAAATTACTTCAAGTTACAAAGCATAATATCCATGTGTGGTTGTGCGAGGAAGATGTTCGGGAAATTATTCGAATCAACGATGGAGTGCTATTGCATCGAGTGTCTTTTCTCGAACATTTTGGATTTTCCACATACTATCATAATGTTATTGATATGATTAAAAGTATGAGAGACCCCCAGCAGCAGCAGCACCAGCCCGATGAAATGGCCCTCTTGTATTGTTTCATCGGTATTTCGCTCGACTGTTTATTAAGCAATACACTTAGAGAAATGTTATTTTTCTATAAGAATAAAGTTCTGTATGATTTAGAACAATAAAAGAATTGATGCTATTATTTTTGGTTTTATTAAAACATCCAAACTTCCACATAAAATATTTATTCAGATAAAAAATACTTGGAAAAAAAAAAGTACACATATATAAAAAATATTTATAAAAAAAAAAAAGTACACATATATAATATAATATAATATAATAATAATAATAATAATAATAATAATAACTTAACCTATAATTTGAAACAAAAATACATATATCTTTTATAATTGAAAAAAATCTTAATTCTAACCTAAAGAATAATGACCATAAGGTAGAGTGCTTGTTTTGTCCCCCAATATTACCCTTTTATTATCAAAGGGGCTCAAACAGATTTTATTTTGATCTATGGTATAAAGCTTTAAGTCGAAAGAGCGGATAGATCTCTGCACGCGATACATTTCGATGTTCTCTTCCAAACATCTAACATAGTCTTCGAACGTTATCGTATTTCGTAAGACATACTCGCGCACCCCTTTGGCTTTCTTTGTGACGTCACTAGCGTCATGATTTTGGACAGTGAAGCTGTACATTTTTGCCCGCAAACCGACGAACTTATCCATGAGGAGGCCTTTATTCTCGTCCTTCATTAAGCCTACTACCTTCTTATTAACCAGGGGAATCTTAAAGAGGTTGTCTAGGGCATAATCACTAGTGTCAAATTTTTCAATATTCTTATTTATAATTGTCTCATAAATGTCATCGTTCGTTATAATGTGGTAAATCAAACTGTCAGTATCAGTGTAACATAATCGCATCAATCCTGGGTCTTTATATAATTTTAACATGAAGCCATAATGAAAATTATAAACACAGGTTTTGGAAATGTCCAAAATGGACATCCCCACATAAATGGGTTTGTTAAATAGGACTTCTAATTTATTCTGTTCTATGGCTACCAAATTCTCCTCAAATATCTTACTGCTATTGAAATTAGGTTGTGAAATATAATAGCGAGCCCCATAGGGTCCATACCATTTATTAACTAATCTAACTAGTCTATGCTTTCGTACATTTTCCATAGATTTACCGAAAATTGCGTTGATTAGCAACTTGAAGAGAGCTATTTCAAACGCATTCTTAGAAGCTGCCCTCAATCTAGTGTTAAGATCTATGTACGCTTTAAGCCACGGGGCTTGCTTAAATTTTAAAATCCTATGGACTTTTTTCAGCGCCATCCCCAGCGCCAAACATTGTTTTAAATTTCGATAGTGAATGATATATTTAGTTTTATTGTGGAGAGTTGTTAATAATTTAGGTAATTTGCTGTTGGGTGGTGCTGTATGTGTCGGACAAAGAGGGAGATCTTTGTGTAGATCATGCAGTTCATGTGGGTATTCTAAATCGACTTCCAATATGTAACCAATTGGACTTTCGTCTGAGACGTTTCTGACGTCTACATCATCGAGGTTTTCAACCCACTCGAACCCATCATAGGGTAAATATTGAATCATAGCCCACCCATATAGATTGCATACATCGAAATACATGAGATAACTTGTCTCTTTTTCGGGGTCGTGATTATTCATGTATTTATTATTGGCCTTTGCAAATCGATTACTGCATTGACTCACACCTCCACGAATTCCCTTCTCCACAAATAAGACCATATCGATGTCTTTCAAATATTGTAAAGATACATTTGTATATTTCAACATACAGTCCCACGTGAAGGAGGGAACCGTGAAATAGTGGGCCGGATCTAAAGCAAAAAGATCTATACATTTGCTGCGGAAATTCTCAAATACATCTGCCAATAATAAAACATCTGTTTTCAAATATAAATCTGAATAATCACCTAAATTTCTGCAATTAAAACTAGTCCAAATTGTTTGAGCATGCCTATAATCATCCTCACTTATCGATTCGTCGCGTAATTTATTAAAAAATTTCTCTATTGGAGGAAGATTTTCCTCGTTCAATTTACCCCAATCATCTAAGTGCTCATAGGGAAATACCCCCTTACGAGTTAATAATTTAAATTTTTCATCGGATAAGTGCGCAAACTCGCTTTTCAGAATACTCAAGTCACTCACATTCAAATAAGAAACTAATTTATCTAAACTTGAATCTAAAAACCTACATGAATCTATGAAACGGAATTTAACCACCGAATTTTTGGTGCTTCTAGTGAAACTTATATACTTCTCTTTATTGATGGGGAGTACTTGAATATTCTGCTTGGACGTTTTGGCAATATCTCGAATCAGCAAAAACATATCGTACCCGCTGAGGTTATGAGCCACAACAGGTACTACGAATCGATATTTATAATTTAGGTTGCAATCTTGGTGGGCTAGACCTCGATATTTGCCCGTGAAGTGACAATGATCTTTAACCCGAACATCCCCCTCTTTGAACTGTCTCTCGCAAATATGGCATTTCGTTTCCTTCATAATATCAAGTAAACTAATACCATTCAAGTCTATAGGTACAATAGATTTAAGTTTTAGATCGATAAATTCCCCAATTTTATCTAACTGATCTGTCAACCATTTGGCGGGGTATGATCCTCTATAGCTATCAAATCGTGATAGAGAATTGTTGAATTGACATTTTAAATAATAGCCAACACTATACGCCTCGTGTAGTTGAGTTTTGTTCGTATATGAACTTACATTAGATTGGGGGCAGTTCTGAATAGGTAATAGGAGAGCCTCAAAGTCAAAATAAATAATAAATGGTATGGGTAGTTTGTTTGAGTGATTCTTAAATTTTAAATAATCATCCTGAGGGAATGTTATTTTACACATGTTCATTTTACCACAATCCTCAACGTGATTTTTATACTTATTCTCACTCCAAAAATTATTTAAACATCTATCGCACAAATAAGTTTTGTGGTGCGAGCTAATTTGAGAATTTACAAGTCTTGATAAATTTTTGATTAGGCAATAGTGAAATTTAACGGTGGGGTCAATAAAATTTGGGGATTTCGCAGGTTCTACATCTCGATAATATTTATCCTGAATTAATAGTAAATTAAAATGTCTATCTAATTTATTTTTGGTTAAATATGCAGGGAGAACCTTCAATTTCTCCCCATCACCCTGCTCATTACCTCCACATAATTCCAAAACAAACACATGAATTGAAATATCGTTATTCTTCTCGAAAGTTGGAATTTGAGAGATATAGGGAGGGGGAAAGTTAGATTTTGTAAATTTAAAACATTACTAAAATGGGGGTATGAAGAAACACGATCTGAATGGACAGCTGCAGGGTGTAGTCCTGCTGTTACTGCCCAAGCAAAACAATATTCATCATAATTTTTAACATTAATAATAGCCTGCTTTCGAAGTATCTCTTTTGGTAGAACTAAATAAGAGGACCCAGAATTGATGACTTCATGTTTATTAATATTTATGCCCAAACTGATAACCTCCCTAAGACTCCACCCCGAGTCTCGTTCCAAAAAATCATCCAGCTTTACTTGGAGTTTATCGATAACATGCTCCTTGAACCACTCCAATAAATTTGTAAAAGAATCTATTGGGGCGGATTTTGTGTGGAAATATTTATATTCTGTTTGGATAAGCTCGTCGATCGCATTAAGTCGCATATATTCCCCACAAAAAGTAGTGTTTACCTTAATAAAATTGTAAGTATGTAAAATTTTGGTGATTCTAGGGTGAAACAGATGAAAGGCATCATATAAAAAATTTAATGGGTCTAAATGAGAAATGTTTGTTATAAAGCCAGTTCGAATTCGTTGGGAAAATGCACATTTACCATCCTCCCAACGAATTCGCTCACTACGGTTCTTATTAGTTGTAGGGGGTTTATTTCGGATCTCTAATAAAATTTTGAATCTTTTTAAATGGCCGATATTACATTGCAATTGATTCTTACACGACAAGTTCAAAGTATCCTTTGTTATATGTTTGGTAAATGTTCTAATGTACTTAGTGCAAGACCCTATCCACTTGGTTATTTCCTGAGGGGATAATTTTGATTTTAATAAATCCTTTTGAGCCTCGTTGATAATATTAACGATCTCCCCACTCATTTTCGCGATTGAAACCATATTTTAAACAATAAACAAGCAGCCTACCTTATGGTATATAACAGAAGTAACCTAGCAGGGATGTTGTTGTTGGTGGTGGTGGTGGTGGTGGTGGAAGGCTCTCTCTCTCTCTCTCTCTCTCAACTTCTAGGGAGTAGACAACTCTAGAAACTCTATTTTAGCGCAGGATTTCCCTGTTCCAATAACTTCTTCCCCTCGATATATTAGAGCTGTGTTGCGCCCTTTATTGATATCTTCTACGAGTGGGAGAAGTGTTGCTGTGAGTCGTTTTGGTAAGAACACTGACAGTTCTCCTTCCAACTCCGCCAAAACGGTATCTCCAAATTTTGTATTCACAATTTTTAAATTTAAAATTGCGTGTGGTACGTCCAATTTCAGATCGGAGATTTTTGTTGGTGTTGCCCTCTGTAAGAGAGGGATTTTGTTCAATTTGGTAAAATCCATTTTTAAATTATTTCTTTAAAATCTAAAACAAATCGGTGGAAGTTAGAAGTGAGAAGAATTATTTTGTGTGTTGAATTTACCCCATCAAATTGAATAACGGAAGATTAATAAAATACATCAAATTATTATTAAATATTTACCCAATCAAATTGTTTAAAAGAAAATCAATAAATACTCTCAAAAAGTTAAAGTTTAGCCTGCACAGTTTCAAGAAAAGCAAAATAAATATTCCCTACATAGAAATTAACTCTACATATGAATATGATATTCAAGTCAATAAATAAACTCACCTTGATTTAGCACTCACAAAACACGTCTAGTCACTTCAAAAGCTAGTAGAATAATGATTTGATAATGGTATGAGGTATGCGCACATCGAGTTTTATAGGAACTTCTTATCACTTTCCTGTTAGTTCACACGGTATGTAAAATGTCTCGTCGCCTGTTATATCATGATAATAGGTTAACTGTAACCACAAGCAGGAAGTTTCGGTCGACTATTATATTCATATTGGTAAGATCTACAACCACAAGCAGGATGTTACATTCTATTTGAAATCGCGTGATTGCAGAAACTTCCTTGAAATATTTATCCGCATACATTTTTTTCCTCAACCGATAACAACTTTATCATTTTTCCTGAGAACTAATTTAATTCGTAGGACTTTGGATTAAATATTGTGTGTATAAAACTCTAGGTACTTCATAGGGAAAAAATAGTATTCTTGTAAGTGTTGTGTGACATAGTGAAAAATGGGAAAATTTTATGATTATGTTCAAGAGTTAACCAACAGGTTGGATATATTTACGAAAACGCAAGTGCGCCTGTGGATGATTGACAAGTAAGTTGTTCTATTTCATTTCAATCTCACTATATATCATAAGTGCATTAATTTGTTTTCAGTGATTATTCTGAGGAGGAAATTAGGAGAGAATTGATACATCTCGATCAATTGGCGGCAGCTGATGATGCTGAAGATTTATTCCCAGAATTGGACGAGCCTCAAGAAATAAATGACTTGACGTATGTTTTTTCCCCAATTTATATAATTTTTGATTACTAAATTACTCTCATTTCCAACAGATGTCCAGAGATTCCATCAGCAGAGTCGCTGCCTCCTCCGCTGGATATGCATGATATAGTGTATGTGATTTTTCTACTTGCGAAATATTTGCTACTAATTTTTAATAATTACAGATTAAACGAACTACCTACCCAACTTCCCTATGATACCCCACCGTCTTCAGCGAGCTCTCCAGGCATTTTGTATGTATTCGTATTAAGTCTAGAATTATTTCAATTCTAATTGTACTTTCCCGATAGCTCAATCGATGATTTGGTCACCCCAAGACCTGCACCTTCACCGACACCTCCTCCACAGCAGCAGCAGATTTACGAGGGATTTTGCATCCATGCTTTCCGCCACTACTTGGCGGAGCTGATGTTTGAAGTATGTTTACCTTATGCTGATGTTTTTTATTATTTAATGAGTACCCTTGTTTTATTCATAATTACAGATGTCACAACTGCGGGTTTTGGAGGGGTGCAGGTATTTGGTTTCACCCCTAGATGGAGAATGTTCCCTGGTGGTGGGGTTACCTCGCGATTTAAATCGCTTGAAAGAAAAAGTGAGTGAATCAAACACACACACACACACACACACACACACACACACACACACACACACACACACACACACACACACACACACACACACACACACACACACACACACACACACACACACACACACACACACACACACACACACACACACACACACACACACACACACACACACACACACACACACACACACACACACACACACACACACACACACACACACACACACACACACACACACACACACACACACACACACACACACACACACACACACACACACACACACACACACACACACACACACACACACACACACACACACACACACACACACACACACACACACACACACACACACACACACACACACACACACACACACACACACACACACACACACACACACACACACACACACACACACACACACACACACACACACACACACACACACACACACACACACACACACACACACACACACACACACACACACACACACACACACACACACACACACACACACACACACACACACACACACACACACACACACACACACACACACACACACACACACACACACACACACACACACACACACACACACACACACACACACACACACACACACACACACACACACACACACACACACACACACACACACACACACACACACACACACACACACACACACACACACACACACACACACACACACACACACACACACACACACACACACACACACACACACACACACACACACACACACACACACACACACACACACACACACACACACACACACACACACACACACACACACACACACACACACACACACACACACACACACACACACACACACACACACACACACACACACACACACACACACACACACACACACACACACACACACACACACACACACACACACACACACACACACACACACACACACACACACACACACACACACACACACACACACACACACACACACACACACACACACACACACACACACACACACACACACACACACACACACACACACACACACACACACACACACACACACACACACACACACACACACACACACACACACACACACACACACACACACACACACACACACACACACACACACACACACACACACACACACACACACACACACACACACACACACACACACACACACACACACACACACACACACACACACACACACACACACACACACACACACACACACACACACACACACACACACACACACACACACACACACACACACACACACACACACACACACACACACACACACACACACACACACACACACACACACACACACACACACACACACACACACACACACACACACACACACACACACACACACACACACACACACACACACACACACACACACACACACACACACACACACACACACACACACACACACACACACACACACACACACACACACACACACACACACACACACACACACACACACACACACACACACACACACACACACACACACACACACACACACACACACACACACACACACACACACACACACACACACACACACACACACACACACACACACACACACACACACACACACACACACACACACACACACACACACACACACACACACACACACACACACACACACACACACACACACACACACACACACACACACACACACACACACACACACACACACACACACACACACACACACACACACACACACACACACACACACACACACACACACACACACACACACACACACACACACACACACACACACACACACACACACACACACACACACACACACACACACACACACACACACACACACACACACACACACACACACACACACACACACACACACACACACACACACACACACACACACACACACACACACACACACACACACACACACACACACACACACACACACACACACACACACACACACACACACACACACACACACACACACACACACACACACACACACACACACACACACACACACACACACACACACACACACACACACACACACACACACACACACACACACACACACACACACACACACACACACACACACACACACACACACACACACACACACACACACACACACACACACACACACACACACACACACACACACACACACACACACACACACACACACACACACACACACACACACACACACACACACACACACACACACACACACACACACACACACACACACACACACACACACACACACACACACACACACAATTATTATTATTATTATTATTATTTATCAACTAAAGTTATTTTTCTTTGTTTTCGCAGATGGTTGAAATGCGCATAGCACGGGGTATGGCCTTTTTTGTAGAGTTTTTAGGGAATAATTTTTAGATTTAGGTGTTTATATTGTATATATTTTAAGGAATTTTTTGTAAAATATTTTTTATGTGCGTGTGTATTCAAGAATAAAAAAGTTAAAAGTTACATGTATGTATCTAACTGATTCCCTATCTCCTATTCAAAATCAAACAATAGCGATACTTTCATTATTTATTATTAATATGTTTCTTTACATTTTTAATGAGGATTTTCAGTAGTAAAACTGATAATGCACTAAGATTGAAACATTGCATAGCATAGATTTCATTTTCTTTCTGTGGTGGTGGTGGTGGTTGGAGTGGTGTTGGTTGGGCTTCAGATACATTGCTTTGACAATTGATTGCTGCTGCCGTCACAGGTGTTGGGACTATAGTTTGATGCCAATTCACCACGTCCCCCTCACTACCATCATGGAATAATAACTTGAGTTTATAGTTGAAAGTTGCTAACATCCTTTTAGGAATAACGTATGAGAATACCTCTAGGTGATTTTCATTAACTAGTTGATGGTCCATAGGCTGCCATTCAGTTCGATTACATTCCTTCTCTGCGAAGGCATCCTTGTTGGGACATATATAAATTCGATTCACTTGAAGTGGTACGTTTGTATATAGGACCCCATTCAATATTGCTGTTAGGATTATGAAATTTGATTTCAGCACAGCCATCTCCTCCACTTATACTCAAATTGCCTAGTTGATTTATAGTTAACTTTTTATCTTCGTAAAATTTTATGTCTTTATTCAGTGCTACTAATTTCATATGGAATTCAAGCAGTTTACGTGCGTATTCTTCCGAAGGCATATCAATACTGGTTAGTTCGGTGGAGTGCCACCCATACCCATTTTTTGAAACCCTCGTAATATATCCAGATGGGCATCTTCCTTTGTAACATATTCAAACAATTTCCAGCTGTTTACACTGCAGCACATAGAATTATTGCTGGTAGAGTGATGAAGGCAGATATATCTACAGTTTTCTCGAACAAATTGTGGGCAGCTACCTTTCAAATTCAACACTTTCACCTGACGATCTAACCCCAAGTTTTTGAGAATCTTCACTATGAATTTGGCTTTGCCTGCACCACTAACGTATATGATGCTATTTGGATCAATATTTTCCTTGAAAATTTCCTCCATCCGAATATAGTCCTGATATCCAGAGTTGTATGGAATCCCATGATACTTTTCGCAAAACATCACTTGCTTCATTTGATTTTCTGAGAGTTCACTTAGCGGTGTGGGTGGCTTGAATAGAAAATATTTTTCTAGCTTCTTTTCACAATCCAACAAAGCTAGTTCCTTAACTATCATTGTATGGTGAGAGATATGGAAGCTCTGAATGTCAACCACCACACACTTCATCTTGAACTAAACTGTTCCGCCGATAATTAAGACCCGCAATACAAACTAGAACGAGTCTGATGAGTCGTACGAGTCGCACGAAACGTTGCACCCGATGATTCCCGAGTGTAGATCTTTCATTTGCTAAAGTTGCATGAGACGCATGAGTCGGGTGAGTCGAACTGGTAGCGCCACCTCTACGAAGCAGTCTGTACCTTCGATGGTATCTGTCATGTGGTGGTAACATCTTCATGAAGCAGCCTGTACCTTTTGGACCGAAGGTACAGATTACTTCCTAGAGGTGGCGGAGCCCCCTCCAGGAAGCAGTCTGTACCTAAGGTCCGCCATGACAGCTGTCACTTGATGGTGACATCTCTACGAAGCAATCTGTACCTTAGGTCTACCATGACAGCTGTCACTTGATGGCCGCCATGACAGCTGGTCCTTATGAACATCATGACAGCTGGTCCTTATGGACGCCATGACAGCTGGTTCTTATGGTCACCATGACAGTTGGTTCTTATGGTCGCCATGACAGCTGGACTTTATGGTCGCCATGACAGTTGGATCTTATGATCGCCATGACAGCTGGACCTTATGGTCGCCATGACAGTTGGTCCTTATGATCGCCATGACAGCTGGACCTTATGGTTGCCATGACAGTTGGTCCTTATGGTCGCCATGACAGCTGGTCCTTAGGGCCGCCATGCTGTCATGTGTTAGTCACATGACTCTGTACATGTGACACACTTTTTGAACACACCCTGTATACTCTTTACAAATAAAATAAAATCCTTATCACCTACATCCTTTCAAAACTGATAAGGACGAGCTCATGCACCGGATGCACATCGACAGCTAGACCGGAAGTGGAGACCGGATATCCTGGTCCCGTGGTAGCGGAGTTCATCTACTGCTTCATAACGGTAACAAGTACGGATCTATACCTATTGCACATTCGACGACTTTAAAAGAAGAATACGCAAATGGGTCGTTTGTGTTGACCTGAAAATGGTTAACTTTCTTTTAGGTCAACAAGGGGGGTACACAAAGTTCCCTTGTTTTATGTGTGTCTGAGACACGATAATAACTGTGGGGGTTTTTACTCCCCCTGCCTCCCCACGCCAACTTCAACAGCACGCCAACTGCCCGACAGAGACCAACGCCTATATTGGAGAGGAGACGGTCTTTTGTACCATCTGGGCCCCTCTCCCCCTGTCTACTCGTGTTCGTGTCATTATTATAACAGCTCCCGTTAGACGAGTCACCGTCGACCTCATATCATCGGTCTACCACATATCATTGCCTCGGCCGCGAATCAATTACCCAGAGACCTGGGATAATAATCACAGACTCCGGACTTTAGGAGTAAAGCCAAGTGGTGCAGCATTTTACCCACGCAGAGGCAGCATTTTGTTCACCCCCGGCGAAGTTACTTTAGGTGGTCCCACTTTAGGCGGACCCAAAGTGGAGCTTGCTTGCTAGAATCATATACTGCCCCTTCTGGGCTATGATCAATTCCACCTCCTCGTGTTACCTGTTTCACCAGGAACGTTTGACGAGTCAGCGTCCGCCTTCGTTCAAATAGCCTACCGCATATGTCTACAAAAGCCCGTGAATCCATTTCGACCAGAGAACTGGGATAGAAAGGCACGATATCATGGTTTTAGTGGTGAAATGTATTTGGTGCACAGTTCACCGGATCTTTTGCAGTGGCAACACATTAGTTTCGCCCCAAGGGGTTTACTTATCTCGAGAATCGCGAAAAGGACGTTGCTTGCTGAATCTACTCCCGGAGTCAATCCGGACCAAATAGTTCTCTCTCGAGTGTCTCTGGGACAGTCGTGACAAACAACACTATTGGTCACAAAAAGTTTGGCCAGTGCGGGAAGAGCTAGAAGTTGGTACAAGAAATGTTCTAAGCGTGCCTTTAGTTAGCGAGACCACATCATACTTCCACCACTTCATATTAAACTCGGCATAATGGAACAGTTTGTGAAGGCGCTTGACAAAAATGGCGAATGTTTTAATTTTCTTTCACGCAATTTTCCAGGATTAAGTACAGAAAAATTGGAAGCTGGTATTTTATGGGCCACAGATTAGGCAACTCGTGAAAGATCCTAATTTTATCAAATCAATGACTGAAGTCGAATCCAAAGCTTGGAATTCATTTGTTTTGGTTATGAGTAATTTCCTAGGCAAAAAGAAATCTGACGACCATGTCGAGCTTGTTGAGTGCATGCTATCGAACTCGCAAGAGCTAGGTATCAACATGAGAATAAAAATCCACTTCCTGTACTCGCATTTAGACCGATTTCCACAAAATCTGCGTGATTTTAGTGAGGAGTAGGGTGAAAGATTCCATCAGGATCTTCGGACAATGGAAGAGCATTATCAGGGTTGGTGGGGCTCACATATGATGGCAGACTAATGCTGGAGTTTGCAACGAGATCTACCTAAAGTCGTCCATTCAAGGAAATCTTATAAAAGATCATTTGCAAGTGTTCAATAGAAATTTTGTTAACATAATGTATTATTTTTTTGTCAAAATAATAAAACTGTATATTTCCAAAGGTAAAGCTGTTAGCTGTCTCCCAGTATTTTTTTCATAGTCAGGGCCATAGAAATACCCAGTAACAGAAAAAAATAAAGGAAACAAGACTTGTGTTGACCAGTGTAATGTGTATCCCGGGAGACGCCGTACAGTGCGCACAGAAGAAGGTGTTGCTCCTGTGGAGCGTAATGTTGAGGAGGACCCAAATGAGTCGATTCGCCGTCGTGCACAGCACGTGGAGCTGTGTCCATCCACCTTATGGAAGACCTTGAGGAAAGATCTTGATTTACGACATTACAAGATCCAGCTCGTGCAGGAACTAAAGCCGGGTGACCATCTTGTACATTCGTACATTCGGTGAATAAGCCGAAAACAAGATTGTTCTTGATCCTCAATTTCACGAAAAAATGTTGTTCAGCGATGAGGCTTATTTTTGGCTAAATGGCTATGTTAATAAACAAAATTGCCGGATTTGAAGTTAAGAAAATCCAAAAGCTTTTATTGAGACGCCGCACAGTGTGGTACCCAGAATGTTGGCAAAAAATCAAAAAATTTAAATCAGTATCGAGGATTTTTTGTATAGAATACGTAGTAAACCATCCTACGGATTAGATAATATCCTTATTTCCCCCACCGAACTTTTCGATGACTTGTCAGTTGGCTATGATTGTCACTGTATCAAAATATTTTGATAAGCTGTCAACTTTAGTTCATTGTTTACTCAACTTTTGAATTGTTAGTTTGTTATTATTTCGTATTAATTCTAGAAAACCAAATATGGAAGCTTCAACCTCAGGTAAGTGACGATAATTGTACTATTTGAATGTTATAATATTTTTAAATATAGTAGGTCAATAAGGCATTTTTAAATAAGATGTACAAGTGTTGAAATTTTTGCATGTCACGCATATATTTTGGACTTTTTGTTATGGAGCTCCACCAGATGCCGCTTTCATTTTATATTCAATCGAAAGCTTCAGGAGTCCTCTTTGAAATATGCTTGTCCTTGTTTACCTTTTGTTACCTTTTAACTCAATAGGACATTAATTTTATGAGTAGTTTTGATACATAACGGTAATGCAACGTAACCCGCCCCGTAGTTCATACAACTAGCTTGTTTATATTTATTTGTTCAATTCATTTGTATGTTGAGAAATTTGTATGGAATGAAAAATTAAGTCTTATATACTAATAATAATAATAATAATTAGCAGCCCAAAATGTGGCACGAAAAATATTTTAATTTAAGAAAGGTCTCGATACCATGATTTAAAATATGTTTTCAATTGAAGGAACTGAGTGAAGTCTATAGTTCACAGAACTAATAAGTGTCTTTTCCTTTCTTTTATAGATTCTCCAACCACTCGTCTTGATCTTGTAAAAATCATGAGGAGATGTGAGAGTAGGATTCTCGAACACCAGTTCCAATATTTAGCAACGAAATTACCTAGATTATTAAGTAATGAAAACAATAGAAAAACATTCACATTATTTAAATCCAAATACAAATCCCGATGGATCAAGGCTTCCTGTACATATGACGTTTTAATCGCGGGAAACAAGAAATGGCTAGAGACAAATTACTATTTTCATCCAAAAGTCAATACAACTCCATCAAGTCGTGTTCCAGGTAGGCCAGAAAAGGATCTCGAATCTAGTTCTGAAAGATCAAAGAGTATTGCGAGAGTCTACATCGGGAGCAGTACTGAGCTTTGCCGCGCAAATGAATTTAAGATCTGAAGGTAAATCTGAAGCTTCTCAAGTGATAAAAGAAATCACAACAACTAACCCAACAAGAGCAACAAAATATAAGGCTGCATACCAAAAATCAATAAGTTCCAAGTCAGAATGTGCTATGTCAGGAGAAGATGCTCTTACCGTTTTAATCAGTGGAAAATTGTCGCGGCACCAATATGACGTAGTGAGGACAAGTGCTCCGGATAGATTCCCATCGTACAAGATAGTACAAGGTGCAAAAAGAAATTGTTACCCTGAAAATGTCCAAGCGACAGAAACATCAGTAGAAGTGCCTTTACAAGATCTGCTGGACCACACTGTTCGAAGATTACTGCAAAGTATCGAGGAAGTTGTTGCTACTCATGTTGCAGACTCGGAGTTAGATCAACTTTGTTTGTTCACAAAATGGGGTTTTGATGGTTCATCAGGACATAGCTCCTACAAGCAAGCCTTCCATGATTCTGAAGCCAGCGATTCTGCTGTATTTATAACATGTATGGTTCCAGTCCGATTGACATGTAAAAAAAGTTGATATGGCAAAATCCGAGTTCTGCTTTGACTGTATACTGTCGACCGATGAAAATGGAATTTATTGATGAGTTCACACAAGCTTCAGTTGCAGAGAAAAATAGAGTAGATAATGAAATAAATGCTTCACAAAATTCTATATTCTATAGTACTACTGCAAAATAAAAATGTAACAGTGGCCCACAAATTGATCTTTGCCATGATTGATGGAAAAGTTGTAATGCGCTTACGGATACATCTTCAACACAGAAATGTTTCCTATGTGGCGCAACATCAAAAATTTTCAATAACATTGAAGACATGATTAGTACGAGTGTAAACACTGAGAACTTGGAATTTGGTTTGTCAGTATTGCATGGATGGATTCGCATGTTTGAGTGTCTGCTTCACATTGCGTACAAATTGCCAATAAAAAAATGGCAGGCTCGAGGAAAAGACAAAGATATAGTTTCTAAAAATAAAGCCAGAATTCAGAAAGAGTTTAAAGATCGCTGTGGTCCAATTTGCGATACTCCCAAGCCCGGTTTTGGGAACACCAATGATGTCAATATGGCAAGGAGATTCTTTAAAAATGTGGAATTGTCAGCAGATATAACAAAAATTGACCTGGTGTTAATAAAAAAAATTCATATCATAATGATAGCTATCGCAAGTGGTTTTGAAATTGATGTTGATAAATTTCGATCCTATGCTCATGAAACGGCTAAATATTTCATCTCTCTGTATCCTTGGTACAATATGTCACCAACCATGCATAAATATTCAATACATGGACCTGAGATCATATCTTCTGCACTACTACCTATTGGACAGTTGAGTGAGAACGCTCAGGAAGCACGGAATAAGGATTTCAAAAGATACAGAGAACATAATTCCAGAAAGTTTAGTACAGTAGAAGTCCATTGGTCCGGCATCCAACATTCCGGAATGCCCGATAGTCCGGCATCGCTCCGGAAAATTGTAAAAATGTTGGTTTTCTCCAAAAGTGTGTCTTTAAAGCAAATAAAAACGCTTGAGAGCTATTCGGAAGTTTTCGGGGTAGTTCGGGATCATCCGGAAGCGTTCGGTATTGTTCGGAAACAATTTGCGGCAAATACAGGTGCAGTGCAGCACAGTTAATCAATCACGAAGCGTCTTCGCCATTTTTTTGTGCGTTGTTGTTTTGTGTCCTTTCACATCGCAGTAAACTGTGTCTCAGTACTCTCTACTGTAATACAGTACATCTGTAGTGACATATGTAACTTTTGAAACTGTTTATAAACAAAGTGAGTTTCGACTGTACAGTGACCATGTTTTCAAAACCTAAGCCTTCGAGTTCAAAAGGAGAGAAACGGAAACACGTAACACTGACTCTCAATCAGAAACTAGAAATCATCAAACGGCTAGAAAAAGGTGAGAATAGAAATGTTTCAATGAATGAGTTTAATATTGGCTCATCAACTATTTATGACATTAAAAAACAAAAAGATGAACTAATGAAGTTTGCTTCTCAATCGGTAACAACTGAAAAATTGGCTTCTAGACAAACATTAAAAAAACCAAAACTGGAATAGCTAGATAGTGTATTGTTCAAATGGTTTAGTGCAGTACGTTCTGAAGGAAAGCCGGTAACAGGGCCAATGATTGTTGAAAAGGCAAAGAAATTCGGCCAAGATTTAGGAGTTGCTGAAAGTGAATGTAATTATCCTGATGGTTGGCTCAGAAACTTTAAGTTTCGGCATGGAATTCGAAGACTTGATGTAACTGGAGAAACACTTTCAGCAAACCAGAACTCTGCAGAAAAATACAAAGACGAGTTTCAGAAAATCGTGGCTGATAATGATTTAACACCTGAACAGATTTACAATGCTGATGAAACAGGACTATTGTGGCGATGTTTACCAACATCTACACTAGCTGGGGGAGGAGAAAAAGCCACCAAGGGTTTAAAAAAAAACAAAGACAGATTAACCGTTTTGCTATGTGCTAATGCGTCTGGAAACCACCGAGTGACCCCTTTTGTGATAGGTAAATCTAAAAAAACCAGGGCTTTTCAGAATGTTACACACTTGCCTGCCCAATACGATGCTCAATCAAATGCGTGGATGACTACCGCCCTCTTTAAAGACTGTTTTTATCACCACTTTGCTCCTCAGGTCAAGGAATCCTCCAAAAGTCTTGGTCTACCAGAAGATACTAAAGGCAGCCTTCTTTTGGACAATTGCAAAGCCCACCCGCGTTTAGATGAGTTAGTTTCTGGAAATATTGTTGCTACTCTGCTCCCATCTAACGTAACATCTTTGATTCAACCCATGGACCAAGGGGTTATTCAAAATTTTAAATGCTTTTATAGAAGGTCTTTTATTCAAGGCCTGTTAAATGCCGACTGTGACGTGACTGATTTTCAAAAAAAGTTCACAGTAAAAGGTGCCGTCTATGCTATTGCACTGTCTTGGAACCAGGTGAAAAATACAACAGAAAAATGCTGGAGAAAACTTTGGCCAGCTGCAAACCCTGCATCTGACCTAACTCTACAGACTGATGAGGAAGAAAACAATCAAGACGCTCTGACCAAAGTTTTCGATGTCGTTAGAAGTGCTGACAATCCCTTGAAAAAACTGCCTGAAGATGAGGTAGAGGAGTGGCTTCTAATCGACGAGAATGAGCCTGTTGAACAAGAACTAACCGATGAGGACATTATCAACAGTGTAGTAAACCCTCAGCCTACTCAAAATCTTGAAGAAAGTGACTCAGATGCCGAAACGGAAGAAAAGGAAAAAATCAGCTGGGCAGAAGCTGCAGAATCACTAAATAAGTTTATCTTTTTTGCTGAGGCTAGTACTAGCTACAGTGCTTCAGAAATTATTGATTTCCATATCATTAGAAATAAGTTTTATACTAAACGCCAAAAGTCAAGAAAACAAAGACATTCGTGACTTTTTAAAATCTAAGTGAAATATGTTTTACAGTACGTGTACATACATTATATGAGATGTAAAATAAACTTTGTTGTATTTGCATACTATATTTGTAGTTTAATTATTGACCCAATTGTTCTTATAGTTACGATTTATGTATGTATGTAGTTAAAAAACAAAGTACATTCGTTTTACGGCAAAGCCTACACTAAAAAGAAGGGGCACCGCACCGCCCGATAGACCGGAATTTTCGGTAGTCCGGCACCGAGCCGGTCCCGAACGTGCCGGATTATCGGACTTCTACTGTAGATCCAAAAGTAATGGAGATATTTTCAACTTATTTTTGATCAGTAGCGATCCAGTACAAGTAAAAAGAAAATACAAAAAGGAAACAAGAAAAAATTCCAAGGGAAGCTTTGCAATTGTTGAAAGTTTCATCTCCATTTGATTCATCAGAAGAAGAAGAGGAGGGAGAAGAAATTTATAATGATACCGATTCTGATTTCTTAATAATCAAAATATGTATCAAAGTTGTTTTTTTTTGTTTTTCATTGGAGAAAATTATTCATTAAAATTTTCAATTTTTAGTAGCCCCGAATTCTTTTCTGCCGGAAATCGAACCCCTACCCGTGGTTTTTTTACACTTTCATTTTTTAATGGGCTTCATTGTACCTTATAAATGAATAAATAAATCATTTCTTAATTAAAAACAGTTTTCTGATTTTTGCCAACTTTCTGGGTATCTTGCCCCACTGTGCGCCGTTACACCCACAGAAAGTCACTGTTTGGTGTGCTTTATGGGCTGGTAGAATTATTGGCCTATATTTCTTCAAAGATGATGCTGGCCAGGACGTTACAGTTAATGGAGAGCGCTATAGATCGATGATCAGACCTTTTTGTTCCACGGTCGTGCGATGTCACACCTATGGAATATTTTCTGTGGGAATATGTTAAGGCGCTAGTCTACGTCGATAAACCAGAGACGTTGGACCATTTGGAAGCCAATATTCGCCGCGTTATTGCCGATATACGGCCTCAACTGCTAGAAAAAGTGTAATAGGGTAAAGCTTTATTATAGCCAAAACCATTGTTATCATTTTCATAAAATTTGAACCCAACGAAATATTGCATTAAAATTTTGATAGCTGCCCTTTTGACATATCATCCATAGCAAAATACGTTTTGATTGTAAAGCTCATGGAGTTTGATAGTATTTTCCTATAAATCGAGTTCAGTGTTTATTTTTTTCTGAAGATTGTTTCCGTATAAATCGAGCTTGAGGTGTACAATTTCATGATGTATGATAAGGGAAAGCAATGCATTTACATATAACTTGAACCCGAAGCCTCAAATTATTCCATTGAAATTTTTCATTTGCCATTTTGACATATCATTCGTAGCAAAATACGATTATATTGCAAAACTCATTGAGTTTGATATTATTTCCCTAGAAATCGAGTTCGAGGTGTTTATTTTTCTTCCGAAGTATGATAAGGTAAAGCAATGTGTTATATACTGTGTGTCCGTAAAGTATGGAACAAATTCATTTTTAGCTAAACAGGTCATTTCAAGAAATAATCCTGAAACACGTCGATTTTTGATGTTAATTTACCCTATTTTAAAATAATAATCTAATATACAGGGTGAATTACGTTCGAGTAATGACGTCACCGTAATTTTTTTTAAATGGAACACCCCCATTTTGTCTCAATTTTCGGATTACTCTAGCTGAGCTGATTCCAAAAATGTATTCTCGTCAAATAACTTGGCACCTGTATGAACTAATATCGGCACATTATAAATTGTCTATCTTCTTCTAATACTCATGATTTAGATAAAGAAACATTGTAACGTATAATTTCTAAGAAAACCACATACGTCAATGGCATTGTAATGATCTAGAAAGAGACAAAACATCCCCGTCCTATCGTATTTGAAACACGTTATTTTTGTTAAGTTGCGGGCCTGTCATGTCCTGATGCAATTGTATTCAAATGCCGTTGCTGTCTGATTCCTTCATTCACAGGGAACCTAAAACAATTTCTGCTGCACGTCCGTTAAAAGTGTAATCCGTTCTAATACACGACAATACATTGAAAGTATTGAAACTAATATTCTCTCTAAAAAGATAATCTGAGTAAACAATGTAAACTAACGAATGTTATAGGTTATAACAGCTGCAAATATTTATAAATAAACATGATAAGCTCGGAATGACGAACACTATAGGAAACTTGAAAATGCTAACCGACTAGGTACGAATTCAACCGATAAAGTTGATTCTGCAGCGTGTGGCTTACGGAAATTTCTGTACCAACCTAACAATATAACACGTGTGAATCAAGAACTGTTCATAATCTGATACGCCCATTGATGACGTACGGGCCTAGTTATTTGACGAGAACTGTACATGTTGATTCCAATTGGTACAGGGTGGACAAAAATACAATAGTTTTGTGTGTGCTCATAAAGTAACGCGTAACATTCTCTATTAGGTAAATTAACAATATTATCAAAAATACTTATTGTCTAGCGGACAGAATATGCTGGAATACATGACTTTATAAATGTTCGAACTGCAGCCCTTGCTGTATTTGACAGTAACCCAAACGGTGTACAAATTCTTGTTGAACCTTGTGTATGGTTTCTTGCGTAATATTGTTTATTTCTGTTCGAATTTTCTCTTGTACATCTGCAATATTTGCTGGTTTCGTTTTATAAATAACATTCTTCAGATGGCCCCACAGAAAATAATCCAAAGGATTTAAATCTGGTGACCTCGCTGGCCATTCAGTGGATCCACGTCTACCAATCCACCTGTTCGGAAAAATTTCATCTAGGTACCTTCTAACATCTACAGCATAATGTGGAGGTGCACCATCCTGTTGAAACCATAAACTTTCATCAAAACCTCCAGGATTACGTCTGCTGGGAAACAAATTACGTAAAGTAGGTACGAGATACCCCCTTAAAAACTCAAGGTACGTTGCCCCGTTTAAATTACCTTCGAAAAAGTAGGGTCCGATGATTCGATTTCGTACAATTCCAGCCCATACATTTACCTTTTGAGGGTATTGTGTATGATGCTCACGCATCTAGTGGGGGTTTTCTTTTGCCCAGTATCTACAATTCTGACGGTTAACCTCACCATTTATCATGAAAGTGGACTCATCAGAAAAAATAATGTTTTGTATCAAGAGAGGGTCTCGGTGACATTTATCCATCATTTCTTCGCAAAATTGGAGTCTTCTATCGGGATCATCTTCGTTTAATTCTTGCACAAGTTTGATTTTATAAGGATGCCATTTTTCAAGCTTCAATAGTTTGTGTACCGTTGTTTTGCTAACACCGATATAGCGACTAACTTTACGAACAGAAGTGTGCGCATCTTCTTCAAAACTCAGTAAAACATCTAATGCTGTATCAGCATTTGCAGGGGGACGACCTGCAGGGCCGAGTCGTGCCGGGGGTGCAAGGGGTGCATGGCACCCGGGCGGCACTAACATAGGGCGGCAAAATATCATAAAAAAATATATACCTATTTCAAAAATAAAAAAGCCACTTTGCAACAAAATTTCTTTCATTTTGACTCTGCGCAGGAGTAGCTAAGAATCAAAATGCTGCCAGAGATTTTGGGAAGACAAAAGTAATTTTAATTCTGTTAAAAAACATATTTTTTCAATACACAAAAATAATGTATCTCCGCAATTTATATTTATTTACCTCTGGTTTAGGCAACCCGCAACTCTGTATACTAATATATCGATTCGGGAATTTTTGCGCACGATTACGGAATCCGGGGATTTACAGAAGGGCGAGCGGGCACTTGCACTCGTTAAAAACTAATGTCAGAGTAAGATAATATTGGAAGTTAGTTAGGATTTGATTGACTCTTATGGCGGTTTGATGGATGTTGCTTGTTAAATTTTAATATTTATTTGACTTTATTTCTATTATTATTCTATAATAGTAGTGTTGCATATTGTGATTAATATTGGTATTGGTAAAAACTGAAAGGTAAGTTTTAAAATTAGGTTAGGTATAATATTATTATGATGTTTTATTTTGACTTGAATTTTGAAATTTTATTGTTTGATTTAGATGTCTGATGGTCGAAAGAGACTCTCTCGTTCACAATACCGAAAAAGGAAGTTGGAGAAAGAGGAAGATAAAAAACGATTAGCTGGGTCATTAAAAAAGTTTTTTACGTCTACGACCAGCAAAGAACCACTGGAACCACAACCTTCAAGTAGCAAACACCAAGATGCTGCACATTTTGATTCAAGTGAGGACGCAGAAGGACCATTGGAATTGGAAGAGCTGCACGAAGAAGATAAATCGGATTCAGACACTGACACCGAAGTAATAGAAAAGAACACGCCGAATAAAGCTACAACGAATACTCAGGCAATTATACAAACCGAAACTGTTGGTAAGGTGAATGACGAGGTGAATGAGGAACTCTTAAAAGACCCAGCCTATTGGCCTCAAGTATTAACAGATAATATTAGAATGACAATTCTTGAAATAGGACCGGTACAGTTAAAAAATATGACATATCCTGTAAATAATTTAAATAGATCTTTTAGCGCAACCTACTTTGAAAAAACATTAAGTAATAATGAAAAAGTTCCTAGAACTTGGCTTGTTTATTCAAAATCCAAATGCTCAGTGTATTGTTTTTGTTGTAAATTATTTAAGATATCTGCAACTAGTTTTAATGATAATAATGGGTATTGTGACTGGCGACATTTATCTCAAACCTTAGAAAGACACGAAACAAGTAAGGGACATTTTGAAAGTGTTAAAAAATGGGTTGAGTTAAAAAGATCAATTGAAAAGGGTATTACGGTTGACTCTTTCAACCAAAATTTAATTCAGATAGAAAAAAGGAGGTGGACATCTATTGTAGAAAGAATTATAGCTGTAATTCAGTTTTTAGCTGAGCAAAATTTAGCTTTCAGGGGCAGCAATCAAAAACTTTTTGACAAAGGTAACGGCAATTTTTTGAAACTTATTCAGAAAATTGCCAAATTTGATAACGTAATGGCCGAACACATTGATAAGGTTCAAAAAAATACCAAACAAATGGCCAGTTATTTGGGTGATAAAATTCAAAATGAATTAATCTTTCTTATAGGAGAAAAAATAAAAAGAAATATTATTGACAACTTAAAATTATGTAAATATTTTTCTATAATTCTTGACTGTACACCTGATGTTAGTCACCAAGAACAGATAACAATTATTGTTAGGTTTGTGTTTATTAATGAGCATTCAAAATGTGTTGAAATCAGAGAGCATTTTTTAGGATTTTGTCCAGTTACAAATACTACTGGTCAGGGTTTAACAGACTTTTTATTAAAATATTTAGAAGAAGCTGATATCAATATTGGTGATATGAGAGGTCAGGGCTACGATAACGGTGCCAACATGAAAGGTAAACACAATGGTCTGCAAAAAAAGATCTTGGATATTAATCCTAGAGCCTTTTTCGTACCTTGTGCATATAGTCTTAATTTAGTCGTAAATGACGCTGCAAAATGCTCTCTTGAAGTAACAAACTTTTTTAACATTATTCAGGAAATATATGTTTTTTTCGGCCTCAACCTACCGATGGGGTATTCTTATGAAAGAACTTCCCAAGCTAACAGTAAAACCACTATCTGATACCCGCTGGGAGAGTCGAATTGATGCTATCAAAACCCTTAGATTTGAACTAGAAAAAATTTATGATGCTCTCTTTGCCCTTTATTCCGATGAATCTAGAGACAATGACACAAAAAATACTGCAATGTCCCTAATAAAAAAATGAAGTCTTTTAAATTTATATGTTCATTAGTTATTTGGTACAATATTTTATCAAAAATAAATGTTGTAAGCAGAATAATGCAAAGATCTACTATTGTTTTGCCGGAAGCTGTGGTTATGTTAAAAGAAATCAAAGTATATTTAACCAACCTTAGATCTGAAAATAGTTTTACCCAAATTCTTGACGAAGCCACAAAAATTGCGGAAGAAATAGACTGCGAAATATGTTTTCCAGCGGTTGAATTAGTAAGGCCAAGAAAAAAAAAAGTATTTTTTGATTATGAACACAAAGATGAGCCTATCCAATCTCCAGAGCGAAATTTCAAAATTAATTTTTATTTCTACATTCTCGACATTGCAATATCAAAACTAGACGAAAGGTTCCAAGATTTCAACAAATATAACAAAACGTTCGGTTTTTTAAATAGTTTACATGCGTTTACTAAAAATGAGATAATGCAATATTGTAAAAAATTGGAAACTGAATTAACTGACCTGACAACAAAAAATATGGATATAAATGCTGATCTTTACAATGAGATTGATACTTTGTCAATTTATCTTGTTACTACAGATAATATGTCAGCTAAAGAGATATTAACTTATTTAGTAGTTAATGATTTAAAAGGCATCTTTCCCAATTTATTTGTAGCTTTACGAATATTTTTGACAATGCCGGTTACTGTTGCCCATGGAGAGCGGTCATTTTCAAAATTAAAGCTAATCAAGACCTATTTAAGATCTAATATGAGTCAATTCAGACTTTCAAATTTAGCCATAATAAGTATTGAAGAAGATATATCTGTTACACTCAAACACCGAAAACGCTCACTGAGCGAAATAAACGACCACAACGCGTTGTGGACGGTTCTCAATAACCAAACACCGAAATATCATCATTAATCGCGTTGTGGCCGGCCCATTGCGTCCACAACGCGTTCTGGACAATCTTTAAACAGCCAGAACGCGTTCTGGCAATATTCAAACAACCACAACGTGTCTGAAAGCTTGGGGAGGGGTTCACGAACCACGTGTTCCAGTCCAGACTTGTCAGTGTGATCCCAACTGTTATCAAGTAAGGTGCGTTTTATCTGTTATCGAGTAAGGTGCGCTTTATGTTCCTAGGTTCCTAGTATACCTATCATAACCTAAAGGCTAAAATGAGAGATGCGTTTATTGAAAAAATTAAAGCTATCGTCGACAACAGCAATAATCGAAGCGATTATTTCACAAACGAACGGTATGAAGAGGTCGTCCGTCCGAGAGGTAAAAGAAGCCAAACGTTTGAGAGACAGCAAAATGCCGTTGTCTGCCAAGCAATATAGAAGGCTAAAGAGATACGATATCATAACAATTGGGGAACATGGAAAATTAATTGCTAAAAACAAAGGAACACGAGATGAAAGCTTTCGATATTACTGTAAAACAGAGGATCTTTTTGGCATTATTGAAGCTGCACACATAGCAACTGGACACAAACGAACTAGAGGTAAGTATAATCATCTAATTTCATTAGTGATGTCGGAAAACCCAACCTAATTTTGATGTAATCCTTATGGAACACACATAGTATTTGCGGACACCGGTTATGATAAAATAAAACAACTTGTTTATTTGTTGGAGGCTGAAATCAACAAAAAATACTGCAATGTTACTAGAACAGCTATACAAATTTATTTGTCTCTTTGCGAACAATGTCAAGGAAAAAAGAAAATAAGGAAAAAGGGGTTAGTTGTCGCACCAATTTTATCAGATCACATGAACTCCAGATGTCAAGTGGATTTGATCGATATGCAGAGTGAACCCGATCGAGACTACCGTTTTATATTAAACTATCAAGACCACCTCACAAAATTAACCATTTTGAAACCACTTAAATCAAAAACCGCTGAAGAAGTTGCGTATGTCGTGGTAGACATTTTTTGCATGTTGGGTGCTCCGTTTATTCTACAAAGCGACAACGGAAGAGAATTTTCCAATAGGATTATAGAAGAGTTAAAGGATTTGTGGCCAGGTCTTAAACTTGTACACGGAAAGCCCCGTCATTCACAAAGCCAAGGATCTGTAGAACGATCTAATCAGGATGTAAGAGATATGTTGGTAGCTTGGATGCTTGACAATAATACCAAACAGTGGTCAGACGGTTTACGGTTTATTCAGAGTAAAAAAAATCGAGCCCTACACGAAGGGATTAAAAAAAGCCCTTACGAAGCTATGTTTGGTAGCAAGCAAAGAATCGGACTGGCAGACTCCTCCCTGGAAAGTGAAGTATATGATTCTTTGAAAACTGAAGAAGATTTGGAGAAAATGTTAGAAGGGATGACATGTGAAACAGAACAGCAGAATGAAGAGATAGTGACAAATGCAGAACCCAATCCTGTTGCGACAAATGCAGAACCCAATCCCGTTGCATGTTACACTTGCGAAGAATTTGGAATTACCCAACCCTGTACAATATGCGGTTTAAATGTACACATAAAGTGCGGTCTTGAAAATGAAGGAGAAGTCACATGCAGCCTTTGCTTTCGAAGTGATACAATCAAAGTGCAACGCGAGGACGCAAAAGCCGGATTGGAAAAGCAAGCTGAAAAAATGCTGACTTTGTCCCGGGAAAAACTACCCCCTGCTGAAATTGGTCAAAATGTTGTAGTAAAAGTTCCGGATGTCGACAGGGGGCGTCTTGCTCCTAGAAGTGTTCTAGCTGTGGTCTTAAACGTTAATGAGTCCAGCTTGTATAAGTTGGGAACCAAAGACGGTGCACTGGAAAGACTTTATAGTCGTAATGAATTTATCTTTGCGGATTCAAATTTTATAAATTTATCAGATGTCCCGAGTTGCTCTATAAATTTGAGAAAAGCTTCCGCTCTTTCGTCTGGATCAAGACAAGGTTTTGTTAAGTGCAATTGTAAGCGTTATTGTAACACAAAAAGGTGCAACTGCAAGGCCAATAAGGTGTTGTGCAATTCGAAATGTCATGATAATAGTGCCTGCAAAAATAAGTAAATAGACAATTATAATGTCCTTTTAACTAGGTATCTGTTTCGCGTATAATCTGGTATACCTATATTCGACCTTTTAAATATTTTAAAATTTTCTTTCATTTGTGTTTTATGTTTGTACTTAGGTTTCCAACTTAGATCATATTATATTATATTATTATTATAGTATATTATATTATTATATTATATGATCTAAGGTTTCCAACCCTTTGATTATTTTTTCTTTGTTAACCCTGTTCCATATTCAAATATAATCGGTATGCGTCTTTTATTCTAAATGCGTTGTGGTTGTTTGAATATTGCCAGAACGCGTTCTGGCTGTTTAAAGATTGTCCAGAACGCGTTGTGGACGCAATGGACCGGCCACAACGCGATTAATGATGATATTTCGGTGTTTGGTTATTGAGAACCGTCCACAACGCGTTGTGGCCGTTTATTTCGCTCAGTGAGCGTTTTCGGTGTTTGAGTGTAACATATCCAACAACTTGGATGTAGGCGACTTAATTAAAGAATTTGCTACTAAAAAGGCGAGAAAAGTGGCTTTTAGTGTTTAAATACTTACATAGGTTTGATAATTGTTTTTGTTTCTTTTTTTGGATGTATTTTATTTTATTCTTTTGTTTATTTGATAATAAAGACTTTGTTATTTCACCATTAAATTTGTTATCTGTTTATTCAAAATAATAAATTATGAACTCGTCCTTACCGACAACCTATTTTTTTTTTAATTTTTATGGGGGCGGCAAATTTAATTCTTGCACCCGGGCGGCAGATACCCCAGGCTCGGCCCTGACGACCTGATTTGCGTACATTTTCAACATTACCAATTTCTAGAAATTTCGTTTCAATCTTACTGACTGTTGAACGCGTTATAGGTCTTTCTGGATATTTATCATTAAACAAATTGCACACTTCCATCTGAGTTCGCGATCTGTCTCCATACCCAATCATCATAAGTATTTCAATTCTTTGTTTTACACTTAACTCCATTTCTACTTCCAATTAAATCTAAGCAATCATTCGAATATTCACGAATACCAAAAATATTGTAGTACTAAACTGTCACTGAACATCAATAAATTACTAAACAAATAATGACATTTCCCAAAAAAGTAGACGACTATGTTTTTTATAAATAGATAAGAAATATTTTTTGTCATATTCTGTCTGCTAGACCACAAGTACCAAACATGTTTGGAAACAGCTCATTGTTATTACTCTAAACATGTAGCAAACTACGGGGTGTTATATTTAAACCAATTGCCGCTAGACAATAAGTATTTTTGATAATATTGTTAATTTACCTAATAAAGAATGTTACGCGTTACTTTATGAGCACACACAAAACTATTGTATTTTTGTCCACCCTGTACCAATTGGAATCAACATGTGATACATTTTTGGAATCAGCTCAGCTAGAGTAATCCGAAAATTGAGACAAAATGGGGGTGTTCCATTTAAAAAAAATGACGGTGACGTCATTATTCGAACGTAATTCACCCTGTATATTATTTTAAAATACGGTAAATTAACATCAAAAATCAACGTGTTTCAGGATTATTTCTTAAAATGACCTGTTTACCTAAAAATGAATTTGTTCCATACTTTACGGACACACAGTATATACTTGGCAGAATATTTTCAATTAGTACAGAATGTTGATGGGAATCATCGGTTTTTTTCAGAAACTGCACTGAAAGGAGGGAATGACAGAGCAATATTGTACAATCCGGAGTAACTGAACATACATAAGCCATTTTACAAGTGTATGATACGTCTCCTATATTACGAGTTCCTGATTCAATATGAAAGGACCTATTCGGAGGCAAAACAATAATTATGATTATTTATGTGATATCATAGAAAAGTCAAATTCTGATGCGAAACTAAAAGAAAAAAATGTGTTCACTGCCAGTAATACACATGATGATTGTCAGTTAAAATCAGTAGGTCCAGACAGTTCAATTGGTAGTTACGACGTAATATGTCCTAGAGCGAATGTTTCCGATTCAGATAAAAATTATAAGATAACACAAGATGGCTATCAAGATTTCGGAAGTTTCGGATCCGAGTATCTACCTTCTGAATTATCACCATCATCAAGTCATGACTCATCACAGAACAAAATTGAACAAGTTGTATCAGAAAACATATATTTTGAGAAGAGACTTGAAATAAATACGATAGAATTTTCCACAAATTCAACTCACTTTGAAATGTCAAAAGGAATCAAATAACATTTTGAACTTCGAAAGTTAACAAACAATTGAAATACTAATCTCCATGAATCCTAGCTCTTACTATGAATAGATATCTTTTCTTGTTTTTGTTCATTATTTCGTAGACATATTGCTTCTTCATTTTAAAGTTTCATTGCAAAAATTATCGAAATGATATGATGCACATTATGACACTTCTGAAGTAGCACACATTTGACATAACCATTCACAAAGCGTTAATGCAACATATTAGGCGTTACATTTGGCCTATTTGCCAAGCTTTAATGAGTCAGTCCAGATGTGGCTAGAATCTATAAAAAATATAAGTTGGAAATGATCAGGAGATTTATATTCTGAAGTAGCACACATTTGACATAACCATTCACAAAGCGTTAATGCAACATATTAGGCGTTACATTTGGCCTATTTGCCATGCTTTAATGAGTCAGTGCAGATGTGGCTAGAATTTGTAAAAAATATAAGTTGTAAATTATCAGGAGATTTGTAGCACACATTTGACATAACGATTCACAAAGCGTTAATGAAACATATTAGGCGTTACATTTGGCCTATTTGCCAAGCTTTAATGAGTCAGTGCAGATGTGGCTAGAATTTGTAAAAAATATAAGTTGTAAATTATCAGGAGATTTATATTCTGAAGTAGCACACATTTGACATAACGATTCACAAAGCGTTAGTTAATGCAACATATTAGGCGTTACATTTGGCCTATTTGCCAAGCTTTAATGAGTCAGTCCAGATGTGGCTAGAATCTGTAAAAAATATAAGTTGGAAATGATCAGGAGATTTATATTCTGAAGTAGCACACATTTGACATAACGATTCACAAAGCGTTAATGCAACATATTAGGCGTTACATTTGGCCTATTTGCCAAGCTTTAATGAGTCAGTGCAGATGTGGCTAGAATTTGTAAAAAATATAAGTTGTAAATTATCAGGAGATTTATATTCTGAAGTAGCACACATTTGACATAACGATTCACAAAGCGTTAATGAAACATATTAGGCGTTACATTTGGCCTATTTGCCAAGCTTTAATGAGTCAGTGCAGATGTGGCTAGAATTTGTAAAAAATATAAGTTGTAAATTATCAGGAGATTTATATTCTGAAGTAGCACACATTTGACATAACGATTCACAAAGCGTTAGTTAATGCAACATATTAGGCGTTACATTTGGCCTATTTGCCAAGCTTTAATGAGTCAGTCCAGATGTGGCTAGAATCTGTAGAAAATATAAGTTGTAAATTATCAGGAGATTTATATTCTGAAGTAGCACACATTTGGCATAACGATTCACAAAGCGTTAATGAAACATATTAGGCGTTACATTTGGCCTATTTGCCAAGCTTTAATGAGTCAGTGCAGATGTGGCTAGAATTTGTAAAAAATATAAGTTGTAAATTATCAGGAGATTTATATTCTGAAGTAGCACACATTTGACATAATGATTCACAAAGCGTTAATGCAACATATTAGGCGTTACATTTGGCCTATTTGCCAAGCTTTAATGAGTCAGTGCAGATGTGGCTAGAATTTGTAAAAAATATAAGTTGTAAATTATCAGGAGATTTATATTCTGAAGTAGCACACATTTGACATAACGATTCACAAAGCGTTAGTTAATGCAACATATTAGGCGTTACATTTGGCCTATTTGCCAAGCTTTAATGAGTCAGTCCAGATGTGGCTAGAATCTATAAAAAATATAAGTTGGAAATTATCAGGAGATTTATATTCTGAAGTAACACACATTTGACATAACGATTCACAAAGCGTTAATGCAACATATTAGGCGTTACATTTGGCCTATTTGCCAAGCTTTAATGAGTCAGTCCAGATGTGGCTAGAATCTGTAAAAAATTAAAGTTGGAAATTATCAGGAGATTCATATTCTGAAGTTACACACATTTGACATAACGATTCACAAAGCGTTAATGCAACATATTAGGCGTTACATTTGGCCTATTTGCCAATCTTTAATGAGTCAGTCCAGATGTGGCTAGAATCAGATAAAATATATTCGAGAAGGTGATACACGGCAGACCATATATACGACTGCGATCAAGCTGGCCTCTATTATAAAATGCTGCCAACAAAAACACTGGAGTCACGAAAAGAAGCTTCAGCTCCGGGTTATAAGCGAAGCAAAGAGTTTAATCCTAGTGTGCAGTAATGTCAGTGGCTCCCACAAATCGTCTCTTATGATGATAGGAAAATCAGTGCAGCCCAGAGCCTTCCAGGGTTTGACCCCCAAAACAATACCAGTCTGTTACAGAAATCAGAAAAATTGGATGTGCGCTGCATTTTTCAAATCTTGGTTCAATGAGGAATTCGTCCCACAAAGCGTTAATGCAACACATTAGTCGTTACATTTGGCCTATTTGCCAAGCTTTAATGGGTCAGTCCAGATGTGGCTAGAATCAAGTTGAAGATTGTCAGGAGATTTATCTAGAATGTAATGTAGTATGTCATAACGATCCACAAAGCATTAATGCAACACATTAGTAGTTACATTTGGCCTATTTGCCAAGCTTTAATGAGTGTCAGTCAAGATCCAGATGTGGCTAGAATCTGTAAATAATAGAAAGTGAAAGATTATTAGGGGATATATTTAGAATTTGAAGTAATATTCCCAACATCAATGTATGAAACAAGTTTATTTGCTATGATCATTCAACAGAAATAATATACTAATGAAGATCAATAAACTGGAACCGCTTCATTCCACATGTAACAGCATATATTCTGGTTTTTCAAAATCTGTAATAAAAAAAACATATTTAGATAGGTACTAATATGAATTACTAAACTATGAGGAATACATCCAAAAACTTTTGGTATTTTTCGGGCAATCCGCAAATGTAGTCATGCTATATGTTTTTTGGAGCGCTGATTACGATGGTGTGGTTGAAATTTGGACTTACCCTGCCCCTTTTTGAACGGTTGCCATTTTTTTAACCTGAAAATGGCCATTTACCAGTTTTTTGCGTTTGTAGAAAAAACTAGGTTAGTAATGGTATTTGAAAGTTTATTTTTGTAATTGACTGATTTTCCTTGCTCATGTACATTACTTACAATAATATGCGGTTATTCTATTTGTATGTTTATTTCTAGATGTAGTACCATTAACTTCAACCTACAGTTGCCACATGGAACATAGTATCGATTCTAGCTCAGGCATACGTAATTACGTATCCAAAGAAAATATACTCTTCTATGGTTTGAGATCGTCAGGTCTCTACAAAAATTTTGTTCCGACATAACGTCCCTACTTTCAATGCAATTAAATAGTGATTACTGTTTGTGATTTTACTTAACGAATTTATACCATTTCTGTCTGCATTTAATTAGCATTTATTTACGGAAACAATGCCTAGGTTGTTGAAAATAACACTTTTATTCACATTGTGACTATTTATAAACACAAAAACGTGACTGTATGTCGTGATTGTGATTATATATACATATTTCTTTTGAAAATGGTACTTTTGTGGAGACTTTTCCTTTCTAATGCTCTATAAGAAATACGTTATATTCGCAATAATTACCTAAATAAGATGTGTTTTAGTAAGTTTAGCTGATTACTACCATTTACACCAAAACACAAGAACTTTTTTCGGTTCTTTTCGACCTCAAACTCATGTTTTTCCAGTGGATGGGGGCCCATAACAATAGTTTGCATAGGAGCCTCGGGTACCCTTGCTACGCCACTGCATTAAGCATAGTGACTACAGTGAGCAATGTGCCCAATGAGCTTATGGTTCCATCCCGCGCATGGAAGATCGTGGTTTGTGCAAATTTCCACTCTTTATCCAAAAATAAGTGTCATTATTTTGTACCGACTTGTTACCCTATTTATTACGAGTTTTTATGTATAATTAACTCATTATCAACATTCAGTGGAAAATTCATTTCCTGCATATAATATTCATCCGTTTTTGCACCTCCCGAGTTCCAACTTCTGTTCCTTTCAGGAATTCCTTAAAAGAGCGGGTAAAAAAGATTTTCACAACAATTTTTAGCCAGAATTAGGCGCATAACGATAATATCCCATCGAGATATTTTATATTTACAGTTAATAAAATTGAAGAACTCAAAAAGTTGTCCTCTCGTTTTCGAGATACAGCATATTTCCTGTTATACCGGAAGTCGTTATATCTCGTAAAAGGCTTATCACACAAAACTTAATAACCCCTTTCGGGAAAGGATATGGTTCGAGTCCAACATCTTGAATAACGTAAAAATGGCGCGAAAAACTTTAAAGCGCCCTAGAGTTATCCTTGTTCGAGAGAACTTATCAACTATGCGATAGTTAAAATGTCTAGTCTAGACAGTTTACATGGCGCACAAAATTAAAATTTTTGAACCTTGATTTAGAGGTAGCATAGATATTCACAAATAAAAATGACTTAAAGTAGAGCCAAAAAAGTCACATTTTGAGGGGGGGGGGGTCGTTTATTAATAAAATTATGAAGAATGTATATAGAGCTCGCGGCTCGGGCTATTAACAGTACGAGTTTACGTGGGTCAGATTCTTTAAAGACTGCTTACGTTTCCTTATGTACGCTTAGTTTCCCAGAAAAAAAAATAAAAAGGAATATAATTATGTTCTACAAAATACAACAAAAAAAAAGAATTTCAATAACCTCAAACCCACAGATTGCCGCTTGAAAAAAAACAAAATGAAGGAATATTTGTATGCGAAAACACAACTCTAAATTTATTTTGTTATTCAGAGAACAGATTTACGAAATATTAAACATTCTCAAATCAATACATAACCGTGCTTCTTTCTATCGCGAATTACTGTCATGATAGTTTATTTACCTAGCCTAGTCCTGCTAATGTGATTTAAAACCAACGCCAGGAGGCTAGCTCACCCCAACCTGGAAATTTCGCCGAATTCTAACTATTTCCATGTACAGATAGCTATTATCTTGCATAATGAACACGACCGTCATTTGCGATATGGTATCTAAAATATCTATGCCGTGACCCGCGTATGAAACCTATAGCGCGCTTTACTTGTCTCCCTTGGCCTAGCTCGCTCTAACTCACAAGACAGAAAGAAAACTGAATAACTTGTATTGCGGTTTATCAAAATATGATTGAAACATGGTGATATGACTGCAGAGTTGAAAAGAAGGAATGAAAAGTGCACGGGAAAAAAAGAGATAAATTGTAAGAGCTGTATCAATCAGAAATGTAACAATTGTGAACAGAATAACTGTAAGTTTCAAACTAACTTTAATATGAATCCTGAAATTTTTGCGGACAATTGTGAATGTTTTAATACAGAAATACAAAGACTGAAAGGAAGAACGGACTACAATATTCTAGAAGCAATACTCCAAACAGAAGATAACGATATTATACAAGAGACTGTAGTGGAGGATATTGAAATCTTAAATAGTCTATATTGTGATAAAAATTTGAAAGGTAATGAGTGTAAATATAAGAAGTATCAACCAAAATATTATAAAAATTTAATTGTTAATAAGCCAGTCGAAAGAAAAACCTGGTATACTAATATGTACTGAGGCATGGTTGGAAAATGGGATAAACATGTGCAATCTGCAAGAATATTGCATTTATACAAATAATTGTAACTTAAATAAAGCAGACGGGGCTGTACTATATGTTAAAAATGGTCTCAAACATTCAATTGAGCTAGAAACACTAATTTCAACTAACATAACAACCATACATTTAGATATGCATAATAATCAAAAATTACTCATAAGTGGAATTTATAGATTACATAATAACAATAAGAAAATATTTATTGAGGATATGAAAAATTATACTGAAAAACAAAAAAAAAAACATTTAATAATCGAACATTTCAATCTTGATACCCGTATATTACATTCGAAGAATGATACAGACATGTTTTTGAATAATCTCCTTGCAGGCGGAACTAAAATGGGAAATACTGGGCAACGTGACACATGATTGAAATTGCTTGTCTATCGATAAACTCTTTCAGATTACTTTATGATTTAACTGATCATTATCCCCTTCTTTTTTAAATAGCACATCAATCAATCAAGAGGAGGACGGACAAGTCCTAAGCACCTAGACAACTTGATTGGGTCCATTGTGCGTCCCTTGATACAAGAATCAGTCCAGTAGGCCTAAGGCAGTACCGAAGGCTAAGATTTTACATGGACTGATATCTCTTACGGCTTCAAGCAGTATATGTGTGCTGCCGAGGTGTTGTAGTCTAAGAGAAGTCAATGCTGGACATTCTGTTAGGATGTGAGAGGCAGTTTCATCCGCCTCTCCTCATCTACTACAAACTGGGTCTTCGACAATACCCATTGTGTGTAGATGATTATTCAGCTGACAGTGTCCTTTGAGGAGTCTTCTCAACAGTTTTAGACCTCTGCTGCTCATAGTGAGTAGGGTTTTAGAGAGTTTAGGCGAGAACTCCCTAATGTGGAGCTTCGCTTGCCTCATGCTGAGGGCACCACGCCCGACCGACAGCCGCTGTCTATCCAGTAGCTTCTTGAGGGCGTGGAGTCCGGTGGCCGTTGAGATTCCGATCGTTGAACCGGGGCCGGGGGCCCTCAAGGAACCCAGTTTGGCTGTTCATCGGCCACTTCGTTTCCCTTCACGCCAGAGTGAGCTGGTACCCACACTAGCTGAAGTTTGTTCCTTCTGGCTTAAGCAAAAAGGGGTACTCACATATGATGTACAGGGACCATGTGCTTCGAAACAAAAGACAATTAAATTGCAGAAACAAATAAGAAAAAAGTATAGAAATTATCAAAATGGACCATAGATCAGTTTTGAATGAACAAAATACCATTACCATATTACTCAAAGACAAAAACATTTTTAGGTCTCAAGATATTTGTTGCATAAATTTGGTTGCTTCGCCAGGGAAAGTCCATTCTTCAAGTCATAGGTAATTATTGTTTCTGCTCTGAACCCAATTCAGTTTCTTCCATTCTGATGTATTGTTATTGAATTTTTTTAGGGAACCTGAAGTAACACCTATCGTTGAAGAAGTGGAATATCCAATTGGGCTAGCAATCCCTTCTTCATCTTCAGGCACAAATGCTACAAAACTTGGAAAGAAAAGGTATTTACATGCCTTTTGAAGAATGATTTCAAAAACCAATCAATGTTTATTTCATATATTGGAGAAAAAGATCCTATATTGGCGAAATGACAAGTGGTGACTTCTCAACGCCAGAAAAGAGAAGAAGAAATTTAAATATAATAAAAAGTACTGTTGGCAAACAAAGAAGAAGGATCCATAATTTGCAGACTACTGTTCGAAGATTGAGGCTTCGAATAACATCATTGAAGAGTTTATTGACATATCTGGAAGAGAAGTGTCTCTTATCAGAAACATCAGAATCTACAATAACTGTAAGTAGATGTAACTGAAAGAGTTATATGGTAGCAACCAAATTTTATTTCTGTTTAAAGTACTATATGTCTTTGAAAATAGTTGCATCACAATTGAAAAGTGCTTTAGATAAGTTACAATTTAATTGGGAAAAGAGTGTCAGTGTAAACTAAAATATATCAGTGTGTAGTGCTTAAATCATCAAAGTCGAAATGTCATCTTTGAATGCATGTTCAGCAACCTTTACAACAAATAGTGAAATATATAATAATATGAGAACAGAGGCTGTGATTACTTTAGGATACCAAAACACAAATCAACTTTTTTAGAAAAAAATGCATTTTACTGATGTGTTAAAGCATACAATTGCCTACCACAATGCATCAAAGATTGTCACTCCATATTGGGTTTTAAGAGAGTGCTTAAAAATTGTTTAATTGAAAATTGCTTTTATTCATATGATGAATTTTTAAATTTATGATATTTTAATTTTATTATTTATCCATTTATATGTACACGTCTGTAGATCATTTCTAAATTGTTGATCGTACTAACTTATTTGTTTTATTAATTTCTAAAATATCTGATATTGTATTCCATTATTAATGTTTATGTATTATTATTCTTGACAATGCTAATATTTTGTACAAAGTCATGGCAATAAAGTATTATTATTATTATTATTATTCATTATATAATAAAATGAGAATGAAATCGAATCATTCCTAGTATCATCTATATCTCATGTTTTCTCAAACTGAAATAATTTGAGACCATAGACCTGATAGGTCTATAGAACTAGGGGGTTCATATTCCTTTATAATAATTTTTCTATTTAAAATTTCACTGATAAAAATGATCACAACATAGGTTTTTTTTACAAATGTATCATAACAGCTTCACATTGTTTAACTAAAATTAATAAATTCAATTTTTTACAGGCATCAATTTCAGGAACTGCTGGAGATTTGTTCAAAAGATTCTTGAAGGGGCCAACTAAACAGAAATATGATCCTAGCCTTAGATCATTTGCCTTAACGTTATCCTTCTATTCTCCAAAGGCATATGATTTTGTGAGGAAAACCTTCAATCGAAGTTTGCCTCATTCAGGGACTATATCTAAATGGTACAGGTGTATTGATGGCAGTCCAGGTTTCACCAAAGAAGCACTAATTGCTTTGACTTTAAAACAAAAGAATTCATCAACACCTCTTCTGTGTAACTTGGTCTTGGACGAAATGTCTATAAGGCGACAGATTGAATGGACTGGAAAAAAATTTACTGGTTATGTAGACATTGGTACCAATCTGGACTCAGATACACTACCAGAAGCGAGAGAGGCGTTAGTATTTATGCTTGTCTGCATAAATGGAACTTGGAAAGTTCCTGTTGGATATTTTTTGTTGGATGGATTGGCAGCTACTGTAAAGGCCGAATTAGTGAAAAAGTGTCTTGAATTTATTAATGAAAGTGGTGTTATAGTAACTTCGTTGACATTTGATGGTGCCTTCACAAATATTTCAATGGCTGAAAAGTTGGGTGCAGATTTTAGCAATCCAATGAATTAGAAAACGAGTTTTAAGAATCCTGTCACAAATACTGACATTTATATACATCTGGATGCATGTCATATGATAAAACTTGTTCGAAATTGTTTTGCTTCACAAAATGGACTGAAAGATTCAGATGAAAGAGATGTAAAATGGAGTTATATATCCAGCTTGGTTGAAACTCAACATATAGAAGGTTTACATGCAGCAACAAAGGTCAGAATGAGGCATCTCCAGTGGGCACGAGAAAAGATGAAGGTCCGTTTGGCTACCCAAACGTTGAGCAGGAGTGTGAGTGATGCTATGAAGTTTCTTCGTGAAGATTTGAAATGTCCTAACTTTCAAGGTTCAGAGGCTACATCAGAATTCATATTGAATTTCAACAATTTATTTGACATATTGAATTCTAGGAATGTATTTGCCAAATATCCATACAAAAAATGCCTTTCACCAAAAACTGCAGAGCATTTTTTTGATATAATGGAGAAAATGAAAAGATATATCATTGGTCTCACTTTGAATGGAACATCAATTCTAAAATCGGCAAGAAAAACTGGATTTTTAGGGCTTTTAATTTGTATGGACAGCCTCAAAAAAATGTATAATATTCATGTTTTGGAACAAAAAAATATGAGCTACATATTAAGTTATAAACTTTCCCAAGACCATTTGGAATTATTTTTTGGAGCCATAAGAAGTAAAGGGGGTTATACTAATAACCCAACAGCAAGGCAATTTGAAGCAGCCTACAAACGGTTGTTGGTTCATAGTGAAATAGCTGCTTCTGATACTGGCAACACAATCAATTTAGAACAAATATCAATTTTGACTAGTGGCTTCGGAAATAGAATTATTACAACTCAGAATGGAAGAAATTTAGAGGAAGATAAAGAATATGTATCCTTCATTGAAAAACTTCAAAATGATTTGGAAGATTATGATTATTTAGGATCTGCTGCATGGAATCTTACTCCAAATGTGGAGGATGTTGTAGGTTACATATCTGGTTTTGTAGTAAAAGGACTTAAAAAATGTGTGACATGTCTGAAATGTTCAAATTTACTTGAGAGTGATACATCTACATCCCTTCTGCAAGAGAAGAAAACATATGGAAAACTTATTAAATCCAGTCATATGGTTGCAGAGATTTGTAAAGCAGGTGAAAAGTATTTTCGGTTCTTTCACAACTCTACCAATATTTTTAACAGAAATATAAAAAGTTTATATGACATTTTAATCAACAAAACTATGAGGCATTTGCCACTGTCAGTTTTTGATAATTTTGGAGACCATTTATATGATGATGATCCTATAGATGGGCACTCCATGCAATTAATCAAATTAAATTTAAAAAATTATTTTAAATTAAGAATTCATCATGAAACCATGAAAAACCTAGATTTTTCAAAAAAGAACCGATCACGATCAATAAATACAAAAACTATATTGTTCCGAAATGAATAACACCTATTTATAGTACAATTTTTATCTTGTACTTTTTCCGTGTATCATTGAATGTCGAAAGCTTCTGTTGATTTTTTTTTGTTCCCTTAATAATAATTAATTTGGAGCGTACCCAAAAAAGTTTCACTTTTATCGCTGTTATTTCAAGAATTTACTTTATCGATTATTAAAATAAACCGGATCGTAAACCTGAAAGATGTAGATAGTGATACAGAAATTTGATTTTCATTTTCAAGTTGATATTATTAATTCATAAATAATATATATTATTTATGGAAACCAACACTGAAAATAGATGATTATCAAAATATACAAATCAACGCACGATTTTTAGTAGTAGAATTTATCTAATATTTCAACAAATATTCAATTCGATTTGTGGCATCAAATAAAAACGCATTACTTATGTACTAAATTCACTCGTTAGTTGAACTAAATGAAAACGTAGTGGAAGTTAAAAGAATACTTTTTTGAGGAAATTCATTTTGATTACATCTTGCATAATTTTCACAAGAGGTTCACTAATTGATATAAACAGTACAACTACTGATAATTAAAAGTTCTAGATATAGATTTAAGCATTAATCTTCTTGGCTTTAAATTGATATCAGTATTGCATGACCAGTATTGAAAAAATAAATTTCACTCCACTGCTTTAAACATACAGTTCCTTAAAATATTGCACATTAACAATAACCCAAAATTACTCTATTTATCAGTATGTCTTTGCCCTTAAATCCGGCCTTGCTTTTCGAATTACCATATGTACCAACTTGATCCCTGTAGTAGCCTTCATATACCCCAGATGTGTTCAAAGAGGTTGAAAATGTAATAAGGGGATATATTAAGTACTCTTGCCCATATCTTTGAACTATGTATACTGAATTATTCGTTTTTACCAAGTTGAACATTGGTTTCAAGAATGTGTCATCATAATGTATATTATTCCTACCATTTTTGAAAATCACATTTTTTGGGAGATGGTTGCTAGCGTTGCTACATTTCATATATTAGGTATGAGATTCATACATTTGAACAAAATGTTAATATCTCAATGCAAATATATGAGAAATTCTCATATATTTTAGATATTTTGCATTTTTTTAATTTGTTGAGCCATGGCAAAATAATAACATAAATATCACTAGTCTTAAGATTTTTGAAAGTTGAGCCAAAGAGTTGTTATACCCTGTGGTGACGAAGTGGTTGAGCTTGGATCCATGCATTGAGGGAATGATCAAAATGTGGAAATCTTTGTTATCGTATTTTGGAAGTCTACATGATTGCTCTATACAAATAAGAAATTGATTAAAAATTAAAGATAATGGAAATGAAATACCTGAAACCTATTTGTTATTTTCCACTAGCTTTTTGAACATTTCTTAATGAGCCTTGATGAAAAACTGCAAAATGAAAACAAATTTGCTGAAAATTTAGAAAGAAAGATTGAGCAAAAGATTTGTTTGCCTTCATTATTTCACAAAAATTGAAGAATTTAGATTCTCAACATTATATTATTTTCCCTTAGTTTTTAAAATTGGAATAAAGTATATTAAAAAATGGTTCAATTTTGAGACCAACAGTAATTGGTTCTACAGTATTTCTTTTTTAAACGATTTTGAATATGAAGAAATTTGTGTGGAGGTAGATTTTTTCCACCTCAACTTACGAAAAAAACATATGGATCATTTATTTGATGAAATATGTATTTTAAATTAGATTTTTTTTATATGCAACAATATTGAATAATTTTATGTCAATGCCATGGAAATTTGGATAGACATATTTAAGAAAACTTAGAATTCTGAAAATAAGATTATAAACCGCATAATAGTTATTTCCTATATAATTATTACTTAATTTCATCGACTGCACAATGTAGAACTCATCTATTCAATAATGGGAAATGAACATTTGTACGAAATACGTTTTCTGTTAAAATAATCAAATCTCTTAACTGTAATAAGGACTACAATCCTTATCAAGTACTAAATATTAAGCAATTATTAGCTCCTATTATTTTATAGATGTTCTAAAATTCATATTCCATGTATTTTTCATAAATCTAATACATAATTTTTCTGATTATCATTTACAAAGTTGAACATCTGGCAACCCTATGGTTGGCATTTCATTCATTACAGTACTATGATAACTAACATTATCCATAACAATGGTGGAAGGTACTTACAAGATTTGGCTCTCCCTTTTCAGATTCCCCTTTCCTAATTCTAATATATTGTTAAGGATAGCAAAACTGTTTCTGTTTAATTTTATCAAAATTCATTTTCACTACAAATATATGAACTGTCAATTCAATTTTCAATTGGATATATCTCTATAATGTGTTGGTCACTGTTAAAATGAAATATTCCTGGTTTGACGCGGATAGCTCTACTCGTTTAATGAAACTGTTCAAATCAATTTGTTCGAAAATTACCAGCAAATGAGTCTGATATTCTTAGCTTATATCTATATCTCTCTAATTACCAATATCGTCTAACTATACTATCTTGTATTTAATAATATTGCTTTTGTTTATAGTATTTAAAATATGAATATTTTATAGTCACCTCAGTACACATATTGGTGTTTGCCCATGGAAGTGCATATTTAAATATAAGATTTTAAAATAAAAATGATTTTAGTTGATCAATGTTTTGCATTTTTTTTAATCCAATAAATTATAATCAAATAGTATCTACTCTCATCTACTTTACTTTTCACATTTCAAATACATTGTCATTCCAAGTTAACTTCATTTATTTATTTTGTAAACAGTGAATACATGTATTTATTACACTATTATTATTATTATAATCCTAAATAAAAGTATTTCAAAATGTCTAATTATTCCCCCATAAAAATTGTTGTTGCAGTATTCAAATTATAAAACCTGTATGAAGGAACATAAAATAACGTACGTTCTTTAAACGTGAAAATTTTTTCACATTTCGTTTCTCAATTCATGATTTAAATAATAAACTATAAAACAGTTCACACTGTGGATGCACTATAATGGGAAATAACCACCCTTATCCCATAACCATTTTTAGTGGATAAGGGTGATCATTTCTCATTTATAGTGTAATGAATTAAAGTATGATATTTTTTGAGTAATATTTGTATACCTTCAGAACTGCACGCCCCTGGTTGACTTCAGGGCCACGGGAACATCATTGTTACAGCGTTGCCAATGAGGAGGAATTTGACAAAGAGGTCCGTTGGTTTTCTTTGTCATACTTCATCTAATCATTGCGACAGGTCGGATGGAGTTTTATGAATGAGATGTTTCGTCTCCTTAGGATAATAGGTCTATGGTTATACCACTTGAACTAGATAAGAAATACATGCTTGAAGTACTGGCATACTACTGCAAAGATCTATGAGAAAAATTCATAAATAATTTATCAAAAACAAGAAACAAAGATACAGTATTTTCCAAAGCAATTTTGGAAGTTGGGAGAAAAGAGTCAGAAATATTCAGCTTGGTACTAATTGAAGGTTTGAAATTATTCGAAGGACCTTTGTTGATGCGAGACAATTTAAACGAATGCTGGAGACTGAGGTTTACCTTACCTTGCTAGGTGGACTTCTTTGCCTAACCACTACTATGGATAGATGATAAAACACTTGTTATAATGGTGGATCACTAATTACAATTTTACAGCAGAGCCAGAGTTAAAACCTGCACGCCACGCGAGTTCAGAAGTGAGATGTCATTCATCGCGGTCACTTTCTTCCCGGTAACACTCCACACATGTCCAGCATATATCGCGATATTAATTGATTGAAAAAAAAATACGTTGCATTAACAAATCCATAACGTAAAAGAGTTCCAATGAAAATTATTTAAATAAAGAACAGACAGTATAACATACAGGGTGAAGCAGTAACACAGCTATAAAAACTTAATAATCTGCCGAATAGTCGTCACAAAGCAATTAGAAAGAGTGATTACAAGATAGAACTATATAAAAAAAACTACATATTAAGTTGATCAATTACCACAATAATTATTATTAATATTTTCGTTTCGTTGCCATTTTTGGTTTCACTATAAATTATCAATGTTCTTATTATTTTTCTTATATATAAGTATTGTTCTTTATTTATTTATTTGTTATCCATTGTTTCCTTTATTCTTTTGTACGATCATAACCAGCCTGCATACAGGTACAATACCTCCGGTACCTCCGCAGGATTGATATGTAATGTTTATTTTGTAAGCCTGGATTCAATATACTGGGATATCAAAAATTATCTTGGTCAAGGGTGGTTGTGGAATCTAAAACGTGTGTCTTACTTTACGTTTGAAATAATTATGTCACTGTCACACTGACATCATCAATAACCTACAAATGTCATACTTATTTATTTCAGTTGTAAAACAATGACTTAACAGATTCTGACACAACAAAACATATTCAAAAATTTAAGTAAGACTCACGTTTTACATTCCACAACCACCCTTGACCAAGATAATTTTTAATTTGTAGTTCATTATTGTTTTACAACTGAAATAAATAGGTATGCAATTTGTAGGTTATTGATGATGTCAGTGTGACAGTGACATAATTATTTCAAACGTAAAGTAAGACACACGTTTTAGATTCCACAACCACCCTTGACCTAGATAATTTTTGTCAGATCATCCATTTCAATTATGTCAGTATGAACTTCCCATGAGTAATTTGGTAAGGAACGTTACCTATATGATAAGAGATATGGCAGGCTCTAATTTAATAACCTTCAGAAATTTAACCAGTACAGACTAATGGCAAGGAGTTTTCAACTCATCTGAAATAAACAGCATGTTCGAGGGATTCAACAGTTCATTTTTAAACCACTATAATATTGCATTCAACTAAAAAAAAGAGCGAGTAAAATAAAAAATGGTTTAACAATGAAGTAAAGGAATTACATGAAATGATGTGTGAAATGGGAAGCAGTACATAAACAACAACTAATCAAATCATTAGACAACGCTACAAACAACTGAAAACCACTTATGCACAAAAGGTGAGGCAAGTGAAATATAGATTCAATAACACGAGAGTGACTTTTTTGTCAGTAATGTAACAAATTCTAAGCCAGACAAAAACAGATTCACAATGTCACCAATACACGAGTATACACTATTCCGTACTCCAATAACACCGTGGGAGATCGAATCGATAATTAGACTACTAGAAAACCATCATTTGGTATTAATGCAATCAAGTATTATATTCTGAAAAAATATAATTAGTATACCATTAGCTCATATAATCAATAACTCATTTGCATCAGGACAATATATTGAACATTTCTCATTCAATTCCCATTTACAAACATAAGGATCAAGAGATGATATAAATAACTATAGAAACATCTGCATACAAAATCAAAATGCAAAAACCATAGATATGGCATTCAACACATTGATAAAGTTCGTTCAAGCCAAAAATCTGATAGGTAGCTTACAACATGGCTTTTGACATAATAAATCAACAAGTTCTGCTATTGCAGACATATGCTCGAATGTATATGACCTTATGAACTCAAACAAAGCTTCCATTACTCTTCTTTGATCTAAGTAAAGCATTTGAAACAGTAGACCATAGTCTCCTTTTTGAAAAGCTATGGCATATTGGTGTTAAGAGGATCACCACTAAATTGGATAATCTCAGATATCAAAGACTGCAAACAAATAGTTATATTAGAGAATATGAAATCCAAAGAAAATATTGTAAATATTGGGGTACCCCAAGAACCAATACTAGGGTCAATACTGTTCACTATCTTTGTCAACGACATTCATTTATCATGCACTCAAAACTCTAAAAAATGTTATGTATGCAGATGACACAACCAAGATGACATCTGACAAAACTCTAAAAAAAAACTACACACTGCCAACGCTGTTGGACAACAATTTTTATGAGTGGTGTACTACAAAAGGTTCATGTGTTAATATAGAAAAAAAGAAAATGTATATCTTTCATACCAAAAAATATCACTCATGAGTTTACCTCTTTAATAAAAATCAATGACAAAAGTATAGAACAGGTTACTACTACTAAATTCTTAGGTATCACTCTTGATCACAAAATGAGCTAGGAAAGTTATATCAACATTTTAAATAACAAACTGAGTAAAAACTGTATTGTACCTATTAAGGCAACTAAAGGGCACGGTATCTCGGAACATATTAATGTTGGTCTACTATGGCTTGATACAGTTTAAACTATTGTATGGCTTGATTTTCTGGTGAAGCTCAAGTGATGTTCACAAAATATTCATCACAAAAAAAATTGTCAGGTGCATAAAAGGGTTCAGCCAAAGAACATCATGCAGGCAAATATTTATTGAACAATTTTAAATTTAAAAAACAAATGCAGGAATTTCCGAAAAACATCTCATCATAATTACAATACTCGAGGAGCAGAAAACGTATGTCAACCGTTCTCAAGGCCAAAATTCCTATATGTATAAAGGTATCTCATTACATTACCACTTTAAAAGCCTGGGCAATAAAAATAACTTCAATTACCATAAGCCATATCTTTGTTATATACATTTTTGATAAAAGGGCATTCCACTTCTACAAAGTTGAAAATGCTCACAGTTTCTTCTTTCCTTTTGTTTTTATAGTAATTTTCATTTTTTAACAGCCTCTTTGAGGTACATAAGTTCTACTTAAGCTTCTATGTAAAAATTTTAATGTGTTATTGAATGCCGCTTGATTGGGTACATTGTGCGCCCCTTGACACAAGAATCAGTACAGCAGGGCTAAGGCAGTTCCGAAGGATACAATTTTGCATGTGTTGTGTATTTGGAATAAAAGTCAGACTGATTGACAACAGTTTTAATTAAAGTGTCTATGTTGTGCTAGGACGGCACACATGTAATCATACTAGCCACTAGACGCCATGTTGTTGATTACTATCTTCTTAGCAGTAGTTGTCGTTTTCGTCACCTTATAGTGGCGCGTTCCTTAAACCTACAAAGGGTTCGTTCAAAATACTACATTTTCCCCCATTTTATTAAAGATTCGACCTAGGCGGAGGTTTTATAATTCTACCAGAACGTGTGGTAAGAGGTGTTTTAGCTGTAGATGCTGGAATGGTGCTTCTATCAATAAAAATGTTACTTCCTTGATAATTTTCAGACACAATTCCACCTTCCCTAACATGGGATGGTTCAGTATCATTCATTAAAACAACATCGGGTGAGGACATATTAGGAACATTCACATTTGGAGGAATACTCGAATTAGGTGCTACAGAGTCTTTAACATTTTTTTATCAACAAGATCACTCAGATCACTTGATAAGGGTGCATTTATTCCGATACGTAAATCATCAGAATGAACTAGTTTGACTAAATAGGTACAAAAGCTTAAGACTTTCATAATTAACCCTTTTTGCCACAATTTAGTTTGTTTATTTTCAACAAAGACATTTTCATTAACTGTATAAAGTACTTTTTTATTTTTATCATAGCAAGAAGGTTTCGATAAGTCATATCTCGTTCGGGGCTTGATTTTCAAAATGCTCTCTGCAGGTGACATTCCTGTTACGGTTGAGGGTGTATTTCGATATGTAAATAAAAAGTTCTGTAACTCACTCATGATACTTTTCGAAATACTTTCCCTATTTTGAGAAAATAGTGCTTTTTCTAATCCTTTTTTAATAGTTTGAGCACCACGTTCTGCTAAGCCATTACTTTGGGGGTGTGAAGGTGGTGTTTTAACAGGTTTAATTCCGTTCGCTTGACAAAATAATACAAACTCATTTGAATTAAAGAGTGGGTCATCAGAAATCAATTCTACAGGTAACCCAAAAATAGCGAACATATCTTTTAATTTTAACCCCTTCCTGCATGACGTGCCATATATGGCACAATGAATATTTTCTTGATTTGTGCTGCCATCTGCTATTAAATAGTCAAAGTTAAAGTTGTAATACTCATTTTACAGTAGTACAGAGCTCTGTCAGCAATAATTCAACCACAAAATAAAAATTAACTGTGGTTTTCAGCCATGTTGAAATTAGATCAACAGCATTTGTACGCTAAAGGTGTAAGTGACAGTTTGTGTGTGAATATAAATTACTAGTTTTAAAAATTTTGAGAAGATAATTTATGGTGATAAATTTGAGGTTTAATTAACATATTTATATCCAAAACAGCAATACACTATACAGGTAAGGGCATTTTTTTTTAAATACATGTGTGCCATATATTTCAAAACAATATTCAAGTGTCCCAGCTAGTAGTGTGTATTCTGAAAGATCATTTTCAGAAATGGGAAATATTTATAAAGACAAACGTTCCAGACCGACTCCACAGAATGCAGAAAAGCTTTTGTTTATTCAGATAAACTTTGACTATTAGTTTCTTAAATAAAAAAAAATTTAATAAAATACATAGTATAGGTTTTCGTTTCGCTTCTGTATGAAGTGTTAATATTTTGATTTTCTTAATTTTTTTACAATTATTTTGACTAAATAAAATAGATTTATAAAAATTAATATTTTACTTGTCTTTTGGAGTCATTATTTATTTTAAATGTATCTTTTTTATAAAAAAAAAATCCGGCCAAGAAACCGGCTAAACCGGACGTCCGGTAAAAAAGCCGAACTCGGCCGGATTCGGTACTCGGCCGGACGTCCGTTCCATCTCTACTTAAGAACATTGTTGAAATTATTTTTCAATTTAGATACTAATTTTGATACTTCTTGGCATTCAATTTCACTATTTGACAAGACTATTTCTTTTGACTGACCAACATTCCCCATTACTTTTGACATTTGACTTTAAGACACTGACTGACAAAAATCACTTTTACATGACTTCCCACAAGATTTGACTTTTATATTTGACTCACCAAAATTGATTTTTTTCCTCCAATTGGGATTTAACACATTTAGTCAGTTTCTCCCTAATAGTCCAGGCTACGAACCGGAAAATATTTAAAAAAACATGTAAGTTTGGATAATTTTTTTTTTGCATTAGCTTCAGGAGGTTCTCAGGATCATTCATACACCTTAAAACCTCTTGGGAACCCCAACCCCACCCATTGGGTGCGAAAATGACCAATTTTGTCGATTTTGCCACCCCAACGATGGATTGCAAGTAAATCTGGCTTCGGATTCGTGTTCAGCGACCCAAAAAACCCCCTTGGTGCACTGGAAATGACAAAAACAAGTACATTGCAAAATAACATATTAGGGGTGCAAAATTGGCCAATTTTGTCGATTTCACCACCCCAACGATGAATTTTAAGTAAATCTAGCTTCGGAATCGTATTCAGCGACCCAACAAACTCCCTTGGTGCATTCGAAATGCCTAAAACACGTAAATTGCAAAATTCCCCTAAAATGGATAGCAAGTAAATCTGTCACCGGATTCGTGTTCAGCGACCCTAAAAACCCCTTAGGTGCACTCGAAATGCCAAAATACCTTTTTTTTATGAAATACAATTCAAGACTTGACATGTTGCAAATTTGGGGGAGATTTCGGGCCATTTTCACCCCCAATGGGTGGGGTTGGGGTTCCCAAGAGGTTTTAAGGTGCATGAATGATCCTGAGAACCTCCTGAAGCTAATGCAAAAAAAATATTTTGATTCGAACTTACATGTTTTTTTTATTTTATTATAGCTAAAATCCCGGTGCACAACCTGGATTATAATAATGGCACAAATCTGTGGTTACTAATGGCAAATTCACAATTTCATTCATGCTTCACAAAAACATCAGTTTCTCCTAAAATTGTAACACCTTGACCTGTGAGAACTCTCAAATCATACTTAACAGAATACAATTTTGAATCGAACAACAATTTTTCAAAATCATCAATATGCATCTAAGCTTATCTAAGTTTTCTGAAACACAGAATAAATTACTTTCATTACCCATGGATTTAACTTGACCTTCTGCTACTTAAATAGATAGGGCAGTCTCAAGAGCTTTTTCAAATTATCCTCTGACAATAACTTTCTTTTGATTGCATATGATAGGACTCCACAAGCTAACCTGTCTCTTAAACTCTCTGATAAAAACTGATCAAAATTGCAGTACTGCAAGTAATTTTTCAGCTTCGTAACAAAGGTTTTTATGTCTTCATTTTGTTCCTGTACAGCATTATAAAATTTGTATTGTTCAGCTATTACTAACCGTTTTGGACTGTAGTGATCTATGAGAGACTTCCTTAGATCATCAAACGACTTTGTGCTTGGCAACTCAGGTGCTAACAAGCCTTTTAAAATATTGTAGGCTTCACCTCCTAATAAAGTTAAGAGTAGCGGAACTTTCTTTTCGACCTGGACTCCATTACAGATGAATAATTGATCCAATCTCTCCAAATACGAAGAGATATCAGACTATTTCGGGTTGAATTGTTCAATCGAACCAATTAGCGACATGTTTGCTAATTATTTTCATTCGGACCAGCCACTGACAGACACCGGACACCGTTTTTCAACACAATCACGCGGGAACCCGAATAGAAACCGGTACACTGACTATTGCACTTCTTACTTTTGGATCGTTTCTACCTCGTCGCCAATTTAACTGTTGTATATTTGAAATAAAAATGAAACGTGTGGCACTCGGGGACTGCCGCGGTAAAGCTATTGCATAGCACTACGCCACTGGAAAAAGTTGGGCAGAAAAACATCCACTACCCCTTCAAAATCTTCACGAATTATGAGTAAAAAAATGTTTTGATCGCATAGAACATAGTTTGCTATGAGTAGAAAATGTTCGCAAAAGATGTTTTCTGTACGATAAACAGTTCCGGAGATATTTGCAAAGAACGAAATTTTTGTTTCAATTTCAACACCCTGTATCTCACAAACTAAGCGTCTGCATATATGTTAATAGGAACTTTTTTCCTCAAAATCAAATTTTCTATCGACTGTTGAACATATAGTGTAGTACCAAAAGACGCCACGTAGGGGAAACATAAAAGGCGTCACGTAAGAGTATCATCTTGATCTGTATGAAGAGTAGTAGAGTTATCTATGGTGACAGTTGACTTGCAAACACAATTTTATACGAAAGTGTTAACGTTCAGATCTCGATAACGCTTCCGGCTCCGGGATTTTCACGTGGCCTATCGAAATTAGAAGGTTCGAATTGTATAAAAACACAATTGCATGAACGCCAGACTTCTTATGTAATTAGCTACGAACGCAAACATTTTGACATATGCCTCCAGGAGCTCCCTGCGCGTAAGTTAGAGTTTATACATATTTTACCTCTATTTTGTTAATTTGGGGCCGTTTCGAACCCCGTGCGGCCGGCGCCAGTTGTAATAAAGTATTTTGGGCTATGGGCCGTTAGCTTTTACCCGCTTTCGGTATATTTAAGTAGCTAGAAAATTCCCTTTCGTACGTGGCACGTCAGTTGCTAGTAGGTGACAGCTCAAAACTGTTTTAATTAAATTTTCCTATTTAATCGACATTTTGGGGCCCGAGACTATGCTATTTAGTTGGCCCCGTTCATAAACTAACGACATGGAGCGAAAAGTCTTCGTTAAGACGTTCTATGTACCGTAAATTTGCACTTTTTCTAACTCGCGAGCTACGCGCTTCTCACGTGAACGTCATTCGATTTATCGAAAATTAGCCAATTCAAAACAGTTTTCGACCCAGTTTGGGGCTATCACGACCTTTTAAAAGGTTCAAAGTTAACATTTCGAATTATTTCGACAATTCTAAGCTCGGCCGAGCTACATGGTAGGCGGAATGGTGGGTGTCAGGATATTTCATTACAGTATTTGTTTTTTGTTTTTTTAGATTTCCGTTACGGAAGATTTCCGTTACGGAAATCTAAATCTTTTGTTTTTTTTTCTTGATTCGGTCGCCGCGCTCAAAGCCCGCGATAAAAGCTATATGCAATAGCTTAAAAGTCAGACTGATTGACAACAGTTTTAATTAAAGTATTTACGTTGTGATAGGACGGCACACATGTAATCATACTAACCACTAGACGCCATGTTGTTGATTACTATCTTCTTAGCAGTAGTTGTCGTTTCCGTCACCTCATAGGGGCGCGTTCCTTTAACCTACAAAGGGTTCGTTCAAAACACTACAGCATGGACTGATATATCTTACGGCTTCAAGCAGCATATGTGTCCTGCCGAGGTGTTGTAGCCTAAGAGAAGCCAATGCTGGACATTCGCCTCTCCACATCTACTACAAGATGGGTCTTCAACAATGTCCATTGTGTGTAGATGTTTATTCAGATCACAGTGTCCTCTGAGGAGTATTGTTACTAATATTAGATCACTCCTGCTCAAAGAGAGTAGGGTTTTAGAGTGTTTAGGCGAGAACTCCCTCATGTGGAGCTTCGCTTGCCTCATGCCAGGGCACTAAGCCAGACCGAGAGCCACTGTCTATCCAGTAGCTCCTTGAGAGCGTGGCCGATGAAATTCAGATCGTTGAATCGGAGCCAGGGACACTCAAAGAACCCCGTTTGGCCAGTTCATCAGTCACTTCGTTTCCCTTCACGCCAGAGTGGGCAGGTACCCACACTAGCTGGAGTTTGTTCCTTCTGGCTAGTTCAGCCAGTTTCCCTGCCCTGAATGTTTAACTTAATCTAGATGTTTATTACAAATATAAATGTATACATTTATGATTGTCATCTAAATGATTTTGTTCATCCTGATCTTTCACCCATCTGAACTGTATGACTAGCCCAATAAGTTAGGTACATATGCGTATTAACACCTGTTATAACACATATTTTGTATTGCTACTTTAATAGATGAATGAATATATTTCTTTTATATTTATATTTCTTGCACTGATAAAGAATAAGTGTCATATATCTCAAAAAATCGTTTCAAATTTCTCCAAAGAAAATTACTACTTATATGTACCTGAATATAATGTGAAGTAAAAAAATTAAAAAACGTAATATGCGATGATCTTAGCATGTTGGTTGAAGAATGCTTTCAACAACAATGCTGGAAACATGATTATAAATTATACCAGGATAGTAGCTCATTTCCTGTTGTATCCCTTGAAGGCATTTGGAACAATCATTACTTGATAGTGTTTCTTAAACAAATGATGTTTAATCCTATTATCAATACTAGCACTAGAATAAATTCAAACTCAATGTACATAAATCCAGTTACTTCTCTGGAAATTATTGATATACTAAAAAAGCAAAAAAATAAGCTCAATGGTGGAATGGATGAAATTTCACCGACAATATTAAATTTTGTATTCTAGATGTACAGGGTGTCCCATTTTGGGTACTTTTGCGGGGTATCTCCTTTATTTTTAAAGATAGAGAGTTGCGGTTTTCGCGACACTGTGCTACTTTTTCGTGAAACTCAAGATGCCGCCAACAGAATTTTCATAGCCCTTTTAGTTTTTAAGATACAGGGCATTTCTGAAAATGTTGCATTTTGTGACCCCCCTCGTATCTCCGTTATCCTTCAACTTATCGAAAAGGTAAAATAACATACTAATAGATTTTTTTCCGTAGAATGCAGTGGTGTAGATAACTTTTGTTACATATTTACTGTTTTTTAGTTATAAAGTAAACTTATGTTTTTTTAAATGGAACACCCTGTATATTTATAGACTATAAAATTTGTCTTTTTTTTACATTTTCAAAAATATATGATAGTATAACCTTTTTTTCAGAAACACGCAAATAATTGACAATTTTCAGAAATTAAATACATATTTTAATAGCAGGCTATGGATAACAATAATAAACAAGTGCAAGTTACATATTACTAACAAATAATTGGATACCTTGTATATAGGTATCTATTAAAAAAAATTCCCATAGATCTTTTTTCTAACAGTAAGTTTGTAACAACAGTTTTGTGGCGTAGTGACAATATAACAAAAACACAAAAAAATAACATTATTAAAAAAAATTAAATGTGATGTTCAAATTGACTACCATTTTCTCTAATGCAAAATTGGCACATCTTTGAGATTCTTTGAATAGCGTTCAAAAGAACCATTGTTCTGATTCGCAGATTTCGAAAAGCTAAATGAATTAATTGCCTCTCGAAGTTCTGCAATGCCGTCATATCGAGTTTTATATACTTCATTTTTTATATAGCCCCATAAAAAAAATCTAAAATTGAGAGATCTGGTGATCGTGGCGGCCATCTAACAGGTCCGTTGGTACCTATCCATCTTTGAGGAAAGTTATTATTAAGAAAGGCCCTTAAGAGCCTAGAGTTATGACTTGGGGCACCATCTTGCTGTAGGTAAACAGCATTATACTGGGCTAATGGAATGTTTTCGAGCAGTTCTGGAATAACTTCCTCAAAAATTTTTAGGTATCTACGTGCTGTAAGACCTTCAAAAATCCTATAAACTATATGTCTACCCAAAATAAAACATGAAACCCCAACTCCAAAGCGTCCTTGTTGTGCCCTTTCAAACATTAAATGCTGATTTTCACTATGCCAGTTCCTGGTATTGTGACGATTGAAAACGCCAGCACTTGAAATAAAGCATTCGTCTGACCAGATAAGAAGTCTGCCAAATAAATCGTTAGCATCGATTTGTTGCAAATACCACTGGCAAAACAGTGCCCGGCGCTCAGCATCGCCAGGATGCAAATGTTGTAGTATATTAAATTTGTATGGATGATACTTATATTTCTTCAAGATCCTCTGAGTGTTAGTTTTTGGCACACCAATTTCCTTCTCAATTTTTCTACATGAGGACGAAGGTGTTGCTTCTATATATCCTAAAGTATCTATCTCTTTTCTTTCCCTGTTCTCTTTGTTGTATGTTTTAGGGCGCGGGTGAACAAATGATCCGTGCTCAACTAAATTTGCTTTTGAACGGGCAAATATCCCAAAAAACGGTTGCCTTCTTTCTGGCTATCTAACAAGCAAAAATTAAAATGATAATAGAGATTTTCATAGCCATAATAGCTTACTCACCTTTGGAAATATAATTCCGAAGCTTCTTCAGAATTTTCATTACTCTGTATAAAACATACCATCATATCATATCTCATAATTTTCGTAAACTGCCATTATTCAAAAAAATTGATAAATATCTATTGAATAATGATACCAAAAGAACGAAAATAAACAGCTTAAATGCGATAGAGATTTGACGTTTATTTCTGTTTCTTGTCATGAACAATATCAATAGCCTACTATTAAAATATGTATTTAATTTCTGAAAATTGTCAATTATTTACGTGTTTCTGAAAAAAAGTTTATACTATCATATATTTTTGAAAAGGTAAAAAAAAGACAAATTTTATAGTCTATAAATATACAGGGTGTTCCATTTAAAAAAACATAAGTTTGCTTTATAACTCAAAAACACTAAATATGTAACAAAAGTTATCTACACCACTGCATTCTACGGAAAAAAAACTATTAGAATGTTATTTTACCTTTTCGATAAGTTGAAGGATAACGGAGATACGAGGGGGGTCACAAAATGCAACATTTTCAGAAATGCCCTGTATCTTAAAAACTAAAAGGGCTATGAAAATTCTGTTGACGGCATCTTGAGTTTTACGAAAAAGTAGCACAGTGTCGCGAAAACTGCAACTCTCTATCTTTAAAAATAAAGGAGATAACCCGCAAAAGTACCTAAAATGGGACACCCTGTACCTTTGGCTTTTACTGTAAACAACACACTCACATATGACCTGCTATCAGGTTTCCTTTCAAAGTTATTCATGTGATATAACATTGTTTTATAATGACACCTGCTGTCACATGAATCATCAAAATTTGCCAGACCGTTCACTTGAATCTTAAAATAGGAATTTCAGAAACTTCAGTAAGTTGAATATATGTGAAAAATATAACCAGAAAAACACTATTCTTAATATGGTTTATACTCAGTATGGGTATTCTTTTATCTAAATAAGCTAATTTTTTTCACTTTTAGATTGTTTGTAAAACCAATGTCCTGCATCTCTAGATAAGCAAAAGCGTACAACCCAACACGATGAATTTCAATGAGAACTTAGTTAAAACCATATAAAAGGTATGCAACAGGACAGCCATATAATCACATGTGGAGGTGCCCTTACTAGCAGATATTTTCAAAACATCACTGAAATTCTCTTTATCGAATTGCAAATACTTTTTATTCATTTTAAATACTTAATTAGTAATATCACTGCATTTTATGATCGAAATATTGAAATATATGCAAACATAGTAGAAAACTAAATATTCCATGATATTTAAGCATGTTATGTAACTTTGAGAAAAACTCAATTTCGTTTTCTTCTGAAAGGCAGTGTCTTCTGGAGGCTTTTCGTTTTGTCTATATAAGGAAGACGTAATTAGGTATTATAGCACAGATCAGTAAAACCCAAATAAATTTATATATTGCATTTTAGTCATTACAGCGTATCTATCAGAATAACGAGGGCTAGAATGATAATTACATGAATACCAAACTGAATATTTACCCAAATCATTTACACTTACCTATGTATGAATGCTGTAATGCTGAGTGGCTCAATGAGGGATGAACCGAAATTATTCCAATTCCATCTGTATAATAATTTCTGTTAATCGTTTCAAGTGATCTTTCTTACTTTCATGTTTTTGTTATTAATTTATTCAACCTGATACAATATTAAACTTTTTCATCTCCAAAATCTCAACTATAAACAACTCGGCGTCACGGTTACATTATTCTTCTGCTCAGTGCTGATATTCTTCGATGACCTTAGCCGTATTCGAGTGGACTGTAGATAATTGGTATGTGCATGGATCTGTGTGAAGTGAGCCTCTGTTAAACCCAGCCTCACTTCGACTTGGCAACACTGCGCGCTTCTAACTTAAAGCTTCTAACACATATTTTACATGAATAGGAAATATAATACTGACTTCATTATAGGACATATCACTCTCTAATTTAGTGAATTGGAAATAATATGAACTGACAATACTAATAGATTTTTACTTTATTTCGAATACATTGTTGCGTGAGAATAATTCAGCCTCTCTGTACAACGATGAAACTTTCAGTGTGCATTCCTGAAGATATGAGCTTTCATTTGATACTATATACAATAGGGCACCTACAAGATAGCATACTTAGAAAAAATAAAAACTGAGATATCTCATGAATTTCAATTTTTTTTTCATTTTCTTTTTGCGTAAGGACCCATTCAGCCTCTCTGTGCAATAATGAAACTTATAGTGTACATTCCTGATGATGTTAGATTCAATTTGATACTATACACAATATGGCACAAACGAGATAGCATACTTAGAAAAAATAAAAACTGAGACTCCTCATGGATTTTTAATTTTTTTTCATTTTCTTTTTCCGTAAGGACCCATTCAGCCTCTCTGTGCAATGATGAAACTTATAGTGTACATTCCTTATGATGTTAGCTTCAATTTGATACTATACACAATATGGCACAAACGAGATAGCATACTTAGAAAAAATAAAAACTGAGACTCCTCATGGATTTTTAATTTTTTGTCATTTTCTTTTTGCGTAAGGACCCATTCAGCCTCTCTGTGCAATGATGAAACATATAGTGTATATTCCTGATGACGTTAGCTTCAATTTGATACCACACACAATATGGCACAAACGAGATAGCTAACTTAGAAAAAATAAAAACTGAGACTCCTCATGGATTTTTAATTTTTTTTCATTTTCTTTTTGCGTAAGGACCCATTCAGCCTCTCTGTGCAATGATGAAACATATAGTGTACATTCCTGATGATGTTAGCTTCAATTTGATACCATACACAATATGGCACAAACGAGATAGCATACTTAGAAAAAATAGAAACTGAGACTCCTCATGGATTTTTAATTTTTTTTCGTGTTCTTTTTGCTTAAGGACCCATTCAGCCTCTCTGTGCAATGTTGAAACATATAGTATACATTCCTGATGATGTTAGCTTCAATTTGATACCATACACAATATGGCACAAACGAGATAGCATACTTAGAAAAAATAAAAACTGAGACTCCTCATGGATTTTCAATTTTTTTTCATTTTCTTTTTGCGTAAGGACCCATTCAGCCTCTCTGTGCAATGATGAAACTTATAGTGTACATTCCTGATGATGCTAGCTTCAATTTGATACTATACACAATATGGCACAAACGAGATAGCATACTTAGAAAAAATAAAAAGTGAGACTCTTCATGGATTTTTAATTTTTTGTCATTTTCTTTTTGCGTGAGGACCCATTCAGCCTCTCTGTGCAATGATGAAACATATAGTGTATATTCCTGATGATTTTAGCTTCAATTTGATACCACACACAATATGGCACAAACGAGATAGCTAACTTAGAAAAAATAAAAACTGAGACTCCTCATGGATTTTTAATTTTTTTTCATTTTCTTTTTGCGTAAGGACCCATTCAGCCTCTATGTGCAATGATGAAACATATAGTGTACATTCCTGATGATGTTAGCTTCAATTTGATACCATACACAATATGGCACAAACGAGATAGCATACTTAGAAAAAATAAAACCTGAGACTCCTCATGGATTTTTAATTTTTTTTCGTGTTCTTTTTGCTTAAGGACCCATTCAGCCTCTCTGTGCAATGTTAAAACATATAGTGTACATTCCTGATGATGTTAGCTTCAATTTGATACCATACACAATATGGCACAAATGAGATAGCATACTTAGAAAAAATAAAAACTGAGACTCCTCATGGATTTTCAATTTTTTTTCATTTTCTTTTTGCGTAAGGACCCATTCAGCCTCTCTGTGCAATGATGAAACTTATAGTGTACATTCCTGATGATGCTAGCTTCAATTTGATACTATACACAATATGGCACATACGAGATAGCATACTCAGAAAAAATAAAAACTGAGACTCTTCATGGATTTTTAATTTTTTGTCATTTTCTTTTTGCGTAAGGACCCATTCAGCCTCTCTGTGCAATGATGAAACATATAGTGTACATTCCTGATGATGTTAGATTCAATTTGATACCACACACAATATGGCACAAACGAGATGGCATACTTAGAAAAAATAAAAACTGGGACTCCTCATGAATTTTTAATTTTTTTTCATTTTCTTTTTGCGTGAGGACCCATTCAGCCTCTATGTGCAATGATGAAACATATAGTGTACATTCCTGATGATGTTAGCTTCAATTTGATACCACACACAATATGGCACAAACGAGATAGCATACTTAGAAAAAATAAAAATTTAGACTCCTCATGGATTTTTAATTTTTTTTCATTTTCTTTTTGCGTAAGGACCCATTCAGCCTCTCTGTGCAATGATGAAACATATGGTGTACATTCCTGATGATGTTAGCTTCAATTTGATACCATACACAATATGGCACAAACGATATAGCATACTTAGAAAAAATAAAAACTGAGACTTCTCATGGATTTTTAATTTTTTTTCATTTTCTTTTTGCGTAAGGACCCATTTAGCCTCTCTGTGCAATGATCAGCTTCTCAGTGTATAATCCCCTTGATGTTAGCTCCAATTTGATACTATACACAATATGGCACAAACGATATAGCATACTTAGAAAAAATAAAAACTGAGACTCTTCATGGATTTTTAATTTTTTGTCATTTTCTTTTTGCGTAAGGACCCATTCAGCCTCTCTGTGCAATGATGAAACATATAGTGTATATTCCTGATGATGTTAGCTTCAATTTGATACCACACACAATATGGCACAAACGAGATAGCTAACTTAGAAAAAATAAAAACTGAGACTCCTCATGGATTTTTAATTTTTTTTCATTTTCTTTTTGCGTAAGGACCCATTCAGCCTCTCTGTGCAATGATGAAACATATAGTGTAAGTTCGGTTATTGGTGGCTTCCCCGTAATCGCCGATAGCTCTGGAGCCGACAAACTGGCGCGGCGCCGGAGATGACCTCAGCCAGTAGTAGTAGGTAGTCAACCCAATATTACCAGCATTAATGCTAACGTATACGTATACCTACAAGTTCTTTCAAAATGTCTCTGACTTTCATAATGTAACTTCGGCTCTCACACTGCAATACCTCCTGGGTGGGTGTGGAAATTTGCAAGTAGTCAGGGAAAAATATGGCATTTATATCAATGGCATGTTTACCGAAATTTTTTCGTCTATGCGAAAAGTTGAGAAATAAGTTATTTTCTGAAATATTACACTTATTGAACTATTTTATGATTTAATCAGTCAACGATTACTATTAGTTCTATGAATCAAATGATCGAATCATGAATTATTTCACTCTAGATGTGCGTATTCTGCTCACTTGAATGCCGCATGCATTTGTCTACGTGCGCTCTATCTTGGGAGTGGAAAGTCCATACGTTTATGATAGTAAGCTACAAATCCACGAAATAGTCGGCGTCAAAAAAAGAAGGTGGATTTAGCACATAGACATCTGGCAAACCCAGTTCTTTCAACGGCCGCCCGGACATTGTAGAGGGCGTTCCGGTAAGTGTACAAATCTCTCTACGATCCGTGGGGACAGGCTACCCCTTTGTCGGATGCACGGTATAATATAAGGATTTTGAGAGTTTGATGTTTGGTCGAAAATTGATCAAATATAAATATGGAAATATATGGTCTTATCTATCTCAGTAATATTCATTGTTAAGGAAAAACTATACTTGTATACGGCAAGAACAACTTGTACATAATATTCAGACAGTGATTTGTGATATTCTAACTTTAAGGAATTAGGCAGTTGGCAGTTGTGTATTGCGAATTTACCATATGTGCGCTGTATAGCTCTTCTTACATTCTTCCGTAGCGATCCTGGCGGCAAGAGTTGCAAGTTCACTCACTTCGGCTACGCTTTTAATATACGAGACGCACTACCATTATATTATACCGTGGTCGGATGCCGCACCAGCAGATGCGACCGGCAGTTAACGTCCTGACGTCCTGTTGGTTAATATTATTTCTGTCCACAATCGGTCTGATAGTTAGCGCACCGGACGACGCATGAAACAGAGCGAATACCGTCGAGTATTTCGACGGACCGCTCTGATAAAGGTACCACCAAATTAAAATCTTTATGCCAAAATTTCAAGTGGATTGCATTTTCCGTTTGGTCATTACTCGGAAACATACCATGTGCCATGTCTTAAAAATTAATATAAACCTACGCAAAAAAAAATTTTTAATCCATGAAAGTCTCAGTTTTTATTTTCTCTAAGTATGCTATCTCGTTTGTGCCGTATTGTGTATAGTATCAAATTGAAGCTAACATCATCAGGAATGTACACTATATGTTTCATCATTGCACAGAGAGGCTGAATGGGTCTTTACGCAAAAAGAAAATGAAAAAAAATTAAAAATCCATGAGAAGTCTCAGTTTTTATTTTTTCTAAGTATGCTATCTCGTTTGTGCCATATTGTGTATAGTATCAAATTGGAGCTAACATCAAGGGGATTATACACTGAGAAGCTGATCATTGCACAGAGAGGCTAAATGGGTCCTTACGCAAAAAGAAAATGAAAAAAAATTAAAAATCCATGAGAAGTCTCAGTTTTTATTTTTTCTAAGTATGCTATATCGTTTGTGCCATATTGTGTATGGTATCAAATTGAAGCTAACATCATCAGGAATGTACACTATATGTTTCATCATTGCACAGAGAGGCTGAATGGGTCCTTACGCAAAAAGAAAATGAAAAAAAATTAAAAATCCATGAGGAGTCTAAATTTTTATTTTTTCTAAGTATGCTATCTCGTTTGTGCCATATTGTGTGTGGTATCAAATTGAAGCTAACATCATCAGGAATGTACACTATATGTTTCATCATTGCACATAGAGGCTGAATGGGTCCTCACGCAAAAAGAAAATGAAAAAAAATTAAAAATTCATGAGGAGTCCCAGTTTTTATTTTTTCTAAGTATGCTATCTCGTTTGTGCCATATTGTGTGTGGTATCAAATTGAATCTAACATCATCAGGAATGTACACTATATGTTTCATCATTGCACAGAAAGGCTGAATGGGTCCTTACGCAAAAAGAAAATGAAAAAAAATTAAAAATCCATGAGGAGTCTCAGTTTTTATTTTTTCTAAGTTAGCTATCTCGTTTGTGCCATATTGTGTGTGGTATCAAATTGAAGCTAACATCATCAGGAATATACACTATATGTTTCATCATTGCACAGAGAGGCTGAATGGGTCCTTACGCAAAAAGAAAATGAAAAAAAAATTGAAATTCATGAGATATCTCAGTTTTTATTTTTTCTAAGTATGCTATCTTGTAGGTGCCCTATTGTATATAGTATCAAATGAAAGCTCATATCTTCAGGAATGCACACTGAAAGTTTCATCGTTGTACAGAGAGGCTGAATTATTCTCACGCAACAATGTAATCGAAATAAAGTAAAAATCTATTAGTATTGTCAGTTCATATTATTTCCAATTCACTAAATTAGAGAGTGATATGTCCTATAATGAAGTCAGTATTACATTTCCTATTCATGTAAAATATGTGTGAGAAGCTTTAAGTTAGAAGCGCGCAGTGTTGCCAAGTCGAAGTGAGGCTGGGTTTAACAGAGGCTCACTTCACACAGATTGTGCATGGAGCTCATAGAAGATCAGACACCATCTATCTAAAACTCTTGATCATCCTTTGTCTCATACAATTAGAGTAAACTCAAAGAGATCATTATAGTATAGAGGAGTAAAGCCCCGTCTTAACGCGAGAAGGTTTCAAAAACTTATCCGTTCCCCACTCCGCAGACATTATAAGGTGACGTTCGAGCATTACCTTCTAACTATTATGCATGTATTATTACGGTTACCTTATAATATCAGGTAACCAGATTTGTATATATTTTTTTATATATATATGTTACGGCTAATGTATATAACTATTTAAAGCATGAAACTTCACACATTATACAAATTGAATTCTTCGCGGTTGATGTATATATTAGCTAAAGTATATATTATTTTATTTGTACATTAGATCGAATACAACGATATTATTTCACGAGTTACATGACATGAGTGTTTTCGGAGGTGATTCTCTATTTTCTAACGCTTTTCTGAAGCTGTGGGCCCCAACTTCGAATTATAATAAAACTGCAGTTTCATCTTGGTGTAGAATCATCTCCAACTAAAATGTCCATTAATTCATTTCCATCGGCAAAATTTACCAGGTACGTACGATATTATATTTCTGGGTAAGTAACGATATTTATTTTTCACAACTAGAATTCAACGAATTTGTAGAATTGTTGAAATTCGGTGAGGTAAAACTAATAGAACCACTGGCCCCAATTTGAGTAACGTTCTGTCCGTTTGGGGAACCATCTGGAAAATAGTGGGACCGATTCGCCCAAAATTGTTATCAACGGTTTCCTAGGGATCGATTTAGTTGGAAAGGACTCATGACTCGTCAGAAGTTATAGAATAAAATTTGCGGATAATTTATGTATTTACCTCGTATATGGTATGTGATGTCTGGAAAGATTTTAATTCTTATGTATGTCACTGTACGACCTCAATAAAATTTCGAATAAAAATTGCATTTTATTACAACTGCATTTTATTGATACTTAATCCCAATTTCGAGTAAAGATTGTACTTCATTGCAGCTAAAGGTCATATGTTTTAATTTAATTACTACAACAATATTATTCCGCGATTTATATGACATGAGTGTTTTCGAAGGTGATTCTCAATTTTCTAACGCCTTTCTGAAGCTGTGGGTCCCAACTTCGAATTATAATAGAACTGCAGTTTTATCTTGGTGTAGAATCATCTCCAACTAAAACATTGTCAATAAAATTTGAAATTGTGGAGTTATCGTTCAATATTAGAAAAGCGTCCATTAATTTATTTCCATCGGCAAAATTTGTCAGGTACGTATGATATTATGATATATTAAATATTATGTCACCTTTAATAACGACGTAATGGATTGTCGTATATATAGTAGCATATTTTGATCAATTGACTTCTAACTAGAAATGAAATTGGAAACAAAACTATTAAATATAGATTTAATTATTACCGGTATGCGATAAATGTACAATTCGAACAAATAAACCGTGAGGGGTGTCACGCTTCATACATTGTAATTTTATCGGAGAATGGACTTTCATTATTTGACCCATTTCAAAGTCGTTATCGATAGTTATTAATTTTATAGTGTTCAATTAGAGTTGTTATATGGCGAGTTTTAATTACTGCAATAAAATTACAATGTATTCGAACATATACCGGATTCATTCTGACTTTATATGAGAATAAGATTCTTTCGCTGTAGTATCCATTCAATAGTTGTGTCGGGCAGTGGCATATAGAGGTTAGTCAATAATTACATTTTACTGATTTAATTGAGAATGATGCGAGGCAGATGAAGTGTCCATTTGTAACAATAACGTGTCTCAAATTTTTTAGATGTACATTTTCTTTACGCCGTATTAATGCTACATTTTTATCACTTTTTTTGTTTCATATGGTCCCAAATTCCTATTAACTGTTTTAACTTTTGTTGTTTTATAATTTTTCTAGTAGACTTTTGAATCTACTTGTATTTTTTCTAAATTACACTCTTTATTGACAATGTGTAAACGCCAAATGGAATAAATTCATTATTTCGATTACTGTACATATTTAACAAAAATCATGACATACGTGAAATTTGAATTATAAATTGACTTCGAAGGTTGCAGAATAAAACTCAAATTTTACACGAAACTTTTAACATTTAATTTACAAATGCTGACAAATTGTTTCACCACACTGTGGCATTATCGAAGCGATGAGTTATCAACTAAAGCTAAATCTAAAAGTATGTCCTTAAATATCAGGGATTAGAATGTAGTACAAATTGAGGGATGGGTGGATAATAGTAAGGACGTGTTTACAAAATTGTTAACAAGCGGTGAATTATAAGTGTCGATTTGATCATTTAATATCACATTATTATTATTGTTTTTGAGTGTTTCAATATTTCTATGTCCTTTTTCCTGAATATGTAGAATATCGAGATCAAGGGTGAAATCGTAGTTATGTTCTAACAGGTGATTTGCGTAATTAGAGTCTTTTTTTTTAGCTTGTAACTTCTCAAATCGAAAAGTCAGTAAACATAATATTAACATATGCAAACTTTAAACCTACATACAGTATAAAAAACTCCTTTCGATCAATAAAAAAAATAAAAGATGTCGAACTAAAGACAAATATCAAACTTGTATAATTTGATGTCAAGAACCCTTTTCCGAGTATTCCCACACAATTGACCATCAGTCTAATTGAAGATCTTTTAATTTGCAATAATACTTTACCGGTAATAACACCGGAAATATTAAATGTAATCTCACTCTGCATAGACCAAAATTATTTCACAATTAACGATAAATATTAAAAACAGAAGACCGGACTCCTATGGGTTCGTCAATATCTCCGTTGCCAGCAAAAATATTTAGATTAACTTTCGAACTACCGAAAAATAGTTTTTAAAAAATGAATTATCCTTATTAGAGCTTTATTACAAAGTTGTTCAATCTTTCGAGTCTGAATTTCAACTAACTACAAATTCAGAGCCTTTAAATCCACACTAAATTTGAGAACTTCATTTTTTGTGTGTTCGAATTTTAATTTGTTAATCACAAGAGGTTGTCCATATGTGCTGTCTATGCACGTCATCTCATGATTGTGAAAATACGTTTTACATGTGTGTTGTTTTATCAGGTAGATTCCCGTTAGTTGTCTGGATTCTGTCCCTTCTTGACATTTTATTTTGATTCCTTTTTGGGGAATATTCCAATATATTGATTAATTTCAGGAATGATTTTCATATGGTTTTCTGGGATGTTCGAATGAATATACTGACATTAGCTTGAATTTCTATTTAGTAATATTCCCTTCTCGCATAATGAGTTATGATTACGTTGGGTGTAATTAGGACATTGATATATTTCACCTTTCATACAAATGTCGTTTAGAAGTTTAATAATGTTTTTTTTTTCGATTTCAATAGATATTTTATATCGGGAATTATGGTTACAAATTCTGATTCGTATTTAGTTGGAATTGGGTGTAAATAGCAGAGCTCGAACTCTTGGTCATAATCAATTGGGACTGATAAGAAATAATTAATTGTGGAAGATTCGATTTTACAATTAATTTTTATTATCGATCTAAATCTAACATGTTTTCGTATTTCAATTTAAATGGTAGACTTTCTTTATAAAGTGAAGATATTTTTTGTAATGCTAAGAATAAATCTCTAGTTTTCATTATGCTGGAATGTAGGGTATTCAATTTGTAAAACGTGATGGAGTTCTCTGTTTAAAATAGTATTAGAAAGTATTAACAAGTGATCATATAAGTCTTTTATAAAATGCATTTTTACCTTATGAGTTTGTACACTTATCTGATATTATTTGCTACAGTGGTGTGTAAAATATCTTACGAGATTATTAACAACTTCTATGCCTTGAGTCGAATTTAATTTATAAGCTTGGGTATATTTGGAAAATGAATCGACTATTGTTAAAAATTTTACGTTCTCCAAAAAATATTGTCGACATGTAAGATCTGAAAAGGTCTCACGGCAGTAGGCATTATATTGAATTTTAGTTTTAAGGGGTTTCTGTCATATTTTGTTACTTGGCATATTTCACAATTATTGATATAGTTTTGTATAGATTTTCGTTGATTAGGCCAATAATATACATTTTTTATTTGATTTTCTGTTTCATTTAGTCCTCTATGATTCGTTTTACTCTCATGATAGTTTTGTATAGTTTGTACTATTTCGTTATCTTCGATAATATCTACGAGTTTTGTTGTACATTTAATCATATTGAGTTCAGAGCTTTTGAAATATTTCCGTAGCACTTTACTGAATTTTCCGTAAATGGGGTTATAGTCAAAAATTGCTTTGGGGCTTTAGAAGCAGTTAAAACGTTAAGTTGAATTCGTGATAGAGCATCAGCGTTTTTATTCAAAGTAGTAATAATTTTCTTTTCCTCTGAGTTCATATGTTCAGTTCGGACGTTAGAAATATCAAATTTTATACTTCCGGTATGTATACTGTTGCAATTTAGATTACAATTTTGTTTATATTCGTCGAATTTTTCTGCTAGTAAATGTTTTGTAATGTCCATATTCACTTTTTGTTCTGATCTTGGTGTAACTGCAATGCAATTAGATTGAATGGGTAGTTTATAATAGTTTATCTTGAGATTGTATAATCCTAGTAAACAATGAAAAAAAGCTGTGAAAATTAAACGAGTGAAATTTTAAAGAAGGATTTTCTATCTTAAATAGTTTCGAACATTTTATGAGAGTACTGTACTTTTCTATTGAAGTGCCACGAGCGGTAGAAATTTGGAATGGGTCTTTTTTGATTAAATTATCGAAGAATTTTTTTGCGATTTCAGGATTAACGAATGATTTTGTGCTACCGATATCCAGTAAGAATTTTAAATTATACCCTGGAAATATTATGTATGGTAGTTCACTTTGATTATTTGTTAAATTCATAAGTTCGAAATTTGTTCCGAGGCATCTTCCTCTAAAAAAGAATTATCTACTTCTTCTTGTTCTTCGGGAAAATCTACAGCGGGTTCATCATTAACATTATATAATTCAATCGACACACATAATTCACCACTCGTTAACAATTTTGTGAACACATTCCCACTATTCTAGCCACAGTGTGGTGAAACAATTTGTCAGCATTTTTAAATTAAATGTTAAAAGTTTTGTGTAAAATTTAAAAACATATACGACCCGCAGACATACTGGTCTTAATTGAAACGCAAGTCAATCCATCCACCAACAAGACCGAGTTTTATTCTCCAACTTCCGAAGTATTATGAATTCACACTTAAAAATGCGACCCCATATTCAACCCCATTCGAATTACAGATATAACCCATGCATTCAATGTTAGCCATACATCAATAGTAAACATCGAAAGAAAATAAAATGCATCCGTACAAAAAGGATATCTACTCAAGGGCTTATGGAAGACGATTTTGATAGGAGAACTTATTTTTATGGGCGAAGGATGGACATGTTAGATAACGAAAACGTTATGTTTTCTGGTGAGTGTAAATTTGTCACTACTAGTCTACAAAAATTCTCACTGGATGAGAGAAGAACACACGCAATACCATCAAAAAGATTAATGTTTGAACAGGGATTGTTGTTGAAAACCGCATCATTGGTACCTTTTTCATCGAGGGCAATTTGAATGGCGATCATTATTGGATGACAATTTGAACATTTGACCTAAAAACACAGATCTAATTTTTTTTTTCATTGAAGCATGACAACACAATTCAATTTTTTACGAATGTGATTTTTTGAAGATTGCTTAATTTTGTAAAAAATGCCTAATAAAAATGAGCTTGTACATTGTACAAATAACCAAAATATTCAAGGTGGTGCATTCGAGCAGCAAAATTAATTTTTGACGAAAACGGTCCATTAAATTTGCGTTTTTCATACACCGTTCTGAAGAGGCTTCCAAGACCTTTCAAATGACGTATCACTCAATCCCTCTCCATGTTCAATTTTGAGGGGTTGGAGTGTCCCCTAAAAGGGGATTACTCGTTCAATCCTCAAATATACGTCAAGAGATGTCCCAAACAAAATCATTCGACGTGTTTCAAGAGATTTTTCCACTTACTATGGACAAGAAATATACTGGGTGATCCGTCTGAGATAGAACATTTTGTATATTATAACTAATCAGTAATCAATTTTTTGAATTTCGATTTTAGCATTTGCATACATTAACTCGTTTTTTTATTTCGATAAATTCTAACTAATTATTTCTTAGTAATATACTTTCACGTATTCAAACAAATTTTCCTTATGTTATAGATGATGTACCAATCTGTCGACAAAGAGCTGAACGCTACACAGGGTCGAGAACGGGTCGTAAGAAGTGCTGTTGAACGTGATCACAAAATATTTATTCAAAGAACAATACACATTGATTGTTTGTAAATAAAACTCTATTTTATTTATTTTATTTTATCTCTCAAGCTTGCTGGTCATCATTAATATTCTAGCATACCCATCATTGTATGGCGCGTTGGATGAGTATTCGCTGGAGTTGATAATTCAATAAGAAAAAATACAGATTTTTAGTATGTGCAATAATAAGAATTTCAGTAAAATGGAAATGTACACAAATGCAGAATTGACAGATATCGTCGTTTAAGATGCAATAGCTCGTAACCCTCATATGGTTGTTTGTGCAGGAGAGCAAAAAAACTAACTACACTTGAACCTATAATCTATTTCAACCAATAAAACATGGATATAGGACTAAAATTTAATTACGCATATTTCTGAAGTAAATAAAAATATATGAAACCCCATTTTGATATTCCAGGTGGGTTACGAGCTATTGATTCTACAAAAATAAGAACAAAGTGTGGCTTGACTGTAACTTTATTTTTTAATAATATGAAAAATACAAAAGAAAACTAAACGTTTGATATAATACAACAAGATATGGCTTAAGTTATCATAAAAGTGGTGACAATCGGCAGGAATAACTGATTTAAGCTCCTATATGTGCTTGAATTTTTGGGCTTTTATTTTCTTATTTTCTGGATTCAGTTGTGGTCAATCACGACAAACTTCTTTCCGACGTCGCCGCTGCGGTAGCTCTTTCCAAGAATCGTCAAAGTTAAGTTTAAACAAGATTTTTTCATCGGGAGAATATTTAATGGCTCGAATATCTGTTACATTTTTCTTTCCTGGTCTAATGCTCCCATACATCTGATATCCTTTTTGAGAGAAATCTCGAAAAAAGTCATAATTTACCCATTCGGTACAGTACGGAAAGGGATTCCTTCGAGCCTGTCGACTAATGGACAAATGCGCGGAAGGAAGAAAAATCTCTCTGGTTTCTTTTATTTTAGCTTCAATTCTGTTGTGAACAGAATCGCACTGCATTTGTGTGTGCCCACGTTCTAAGTACTTCTGTACAATAGTTTGATTCCTGGCAACAGATATGAAAAGAAGAACATTGGCCATTATATTATTTCTATTTTGATAGGTGCACCCATCACTATAGATTAAAATTGGCAAGCTGTTGTCCGTAAATCTTGAAATATAGTCAACCACCAATGAAGCGAACGTTGAAGCTGAGAGATCACTGTCTACCCCACTAAACCAATAACACATTACGTGTTTCGTTTTTATGTTCATAATTGTAAAATTGTGACAGCATAATTTTGTTTTATAGTACAAAGCATTTGCGTTTAAACTGGGACATACTTTTACAGCTTGTAAGTCTATCATCAGTATCACGGCCTCTTCATTTCCGGCTAAATCGATGTCTTTCGCTTTTTCTTGCCTTGCTCTGTCTTTTTTAGCAATGTGTCTCGTAAAAAGCTCTTCTTCTAAATTTCCGACATCATACTGGCAGCAAAGATCGCATCTATCTTTTTTAGGCTGATAAATAGCAAGGTTTTTCTCTACGAACAAGTCATCAGAAGATTTTCGACTCATACAATTTTTCTTTTCAGTCTTACATTTTGAAACATACTCATTATATAAAGCTGTTTTGGAAGGCACTGTTCGATCCAAATACAATGTAGATGATGTTTGGCGGCAATAATGAGATGGCAGTGTAGGCAAATCACCAAAAACTGCTTTAAAAATTCCTTATCTCCATTTTTCTTTTCTCTTATGTGAGCAGCTCTATTTTCTATATTATTATAATCTTTCGGATTGTGCATGCTATGTTCAGCAGATTTAATCCAGGAGCTCATTTGAAATTCTCATAGACTTAGGGTAAACAGAAACAATTTCTTGCAAATATTCACCTTTAGACAGTCTATTGGTAAACTATAAAATATTGAACAATTTCTTGATGAATTTTGGTTTTTTGTATATCTCCTTTTGACACTTGAGCGTGTTACATTATTAACCACAAAAACTTCGCGCTGATCCCAAGTCATTTTCCAAAACTTTTCAAACAGCTGTCTGCACGTACATAAACATACATCCCATGAGTCCAATGAAGCCGAAATGTTGTTTTGGCATAAAGTGTGGGTTGAGAGGTATTACATCTTAAGCGACGATATGCTATTTAAATTACACTTGAAATAATGTAACAACTAAATTCTCGAATTAAAAACTAATAGAGATCATATGAGATGTTCGAAATGACCCCCTTCAGTCATTATACACACGTCTGTACGGTAACGCATTGATTCTCGGATCCGATGAAACATTTCTGGGATATTTTGAATAACCCTACATGAAATAATTATGGGATTCGATCTTCCAGGTTTCGAACAGGAGTCTTGTATACTAACGTTTTCAAATGCCCCAATCCTTAAGTTATCACTTCATTTGCTATTTACTAATAAAACTAGAGCATTTTTTCTAAGATATACTTTATTTAAAATTGCGGAAACAATCATACAAATCCGGAAAGCTAGAAGAGCTTGTATTATCATCATTCATAGTTGATATGTTTGGTAATTGCGATGATGGAATACATCCAGATGGTTCTATCGTGCTCATTGATGAATATGGACCGCCACTCAATGCATGCGATACCGTAGGAACAGCTGAAATAACGTTTGCCGAACTCCTAATAACATTTGATTGTTGTTCAACATATGTTAATTCTTGGCCATTTTGTTCGTGAAATGATTTTAACTCGTATTTTTGTACAATCGCAAATATTTCTGCTTTCGCAAAATGGAAAAGTAAAGGTGACATCGAATTTAAAACTGGTGTTATAAAAATTAAAAAGCTATCAACAGCGTTCACTTTTGTTGTGATAGAAGCTCGCACAGTAGACTGAGAATTTGTCACTTCCCTTTCATTAGTGCGTTTCTCAGGTCTTTGTTTAGGAGCAGACAAACGTTCTTTGCAATTTTTAGTTTTTTGTATTTTTCCATTCCGATATTCCTTTGTCTCTTGGCTTGGGACAGCTATATCATGTTCTATTTCATCACTGGAATTACTTCCTTTTTGGTGCACAAATTTTTCAGCCTCTTGTTTGGTATTGTCAAATCCTACGTTAGTTTTTGTCTCTCTTCTGTCAATATGGTCCTTCAAAAAATTTAACCGATCAGCGTATTTGTACTTTTTTCGTATTTTACCACTTTTTGTATTTTTGTTCGAATATCTCCTAAAAGTGTCTCTGATATTACCCCATCTAGTCTTGCAGAGTTGACCTATAAAAGTAGTTTGATAATAGAATAAAAGTAATAATTTTCACGAAAAAAAGTTAGCATTACATTTGTTCTTTCTTTTTCCGCTTACGACATAGCACATCGTAAAAGATTATACATGAATCATGCAAAATCATATGCAGCGATTCGATAGCTCAAACAGTACTAGTAATTGCTAAAAATTTCAACACAACTTGGAACTTTCTCAACTGCTTGGGAACATTGGATCGTTGTGTTTTGATTATAAAAAATCGTTTTCAATTGTTTTGATGGCTCTTGTAAACGTTAATTACAATTTATAAGTTGTTAATGTCTGAGAATATGGCAAAAACAGCGATGGCGGAATTTTTGCAAATTCTTTACTAGACAAAAGACTCCAACGAGGAACACTGCAAGTATCACCAAATAAAATTTGGCCCAATACAAATGTTGACGTGCCATATATGATAGTCGGAGGCTACCATATCCACGTCAGAATTTGAATGTTCCAGAATGTGTTTACAGCTACCACCATTGTCGTATCAGAAGAGTTGTTGAAAACACGTTTAGTATTTTATCCCACAAATTTCGAATTTACAACAAACGAATTCAAGCAACACCAAAAAATGCCGATAACGTTGTACCGGCGACGTATATTCTACATAATTGTATTAAAAAATTTTATTACCTTGTGTTCTCATCTCTACTCCGATTTCTCTCCATATATGATTTTTTGTATCGTTATCCATGCATTTGGTGATCGATGAATCATATAGAATCTTATATCTCCTCACACATTCTATTAATTGTTCGTCGTTCATTATATCTTGTTCCATTTGGTATGTTTCAGACAAACTGGAAAATAATATTAAAATCGGCCGGGTCTACTGGCATATTTTGAGATATTTATAAATGAAAAGGTTTTCTCATTTAGAATATTAACATTTTATAATTAACAGTTACAATCATAACAATCTGCAGCAAGGCAGCAAAATTTACGAGTGATTTAAGTATGTGTGTACTCACCTGGTATCTTGTATGTGATGTCTGGAATGATTTTCATTCTTATATATAGTACTGTATGACCTTAATAAAATTGCACTTTTTAACAACTGTACTTTATTGATACTAAGCCCCAATTTGGAGTAAAGGTTGTACTTTATTGCAGCTAAATGTCATGGGTGTTCACTTTCAAATTTCAAGTTTCAAAAAGTATATAAAGTCAGACATACATTATGTTTTTATGTTATTCGTACACTACCTACCGTGTTTTGTGTATACCGTAAGGTAAGACATTTTTATTACTTGTGTTGAAACAAAAATCAAATAAGTGGATTATTTTTATTATGATTGTTTAATAACCACGTAACACAATGTGAATATGATTTTTATTTACTGCCCAATTGTACAGTAATACATTTTTATCGTATGTCTTTGATTTTATAAATGTTAACCAAAAAATCGATGATGGAAGCCGTTACTTTATGGTAATTTATCATTTTGATTATATGAAAGAATAATTACTCTGTTTGAATATCACTTTACGTGAAAACGTAACTATAGTTTCAATACCGAAATGCCATTATCAAACAATTAGAAAATTATGAAGGAACCAATGAAATACTATACTTTCATAAGATCTACCTGTTTTTGGAATTTCCGTTGATCCCTCGATCCCAACCCTACTTTACTCTACTCTATTTACATTTGAACTGTTTCATTGATTTCTTCATACTTTTCTAATTGTTTGATAATGGCACTTCGGTGTTGAAACTATAGTTACGTTTTCACGTTATTATTAATAAAAGTGGTATAAAGTTGTTCTTTCATATAATCAAAATGTTAACCAGGTGCCAGAAATAAAATTATCGAAACATCTTGCCCCCGGATGGATTCCGTGTCACAATAGCTCGACTTGATGCCGACGTTTCGCCAACCATTGCAGGTGGCATTTTCAGGACAGACTTGGGGTTTGAACTGAAAATGTCACCTGTAATGGTTGGCATCAAGTCGAGCTATTGTGTAGCAGAATCCATGCGAAAGACAAAATTTTCCAAGATTAGCTGTCCGCTGAAGTCTACTATCCAAAAGAAAATTATTATTATTTACATCTTGTGCTACCAAGAATTACGCAAAATTTACCTCAAATTAGTTTATCTAGCCCAATCGACATTTTATTTGGAGCACAACTGTTTTGGGACTTCGCTTGAGAAGGTAGAATAAAATTAGGGAAAAAATAATCCTATTTTGTAGCAAACGCACTTAGGTGCTTGGGGTTCTATGAATGTACGGCATCCAATGCTAGACATTTCATGTAATCTTGCAATAAACCAACTTAGAACTCAAATTGTTAAAATTCTGAGAGCTCGAAAAATACCAAAACACAAAAGTAAACCGAACAAGAAATGAGATGGTATGTGAAACTCATTTTGCAAAAACGCATAAACGCGATAAACACGGACGTTATGTAGTGCAATTGCCATTCAAAAATGACTTCTATTCTTTGGGCACAGATCTCGGACATATGGAAATTGTGTCCGATAGTTTGAATGAAGATTCAAACAAAACAACAAAACATTTTTATTTATCTCCAAAAATTCTTGTACTACTACAAAGCTTCGCGTAGTATTTGATGGATCTGCGAAAAGCATTACCGGAGTCAGTTTAAACGATACGTTATTAGCCGGGCCAACTATCCAACGAGATTCCCGTAACTTGGGTTTGTCTGGAGTTAATCGAATATCGTTGCAAAACGCCATTTGAATTTGTTCGTCTAGTGGCATTTCAAAATTATGTGCCGCCGTTTATTAGTTCCAATTGTATAGGTGATGATTCAATATACTCATGATGAAAAGGAGATTGGTCGATTTCGATATTCAGTATTTGCATGTGTCCTATATTTTGATAATTGATTATTTCCAGCGAATTTGAAATTACGACAACACTTATAACCATTTTTGAGTAAAACGCAAAAACCTGCCTAGGGCTTATAACTCGATCAATCAACTCGAAATTTTGATAAAAAATTGCTGTAATATTTTTAAAGATATTAGAGTTTTATTCAGAAATATCTGATTTATTATTAACAAGAAAATTTGTTTAAAAAATGACACATGTCTGCTTTTGCAGCTGAGCCTTGCACATGTCTGCTTATGCATCTGAGTGAACTCCAATTATCTGGGTTTGCATCTTATGATAATAGTGGAAACACCAATAATATTACGACAGGCTATAAAATTTGGTATTGACATAAAAAACATCAAGAAGTATAATTGAAAAACTTGTTCATTATTTTTTCAGCAGATATACAGGTATAGCAAAAAAATTAACAGAACTATGAATGCGTCGTCTTCAGCATCTATTAGAATAACTATATCCTCACCCTCATCCTCATCCAACTTTCTAAATATTGACCACGAAGCGAACGCTAGACGTCTGGCAGATGAGATGGATTATCTCGTCGACGAGTTCGAGAAGTTCAATTCGTTAAATACACACCCCACCAGTCCACCCCAGGCAGCTATTGGGGTCGGGGAGCCACCACCCAGCATCTCCTGAATGCGTATGGGCATATTGAAAACAATCCCGAAAATTCTCTGTTATTCGATCGAATATGGAGTAAACGATTTCAGCTATTATGTATTTTTTTTTCTCCTTCCCAATGGTGGATTTCTTCGAACTGTAAAAACTTTGAACGTAGCTCTCGTTCGAAGAATGAAACAGTTTCACCTCGGGTGAAATTTGTTGAAAAGAAATCCACCTTGTAATCATTCTTGGAAGTCTGTTTGAAGTTCACCACGGACAATGATCTATGCGTCGAGAAGTATAGACAAGTATGTAATTGGCAAGTGTACGAATAATCGCGATCGCTTTGACTCGGACCATTTTTACCGATCACAAATGGAAAACCAACGACTGACAAATAATTGTACAAGTAACCCACTCACACGACATGGCAAGTATACGCAAGTAACGATTATTCGCCAAGTACATGGGTCGTTTGAGCCCGACTTCAGATAAAAATAAAAACAGTAGAACCTAAAGTCTCGTTTATTATTCACAATGAATCACATTCATAGTTCGTATCGGAACTGATCGATTTTGCGTCTTGATATAATATTACTGTGTCGGTCGTTGTTCCGTTTTTCGCTACCTACGTATCGATTTCTTCTAATTCCCCCGTTCTCGATTCTGGTTCGTCGTCGTTTTCTTTTCCATTACCGGAAATTGAATTCAATGACGGCGATTTTTCGTTCAAACACGACCATTGTTTTTCTTTCGAATGTGACCTACCCGTAGAATACCAGGTACCAATATTAGAGCTCTTACACATCTTGAGATGTAGGTCGTTTGCTAGTGTGCCAAAAAAGAAAGCAGTACGTCTCTTTACTCTTGTACCAATATTAGACGCATTTACTTACACAACATTCAAAATGTTCAAATAAATTCAGACATTATTGAAGAGGACATTATAGATGAGGTAGATGTTGATAATGTCATCATTCACTAAGCACCCTCCAAGTGAAGACGGAAATGGTTCAATCAATATTTTGAACCGATTTCGATGATACAACCAGCAGTACCAGAAATATTGTAAATTGTTGAGGTCTATAACTAACTGAACGGGACAGGAAGAGGAATATATCAAAACAATGCAAAACATATTCGCTACTACGATATAAATGGAGAGGAAATGAAAATATCGTTTACAACTATTATTTTATAAATGTTCCATACACATCTCGAGTCACACGAAAAGAGCGACCGTTTATCCACAAAGTTGAACGTTATTTTGGTTTTCGGATCGTCGTATAAGAACGGCCGTGACATAGGGATAGAAAACAAATTACTTCTATTGTGAATTGTAGCGGCGGCGTTTCCAGAGACACCGTCGCCACCACACAGATACCACAAACACATGATTATGATGTTTTTGCGATGAACGTGTACGTTGGAATCGCTCAATTTCAAAATTGTGTTTTGCATGAGGGTGAAATTCGTATCTCATGACAGTCATCGATTCGTTGTACGGAGGGGATTCGAATGTATATAAAGCCCGATAACATGTAGAATAAGGACATTCCATTCAAGTCAGAGTGTTATCTAATACGGGTGCATACGACTTATCCAAATGTCGTATGTTAGTGGTAAAAATTTCATTGTGTCATCACAAGAACGCGAAAGATCGAAGAATCTCACAGTTCGTTATAGGTCGCGCTCGATTGACGAAAAATCATCGTACGTTAACGAGAAATCCCCATCGTTAAATTCGATATCTTGCGATGAGAATGGTACGGACGACGAGTCAGAATCGGAGAGAAGAAAAAATAAAAGAAACAGTTCATCGATCACGACCGGTGGCAGAACGACCAACGTGTCATATTTGACAGCTAAACAAAAAACATCTTACGTCAATGAAAAATCGCCATCGTTACATACAATTTCTTCTGATGATGACACAACGGACGAAGAATCAGAATCGGAAACGGAAAATGGAGAAGAACACAGCACATCGGTCCGGAACAATGGAATATCGACCGACGTGATAGCCGAGCAATCGTCTCGCGTTAACGATCAGTCTCCACCGTCAATTTCAATTTCTGGCGATGAAAACGAAGCGGACGGCGACCCAGACCCAGAATCGAAAACAGAAAAGGGGAAGGGAAGTAGCACGTCGATCGCAAACGACGAAATAACTACCAACAGGTCACATTCGATAGAAAAACAATCGTCGTGTGTGGAAGAAAAATCGCCGTCATTAAATTCACTTTCTGGTAATGGAAACGAACCTGACAACGAACCAGAATCGAGAACGGAAGAGTTAGAAGAAATTGATACGTTGGTAGCGAGAAATGGAGGAACAACGATCGACGCAGTAATAATCGATATGATACAAGATGATATCGAACGTTCCGTTGCTGATATGATACCCGAAATCACCGCAAATCTCGCTATTGAACAGGAGAGCGTAACCATACCGCCGAATTCCATATCGAATCCCAAACTACACTCGCTACGTACCAGCTATCCATCGAGTGTCGATTTACGGGGAAAATCGGAACATCGTAGTGAAATATCGAGAAAACGAAAATCGGAAATGACTTGCGACGAACAACATATCATGAAAGTTTCACCATTGTCATTACCGCAACCACAATTACCTCAATCGTCCGCATCGAAATCGCCGAAAATTCGTTCGGAACATCGAACGACGAGATCAAATCGACGGTATATAAACCAAATGTCATCCGAAGCGATCGAAATGAAATTACCGTTCACGATAAGCTATGGCCAACCCATTACCGCATCGCTAATAACCGAAATGTTTTGTCGTGAACTATCAATCATCCGTGGTGTGTCGAAGAAAAATATAATTATCGAACTCACTAATTTGAATATGAAATCGATTCACGCCGATATGAACGCAAATGATCGTCCCGTTGAGTTTCATTGGATATTGAAAAGGTACGTAGATTTAACGAAAAACAATTTGGAGATAATTTTCGAAAAGTATAACGTGGAAGTGGAAAAATTAAAGATGCTTGTTCATATGAACTTGTTGATGTGGGCGATCGCGGATGCGATCCGAGCGTACCCGATTATCGATCACGCGCGTCAATCCGAATCGATTGATAACTATACCAAAGAGGTGGTGCAAAAATTTACGCAAATACTATTACCGATTATGCATGATCGGAAGAGAGAAAAGCTCGAAATAATCGGCGCATTGAAGACAGCATGGAGGAAGACGATGAGAGAGATTTATATTAGACATTTTGGCAGCGAAGAAGAGCTTCACCCGATTCACCGGTTTTTCCAGTACATACTCCGAGGTTGTAGCAATCAAAATATACTCGCCAAACAAAGCGACGACATGATTAGTATAATAACGAACGAAATTCCCAAAATCGATAATATATTGCGAACATTAACACATTTCCAAATAATGCGAATTCTAAAACGGAAATGTTACGAGTGCTAATGAAAAGAATTTTTCGTACGATTTATAAAATGTATTTCATATGTAATTCGAATAAAAAATGTCAGAAAATATTGCGATTCATTTCACGTAACTCACGTACCTCAACGTAACGGCCATAAGATACAAATTTCACTCTCATAGGAAATATAATTTTTAAATTCCGCCAGACAAACAAATTCATTTGGCGTTTTGCAGCGATAATCGATCAACTAGAGACCAACCGAAATTATGTTATTCGCGACATTAACGTCACGATTCCAAGTGATTTTACATTTTCGGCAAATTTGAAATCTACGATCGTATCATTTCTATTTATGGTGGTGGTAGTGGTGTGTTTTGGTGGTAACGGCATTTTACCGAAACATTTCGAGCAACGTGTCATTTATCGCGTCGGCGATAGAACGCATGTACAAGCAGCTCTATGGCAGGTTTTTTATTTCTGCCATAGCCTTTCACGATATTCAAAATATGTTGAGTTATCGGATTCGAGTCAGCAGCAAGCATCAAAACGTCAACCAAATATATTGGGTTGTCGGATTCGAGCTTGGCAAGAATCATACCTCTCGAAGCATCGTATTCGGCAAAAAAAAACAAATCGTTAAAATATAATAATTCTTTTAATCAGAAATAATACACCTTGATTTTTGATAATCTCAACATTACACGAAAACATCAAATATTGTGAGCTACGTTTTGAATACACCATCGAGTGCGTGTTTTTCATCCTATCAGCGTTCACACCAATGTTACTCAAATATTTCTTATTCCAATTATCATTCTTGTGCACCCACAATCGAACTCCATCGTATTTGACCGTAATATCTTCACATTTGATCGATGTTCTTGCCACAAATTCGTCTCCCATAAAAATAGGCGTTACAGCATTCTTGCATCGAAGGACCTTCATCGAATTCTTCTTGCCACGTATACATTTCGCAATACCATTATGAACGCCGTCGATAACACAAACACGCGCCCATAAGAATTCGCTCAGCAGTCGAGTGATTCGCAATTGTGTGTCATCATCGATTACTTCGATACGCTCGTGATCGACTAATTTCAATATATCTACGCACGTGAGAATCTTATCGTTTTTCACTATCATTGCTACGTTTGGCTCGATCGCGAGTTTTCCACCCAACGGAACGTCCGAAAATAACGGTTCAACGATCGTTCCAAAATCCGGTTGTCGAAATAATATTTTCGCACTATAAAATAGGAAAGCGCCATTTCCGTTTATATCGAACGTTCCTTTCCGATTCAATAAATATCGCAGAATATATAATTCTCGCGATTCGCCACTTGATTCTTCGTAATCCCTATACCCGTATAATTTCCTCATCAAACAATTATCAATTTCCGACAATTTATCGATAAATTTCATGCCGGCATCACCTACGAATCGAGCAGTTTTCGTATCGATGCCGTCAATCGTACCGTTGGTGCGAACGTCTATACTAGGTCGATACGTGTCTTCTCTCACATCCAACAGCTCGATTTTAGAAAACGATATCCTATCGACCCGTTGTTTCTGAATGTTTCCCATTTCCCTGAGTTTACTTTCGTCTTCGACTATTACTATATACGGTAGCATCAAATAACAAACAGGTACGCGGTAAACGCTTCGTACGAAGAGTGTCGGTTCGGTCTCGTTCGCACAAATTTTCTCACAAGTAGCACTGTCGGAGTCTTTCGCGTTCACACATTTTACGAATGCATCCAAAACGACCCTGTATTCGTGGTTATTCTCGTGCGCGATGTAATAATAATATTTGTTTTTTACGGATCGGTCGTACAACGATAATATCCGTTTGTTGTCAAACCGCTCCTTCTTGTTCTTTCTCCTCTTCTTTTTTTTCGTTTCGCTATTCATCGTATCGGTACAAGCTGCCAAGATATTCCTACGAACTTGTTTGATGTGTTCATCGTTGTGGCCATCATCGCTAGACGGTTGTCGCACTAATATATATTCGTCATTTACGGGGTTATCGTCTACTTTAGATTGCACCCGTAAATCATATTTGACGAGCGCTTCTTCGGACTGACCTCGTTGCCACATCGGTCGTTCTTGTTGCACTTCTGACAATTCATCTGATGGCTTCCCGTCGACAATACCATCGACGTTGTTAAAATTGTCGAAATTCGAACATATCTCTTGGTAGTCGGCATCGACGATCGTGGTGTCATATCGTAATAGTTTTTCGAAGTCACAAATATCGTCGTTGTATTCAGATGTCTCCGTGTCATCGTGCAGATTCATAGTTCGAATACCGCACTACATCTCGAACGAATGGCTGACGTTGGAACGACCGAGATCGGAATACTGGTATCTAAATATTGGTACGATTGCGATTATATAATACGAAGATGATCTCATACCGCCCCTCCACGTTTATCGCGCATAACGCCAACGATCGTGCGAGAAATGAAATCGTAAAATATTTTCTGATGAACAAACTCTGTCAGCCTAGAATCTCTTATCGAACGAATCTCCAAACTTATAAGTTCCTCGTCATGCGTACTAGTGTCATCGAGAAACAGTTTTATCTCGAATGAAATTTGTTGAAACAAAATCTCACCGGTGGATTTCTTCGAGCTGCAAAATCTTTGAACGTGAATCTCGTTCGAGAAATGAAATCGTAAAATATTTTTTGATGAACAAACTTTGTCCGCCTAGAATCTCTCGTCGAACGATTGACTGTTGAAATGAAATTCCACCGGTGGATTTCTTCGAGCTACAAAACTTTGAACGTAATTCTCGTTCAAGGAATGAAACAGTTTTGTCTCGAGTGAAATCTGTTGAAACGAAATCTCACCGGTGGATTTCTTCGAGCTACAAAAACTTTGAACGAAGCTCTCGTTCTCGAAATGAAATCGTTAAATATTTCCTGATGAACAAACTTTGTCCGCATAGAATCTCTCGTCGAACGATTGATTGTTGAAATGAAATTCCACCGGTGGATTTCTTCGAGCTACAAAACTTTGAACGTAATTCTCGTTCAAGGAATGAAACAGTTTTGTCTCGAGTGAAATCTGTTGAAACGAAATCTCACCGGTGGATTTCTTCGAGCTACAAAAACTTTGAACGAAACTCTCGTTCTCGAAATGAAATCGTTAAATATTTTCTGATGAACGAACTTTGTCCGCATAGAATCTCTCGTCGAACGATTGATTGTTGAAATGAAATTCCACCGGTGGATTTCTTCGAGCTACAAAACTTTGAACGTAATTCTCGTTCAAGGAATGAAACAGTTTTGTCTCGAGTGAAATCTGTTGAAACGAAATCTCACCGGTGGATTTCTTCGAGCTACAAAAACTTTGAACGAAACTCTCGTTCTCGAAATGAAATCGTTAAATATTTTCTGATGAACAAACTTTGTCCGCCTAGAATTTCCCGTCGAACGATTGATTGTTGAAACGAAATTTCACCGGTTGGATTTCTTCGAGCTACAAAAACTTTGAACGTGAATCTCGTTCGAGAAATGAAATCGTAAAATATTTTCTGATGAATAAACTTTGTCCGTCTAAAATCTCTCGTCGAACGAATAATTGTTGAAACGAAATTCCACTGGTGGATTTTTTCGAGCTACAAATACTTTGAACGAAACTCTCGTTCATCGAGAAATAGTTTTGTCTCGGATGAAATTTGTTGAAACGAAATCTCACCGGTGGATTTCTTCGAGCTACAAATACGTTGAACGAAACTCTCGTTCATCGAGAAATAGTTTTGTCTCATATGAAATTTGTTGAAACGAAATCTCACCGGTGGATTTCTTCGAGCTACAAATACGTTGAACGAAACTCTCGTTCATCGAGAAATAGTTTTGTCTCATATGAAATTTGTTGAAACGAAATCTCACCGGTGGATTTCTTCGAGCTGTAAAATCTTCGAACGCGAATCTTGTTCGAGAAATGAAATCGTAAATCATTTTCTGATGAACCAACGTTGTCCGTGTAGAATCTCTCGTCGAACGAATCTTCAAACTTATAAGTTCCTCGTCATGCGTACTAGCATCATCGAGAAACAGTTTTGTCTCGAATGAAATTTATGAATCGAAATCTCACCGGTGGATTTCTTCGAGCTGTAAAATCTTTGAACGTGAATCTCGTTCGAGAAATGAAATCGTAAAATATTTTCTGATGAACCAACGTTGTCCGCCTAGAATTTCTCGTCGAACGAATCTCCAAACTTATAAGTTCCTCGTCATGCGTACTAGCATCATCGAGAAACAGTTTTGTCTCGGATGAAATTTGTTGAAACGAAATTTCACCGGTTGGATTTCTTCGAGCTGTAAAAACGTGGAACGTGAATCTCGTTCGAGAAATGGAATCGTAGAATATTTTTTGATGAACAAACTTTGTCCACCTAGAATCTCTCGTCGAACGAATCTCCAAACTTACAAGTTCCTCGTCATGCGCACTAGCTCCGTCGAGAAACAGTTTTGCCTCGAATGAAATTTGTTGAAACGAAATCTCACCGGTGGATTTCTTCGAGCTGCGAAAACTTTTGCAGCGGTGATGACTCACAGTTACGTGACGTATACGTGACGTAGCACGGGGGCAACGAAAATCGTGAAACGCAACTTTCAGCTGTCGCGAGAAGCTAGCGCTAAGTCTAGACAATCAACGGGGCTCCACGTACCCCATAGCACCCCCTGCACCCCTATATATAATATATATATATATTATATATATATTATATATATAACCTCCGCGACGGCCTGCTCCTTCTTACTACTACGTTGTTCTTACTCTGGTCAAGGAGGTTTATGTTCGCGCGCGTGGAGCTCTCTGATTATATAGTTAATTTGGGGTCAGCTGAGTGAATACTCGATTCTCATTGGACTAAAGCCGTTTGACGTCACGAAAATCCTAAATTCTACTGATTTCTGACGAAAATCACGGTAGAAGGGGTAAAATTTTGATCAGATTCAATTCAGAGTTCTGAGAGCGAAGTCGATTGAGGTTAGATTTTACAATATTAAACCCACCCCATCCACAGATTTAGTATTTTCCGTGAACTATGTGAGACATCTATGGTAGACATTCGATATATTGTTTTCCCGATAGGTGTCGCCAAGACGATCACCGCTCCCAATCAAATCAGTTCATATCATACACCGACAGATGGCAGCATCGATCCCGCCAAATGAAGTCATTCCAAGACGTGTTGAAATGTTTTATCCAATTTGTCGTGTACGTCGTCATCGTGAGTCGAAAGTTGAACGTATCTCATCGTTGTTTTGATACTTTTATGCCCGATCGCTCGTGATGCATGTTTCACACCGTACTTGGAAAATATTTCACCCAAAAACCAACGCCTTGACGCGTGCCATCGTATCCAATGTGGACGATCTTTTCCGAATAACAGACGATATAAACGATCGAAACGCAAATGTAATTGCTTTTTCGACGAGTATAGCGTAAGGAACGGCACGTCGTCTGAGACATTCTTGTCGCCGAGCGTGGCATGTATGTCGAGGATCAAATAAAATAAATCGTGGTACTTTTTGCGTATGTCGGACACGAGGAAAATCGTAAAAACTACATCACGTTTTCCTATCGCATCTATCTGACCTTTATTCAGTAACTCTTCGTATTCGTTCCGGCTCAGACTATACAGGGAAGCTATCATACGAGCTCCCGTAAAATATGACAATACGAATAACGCGCTGAAAACGATATCGGCTATGTACAGTTTCGCGATCGCACGCGACGGAGATTTCATCGGTGAATCGTCGTTTGGTGTGAGCGACGAAATGGAAGACGAAAATAAAAAGTTGTCTGATGGATCGGTAGTTCGTTGTCGTTGTCGCTGTTGCTGCTGCTGCTGCCGCCGCCACTTTTGATGATGATTCTTCAGCGTTTCGATACACCAAGATAACATTCGTTTGACGGAATCGTCAGAGAATACCAATTGACGTTGTTTGTTCAGCGACAAGATGCGACGTTGGTGATTTTTCGATAGGACGTGGAGATCTTTTTGAACTTCGTATTCGAGATGTTTGTATGAAAGCATACCGAACCGGTCGAAAAGACGTTGTCGATCGTCCGATGACAAGTAAGCGTCCAACTGGTCGGTATTTTTCAGATACGTTACTATAGTCGTTAAAATTTTCTTGACGTACGTCATTCGCAACGGTCGCTTCCGATATAGGGTGAGATACTTGACGAAATCGACGAAAGATACGAGAGAATAGTTGCCGTTCAATAGGTTGATGTATTTCATATGAGACAACGCGGCGGCGGCGGGTAACGACTTGGTGGTCGTTGAGCACGAAGGGGACGAGTGAGAAGACGGATCGACACCAACCGATTCGTCACGTATCACTCGGACTTTACATTCACATTTCCTTCCGATGTTTTGCTCGGTGTGTATGATACAGCGGCTGTCAGTTTCAACGTTTATACGATAGAGAATGGTACGCTGTCGTGATTGTTGAGTGGTGAGCGGTGTATGCGTTTCTGCCATCTCTTATATCGTGAATAGCGTTTTATTTAACCCGTTCACCGCCAACACGTGACCGCCATGAGATACGAATTTCACCCTTATAAACATTTCGAACGAGATCGAGTGGTGGGATACTCGTCTACACATATAACGTAACATTTATCGCGTCGATGTCTATAACTGAATTGAAGTCGTTCCGTGAGATTTCCAGCAGAGAAATTTCGTATGTCGAGTAGTCGTGTTAGTGAGCGGTCGGTATCTGTGTGTCTGCCATCATGGATAGCTCTTCTCTTTTCCAGCAATTGAAGGAAACTTATAGCGATGACGAATTCTCACCGTGGCCGTCGTTCAATTACAATTCGATAGTCGATAACTATTACCCTGCTACGTATCATGTTATGCGCGAATTGTATGTAAATTCTCCGAAGTCTGTAAAAGGCTTGATAATAATCGACGGTTGTTCGACTATGGAAACCATCAATAACAACGTTATTACCGAAATGTTTGTGAAATATTCGACGTGTTACGTGTTGTTGGCGTGTATGAATCCCCAACAAAGGCAGAGGACTATCGGAAAAGATACGATAGAGAAATCGTTAGCCATCGAGAATATTTCGATAATCAGATATATGAATTCGTTTTTGGAATGGTTGCAGGGATCGATTGCCACGAAAAGAGCTCGGAATATTTTCGTATTAGATGCCACTTCGTATCCGTTTGTCCGAGAGTGGTTTTCGATCCGACGTTCGAAATTTTCGTTAGTTACCGATAGAGATTATTTCAAATGGACTATTCTCGCCGAACAGTAACACGCGTTCATCTGTGCGAACCGCCTCCTCGGCCACCTCCACGCCCCCACCCCCACTCACGACCACACAAATTATGAATTGTAATAAACGATATTGAAGTTTAAGTTTTTTTTTTATTATTCAATCGAGTATTTCACTCTGTAACGACGTGTTTCCGGATTGATACTTTTTTTTTCCCCCGTAACGCTCGACGTGACGATGTCGTTACTACCGTCGTCCTCGTCGTTATCGTCAACACCGGGTAAGACGCCGCTACGTCGAAGAAATAGACAACCTTTGGATTCGTACGAAATCGTGGACAACGTGATCGAATTGGAGAACAACATGGAAATTGACGAAACGAACGATACGCGTGTGTTGAAAACGGGTCCCGACCGGAACCTGTTAGAATGGGACGAATTTCGGGCGTTGGCGAAAATTTTGCGATCGTTAAATAACAGCAACAGTTCGGTGAATAACGCCCGTAAGCGGATGAAATCGCACGCAAACAGTTGTTCGAATTGCCGAGATGTATTTCGACGGAACGAGAAGCGTCTCTACAAACTATTGACGTTCATCAAATCGCTGGGTCCGGCCATTATAAAGTGTCGATATCGTTACGGCAAGCGACGCATCTGGGTGACGCCTCAATGGAAACAACTGACCGAGCCGTATTTCACTCTCGTCAATCGTATCTATAAAATTGAAACGTCAAAAACACCGATCGATCACATCGACGCTGCGGACATGCTGAAATTGGAGAAGACCGTGAAGAATTGCGATTTGCTCAACAAGTCGGTGAGAGAGCAAACGCAAGGACGTAGAAGTTTCGTGAAGCAGGAAGCTTCGCCCGGTCGATATCATTTTACTTTTCGGTGTACCGTGCTACCGGCGACGTCCGACATGACGATCGATCAAATCGGGATTCCATACGAAATTTTTCCCGGACTCGTCGACGATCTGAACAGGTTTCGCGTCGTATTAATATTCAAGCGAGATCCCGTCATTTGTTATTATAGCATACACACCTCCGATAGTATAGTGCTGGTCGACGGACGATGTGTGCGCGTACACTCGGGACGATACAAATCGATGAACATGGACAACGACGGTGATACGACCACCGTAACGGTTATCGTAAGCGAGGCCGTTTCGTTGGAAGTGTTGTTGCGTATAAATTGTCACCTTAACATGTACGTTTACTTTGGCAAAACGAGAATAGAATTTTCGCAGACGCACGCTCTCCGTTTACACGATAAGATCGGAAAAAATATTACGTCGTTCGAACGCCATCCGAAATGGGGTCGCGTGTTCAAATACGTATATCTCGCTAACGTTTGCTATGACGACGACGACGACGACGATGGTGACGACGTCGATACGAAGGGTAACAAAAGGAAACGGACGAAAAGTAAGACTGTCGATATTTTCAATCACGTACTGTTGTGTTTAGTCCAATTGTACGACAGTATGACGGCCTACGATTTTATGCAATACGCCAACGATATGGCTTTCGAACGTTCCAACGGTGACGACGACGACGACGACGCGGACGCGGACGCGGATTCGAATTCTTTTTTCGTTACCGATAACGTCGACGACGACGTGTGCAGAGCCATAATAGATTCCGGAGCGAAGGGGAGTGACGAGATTCTATCTATCATGAAAAACAAGCCTCAGCGTGCCAGCGAAACGTTAACCGAAAGCTTGAAATACGCCCAAAAGTTTATTCGTAGTAATAATACGATAGCGAAAGTGTGGCAAACGGAAAATCAGATGCTGCAAATTCTACAAAACGTCACGGTCGATATCGATTTGAACGTAATCTTGAAAATTGCCGATAAACGTACCGTACTCGGTCCGGTCGATAATTTCCTACCCGCTTCGTTGAAAATGGACGGTCTCGTAGCCTTGATGATCGACGACGATATATTATTGTAAGTGCGAACGTGTACGTATCGAACCGTTCCGTCCGTCGTCGTTTCATTCTCTCTCTCTCTCTCTCTCTCTTTCTCTCTCATATATATATCCCCAATTTATTCCGCTCGTTTGTCACACGAAATGTCATCGTCGAAACGGAAAAAAATCGCCGATAAGCCAGATAGAAATAAGGATGTTATGAAGCAAAGATTCTACGATTTATTGGAAGAAAAAAGTGTCCGAACAAACACGGTATCTTTATCGCAAGAAAAGTATTTGTCTTTAATCGACGAGATTCGAAAACTGCGAAAATCGAACGTTAAAAAAACACCTAGATATTATTGGTTGACGAGACAATTCGACGTGTTGCGCGTTAACGGTATCGATAAACTGATCAAGCCGGTAGGCGCGTCGTCGTCGTCGTCGTCGTCGTCGAAAAAGAAAAGTAAACCGATCGATTCGTCTGCCGCGTGTTTGACGAATATACTCTTTTACGTGCATCACGACGAGTTGTTCGACGTCATCTACGACGCGCACGTATCGTTGGGACATAGAGGACGAGTTCGTACCTACAAGGAATTGTCGCGTCGTTACAAAAATATCACGCAATCGGACGTTAAGTATTTCATTAGCGTCTGTGAAAATTGTCAGCAAAAGCTAAAGCGCGAAAAGAAAAATATCGTTGTAAGACCGCTACTGTTCTCGGAGTTCAACAGCAGATGCCAAGTCGATTTGATCGATCTACAATCGTCCAAAGATCGTAAATACAAGTTCATCATGGTGTATCAGGATCATTTGACCAAGTTCGTGATTCTGAGAGCGTTAGAATCGAAACGCGGCCAAGAAGTGGCTTATAATCTATTGCAAATTTTCACGTTGTTCGGCGCTCCCAATATTCTACAATCCGACAACGGTCGAGAATTCTGCAACAGCATTATCGAACATTTGACCGTTATATTCCCCGGATTCCGAATAGTTCACGGTAAACCTAGACATAGCGCCAGTCAGGGTAGCGTGGAGCGTGCCAATCAAGACGTGGAGAACATGATAAGCGTTTGGATGGCCGACAACGGAACGACGAGATGGAGCGACGGTTTGATGTTCGTACAATTGATGAAGAACAGATCGTACCACGCCGGTATCGGTAGGTCTCCGTACGAAGCGATGTTCGGGTGTCCGGTGAAGATGGGACTGTCGTCGATTCCCATTCCGCGAGAATTGTCACGTATCCTTTGTACGGAAGAAGAATTAGAAAACGTTATCGCGTCGTCACAATTCGGCGGAAGTTACGTTGCTCGCGGCGATCGTATCGCGGTTGCTACCGAGAAAGATCCGCGCGATCGTGAAGATTTCGATGATGATGATGATGATGACAACGTCAACGACAACGCCGAGCAAGGAAGCGATAACGACGACGACGACGACGACGACACGACAAACGAGCCGTCCACGTCGTCGACGGCTGCATCGAACGAAAAGTGTTCGGTATGTACAAAAGTGTTTACGCCAACGGATAAGTGTGACCGGTGTAAATGTTCGATGCACGTCTCTTGCGTACAAGGTAGCGCGTTACCGTCGCCGGGATCTGCGAATACCGACGACAGCGACGACGAAGACAGCGACGACGTTGCTCTCGCGACCTACGTGACGCTCAAATTGTGTTCGTTGTGTGCTAAAACGAAACGAATCGTCGGTGAGCGTGAGAATTCGAAAACATGTTTGAAACGACAGGCGATCGTAATGAAGAAAACCTCGGACAGATTGAATCCTACCGTCGAGGTGGGTGCGACGGTTCGTATAACCGTGCCGGACGTCGATCGTGCGAAATGTGACGCTCGCGCCGTGTTGGCCGTGGTACTACGAAGAAACGCCACCGACGGACTGTATCAATTGGGTACGCGTAACGGTATACTGAAGCAATTGTATTGCCGTTCCCAATTTGGCGTTTGTGAGCGGAAATTAATCGATGCGAGCGAAGTGCCCGACAAGAAAATATCTTTGCGCTCGGTGGCCATCGCTCAATCTTACGGTACGGGACAAGGATTCGTACGGTGTTGGTGTCGACAAAAGTGCGGAACGAAATTGTGCGCTTGTGTTAGGAATAAGATTTTGTGTAATTCGAAATGTCACAATAACGAGAACTGTGCCAATAAGTGAGGTGGAAAAATAAAAAGAATTTTACATTTTTATTTGTTGTTTTATTGAATTCATCATCATCATCATCATCATCATCATCATAATCATCATCATAACGATCATCCGACGACACCGCTACAATTGATTATTCCCCTGTGGAAAAATCCTTCAATTTTCTCATAATCATCGAATGGGCCAGAGTGCTGAGCATAGTTTGCGTATCATCGTTTTCCGTCTCGTCGTCCGTGGCAATTGTACTCATCACGTCGGCCTCTTTCGTGATCGCGTCGTGATTATGATCTCCGCGCAACAAACAATCGTATAAATATTTGACGACGTTAATGTCACCCGTTTCTTCTGGAAAATAGCTGCCGTGTATTTCTAACAAACGATTTCGCCACACAGACCTCAACGTTCGTACATTTTCCTCGTACACCTTGTCCAAGTTATTCAATACGTTCGGGACGGTTCTGTAGAATTGTCCGCATACATCGTCGACGTACTTCGTGATAGTTTCTCGTTGACTAGGAATCTCGTCAGATTCGTCTTTGACTAGTTTCAATTTCTTTTCGAGCTTATTGACTAACACGTTGATCTGAATCGTAATTTGATATTTTCTCGCGTCGTCGAGGTCTCGCGTCTGTATGAATTCGTTTCGGAACCGTTTCATCTCTAGAAAATATCGACGTACGATCGATTCGAAATCGAACGATAGGGTTTCGTCAAAAATGGCAGACGAAATTTCGTTCATCGCCAAATTTGTCAATCGTAGAAATATATTCGTGTCCGTAGTGTCACCGCTATCTCCGCCGTCTGGATTGTCGTAGAAATAATTACGGATCAGTGGAACGGTCAATTCCCGAGCATAAGTTCTCACTAACGGCGCGGCGAAATAATTCATTTTGGGAGGAGGCGATTTCGTTTCGAGCGAACGACGTGGCCTCTTGGACGGATGCTGTGGTATATATCGACTAGTACTCGGTTCACTTGCCGCCGCCGCCGCCGCTATTACCGACGATACGGCGGGAGACAGCGACCTTTTTCTTTTCCACTTTCGGCAAACGCAACCGGCGTGAGATGCTTCCGCGCACACCTTACGAATTATCGATAGCAATTCGACTGGAACGGTGTCGTCGTCAGCGTCGTCGCCGTATCTGCTGCCGAATATGTCGTCGTATAGTATTTTCAGAGATGTTGACGGCCGATGAATTCTACCGTATTCGAGTAGGGCGAACGTTAGTATTATACTACCCGAACGGCGAATTATTTCACTCGTCGCTTTCTGATCGGCTTGCGGCAGCTGTAAAAATGTAGGACGGAAAATTTCGTAACTATCTTTGAGAAGTCGTTTGTGATCCATCACAGACGATGCAGTACTATATGTTGATACCGCGACAGCGGAGCTCGTAGATTCCACGTTCGATTCGCATATCGATGGCGTCGACGTAAGCGTACGTTTCCTAGTCCCCTGTCGTTGCGTTACTACCGATGTCGGTTCCGTCGGTGTTGTTGGTGGTGGTGACGACGGCGACGGTGGTTGCATTACAGACATGGGCATCTGACGACTATGCTGCGGTAGTAGTTCGAGAGGATCGAGAGGCGATCGAGACGACTTCGAGGTTGAACTTGTTGCTGACTCTTGTACAAATTCTGTTTCCGCAGACGAGTCGTGTGGTGATTGCGATCGTCGTTGCTCTTGCGAGGATGCAGGTGGCGAATTATCGGTCATTTTATGAGAGAGAATTTGTACAATCGGTGAAGATGAAATTGCTTCGTAGTTCTATAACAAAGATTCGCATGAACGTAATGTTCGAAGGGGTTGTTAACGTTTACGCTATGAATTTTGACAACGAACGAACGAAATAGCAAAACATGTATTACCTGGATGATTTGCACTCAGACTAGAAACTCACAATTGTTGTTTTAGGTAAAATTTGTCCGTCAAACACGATACGTGCTACGGATATGAAAAAGCGCTCCAGGCCGCCTCGTATATATTCATCGTATCACGCGGAATACCGAGAATTTCAACTGCGTATTATTTCGTAGAAGTCACGCGTGCCATCGATTTAGTTAGATATATTAGGATCGATCGTCCTTGAACCTCGAACGCCTGTCGAGCGACACGATGTACGAATTAACGCATTTATTTCTCGAACTATGTGTAGTTTCGCGTAAGATGCAGAACATACTACGATCTATCGTACAAGTCTCGACGTTGTTCGAATCACAAGAAGCACGCCGTTCGAAGTTTACTATAATTATACGGATTTCAAAACGTCCACCGATTGTACGAGGGGGTTGTCAAATTCGAGCTAGAATGAATAAAAAGCCCTATTTTTTTTTTAATAATTTTATTTATAATTTTAAGATACAAAAGTCAATTATTTATCGTTTTTCGCAAATTTTCCATTATCATCGCATGTGTTACGGGACGCAAGACGTTATGTGTATTGCCAACGGTCTCGTTCGTGGCGATCGAACACATCACATCGGCCTCTTTGGTGATGGCCTCACGATTGTGATCACCACGAAGCAGACAATTGTATAGATATTCGACGACACCCGTTCCATTTAATTCTTCGGGAAAATGTCTTCTGTGTAATTCCAATAATTTATTCCTCCACGCAGACTTCAAGACACGTGCATTTTCCTGGTCGGTTTTTTCGACATCGTTTAAAATATTGGGAACCGTTTTGAAAAATTCTCCACACACGCCTTGGACATAGCTTTCGGCAGCCTCTTGACCGTTCGGGATCGTACGCGATTCGTCTTTCAATTGTTTCAGAATTTTCTCCAATTTACTTACTAACACGTTAATTTGGACCGTCACTTGATATCTCTTCACATCGTCCAGATGATTCGCCGATATATATTCGTTCCTGGATCGCCTCAATAGCGAAAAATATTTTTCCATGATTACTGGGAATTTGAACGATAACGTTTCTTCGATAAGGGCTGATGAAATTTCTTCGGTAGCGGAATTTGTCAACTGTAACAATATATTTATATTTATAGAGTTGGTGGCGGTGCCGTCTGGATTATTGTAAAAATAGCTTCTCATCAGCGGTACGGTTATTTCATGTGCTAAATTCTGGGTGAACGATACAGCGAAATAGTTAATTTTCGGAATACGATTGCAATGTGGTGTGTTATGCATTCTCTGAATCGATTGTGGAGGCTGTATCTGTTGGCTTACGTTTGGTTCTTCCGTAGTCTGCGTTTGTGCCGTTTTCATCGTCGTTGTCGTCGTCGTCGTCGTCGTCGTCGTCATCAACGATGTCGATCTCCTTTCTGTCCATCTACGGCAAACACAGCCAGCGTGTTCCGCTTCCGCACACGTCATACGTATCAGTTGTAGCAATTCGTGGGGGACGGTGTTATTGGCATCCTCTTTGTGTTTGAATATGCTGTCGTATATTTCTCGCAGATTTGCCGATGGTTGATAAATTTCCCCATATTCGACGAGAGCGAATGTGAGAACGACACTACCGGACCGACGAATTATCTTGGTCATCGATTTCTGCTTGATTTCTGACAGCTGTGCGAATCTCGAACGGAACACTTCGTACTTGTCTCTGAACGTTTGTTGATAATTCACCACCGATGACAACGACGACGACGACGACGACGACGATGATTTATGTGTAGCTGCGACGGACCGGATGGATTCGGCGTCTGATTCATATATCGACGGCGACGGTTGTGGTGGCGAATCTATTCTGACTTTTTTTACAGCCACCTCCTGTTGTATCTTCCCTACCGGACGAGACGTTCCCGGCGACGATATTTCTCCAGGGCTAGGTCGTTTGAGCGATCGACGTGAAGACGACGTGGATGGCTGCGACAGAGGTACTATGGTTTCTGGTGGTTTCAGAAACACCATTTCAGTCTCAATCGACGAAGTTCCTTGTTGTACCTGTGGCTGCGACTGGTCGGGTAACATACTGCTCAGCTCGTCCGACGCCAATACTGCGCCAAACTTCTACGACAAAATATGTGTAAAATAACGACAAAAAGTCGCATACGAAATAATATAGCTTACCTCGATAAGTTGTAGATTCAGTATTTGTTGCTGCTGCTCTGCTGCTGCTGCTGCTGCTGCTGCTGCTGAGACTGCTGTTGTAGTTGATTTCCTACGAGCATCTGCCCATCGAACGTTGAATCGTAATAGTATTGGGAACTTTCCCCGTTCAATTCATGTATACTATTCATCTCGCACACACCGGATGTCATCTCACGCTCTATTAAATCGTAAATGATGCTGCCCGTTATGGGCTCTTTCCATTTATAGTACTTTTCGACTTCCGTTCGTCGAGATAGTACAATCATATAATCGAGTACATGTACAAATATAATAGTTATTGAAATACAACACATAGTGAAATTTATATTTGTGAATCGAATCAAATACAATTTGTGCAGTGGAAATAATAATATAACAAAAATTTGTTGTATTTTTTAAACTATTCCTACTTGTATAATTCAACCATTTTTTCGCTAAATTATTCAATTACGATACACGACGACCGCATACGATACAATATTTCGATATGTGAATCATTTCGTCGCTGCATCGTTTCTGTTCGTAGCGATAGGTGAAACCCTTATCGTGTTTACATTGCGAGCTCGATCTGTACCATTCGTGTGACGGATTGTCGTTGATCGGTAACATCTGTCCATAATCGTGGATCACGGTACGATTCTGGTCGTCGTTGTCGTCGCCGTTGTCATCGTCGTCGTTGTCGTCGTCGTGATTATCCTCAATTTCCATCGTTAGACCCCAAAACGATATACAGTCACCGACAAGTTCGTCGTGTAACATTTTCGTTCGCAATTTGAATTTTTTATTCTTCGATATCTTCGATATGTACATTCGTGGGTCGGTTAGGATTACGTTGAATTGTAGAAAATAATCGATTTGTGAATATCTTAAAAGTGCTCTCCGGACGACGTCGTCATAGGCGATCGTGGGGTGGTGTGTTTCGATATTCGTCTTGTTGTTGTTGTTGTTGTTGTTATTGTTATTGACGCCGGTTGAAAGGTATTCGATATCTTTTCCTAATGCTCGTGCAAGTTCTCGAATAATTTCGATATTATTCCTATTGTTTCGATCGCGATTGCAATGTTTATTAATATGTTTCGACTGTTTGGCGATAAGAGGGGCGTTCCGTTTCGTATTATAATCCTTATATTTTGACGATGACGACGACGACGTTATCGCCGCCGTGTTGAATCGACATTTGGACAAAATTCCGTTGATGGCGACGTCGTAGTGCGGGGATGCGGAAGATGACGGTTGCTGATGCTGCGGTAACGAACGTTCGTGGAAGGTACGAACGAAATGTTTATTGAACGCTACCACGGTGGGATCGATGTTCTTCCAGAAAAATTGCGTTTTCAATTGGTATTCGTTGGTGAACGATAACCTGCTTATCGTTCCGTCGTCGATCGAAATGTTACTACCGGCCAATCGGTCGTCCGTGAAGGAGATAGCGTCGAGTACGTTGAACGCTACGATAATTTCACACGGACAAACGTCGCTAGGGAATACGTTATAAATTCGTTTCGCCCCCTGACGATCTGTCTTGTTGATCCATTTATGTTTGAAAAAATTCGTTTCTTCTTTAGATCCTATACGGAATTTATTCGACGGATAATAGAATATCTGTCGATGATAATCGTGATCGTTATTATTCATAGTATATATATATACGAGACAGGTGAACGATCTAACGAATTTAATTTCTACTTGTCTCCTTCCGACGACATCACACTACTGAATATGAAATCTCGTAACGTCCGTATCGATAGACGTTATCCGACAATCTCACACCCCCGTCCCCCTCTCGTTCCCTTTCTACATATCACGTACGTGATCGAGGCGTCGCTCGAAACGAACGGAACCTATTCGACTCAGATAAGCGCTAACGTTTCTGACCGACGGTCAGTTTGAACGCAAAACTTTCATCGTGAAGGATTTCTTCGATCAAGCTCTTATTGTCTAGCGGACCGACGAAATATTGTTCGAATATATAAGCAGCCAGACTGTCTCGAATTCCGCTAGGAACGTGTACGCTACTATCGAGAACTGTATCTAGAAAATAATCGACAAACGACGAATCTGTCGCGAACGGAGTTGTCTCGTTCGTATTTTCGACGATGCTACCACCACCACCACCACCGTCCTCGCCACCTCCACGTTTCGTATCGAGTTTGGAATCGTCGTCGTCGTCGTCGTCGTCGCGTCGAGAAATGTATCGGTTATGATAGTCGAGCGAAGATAATATTTTATGCGACGTGTCGACCGACAGTTTTGTAATCCATATTTTACGTCGCATCTGTTTGTATCGTCTACATATCTGAGCATTTTTCACCTCTCGCGCTAGTATGCCGGTACTGAACGCGAATTTCGTTATCAACGACAAAAGATCGTTCCGTGTCGTGGGCACCGGTATGCCTTTTCCACCGTTCAACCGTCTATATTCCAGGACGATATCGTCGAATTCCGATTTGAAATTCAATATTAAATTATAATTTAAATTTTCATGGATCGCTCGCATCCTTCGGAAAATAGCGGACGACTGTTTCGTCGTGGTTAAAACTATTTCCGCTATTCCGAAGCATATCTGTAGATACGCGCGGAATTCACCACCGACAACACCACCTTTATCGGTATTGGTGAAAATCTCGCTGGAGCCGTTCAACAATTCGCCGACTCGATTCATCATCACTATCGATTGTTGTTTTTGACGTTTCCTCGTTTCATCGTCGTCGTCGTCGTCGTCGTCGTCATCGTCATCGTCGTTGCCAGCTCCGTTACCGGAACTTGCATTTCGTAGCGTCATCATCGTCCCACCGCTATCGATTTTTTTCCGATTTTGCATAATTTCATCGTATCTATTCCGAAGATCGTCACGTTCCGTTCGGATTGTCTCGACGTTAGTTTCCAGATCGACGATATACCGATCGAAAGTATCGATACGAGATTTCAATTCGCTCACTTCTAACGTCAAAGTTTCGGCGAAACGTTCGAGCTGTACGATTCGATCTTGTTTTGCTTCTATGACGGACTCGTATCGTTTCTCTCCCGAAAAGAATTTTTCCTGATCGGCGACGCACTGCTGTCGAAAATACGCATCTTGCTGTTCCGCGTAACGAATCATTTCGTTGGACATGAGATTCTTTTCTTCTTGCGCGACGACCAGATTCGTATTTAGCTGTGCTATTTGTTGCACGTATCCGTCGATTTCTAATCGATGACGCGACTCCGATTCCTGAACGTGACGTTGTAGCCGATCGTTATTCTCCCGGTTGAGTTCTTCTCGTATTCGATTACAATGCGTTATATTTTCGCGTTGTAACGTATCGTTTTGTTCGAGAGTGGCGATTTGCGAATTCAACTCTGCCAGCTTCCGATCGTGCTTATCGATCTGTTCTATGTATGTTTGTTTTTCCGATTCGCGAGTACGCTCGACTTCGGAAAATTGTCTTTTCGCCTCGACCAAATCGGTACGTAATTGTTGGACGGTCGCGACGTTCTCGTCGTAAACGCTTTTCGCCCGTAGACTCTCAGACGTACATTCGTCGATTTGCGTCTGCATCTGTGCCATGATCGCTCGTTGAGTTTCGATCGTCTGAGTTAAATTACGCTTCTCGTTGGCTAGTTCGTTGTGACGATATTCCATCGCGTCGGCGTTTCGTTCGGAGTCTTTTTCGAACGTTCGAGTTAACGATTCCAATCGATCTCGATGCTCTTGTATCATATTTTCGTTCTTTCGGATCGTTTCTATCACGAAATTCGTTATATTCACGATAGTTAGATCTGTAACGTATACGCGACACGTTTCGATCATCCACTCGACGAACGCCATATAAGCCAACGTACGATGTAACAATACGTTATAGTTATCGTCGTTGTCGTCGTCGTCGTCGTCGTAACTGTCGGAATTGTCGCGCTTGTCGTTATAAGTCACGAGCGACGATGACGACGGGAGTGACACGGGTAGGTCTTTTAGCAATTTCGATCGCGAATAAAATTCACGTATCTGATAAACGAAATTCACGCACATTTCGAACATCTCGTTCGTTTTCGTCGTCCACTTACGACTTTGTTGCGACTGTCCCGGTTGTTGTTGTTGTTGTTGTTGTTTTTGTTTATCGAATCTCTCGCATATTTTACGTATCTGATCCTGTCTATCCATCGGTAATAAATTGACGGTCCAATTCGTCCAGCGAACGAGAATTTCGATTATCGAACGAAACGACTTATTGGACCTTTTTAACACGGACTCGTCCAATTCGTTCGTAATAAACAACGCGATATTACCGATTTCCTCTTGTAATTTCAATTTTTCCTTACTCGTTCGTTCTTGTCGCGTCGTACACGAATTCAAATTGCTAATGTACGTTTTAGAAATGCCGTTTATCGTTCGGGAATACTCTTGTCGCACTTTCCACGTTAATTCGCCGCTACCGATCGGAATGGACTTTATCATTTTCGTCAACGTTCTGATATCATCAGCCACTTCGAGGGTGGCGTAGCGATCGTGAGCGAGTAAATGTTCGTATATCGAAAGAGATGTGATGGGCACGTTGTCGTTAATTTGTTTAGTTTTTTTCGCGTACACTTTTTTCAAACGATCCGACTCCAGAATCATAGTATACACGTTGGGTTGAATAAAGTTCATATACCATACGTATTGATGCGAGAATAAATTGGACGCATCAGTGTAGTACGTCTCTAATATGTCGACGTATTTATCGAACGGTACGTCGTTCGCAGACGGAGCTAAAGATTTAAGATTTTCTCGTAGATTTCGGTCACCGCCGTGTCCATTACTGCCGCCGCCGCCACCGTAATCGTCATCGTAGTAGTAGTTTTTATCGTTATTACGACGAGGCGACGAACGGGGTAAGATTTTGTTTTCGTTCACGTGCGAAGACGACATCTTATGTGTAGACGAGAACGACAATTTTCTCTTTGTACGAGAGAGAGAGAGAGAAAAAAAGACGTCGAACGGGAGAGAATCGTGTACGAACGGGAAATCGAACATTGAAATAAACGATTAAAAAATAATTTTTATTATACAATGAACAAAGCTATATAATATTAAGTTTTTCGTCGTCGTCGTCGTCGTCGTTATTCATGTTGACGGGGCTCCGGCGGCGATGGCGATGGTTGTGCCTGCTAATTAGATGGTACTTTGAATCCCCAGCGAACGTACCCCTTCAGATAACAATTGTTAGTTTCCGTCCAGCATAGCTTGAAATTCACAGCGGATACGTAAATTTGTTCGTCTCGCAAATCCTCCAGGTCGCAACTGGTCAAATACGATTGTTCTTCCACGTCTTGTACCGCGAAACAACCGAACGCGTTCGCACTCTTCGTAAAACCGGTCGTGGGCTGCAGATATAACGCACTTCCGGTAATTTCATCACGCGAACTTATAAAGGTGTCGAACGACGAATGTCTCGCGATTCCCACCAATTGTACATCGTTTATAGATTTTTCGTTGAGTGCCACCACTCGCGAATACTTTCCACTCGCCGACAGCGAACGCTGGTAATTGTCGTGGTCGGCAGCGTCTAAAGCGTCCAACGTCGCGCGCCACGTTTCACGGAGATTCATTATTTGTCTACAACCTTCTCGCATGATAGTTTGGATGTTGGTCGTGATGGGACCGGCACGATTTATCAGATCGAAACTGAATTCTTCCTTCTGATTGGAAGTGGAGCGCGACGACAACGACGCCAACACGACGCAACCGTAACCGAAATTGTTTATATCGAACGACAACGCTTTCGTGTTGGACGACTTTATATCGCTACGATCTCTCGATATCGGAAACGCTACTCGTAATTTTTTAGTTATGCCGGCGATCACGTTTTCTGGCAACGGGTCGAACGAAGCGTCCACGCACAATTGTGAGTTACGATCGTACAACGTGAAAAAGAACATTTTCAAATAGCTAGATATGTGTTTCTCGTTATTTCTATCGAAATCGGCCGTATCACCGACGTGATATTTCGTCATCATCGGCAGCTTTACAGATTTCACGTTGGCCGCAACGTTCCCGATGGTACGACTCCCACATATTTTCTCCACGCACAATTTCGCTTGTTCTTTGTCGATGTAGGAATATTTCACGGCGATCGATTGATTCCGCTCCATGTAAGAATCCACTATATCGTCGGTGCGTTCTCTTTTATTCTCGTCCGACCGCCGAACGTTATTATCGGACCGTTTTTTATCGGTAATACCCGATACAGAAGCGACAACACCACCACCGCCGATAACAAAATCATCTTCGACCGAACCAAATCCATCGTTACCGGGTGACATATATTCTGGCGACTCGATATCGTACGGTTGGCTTTCGGGCACGTCTGCGAATAACTGAACGCGCCGACACTTCGATACCACGTCCTTTTTATCGTCGCCGCCGCCGGTCCCGCGTCTCTTCTGTAGTATCGTAGGTATATGGCGATTTTTGTTCGGACGAGGTGGTGGGTACGACATCGTGGGTTTATACGAACGTGGTGACGGCGATCTGTCGACGATAATGTCCTGGACGATAATATCCTCCTCGTCGGGGTCCGAATCGATAACCATGTTACTCGGCGATGGTTTCTTGTTAGTTGTCGAGGTCGACGGGGTCCGTTGCGAAGGTGAAAATGCCGGCGGCGAAGTAGGTGACAGAGATTCCGGCGAATCGATATCGAACGATTGACTATCGAGCACGTCGGCGAACGGATTACCGCTCCGGCACTTCGGTACCGTGTCGTTGTTATCGTCGATTCCGGTCTCGCGTCTCTTCTGTAGTATCGTAGGTATATGATGATTATGATTCTTATTCGGACAAGGTGGTGGACACGACATTTCGGGTTTATTCGAGTGTGGTGACGGCAATCTATCGATGATATCTCCGTCCTCTTCCAAATTTTTACCGTACATCTTCGTTCGTCGGCGAAACGAATCGGAAATTATACACGAATCTGTACGTACTGATAATAGCCGTGAGGATGACTGGGTTGGAACACGATGACTACTACTACTACTACTACTACCACCACTAATACTATAACAACAGCAAAAGGTAGGAACTAACTGATGTTCTGGTACGATTATCCTGCCTCTTTTATACGGTTGCCCGTGATGTCATTTCCCGCTATCGAGTCTGCGTGAGCGTTCTTATCGTTCCCGTTCCCACCGTCGAATTTTTCGTACACGTCGATAAGCTTCATCACGATAGCTATAAAGATACCGCCCAGTACGAACACGCAGCAGAATTCGAAAACGTATAGTAGCACACCGACCGTGTCCGTCATTCCGTCCCATACTTGCTTCGGTAATTCCGTGATGATGTCGGACAGCAACGTGCCGATATTCGGCGTATCTTTACACACGTAAATATCCTTGGGATCGATCATATCTTCGATCGGCAAATATTGTAACGAATTTTTCGGTGCGTTGATATCGCAACGACGACATTGCCTCCGGTCCGGCTCTTTGACGTCCATAAGTTCCGACGGCCATCCTTTACATATACTATTATGGAACGAGCGCGGCAAATTGTTACAGGTGTTCTTCACTTGCACTTCGACGTGCGCACAACTGCATTGGACCAGTTTACACGTTACCAGTTCACCCGAACGAGTCGTGTAAATTCTCCAACAGCCGGCCATTCGTTTGGCGTTCTCCACGATGTGACTGAACAAAGCGTAAAGACCGACGCCGACGGTCAACGTGACGAAGACGCCCTTAAAGGTGATATATCGTCGTCCTCCGCCGCTTTTTCGGGGTAGCGATTGTAGATTGTTTATCAATTTACGAAATTTCTTATTCGTCCGGTAAAGATGATCTAAACCGCCGTACGGTAGATCGGTACGTATTTTACGATTTAGTACGTCTTCGTTGCCGGTCAGGACGTTTTTCAACGATGCTTCGTTAGCGGACATTATCCGATCGAATTCGTGATCGGGAAAATTTTCTACAGCTAATTTTTTGAATACCTCCTTCACTTCGACCTTATCCAAATAATCGTTTACGAGCCCGTCGACGACCGACGATCTATTTTCGACGGGTACGTTTCGATAACGGTCGATAACATAATCCAAATCGCCGCGTCGTAAATGATGTGCTATGTTATCTAACGGAGCGTTCTTGTCGATGTCGACGACGGTTTTCGATAGGGGCCGATACGATTGGCCGATGTTTCCACCGGTGAATCTGACGAATTCGACATCGTCGATTAACGTACGTAATACGTGCGATATGGGCTGTATAACGTCGACAGGGATGCGACTACCGGCTCCGTGAGATAAAGCGTCAACGCTAAATTCGTTCGTTCGCAAACGTTTCAGAGCTGCTAAACCTTCGGACACGTCGGCTACTCCTCGATCGACACGTCTCAATTTGTTCAAACCTTTGGCTAACGTGTCCATTCCGTCGTTCGTATTACAAAAAAAAAAAAACCACACGATTCGAACAGGTATCTCCGCTTAGCTAAGGGGTCGGGTCGGTGTATCTCGTCCGGCACGTGAAGAAAAATAACAAATATCGTCTTATAACGACGACGACGACGATTACGATTGTCGTGGCGACGAAAGTTCGAACGTGGAATACAAACAAAAAAACGTACAAATCAATATGGAAGATAAAATTATGCAATAAGAAAAAACGAAAGATACGTGAGGTCCAAAATGTTCACGTACATATCCCATATAGAGATCGTTGCGTGTGATCGGTAACAAATCGCGATCCATATTATCGTTCCCTTTTCTCCTTAGCGTCTCTCGACTGTTCTTATACGTACGATTTTTGTTCGACACGCTTCCATAAGAACTATCACGTATATATGTATATGATAGGATGACCGTATTTTTCTGTTGTATAATATTTATCATTATCGTCACGAATACGATGTTGATCGGAAATCTGAAAAAGTTCTCCGACAATTCGCTGTGGCTAAAAGAAAAAGAAAAAGATTTCAAGTATTATCCGGTCAACGAAGCGATTCGCTCGAATCTCTATCGTAACGGCGTAACAAACGAAAAGTTACATTTGACCGGCTTGGATTGCGATAGCGTTTTGAGAACTTGTTCTCTGAAGGCGTCCAGGTTCGACGCGGATTCGTGTACGTATTGTAACGAGCCGAACGCGAAATGCGTCCGTTACGACGAACCTATTAAAATCGTCACGATCGATAAGAAAACGGGCGCCATGACCGGTAGTAGAATCTATGACGTGCACGAAAATGCCGATCTCGGTTATTGTACTCCGGTATTTAGCAACGCTTCGAAAGTGTACGAGTCGTCGTCGTCGTCGTCGTCGTCTGGATCATCTTCCGCGATCGCTTCCGGTGACGGCGTTATTCGATTGGATCCTTGTAACACGAATACGGGCGATCGCGTACTAGTCAAACCGCACACGGAAGTTGTCGGCTACAAAATCAGTTGTTTGTGTAAATATCCGGAAATTATCAGTCAAACGATCCTGTTGGATTCGGATTGTGACGTGCCGACCGCTTGCTCTGGAGGAAAATTGATCGGCCCCGACTGGCGCGATCCCACACGATACGTAAACATAATCGACGAGTTATCGTGCGATCGTTGCATCTCGGGCACTTTTCCCGATCGCGATCCGATCACGAATCATCCCGTGTGTAGAAAATCCACGTTCGCCGAGCATTCGTCCGAAAGCTACGACGAAACCGTCTATCCCAAGAACATCGCTCTGTTGAACGTAACCGACGACGCGATAGAACCGACGTTCAGAGAGAAGTTCGGTCATCCACAGGCGCGTAAAGTACCCGATCCTTGTGCTTTCGATGCGTTCACTTTCGTACCGTTCGCTCATAGCGAATGCTTATTGACGCACACGCCTGACAAATCGATTTATTTCTGTCGTAGTAACGACGTTTCCGTCTCCACTTTGCAATACGACGACGACTATCTGAAAGGTAACACCGGTCGATTCGGCAACGGTTGTTATCGTTTCACGAACGACAAGAGCGATATCGATTATATAGTCGGTGAATATTACAATAGGATACCGTCGTCTTCGTCTGACACGCGTACGAGTCAGCCCCGTGCGGCTCATCCGATAGTCGGATATGCCATCAAAAGATCGAAAATTATGATGTACAACAAAGCCGATAAATTCTTAGATATCGATAACGTCGAGTAGACGTAAGAGATAGTTATGATCTTCGTTCGCGCTAATATCATCATTATTATCGTCGTCGTCGTCGTCGTCAGCGTCATCGTTATCGGTAATTTCATAATATTGCCACGAATATCCGAAATGAATAGACGTATCGCGAATATAGAAATAGAAACGAATAAAATTCTACGTGTAGATGTGACGACAAAAATTGAATCGTTACAACGATTCGTTTACAAGTCGAACGTTACCGATTGTGCTACTAATGCCGTACGTTGTACTCACAATCAAGATTGTATCGACTCGTGTAGCAGTGCGTATAATGGATTTTACGAATGTTCTTCGGATACGCGTTTGTGCGTGCCGAGAAACGAAGAAAATGATACAGCGAACGACGACGACCATAATAATGCTGCAACTTCTATTCGCCAGAAAAAGCAATGCAATACCATCAAGGGGGTATTCGCTCTACTACATGCGGACGTTCAATTTTCTAACGCTTTTTGGAAATGCGTTTCGCTCTTTCCCGCCTTGATAAATGACAACGGCGAACAGGTGGACGGGGTATGTAGCGGAGGGTCGAGTTCCCTCGTCCGCATGAACGTTCATACTCATTATCCGATCACTTCCGATTGCGAGTGTGCTCCGGGATTAACATTGACTTCTTTCGGGCGCACGTACGATAACAACAACAGAATATCCATCACGCAGATTCCGCGTTGTGTACGCTATCCATTTTTGTACACCTGATTTAAATCTTTACATATTTCAGTGGGGACGTTATTTGTGCGATTTTTGATAGCAGAAAATACAATGCTGTGAACGAGGAAGGTGAAAAATAAACAATTCATTCGATAATTTTTTTATTTCATTCTTCATAATATACGATCCAAACATAGTACTTGCAGAGTTGGAGGAGATGCTCCGCTCGACACCGCTTTGTCACCGTGCGTGCACCTGTAACGATTTCCCATACCCCGCAAGTCCATTATCTCACAGCGGAACGGCAAAAACGCAACCCTGTGGGGTGTCACATCAATTCCACGTACCACCCGGAAACACTTCAACATGTATGTCGTGAACATCGAGTCGACGCGAGGATCCACATATAATATCAGTTTCATTCCCAAATATATATTTATGTATGTCACATACCCTCCCAGATTCCATCCGGGCCGACACCATTCTTCGTCAGAGGGAACAAAATTATCGCCAAAATAATATACTGACACCGTGTTGAATTCGTTAACGGCTCCGATCATAAATGACACACAGTCACCCGCGATGAACCAATTCTTCGTGGGAAGTTGCACTTTTAACCATGTTACGATTTCCATCATTCGCGGACATTTTGTGAATTCCTCTGCGTTGCGTACGGTTGACAACACGGAGCGCACAAACGTTTCACGTGTTATATCCATTTCGTTTATCACTCTTCTCCGAGTGGAACAAAAATTAAACGGTGGTCACAATGCCACGAACGAAAATTTCGTCATCGTGTACGCTCTATCGGAGACTTCTGACTTGAGCTGTTATGAGATACGAATTTCATCCTTATGCAAGACATAATTTTGAAATTCCGTCAAACGAACAAATTCATCTGACGTTTTACAACGATAATCGATTAATCCGAGACCAACCAAAATGATGTTACGCGCAGCATTGACGTCACGATTCCAAACGATTTTACATTTTCGGCAAATTTGAAATCTATGATCGTGACATCGTCGTCGTTGCTCCGTATCGTTTGTATTTGTGGTGGTGTGTTTTGGTGGTAACGACATTCTACCGAAACATTTCGAGCAAGATTGAGTGGTCAAATATTCATCAACACATATAACGTGACATTTATCGCGTCGACGATGAAACGCTTGTTTGAGCATTTCGACGGCGGGTTTTTTATTTCTGCCATAACTGAAATTTTTTTCCAGTGTTCCATCTCCAAAACAAACCAATACGGAATTATCGTTATCATCTTCAGCGGGCAATAACTGATTTACCACCTTATCCTCTGCTTTACGACGTGAAATGTACGAGTCCCAGTTCAAGCGCGTATATTTCCGCGTAGCGTAAATTTCGCGACTGGACGATAAGAAATTCAGTCTGTATAAAATGTACTCCACATGAGAGTTAAAATTAGAACCACACTTCGGCGAAACAATTAATTTTTTCTCTATGTTTATACTTTCGCGATATTCAAGCAGGCGTTTCTCGAAGATTCCGGACATTTTTTTCCGTTTACGTCGTCGAGTACGTTCTTTACAGAAATGTTCCTTGAACGTGGCCGATTTTAACACGAAATTGGTTTCTGTTCGAGTTTCCTTATCGATATAGCACGCGCCGATGTAATTAACGACCCCTGGATCGATTCCCAAATATTTAGTGAAGTTGGAATTAACCACGGTGGTCTCCGATTTTACGTTGGTCTTCTTTCGCTTCTTTTTCTGCGGTTGTTGAATTGTGGATCGCCCATATCTATTCATCATGATGGAACAATCGATTCCGTTGGTGGAAAAACTCATGGCGAAAGACGTCCGCTGCTTGTGGGGCTCGATGTGCATAGTTGTATCGTCGAATTTGCCGTAAACTGAGTGAGATAGATCGAAATATTGCCACCAATATTTTGGAGTTTCATTCCTAAACACATGAGCGGTAGTTTTGTCCGGCAGCAATTTTACACTACTTAATAATTCGTTCAAAGCCATAGCGTTATAAAGTAAATGTTTTCGACCAGACGAAAATACAGGAAACGCCGAGAAGGATTTCAACTTTCTCTCTTCGAACCATCGTCCCAATTCGAAAGTAATCGGTACCAAACTCCACCAGTCATTTTCTATATTGATGAATTTTTTGTGATAGTCGAAACGGAAATATTTTAAAAATTCTGCAACTTCTCGGCTGTGGGCGACGTGACGTGGCACGAAGGCGAACAATTCGTCGTAAACTATCGTCTTCCATTCGTAGCTTTTTCGATCACACTCTTTCTTGTATTTTTCATAGAAATATCGAACGAGTCGATCGTAAAAATGGACCGTGATGCAATTTTTCATATTAGTTTCGTGTTGCTTGGCACACGACTTAATCAGGTGGGATCGTAATCGGCCGTCGTATACTAACGTTTTATCTGGCCGCATAGCGAAATATTCTTCGTCCAACGCAACGCGTTCTTTTTTTTGTCGTTTGCCCTGAAGATGGTAGTAGAAATCTTGTAGGTGACTGATGGAGAACTGTCCAATTGGAAATTCGTTACGATGCAACAATTTTGTATAATGAAAACTGACATAGAGCGATGCTTCAATGGTTAGTTGAGAAATTTCCAAAACGTCATTTTCGATTCGTTGTCGTAACTCTGAATCTAGACAAAACTTACGAAAACCGCGTTTTATCGTGAACGTCTCGGTACAAGTATCTACTGTGCTGAATCTATGTTTTTGCTTCAATATTCGATTTGCACACTTGGTCGAAGAAACGCGACTGTGGTCTAAACCACCACATGTTTTACACGGCATCTCGACTGAAACTGAATTGACATGTGTGTATCACAGCCGTACTTATACCCTCGAGGATGGTGGGCGGTAACGTTTCGGTCGTTCCTCGTTCCGAACGTATTTTGCATGCACAAAACGGAATCAAACATATCCACTAACGAACAAAATTTATCGGCTGACGACTTTAACGATATCTAGTTTTGTTACAATTTTCTAGGTGATTTGTCGTCAGAAAAAGATGATCGTCAACGTATCAATCGTTCTTCTTTCCGATATTCAAGTTAAATGTTTATACAGATGACATACCTTCCCAGATCGACACTATTCTGACGAACCAATCACAATTTTGTGAATTCCTCCGCGTCGTAACAAACGTTTCATCTTCATGACATGTGCAGGTAGCACAACATTTGTAGTGTTAATGGAGATCTTTTGACAGTCGTTATACGACGCTTTGAACGTTTCATCGACGAACGAAAATCCATGATCTCACAACGATGTGGCAAAAATGCAAGGGCCGAATGGCCCTGACGCAACGATAAAAAACATTTCATAACATACGACGTGAACACCTGACTGACGTATTCCTCTAGCCACAAAACAAACTCCATGTGCCTGTGCTTGTAGACGACACTGACGAATGAATCGTCTCCGACTCCGAGTGGCATCCAATCTTCGTTCGATGGGATGAAATGCTCGCCGAAATAGTAAATTTCAATATTTTTATAATAAGCACTTTCTCCCAACAAAAACGAAACAAATCGACCATTAATCATCCAATTTTTTGATGGAAATTGTAACATTTCAATGTTTTTCATCACATCAGGACACTTACTCGTGAATTTTTCAGCATTGTACATGGTTGTTAACACACCGCGCAGAAAAGTGTTGTATGTCACGTTCATTTTCAATGAATAATAATAAATTGATGTGGTTTGTATGCTCAATCGGAGGCGACTAAATTCTGTGTCTGTTGAACGGCGGTTATATAGGCCACCTACAGCCAACGTAACCGTCATGCGGAACATAATTTTGAAATTCCATCAGACGAACGAATTATTTATTACTATATGAGAAGATGTATAATTTGTTTAGAAAATAGAACTAACCCATTAACTGCGAACGTGACCGTCATGAGATACGAATTTCACCCTTATGTAACACATAATTTTGAAATTCCGTCAAACGAACAAATTCATCTGACGTTTTACAACGATAATCGATTAATCCGAGACCAACCAAAATGATATTACGCGCAGCATTGACGTCACGATTCTAAACGATTTTACATTTTTGGCAAATTTGAAATCTATGATCGTGACGTCGTCGTCGTCGCTTCGTATCGTCTCTATTTACGGTCGTATTTTTGGGTGGCAAATGCATTTTACCGGAACATTTCGAGCAAGATTGCGTAGTCAGATACTCATCCACACATATAATCTGACATTTATCGCGTCGACGATGAAACGCTCGTTTGAGCATTTCGACGGCGGGTTTTTTATTTCTGCCATAACTGAAATTTTTCTCCAGTGTTCCATCTCCAAAACAAACCAACACGGAATTATCATCATCATCTTTAGCGGGCAATAACTGATTTACCACCTTATCCTCTGCTTTACGACGTGAAATGTACGAGTCCCAGTTCAAGCGCGTATATTTCCGCGTAGCGTAAATTTCGCTACTGGACGATAAGAAATTCAGTCTGTATAAAATGTACTCCACATGAGAGTTAAAATTAGAACCACACTTCGGCGAAACAATTAATTTTTTCTCTATGTTTATACTTTCGCGATATTCAAGCAGGCGTTTTTCAAAGATTCCGGACATTTTTTTCCGTTTACGTCGTCGAGTACGTTCTTTACAGAAATTTTCCTTGAACGTGGCCGATTTTAACACGAAATTGGTTTCTGTTCGAGTTTTCTTATCGATATAGCACGCACCGATATAATTAACAACTCCCGGATCGATTCCTAAATACTTGGTGAAACTTGAACTAGCCACTGTAGTCTCGGGTTGTTTGTTGGTCTTCTTTCGTTTCTTCTTCTGCGATTGTTGAATTGTAGATCGCCCATATCTATTCATCATGAGGGAACAATCGATTCCGTCGGTGGAAAAACTCATAGCGAAAGACGTCCGCTGCTTGTGGGGCTCGATGTGCATAGTTGTGTCGTCGAATTTGCCGTAAACTGAGTGAGATAGATCGAAATATTGCCACCAATATCTTGGAGTTTCCATCCTAAACACGAGAGCGGTAGTTTTGTCCGGCAGCAATTTTACACTACTCAATAATTCGTTCAAAGCCATAGCGTTATAAAGTAAATGTTTTCGACCAGACGAAAATACAGGAAACGCCGAGAAGGATTTCAACTTTCTCTCTTCGAACCATCGTCCCAATTCGAAAGTGATCGGTACCAAACTCCACCAGTCATTTTCTATATTGATGAATTTTTTGTGATAGTCGAAACGGAAATCTTTTAAAAATTCTGCAACTTCTCGGCTGTGGGCGACGTGACGTGGCACGAAAGCGAACAATTCGTCGTAAACTATCGTCTTCCATTCGTAGCGTTTTCGATCACACTTTTCCTTATATTTTTCATAGAAATATCGGACGAGTCGATCGTAAAAATGGACCGTGATACAATTTTTCATATTGGTTTCGTGTTGCTTGACACAGGAGTTAATGAGAAAGGATCGTAGTCGGCCGTCGTATAATAACGTTTTGTCTGGCCGCATAGCGAAATATTCTTCGTCCAACGCAACGCGTTCTTTCCTCTGTCGTTTGCCATGAAGATGGTAGTAGAAATCTTTTAGATGACTGATGGAAAACTGTCCAATTGGAAATTCGTTACGATGCAACAATTTTGTATAATGAAAACTGACATAGAGCGATGCTTCAATGGTTAGTTGAGAAATTTCCAAAACGTCATTTTCGATTCGTTGTCGTAACTCTGAATCTCGACAAAACTTACGAAAACCGCGTTTTATCGTGAACGTCTCGGTACAAGTATTTACCGTGCTGAATCTATGTTTTTGCTTCAATATTCGATTTGCACATTTGGCCGAAGATGTGCGACTGTGGTGTCGCAGCTGTATTTATAGCCTCGCGAGTGGTGGGCGTTAACGTAGCGTTCCTCGTTCCGAACGTATTTTGCATGCACGAAATAAAATCGAACATATCCACTACCGAACAAAATTTATCGGCTGACGACTTCAACGATACCTAGTTCTGTTACACTTTTCTACGTAATTTGTCGTCAGAAAAAGATGATCGTCAACGTATCAATCGTTCTTCTTTCTGAACGTAGCTGTTATTCGAGAAATGAAATGTCACGTCGGCAATGGAACGCCTGCTGAAGGCGTTATGAATCCAGCAGAGAAATCTCCAGTTTCAATCGACATGTCGTGTAAAGCACGTGGTGAATTAGATAACAGTCGCGTTTCTTCGGCCAAATGTGTAAATCGAGTATTGAAGCAAAAACCTTAAACTTTCGATCACATTCGTTTTCGTATAAATATCAGACGAGTCGATCGTAATTCGTATCTCATGACGGTATCACACAAAAAATAAAACATTATACGGAATACATTTTTATTTCATTATTATATACCATTTTTACAAAACCATTAACAGAAGATTTATTCTGGAATATTTCAATTATTGTACTTTGAAATATGTCACACAAAAACTAAACATTCTATATTACCTATACAATAACAATACATTTTCTATTATTTACTTAATACAGCAATGAGTCCTCGTGATATCAACCGAGGAATATTATTTCATGCTTAGGACAGGGAATGATGCTTCTATGTTTTCATTGTCGCCAAGAGAATATAAACTCAAAGCATGACGAAAACGTTACAAGAAATCTAATCCAAACATCATTGATTCAATGCTGTGTATCGTGCTTCATACTGAATGGAGGGAAGAATTGGACATAATATCTACAGCAAATCTATATTTTGGAGATTGGAACAATATCAACCTAGGGAGTTTATAAAACTATTGGAAAATTGATTAATTTAATTATTGGCAGAAAATATACTTGAGAGACCGGCTTCGCTGACTACCTTGTTACCAGTTGTAGATTCAGCACCCGACTCTGGTGGATTCAAACAAATAGAAGCATCTTGTACTATTTCAAGTAGTTAGTCAAATAACGAACATTGCAGGTGTTCTCGACCTGTAAAGAGTATCATTACGTTTTGAGAGTTTGTAGCTTTTTAACATCGCTGTAAATCGATCATTGTAATTTTACTGTATTTAACATTGTAGTTTTTACATTGTTCCCTAGGAAGTATAAGGATGCATTCTGGACAGAAAAAAGTCAGATTGGCATCACTCGAATGAGAGCGATATGACCAGATCGACTAGTTATTCAAAGTTATCTCAGCATAAGAGAGTATTAGACGTATTATTGCCATTATAATAATTATGAATAGTCATTTTTAAGTTTGTAATTCGTTTAAGTTTTATTTGATAAGTGTTTCTTTGAAAACTCTAATAGCAAATCTGTTTTCTACAGATTGGAAAAATTACAACCAAGGGTAATCCATCATTAAAATCAGGAACTCTTCTATACGTAACGCCGTACTGCGTCGAAAAATTTTTGGGAACGACCATGATGAAAAAAATAAAAGATTGGCCATTGCAGACATGGAATTAGAAAAGGCTCCCAACGACGTGAATTGGCTGCTTGAACAACAATTTGTCAACTTTTTTGAATTCACTATTGGACATCGGCCAGTTTGTGAAACTATTTCGAAAAACTATTGTTTAACGTTAAAATGGAATACGAATGTGGAAAACATTCGAAAAGGAAAACATAATATTTTTTATGACAGAATCAACATAGCAGCATGTTGAGAATTCGAAAGCCAATTATTTGCTTGGCCTACTAAACCTGACACACAATTTCAAATTAGCTGAAGCTAACCATATTTCTCATAGATTTAACACAGACGCGAAAAATGTCAAAACTTCTTTAAGTCAAAGTTGAAAAATCCATTCAACTTGTAAATTGATATACCGCAATTATTCCTTGTTCTCGCGTACAAATCTCAGCTTTAACGAGCATTCTTCGTTTATCACTTCACTCATTGTAACTAAAATTGTAAAATATTATAATTGTTATTATGTTATGAAATCCATTTGCTCTGCCGACGTCGACCCACTCGTACGGAAGCGACGTGTGAAATTTGAACTGATATGAACTTCATCCTGTGATCTACGCACTGTTCGGGTTCGCCCAATGTAGAGACCAAACTTCTCCGGGCGGATCGAAAATACAAAACAGACAGATGTGTAATTGGCACTAACTTCAAGTATGACGGATACGAACTCTCCTATGATTATTCAATCTTTCGACGGGAGTCGCGATCGTAATATTTAAACAGTTTTCATCACACTCGAACACATACCCGTACATTTTTTTCTACATCGCAAACGGTGGTCACAATGCCAGACTTTAGACTTCTGACTTCTGATGGATGTGTCGTGTATGCTCAATCGGAGACAACTGATCTCTGTATCTGTTCAACGCCATTTATATATGTTTTTCAATCTACCCACATTGAAAATAGTTGTATTCGTACATCGAATAACAAAAGCTAACGTCGTATTTTGTTGCGATTCACAAATGTATCCTGTTATATATGTTATTCAACGTACCCACTGTGGGATGGGGAATCGCTATATATACAGTCCGAGAATAATCTATGTGCAGTCATTCATAGCGATGTCGCCGACAGCTTGTGAGTATTCACATTTCATATTGTATCAAAATAAAGGTAACCAAATAAAACTATTTCAGTTCAATTATCGAGAGATCGTGAAGTGTTGGACGCTCCTGTCGGGAAAAGGATCGTCAGATGGACAAGAATTCCGTATGTTATCATCAAAGGTGATATAATGTTTTAAACGTTGTTCGGATTATGATGTTTTATTAATTTCTCAGTTACACCCGTCGTCCCGATGCGACCTTTCCGACGGAAGCTTCTGAATTATAAATGGAACAACAACACTCATCGTATTGAAGTAAATTATTTCTAAAAATTGTTATTTAACGTTAAAATGGTGTACGAAAGTATTCAATGTATTCTATAATTTAATAAAATTCAAATTATATTCATCAAATCTTTTTTTTTTGTGTGTATAATGTGAGTGTTCAAACATAATTTTGAAATTCGTATCTCGTGACAGTCATTTGGAATATATCGAATGAGACGACCATCATTTGCGAGTATATAAATTTCGTGCGCACGATGGGGTACCCGGTCCCCATAAGGCACCCGCGACCGTTGGTTCATATCCGCTTGAGGCGGATATGTCCCTTGCTCGTTTTTCGAGGGTGCCTTATGGGGAACCCGGTACCCCATCGTGCGCACGACACGTATAAGGTCGCGAGGCAAGCGTCGAAACTATACATCTCAATTAAGAGTCCGATATGGAGCTTCTGATAGTGATTTGGATTCTGTACGGGACTTTTGTACTTTGTCACAATATTTTATTCAGTTCGGATATACGAGGCGTTTTTGCGACGTACAACAAATACGCAGAATTGTCAAAATCATTTAACGTCCCTTCGATATTGTACCACGCATGATAGTCTCCATAATTTCACATTTTCGTTTCTAGTTATTGAGTGCCAATGAGGATAGGAAGGGGAATAGCGTATAATAAAATAAAAAAAATAAATTCAAAATTTTATTCTTCCGGTCTGCAGACGTCGAGAAACGAAAGAGTGGATGATCCAACGAATATCCCATCTACCTTGTTCGGCACGTACGTTTCATGGAGTTCGTACCCATTCGTCGCTATTTCGTCGTAATCGACGGATTCCCACTCCAATTCATACAAAAAATGATTCACGGCGAACCGGAGCTCGCTTCTCCGGAAAACTTGTAGTTGTAAAACGTCGCCAGCCTCGGTATGCGATGCCAATTTTACAAACTTGGAAAATAGTATTCCGTCCCAATGAAATGTGAAAATGAACTGATCTCGCACCTGAACCCAATCCAGAACTCTATTTCTCGACAAGAAAATATTTTACAATTTCATCTCTCGAATAAGCGTAACGTTGAGAACGAAGAACGATCGATGCGTTGACTACTACCGTCTTGTCTAGCGATACGTCGTGAAAGTCGTTCGGTGAGACATCCAACAGATGAATTTCGTGCACCAGACAATATTCTACAAATTTATTCCTCGAACGATGATTACGTTCAAAATGAGAAACGAGCGATACGTTGATCACTATTCTTTCAAAGCGGTGGGTCATGCAGCAAAATTGTGAACCGTTCGTTAGAAGTGAAATTACATCGAAAAAATAAAACATTCCTTGATACACGGAAGGATATATTTCAAGAACCATTTTCCATACCACAAACGAATACGACTGCATATTTCCGTTTTCTTCCTTTAAAATGCAGTGCATATATATATATATGTTCCCAAGTAACGTACGGTTCAGTTCGCAATCGTAGTTTGTACGACATCGTTCAACCAAATCGATCATAATACCGTAATATGTCAGATAAAAACGAAAAATTATTGTCCGGTGTGACAGCTAGTGAACAATCCAAAAAACGTGAGATACATTGGAGCCCGATGGAAAAAACATACGAAGCGATGGAGGATTGTGCAGTTCGCAATCGTAGTTCGTACGACATCGTTCGACCAAATCGATCATTCTACCCTAACATGTCAGATAAAAACGAAAAATTATTGTCCTGTGTGGCAGCTAGTGAACAATCCAAAAAACGTAAGATACATTGGAGCCCGATGGAAAGAACATGCGAAGCGATGGAGTATTGTGCAGGAGACCGACAAGATTGGTCAGACCTATATGATGCGATCTGGCGACAACTCGATTATGAAGAAAATTACGACAGGTACGAGTTAGAAGAATATGAATTTCAGAAATTTTGTGAGGAATGGCTGGGAGAAGATAGTAAATAAAAATGTTGTATCTACTCTGTTGTTTATATTTTTACCTGTTCAAATATTGCTACTACGATTCGATAGAATTTCTTTCTCGCACGATAGTAACGTTCAGAACGAGAAACGATTGATTCGTTGACTATCGTTCTTTTTAGCAACGAGTCATTGAAATCATTCTCAAACATAGGAACGATCGAAATGTTAACGACAATCCGTATCGAACGACAAGGTAATCAGCGAAAGTAAGAATCGTTGAAGTCGTTTGATAAAAAAAAATCCGTCTTGATTAATGTATTGTCCCAGGGAGTATATAACTGAGCGACACTTGTCGGTTTGTCATACAAGTTAGTTGTAACAATCAACTGAGCGCCACCTGGTCGGATTATATACAAACTTGTCATAATGACCAATCGGAATGTAATTCAATTTAACTTCAGTAATTGAGCAAGTGCCACCTGTCGAATTGTCATACAACTTTACTGTTATAACTAACTGAGCGACATCTATATGAATGCGAGACAAATCCGATTATCGAACATCCTATACAGATTGAGTATGGCAACTTGATTAGCGCCATCTGTTGATATATTGCATCAATTTATCACAATAAGTTGGTGAGCGCCATCTGATAGAGTTCCCTTGAACTTCAAATCAACGTGTACAGTATCAAATCTATCATAGATGTCCTATGAATATCATAAAATTACTAAATCTGTGGATGGGGTGGGTTTAATATTGTACAATCTAACCTCAATCGACTTCGCTCTCAGAACTCTGAATCGAATCTGATCAAAATGTTACCCCTTCTACCGTGATTTTCGTCAGAAATCAGTAGATTTTAGGATTTTCGTGACGTCAAACGGCTCTAGTCCAATGAGAATCGAGTATTCACTCAGCTGACCCCAAAATAACTATATAATCAGCAAGCTTCTCGCCCGCGATCCTAAACCTCCTTGACCAGAGTAAGAACAACGTAGTAGTAAGAAGGAGCAGGCCGTCGCGGAGGTTATATATATAATATATATATAATATATATATATTATATATATAGGGGTGCAGGGGGTGCTATGGGGTACGTGGAGCCCCGTTGATTGTCTAGACTCAGCGCTAGCTTCTCGCGACAGCTGAAAGTTGCGTTTCACGATTTTCGTTGCCCCCGTGCTACGTCACGTATACGTCACGTATACGTCACGTAACTGTGAGTCATCACTGCTGCAAAAGTTTTCGCAGCTCGAAGAAATCCACCGGTGAGATTTCGTTTCAACAAATTTCATTCGAGGCAAAACTGTTTCTCGACGGAGCTAGTGCGCATGACGAGGAACTTTAAGTTTGGAGACTCGTTCGACGAGAGTTTCGTTCAAAGTTTTTGTAGCTCGAAGAAATCCACCGGTGAGATTTCGTTTCAACAAATTTCATTCGAGGCAAAACTGTTTCTCGACGGAGCTAGTGCGCATGACGAGGAACTTTAAGTTTGGAGACTCGTTCGACGAGAGTTTCGTTCAAAGTTTTTGTAGCTTGAAGAAATCCACCGGTGAGATTTCGTTTCAACAAATTTCATTCGAGGCAAAACTGTTTCTCGACGGAGCTAGTGCGCATGACGAGGAACTTTAAGTTTGGAGACTCGTTCGACGAGAGTTTCGTTCAAAGTTTTTGTAGCTCGAAGAAATCCACCGGTGAGATTTCGTTTCAACAAATTTCATTCGAGGCAAAACTGTTTCTCGACGGAGCTAGTGTGCATGACGAGGAACTTTAAGTTTGGAGACTCGTTCGACGAGAGTTTCGTTCAAAGTTTTTGTAGCTCGAAGAAATCCACCGGTGAGATTTCGTTTCAACAATCAATCGTTCGACGATAGATTCCAGGCGGACAAAGTTTATTCATCAGAAAATATTTTGTTACGTTCAACTTTTCAACGATTCGGAATTTCGCTATATGACCTGTCGTTTGAAAAGAATGGTCGTTATTAACACATTTACGACCAACGCTACCGTCATGAGATACGAATTTCACCCTTATAAACATTTCGAACAACTACGTTCACTAGCGAATATTTTACAGTTTCAATTTCCGAACGATAATAACGTTCAACAAGGGGAACGACTGATGCGTTGACGACCATCATTCTTTTCAAGCGATGGGTTATACAAGAAATTCTTAAACGTTGAAATCGTTCGATGAAAAGCTCGACCGACAAAGTTTGTTCCTCATAAAATATTTGTAGAAATAGGAACGACTGGTCCGTTGGCAACTCTATCTTTTCTATCGACGTGTAATAAAATTATGCATCGTTTAGGTCGTCAGATGATGAATTTTTTTCGGTAGTGGATATGTTCGATTCTATTTCGTACATGTAAAATACGTTCGGAACGAGGAACGATCAATACGTTAACGCCCACCACTCGCGAGGGTATAAATACAGCTGCGACACACACATGTCAATTCAGTTTCAGTCGACATGCCATGTAAAACATGTGGTGGATTAGACCACAGTCGCGCATCTTCGGCCAAATGTGCAAATCGAATATTGAAGCAAAAACATAGATTCAGCACGGTAAATACTTGTACCGAGACGTTCACGATAAAACGCGGTTTTCGTAAGTTTTGTCGAGATTCAGAGTTACGACAACGAATCGAAAATGACGTTTTGGAAATTTCTCAACTAACCATTGAAGCATCGCTCTATGTCAGTTTTCATTATACGAAATTGTTACATCGGAACGAATTTCCGATCGGACAGTTTTCCATCAGTCACCTACAAGATTTCTACTACCATCTTCAAGGCAAACGACAAAAAAAAGAACGCGTTGCGTTGGACGAAGAATATTTCGCTATGCGGCCAGACAAAACGTTATTATACGACGGCCGATTACGATCCTTCCTCATTAACTTCTGTGTCAAGCAACACGAAACCAACATGAAAAATTGTATCACGGTCCATTTTTACGATCGACTCGTCCGGTATTTCTATGAAAAATATAAGGAAGAGTGTGATCGGAAACGCTACGAATGGAAGACGATAATTTACGACGAATTGTTCGCCTTCGTTCCACGTCACGTTGCCCACAGCCGAGAAATTGCAGAATTTCTAGAAAATTTCCGATTCGACTATCACAAGAAATTCATTAATATCGAAAATGACTGGTGGAATTTGGTACCGATCACTTTCGAGTTGGGACGATGGTTCGAAGAGAGAAAGATGAAATCCTTCTCGGCGTTTCCTGTATTTTCGTCTGGTCGAAAACATTTACTTTATAACGCTATGGCTTTGAACGAATTATTAAGTAGTGTAAAATTGCTGCCGGACAAAACTACCGCTCCCGTGTTTAGGATGGAAACTCCAAGATATTGGTGGCAATATTTCGATCTATCTCACTCAGTTTACGGCAAATTCGACAATACAACTATGCACATCGAGCCCCACAAGCAGCGGACGTCTTTCGCCATGAGTTTTTCCACCAACGGGATTGATTGTTCCATCATGATGAATATATATGGGCGATCCACGATTCAACAACTGCAGAAGAAGAAGCGAAAGAAGACGAACATAAAACCGGAGACTACAGTGGTTAATTCCAACTTCACTAAATATTTGGGAATCGATCCGGGGGTCGTTAATTATATCGGCGCGTGCTATATCGATAAGGAAACTCGAACAGAAACCAATTTCGTGTTAAAATCGGCCACGTTCAAGGAACATTTCTGTAAAGAACGTGCTCGACGACGTAAACGGAAAAAAATGGCCGGAATCTTTGAAAAACGCCTGCTTGAATATCGCGAAAGTACAAACAGAAAAAAAGGATTAACTATTTCGCCGAAATGTGGTTCTAATTTCAACTATCACGTGGAGTACATTTTATACAGACTGAATTTCTTATCGTCCAGTCGCGAAATTTACGCTACGCGGAAATATACGCGCTTGAACTGGGACTCGTACATTTCACGTCGTAAAGCAGAGGATAAGGTGGTGAATCAGTTATTGCCCGTCAACGATGATAATTCCGTGTTAGTTTGCTTCGGTGATGGAACACTGGAAAAAAATTTCAGTTATGGCAGAAATAAAAAACCCGCCGTCGAAATGCTCAAACGAGCATTTCATCGTCGACGTGATAAATGTCAAGTTATATGTGTGGATGAGTATCTGACTACACAATCTTGCTCGAAATGTTTCGATAGAATGCCTTTGCCTCCCAAAAACACGAATATAAATAGAGACGATACGAAGCGACGACGACGTCACGATCATAGATTTCAAATTTGCCAAAAATGTAAAATCACGTGGAATCGTGACGTCAATGCTGCGCGTAACATAATTTTCGTTGGTTTGGAGTTAATCGATTATCGTTGCAAAACGCCGGATAAATTTGTTCGTCTGGCGGAATTTCAAAATTATGTTTCACATAAGGGTGAAATTCGTATCTCATGACGGTCACGTTGGCCGTAAATGGGTTATTGGCCACTCATAATAGTCTGCGGTCGAACAAAGAAGATGTTAATTTCTTGGAAGAGTTGAAATTACATTGCTTTCGCAATAATCTGTGTTCGATTTTCATAGCGATTTCGTTGCTGTATCCATTTGTGTCGAGCCCGCATCCATTGATCGACGTCCCGCTGTACCACGAAATCGATTCCATCGAGAATCGTACACGACATATTCGTGAGAGAATTGGAATGGATGATGAGAGAATTGGAATGGATGATTTTTTCGTACATTTGACGAAATCACCGAGAACGTTGAAAATGTTGGCGCTACGAACCGTTTTCACAAATCAGCATTTGATGTTTATTTTTTGTAATGATTATATCAACCGGTTAGCTCTGGATCCGGAAATTTATCACTTGTACGATCGATATAATATATTGAAATTCGATTTGGTCAACAAACTAATGGACGAGATAGAAAAAACGTTCGTCCGGAATCGTGTTCGGCCATCGACACAATTGAATTTGAAAGTGTGATATTTATTAATAAAAATATATTCTCAAATGTTTTTGTTTTATTCTCCGTAATTGCAGTGATCCTCGTCAGTTCAAAAGATAACCGAACCTCGGAGTAATCCACCGGTGGAATTTCGTTCCAACAAATTTCACTCGAGATAAAACTGTTCCATTCCTCGAACGAAAATTACGTTCAAAGTTTTTGCAACTCGAAGAAATCCACCGGTGAGATTTCGTTTCGACAATCGATCGTTCGACGAGAGATTCTAAACGGACAAAGTTTGTTCATCAGAAAATATTTTACATATGTTCGATTCTATTTCGTACATGTAAAATACGTTCGGAACGAGCAACGACCGCTACGTTAACACTCACCACTCGCGAGCGTATAAATAGTGTGTAAAACATGTGGTGGATTAAACCACAGTCGCGCATCTTCGACCAAATGTGCAAATCGAATATTGAAGCAAAAACATATATTTGTTCATTATTCTAATAAAATAATTGTTATAATTGTCGTTTATCTCTTGTTGTCACTATTGACTTGCCATACAAGTTCGTTCCAATAATCGTCCAAGCGCCATCTACTTGAATGTAGGACAAACCTGTCGCAGGTACCAGCCGATCGTTGTCTATTGAGAAATAATTGGAATGGACTATAGTGCATGGGTTACTGCCACTTGTCAGAATGTCATACAAGTTCGTTATAACTCACTGAGCGACTTCTATTCGAATGCTATAGTGGAATGTCTGAATGCGATCCGGTACAAGACCATTAGTCAAATCGAAAGGTAATCGAGACGACGGCTGATACTCGTATGAAAATCGAATGAATGAGGAAGGAAAGCGATCACATATTCACATAACATCTTTATTAAGCGAAAAGATACATGTTCATTACAATTGTCATCATACATTGCAATTTCACACTCCTACCCTCACAAGATGTAGTTCGTTCGTGATTGACATTACACCCTAGAACGTCGTGGAAATCTTCGAATGTGAATTCACCCTTACACGAGTAATGCGAATCGGTTGTGACAACGGTATAGGTGAACAGTCGCTGACGCGAAGGTATTCGAACCATGTCATAGTGTATATACTTTCCGCACGTTCTGCCGGTCAGTGTGTACCACTCGATCGGCATGGAAACTCGCTCGTTATTCAATACCAGTACCAAGCCCCTACTATTATCCCAATCGTTTTGAAAATATCCATCAAAAAATTTCCCATTCATATCATCGTCCCAAGTCACGATAATCGGTATCGATAGTATCGGCCGGCGAACATATATGCTGTCAATTATTGTAATCGGCGACACCGCCTTGGTGGCGTCTCTCCAGTGACCCGCTCGCACGTGATTACTCACGCGGAGCAGTCGATCGTTCGGCAAGCCGAATAGAAATGCAAAATGTTTCTCAATTTGGAACGTTTCCCTGGTTGCCAAGCTATACGGTGTGCCATTCAGATATGTCGTCAGTGTCCCCTGTCTGAAAGCCGCAGCGATATAGATGAAATCCGTACCGAATTTCTCATATTCGGCATCGAAGAAAAATGCGTTTTCCATCAGATATCTACAGCTCTCCTTGGCCACGAGTGTTTCGCTTGTTCGTTTGGGATCTTCGTACATCGCAGTTGGACCAATTAATTCACCCGTATTCAGGTCCACTCGATATATTGGCATAGGCTTCCACAGGTCTTGGAAATTGTCGTTCGGTTCGCTCGACGACTCTTTCATATCGGTCACTAAAAACTGTGAAGCGTTATCATCGGACGAATTATCATCACTTTGTTCAGTTTCATATTCGGACGAAGATAACTCTTCGTCGCCTTCAACCGAACTGTTACTTTCGATAGGAGAGGTACTGGCACGCTCGCATACCGGTAAAGTTTGTTCGCTATTTTCGACTAGTTTTTCCCGACGTGGACATTTTTTTGAAGTATTACTCCTATGATTTGAACCGCCACACGTTATGCATGGCTTGTTGACTCGTTTCTTTTTGAACACTCGATGTATGCATTTTTTCGAGGTACTTCGCATGTGATCTGGACCGCCACATGTTGCACACGGCATATTGTGATGTTGAACGGTGTTTAGCTGTTGATCGACTGGATGTTTGTATATGCACGATCTCCGTTTATATAGGAGACGATATTCATTATAGCATAGGTTCTAAATATACAACAGAAGTGTTATCATTTCCATTTTCCGAACTAGCATTACATCGATTCACACTCACGAATTTTCTTATGGGAGAGCATTCCCAAGTCGCGTTTCGATCACCCTGCTTCGAAATTGGGCGTATTTCGATAAAGAGTATATAATGAAGTCGTGGATAATCATTTGTCATTAGTTCGACTAAATTACGCGTTCAGTATGTCGCCAAGTAAGAAATCCAAACGTCGAAAAATCGAGTGGACCACGATGAAGTTCACGTCAGACATTCGTGACGGGGAACAACATCATTGTACAAGAGAAGCTTGGTCAGACATTCGTGAAGACATTCGTGACGGGAAACAAGGGGATCGTACAACAATGGATTGGTCAGACATTCGTGACGGGAAACAACGGCATCGTACAACAGAGGGTTGGTGTGACGGGAAACAACAGGAGGATTGTGCGAGGGGAAAAATAGAAGATTGGGACTCTTGCGAATGGGGACAAGATCGTACACGAGAAGAAAAAGGCTATTGGTCGGACCCTGGTGAAGGAGACCAGGATTATCGTACCAGACGGAGAGAGGATTGGTCCGACCTGTTGGACGCGTTATGGCAACAAAATGAGCAGGAGGAGAATCGCGAACAATATGCAGAGGAGGAATTCGAACTCAAGCGATTATATTTCGATTGGCTCGGGGAAGAGAATGAATAAAAATATATTATCCAATGATTTGTTTCTATTTTTTTTCGTTTTTGTGTAATAAGAATATACCGCGCTGCAGTATATTAGAACGAAATTCATACTTCATGTCGATTGGCGATTGGTGGGCGTTAACGTTTAGGTCGTTTCTCGTTCCGAACGTATTTTACATACATGAAATGGAATCGAACATATCCACTAACGACCAAAATTTATCGACTAACGACTTCAACGATACATAGTTTTATTAAACGTCGATAGAAAAGATAGAGTTGTCAACGTACCAGTTGTTCCTATTTCTGCACGCAATTCTCGTCCGAGAAATTAAATTGTGAAATTTTATACGCTTGACCCCCCCCCCCCCCTATATGGAAATCGAAGATTACTCTAACGTAGTCGTTATGAGATGCGAATTTCAAAACTATGCATCGTCGTAGAAACAGATTCAGCGATCTTAGTGCGATAATTTCTGATCGGAAATAGTATTCGGAGACATCTACCGAAATGTAATGCAATTTCGTCACAGTAACGTGAAGAGCGCCACCTATTGAAATGTAATGCGATCCCGTTGAGGTGATGTAAAAAGCGCCATCTTTCGAAATATAATGCAATTCCGATGTGACAACTTGGTGAGCGCCACCTATCGAAAAGTTATATCAATTTGTTACAAAAAGCAGATGAACGCCATCTGGTAGAATTCCCTTGAACTTCCAATCAACGTGTACAGTATTAAATCTTCCATAGATGTCTCATGAATATCATGAAATTACTAAATCTGTGAATGGGGTGGGTTTAATATTGTACAATTTAACCTCAATCGACTTCGCCCTCGAAACTCTGAATTGAATCTGATCAAAATTTTACCCCTTCTACCGTGATTTTCGTCAGAAATCAGTAGATTTTAGGATTTTTGTGACGTCAATTGGCTCTAGTCCAATGAGAATCGAGTATTCACTCAGCTGACCCTAAATTAACTATATAATCAGCAAGCTTCTCGCCCGCGATCCTAAACCTCCTTGACCAGAGTAAGAACAACGTAGTAGTAAGAAGGAGCAGGCCGTCGCGGAGGTTTTATATATAATATATATATAATATATATATATTATATATATAGGGGTGCAGGGGGTGCTATGGGGGTACGTGGAGCCCCGTTAACTGTTTAAACTTGGCGTTAGCTTCTCGCGAGAACTGAAAGTTGCTTTCCACAATTTTCGTTGCCCCCGTGCTACGTCACGTATACGTCACGTAACTGTGAGTCATCACTGCTGCAAAAGTTTTCGCAGCTCGAAGAAATCCACCGGTGAGATTTCGTTTTAACAGATTTCATTCGAGGCAAAACTGTTTCTCGACGGAGCTAGTGCGCATGACGAGGAACTTGGAGATCTGTTCGACGAGAGATTCTAGGCGGACAGAGTTTGTTCATCAGAAAATATTTTACGATTTCATTTCGCGAACGAGAGTTTCGTTCAAAGTTTTTCTAGCTCGAAGAAATCCACCGGTAAGATTTCGTTTAAACAAATTTCATCCGAGACAAAACTATTTCTCGATGAACGAGAGTTTCGTTCAAAGTATTTGTAGCTCGAAAAAATCCACCGGTGGAATTTCGTTTCAACAATTATTCGTTCGACGAGAGATTTTAGACGGACAAAGTTTATTCATCAGAAAATATTTTACGATTTTATTTCTCGAACGAGATTCACGTTCAACGATTTTGCAGCTCGAAGAAATCCGCCGGTGAGATTTCGTTTCAACAAATTTCATTCGAGGCAAAACTGTTTCTCGACGGAGCTAGTGCGCATGACGAGGAACTTATAAGTTTGGAGATCCGTTCGACGAGAGATTCTACGCGGACAAAGTTTGTTCATCAAAAAATATTTTACGATTTCATTTCTCGAACGAGATTCACGTTCAAAGATTTTGTAGCTCGAAGAAATTCACCGGTGAGATTTCGTTTCAACAAATTTCATTCGAGATAAAACTGTTTCTCGATGACGCTAGTACGCATGACGAGGAACTTAAAAGTTTGGAGATTCGTTCGACGAAAGATTTTAGGCGGACAAAGTTTGTTCATCAGAAAATATTTCGCGATTTCATTTCTCGAACGAGATTCACGTTCAAAGATTTTACAGCTCGGAGAAATCCACCGGTGAGATTTCGTTTCAACAAATTTCATTCGAGGCAAAACTGTTTCTCGACGGAGCTAGTGCGCATGACGAGGAACTTATAAGTTTGGAGATCCGTTCGACGAGAGATTCTACGCGGACAAAGTTTGTTCATCAAAAAATATTTTACGATTTCATTTCTCGAACGAGATTCACGTTCAAAGATTTTGTAGCTCGAAGAAATTCACCGGTGAGATTTCGTTTCAACAAATTTCATTCGAGATAAAACTGTTTCTCGATGACGCTAGTACGCATGACGAGGAACTTAAAAGTTTGGAGATTCGTTCGACGAAAGATTTTAGGCGGACAAAGTTTGTTCATCAGAAAATATTTCGCGATTTCATTTCTCGAACGAGATTCACGTTCAAAGATTTTACAGCTCGAAGAAATCCACCGGTGAGATTTCGTTTCAACAAATTTCATTCGAGGCAAAACTGTTTCTCGACGGAGCTAGTGCGCATGACGAGGAACTTTAAGTTTGGTGACTCGTTCGACGAGAGTTTCGTTCAAAGTTTTTGCAGCTCGAATAAATTTGCCGGTAGTGTGTCGAAAATCAGTTTTGCACGAATGCAAATCATTGCAAATAACAAACAAGACTAGATTTTAATATTTTTATTGTTGTTATTGGTATTGTTAGTGTCCGATACAGTTTCCAACCACTCTTCATACTGTTGTTGGAATTCGTCTTCTTCCTCCTCGTCATCGGTCCAATTGAGGACTGCCTCGTCATCTCGTCGAATCATCGCCCAGAGATCCTCCCAACCTGGTCGTTCGAACATGGGAGGAACATGTTCTTTGAGTCGTCTGTTTTCTACCGTTCCCTCTCGATCGGTTGACACGTTTTCTCGATTATTATCGTTGTTGTTGTTGTTCGATACACTAGTGAAAAATCATCGTTTCAATCCGTAAATTTCTGACTATAACTTTCCAACCCCACCGAATAACTAAGAATTCGATGACATCGACGAACGATAATAGCAAGAACCGTAGCGACGGAGACTTGGACGTTACCGCGATAATAGGATTCACTGCGAAAGATTCGCGAGACGCTAAATCCTATTCGGGATATCGAAATATACTCAATGTACGAAATAGATGTATGAAAAGCGATTCGCACATGTTCTCGCATACTAATTTGGAAATCAGGGCAGCGAATCCGATCGAGGATTACTCGTTCGAATCTGAATTCGTCGACCGTGCCATAACGACCGAATGGAAATTTAACGAGAACGGATGTTTGACAACGTCTTGTTTCTCGACGTTTCCTTTGAGCGAATCTTGCAAGCCCGACACGACACCTTTCAGTTTCGGATTGCCTCACGGCAAACGTATGAACGCCTGTGCGCCGGTATGTTTCAATTCCCGCTCGAGAAACGTACCGTCGGATATTTCGTCGCAATCGACAAAGTCGTCTTTACACGGAGACGAACACAACGTGCCGCCCTATCTGATATGGTACAAGAGCGCTTGTCTGTTGGAAAATCAGCATTTGGTGTCGTTTTTCGTGGATCCTTCGCGACATTATACCGACCAAATCGATCCGGTCGGATTTTCGTTATACGTGACCGAATTGGGTGCCGATCGGAATCCGATCACCTGCGCTCGTATCGATACAACGTATTGCAAATCGTTCTATATGAATTATATGAAAGATGAAGATGCTACAGACGGCGACGACGAGGACGACATGGCTTGTGGCTTCGAAGGAAGTCTCTATTACGTTCAATTATTCGTAGGTTCGTCTCTGATACGGATGGTGAAAATGACGGCGAACGTTTTCGAACAATCGGTATACGAAATTCGACGGCTATTCGAGCATACGCACGCGAACGATCTACCGCCATTTTTACGACATTTTCCCGTTACCGTTCCCTTCTTGAATTCCGTGTTGGATTGGAAGCGATTTCGTAATTCGTCGAAACGTTACGTGTCCGACGACATACTACTGTCACAGTTGGGCTTGACCGATGCCGATAAGCGTGAACGACTCTACTGGACGGACGAATATTCTCAGATCGAAGATGGTCGCAACGACAAATACGGCGGTCGTCTGGTGGAGAAACTCCACAAGCAGCGACAAAATATCGTCGGACATCAAGCAAAATTTTCCGTGTCCGCAGATCGTTCGAACGACAACGATACCGTCGAATCATCTACGCATAACGATACCGGCGCCGACAACGAAACATCATCGGTCAACACGTTAACGAGCGATATCGTACAGAACGTCTTGATACCGCACAGCAAACGATTACGACGTGAGATCGCAGCTTTGTCGTCGAGAACTAGAAGAACGACGACGACGACGATGATGACGCCTGAGGCGACAGACGTGAACGACGTCGATCGCGATAACGACGAACTCGATAACGACGTGTACGCTGAGTCGTTCGGACAGACGATGCAACAAATCTTAACGGCCATCGGTGGTATGTTATCGACCACGCACAACCTGAAGGAATTATCTTTCCAGTTGAGTGCGGACGTGAGTTCGGCAGTTTTGAAACAATGGATCACCAAGATCGGTCCGGAAATTTTGAAATCTTTCCTACAATCTGACCTGTTACGGGGTGGCAAGACGATCGCCGCCAAATTACTGGCCACTTCGCTGTCGCATACCATGACACACGTGCTGATAGATTCGATCGTAACGACTATCGGCAGAGAAGCTATAGCTTTGTCGGGCTTAGCCGTATCGGCGCTGAGCATAGTCGGATGGTTGACGATCATCGGTCCTTTGATCGATATCGTTTTCCAATTTATATGGGATCCGTTGAAGTTTTCCGTGCCCGCGTATTCCGACGCGCTATTACGTAAAATCAGCGAAGGTGCTCTGTTGGAACGACAAATCAACTATGGAATGCGACGAATCGAAATGACGCCGTATACGTTTTGGCGTTTACACGTCAGAAAGGACGGGACACGTACCGTGGACGTCGAAGAATCCCTCGACATATTGAAACATACGTTCGTTTATTTTCGTCATAGAACCGTCACGTCGGACGGTAGTCTGGTCGATTGGACGACGCACGGTAACGTTAAATTAGGCGGAGAACACGACGACGACGACGACGACGATGACGTTTCGTTTTCGACGCGAGACATGCGGATGATTTTCAATAGATTGATGATCAGAAATATGCTGTTGGACTTGGACGATGTGACATATTACGAAGCGGCCATGACGACCAGACGTGATTACGCAAAAATCGTACATAAAACGTACGTACCTGTCGCGATGATTACCATTTGTGCAGCCATATGGCTGTTACCCATAACGATATCTTTCGTATTTGTCGTGTGTATCTTGTCGATAACGTGTATAATGGTTTCGTCTTGTGTATTCGGCGATAACGCAAAACGTCCGTGAAAGAGCGAAAAAAAAAAACAACAACAACAACGACTAATAGAAAACGTTTGTTTATTCGGCCACATAATTGTAAACACATTACCAAATAATATCTGACTACTGGGATGGTTCATTGTCGAGTACGTTGCGGGCGAAATGAGATAATCCTCCTGAAATGTATATCTTTCCGTTGACACATGCCGCTTGTTTCGAGTCGAACGTACGAGTTCCACACGGTAAAAGCATATCGTGCGGATCGATACGTGAATCGTCGAACGCTTTGCGACAAGCTCTACCGATACGAGTGTACGAGTCTTTCTTCGACCAACCGCTCAAACAGGGCGAACATCGTTGATGTAATTTTATCGTTTTCAACGACGACATCGTGCCATCCTTGTAGTCGTTATCGTCGCTTCTGCCGTTGTCGCTACCGTTGTGATCGTTGTTCCTGTTGTTGTTGTTGTTATTATTATCGTTATTCGTATCGTCCTTTTTGTCGTGGTGTAGTCCTTCGATGCAGGTGCACGTACCTTCCGTAAAATTGGGTACGATCTGTGGGACGGCGTTGAAAATTTGTGCCGCGCATCCGTTTCGTACGCGATCGAAACGCGAAAATTCGGAAGCTATCAGTTTGTTATGCATAAAGTCGTATCGTATCGATTCTACCGCTCGCAACGTGCTCACTCCTGTATCGGGATGAACTTCGGTGTCTGTACATTGGAAACGATAGACTGGTGCATTGTTCGACGACGACGACGAACGTTCGATCAGTTCATTTTCCGGGTCGGCACCGACGGTCAGCGTGGTAGGTATGCGATTGCGATAACATCGACCGGTCAAATTGTCTTTGAGGTATCCGTTACAGCCGACGATTTCACAGCCATCTTCGCCGCCGAATAAACTAGTTTTCGGGTGACATTTCCAACTGTCGAACGTTTTTACTAGTCGCGACGTGTTCGTATTACAATTGACCACGTGCGTAGGCACGCAATAGGCGCCCTGTTTGGCCATTATCGATCTGTCGACGACGAACGAGTTTTCGTTGACGTATTTATAGCGGAAATCCTTCGAATTACACAATTCGGTACAATCTATCGGTATATCGTCCGGGCCTAGATATAATCCTCCACGAGAAACGCACCTTTTAGCATCGGCGTCAATTTCCATTTGTCCGTCGTTCACGTACTTTTCGGCGTAAGTCACAGACGGTAAATCGTCCAAGTTCCAAGCGCTATGTAACATATCGTTTTGCCGTCCAAGTTTGTCGTCGTCGTCGTCGACGATATCGGTAACGTCGGCATCCGAATTTCCGATGACACGCGCAAATTTATCGAGCGGTTTCACGTATACTTTATAAACCAACAACATCGTTATACAACAAACGACGATGAATAATATTTTTTTCGACGGAATCGATGATAACGACGACGACACCGACGACCGTTCGTCGTACCGTCGATCCGTGGCGGATGAGGATCGCATAACGTACGTGTATATGTGTGTGTGTGTGTGTGTGTGTGTACGTGTGTATTCGAATTAAACACGAGTCGATCTTACTTTTGGGTATAAAGATCACGATGAAATGGCGTTTCTAGCGATTATGCAAAAATATCGAAATATTCATCCAGGCGTTAAAGATCACGACGATCAAGTTACCGATCATCCAGTAAACTCCGCTGGCAGTCGCACGAGAATAATTACAATACAACGTGAAGAGCGTGAACAGCAAGATCGTCATCGACGTGTAAAACGAATAAAATTCGTTATTATCTATCACGTTGTCGCGCAAGGACGCGTACATCGAATCTATCTTACGCGCGATCTTTCGTTTCGCACTAGCGTCATTTCTGACGGCGGTCGACACGCCGTAATTCGGATTGTAATTGCTGCTGCTGTTGTTGCTGCTGCTGCTTCCGACGCCGTTGACGCTCGACGAAGAAGAAACCGCGTTAGGTGCGATCGTCGTCGATTCTATATGTTCCATTACGCCGTCTACTATCTTATAAGAAACGAACATGAAAAGAGTATCACGACCAAAACGGAAAATAACCAAAAAAATTAACAACGGTATTGGTAGTAGTAGTAGTAGTAGTAGTAGTAATAGTACAAAATGGATTAAAACTAGCAATTCTGCCCGCCTGAACGCTTTAATTTCGACGTTGTATTCTCAATCGGACAATTCCAAGTTGAAAGCTATCTCGTTCGATCAGTCGAAACAGGACGTCCGAAATGAAATCATAAAACAGACACATATGGTTCCTATAGCGAATTCCGGTGGACCGACTATACACGACGTACGACGTTATTACAACGTGTCGACGTTAGGTCGAGGAACTGACATATATCTGTTGACTGCGAAACACGCAACCAAGGGAACGACGACGACGACGAATCGTGAAGGGTCTCAACCGACAACCGCGTCCGTTTCTTTGGTACAAAAACGACGACGACGGCTGTCTCGACCGAATAATCTCGGCAAAAAAACCACAAATAAAACGCTAGTCAAGAAGAAAAAGAAACCGATCGTGAATAGAACGTCTATCGCGAAAACGGTACGTCGACCCGGGCGACACACGAAGGTCGGTGCTGCCGGAGGAACGGTAATTCCGCGTAAAATAAACGGTATGTTCGCGTTAGAGGATGCGGAAAGACGTTCTACGAATACGACCGGCAACGGTGGATCTTTAAACAGAGAGTATTTACTGAAAAAGCGCATTCCGGCCACTATGTTATTGTAACTCTCGCTCGTACGCCCAAACGGTTCGTCGACGAACCTTTCACGTCATACAAATGTATCTCATGACACGGTCACACGTTGGATGTAATTGAATGAGTAAGTAAATAAGACGACGATGCAGAATCAAAATCGACAGCGATCGCTCGACCCGATCGAGGAACCTGAACACGAGCAATATGAAAGAGTGAGTACACCTCTATTGACTGCCGAAGCGGCCGCGAATTTTATCCAATCATATCCTGACCCCGATGGCCTTACGATGTTTCTCTTCGATCACGGCGTTAGTGATCTTAATGCGTCACCTCTATCCGATATAGCAACACCGCCACCATTCGATGAGGATCTTCTACACGATCAAACGACATCGTGTAATTCTTGGTTCGAACACCAATATCACAATGCCAATAATGTACGATCGTCCCCATCACCAGTATCCTCACCGGTTTTCGTTCCGACACCAACGTCACAAGGGAAAGGAAAACAGTTAAATCCATCGATCGGGAAAGAAATACAACGAAACCCAGTGATGGAACAAATTTACAATATTCCGTCGAAGACGATCGATAATAATAATTCGCGGTCGGAAACTGATAGTGTAGCGACAAAAAAAATCAACATTATTAGTATCGGTAAAAAGAGAATTCCATCGAAAACGGCCAAGTTACCTTCAAAGTCGTTGGCATCGAAAAGAGGTATATACGAAAATCCGTTACCGTCAACTTCGTCCACGGAGATTGTACCGTCGGTGAACGGTAAAAATATTAGAATCGGAAAGCGCAAAATTTACAATAAAACGAAACAATCTCCCGTTGCGAACGATAAAAACGATGGGAAAAGAGCTGGAGATACGTCTAATTCCACGGTAAACGTGAAACAAATGAGGACGATCTACCGCACGAATAATAGTGATGACAATAATAACAACGGAAACGTTGACGTTAACGACAACGACGACGCGGACGATGACGACAGTAATAATAATAATAATATCGATAATAACAATCGTAAGAATAAAACACTCGTACGTCCGGCGAACGTCAGACGTGGTATACGATGGATGGAAACCGATCGCGGTGCTAACAATAACGACGACGATGACGAAGACGACGAAGACGACGACGACGACGACGACGGCGGCGGCGGCGGCGATAAAGACGGCACGGACGGCGATGATAGCGATGATGAAGATCCATTGATAAATTTCAAACGTATTCCACCGAAACGCAGGCATCGTCAATTAGAAACGGATAATGTTAATCCGAGAAGACCGCCCGCGAAAGGTGGTTTCGGTACGCAGAAAATGGGCCGATCTCGTAATATCGACTATTTGAACAGCGAAAATCGTAAAAAGTTGCTCAATGGCATATGTACCGATACGAAAGGACGGTGGGTCAAGTGCAAAAATCTAATACCAAAATATAATTTCAAAGACGTGCATCAATCGAAATGGCTGACACCCAGTCATATATGTGCTTTGGAAATCACACTGGCCATGCTGGAAAATTGTACGAAACACACCGTGCGTCAGTTCGTTTATTCCGTAACCAATTTCCTGTCGACGAACGATAATTATAATACCGTAGCACCGATACCGCTGAGTCGTTGTATAAGTCATCTCGTGTATGCTCTGCAACATTTCGACGTATGCACGGGAACGCACGATTTCGTTGACGTATTATGCGAATGTTACGGTGATGATAATAATAGAAAATTGTTGAAGAAACATCTCAAATCATTCATCAAAGTTAACGATCCTCCGGTGTACGTTTTGGCAGATATCAAAGAAAAGCTCCGCGAAATTGTCGATCAATACAAATACGTTTACGACATTAACGCTTTCGTTCCCAATATCGCTGAAGATCAATCGCCCGTAGATTATGCTATGCGATTGACGGGAGTGAAACCTACAAAACTGAACGAGCTAAGAACTCGCCTGTCAAACGGCAATTTCGACTAGTACCGATCGGTCGTACGACGATACGTCAGGGTGGCCGTAGCACACAACTCATTCGATATGTCGTCGAATAACCAGACATCATCATCATCGTCGTCGTCGTCAACAGCAGCAGCAGCAGCAGCATCGTTCTGGTCATCGTTAGCATATACCAGAGATGTCGAGGATTACCTATTAGCAAACATCTCTACAGGCTTTTGCCCGTATTGTCTTCAATATTTTTGTTACTGTGAAACGTCCATAAATTTTCATCGATTCTTGACTATGCTATATTTCAAGAAATATTCAGGCCGGAACGAATCGAACACGAACGTCGCACTCGTCGTCGTCAACGGTGGTGATGCCGTATCAGAAGCCGATCAAAAAAAAATGTTGTTCGCGGACGAAGAAATGTTTTTGTCCGACGAAGAATCCGATCGGTCAAATCTGTCGAACCAATCGACGTTGACGACGACGACGACGACGACGAAAGCGGATAAAACGAGTAACCTATAATAATTGAATGTATTTCACGTATAATTCGAATAAAAATGTTAGAAAATATTGAGATTTATTTCAACCCTGTTTACAGCTAACGTGACCACTGCGAGATACGAATTCCACCATTATGCGGAACATAAAGATGAACGACCGATGATACGCTGACGAGAGTGTATAAATACGGCTGCGACAGCAATGTCAGTTCAGTTCAGTTCAGTTCAGTCGACCTTATCCACGTCAGATATGCTACGGTTGTTGTTATCGTCCAAGAAAAAAGAACGCCAGAAACGTAAAATTTATTTGAAAAAATGTACGCATCTTTCTGCGAACAGCGTGTCGAGCCGTATGAAAGAAAAAGTTACGTTCTTACAGCAACATGTCGAAAAAACGTTCTATCAACATTTGAAGAATCTTACCGGAAAAAATTATTCCTTGACGGAGATTTCCTTTGACCTTGCTGATATGTATGCTTCTCTGTGGGAGTTATGCCCGACTCCGACAAATTCTTCACGACGATTGTTATCGTTATTGCCATCTTCAACATCTGTATCCATTTCGGTGGCGACGAGAAGCAAAAAAAGAAAAGATTTGACGAAATTCACGAGGAAAAAAATCTTCCATACATTAATCGACGTTTGTTTGTATTATCATCGAACAACGATTATTTACGCTCTATTACTTCGATCGTGTACAGACGAACAGGCGTTGTTACCCACGTTACTGCAATGTGAAGATCGATTCGATATCGTTGTAATGTGTTTGAAACGCATGTTATCCCAGGCAAAGTATTACAGAATTTCCTTGGAGCATCTGCTGGATTTCCTGTCCAAATTGAACGCTGAGCATTTCCTAACAGATTCACATCGCGTTCAGAAATTGATCATGACATTCGTACAATTTTGTCCAGCCGATCATACGACAACCAAATTCGACACGAATCCGATGTATAAAAAGATTGCGACCATCGCTGTTATATCGTTGTTGTCGAAACATTACGCCGGTGATATACAATCGAAAACAGAAGATGTCGTCTTTTTGAACAAGTTAAAAACTCTATGTTATCGACGTAACCTGTGTTCCATTTTTGTGGCGATTTCGACGCTTTTCCCGTTTCTGTCAAGTCCCCATGCACTGATCGAAGGTCCACTATATTCATTGGTCTATTCGAACGATGATTACGAAAACGGAAAACATTTTTTCAATTCCCACATTGAATATATTCATGTGTTTTTGATATGGAAAACATGGACAGGAAGATTCTTCCAATTTGTTGATGACTACTCGAAACAGACAGAATCTTCAAAGCGTTGCGTTACGTTAAAAAGACTGGCATTGCGAAGTATGTTGAAAACGCAGCGTCAAATGTCCAATTTTTATGATTACATCGATAGAATTGCGCTAGATAAAGATTCGCAAGACTTCTATAATAGGTACGAAATTGTGAAGTATGACTTGGTCGAAACGCTAGTAGAGTGGATAAAATGTCCGTTATATCGATTGACGTTTCGAAATTTCCATTATATAAATTAGCGTTTCGAATAAAATATTAACAATCGTAGCGTGGTTTTTTATTTTTGAACTATAGTCTGTGGTATCTCCATTTGGCGACCATTTTCTCTTCGATGTTGGGAATGGTGGGGATTATCAGACAATAAAACGGAGGATAAACGCGAAGTGTTTCTACATTGTGGTGGTTCTTACTAGAATTCACGTCAGACATGCGAGCGTCGTCTCTATCGTCTACGATGAAAGAACGCGAGAAACGTAAAAATTATATGAGAAAATGTGCGTATCTTCCGATGAACATGGTGCCGAACCATGTGAAAGAACAAATTACGTTCTTACGACAACATATCAAAAAAATTTCCTATATACATTTGAAGAATCGTGCAAGAAAAGTGTATTCCTTGATGGAGATTCCATTTGACCTTGCCGATATGTATGCTTCCTCGTGGAAGTTACGCTCATCAGCGACAAATTCTCCACGGCGACTGTTATCGTTATCGACGTCGTCAACATCTGGATCCTCCCCCTTGACAGTGACGAGAAGCAAAACAAGAAAAGATTTGACGAAATTAACGAGGAGAAAAATTATCCATACACTAATCGACGTTTGTTTGTGTTATCATCGAACAACGATCATTTACGCTTTGTTGATTCGATCGTGTACAGATGGACACGCCTTATTACCCACGTTACTACAATGTGAAGATCGATTCGATATCGTTGTAATGTGTGTGAAACGCATGTTTTCCGAGGCAAAATATTACAGAATTTCCCTGGAGCATCTGCTAGATTTTCTGTCCAAATTGAATGCTGAACATTTCCTAACAGATTCACATCGCCTTCAGAAATTGATCATGACATTCGTACAATTTTGTGCAGCCGATCATACGAAAACCAAATTCGACATGAATCCGATCTATAGAAAAATTGCTACCATCGCTGTTATATCGTTGTTGTCGAAAAATTACACCGATAATGTACAATCGAGAGCAGAAGATGTCGTCTTTTTGAACACGTTGAAAGTTCTATGTTATCGTCGTAACCTGTGTTCCATTTTTGTGGCGATTTCGACGCTTTTCCCGTTTCTGTCAAGTCCCCACACACTGATCGAATCTCCACTATTTCCCATAGTTGGTTCGGAAGATGATTACGAAAACGGAAAACATTTTTTCAATTCCCACATTGGACATATACATGAGTTCCTAATGTCACGAACACACACTGAAAAATTTTTCAATTTTGTCACTGACTACTCGATACAAACAGAATCGTCGACAGGTGGTGTTACATTGAAAAAACTGGCAATGCGAAGTATTTTGAAAACTCAACGTCAAACGTCTAATTTTTGGAACTTTTATATTAATAAAATTGCGCTAGACAAAGAATCACAAGATTTTTACAATCGTTACGAAATTGTAAAATACGACCTAATTAAAACGTTGGTTTCCTCGATAAAACGGTTTAAATATAATATGAATCGGTTCAACGAGTCAAAAAGTGAGGAGGCGTATATTTTCCGTTTTGGATGTTGGCGTACTGTGAATGACTAAAATATCGACAATTGTGATACAGTTTTTATTTTCGAATCGAAACATACAAAAATTTAATAAAAATTACATATATCCAGTTGACGACCATTTTCTTTTTAAACCTCCATTTGTACCCGACACTGGTCCTGGCAAATCGAACGGAACTTGTCGAGTTTGGTCATAGAAAGCTTTCCGTTCTTTCAGATATCGCCTCAACGACTGAAAGGTTGGCAATGGCGTTCGGTCGTTAGGCGCGTCCGTGAACGCTACTTGCTCGATCCCGAATTGTTCGTCTGATTCAGGCATGGTATATGAATACATATTCCCAACTGTCGTTTGTGGATAACGCGTAGTCGATTCAAATTGCATCATTCGATGATCATCACCATGTTGTTCGAATGGTTGTAATTGCGTCATTTGATGATCATCACCACGTCGTTCGAATGGTTGACGTTCATTCGGATCATAATCGATGGGTGGTCTGCGAACATCGAAATTCATCGGGACGGCATTCCAATTGAACGGTATCGCTTGGTCGAAAAATGGAAATGCGTAGTACGGCGGTCGATGATATATCATCGCTTGTTGTTGCGATGCGAACAATCCCGGTCCAACAGCAACGGTCGTTGTTACCAACGCAGAAACATTCACGTTGGGTCGAGTCATCACATGGAATTGTCCACACCGATCATATCGTTCGCACGAATTCGTTCGATAACAATAATTGCCATCGCCACATCCACCACATGGGAACATAACGACGGATAAGTTGTCAATGAGATTGTGACGCGCGCGCGTATCCTATATGTACTCACACTCTCCACGCGTACGGCGCCGTTTTGTAGACGCGGTCGAAAGCGATCGGTAAATACCATTTATCGTAGATATGTACATAACAACGCGCACGTAATTGCTCCCACATTCGATCGTCGCAAATGGTGATCGAACTTGACTTCATCTCTTAGTAAGGAATCACTATTAGTATTATGCCATTCTTTTCCAACGATCGCTTACCGATCGGATACGAGTTTTCCACGTTTCAAGAATTATTTTTATTATTACATCGATACACACTCACACCGATATATAGTTACGAACGACACTTGAAATGGCACGCGATCGGTCTCACCCTGGAATTATTCAGACGTCACAACGAAGATTCGTCACGACAATTGAGCGGCCAACACGGATCGCACGTCGATAAGCACTTCAGACAGTCACGTAACGTACTGCTGTCGTGGTTAGTTTATATTTTAGGAAAGCTAGATCGTACCGATTTGGAATTTGAAATAGGATTGTGCGATATCGTTTGTTACGAAATTAGTAACATAAAGGTGGACAGAACGTTAATCGATGCAACGTCGTTGGGACCGCAAACGCTTCCAATCAGTCGCTTGCGTGTAATAACACCGTCGTCGATGGTGATGTCTGAGATGAAGGAAGATCTGTTAAAGCCCGTACCACTTAACCAATCTTTCCGTAAAATTGAAAGAAAACCACCGAAAGCCGGTAAATTATCGACGACGGAAAATGTAGGACTGGAAGAACGGCGGAAAGGTTTCGATACACAAAAAGAAATTAAATACGTCAGACTTTTTCTGGCATACTTATCGAAGGACGAACAGTTAACACAATTCAAAGAGGCAATTCAAGATTGTCACAAGATATTGAGCTATCGAAATATATTTAATATTTCGTTTCCGCTGTCGGACAAACACATCGATCAACTTTTATTGCAGGCATCTAAATCAATATCAAATCTGACAAACCAATACATCGAACTAAGCTAACAGAACGACTAGAAGATTCAAGAGAAAATCGGAACGAAACAAGTTTTTTTATTTAGGCTGTAATTTTTGTTTGCGAAATAAAACTTTTTCTGAACGTAACTCTCGTTTGATAAATGAAATTGTAAATAGAAACGGATAATTGTCGACGTATCACTCGCTCCCATGTGTCCGAACGTAACTTTGGTTCGAAAAATGAAACTGTAGTCAACGTTTTGATGAGCAGAATTTGTCGATCAAACTTTCTCGGCCTGGGATCTCTGTCGTCGAACGAACCTCCAAACTTATAAGTTCCTCGTCATGCGTACTAGCGTCATCTTGAAACAGTTTTGTCTCGAATGAAATTTGTTGAAACGAAATCTCACCGGTGGATTTCGTCGAGCTGTAAGATCTTCGAACGTGAATCTCGTTCGAGAAATGAAATCGTAAAATATTTTCTGATGAACAAACTTTGTCCACCTAGAATCTCTCGTCGAACGAATCTCCAAACTTACAAGTTCCTCGTCATGCGCACTAGCTCTGTCGAGAAACAGTTTCGTCGCGAGTAAAATTTGTTGGAACGAAATCCATCGGCGGATTTCTTCGAGCTGCAAAACTTCTACAGCAGCGTTGACTTATAGTCACGTGACGTATGCGTGACGTATCACGGGGGCAACGAAAATTGTGGAACGCAACATCCAGCTCTCGCGAGAAGCTAGCGCCAAGTCTAGACAGTCAAGGGGGCTCCACGTACCCCCATAGCACCCCTGCACCCCTATATATATAATATATATATATATTATATATATAACCTCCGCGACGGCCTGCTCCTTCTTACTACTACGTTGTTCTTACTCTGGTCAAGGAGGTTTAGGATCGCGGGCGAGAAGCTTGCTGATTATATAGTTAATTTAGGGTCAGCTGAGTGAATACTCGATTCTCATTGGACTAGAGCCAATTGACGTCACGAAAATCCTAAAATCTACTGATTTCTGACGAAAATCACGGTAGAAGGGGTAAAATTTTGATCAGATTCAATTCAGAGTTCCGATAGTCAAGTCGATTGAGGTTAGATTGTACGATATTAAACCCACCCCATCCACAGATTTAGTAATTTCATGATATTCATCAGACATCTATGGTAGGTTCTACACTATATACGTGGCAGTTCAAAGGAACTCCAATAGATGGCGCTCGTACACTCACTGCTACAAATTGATACAACATACCAATAGATAGCGCTCACCAAATTACCATAGTCAGCCCGTATAAAATGTTCGATATATGGCGGCACTTGGATGGTTATTGGAACGAATTTGTATGGTAACAGATTCGAAATTGTCAGTGAAAAATAAGAAAAATATTAACAAATCAATTTATTAATTCAAATGCGTTGAGTCAAATATCTTTTCTTGATGTTGTCGTTTCGCCGCAGGAACTGTTCAACCTTGTCCATGAGCCGTATGTATACCAGACGAATATGCGTACACATACAGGTTTCTGGGCCAGACTTAGACGATCAACCGCATTACATTTCGGTAGATGTTTCTGAATTTCATGGTCCAACCGAAATCATCTCACTAAGTCGCGAGTCACCAAAAAATAGTTTGAGGTTCACATGTGCATTTCCTTCTATCGTTGAATCTATTTTTAGATGTATCGGAACTTGTCCTCGTAATATGTACGCGGTCAGTCCGAGATAGAGAGGGTAACAACGCATATATAAGCGGAACAGTTGCCAATTAAATTCATTCGACAAGTTCTAATACAGCGATTCTTTCCAAAATATGGAACGTGCCGGTGTAATTCAATTGTTAGAAACGTTGGTGTGTTTGATTAACGTGGGATGGCATTTGTCGGTGACGAATCGTGAGGCGGTATGGGACCTGCTGAAATCCATACGAAAAATGGTGATATACCCCGTATTCAGTTTCGCAGAAATGGCAGAAATGGAACAGATGTTTGAAGAATTGGAAAGGTTAATATCGTCGTCTCCATCGTCGTCATCGTCGTCTTCGTCGCCAGTTCTATCAAGTCTCGATTCGAAACCCGGCCCTGATAATTCGTTGAAGTTGAACGTTTTCATCAATTTAAAATTTTTACATGTTTCGGGGGGAGCGAAGCATATTTTATCGTCCGGGATGTGTACGACGGACAAGGATTTCGAATCGAGCGGAAATCCGTACGACGTGAAGAACAAAAGTTCGCTCAGCGATACGTCGCACTTGATGGACCTGATCGTTAAATTACCCGACGCCGTTAGAGCCGTGGCGAGATTAGCGTTGGAAAAATCGATACGGGCGAGTGCCGTTCAATCGAATTCGCCGCAGGATATGTTGCAGACGCTATACCGTTGGCATGCTAGACCGAGGAAAATCGAATTTATATCCTACAACGACGATACGCACATGTGTTATCTGCATCTCGTGTCTACGTCGGACGAGCCGACTACTTGTTGCGAATCGTGTAATAGACCGTTCGATTTGAACGTCGAGGATGCCTTTCGTACCGAGAACTATCGGTGGGTGTGTGGCGACACAGATAAACATTCATCGAATACAGATCGCGTCGTACAAATTTATCGCCCCGCGTGGTCCGTATTGAAAGTTTTTAAAATGGGAAGTAAAATACGGGCTACTCTTGTGCGTTCCAATACGGAGATAATACGGAATGTCGATCTGGATGCGAAGGGAGCCTTTGCTGAAATGGTGGACAACGAAATGATCTCGTTGACACGAATTCACGATTTCTTTGGGTGTTCGTTCGCGGGGTGTGAATCGCGATGGACGACGGCAACGGCTCTGAGTAGTGCACACAACACGATGTGCGTGTTTCGTTCCATCGCGAAAATCGTCAACGCGCGTTCTACAATTTCCACGTGTTAGTGATCGATTCGACGGTTTGTGTGCATAAGCGATGGCGAGAAGGACGAGATCAGTGGATTCGCATAACGAGGCTGGCGACGTTTTACAATACAAAATAGCGAAAGACATACATTCCGGACAAGGCGGAAGGGATATTCGTCGGATCATCCACAATTTTTTTTTCTATTTTATTGGCCTCAATAAAAGTAGCCATTCAACTAAGATTTTAACTTTATTTTAGTTATAATATACCTACTCTAGCTAGCCTAGAACGAGTGTTTCTTGATAAGCGTGTTACTCCCAAATAAACAAAATGAAAAAACAGGGATATATTGTCTTCTGTTTTCCAAGAGAAAATAAATATTCGAATCTATTTCTTATGCTCTACACTGCTCCCCTTCCTGTTATCCTCTGTTGGAACTGGTATCCAAAATTAATTGTGGTCGGAACCATATTCAAAATATACAGGTCTGCCGGAGCCTCTATTCTATCATTTCTCGCACTCCAGGTGACGTCACATAGCTCGACCAATCAGCTTGCACTCGAATTTTAAAAAAGTAGAAGGGAGGCTCCGACAGACCTGTATACTCTGACTATGGTCGGAACTGCTATGACGTTCATAGTCAACGATAAAAACGTCCTCGAAATTCTAATGTTCTTCGCTGCGACGAAATAGCGACCGATGTGTCAGAATTCGACGAAACCTATGTTCCCGATAAGGCGGACGGGATATTCGTCGGAGTATCTACCCTTTTGTTCCTCGACCTCTATGATGCCGAAGAATAAAATTTGAATTTATTTTTTGTATTTTATTTTTCCCGTTCTCCTTGACACTAAACCCATTTGCAACCGACGTGACTGTTATGAAATACGAATTTCACCCTTGTATCGGAACGACGTACTACGAGGTTTCTGTGAGATTTTCCAGCAATCGATTCTTTCACTATTAATAACTCCCTTTCATATTTTCCGCAAAATCGAATTGCGCATCGGGAAGAACGACGAATAAACGTTTTATGATAAACGGACGTCGACTTCCGATACAAAACACTAGTCTAAAGGAACGAACGGCAACGCGGTCGTATTTTATGGCGTACTTCGAATCGTTCAAATAGAGTTTCATATCGTTCATGGGGACGATTGTGCGATTATTTTCCATATGATAGCGTAATATCGCTCGCACAACAACGATATCGTTTACCTGGAAAATTTGAACATTCATTTGCTTGTTGTTTGCAAAAGAAGAGAAACGCCACTTGAAATCGTATAGATTTTTTTCGTCGACCCAATCTACGTATCTTTCACATTCGAACAAATGAATTTCTTTAGTGAATCGCGACTGTAAAATTGGAACTAGCAAACTTTCGATAGCACAAGAAATCATTCGTACGGTATGATTACGTTTCAACATCGACAAATGTACGCTACAATCGAAAGATAGTAACGTATTGGAAAATAATCGGCCGCGGTTGTTACGACAATGTCGTATATTCGATTTAGTTACAGGAACGATTCCATCACCACCGTATGGCGAATAAATAATCGTTCCATCAGAACGAATAGTTTCGATCGATGGATATCCCGATACATTGAGAAATAGATATCGAGTACTCGAAGGTCGTTTACAATAATCCAGTGATTTTCTAACTGTGAACGCGTTGCGAACGTGACGTTCTATCAGGCTGGGAAATCGACTCATTAAAACTTCGATAACGTTTTCATCGTTACCGTTATCATCATCATCATCATCATCATCATCATCACCACCACTATCATCGTTATTATTATTATTATTCCGGCCACGATCGATTTTGTTCAAGAGTTCTCCGAACGGCAGTAGTTCATATATGGAATTGTAAGATTTTACGATGCGTTGTGATGTTCGGCGAGAGAGGAACGATAGATATTTCTCGCCAATTAGATATAACAAAGCGTCTAATGTTCCGCCGTGAGGTGTCGCAACACATATTACAAGGCGGGGAATCGTACTGTCTGCTGTCCTTCGATTCCGATCCAAAATACATTCTGTATAATATCTAGCGATCAGCCCCCCGAAACTATGTCCTAATAGGACGAACCGACTCGTCGTGTCACGCGCTAATAGTTCGTCGATAAATCGGCTTAGACGTTGCGCTCCTATCACAACAGACCGTCTCCAATCGTAGGCGAACGTGACTATTCTAAAATGCGGACTTATTCGATTCAATCGTTCACGTAATTTAACAAGAAAGCGTCCATAAATATCGACATCGAATACGGTGAACATCTTTATGCTTTCGATTATTTCGACAATTACGTCTTCGTCGTCGTCGTCGTCATTTTCTGCAAGTTCCAATGATTGTTCTTCCTTTTCGGAAAGATAGGTGACGTTACCGTTCGCAAACATATCGAATATCGGTTTATATGTAAAGCATTTTGGTGGCCATATTCGAACACCATTTTTCTCGATCGAACTACCTTTGAGTCCGGGTATGAATATCACGACCAGCATCTCTTACAGTGTGTGTGTCGTGAGTTTATAGGAAAAAGCGATCGATAACATGTTGTGAGGCAGATAAATAATAATACACTTTATATTACGAATAATTTTATTTTTTTTTTCTCTCGCATACAAGTTTTAATATAGTTCGAATCTGTTGTATATCGATCGAATATTCGGGAGGTGGTTTCGATGGCATCTGCGGTAGTATAGATGGGGCCGGTGGATCGATACATCCGAAAGGAGGAATTCACGAAACTTTCGTATAAATTCAGAACGTGCTGACTATCTCTGGGATATAGCCGACCCGACGGATTATTAATGTTATATTTACCTCGCAAGTTCAGCGCTAACGGCAGAGTATTTGCGACGTAAGCGGTTTTTTGTAATTCGTCGAATCTCATCGGCGTCTGCGATAACGACGGTACGTTGTCGGTTATGAAATACGGTACGCGACCCGCGATACCGTATACTTTGTTGTTTCTTTTGATGGTACACGGAAAGTTTTGTTGCATTTGTAACAATTGACCGCTGGCACACCGTGAAATTAACGAACAATTATTAGCTACCACGTTGATGTTGTCGCCCGGCTTATCGTCGGGTCCTTCGACCGTTCGATAGCGCTTCAGATCGGTACGGGTCGTGGCCAGACCTTTTTGTCCGAAGGAATTTACCAATTTGACGCCGTCGAACGATTTGGATTTCAAAACGACCGTCAATTCCAATCGTCGACGTCTCTCACGTCTAGGCGAGTTACACGTAGTCGCCGCCGTCGTCGTCGTCGTCGTCGTCGTTTTATTAGAAACCGACGGATCGAACGAAAACGATTGTAGGGAAACGTGACGGAAAGCCTCGTGCAACGGCTGACCTCTCGTTTCACATTCACGTACCGCCTGTATTAACGCCTCGTCGGCGATCGTCACATAGAACACGTATAAATTTGATATTTTATGAACGATAACATTTTTGAATACGGGAAACGTTATATCGTTCTCCGAGTAAACGGTAGCCATGAGAAATAGTACGGTCAAAGCGTTACCTCGTTTGTCGCGCGTCGATACGTTCACCGATCGTGCGATCGACGGCAAATTAACGACGAAATATCCATCTCGTGGCTCGTCCAACATAACGGCATACGAAAACACGCACCACAAATGTAGGTCCAAGTCGCGATCCAACACGTAAGCGTCCTCCACGTTCAAGCCGTCGACGTCACCAAAGGCGGAATTCAAAAAGTACATATTGCTGGCCGCCGCCGGTCTATGTACACGAGGCGCATTATCGAAGGAACGTTTGATGAGATCGAATCGATCGAAATGTCTGCGGTTGCGCGACAGTTCGTCCCGTTCGAACGCTTCGGGATCCACGTAGATTTGGAAATTCCTATTTACCAATTTAGCCAGAGAAATGTACGCTTTATTGGGTAGCGACGATTTGTAGGCACACACCGAAACGACTCTTTTCGGTGGTAACGTGAAGGCGGCCTTGTGATTGACGTATTCCGCGAGACTCGAACAAGGTAATACGTGGGCTCCGGACGGACTACCGTCGCCGCCGCCACACTCGTCGTCGAACGAATCGCAAAGAAACGAATTGGTAGTCTCTACTAATTTCTCGTATTTCGCGATATCGTTCGAAGTGACGGCGGCGCCGACAACGTTTCCGTCGTAAATTACGTATTTATAGAACGCTTCCAATTCCGAGCGAGATAGGAATACGTCGTCGCATCCGAATCGTCGGAGAACGCTAAATTTTCGGAAAGGAATACCCGCCACCACGTTGATACATAGGAACCGAGCATCTTCGTCGATACGTAATAGAATTTCAGCAAATTTGTGTACGGACTTTAATCGTTTCACGATTTCGCGATACAACGAAGACCGTCGTTGTCGTTCCTCGTGCGAAATTCCCGATACGTCGGCCCGTGCGAACGTTACGGCATACTTCGTCACGATATTATTAATCACGACGATCGTAGTAGCATCACTTCGACCATCGCGTTTGTCGTCGCCATTCGTCCTTCCCTTTTCGATACCGTTCGTGTATACGAAAAACGGCGACGGTGGACGGTCGCGGTTCGAAAGCTTCGACGATTCTCTGCCCATATAATCTAATATTCGCGCACCGATACGATCTTCGCAACCGAACGAAATTTCGACGGATTTATCGAATAGCATATTTTTGCCGGCCGTACTGATATTACCGATGCCTTGCGAACATATGTAGCCTATGATATCGTTCGGTACGTTTTTAGCCGACAACGAGTACACGTGCGTGGCACGGAGCTTTTGGCAAGTCATCTGGAGTTCCTGAAGAATGTGCAATTGCGAATGGATGGGTTGTACGAACAACGAATGATATTGGTCTTGTCGTCGATCCGCTTTGAATATAATTCCATTTTTGTACTCTGCCGATCCCATCTTTTTCGTATCCATCTTTTTCGCACCACCATCACCACCACCACTACCACAACCGCCGTTTTTCGAGCTGTTGTTGTTCCGTAAATTGCGATCGGTGTCGAGGTCGACGCGTGCGTTATCGTCGTTCCTTTCTCCGCACGAAAGATTATCCGCGACCGCGTTCGTCGTCACGTCGACGGCGGTGCTTCGTTTTCTTTTTCGCGACGTTCGATGTGCCGCCACGAACATGCCATCCGACGACGCTTTTATCGGAATTTGAGAATATCTGTCGTTCATATTGATCATCATCATGCGTTTATTGTAATGTTTGTTGTGTTCGCTCTTCGATTGTTCGTATTTTAGCGTGTGCGAAATACCCCAAAAGGTTAAACCTCTGAGAATGACGTCCCTGCAAGAAGCCATAACCGTTCCATCGAATACGTCCAATTTGTCCAGACATATTTGTACGGATTGCGCGTAACAAATGTATCGTTTATTCTTGTGACTGTCTATCGGTCGCGAATGTTGTCTAATTTGTTTCATGTAGGCGATTTGCGAATCGACGTCGGGATGAATATGATCGTGCCAAGAGCTAGGCGTACAACGATCGTAGTACAACGATAGCGTGGTAGCGTCCACTTTCGAAATAGTGTCACCGTCTCTGTTTTTACACATCAAGACTTCGTCGTCGTCTTTATCGTCGTCGTCGTCGTCGTCGTTACCGTTGAACTTATTCAACTTGCCCAAGTGGAATTTGTGACCTCTGTTGAAATCCGTATCGTACATGTAGAAAGTGCTCTCCTTTTGTATACCGACTTCGTGACAAATCATATTATTATTCACTTCTCGAAATACGGAATATTGTAAGCTTCCGTTCGACAGGAACGATCCGCGTAATATGCGATGTTTGTAACGATCGATTAATCCCGTTCGTGATAGGATATCGTGTTTATCGTTGTTTTCGTTCGTGCGTAAATCCGTCTTCTTCAAAAAACATCTCAACCGTTCGAATATGTATTCTTCGACTTTGGATCCGATCATAATCAGATGAATGTCACATTGATGTTGTAGCGAACGGTCCGTTTTCGTACAGTCGTCGTTGGCGTCATCTTCGATACGTCGTCCGTCTTGCATACACGCGGTATAAGAAATACCACGTTTGGCGAGCTGAGACAATATATCGCGATCGTCGGTGATCTTCTTCACACATTCCACGTCATCTTTCGTATTGGCCGATTCGTTTATATAGTCACGACGTATGCTGCGGGCATCAGTATTACGCGTGGTTCCGTCCGAACCGGATGCTGTCTCGTTGTCTCGTCTTGTAACAATTTTCTGGATTAAGGAAAATATCGTCGACGATCGACATATCGTAATATGAAACGGACCGCGTGATCTTTTACGCGGACAATCGTAAAACAGATAGTTGTAAATGTTCATTTGACTGGACGGCTGTGCCGACGACATCTAGTTATCACCACGTTCGGTCGAAATTGTACCGCGCGAAGTATCCTCGCCGGACGATAAAACGAAGAAGCTGTCACGGTCACCGTACGTGGTACACTGTGTCTATCGCGAAAAGGTACTTATCGTCCGAGTGCGTATGGGCAGATGTGTGCGATGTCGACCGATGTGTACCCGAAGAAAGACGACAACGACGAAGAGACAATTTCCGATGAAGATTACGATACTTGGAATATAGACGATATCGATCGTCAGCAAATCGACCATTCGACGTTGCACTACATGTTAGATGTTTCGTTAGATAGCAATTACAACACCAAGAAGAACACGTTCGATATCAAATTTATCGATGGGGAATTAAAGTTAAAACGCTTGACGTTGGCCGCGGTCAACGTGCCGATTTACGTGATGATAAGTAGCGAATGCGTCACAGATAAAGTACGATGCTCCGCACGCGGTGGGATCGCGGACTGCGATAAGGATAAGGATGACGACGACGACGACGACGACGACAACGATGACGACGGCTTGTCACCTTTCGATATCGTTCGCATTAAATGTGCTCGCTTGGAGAAAATTCTACGTAACCTTTTTCGTCCGTTCAAATGTTCGTTGAAAAATACGGGATTGTCGATGCACGCGTTGAATTCCTCCTTGTACGAATTGCTGATCAGACATAAGCCTCATTATCGACACGGAATTTTGTTCAGGCTAGATATTCTCGCTAGTTTGGCAGATGACGGTGGCGACGGCGACCCCTCCGCATCGAAAAAACCGTTCGACGGTGGAAAAACGTCTCGGAGTAAATTAGACGCGGACAACGAAGATCGTATCAAATACAGACCGTCGACGTTGCCTGAGCGTTCTCGGGTGCTAAAATTCTTGTTGGAAAACGCCATGACGCACGCCGACCTATATGCGATATCTTCGTTGAACGAGGACCCGCGGCAAGTGTTCCGATATAATTTGCTAACGAACATGATCGAAGATTATAACGATGGCGGATTGCCCATCGTCGAATACGAATTTCACCGCATGGACAACGCGTTACCCGTGCATGCCATAACGGAATCCATCATATCTAGATCGCCGCATTTCTGGGCTTATTGGACTCACAACGGATACATATTCAAGAACTGTCAGGCCGACGACGTGAATTCGCAGCGACGACGAGCGCTATGTCAAAAGAACGAACTTTGTCAACCGCTCTTACATTTGCCCACGTGTGTCGTACGAATAGACGGAGGACGAGCCGGTGGACACGGGAAATATTTGTCACCGATCGACACTATATGTGTTTTGAGTTTGGTTCCGAAAATTGTCGAAACGACGGCTGCGACCGTCACGACGTCAAGTCACCCTCGTCGCAAACATAATAGTTATTTCGTGTACGTTTATAGTCGTAAACCGCCGGGCGCCGAATGCGATGACGGCGACGACGACGACGACGACGATACCAGCGAGTTTTATAAACGAACGTTGTGCAATCTCGTGGAGAAGTTATACGGAAAAAATAGTAGAAGATGCGGTGACGTGTCGGACGTGTGTATCGAATTTCTACGTTTCGATTCGGAATCAATAATGCTCACGAAATTCGTCGCGGAAATGTCCAAAATATGTTTGATCCCGTCGGACGTGACGTTGCACACTCTCGTCGGATACGATATGTATCGGACGGTATGGCTACCGATAATGGGTAGACTGATGGATTTAAAATTGTTCGACGTTATGGGCGAGTTTATATCGATGAACGTGTTTAGCGGACAGCCGTCGTTCGATTCGAACTCGATGACGTTCGACTTGAACGTGTCGTTGCCCATGTTATTGCCAACACATTTCGATCGCACCGTCGATATGGTACGATTCGATTCGGAACGTTTGTTACGCGACGTACGCTATCCGAAAGAGGCTGCCGAGGAATACAGAAAAATCTTCCGCAAACGCCATAGCGAAAAATCGATAGAGTCTACTGCCGTCGAGAACGGTTGGATCGATTTAATCAAAACCGTTTTCGAAGTGACCGTTTTAGAATATATCTGGAGCGATTTCGACGTTCGTAAATTCATGTTGTTCGTCTCGGAATTGTTGAATACGTCGATCGGAGACGTGTTTGGATATTCCGTCGACGGGAATTACGACGGAGCGTTGTTGTCGTCGTCGTCGGCGTCGTCGTATAAAACGTGTCGTGCGTTTCGAAATCGAATCGTGAGACACTTACAAAATTTCGTACATTACGAATGTCTGCGATACGGACGATACGAATCGAAGAGTTTCCTATCGAACATTATCGATAATTATCGCGGTAACGTATTTTCGAGTGTGCCGTGTTCGTTGTCTGCGTCGTCGAAAAATAGGAATGTCGATGCTGCTGCTGCTGCTGCTGCTGCTGCTGCTGCTGCTGCTGCTGCTGCTACCACAACAACTAGACGGTATCGATTCGACGAGTTAACCAAGACATATAACAAGTGTGCGAAACAAAAGGGAGAAATTATGGATGTTTTTCTGGCCGAGCAACGATTGTGTACTCCACCCGTGTGGAATAGGAAAAATTCACCGATACGAGGTTTGCGCACCTTGCATTTCGGTCGACAAGGATTGTGGACGGACGGAGACGGAAAGTATACCTATATAGAGATGAATTTCACCAGCGCGTACGGTTCGATCGGAAGCGTTTATAACGTATCTTTCGAAAATACGGCCGTCCTACCGGTCCAGTGGTTATTGACGAGCCTCGGTTTACGAGAAATACCCGACGGTCTCGATAATAACGGTGCCGACGATGTCCGATCGAACGATCCTTTCGCGGGCGTCGCGCGTAGATACGGTCGATGTGAAAATTCCGACCAACACTGTCACTATCTATTCGACATGATGTTCGTATCGAACGCGAAACGAGATCGGTATATGGTGAATAGTAAATATTTTCGTTTGTTCTATTACGATAGCGATAACTTGTCGGAAGACAGTAAGAACGATACGAAATCGGAATTTATTAATTTGTTGCGTCGCGCTCGTACCCTAATATCGAAAGACGATGAAGACGACGACGACGACGACGACGATGACGACGTACAAATATCCGGATTCGAAATTACACGCTTGAAACAAATACTGTCCGTGGGAAATCCGTCGAAGAATCGTATTATCGTCATTTACGATGGTGCCGATACGTGTTCGACGTTGAACCTGTTATTCTCCAAGTTGATCGCCGAACGAAGATCGTTGGCGACACGATACCAATACGACGATACGGTCGTGGATATAGATGACGATAACGACGATAACAGCGTCGAGGGTAATGATGACGAACAAAGGACATCGTACAACGGAACCCGACGAAATATCATCGATGAAAAAGTAATCGAGAAGATGATTATGCAAGGGAAAAGAAACGTACTGAAATTGACCACGAACATGCTATATGGGCTGACGAATAAAGAAAACTCGTGCGTATACTCGCCGTCGGTGGCTCTAACTATAACGATTCTATGTAAAATGTTAATTACCGTGTTGGTGGCGATCATCGAAAACTTGTGTCGACCAGATGTCGCGGCCGCGTTGTACGTCAACATCGATACCGTCATATGTCGCATTCCTAGAACGACGGAACCTCGCGTGAGAAGTCTTCTACAAACGACGTTCGACAAGTTCATATATGGTCGCGACCGTCCGCTAAACGACGACGACGACGACGACGACGATCGAAAGCAGAACGCTAAAATAGAACTTCGCACGGTGGCCGTTTACGACGCCATAATGATCGTCAATACTTCATCTCACGTGACCTTTTCAAACATCAAAAACAGAAGGCAGCAGCAGCAGGAGTTCACGCGAGACAAACGATCGCCGGTAAATTCCAACGATCTGTATAGAATTGACATCAAGTGTGGTTGCATCGTTACCAGTCAGTACGATTGTAACGATTTCGACGCTGACCACGATACCGATAATCGTCGTGACGGATTCGATTCGTCTCATGCTAACCCCGAGTATATTCCACACGCTATATTACGAGTATTTACTTTCATATGTGATTGGGTGTACTTTTCCGAGCGAGATTATGATAACAAGGCAATCAAAAACATCGAACCGATTCTACGTGAATTACTAAAGAAAATCTACGCGTATTTATTCTCGCTCCCAGAACAAGAACAATTCGTCGTGGTTGCTCAACGTTGTAACACCTACGATGGACTCACAGACGACGAAAACGTACCGTCGAAAAACGATAGGTCGTTCGTAGATATCGGCTGTGATAGAATAGTTAAGGACGCAGCACATGATCTGTTCGTAAACGATGATACTGCGGCAGCATCTAGCAGCGAATTTGTCTACATGTGGCCGATATTGATTTTACAGACAGATTCTCCTACGAATCGCGATGGGGCAGCTAGGAACAACACCGCTCACGCCGCTGCCAACAATCCGCAATTGGCTGGCGAATTTGTAAAATTCGACTTCGAGAAGATAGGTTCACGTAACAACAAACTGACCAACAACATATCCACAACGGTCACCGAAGAAAACGTTACCGTTAATTATTATTTCTTTCTCAAAATGTACCGAAAATTCATATATCAAATTTTTTGTCAATCGAATATCGTTCACAAATATATGACTACCAAAGGTAATAATTCCGAACGACGTTCGTTCAGTCGTATCTTCGACACTCTGTTGTTGCATACATTTATTGATGCATGTTTTATACACAAACAAAATAAAGAGTAATAAAATGATTTAAAAATATTTTATTTCACTTTTCACACCATATCCACTACCTCTAACGCCAATGTGATTGGACTGTCATGTTTGCGATAGAATATCAAAAAGCAATGTTCCTCGTCATGCGCGCTAGCTCCATCGAGAAACAGTTTTGTCTCGAATGAAATTTGTTGAAACGAAATCTCACCGGTGGATTTCTTCGAGCTGCAAAATCTTTGAACGTGAATCTCGTTCGAGAAATGAAATCGTAAAATATTTTCTGATGAACAAACTTTGTCCGCCTAGAATCTCTCGTCGAACGATTGGTTGTTGAAACGAAATTCCACCGGTGAATTTCTTAGAGCTACAAAAAGTTTGAACGCAACTTCCGTTCTAGGAATGAAACAGTTTTGTCTCGAATGAAATTTGTTGAAACGAAATCTCATCGGTGGATTTCTCCGAGCTGCAAAATCTTGGAACGTGAATCTCGTTCGAAAAATGAAACCGTAAAATATTTTCTGATGAATAAACTTTGTCCGCGTAGAATTTCTCGTCGAACAAATTTCCAAACTCACAAGTTCCTCGTCATGCGCACTAGCTCCATCGAGAAACAGTTTTGTCTCGAATGAAATTTGTTGAAACGAAATCTCATCGGTGGATTTCTCCGAGCTGCAAAATCTTGGAACGTGAATCTCGTTCGAAAAATGAAATCGTAAAATATTTTCTGATGAATAAACTTTGTCCGCGTAGAATTTCTCGTCGAACAAATTTCCAAACTCACAAGTTCCTCGTCATGCGCACTAGCTCCATCGAGAAACAGTTTTGTCTCGAATGAAATTTGTTGAAACGAAATCTCACCGGTGGATTTCTTCGAGCTGCAAAATCTTTGAACGTGAATCTCGTTCGAGAAATGAAATCGTAAAATATTTTCTGATGAACCAACGTTGTCCGCCTAGAATTTCTCGTCGAACGAATCTCCAAACTTATAAGTTCCTCGTCATGCGTACTAGCATCATCGAGAAACAGTTTTGTCTCGAATGAAATTTATGAAACGAAATCTCACCGGTGGATTTCTTCGAGCTGTAAAATCTTCGAACGTGAATCTCGTTCGAGAAATGAAATCGTAAAATATTTTCTGATGAACCAACGTTGTCCGCCTAGAATTTCTCGTCGAACGAATCTCCAAACTTACAAGTTCCTCGTCATGCGCACTAGCTCTGTCGAGAAACAGTTTCGTCGCGAGTAAAATTTGTTGGAACGAAATCCATCGGCGGATTTCTTCGAGCTGCAAAAACATTTGCAGTTATGACTCGTCATCACGTGACGTAGACGTGACGTATCACGGGGGCAACGAAAATTGTGGAAAGCAACTTTCAGTTCTCGCGAGAAGCTAGCGCCAAGTCTAGACAGTCAAGGGGGCTCCACGTACCCCCATAGCACCCCTGCACCCCTATATATATAATATATATATATATATATTATATATATAACCTCCGCGACGGCCTGCTCCTTCTTACTACTACGTTGTTCTTACTCTGGTCAAGGAGGTTTAGGATCGCGGGCGAGAAGCTTGCTGATTATATAGTTAATTTGGGGTCAGCTGAGTGAATACTCGATTCTCATTGGACTAGAGCCAATTGACGTCACGAAAATCCTAAAATCTACTGATTTCTGACGAAAATCACGGTAGAAGGGGTAAAATTTTGATCAGATTCAATTCAGAGTTCTGAGAGCGAAGTCGATTGAGGTTAGATTGTACAATATCAAACCCACCCCATCCACAGATGTAGTAATTTCATGAAATACATAGGACATCTATGGTAGATTTGATACTGTACACGTTGATTGGAAGTTCAAGGGAATTCTACCAGATGGCGTTTATCCGCTAACTGTAATAAATTGATGCAACATATCAATAGATGGCGCTCACTCACTAACTGTAATAAATTGATACAACATATCAATAGATGGCGCTCACTCACTAACTGTAATAAATTGATGCAACATATCAGTAGATGGCGCTCACCAAGTTGCCACACCGGAATTATATTACATGTCGAAAGATTGCACTCTTCACGTTACTCCGAAAGAATTGCATTACATTTCGGTATATATCTCCGAATGCTATTTTCGATTCGAAATCATTCCACTGAGTCGCAGTTCATCGAAAAATAGCGTGCGACTCACATGCTTGGTTCCTTGTATCGCTGGATCTATCTTCACAATTGTACATATTCTTTGGCGAACAAAAATTTTCAGCTAAATTTTGTTATGGAACAACTTCAAAGATGCAAATTCGTATCTCATGACGGTCACGTTGGTCGTAAATGGTTTAGATCAAGTTTCGATCATTGTAAGAATGGCCAAATATATCTTGCTACTCATTTGCGTCATCATTTTGAGTTTGACGTGTGTAATGTCTACCATATACGTCAAACTACATACTTTTTTCGCTATAGGATGCGATCAATTTCGTAACGCCACGCTGTTCAAGTTACGAACGTCGTACATTTCGTCTCGGAACACTAACGAAAACGATATTATATTTTCCGATTGTGCCGCCTGCACATTGGATAATTTGTCTTCCCTTCGCTCGTATTTCGACACGCAGAGCATGTACGATGATACAGTTACAGATTTTCGTACAGCTCTGAAATTGATGTGGAACATTAAAAGCAGAGGAGTTTTTTACGTATAGTCTACTATCGGGAAGAGAAAAAATATATAATAGTAAATATTATTTATTTTATATTCGTATTTCAACAAAAAATTAAATTTTCCGGGTTATTCTCGATGTGCCCCAACGCAACTGCCGCACTCAGGAGATGTTCGGTGGTGGCTCTGCTGGCAACAGCTGGGACTTCTTCGACTCCGATAGCTGCCTGGTGATGGGTGAACTTTTCAAACTCGTCGACGAGAAAATCCATTTCACCCGCTACACGTCTAGCGGTCGCCTCGTGATTAATATTTACGATCGAACTGACCCATGTGTTGTCCGACTGTCTAACGAATTTTATTCTGATCTTCTGCTCGTTCGACATTTTCACTCGATCGCTATTTATTACACAATTCGATTTTACGTATGTTCACGCGATGATTTTCAAACGATATATGACGACTAGCATATCCACAAAATATTTATATAGCAATTCGCTACGTTCGGAGGGGCGCGAGATAGTAATTTGAAACGGAAGAAATTGTATCAGATACGGAACTAGTTTTACATGTATTACTACAATTCGAATCTTCGGTACGACGACATTCAGAAATACATACTCGATCTATATGTAGGACAAGAAAAAGATCCACTAAACAGCGATCGTTTGATCATAATTTCTCCGTGTGTATAATCTTCGAATTCGTTAGATTCTGTCAGTTGTCGAATGGCCCAACGCCACAAACAAATATCGTGACAATCGTTAGCGTGTTTGTATCGAGTGACGAGTTTGAGTTTCCACGTGGGAAAAGACGAATCGGCATATATGTCGATACCGCCGCCGTTCGGTCGCATGTTCTTCCAGCAGATACAACACTTTGAAGATTCGGATTTATTTTGTCCGAGTGAAACATAAAAACAAGAAGAGTATTCTACTTGTAGTTTACTATTGGGAAGAACAAAAAAATGTATAATAGCTGAAATCTTTTATTTTATACGCTAACGAAAAATAAAATTATTGGAATCGTTTTCTATGTGCCCCAACACAACTGCCGCATTTAGTAGATGCTGGGTGGTGGCTCCTTCGACTCCAATAGCTGCCTGGTGTGGATCGGACGAAGTAAACCTCTCGAATTGTTGCACCAAATAGTCCAGTTGATTTGTCACATCCGATATACGTTTAGCGGTCGCCTCGTTGTCGATAGTTACGATGGAACTGACCCACGTGTTGTCTGATTGTCTTCTAAATTTCATACGGAAATGTTGCTCGGTCGACATTTTGTTCGATTACTTTTACTCGATACTATATTACTCGATTTTCTTACCACGACGTTCGAACGATATATGACGGCTGGCATATCCACGAAATATTTATATAGTAATTCGCCACGCTCGGTGGGGCGCGAGATAATGAATTGTGTTCATCTCGAACTGAAGAAATTGTAGCAGATACGGAACTAGTTTTACATGTAGACAATGTTCAGAAATACATATTCGATCTACATATAGGACAAGAAAAAGATCCACTAAACAACGATCGTTTGATCATAATTTCTCCGTGTGTATAATCCTCGAATTCGTTAGATTCTGCCAGTTGTCGAATGGCCCAATGCCACAGACAAATATCGTGACAATCGTTAGCGTGTTTACATTGAGTGACGAGTTTGAGTTTCCACGTGGGAAAAGACGAATCGGCGTAAACGTCGATGCCGCCGCCGTTCGGTCGCATATTTTCCCAGCAGATGCAACACTTTGAAGATTCGGATTTAGCTTGTCCGAACGCTTCGTTGGACTCTCTGTCGCAACGTACGCTCGTTTGAAAGTATGCATATATTGTCGATATTATCGATGAAATCCACGATAAATACATCGTCCGTAATACGTCTTACTGTCGTGAGGGGAATCAACGCAGAAACCAGTAAGCCAGATGGACGTTGGAAACGATCATCGGTATGTCGGGCAAGTGATGTCGCACGTTCGACACGATGGATCGTAATACTTCTTTTATACATTTCGAGTTATAATGTTCGACGAATACGAGCGTGTACAGGCCGTTGTCGATAGAATAATTTGTCGACACGCCGATTACGTTCAACCGGCGTAAAATCGAAAGCTTCGGTAAAAATGGCAATATAACTTCGACGTATACGTTCCTTATGTTATCGTCGTCGTAATCGCGATATCGTGCGGAAAAATCGAACGGTCTCCGATAACAAACGACGTCCACGTCCGAAATCGTGTCCGCAAAAAACGGACAGTATTCTCCGTACGGAGTGTATCGCATAACGGCGGCGTACACGTGATTTCTTTCGAATATTCGCACGTATCTCGGAAATAAACCGTTTCCGGGATCGCGAATAAAAAACGATCTGATTATATAAATTTTATTTACGTGAATACCTCTCAAATAAATGGTTTCCAACTTATCTTCGATCTTTGACAATTTATAGTAATGCGTCGGTGATATCATCCAAAGTCGCGTCTTATCAATTTAAAATTTATGAATCGACGGAGTATCGACGCCGGACGCTCTATCATCTGGTGGTGCGGTCTTGGTCGACGAAGACGATGCTTGTTGTTGTGTTGTCAGCGGCGAATCCAATAGATACGACCGTAACGCATACTTGAGAATATCTTTTATACGTGTACAAAATTGTTTTCGTTTGTAATTGGGCAATTCTACGAATGTCCACATTACGGTCGATATAAAAATACAAATAAACACGATCAACGTGACAACGAACAATTTCGAAATGAGATCCGGAACGAAAAACGACATCGCACAAGCGACCGTTACGCTAACGATAATTTTCAAGGAAGTTATCTCTTTATTCGACATGGGTGCGAATATATATCGATATACATCTCCTATATTATCGAGCGACGACGACAACGACGCGGTCGTTCGTGATTGTTGTTGTTGCGAATCGGAAGATGACGACGACGACGACGGCGACCGACTTTCACCTTCTTGTTTGACGTTCGATGTCGACATTATACTACTTATAATAGTACGGGGTGTTGTGCTGTCGTTGATTCGACCAACGACGAAATCGATCCAAACTTGGGATAAATAAAAAGTTTCCCGTCCGTTTGGATCAGTCAAAGTCTGATCGCCGGTGTGCAGTCTCGTTAATTATCCAACAATGGGCGTTCCTCAAGTGAGAGACCTCTTAAATGCGATGGGTGATGACGTTTACCAAGAATGGAACGTGAATCGGGACTGCAGTTCGAATACGACGAGATGTATTTACATCGATGTTACCGGTATGCTATACGGAACCGTGATATCGGCTATAAGGCAAGAATTGCAAGAGCGACGGGAAAATTACGTTAACGAACCAACGATAGATATCGAAGAAACGATAGACCAATGTCGTTGTATAGACGTGGCAACCGACGTTATACTGAACAAGATATTTCCTATCGTACCTACAGATTTCCTCGATAATGTCACCAAAATCTACATCGCGGCTGACAACGGTGCGCCAATAGCCAAATACAGAACACAGCAAAAACGTCGTCTGAATCGTATAGTCGTACCAAACCGCGTTCGAGATCAAGTATCTGATGAATTTTTCGAATTGATCCGAAGATACGTGAAAGGTAAGGCTGTCGTGAAATACGATCGGCTGGATACTATAGGTGAAGGCGAAATGAAATGCCTCCGTGAAATTTGGTTAGATAACCCCGACCGAGCATACGTCATTGCGAACGACTACGATGTAGTGGTGGGTGCTTTTTGTATGCCTCGAAGACAGATACGTTGTATTTGGCCGAAACCGCCGAAAGAATCTGGCGATTACGATCCTCATTCGAGGCTTATCAATTGGACGTCGGCGGATCCTCTAAAACGCCTGTTGATCGTGTCATTTTTGAACGTGTACGGAAACGATTACGTTCCGGGTTTGGTAACAACGACGGCAAATATTAAAAGAGTTCTCAACGATATAGAGAATTTTTCCATTCCCGACGAAGTATTACTGAATAATCTATGCGACGTGGCCCGCATTCTGTTCGACACGACCGAATCATCATCATCATCATCATCATCATCACCGTCGTCGGTCGAGTGGGTGTTGACTTTGACGTTCGTCATTGCGTACGTTTATTGTTACCTATTGAATTTGCCATTTTTTTGCCCTCAATCTATCAAAAGAGCAAAGTTTTTGGACGTGTGGACTTCGTTCCGAGACGAATTGCGAGAACAGCGCCTATCGAAAGAAAAACCCGACATGTTAGACTTGAACGATTCCAGCGTACACGTTCATCGCAAAAATATCGTAATCATGTGTTTATGGTATCTGTGTTATTGCGTGAATCCCTTCAAACAATGCGGTGGTGGCGACGGTACCACTGGAGACACCGTCGCTACAGTTCACGATAGAAGTAATATGTTTTCCATCCCTATGAAAGAGCCGTTCCGGTACGACGATCCGAGAACCAAAATAACGTTCAATTGTACGGATAAACGGTCGCTCTTCTCGTGTGACTCGAAATGTATATGGAACATTTATGACATAATAAAGGAAATAATGTTGTAAACGATATTTTCATTTCTTTCCCATCTCCGTCGTAGTTATGAATATTTTTTGCGTTGTTTTGATATGTTCATTTCCCTGTTCACATTGGGAGCGTTAATAAAATATGGAACAAATTGGGATTGTTATATCAGCTCTGTTTCTCGTTGTAAATGTACTTGTGATTACCGAATATTCCGGGAGTACGTCGGAATACCGTATATATAAATTAAAGTTCTACCACTCATCCAGTCAGTCGTAATTCATCGTTCAGTTAGTCGAGTCGTGTGTGTGTGTCTAATATCGAAACGTGCAGTATGGGAGTTGATACACTAAAGTATATTTTGGATGCGATCGGCGATTTCGTGTTCGAAGATTGGAACGACAAAATCGATATCGATCCGCTTACGAAAAAATGTCTTTACATCGACATTACCGGTATCCTGCACGACGCGCTGCGATACGCCGTGATACAGAAGAAAGACGAAATCAAACGTCGCTCATACGATGATACGTATCAGAAGCAGTTGGCTCTCAGAAGATGTGAAGAAGAATTGTCGTTCACTGCGATTGCTGTCGGGGTATTTCGACGGAAGGTATTAGCTAATTTACCAATGGGATTTTTACGATATGTTAGGAAAATTTATATTGGTGCCGATAGACGTCCACCGACCGGTAAAATCAGATCGACCCAAACTAGAAAATTCTATAATAAAGTTGTGTCGAACCGAGTGCGGAATCGAATCGAGGATGCGTTTTTTGACGTTGTCAGCCAGTTCAAGGCCGACATGTCGTACGAGTTCGTCGTCCATTACGATCGATCGCAAACGATGGGCGAAAGCGAGTGGAAATGTCTTCGTCAAATTTGGCTGGACAACCCCGACCGAGCGTACGTCGTGGCGAACGAGTACGATGTCGTGGTGGGTGCGTTTGGCATGCCTCATCGAACGATACGTTGTATTTGGTCGGAAGCGAACGACGAACATGACGACGACAAGCGTGCTGCGTCGAAGCTCATCAACTGGACGATGGCGTTCCCGTTACAACGTTTGTTGATGGTATATTATTTGAACTTGCATGGAAATTATTACTGTCCTCCCGTCAATACGATCTACACGTATAGCATGAAAGCAGTGATGGTTGAAATTGGGTCGTTTTCTGTACCGGACGATGAGCTACGGGGACAGTTACGTGACGTGGCCGGAATTATGTTTGGGACCGGTGACGAGTCGTCGTCGGAGTTGTCGCCGCACGACTGGACGATAGCTTTGACGTTCATCGTGGCATATGTGTACTGTTATTTGCTGAACGTTAGAGTATTCGATACTGGGACGAATGCTAACAAAAATATGTTTTTTGATGTTTGGGCCTCGTTTCAAGACGAGCTTTGGTTAGGAAAAACCGAACCGGTGGAAAGTGATTATGCGGTTAAAAACTATATCGATACAAAACAGTTGATAGAAATGAATTTGTGGTATTTGTGCTACAGTGCGACCCCGTTCAAGCGAAAAACTACAAATATGTTTTCGATCCCAATACAAAACCCGTTCAAATACCACGATATTCGAAGCCTGACGATCAGCGAGTACATGACCAACGACAACTTGTTTTCATGTGACACGTCTTGTTTTCGACGAATATATCGGGCTGTTTGTGAACTTTTCTCGTTAAACGATTAACACTTATATTTGTATTATTGCTCTAGATAAAATAATAAAAATTAACTGTTGTAAATAGCATTTTCATTTCCTCCCCATTTCCGTTGTGGTCTAGGATGTTATGGATGATGGTATGACGATGAACATATCAATTTGGATATTCGATCGACGAGAAATTTCGGACCGAAAAATTTTGTTCAGCTTAAGATATTTCACAGTTTTATTTAACCCATTCATTCCCAACGTGACTGTCATGAGATACAAATTTCACTTTTATGCGATTAACGGTTCCATTTCTCGAATCGTTCGATGAGGATCTCGAACGACAAAGTTTGTTCCTCATAAAATATTTCACAATTTAATTCCTCGAACGCGTGCTGAAATAGAAACGATCGGTACGTGCACGCAAAATACGTTCAGAACGAGGAACGACCGAAACGTTACCGCCCACCAATCGGGCGTATAAATAAGGCTGCGACACACACATGTCGATTCAGTTTCAGTCGAGATGCCGTGTAAAACATGTGGTGGATTAGATCACAGTCGCGTTTCTTCGGCCAAATGTGCAAATCGAATATTGAAGCAAAAACATAGATTCAGCACAGTAAATACTTGCACCGAGACGTTCACGATAAAACGCGGTTTTCGTAAGTTTTGCCGAAATCCAGAGTTACGACAGCGAATCGAGGATGACGTTTTGGAAATTTCTCAATTGACCATCGAAGCATCGCTCTACGTCAGTTTTTATTATACGAAATTGTTACATCGAAACGAATTTCCGATCGGACAGTTTTCCATCAGTCACCTACAAGATTTCTACTACCATCTTCAGGGCAAACGACAGAGGAAAGAACGCGTTGCGTTGGACGAAGAATATTTCGCTATGCGGCCAGACAAAATGTTATTATACGACGGCCGATTACGATCCTTTCTCATTAACTCCTGTGTCAAGCAACACGAAACCAATATGAAAAATTGTATCACGGTCCATTTTTACGATCGACTCGTCCGATATTTCTATGAAAAATATAAGGAAAAGTGTGATCGAAAACGCTACGAATGGAAGAAGATAGTTTACGACGAATTGTTCGCCTTCGTTCCACGTCACGTTGCCCACAGCCGAGAAGTTGCAGAATTTCTGGAAGATTTTCGATTCGACTATCACAAAAAATTCACTAATATCGAAAATGACTGGTGGAGTTTGGTACCGATCACTTTCGAGTTGGGACGATGGTTCGAAGAGAGAAAGATGAAGTCCTTTTCGGCGTTTCCTATATTTTCGTCTGGCCGAAAACATTTGCTTTATAACGCTATGGCGTTGAAAGAATTATTGAGTAGTACAAAATTGCTACCGAACAAAACTAACGCTTCCGAGTTCACGAATGAAACTCCAAAATATTGGTGGCAATATTTCGATCTATCTCACTCAGTTTACGGCGAATTCGACGACATAACTATGCAGATCGAGCCCCACAAGCAGCGGACTTCATTTGCCATGAGTTTTTCCACCAACGGAATCGATTGTTCCATCATGATGAATAGATATGGGCGATCTACAATTCAACAACCGCAGAAAAAGAAGCGAAAGAAGACCAACAAACAACCCGAGACTACAGTGGCTAGTTCAAGTTTCACCAAGTATTTGGGAATCGATCCGGGGGTCGTTAATTATATCGGCGCGTGCTATATCGATAAGGAAACTCGAACAGAAACCAATTTCGTGTTAAAATCGGCCACATTCAAGGAACATTTCTGTAGAGAACGTGCTCGACGACGTAAACGGAAAAAAATGTCGAGAAACTTTGAAAAACGTCTGCTTGAATATCGCGAAAGTATAAAAAAAGAGAAAAAATTAATTGTTTCGCCGAAGTGTGGTTCTCATTTCAACTCTCACGTGGAGTACATTCTATACAGACTGAATTTCTTATCGTCCAGTCGCGAAATTTACGCTACGCGGAAATATTCGCGCTTGAACTGGGACTCGTACATTTCACGTCGTAAAGCAGAGGATAAGGTGGTAAATCAGTTATTGCCCGCTAAAGATGATGATGATAATTCCGTGTTGGTTTGTTTTGGAGATGGAACACTGGAGAAAAATTTCAGTTATGGCAGAAATAAAAAACCCGCCGTCGAAATGCTCAAACGAGCGTTTCATCGTCGACGCGATAAATGTCAGATTATATGTGTGGATGAGTATCTGACTACGCAATCTTGCTCGAAATGTTTCGGTAAAATGCCTTTGCCACCCAAAAACACGACCGTAAATAGAGACGATACGAAGCGACGACGACGACGTCACGATCATAGATTTCAAATTTGCCGAAAATGTAAAATCGTTTGGAATCGTGACGTCAATGCTGCGCGTAACATCATTTTGGTTGGTCTCGGATTAATCGATTATCGTTGTAAAACGTCAGATGAATTTGTTCGTTTGACGGAATTTCAAAATTATGTCTTGCATAAGGGTGAAATTCGTATCTCATGACGGTCACGTTGGCCGTTAATGGGACAGAGCGAGCGGAAACTTGTTTTCAAGCACCATTTCGTGTTTCCGATGCGTCCATATGGTGATTTCTGAACTTTTTTAGATTATGAAATAAAAAATTGTTTACATATCGGATTTTTATTCCTTTTCATTATATATTGCACACAATTTATCGATAATAACAGTCACAGGTATTGTATATTGTGTGACGATTTCGTTTCGTTGTGCTTCACAAACGAACGTTACGTTGCCGTAATATTCATCTGGGCTCGTGGCGTGTTCGTTATTGTCGTCGTTGCCGTTCACAAATGTGTTTTTGCAAATACATCGAACGTCGTTTGTGACATACATGCCATGGAGAAAAACGATATAGTCGATGACATACTTGGTTAGATTGGATAGAGTCTGGGCGTAGCGTTCGGGATGATGCTTGTTCGTTTCGAGCAGATAAGCGTATTCTGCCACTTCTTCTACGAACTTGTGATAGAATCTAGGGAATATGTGAACGAGATGTAAGGCGCCATTCGATTTTTTGTACGATTCGATCTGTCGTATACCGTTGTCGAGTATGCGATCGAACAGCTCTTCGAAATAAGTACGAATGAAATCTTTCCACTGGCCCGTGTCGTCTAACATGTCGTCGATATATCGATCGATCTGTTCCTTGATTTTTGTTTTATTGATAACGGTCGGTGCAGTTTTGACTAGAATCACGTCGAACAGATATTTCAATCCGTTCATGAACGTATCGAACGAGACGAAAGTTGATGATGACGACGAGAACGACGACGACGACGACGACGACATACTCTATGTATTCCGACCTCGCGCTCACCCTGTATAGTTTACTTATAAGATATCGTTGAGAAACATGTCGAAAATAACGATGAGAGATAAATCTACATATACATTTATGAATTTTATCACGTCCGCCGATTGGATCGATCGGGCGGAATACGTGTACGGCGACTTCAAGTGGACCATCAGAGAAATCGAAGTACCTATCAATGTTAGCAACGGTCACTTGTCATCGTTATCGTCGTCGTCGTCTGACTTATTCGAATGTACTTCGTACATTAACAAGAAAATTGTCAGATTACCTATACGATTCAATCACGATATAAGCGGATCGAAGCGTAATCATTTCAAACACGTACAAAGTCAATCGATAACTTCCATACCGACATGTATGATGGTGGATAACGACGTGTTTTATATCCCCATCGGGGATACGTGGGTTCAGGTTACGGTAGACGGTGGCATCAAAGCGGTAGTAGTCAGTTTATATAATAATATCGTGAAAGTTGCCGTACAATGTACATTTTACGGAAACGTCGATCTACCGTTCGGTCTGCCATTGTTCAATGCGAGTTTGGATAGGATCATCGGTTTCGTGGGGCGTCGTCTACCGAACGGTCGATATACGATCGATTCCGGTGCCAATATGAAAATCGTCAAACACGTTATATCCGATGTAAATTTCCCCAGTATTTATTTTATCGATTCGTCGTCGTCGTCGTCTTCGCGATGTCCTTCTAACGATAATGGTGTTGGTGGTGGTGGTGGTGGTGGTGTCAGATCTACGAAACGTCTCGTCGTCTATGGCAACGTAATAGCCAAACACGGATTACACGCGGGTAAAATTCGTGAGCTGGAACGTCAACAGACGAATTCGTTCGCCAACGTATGCCGACGTATCAACATAATACAAAAAGATGACGGCGTCGTAGTTACCGCGACGAACGGAAACGACGCCGATAGCGAAGAATTGGATTCGTTCACGTTGTGCAATACGCGTTTATGTAAATATTACGTACTACCACCGCCCGACGATGTTCTGACCGATAACGTCGCCGGTGACGGGGCAAAAAAAAAGTCGTCCAAAAAGTAAGAGCCGCGATATAGGATGTTATCGCAAATCGACGTTAACGACTTCGACGACAAAGTCTACGCCGACGTCGGACCCGTTACGTCTCCCGATACCGTCGCGCGAAATTCTCATATAGAATTGCCACCTCTGTCTATAACAGCAGCAGCAGCAGCAGCAGCAGCAACATCTTTCGCGGAGAACGACGTTTCATTATTTGTCGAGCGGTCGGAATCTTCGTGCCCGTTACAACGACCCGTTACCGCCGCCACCGAAACGTTTCTGTCGCGAGACGATAACGAACGACCGTCGTACGGTTTGTTGAATTCCGTAAACGAACGGGAAGACGCTCAACGTGGAAAACGTCTGATAGACGACGTATTAATTCGCTTAGGCACTGTATCGGCCGACGATTTCGTAGTAGATCGGACGATGGTGACCAAATGGCTGGTATCGCGATACAAAAATATAATACATAAAATCGAGAAACCTATAGATCTGATGCACGCTATCGTCGAGTGTATCAGCACGGGTTTACGAATATTTTTGACAACGGAACAAGGCGATTGTTCCTATATCGATTCGGTGGAGATATTAAACGCTGATATTTTCTGTACTTGTAACGAATGGTTATTGGGATTCGTAGTAGAAAACGAAATACCAAAATTTACTAAGGATAACGTAACGCTTCCGATGAATCTAGACGAAGCCGACGACGACGACGACCACAACGATAACGGTGATGCGCGTAAAAACGCGTCGTCGTCTTTGTGTGACGCAGGACGAGATCGATTCGTCGCAAAATTCGATGAGTATCAGCGAATGATAGAGAAAATGATGACGGATGCTTCCGATTCGAGTAAAAGATCTGAGGAAGATTACGATTTGCCTGTTTTATTCGGCGGCGGCGGCGGATCGGACAACGAAGATCGGAGAGATACGATTAGCGTAGAGCGTGACATATTGACGGAACGTACGATAGATCAGAATATCGCACGAGAGCGATGTAATTTTCGACGTGACACGCAATCGCTAATAAACAATTACGACTTGGATTCTATAGCGGCGATATCGTCGTCCTCGATGACAGCCGATGGAATCGGAAGTAAACGTAGGGAAACCGGTAACTCGAACAACGTGAACGCTACCACCGTTAACGTTCTACAGTTGATCGTCGACATGAAAGAATTCGAATTATTGATATTTTTCCTATTATACGTTGATCGAGAGTCTCTACACGGTGACACGAATGTGATATTTAAAGATCGACCCGGTACCGGTGGAGCGCATTGTACTCTACAACAGCATAGAAACGGTAACACCACGAGCGCCCACGACGACGGCAGAACTCGGTGTTTCTCAGACCCCATCAGTACGGAGGTTAAAAAAATTCTACGATCGTTGACGACGAACGCTAATAGAACCGTCAAACCGACCGTCGCCGCCGCCGCTGCTGCTACTACCACCGTCATATCACCACAACCACCACCAGCAACAGAGAGACTTGGAAAGAAACGTGCCCACTCGCAACGTCGTCCATCGAATCCGTTCTTCGATTCTACCGATCTGCACGATATTAACGAGAGACCTTCTGACGACGATGCCTCCGCTACCGCCGCCGAGGGAGTCGATTCGTCAATAACCGCTGGGTACAAACATACACGTATAAAAGAAATACTCGAATTTCTCACATTATTATATACGGATAAAATTCTCATCTCGATCACCGAATCTTTATTGATCGATACGCGCTTGTCTATATGGAACCGTAGAAACTCACAACAAGAGGGTACGTCGTCGTTTTATAAATTCGGTTTATTGGACGTGTTCAGTCCGAAAATTTCAAGAATTCACACGTCTTCTTCTGCTTCGTCGTTGTCTTCGAGTGCCGATCTTCGAGGGAAATACGATTCTCACGGGAGACAACCGCCAGTTACAGTCACGATCGATAATAGGATCAACAACAACAACAACAACAACAACAACAATAACGACGACAATTCGATATCGGACAGTTATGAAGACTACAACAAAAGACGTCGCCAATACGGCGTACACGTTGGCAACCATAGTTAATATTACCGAGGGGAACGGTATCGTTGACGACACCGATGGCAGTAATACAAGTCGTTTCAGACACGATTCCAAGCTGAAAACGAGTAGTTCCAAGACAACTATGGCGACGGCACACGGCCGATCTGGAAAACCAACGAAACCACGTCGTCAATTGATGAAAGCACCCGCGAAAAAGCTATCCGTGTCGTGTAAACAGAAAATCGCCGGGACTGCATCGAATGCCGGTGGAAACAAATCGCTGTTCGGTCGTGTATTGCAATCGCTATCGATGGAGAGAACTGACGTTGTAACGACACAAACGACTTCGACTTCGAACCACACGATAGATAATTTCCTACGAACCGGAGTAACTGTGCCATCAAAAATCGCGATAAAGAACACTATCGAACATCGTTACGATGGTGGTGACATCATTACCGACATCGATAGCAATCGTCGCTACAGGCATATCGACGTTCACGATAAAAATATCGACACGGATTTGACAGATTTCAAGCAAACGTTCGAAGATCGCAATAATACTCTGATTCCTGTCGTGAACGTTTTGTTCGAAAGTGTATACGACAAATGGGAATATTACGTACTACGTTATCTATGTGGTATGGGATACTCATCGCAACTTTTCTACGTAGATAGTTACAACGGCAGTGGTAGCGGCGGTGGCGGTCGCAAGAGCCACGGCAACGACGGTAATCTCTTTAGCACACTCGAATCTTTCAGACACATCAACAAAGATTATAATATTATCGTGACGTACGATAAATCGTGCAACAATAAAATGGGCATAAAATCGACGACGACGACGACGACGATGACAACGACGCAAGCGACGGTAGCTAGGAAGAATCAAAAACGAAAAATAAAAACGAACATCGGCAGCGAAAACGGGAATATTGCGAGATTTAATAAATACGTCGGCGACAAAAATAATTCGACGACGACGACGACTACTACGCGAAATAACGACGAATGGGTTAATATACGTTTATCGATACCGTCGAGGGGAAACTGTTTGAATTATACGATTACCGATAACGGTGATCTATCTCAGTGCCACGGAACAGAACGGAATAATACACGCGAAAAATATGCCACCTATTGTATTTACGCGTTGATAAAACACATTCGCAACGGAAAAGACTACAGGCAATTGGTTACGACTGACGAGCAGCAGAGCGGCGAACGGATCCACGACGATAGACTCGTAATTATCAATTGCCAAGTGAAATCGGTTTATAACGAATTATTGTCGAACGTATATTATTCGAATGTTATACGATCGTATTTTGGTTCTTTAATATATTATCAACGGTATCTATCATTGTTGTTGTTGTTGTTGTTATTTCTTTTTTCCTTTATTCCTTCCTTTATTCGTTCCTTGCTCCCCAACTGAAATACGTTCCGATACACGTATAGATAAGAGATGATCGGAAATAGAAATTCCGATAATAATAATAATAATGATAATGTCTCTGCGAGACGTGTTGCAACGTTACGGGCCGAACGATTCGTTTATAGGCGCTACGATACATGGCACGATAAACGTAGGCAGCGATCCTACGTGGGACCGTTTGTGGGCAAACATGTTGGAAGTTTACTACGAGAGAGTCATCGAGCACAACGATAAACGTCGTTTTTATTGGGACGTTACGATCGCGGTGGCCAAGCAAATTATCTATCAGAAAATCGGCTTCGTCAATTTGCCTTTGCACTTACTACACAACTATAACGAAATTTCCAAGGAGGAATTTCTGAAATTGAAAACGATCGAACGAACGCTAAATTCGAATATCGATAAGTTGTTCTACACGTTCGTCGCGTTAGCATTTTCCGCTAGTACGGACTTTGCCGGTTACACCATAGACACGAAAATACTAGACTTGAGATTGAACGATATCAATCATTATTTGATCGATCAATCGGATCAGATGTACGCGATGTTATTCGCGTCGGGCGTTAATGACGAAGATGACGAAACTGCCACGAGCGTCGCGTCGTCCGAAACGAACGCGCGAGACAAACTGTACGAAATGCGAAAGTTTCAGATCGATAGTAAAAATATCATGGTCGCTAAGATACGCGATCTGTTCGACTCTCTATACGAACAGAGCATCACACAAGCACGGCGCCAGGGAATAAATTTGAACGTGAATAAATTCCAAACGGAATTATGCCCCGACGAGTTGTTACAATTCTGGACGAACCTCGGTCCGTTCTATTGGTTATGGTTCCATTTGACCGCGGGCAAATTTGCCAACGCTTATGACGATTTTCGTGCCGCGGCCGCCTCCCTGAAAGAACTGTTTCACAATTTCGGCTTGTTCATCAAGTGCGACTTGTGTAGAGCACACTTCGAAAGTATTCGATCGACGTTCGAGTATCGCAAATTGAAAGTCGACGCTCCGATCGATAATTTTCTTGTCGAAATTCACAGTTTGATACGATCGAGACACGACCGACTTCACGACGCCAAATTACGATATCTGAATCCGTACGGAGATTATCGAGACTTGCACGCTCAACTACGAGAGGAATATAAAAAGTGGTGGTTGTAGGATACGAATAAAAACGCTACATTTCAAATCGTCGATACTCTTTAATTTTATAAGGCATGATAATTATTTCAAAGGACCGCTTCGATTCTCTCTTCCTTTCTCTATCTCTCTCTCTCTATCTCTCTCTCGATTACAGTTTGAAATGAAACCCTCCGGATAGATCTATCAGTTTGTCACCCCTTCGTAACGTGTACGATACACCTCGTTTTCCCAGATCGTCGAGTAGTTCCATGATGAATTCCGGTCGTCGAGTGGTTCCTTCGATTTTTCTCAATTCCATACGCAAATCGAACGTACGCACGAGAATCTCTTCTAGTAACAATTGAATTTCAGATCGGAACAATAACGGTGGTAACTTGAGAACGGACCTTGGACGATTTTCGTTCATATAAGAGGAAGACATGACGATGCGTTCAGGAGTACTTACGCGTTCGTACGAACCCGACTTACGCAACGGCTTAGATAAACTTATCGACGACGAAGACGGAGACACCGACACAGAACCGAGCCTTCCTGGCGATGAGGTTCCTATGGAAGAAGATAACCGCGATCCACCCGCAACACCAATGGGTCACCCAAACTGGTACAACGATCACGTATACATGGTAGATATGCTGCTGAGTAACGTGACACGCAACGTCGAACTGATCGAAATCAAACGATCTCTGAGAACGTACGAAGCGATATGTCTGTTCAGGTTCGCCGTAAATTTCAAGGGAACGTCGTGTGCCGGTCTAGTATACGGCGGCATATGCACCTATCATTGGCAATGTATGAACATCGGTTTTTGTCGCGTATCGAGTCGCGTACTGGATAACGTTAACGACGGTTCGTCGAAAACCTATCACGACAAGGTGACGCCGTATTTTACGAACGTGCTACCTAAAGCTACGCTTCCCATAGCACCGATCGTACGATCCATAAGTCGTAAAGATTTGACGAAGAACAAGGAAAAGATTATTTCGTTGATGAGTTCGTGTTTCGGCCAGACGACAAAAACGGACGAAGCGGAAGCGATGGCCAAGGGGCTATTGGCGATGATCACTTGCACCGAATCGCCGATATTCACGATAATACGCAATCAATGGATAGCGAATCAGATGGCGTGGGTACGAGGATTAAATCCCAAAACTATGTATCAATTGATAGATCAATCGGAAGGCAGCGATAAACATACCGTTTCGTTCGTAACGGTAGATCAATTGACGATATTCGATACACCGCTGTTATTGATATTGCCCACGTCTGCGGTCGTGCTGGAAGATAAAACTCAATCGTTTTCCGATCCCGCCAACGTGACGATGATTCAATTGACGAATAAAAAAGTCAACGTCGGAGTTTTCGCGATTTGCGGGCCCATAATATACGCCCCAGTTATCGGAGGCCAACAAAATAGCAATGGTGGTGGTGGTGGTGGTGGTGGTGGTGGTGTTGCCACTAACGAAATACCCACGATTCCACGTCAACATTTGATGACTTACGCTAAATTGGGGGGTGTTAGTCACGATACGCGATCGGTCGTTCTACCGATGGTGCTAAGTAATTTAGGAACGGCGATGATCGATCTGACGAACACCAGTCTCATATCGAACGAGGATCTGAAAAAATGTACGCCCAAATTCCAGTTAGTTAGACCCGATCCCGAACCGTTACCGTTGCCGTTACCAGATAATACGCAGTTGCAGTCCACATTGCCGAAAAAACCCCTACCGGGTGACTGGATTTTATAAAAGTAATGGGTGGTAAGACATGGACGAAATAATCTTATTACCATCTCCATCTCACGCTCGTTCACCCTCGAACGTTCACCGTTCGACATCGATGGCGTCCACGACGACAGAGAATAAAAACAAATCGGTATTACGCCACGCTCGTTCCGTAAAATTTTTTAACGATAAAAAAAACGGCATGTACAAAAAACAACGTCACAGCAAGACCGGTCGAATTCATTCGACTTTACCGACTCGTCCTTCACACGATACGGCCGATCACGAGAATTCCGCCGTCGCCACAAACGACAAGTCGACAAACGTGTTTTCGTCGAACGCGCACCACGGTGAGCGCGCTTTTCTCGCTTGTGTCACGTTCGTAATATCGGATGTCAGTTTGGTATTGACCGATCAATTCAAAAGGATATTCCCGTCGACGATGGATCTGTTGCTGCGTTTGAAGCGCGACAATTTCGTTGAATATTTCCACGATAATCACGTCGTTTTATATGCCAGCAACGAAACAGAAATTTCCCTAGCACGTAACCGTTTACCATCGTCGTCGTCGTCGTCGTCGTCGTCGTCGTTGTCGTCGATCTTCGAGTTTGACCAATACGTGACCGCCACAAAGTACGATTGCATCAACGATCGACCGATTTTAACCCTACGCAAACATCTATTCCGTAACGGCCGGTCGTCGTTACTGGCCGGTCCGATGGTTTTGATCGCAAAATCGACCGATAACAATAATAACGTCAATCAATACGATATCGTGAAAGATATACGACGTTACTACGAATATGACACGAATCACACGCACGTCGTAGATGTCGATCGTGAAAGTTTGCTACGCGACATAGCCGTCCAACTGTCCACGCTGATGAAATTTGACAGACAATAAAATAAATATTACACACTAACGAATATGTACTTTTTGTTCTCTACACCCAACGAAAAACCTTTCTGCGTTTCAACTAACGATAACATCGAGTCGAACAATTATAAACGAACAAGTTATTCAGTCTATTTTTAGATGTACGTGTAGACGTGACAATAACACATATAAACGTATCACGTTACGTGAAGTCACCTGACGATATTCTTGTCAATTTTCAGTATAAAAGGCAGCTGCTGGCACATAGCAGTCAGTATTCGATCAGTATCATCCGACTTTGAAACATCGAATCGTGTATTCCGCGTCATCATGAATATTTCCAACCGTACAGTGATTGAGCGTTTTTTAAATATAATCCAAGAATTAAAATTGAAGGAGTCCGAGCATATCGATACATCTGAGGCGACGAGGATGACGGAGAAAGAGAAACGTAGCGAGGCACGATCGGAAGGGTGCATCCAAAAAAACAGCGATCTCGTCGACGAAGCTGTGTTATGCGAAACGAAAAAAATAGAGGGCGATATCGGTACGTGGTCGTCGGACTCGTACACAAAGAAGGAAGAAGACGTTCGAGCGTGGCAAGATGCGTTGTATGGAGAAAATGGAAATCATGATATGGAACAATTGTTCAAGTCGTGTAAGAAAGGCAGCTATACGGATCTTGTCGACGCCATCTACTTTTTCGATACAGAATATCAGAACCAGGGCGAAAATACGATATATTTGGCGGTGGCGATGACGCGTGACGGATACACCACGCATCTGAACGGGGCGCCGTACAATTTGTGCAGCAGGAAGAATATCTCAGAGTTGGAAGAATTGGGTAATCTGAAAACCGTCAAAGAAAATCAATATATTCGCACGATCACGAATAAGCGTTCGGGTATGTGGGAGGATAAGACGAAGGAGGTATCGCCAGCTGTGATTGTCGACAACATCTACCGGTCGTTCTTATCGCGTCGCTATACGTCTGACCCTATCATCGTGAGCTGGCGCGATTCAAACGATACGGATTTTTTCGACGGACACATTCACACCAACAATAGCGACAGACTTACGGTGGACGTGGGTGGTGAATTTGCGAAAATCGAATGGTGTGCCATGATGGGATTCAAACGCGGTAAATTCGTTCGGTACGAATTATATCGTTTACCTGGAAAACGTATGATATGGTCGCACACGGTCGAAATTACCAATCAGTATTTCGTCGACAAGACTCACTTCACGTTCAACGATTACCACCGCGTATTAGGCTGTAGGGATAATCATGGGAAGTATGACGTTGAACAGTGCTGTGCTAACAACAGTAAAAAATTGAAATGTATATTGAACAGTGTACTATATTCGTTTGTTCGCAAGGAATAAAAAAAAATATATTTTCAACATGTTTTATTTTATTTCGCTCCCTGCTAATGTAAGTAATGGCTCCCAAAGACAAGCACGGTCGTAGTTACGAATCGGCCAACGATCGTGTATTGAATCGCGTTAACCTAGACGATGCGTATTCCTATTCCATAATGAACGTACTACGATCGTACGTAGATCAATCGGACCAGAAGCAAGCGCTTCTTTGTCGTCACGTACCGGCAGAATTGAAAGTTTCCCTGATAAAAGCTATCGAAAAGGGATCGTCGAGCGACGTGACGAATTTATGTCTACTTTGCAAGGACATCGATAAATTTTCTAGAGAGCAAATGTTCTATCAAGGGATCGTAATGCAATTTGTTGATCACGTAAAACCGACGGACTGTTCTCCCTTCTGGCAATCTATCATAAGCAAATTTCAGAATCGTTTGTCTACCATTCAAGATCGAGACGTGACGATGTTTATCGCGAAATCGCATTATATACGATCGTTGTCCGCGTCGGGCGTGTCTGTGGGCGACGATAAGATCACGACATATCTGGATAATATTCTGAACGTGGTTAACGGGACGTACAAACCAGATTTTCACAATTCCATCTTCAAACATAGCATAAAAAATATTTTTCAGAACGTAATCGTGTCCTTTGCCGATTTCGTGGTGACAAATATCGATTTATACATCGGTGACCAACGGCAAGCGTCACCTTCGGACACCGTTGATAATACGACGGACGGAGATAATATTATCGTATCTCAATTTTTGAGCAAGCGAGTCGAAACGACCGATTGGAGAAATAAATTAAACGATATTCGTACAAACAATCCGATTAACGTGACGAACGCTACGCGAAATTACGAGAACGATGATTACGACGACGGTGTGCGGTTTCCTTCCTCGCCACCATCGTTATCTTCGTCGTCGTCTACGTCGTCGTCATCATCGACTAACAAAACGGTAATAATTCATAGAGAACGTGATTTGATGTCACCGATACCGTCACCTTTGTTATCGCAGTCGTCGTCGTCGTCGTCGTCGTCGTCGTTATCGTCGACTAACGAAACGGTGATAATCCATAATGAACATTGTAAATTGTCACCGATACCATCGCCTTCGTTGTCTTCGGCATCATCATCATCATCATCATTATCAACGTCGTCTTTCACGTATCATAGAAGTGCCGGAGAATTCATCGTCGACGCTGATGTCATACAACGAGACAATGATGATGATGATGATTACGATCGTGCCGATGAAGATAACGATAGTTGTAAAGACAACGATAGCAGCGACGACGACGACGACGATGACGACGATAACTTGTTCGTTACGTTACCGTCGATCGTAATCACACAGAACGATACGAAGAACGATCCGTATTTATTGTCTAGTTCATTTGTCACGACTGGGGACGATGAAATAGTCGAAGAACGCGACGGTCACGACGAGTCGTTCATGTTATCGTCGTGTCAACCGCCAACACCCATATCCAAGTTGAACGATTTGTTCGATATCGAAATATCGGTCGACGTGACGCCGCAAATAGACGACGGTGAACGCGCATCGACAGAAAATGAAGTATTGTCGAATAACGATAGCGAAAACAACAAAGACGACAACAACAACAACAATAACAACAACAACGACGATGACGAAAAAACCGATTCGGAAACGGCGACTGCGGTGGTAGTGGTGGCGACGGCGGTGGTGGTGGAGGAGATCGCCGTAGACAATAGTTGTTGATCGATATCTCCGTCTGACAGAACGAACATCGACACGGTTCGGTGTGCTCGTGATATCTACGATGACGAACAACCGATCGTACGGAAACGTTATTTTCCGCTCGCTAGATTCGGAATCTAGACGGTTCGTCCGTGAAAATGCCCAGAACGACGATGATATGGTATTACCGTTGTGTACGTTCGTGACACAATTGAAAGCGAACGGACGGTCACAACCTCGATCAAAAATATTAAACGAACGCCAATTGAAAACTATACGAGAATGTTATCATCTCACGATTCCGGAGCCGGGCACACCGTTCGGTATATTGTTGTGCAAGACGTTCCTAGAGCCCAGACAACAGGACAATTTCGACATTAAACGACCGAAATTGTTCAACGTCGAAGAAGGAACCAGTACGGATTTCTACTCGAACGATGCCTGGATGGATCCCGTCGAAAAATTCATGTCCATCGCGAAAACGGAAATGTTATTATCGATGAAGAAAAATGCCACAATTTACATGTCGTTCTTATTGCGAACGTCAACGATTCGCACCGTCGACGATTTCAAACGTAACATCGTCGAATACATCCTTCCGTATACCATGTGCGTACGTCTGATGAACGTCGAACCGTCGTTGGAAACTCCTCCGGCCGCTATCGCATCTAGACAGAATTTCTATTTCGTCGTATACGTTCTACCGAAAATGGAAACCAGTTTCCTACTTCGAATATATTCCATGCCAATTTTATCGTTACAAACGGAAGAGCAAACGGCGAACGACGATACGACTACAGACTACGAGCCCGACGTGACGACGTCTCGGCTGCGTCTAATTTTCACTAGCAACCGATCATATTTCAACGATAAACACGTGAACGTAATGAATTCGATGATATTTCTATATTGTTTCATTACCGACCGATACAAGCCCGACTTTGAAAATATCAGCGACGACATTACAAACTATATGGTAAAACTCGTTTCGATGATCAGTTACGAAATTGGAGGTTATTCGTTGAAACGTAACGGATTGGCAAAAAGTGGTGTCGGTCCGCTCGCATTCGTCATATCCGAAGCGGGTCTGATAGAAACGCCCAAGTTCACCGGAACGGCCGATTACCCGAAAACCGACGGGAATCCCGATGAGAAGATGCCGTCGTCGTCGCTAGCCAAGAAAACGTTCCTGATCGAGAGTTATTTCGAAAGAATATTTGTCAATTTGCCTCTGAAAATGGGACTCTTGAACGATGAAATGCAATTATTTCGAAACTAATAAATGATAATAAAACAACAAGCTTTTCATTGATACGTTTATTCGCACACTCGTAACAATCAAATGAGGATAGATCTGACCCATTAACAGCCAACGTGACAGTCATGAGATACGAATTTCACCCTTATGCAAGACATAATTTTGAAATTCCGTCAAACGAACAAATTCATCTGACGTTTTACAACGATAATCGATTAATCCGAGACCAACCAAAATGATGTTACGCGCAGCATTGACGTCACGATTCCAAACGATTTTACATTTTCGGCAAATTTGAAATCTATGATCGTGACATCGTCGTCGTTGCTCCGTATCGTTTGTATTTGTGGTGGTGTGTTTTGGTGGTAACGACATTCTACCGAAACATTTCGAGCAAGATTGAGTGGTCAAATATTCATCAACACATATAACGTGACATTTATCGCGTCGACGATGAAACGCTTGTTTGAGCATTTCGACGGCGGGTTTTTTATTTCTGCCATAACTGAAATTTTTTTCCAGTGTTCCATCTCCAAAACAAACCAACACGGAATTATCATCATCATCATCTTTAGCGGGCAATAACTGATTTACCACCTTATCCTCTGCTTTACGACGTGAAATGTACGAGTCCCAGTTCAAGCGCGTATATTTCCGCGTAGCGTAAATTTCGCGACTGAACGATAAGAAATTCAGTCTGTATAAAATGTACTCCACATGAGAGTTAAAATTAGAACCACACTTCGGCGAAACAATTAATTTTTTCTCTATGTTTATACTTTCGCGATATTCAAGTAGGCGTTTTTCAAAGATTCCGGCCATTTTTTTCCGTTTACGTCGTCGAGTACGTTCTTTACAGAAATGTTCCTTGAACGTGGCCGATTTTAACACGAAATTGGTTTCTGTTCGAGTTTCCTTATCGATATAGCACGCGCCGATATAATTAACGACCCCCGGATCGATTCCCAAATACTTGGTAAAACTTGAACTAGCCACTGTAGTCTCTGATTGTACGTTAGTCTTCTTTCGTTTCTTCTTCTGCGATTGTTGAATTGTAGATCGCTCATATCTATTCATCATGATGGAACAATCGATTCCGTTGGTGGAAAAACTCATAGCGAAAGACGTACGCTGCTTGTGGGGCTCGATGTGCATTGTTGTATCGTCGAATTTGCCGTAAACTGAGTGAGATAGATCGAAATATTGCCACCAATATCTTGGAGTTTCCATCCTAAACACGGGAGCGGTAGTTTTGTCCGGCAGCAATTTTACACTACTCAATAATTCGTTCAAAGCCATAGCGTTATAAAGTAAATGTTTTCGACCAGACGAAAATACAGGAAACGCCGAGAAGGATTTCAACTTTCTCTCTTCGAACCATCGTCCCAATTCGAAAGTGATCGGTACCAAACTCCACCAATCATTTTCTATATTGATGAATTTTTTGTGGTAGTCGAAACGGAAATCTTTTAAAAATTCTGCAACTTCTCGGCTGTGAGCGACGTGACGTGGCACGAAGGCGAACAATTCGTCGTAAACTATCGTCTTCCATTCGTAGCGTTTTCGATCACACTCTTTCTTATATTTTTCATAGAAATATCGGACTAGTCGATCGTAAAAATGGACCGTGATGCAATTTTTCATATTGGTTTCGTGTTGCTTGGCACACGACTTAATCAGGTGGGATCGTAATCGGCCGTCGTATAATAACGTTTTGTCTGCCCGCATAGCGAAATATTCTTCGTCCAACGCAACGCGTTCTTTCCTCTGTCGTTTGCCCTGGAGATGGTAATAGAAATCTTGTAGGTGACTGATGGAAAACTGTCCGATCGGAAATTCGTTACGATGTAACAATTTCGTATAATGAAAACTGACGTAGAGCGATGCTTCGATGGTCAGTTGAGAAATTTCCAAAACGTCATCCTCGATTCGTTGTCGTAATTCTGGACGTCGGCAAAACTTACGAAAACCGCGTTTTATCGTGAACGTCTCGGTGCAAGTATTCACTGTGCTGAATCTATATTTTTGCTTCAATATTCGATTTGCACATTTGGCCGAAGAAACGCAACTGTGATCTAATCCACCACATGTTTTACACGGCATCTCGACTGAAACTGAATCGACATGCGTGTGTCGCAGCCGTACTTATACCCTCGAGAGTGGTGGGAGGTAACGTTTCGGTCGTTCCTCGCTCCGAACGTATTTTGCGTGCACAAAATGAAATCGAACATCTCCACTAACGAACAAAATTTATCGGCTGACGACTTCAACGATACCTAGTTTTATTACACGTCAATAGAAAAGATACAGTTGCTGATGTACCGATCGTTTCTATTTCAGCACGTAGTTCTCGTTCGAGAAATTAAATTGTGAAATATTCTATGAGGAACAAACTTTGTCGTTCGAGATCCTCATCGAACGATTCGAGAAATGAAACCGTTAATCGCATAAGAGTGAAATTTGTATCTCACGACAGTCACGTTCGGAATAAATGGGTTAAATGAAACTTTGAAATATCTTATGTTGAACAAAATTTGTCGGTTCGAAATTTCTCGTCGATCGAATATCCCAACCAGTATAACTCTCGTCATGTGTACGAATGTGTCGTTCGACGAGGGAAGTTGTAAAATGTCTCCTGACCAAATTTTCTCGGTCGGAATCTCTCGTCGAGCGAATCTTATGTTCATCGTCATACCGAATAACATCATTAACTACAACGGAAATGGGGAGGAAATGAAAATGCGATATATGTGGAAACGTTCCTGATCGACAGTTATTTCAAAAGGATATTTGTCAATTTGCTTCTGAAAATGGGACTTTTGAACGATAAAATACAATTATTTCGAAACAAATGATAATAAAACTACAAGCTTTTCAATAATACCTTTATTATAATAAAATAGATTTGAACTGTCCGAGATTTTTGAATCTCGTTATCATCACATAAATGTGTTGTCCGTCGGCACCGGTACAGTCCAGGTAGCCGTCTTCTTCGATCGTCAGTCCCTGACTTTGATATGCATTTTCGATACAACTCAGATGTATCGGAAAACCCACGTGCTTGATCGGTGCTTTGTTGTATTGGATTCGTCTATCTACCGCTCCCGATCCGGGATACATGCGATAGTAACGATCGATCGATTCGTCCAACATAACGATACTCGTCAATTCACCATCGTCCGACGAGTATTCGAGTTTTATCAATTTCAATACGCTACCACTCGGTATTTTCGTAGCTCCCATGAAATTTGTCAACAAAGTGTACGAGAATCCCACCGCTAAATGGGTGAAATGTTGTCGCACAGACGACTGATAACGAACGATATATTTGCTTAGTATATTTACGTCGAATCGCTTGGACAATTGTCGAAATAGCGAATCGATCAATTCCCGGGTTATATCGTAACATTGTCTGTTCGAAACGACAAGAATTCTAAACGGTACTTTGAAATTCTTAATGGGTACACAATCGTCCCGCGATACGTTGTCCTCGCATCGTTCGATCATCTTCACGTACGTATCTACCAGTTCCGTGATATCGATCGATCTGATAGTGTTAATTTTATTATCGTTCACGAAACGTTTTAGTAATTCCTTCCGACTGTCCGCGTCTTTATTTCTATCCATATCGACGATGAATCGTTGTAGCTTGGAATCTTCAGACGAACGCATCAACTTACTCAATTTATATTCAAACACTCGATTCGATCCCAACAATTGTTTTGCGAAAATCACATTAGATGGCGGTAAAGCGCTATAAGTCAATTGTTCACGGCATTTGGTCAGATCAACGTTGTCGCCATAGACCCGGCCATTCCTCGTTTGTGCCTGAACGTCGTTCACGTACGTATATCTTGTATCGTTTCCACTCGTTCGACGTTCGCCCCGCGTAATCGTCTCCTGGCTACATGCACCCTCGTCGCTGTATGCGTATTCGTCGGTGTTCGTTTCGTCCAGATCGTAATTTGAGCTGCTCACCGTATCGAAATCGATCGGACCGCACTGATTTTCGTCACCGCACAGAATAACGATCGTATTGTGCGACGATTCGCACAATAATTTCAGTAGGACGAGGAAAGCGGGTGGCGACATCATCGTGTATTCGTCAACGACACACACGTAGAATTCGTCGTTTTTCGGTCGAACCATTTTCACACGTTTCTTTCTGCACTGACGTTGTTCTTCTAACAGTAACTCGCAAAAATCTAGGTAGCGAGTATCCGGTGTGAATTTCATCTGATTAACGCTTCGTCCGATAGTTTTGGCCAGCGTTGACATTTGTACGCAGTGGTGCATCGAATCTGGCGACGTCTGATGAACCAAACCACCATTATATGCAGCGTGATATTTGCACGTATCCTTGTAGAAATTGCACAGTAGCAAATGTTTCAAAGTGACATAATGAAACGTACCGTTCACGTGTTTTTGTACGTATTTCAATAATTGAGTCTTCCCCGTCCCACCTAATCCGTACAATCGAACCACCGTAACGCGATTCTGCTTGTTATACAAATAGAACGGCGAAAGGCGACAAGACGATGCACGACTATTGTACTGTATTTCTTCGTCTTCGCTGCCATCCGTATCGGATCGAACGTATTTCCCGTCGAACGTTTTCGGTCGTTTCGTTCTGGTGTCAAACAAGAAAATTCCTTCTCGTTTTACACAAGATGTTGGGAACGTCGAAGTAGAAATATTTTTTTTTTCGTCATCGTTACCATCATCACGTTCATATAATTCACCGATCGAAATTGTATTCAACAAATTCGCAAATCCTCGTTGTTCGTCGTTCAACGTACACCACGATTCACATTCTGCATTAACGTTCCCCGACAAACACGCCATCATTTCACAACCCGGCACTACCTCACGCGTATCATAATTTTTATCTAAAAACCATCGTACGTCGTCGGCATAGTTCCAATGGCAAGAACATCGCGGACGATTTTCACCCACCGGCTCGTTTCGCCATAAATTTACAATTTCGTATTTTTTATTTTGATACGAGAAGACTTTCACAACTTTCGGTAGTCTCGACACGACGTTATCGCAGTCTCTTTCGATCGTATTGTTCTCGATCGATGATGATGATGATGATGATGATGATGTCGTCGTTGGCGTATTTTGATCATCGTCGCAGACAAAAGTGAACGTTTCAGCCATAACGAAGAATAAACGAATACATCGGTGACTGTACATTATAACGATATATATATACCACCACCACCACCACCTCCCTGTTCGGACGACGGTGATGTGCGAATTTACATATGATCGCGTTGCATGGTTTTGTCAAAGCGACACCTCAATTTCCTAAGAACGTTCGTTTCCCTCGCATGATTAACATCTCTATCGACGATCTTGTCCACGTCGGGATCATCTGCTGCCGCTAACCAACGATAATCGATATAAGCATCGGTAAGAGCCCACCATTCGTCGTTCAGACATCCTTCGTGTGGCGTACACAAAATGCTATGTATTAGATTCCCTTTGCCGAAAACGTTATAGCACGGCGTGGATGCGGTCGTATACATCTTACACGCGTCGCCACATCTCATGCGACGAGGACGTTTCCGACTCGAGCCGTTTCGTTGATACGATATTCGTATACCGTCCGAATCGAGGGAGTTACAGAACAGCGCGTACATTAGTTTCTGGATAGCACTATAGAATTGGATCGATTCCGTATCGAATTCGATCGGTCTCAATAATTGCCATTTGTCCGAAGTTATTCTGTTTATCAGTACGTCCAACGAACTGTTTTTCGTCGGCCATATATACGGTTTATTCGGAGCGGTGAGAGATCCGCCGACGTTCGAATGTAACTTGTTGACAACTTTTTCCAACCAGAATCGTTTGAAATTGTACACGACGTTCCAATATTCGACCGTGTTACTCACTACGTACGATAAAATATGCGAATAATCTTGCAAAGCGTACGGCGTCGACTCGATCACACATCGATTGGTGTTCATGTAATACGAAGAAACTAGTATCGAATCTATAACTTGTTCGTCTGTACTTTCGAACAAAGGTATCCCCGTCGAAGGATCGACACTATATTTAGTCGCTTCGTATCGATGATAATACAAAATCGATGCATTTTCTTCTCCGTTACTCGTCTGAGATTTCACCGGGTACACGTTACAAACGCGACGACCGATATTTCTCCTATATTTCTTATCATACTTCTCGTTCCCCAATACACGGGTGTATCTGTTTCTATCGTTGTTGTCGTCCTCGTTGTCATCATTCGTATCGCTATTATCACCGTGATACGATTCGTACAAGTACGGGCAGACGTTTACTTTGGACATCAGTCTTATTGTGCAGATCGAAGAAATCCATCGGTGGAATTTGGATTCAACAAATTTCACTCCAGACAAAACTGTTTCTCGACGGTTCGTTAGAAGTGGAATTACATCGAAAAAATAAAACATTCGTTGATACACGGAAGGATATATTCCAAGAACCACGTTCAATACCACAAACGAATACGGCTGCATTGCATATATATATATATAGGTTCCCCAGTCACGAACGATTCAGTTTGTAATCGTAGTATACAGCATCGACATGGATTCCGCGAAGAATCTCATGGAAAATAATTCCTATAAATTATTTCTAAAAGAAAAAAGAAAATTCGAATGTTCGGGTTTGGTAGAAAAAGATCTGAACCCGAAACATGTGAGACAAATGAAAGACGTCGATTATTTGGTCCAGCGAATCCACGGTTACAGCAAAAAATTTGTACAAATGAATAATAAACATTATATACAGTGCGTGTGGAGTAACCCGAGACTGCGTACGGGCCCAGAGACGTGTATGTGTACCCACATTCTCATGATGTACATGCGGCTTTCAGAGAAGATCGACGAATTCCTCAGGCGACATGATGATGATGTGCGAGTGGCGATATAATGTATCGATTGATCATTAATAAAATAATTTATATTTATTAATACATTTTTTATTTTTTCACTGTATCGTTAACCCTCATTTTTCAAACGAGAGTTAGGCTCGAAAAGAGACACGACTGAATTAGTTCGTTCCGAGCGAAGAGTCACGCAGCAAAATATTGAATCGTGGAAGTTGATCGGTGAGTAATTTATCTGACAAAATTTTTTGACAAAAAATATTGTTGATAATTTCATTGATTGGTGGGCGTTAACGTTTCGGTTGTTTCTCGTTCCGAACGTATTTTACATACATGAAATGGAATCGAACATATCCACTAACGACCAAAATTTATCGACTAACGACTTCAACGATACATAGTTTTATTAAACGTCGATAGAAAAGATAGAGTTGTCAACGTACCAGTTGTTCCTATTTCTGTACGTAATTCTCGTTCGAGAAATTAAATTGTGGAATATTTTATGAGGAAGAAACTTTGTCGGTCGAGATTCTCATCGAACGATTCGAAAAATGAAACTGTTGATCGCATAAGCGTGAAATTTGTATCTCATGACAGTCACGTTAGGAATAAATGGGTTAAAGTCGTTCCAGTGCTTGCGGGATGGGAGAAATTGAAAATTTTATCTGTTTTAAATTTTATTTATAATATTATGATTCTTTGAAATCCGGAACCTCTGCACAATCTTTGTATTTATTACTATAACTTTCCAACCCCCATTTACACATATCGCATTCATCTTGTGGTATTGGTGGTCCCTCCATGTGAGTTCGCCAATCGGGACGATTGAAATGAACGAAACATGGTAGTCGAACCATCAGTTTAAATTGCTTTGTATATTTTGATGGTATTTTATGCCATGCAAAAAGAATCTCCATAGAATCCGGTATTTTGAGTAGATACGATAACGGCAGAGCCGATATTTCGTCTTCTGTCAGTTCATATAATCGTTTATCCATGGTTTTCAAGCCAGGTCGACCGCTTCAACGTATCGGACTGATTGGACTATCCTTCACATGTTGCCTAGTTTTATAACCCATTAACGGCGAACGTGACCGTCATGAGATACGAATTTCACCCTTATGCAAGACATAATTTTGAAATTCCGTCAGATGCGATCCCGTTGAGGTAATGTAAAAAGCGCCATCTTTCGAAATATAATGCAATTCCGATGTGACAACTTGGTGAGCGCCACCTATCGAAAAGTTATATCAATTTGTTACAAAAAGCAGATGGACGCCATCTGGTAGAGTTCCCTTGAACTTCAAATCAACGTGTACAGTATCAAATCTACCATAGATGTCCTATGAATATCATGAAATTACTAAATCTGTAGATGGGGTGGGTTTAATTTTGTACAATCTAACCTCAATCGACTTCGCTCTCAGAACTCTGAATTGAATCTGATCAAAATTTTACCCCTTCTACCGTGATTTTCGTCAGAAATCAGTAGATTTTAGGATTTTTGTGACGTCAATTGGCTCTAGTCCAATGAGAATCGAGTATTCACTCAGCTGACCCCAAATTAACTATATAATCAGCAAGCTTCTCGCCCGCGATCCTAAACCTCCTTGACCAGAGTAAGAACAACGTAGTAGTAAGAAGGAGCAGGCCGTCGCGGAGGTTATATATATAATATATATATATAATATATATATATTATATATATAGGGGTGCAGGGGGTGCTATGGGGTACGTGGAGCCCCGTTGATTGTCTAGACTTAGCGCTAGCTTCTCGCGAGAACTGAAAGTTGCTTTCCACAATTTTCGTTGCCCCCGTGCTACGTCAAGTATACGTCACGTAACTGTGAGTCATCACTGCTGCAAAAGTTTTCGCAGCTCGAAGAAATCCGCCGGTGAGATTCCGTTTCAACAAATTTCATTCGAGGCAAAACTGTTTCTCGACGGAGCTAGTGCGCATGACGAGGAACTTTAAGTTTGGAGACTCGTTCGACGAGAGTTTCGTTCAAAGTTTTTGAAGCTCGAAGAAATCCACCGGTGAGATTTCGTTTCAACAAATTTCATTCGAGGCAAAACTGTTTCTCGACGGAGCTAGTGCGCATGACGAGGAACTTTAAGTTTGGAGACTCGTTCGACGAGAGTTTCGTTCGAAGTTTTTGTAGCTCGAAGATATCCACCGGTGAGACTTCGTTTCAACAAATTTCATTCGAGGCAAAACTGTTTCTCGACGGAGCTAGTGCGCATGACGAGGAACTTTAAGTTTGGAGACTTGTTCGACGAGAGTTTCGTTCAAAGTTTTTGTAGCTCGAAGAAATCCACCGGTGAGATTTCGTTTCAACAAATTTCATTTTAACAATCAATCGTTCGACGAGAGATTGTAGGCGGACAAAGTTTGTAAATCGGAAAATATTTTACGATTTCATTTCTCCAACGAGATTCACGTTCAACGTTTTTGTAGCTCGCATAAATTCATCGGTGAGATTTCGTTTGAACAAATTTCATTTCAACAATCAATCGTTCGACGAGAGATTCTAGGCGGACAAAGTTTGTTCATCAGAAAATATTTAACGATTTCATTTCGAGAACGAGAGTTTCGTTCAAAGTTTTTGTAGCTCGAAGAAATCCACCGGTGAGATTTCGTTTCAACAAATTTCATTCGAGACAAAACTGTTTCATTCCTTGAACGAGAATTACGTTCAAAGTCTTGTAGCTCGAAGAAATCCACCGGTGGAATTTCATTTCAACAATCAATCGTTCGACGAGAGATTCTACGCGGACAATGTTGGTTCATCAGAAAATAATTTACGATTTCATTTCTCGAACGAGATTCGCGTTCGAAGATTTTACAGCTCGGAGAAATCCACCGGTGAGATTTCGTTTCAACAAATTTCATTCGAGACAAAACTGTTTCTCGATGGAGTTAATGCGCATGACGAGGAACTTTAAGTTTGGAGATTCGTTCCACGAGAGATTCTAGCGGACAACGTTGGTTCATCAGAAAATGATTTACGATTTCATTTCTCGAACGAGATTCGCGTTCGAAGATTTTACAGCTCGAAGAAATTCACCGGTGAGATTTCGTTTCAACAAATTTCATTCGAGACAAAACTGTTTCTCGGTGGAGCTAGTGCGCATGACGAGGAACTTATAAAATTGGAGATTCGTTCGACGAGAGATTCTAGACGGACAAAGTTTGTTCGTTAGAAAATATTTTACGATTTCATTTCTCCAACGAGATTCACATTCAAAGTTTTTGTAGCTCGCATAAATTCATCGGTGAGATTTCGTTTCAACAAATTTCATTTCAACAATCAATCGTTCGACGAGAGATTCTAGGCGGACAAAGTTTGTACATCGGAAAATATTTTACGATTTCATTTCTCCAACGAGATTCACGTTCAAAGTTTTTGTAGCTCGCATAAATTCATCGGTGAGATTTCGTTTCAACAAATTTCATTTCAACAATCAATCGTTCGACGAGAGATTCTAGGCGGACAAAGTTTGTTCATCAGAAAATATTTAACGATTTCATTTCGAGAACGAGAGTTTCGTTCAAAGTTTTTGTAGCTCGAAGAAATCCACCGGTGAGATTTCGTTTCAACAAATTTCATTCGAGACAAAACTGTTTCATTCCTTGAACGAGAATTACGTTCAAAGTTTTGTAGCTCGAAGAAATCTACCGGTGGAATTTCATTTCAACAATCAATCGTTCGACGAGAGATTCTAGACGGACAAAGTTTGTTCATCAGAAAATATTTAACGATTTCATTTCGAGAACGAGAGTTTCGTTCAAAGTTTTTGTAGCTCGCATAAATTCATCGGTGAGATTTCGTTTCAACAAATTTCATTCGAGACAAAACTGTTTCATTCCTTGAACGAGAATTACGTTCAAAGTTTTGTAGCTCGAAGAAATCCACCGGTGGAATTTCAATTCAACAATCAATCGTTCGACGAGAGATTCTAGGCGGACAAGGTTTGTTCATCAGAAAATATTTTACGATTTCATTTCGAGAACGAGAGTTTCGTTTAAAGTTTTTGTAGCTCGCATAAATTCATCGGTGAGATTTCGTTTCAACAAATTTCATTCGAGACAAAACTGTTTCATTCCTTGAACGAGAATTACGTTCAAAGTTTTGTAGCTCGAAGAAATCCACCGGTGGAATTTCAATTCAACAATCAATCGTTCGACGAGAGATTCTAGGCGGACAAGGTTTGTTCATCAGAAAATATTTTACGATTTCATTTCGAGAACGAGAGTTTCGTTCAAAGTTTTTGTAGCTCGAAGAAATCCACCGGTGAGATTTCGTTTCAACAGATTTCACTCGAGACAAAACTGTTTCATTCCTTGAACGAGAATTACGTTCAAAGTTTTGTAGCTCGAAGAAAGCCACCGGTGGAATATACACGAGATCACTGAGATCAGTGCTTGCGGGATGGAAGAAATGGAAGAAAACATTTTATCTAGCTTAAATTTTATTCGTAATGTTATACATTTATGGAATTCTTTACGAGTAACCCGGTTCTTTATTCATCGAAGCAGTTCTTCGATTATTAGTGTTATTGTTGTTGCTGTTGTGTGATAGAGTTTTGGAATTATTCGTCACTATACGGTGAATTTGTCGATTGTCGTTATCGGTGGACAGAGTATTAGAATAATCTTCATATAATTGGTCGAACTCGTCGTCTTCCGCCTCGTCGTCGGTCCAATTGATAATTTGCTCGTCGTCGCGACGTATCATTGCCCAGAGATCCTCCCAGCCTGGTCTGTCGTATACAGGAGGAACGTGTTCTTTTGGTCTTTTTTTCACCACTCGCTTTCGATAGGTTTCGCTAACACTTGCCGGTTGTGACATTATTTCGATTGAACGATTGAAAAGTAACTGACATTCTTGGTCAGCACGCTCGCATTATATACCAATTCGAATTTCACCCAAATGACATCTATGAATAATATTACAACTAAATATTGTTTCATTCCTCGAACGAGAGCTACGTTCAAAGTTTTCTTATATACGCGTTGTTACCCCACTCTATCTGTAAATTTTTCAATACACCTTTCGTGTGACTGTAAAAATAGATCCAACGATACAAGAAAACGCGCATATAAGCCTCACAGTAATTTTCGATGACTCGATAATAAAATTCAGAGACATCTATCGAAATGTAATGCAATTTCGTCAGAGTAACGTAAAAAGTGCTATCTTTCGAAATATAATGCAATTCCGATGTGACAATTTGACGAGCGCCACCTATCGAAACGTTATATCCATTTGTTACAATAAGTAGATGAACGCCATCTGGTAGAATTCTCTTGAACTTCCAATCAACGTGTACAGTATCAAATCTACCATAGATGTTTTATGCATGTCATGAAATTACTAAATCTATAGATGGGGTGGGTTTAATTTTGTACAATCTAACCTCAATCGACTTCGCTCTCAGAACTCTGAATTGAATCTGATCAAAATTTTACCCCTTCTACCGTGATTTTCGTCAGAAATCAGTAGATTTTAGGATTTTCGTGACGTCAATTGGCTCTAGTCCAATGAGAATCGAGTATTCACTCAGCTGACCCCAAATTAACTATATAATCAGCAAGCTTCTCGCCCGCGATCCTAAACCTCCTTGACCAGAGTAAGAACAACGTAGTAGTAAGAAGGAGCAGGCCGTCGCGGAGGTTATATATATAATATATATATATATTATATATATAGGGTGCAGGGGGTGCTATGGGGGTATGTAGGGCCCCGTTGACTGTTTAGATTTGACGCTAGCTCCTTGCGAGAGCTGAAAGTTGCGTTCCACGATTTTCGTCGCCCCCGTGCTACGTCACGTATACGTCACGCGATGACGAGTCGTCACAACTGTAAAAGTTTTTGCAGCTCGAAGAAATCCACCGCTGAGATTTCGTTTCAACAAATTTCATTCGAGACAAAACTGTTTCTCGGCGGAGCTAGTGCGCATGACGAGGAACTTTAAGTTTGGAGACTCGTTCGACGAGAGATTCTAGCGGACAAAGTTTGTTCATCAGAAAATATTTTACGATTTCATTTCGCGAACGAGATTCACGTTCCACGTTTTTACAGCTCGAAGAAATCCAACCGGTGAAATTTCGTTTCAACAAATGTCATTCGAGACAAAACTGTTTCTCGATGATGCTAGTACGCATGACGAGGAACTTATAAGTTTGGAGATTCGTTCGACGAGAAATTCTAGGCGGACAAAGTTTGTTCATCAGAAAATATTTTACGATTTCATTTCTCGAACGAGATTCACGTTCCAAGATTTTGCAGCTCGAAGAAATCCACCGGTGAGATTTCGTTTCAACAAATTTCATTCGAGACAAAACTGTTTCTCGATGATGCTAGTACGCATGACGAGGAACATATAAGTTTGAAAATTTGTTCGACGAGAGATTCTAGCGGACAAAGTTTGTTCATCAGAAAATATTTTACGATTTCATTTCTCGAACGAGATTCACGTTCAAAGATTTTGCAGCTCGAAGAAATCCACCGGTGAGATTTCGTTTCAGCAAATTTCATTCGAGACAAAACTGTTTCTCGATGGAGCTAGTGCGCATGACGAGGAACTTGTGAGTTTGGAAATTTGTTCGACGAGAAATTCTACGCGGACAAAGTTTGTTCATCAGAAAATATTTTACGATTTCATTTCTCGAACGAGATTCACGTTCAAAGATTTTGCAGCTCGAAGAAATCCACCGGTGAGATTTCGTTTCAACAAATTTCACTCGAGACAAAACTGTTTCATTCCTCGAACGAGATATACGTTCAAATTTTCTGTAGCTCGAAGGAATCCACCGGTGCGATTTCGTTTCAACAAATTTCATTCGAGACAAAACTGTTTCTCGATAACGATAGAGTGCATGACGAGAGACATATTAGTTTTTCGAACGAGAATTACGTGCGAATCACACGCGCTAGTAACAGTAAGAAATGCCAGAAATATCCCGTCCGTGTTGTTCGCGTTGGTGTAATATATTCTCGATTATCTCGTCTGAGCGTTTGAAAGCGAATTCGATTAGATTTCGGTTGGTAAAGAAGAGGAATTCAAACGCTAATTCGAATGTCGACGTTTCTTCGCTCATCGCGTACCGTGACAATATCTACGACGACGATGGAAATGATCTGTTAGAATTGATGATGACGAAAGGGAACGGTTCGCGGTATGCCAACGAATCGGCGTATAAAATGTTCTGGACTTGGTGGTTGTTACGATGTAAACATAATATCGGTGCCATGTATCCCGATGACGTCGATCGTTTGATGAAATTTTTCGAGAGCACGACAGAATGGTCGGATCGTGGAGTAGTTCGCGTAGACAAAGACGACGGAACGATCGTCGATGTTCCCGTTGAAATGTTGTCACTATTACAAGACGATAACCGTGACGCGGATACAACGACGTCGCTCGCATCATTAGGATCACCTATAAATATACATAACTGTGTATTCTATATGGTCAGTAGTTTATTATTCATTGTGCTGTGCATATCGCATATGTTGGCTAATTTTTCGCTCGACGAAAATAAAGTTACAGGCCGACGTACGACAAACCGTCATCGTCGAAATTAATTTGGTGATAGTCGCATCCCTACCTTCACCTCTACCGCTAATATTGTCTAACGACATGTCGAACACTAACACGCAAGACGAAACGATCTGTAATTCTCCAAGTGATACCGTCGTCGATTGTTCGATTGGAACGTTGAAATTGAACAGTATATTGAAAAAGTTCCCGAAAGTCGATTATAAGCGATATCTTCTGGACGGCGTATTACGACAATTGGACGTTAACGATGGGGAGCTGACGAGTCGTGGAATCGCACGGATTCATATGATAGTTTCGGACGATGCCAAGACGAAGTTTACAATTTCCCACGAAAATTACGAAACTCTGATTCGAGCGATCGATGTTCCACATAATTGTAGCGTCGTAATATCGTACGAACTAGTTCATCGATTGGTGTTCGTTTTCGATTGTATCGAGTGCAAGAAAAAATCACAGACTCGAGAGGCGCGGTGCGAATCCCAAAAACACGTGGAATTTATATGTGAGGTGGTGAGAAGAATGTTCGAGAAAATTTTACATATACGATACGTGGGAACGGTCGTTATAACCGTTGGGAAAACGCACGGCTTTCATATGATATTTCACGATGTGAACGTCGATCGGTGTATGTACCATCATTTGCTGTACGCATTAATACGCACGTTGAATCGAGTACGAGCCAAGACGAGTTCTTCGGAGGAATTAGATTTATTTTTGAACGAATCGTGTACCTCGTTCGTACTGCCGTACGGTCGAAATCACGCCGATACGTTTTTCCTGTACAACTTCGATACGTCCACGCTCACATCTGCAGATAAAAACGATATAACAGACGTGGATATTTTATCACCGATCCCAAAATACGTATACCCATTCTACAGTTTGAAATATACGAACGACGGAACGGACGCGACAAAATGTTCTCAATATCAACGTAATTCGTCGCAAGAAGAAATCGTGTGGTGTGGCTTCGACGGAGAATTTCGTTTCAAATTTCAAAAGAAATATTTTCTCGATAAAGAATGTATGGAAATACACAGCAATCGCAGAGAGATAGAATCGTATCGAGACGATATTCTATACACTATTACACCGAATCGAATGATCAATCGTAAGAAAACCTTTTGTCGCTGGTTGTTTGTCGAAAATTACGAAGAAGTGATGTCGTCGATGTCGTCCCATAATCTCGAATATTCCAACTCTAACGATAACGACGACGACGACGACGATCTCATCGCTTCGAATTCCACGAGTATATCGAACGAGATGTCCATCGACGAGAATACTAGGACGGAAAGATGTCAGCGGAAACGACGACGACGACAACAACAACAAGTTGAGCAGCAGACCACCGTTTCACCGTGCGATGAAGATATCATAGAAAAAGAAGAAGAAGAAGAAATGTCACGTAAACACGACGTGGCTCTGCCTTATTTCGACGAGAAAACAGACTTGAAAAATGCCAATAAGGGCGTTAGAACGATTATTGGCGCTGCCGGTGTCGCTTCATCGTCATCCGTCCCAACCGTAACCGTCACCGGTCCCGAACGTGTTGTAGAAAAACGAGGTAATATCGATATATTGGAGGGTCATTTCAAGTATACCGACGAGAAGGGATACGAAAATACGAATCGTGTGTTTAGCATGATCACCGATTTGAGTTACGTTCGTAATACGATCTACGAGTGTGATATCATCAGCGAAGATATGTGGCAAATATTGTTGATCGAATATTTCGATAGAACGTTGTCGGATCGTTACGTTATGGTACTTTTCGATTATATTATAGCGAACGCGAACAGCCATCGGTATTCCGGTCGTCGTAACGGGGACGACGGTTGTAGAAATGACGACGACGACGACGACGACGGCGACGGCGGTGGCGACGATGAAACCGACGAAAGCGAACGATACACCGAACAAGTTAAGTTGGAGAAAATGAAAATCCTCATTAACGAGTGCATCAAGTGGAACATGATTACGGGTGTATTGAGCGATATTTATGGAACTTACGTATCCATCATGACCGACATAAATCGACAAGAGCAATTAGACGAACCGTATGGTCGTAAAAAAGATAAAAGACAGAACAGATGGAGGGTGCGCGACCGAGCGAACGATCTCCCGACTTTCCAATTCGACATCGGTTACGATGAAACGAACAGCGGATTGGCGAAATTGAAACATACCAATTACAACGTGTTTTCGTTTTGTGCGTCCTTAATGTATCATCACGAAACATCCATACATCCGACACAGTTGCAAGCCTACCTATATTACTATAATTATATACCGGAAGATACGATGAACAAATTGATGTCAGAATTTAGCGACAGCACCGCTATGATATCGTTCGTGATCCAATTTGCCTGTGTCAAATTCACGGCGAGTTCTAGAGATCCGTTGTCGCTGTGGGCACCGGCCGAATTGTTCAAAACACATTTTCCTCGTTATTTGTACGTCGACAAGGATGGTGCTACGACGACATCGAATAATTCGGCCGGCGATGCTAACGACACCTTCGGAAATTTCAACAGTTTTAGCGGAAACAGGACCGAAGAACTGAATTCGAATGTGACCGATAGCAGTAGCAGAAAACGAAAATGTCCACCACAGAACGATAAGAAAAAGAACGCAAAAAAATCCAAAAAAATGACGACGGTCAATAGAGATCTGTTGACGATGTTCAAAAAATACTATTGGCGTCCGTTTACGTTGAACGGCATACCGTACATGTATAACGGCACAGAATTCGTTAACGTGCACACGGCATACAAAACTATTACCGACAAAATCGGTTGTAGTCAATCCGCTTTGCAAGATATCTTCAATGCCAAACCGTTCGACCAGAAACACGGTAGAAATTACTTGTATAGGACCAATCACGTATACGACGAAATAAAAACTCCGGCTTACTTTAACGTGGTGCTGAAACTCAGAGAGATCACTTGTGGCGGTTCGCAATCGTTGTTGATGCGAGAATATCCGATAAAAGAAGTGGGACGGGCGGACGTGTCGATCTACGATACCGTGGTGGACGGAATGCGTGCTCTGATAGACATGGAAGCGGACATCGATCGGTCGTCTTTGCGATTCGTCATGACGCAGCCGGTAGTACCGTTGGTTATCGAAGAGAACAACGACGTACGAGATTTTTTCGATTCGAAAACAGCCGGTCATATTTCGTTGAATATCAAAGATTACAGGATGTGTGTAGATCTGCTCGGTAAGAAACCGCACAAAGATATCGAAGTATTCCTAGACGGGATCTTCACCGAATCATCATCATCATCATCATCATCATCATTGTCATCGTCGAACTCCAGACAGAACGAACATATAAGAAATTTCGCCAGAATCAATTGCATCGTACAAAGTATCGTCGTCAAAGCGATCAACGCTAAAATAGTGACTAGCGAAGAACTGGACGTTAGTCAAGTGGTGCACGCGATTTTCGATAGGCGATCATCGATACAATTGGGATGGACGACTTTCGAGAAACGATCGAGTCATCCCACTTACGTTCCACCGATACGAAGAAACGAATATCTTCTTTCTCGTCAAACCACATCCACTACGATTTTACCTCTGCTCAATAACGTCGAACGTAATTACTCCAATCAGATATATACCAAAGGTGACTTGTGTCGTGACATCGCAGCCATCCGGGGAATCGTAGACGTTCGCACCCGATTAAAATGGCTTACGAAGAAAAGACAATTTTCCGCGTCTACTACTACTACTACTACTACTACTACTGCTGCTGCTGCTGCTGCTAGCACTACCGTTGGTCACGATTCGTCTCGGTCGAAACATACGACAGCTACTGGGATAGATACGCTCGGCTCGGACTTTTGCCGGCGTATGTCTTCAGCGTTACGCGACAACGAAGAAAACGATAACGATAACGTAGATAGCAAAGAAGACTATTTATATCGTGATTATGCCGTACGGAAAGGATCGTCGACTACTCTCCACCCGCAATATACCGACGACGATAATAATAATAATAATACCAATCAGAAGAAACTCTCGTCCAATAAACATATGATGCAATCCAAAGTGAAATCTTTAGCGATATTGTCAAGTTTACGTACGACTTTCGCCAAGATCATGAAAGAATTCGATTCGCGTACGATGACTAATATCGCCGAATGCGCGGTACGAAACAAAAAATCGTTACCGTTCCGATTAAAGTTGATATGTTTCATAGTGACGGTTCACATGTATAAACGTTTACCGAAATGGACGGTGTTCGATATTCCATCGTTCGCCGATTTGATACAGGCTGTGAATAGTGACGACGACAACGACGACGATAACGGGGACGAACGCGATAACGATAAAAGTGGAAACACCGGAGAGGAAGAGTCGTCGTCGTCGTTCATCTGGGGATTAGGTCGCCGTCGGCGTCGCTCGAACCGTCGATCCGTCCTACCGGCCAGTATACTGAGTTGGATAGAAAACGGGCGATACGACGTGATACGGTGGTTGTACGAGCAAGCGGAAATTCTTTTACCGTACGCTTTTTACGTGGGATCACGAAACGAACGCCGTGACGACATATTGAAACGTTACGTCCTATCGCATCCGAATCGATACAAACGAGCCAATTACTATTTACAACAAAATTCCGAAGAAGTGAAATACGACTATGTATTACTCACGTTAACGTACCTATTCTATTTATGTTCGTTCGATTTCGGTACGTTAGATTTAATGCTAAAGTTGATTCTAAGCATCGAATTTCCCGGACAATGGTCCAAGTTGTGTACCATAGTTTGCGGTCATAGGCACGGAGGTAAAACTAAATTGCTCGACATATTGCGAGAGTACGGCCGTACTTCGGCTTCGGCAAAAGAACCGACGGACACGAACAAGGAAAACCAACCGGCCATGCTGATGTACGTGACGAACATGATGTTGGTTCAGGACGAGATTGCGACGTTCACGAGCGGTTTCAAGAAAGTCATATCGGAAAGTAAAATCGAGTATAGAAATAACGTGGGCAATGTGTTCGCGGCCATCTACGCCCTATCGAAGTTGTGGTACACGTGTAACGATCCACCATCGTGTCCGTACGATTCGGCCGTGGTCGAGCGTATTCTTCACATCAAAGTCGATTTTTGGCACGACAACATCACCGAACCCGAAGTTGCTCAGTTCCGATATTTCAACAGTAAAGAACGAGAAGCCATCTATAAATATTGTTTCCACAACAAATCCAAACTGGTGACCAATAGCGTTATCAACAACGAAGGATCCTTACCGTTCGTGTTCTTCAATCGAGAAACGAAAATTTACGTGTCATCAGGCTTACACGACGACGCCATAAAACAAGGTTTGCTAAGTATCAGTATGTTCTATTCTTGGTTTCGATACGTGGAGGACATCAACAAACCAGTGAATATTGACGTAAAAAAATTACCCAGTTTACCGGCGGCATGGCGGAAGCAATGGCTAATCCAAACGAATCCCTATTACAAATGGAAAGATACCGTTCAGATCGAAGCGCAAGATGGATGTTACGCTCGAGTACCGGCCGATTTGATAATAGATTCCTTAAATAGGTACGGACAACCTTTCGGTGCAGCTAAACAATTGACCGATGCATTTCACGAGGAATTCACTCGATATTATAGTGCCATCGACGATACATATAACGTTTCGGTCGATATGAATAAATTGATTTTATAATTTTTATTTTTCTGTTGTTTCTTTACCACCACCACCACCATCACCCCCAAAAAAAGACTATGTCACTTTGGTATTTATTTATTTCATCAAACGAATATTACACATTGTACGCGACAGTACAGGGTATTCGAAACTATTCGATATGGCGTGATCAACAACAGTCTATATTCACCTTCTTCCTCCGGCTGCGCCGATGAATTATTATTGCGTTTGACTCCAAACGTAAAGTATCTGGTGTTGCTGGATGTATACAATTGCACATATCCGATTGGTTTTCTTACGGCGCGTAACAATGGACCAAGGAGAATCTTTTCATCTACCCAGCGACACATTTTGTGGGGCGTACTCGACAGCGACGCAACGATAAATATTGGATTACCCCATAGAAAATCGTTGTGATTCTTGACGGTGTATGGAAAATAGTTCGATAGCAAATCAAAATTATGATAGAATTGGTTCGTTAGCCGGGCAAATAGGTCCAGCAGGTGATAAAGCGTGAATTTTTCTACAGCTGCGTCCACCTTCAGCGATATCGTATTATACACGTGGAAAAGGTTATCGAAACGAGATAATACAAAAATGGCCACATGTTCGCCGTTTGGTGCAGAATATTTTGTTGCTATGGCTCGTCGTAATACGCGCACTGTTTCCATGCTTCGCGAATTAATACTGTCGCACGAGCGTGAGTTATTCTCCGTTAGCGATGGCGATAGCGGGAGAACATTTTCTGATTGTTACAATAGGTCGTTGGAATTTATATAGTGCAATGCAGATAGTGGGGATGCGTCAGACTATATCTTCGCCGAAACGAATGAAATGTCGTACACTTTACACGATATCGTGTGTCGACAATGAACGCAACCACCACCAATTGGATGTTTTATGGTCACGTCCTTCAATATTACATCGACGAAGCTGTATTTCTTTTCGCACGACTAGCTGACGTTCTATTTGGATAGAATATCGAAAAATGGGTCAAACATTACGTGTCCAATTGTGTTCCGAGGAGGCTCGTCTACCTGATCGAACCTCAAGTCGAGCGTCGGGAATGTGTCTGCGTAGCGTCGAAGACTGCATTATTCCAGCGAAAGGTCAGAGGCTCGTCGATGTAGGTATACGTATACAACTACCGCGCGGTTACTGTGGCAGGTTGGTTCCCCGATCGGATCTTTCTGTAAATCGTCGTGTTACAGTAGGAGCCGAAATAATAGATGAAGATTATCGCGGACAAATATCCGTGTTATTGATAAATCTTTCCAGTGAACCTTATGTGGTTCGCACGAACGATGAAATCGCTGAATTGGTCTGCCAGAAAATTTGCCGTCCAAAAATCCAACAAGTGAGGCGAACTACCACAAAAAATGCGAGATGTTTCGATTTTTTGTAATAATTTGTTGAGTTATGAATAAAAATATTTAAAATTTATTTCGAAAATTTTTTATTTTTCATCGTACACGTTTTGTCAGTTTCCAATACTTTGGTGATATATTTCTTCATTTCGTATACTTCTTGTAACGCCAGTATATACTTATTTTCGATCCAACTTTTGATCGTATCATTAACGACCAACGAATCGGCCATTATAATTTCGAAGCATTTGTTCACCAAATTGCCGTTATCTTTGTCCGAAATGTTCTTGAGATGAAGTAACGAATGCGATTTCAATACGCTCAGGTGTCTATCGTAAAACGATGACGAAGACGACGGTGCTCCACAAAAACCCTCGAATAATAGCCACGGTATAAGGACGTCCGTCTGAATGTCCTCTACGAGCCTGGTGGTAGTGGTGTTGCTGCCGCCGCTGCTGCTGCTATCGCTACCGTTGTCGTTGTTGTCGTCGTTAATTTTTCTACTGATAACGGAATTCAAGTGATTTCTCACGAAAATCGACAGATCGTCCATATTCCGATACAGGCCCTTTTTGTCGTTCAGCAAGGTATTGGTGAACACCTCCTCGCTTACGAAATTGTCTCGGCCGATGAGCACGTTATATCGATCGCGATTGTGCAATATGTATTTTCGTAGTTGCTTCGCCAAGTCGTGGAATATGTCGTCGTTCAAAACGCACGTATAAATATTGCGAACGCTCGTGTCTTTACCCTGTAACAGCCATTGTTTTATGAAACAACCCATTCGATTGCCCAACGCGTCCGCGGTGGTAATATCCTTCGTGACCGATGGCGTTCCTTCTTCGAACGATATAGAGTTGTTACTCAAGATGTAAATTTGTATGTAAAATACTAATAAATTTTGTAGAATGGAATATATCGGTTTGAAGAAGAGAATATCGTCTAAAAGTGTCCACAGGTGTTCCATGGTCGTCGCCAACACGTTATCGTTATTATAACTTTCGTGCGATATCAAATCGTAGAATTCGTCACATTTCAGCGAGCTGGGAGACGACGGCGCTGGCGTGTTGATTTTATTGGCATCGTTCTCGTCGTTCGCCTCACCAGCGCATATTTTTTGTAAAATCACACACGAGTATATGTAATTTAACGTGTTCTCGATACTGTCCACGTTATCTATTAAAATGGCGTTCGTTACTTTTCGTAAAGATTCGTTCGATTCAACTATGGTGGTTATTTTATTCCATAAATTGTGTATTTTGGGCCGGACGTGCTGCTTCATCGCACTCAACGTAAAATCATCTCGTGATGCACCATTACGATCTTTCGGTGTAGTAGTAGTCGTCGTCGTCGTCGTCGCCGCTTTATAACTACGTGGTTCGTATAATTTGAGGACACCGACAGAAATGTCGATAATATCCAACAATTCCTTCCGCGTCATCGTTATTTTCACGGTGGTGTTACCTATATTATAAATTTGTCCGTTGTCCATGTGACAATAAAAAGGTTTCAATCGAAAACATACCGGCACGCCGCTCATTTCTGTGTCTTACTATTGGAACTCGACGGAACACCGGGAGCTGATAACGTCGCACCGTCGAGTACGCGTTGTCTGCGACGTGACACAAACTGCGCGCGATGCCGTCAAACGTAACCGCGATTGCACACATCGTTCGAGATTTTGAGACGTTGGTGTGGACACCGGTGCCCACGCCAGCGTCGACACCGGTGCCTACGCCAGCGTCGACACCGGTGTCTACTCGGAACGATCGACGCGGGTGCATCGTTGTTCACCGCATACCCGTGATGCACCCTCGAAATGCACGAATTCCGAGGATATGTACCGGTTTCGCGGGTGCCACACGTGGTACGCTGTACCCCGTGTGGCACCCTCGAAATTATGACACCGGTGTGCTTCTTATCTCGTCGACATCGGACGGATTTCGAGGGTGCAGCGACACGTTCGTGTGCGCTTACGGAACGTGACGGGTCAGTCGGAAGTCGATCGATGCGCTGCAACTTGTAAGACCGCGGCGCGATCATGACATCCAACGGCAAGGACGACGACGACGACCAGTGGCTATACGCTTATGTGTATAACGCTCCGTACCAGGACGATTATGCTACACCACCGTTCCCTTTAGATACTCTACGTTTCGAATACGAATATGACGGATCGAGTAGAGCGGAAGGTTTACCCGGATTATGTAACGCCCTCACGCCGTTCCCAGTTATACCTTGTCGCATTTTCAATGATAAAGTACCGATACGCCATTGCGATCAAATAGGATATTTCAGTTTTAACGAATGGCCACGTGTGTATTTGGGAGCGTTCGCAACGCTCACATCTGCTCCACGCATCCATACGATGTTGGGGACGGCATTCGTGGCGTGTTCCACGAATTCCGAACGAATGCCGATAATTCCAAATATGGACGTGCTTCGAGGATACGATTCGATATCGAAAACGGGGTGTTTGAAATTTCGTCTCGACGGTGTAGTAGAACCGATTTGGTTAGGCAATAACATCGCCAATTACGATAACGACGAACGACGACATCGTCATATAGATGTATATTTGGAACGGTTACCAGGTCGAGTTATGAAACATAATTGACCAATAAACGATCGCACGTGGTGCTATATAAACGGATGCGTCACGGTGGGAGGCAGTCAGTCGACGTGAATATTTCACCAGCGAAACATCGACGATGTCTTCGGCAAGTTTGGCCAAGCTAAAAAAACACATGGAAATGGGTCCGATCATTTCTGATTTGACCATTACCGACGATACGTTGAATCAACTTCGGAATATAACTAAACGAGTGCTGGGTAAACAACAACAACAACAACAACAACAGCAGCAGCATCAGCAGCACGTTGACAGTTTCGATGTTGCGTCCACCGCCACCGCCAACGCCGTTCCAGAGTACAATCCCGACGATGCCATCTTCGTCAAGCCGCTAAACCCGGTGAAGAACAATTTGCATCCGACATATCGTCCAACAAGTAAGTCTATCGTCGCTGTAACCGCCATCACGAACGGGGAAACGAGTGAATATACCGATTCGTATAACGATACCACTACTGCTACTACTACTACTACTACTACTGCTACTGCTACTAAGCCAACTGGTACGACACCGGTGAAAAAATCGACGTCGAAAAGATCGAAAACGAAATCGACCGTGGAAACTGCAACGATAAAACCGCAACTTCTGGTCAAACTCCCGATAGCTCGTGAGAAAAAGAAACAAAATGGTAAATCTGATCAGAAGCGATGTCAAAAACGGAAAAGAGACACACATACGATCGAGGAAGATGACGATGATATTGGGAACGATACGGAAGGGTCCGAATTAGAGCGATCGATTGAAGCGCGGACGGTCGCCGTGACCACGAAGAAAGATGTACACGTGAATAGACTAGAAGCAGAAACAGCAGGCGAAGGCAAGATACAGGCGTCAGCCGTCGTCGAACCCACAGCTAAAGCGAAAAAGGTTCGCAAGCAACCTACATCTCGGAATAAAATCAAATCGAACGGAGAAACTAGTAGCCACGATCAAAGTAGTAAGAGAATAACTAATGGCTCCCACGATAAGGAATCCATCTCAAGTGCGAACGAAGAAGTCATCCGCAATTTTCAAGAAAAAATCTCTCGTATCAAAACCGAACACTTCCAATCTGCCGAATTCGTCGGGCGTCACGATGTATTAATTAACGCGAGCTGGTTAATATTAAAACTGTGCTATTTCGAACAATTCGAAACTACCTTGCCGAGTTTCGATATAGTCACCGATTTGTTTTATATCACAAAAGAAACTTTTTTGAACAAGTTGATCGTTGTATACGAGAATAACGAAGATGCGTTCCACGCGGAGACCGGTCTGTATTTGACGGACGTTAGGCGAACGTTATTCAAAAGGAACATTTTATTCATAAATATACCCAGTTCGAATAGTATTTATAAATTTTTTGTAAACGAAATAATCCTCACGTATATTTGTTTCGTCAATTTGTGTGAAAATAAAGTGCCCACGATTTACAGGTGTCTGGGAAGCAAATCGTCGTCCTCGTCCGAGCAGCAGAGATTTAACGACGTACCGTTCAAATCATTTCCTGTGAATGTACATTCTCATAAGTTGACTGATATATTGCGATTACTGAACGAATAAATACATTTATATTAAAGTTTTGTTAGCGTTTATTTTGTATGACTTTCCATTCGATCCGATCTCATCGAGTTTCGTGATCATGATGATGATAATAGTAATAATAATAAGAGACCATGACGACGGAGCCAGACTGGAACGATCTCGTCGATGATATGAACGGTATCTTATTGAATGATAGCGACGACGGTGAGATGTCGCTCAGCGAAGTCGACATAAAATGTAAAGTTACCAATGTTGACGCTGCAAACGATGATGATGATGATGGTGATGATACGAAGTCGTCACGAGATTATCACGGTAAGAATAATTGCAAGAGTAATGACGATAACGACGACGTGAACGGTGCTGTTACATCGAAGGTGTCGCGTGACTTGTCATCGGACGACGACGACGACGACGAAGAAGAGTATCTGTTCTCTGACGATTCAGATTGCGATAAAGTTATTCGAAACGATACGCACCCGACGAGATCATACGGAAGAGAACTACGACGGCAACGACGACGGGAATATCGCGATAAAGTTGTTCGAAGCGATACGTACCCGACGAGATCCTACGAAAGAGAACCACGACGGCAACAACAACAACAACAACAACAACGGGAATGTGGACGAAGGCGAATACGACGACAATCGCAACGATACTCGCGCCGTAATCGTCGTCATCGACGAACGCATATAAGCAGACACTCGATACAACGTACCAGTAGATATAGCGACGACGACGATAGGAACCGGTCAAGTGGTATCGTCGGCGGTGAAATGAATAACCGAAAGAATATGTTGTGGTTTATGGCAGAACGTTTGCTATCGGAATTCGTGAAGCCGTTTGCTTTAGATACGGAATTCGTGAACAAAATCGATAGAATAGCGTACATTAGTGCATCGATATGTGACGATAATATCGCAGTCGAATATCGAGGAAAATCTTACGTATTGGACAAATTGGAATTCGTCCAAAACGACATATTTGTACCGAGCGATTTCGTGTTAACGACGATGTATCCGGACGCTTCTATACCGGCGATCGTCAAAAGAAATATATTGAAAACTTTGGAAGTTAATCGATGTTACGAGTCAACTCATAACGTGGATCCTTTAATGATGATTCAGATGGTACACGAAGTATGTCTCCGTGAACATAATGTTCCGTTATTCGTTACGTGGCAAAGTCGATTCGATATGATGTTCCTACAAAAACACACGATCGACGACAATCGAGAGTTCAGATGTGCACATTGTGTCAACGTATGCAACAATTATACTCCCGTTCAGGCATCGACTCAAGCTTACTATTCGCTCTCGAGGGACAGACCGATTTTGACGTGCGGCCATCATCACGACGTAGCCGTATCGGGTATGGTAAAACCGTTATGGATCAACTTGTCCAGTCGACAACTGCAAGACGAACGATACGTGCTGGATTTTATGTTCCAAAATGAAATAATTCTGATGACCGTTGTGTTGGGTAGAAGCGATCACGTCAAATCTGACAGTCGGCGAGGTGGACCCCAATTGAATCTTTCAGAAGCACACTCGATGACACAGTGTTCAGAACCGCACGGGGATTTTCATTCTTCGACAGGCGACGTTCGATATACGTATTGTTTGTTCCAAAGATATTGGGAGTCGTTGAGAGTACGCTTACACGACGATCTCTCGCATCACGATACACTTGCCTACGATATTTCTTGAATGTATTTTGAAAATAAATATCTTTCGACACTATTTGTACGTATTTGTTTTAACCCGTTTACAGTCCACGTGACCGTCATGAGATACGAATTTCACCCTTATGAACATTTCGAGTAACATAACGTGACATTTATCGCATCGATAATATAACACCAACTTGGGTTGTCACACGAGTGGAGTCGGGAAATATGGTACGATATGTTGATACGCGATATTTCTTGAATGTATTTCGAAAATAAATATCTTTCGATACTATTCGTATGTGTGTATTTGTTCGAATTGACTTTCCTTTCCAGTCGTCCCGTCGTAAGCGCGTTTATAAGATGCGATAGAGCGCAAGCGAAAAGATCATCGACACGACATACGATAACGGCAATGTCGAACACGAAAAACCACGAAAGTTTCGGTGACGACGGTGGCGGCAACAACAATAACAACAACAACAACAACAGAAATGCCGAACGGAAGCATAAGATCATGATGACGCTGTTCGAAGAAATGTCGAAAGTCGCACGTATAACGAACGACGCCATAGATTACGAACGCGAGAGTAAATACGAAAAAGCGATAATTCGATATGCCTCGGCTCAGTCGGTGTTGTATAACGCGTGCTGTCTGCTATCCGGTGTAACGTTACCACTGAATCGGGTGAAACAACGGCGGCGGCGACCGAATCCTTCAGAATCGACCGAGCACGAAAGAAATAGAAGTTTCATAGCTTTCGATCGTTCGTATATTATCGAATTGATTCTCAATAAAATCGTACAAATTTATGATCGCATTCAGAGATTGGACGGTGCGATTTCGTCTGGCAACGTAGAAACTATATCCGTGATGAACGCCACACATATGTCGTTAAATTTGCACGGGAATAACAACGGCGACGGCGGGTCGCAATACAACGATTACGATAGCGTCAAACATGTGATTCCCGAACTAACGCTAACCCGTACCGACGACTTCGATCATATAATCGGCCATTCGGATACGAAGCAGAAATTGAAAGAACTAGCGCATATGTTCTCGTTGAATAGCAACAGCAGAACGAAAGAAATTCTACGCAACAGAGATATAACCGGTAATAGTATGATCATTCTGTACGGCCCTCCGGGCACGGGAAAAACCTCGTTGGCCAGAGCGTTGGCCACGTTTTGTCGCGTACCCATATACGAGATGAAATTGTCGCAACTATTCAGTAAATACGTGGGCGACAGTGAAAAACTGTTGACGGCGATCTTCGAATGGGCCATCCGATCCGTAGCTCCGAAAATCATTTTTATCGACGAAATCGATTCGATATTCAGTAGGAGGGGTTCGGCCGGCGAAGAGCCCATCGATAAAAAGCTAAAATTAATTTTTATGATGGAAATGAACAAGTTCAGCAGCTCCGATGCCGAATCGAACGTACTGATGATATGTGCCACGAATATTTTTCAAGATATAGACGAAGCCATCACCCGGCGTTCGGTTGCGAATATTCTCGTGTCCAAGCCGGAAACTCCACAAGAATACCTCGAATTGGTGCATCGTTCGTTTCACTCGGCCAAATTGAACGTTAACGAGGATGTTATGCGACATATAGCGTCAGATATGCATCGAACAAACGCTTCACAATCGAAAATTGGCGATTTGGTGAAAAAAATATTTTCCAATCTTACTTTTTCGTTGACCGATACCGTTCGCGTCGTTTCCGTCACCGATATGAATTATCCAGTATTTTCGATAATCGGTACGATCATAAGTGCAGATTCCCCGAAATATGTTATTGTCAACGACAACGACAATGATGATGATGATGATCGAGTTACGACGGTATCGCTCGATTCGGATATTTCGAACAATATCGTATTACCTATCGTAACGCGACAAATGATAGATTTTCACGTCACCTCCCAGTAATAAGAGCACGGGAACCAGAATATATGACGATGATGACACCGGACGATATAAACGCAACTAGTGATGAGATATCGTCCAATCTCAAGGAACTGTACGCGTTTATCGGAAATAAAAAAAATCTCGTAATCGTAGACGGGGAAAGTAATCCAAAAGGAAGTAACAACAAATCGATCGCGATCGTTGCGGGTATCGTCACGGGATTCATGGCCGTATTGAGTCAACGGTTCGTACGACGTCAACCCGACCGTCGTCCAGAACGATAAAAACGATCGGCAACGCGTTCCCCCCTCGTATCCGTGCGAATCTTTTCGTCGATTTGTTATACGAGTGAAGTTGGGGTCTGTTACGATAGACTGATACGCACTCCCCTCCCCCACCTCATCGAGCACACATATATATATACACCGGTCGTATCCGACAACGATCGATAGTAGTTCCGGATTGTTCGAGGTGTTACATTCATACTGCATACTGTATACTGCGAAAATGTCACTACTTTCAGACTATTCGAATATCGATGTGGTGGATGAAAATCGTACAGTTCCACTTAGCGATTCAACGAATGTATGCCACGAATCGACTTCTCCCGAGAACGTACAATTCGTTACAAACGACCCACGGTATTTTGTAAATATATATTTTTTTTCGAATCGTCGAATACTGATATGTTTCAGGTGCGACGAAACGTCTAAATTGACACCTATACGGAATCGATGCTCGAACGAAAATTTGCCGAACGAATTTTCCGAACTGAAACGTTCAATCCTTAGTCGTGACCATATCCGGTGTCCACCGATGTGTTATGGAACTTTTGAAGATGTGCGAGGGTTGATCGTTGCGGTATGTCGTTAACTATAAATTCGATTTCAGTTTCAGTAACGAATTTTCTTTCCCAGATGGCCAACCATCGTGACGAAACAGTCGATCAGTGTTCGTCCGATATCGTACAATAAATGAATCGTAATACGATAATTCGTTTTCTTTTTCTCCTACCCCTAGTAGATAAGATATCATTATGTCAGCAGAAGCTTTTCTGCATTGTATGTCAAACACGACAAATTCGATCAACAACGAATCTCAGGCCATCGATACTATCGAAAACTTTGACCAGATTGTCGATTTTAACTGCAAAACGAAAGAAATCCGATTGATCAAAGGCAGACATCCCTTGATAGGGCTGTGTGGCGGTTTATTCAGCGATTCCGTTATATTCTACGATACGATACCCATTAAATACAGTTTCGACAAATTGGATCTCTATAAACCTCGTATCGTCAAAAAATCACAATCGGAATTGAACGTAGAGGTTATAAAGGCGGATAAATTTAGATTCAATAAGCTAATCGACACTGGAAACAACGGTAATAATAGTGAATCTGGAGACGGGCAATCGACTAATCGAGAAGCCGAGAACGCTGCCAAATACAACCACTCGTATGGCGTAAAGACGTATCAGATTAAATGTTAATCTCTCCCTCTCTCCCTCTCTCTCTCTCTCTCTCTTTATTTTTTTCTGTTGAAAAATAAGAAATGGAACATATTTTCCCATATTTGAGATTGAGCGGTTTATGCGATTCGAAAATATCTCCGTCGGGTTTGGACGTGACGACAGATTTTATTTTTTATATCGCCTCTCAGAAGGAGCACACGCTGACCGACGACCAAAATAGAATATGGAAATTGAATATGCGACGTGCGGACTGTGAATTGCCTCGCAATCGGCGACAGCAGCAGCAGCAGCAGCAGCAGCGCACTCCGATCATGTTGCACGATCGCCTTATCGCATATAAACTGAAGCCGTACGACGACGTGGCATTGATGGACATTTACGTATATTATATGATTTGTCAATATGTCGGTGCTCTATTGAATTTGGTCGACGTATTGGATCACGCGAGGAACGTGAAAAGTTTCATTCATCATCGCAGCGAAGACATGTTCGGTGAAATGGTAGATCACACGAACTACAAACGGTACACGTTGCAACTGATAAATTTATTTGTCGATAATACCGAATCGGTCCTTTGCATGGACAAATCGAAAATTCTGGCAAACACCTTGGCTATCGGTGACGTTCCCGGGACGGCTGCCGACGTTAATAACGACGATACGGATGACGACGACGACGACGACGACGACGATAATATAGACGTAGACGATACGGACGACGATAATTGCGAGGATGGCGACGTAAACGACAATATATGGGAAAGCGAGTTATAAGAAATAGAATGGCAGATGAAAATGGAGTTTCTTCATCGTCGTCGTCGTCGTCGTCACAACCGTCGCCTGCGTTCTTACGACAAATGCATGGCACGATACGTGTAGGTGGTGACCGTGTCGTAATCGATTCCGATGCGAATTCATCGTCCATTTCCAAAATTACCACTCTGATCAAATTGGGTCGTCTAGCGTTCGGTAGATCGCCTACGTCGTGCACCTTCTACTACGACTCCGTGTTTCCCGTTTTTCTTTCGACCGATACTACCCAGGCTATCGTTCGAAATCTAGCGATTGACGTGATGAGCGCCGAAACTACTTACGGCGATGCGGTCGATGCGATAGAAGCGCATCTACAGACACGAGTGTTAGAGAACGAAGATAGAAGACTCCTCGAAATATATAGGAGTGCTCTCGTCGTTATCGGTGTGAAAGACGACAGGAGTCTGAGCGTTATTTTCGAACGTACGATCGACATGAAAACGATCGAAATTATGACCGTCGCGGCACGATCTCGAGACGATACGTTAATAGAATCGCCGACGTTACGGATGGCGAAATGGTGTTCTACGTTGCCCGTTCGTGCGGGTACGCTAATCTTGTTCGGTACGAACGGTATAATTTCGATGTTTCCCGAGCGAACGTTACGGTCGTTGATGACTTCGGAATTCCTCAATCTCGTAGGTAACCATATGATACCGGACGGTGGAAATATTCAAGATGTTCGATTTAGATTTCGAGTCGGAAAATTTTTGGTATATCTAACGTTGACGTTGATTCCCGCATCTTGTGTGTTCGACACAGATTTGTCTAGCAGATTCGTTAACGTCCAACGCGAACCGTACATGTTCAGCGCTTTCCACAAATACTACAGACTAGCCATGTCGATGTATATACCGGAAGAGATCGGTGTAGAGGAACTAGCGTACGTGAAAAATGCGCTGATCGATGATATGTTACACGCGTTGGATAGGAACGATAATTTCGTTCATATCTCGCATTTCACCGATCTGCCGTTGATACCGTACGGTGTGAGCGAGATGATCACCGGAAACAAGTACACTTTTCACGAAATTCTGTTCGATCCCGACATAATCGCCGACGTAGAGTGGACCAAAACTGCGGGGGGCGTATGGGACATGGCGACGATGCGGAATAAATTGAACGTTACGACCATGATGATACTATACAGACCTATAGCGTATTGTACGTTGAACGGTGACGGCAGGGAGCGAGCCGTATTCACGGATTACTGGTCGCCGGAAGATATACTACAATTTTACATATTTCCGGACGGTTACAAAACGTTCGCAAAGACCATCATGGAAGGCACTATGGCCGTAGGTTATCGAACTTCAGACGGGTTATTGACGAAAACCATCGAACCACGTGAGAACCGTCAAATGATAGCCCCGCTACTGCGCAATTACGCTCCCCTGTGTAACGTTTGGATGTCGGCGTACAAGATAAACGGAAGATACTATATAAAAACGTGGTCGAATACGGATCATCGAATGCTGAAAGAGAACGATTTGGGATCGAATTCGAACGTTCAACATATTCAAAACGATTTAAATTTATTGAATCGCCATATAACTTCCGTCGATGTGATTTTTCGTATCGAGAAAATCTACGACGGCAAAATAAATATGGTGGACGTGAGTACTAACAAACGGCCGGATGTAACGTTCACGTTGATATTGGATTTTCCGATGATATTCTACGATTACGAAGACAATCGACGCGTTCACGTCGCCGGCAACGAAGAAACGACGAACGATCGAATAAAACCCATAGCGGACAGGAAAACGTTAGAATCGATATTCACGCTGGGCGATAAGCGCAAATTGATTATGTGGCCCGAGAACGATAAGCGATTCCTGTTTATAACGAACGATTTGATAATAGCCGCTGCGATACTGGTCGGTGGAGATCGATGGACGACGAAAGAAGCGGTAATGTTGGCAAAGATGGATAACGACGCGTTCACCAATAAAAACTGGTTACACACCATACAGAATTATCTGTGCCGAGACATGATACGCGATTGTATGGTGGGTCGACGAGAAACTGACGACGACGACGACGACGACGACATACCACGTGTATCGCACGATGGACTATTATCACAACAATAATAAGAACGAGACATAATATATATATATATATGATGAGTAGTGGTAATTCACGATATATTTCTGCCAACATGTCTTCATTGCCAGATTTTCAATCGACATCGTTCAACAACGGAGACAAGCACTCTTTCTGGACGATTATGTCACACAAACCGTGGAGTGTCGTACTGGGTATCGTCGTCGTATTATTGATTTCCTACGTAGTTATTATAGTATTGAGACGATATACGACCCTGTTGAATAACAAATTAGGCAATTTCCTCGCTTCGTGGATTCCAAAGTTAGACCATACGAACAAATAGATAGACACAGAACATGCATATATGATACGCTCTCACACGCACACACACACGCAATCATTCTGTCATAAACTTTCGATATCGTAATTTCTACGATTTCCTTTCACGATGAACGATGATCGATCGTCAGCGTGTCTGTAAATATATATGTCCACACCACGATCGTGACGTTACCGTTCACAAGTAAGATTACAACAGAAGAAATAGAGATAGTGGAGAATCTATTACGGCGATGGATCGATATTTCGGTAGAGATTGGCTGAGAAACGACGATAACAACGATACCGATGGTTTGATATACGATGACGAATTCGATAATATTCCGACGGAAACACAACGACGGCGAGAAAAACAACAGCAGCAACAAACGCCACCGAGTGAAGTTGAAACGACCAGTCACGAAACAACTTATGGTGAATTCGAATCGTTCATCGAACAATTGAAAACTATAGATATGTGTAATTTATTCAAAAATAGACCGGATTCTTTCCATTTTGGTTATTATATTAATCGTATATTGGCTTTGCTGACGATCGACAAATATCGCGATCCTTCGCTGAAGCTTATCATATCCGCTCTATTGCCAGACTGCGAACCGCGACAGGTCTCTGCTGCTGCTGCTGCTGCTGCTGTTGCCGCCGACGAGGAATCGCAATTTCTCCAAAAGCTCGTACAATTCGTCATATTGATCGTCAACGAATGTCGCTTGACGGACGGTGCTCCCGAATTGATTCTATTGTATAATTTAATGCACAATCCGAAGAGTGTGATACGACGCGACGACGATAACGTCGCTGCCGACGTTCCCGTACTGATAAGTAAGCTCGATTCGACTCCGTATAAATTTCCGTCGCGAATTCGATATAAGATTTCTGTGACGGTTAGCGATTTGTTTCAGAAAGGATGTGCTCCCGAACAACTATTGAAACGTATTCGGAGTCCGTCGTATCAGTTTGCCAGTAAACGGTTCATATTCGAAAAATACGTTTCGCCTTATTTCGTTGACGCTTTGAAAGTTTCCGCTACGTCGATTCGAGGTCGTGAATCTGACGACCCGTTCGTCCGAAAATATTACGAATTTCTAAACGCGATCGGCAAATTAGATGCGCGACTGTCGTCATCGTCGTCGTCGTCGTCACGAATCAAGATAAACGAACAAAGACGGCAAATTTCGAACGACATTAAAACGGTTCAAAAATATCCCGTCATACGGAACGCTTTGATATCTAGATCTTTGACCGATTTGTGTAGAATCGCCTTATCGGTGGAGCGTTACGTGGCAAATAAGAGTTCGACGACGATGAATAACGAAAATTTCCATTATCCGTGTTTCGTTCGATTTTCCACGGCACTCGTCACCAACGTACGTAATAAGAAAGATGAGGCGATGCAGTAAACCGTTGAATGGATTGTTGTCGTGTGCGGTTCCTAAAACGACCAACGGTCGCATCCTCAACGTACTCTATACCGATTTACTATTAGATTTCCATAGCGTGAGAGAAGATTTCGGTTTGTTACTGGAAAAACTGAGCGAAGTCGATCCGATGACGTTGGACAACGACAATTATTTCGTCGTGTGCGACGATATGTTTTTCAACGTGTTGAATACGCTGACGGAACACTACGATTGCGTTCGAGTCGTCCCGATGTCGACCATCGAGCGTCAGATGAAGGGTGGCAATAAACGATCGGGGAAAACTACTTCTAAATCGCGTATAATGAAACGGAACGTCAAATCGGACGTGTCGGGACTGCAAACGTCTCCGTTCAAATTGTCGTCTATTCACAGGTTCCCCGATAACGACACCAAAAATTTGCGTTTATTGATAATCAACGTATACAATTTCAACGTGATACACAAATTGAAATTGGACAACGAACAGCTGGACGTCGTTCACGTAATATTAACGACTTTGATAGAGTTCAGTTTTATCAATATGCTCGAAAAAGACTTTTCCGTATTTCTGAAAACGAAAATACCGGGCGCGGATACGAACGACACCTCTACCGTTACGCATCGACGCCGCCGTCGTCAACATCAGCATCATCGTAGCTGTTCGTACGTACCGATAAACGGCAACGACGATATCAAATGTGAAATCGCAACTGTTGCCAAAAAAACGCGTAACGACGGTGTCGATCGGCACGTAGGTGACACTATAAACATTTCCATCGCGGATATCACGAACGCGACCGACACACTTTTGCAAAAAATAAAGCCCGACGACGCCACCACGTACGTTTTCTCCGTCGATGCGGCACAAACTCTGACGTACTCCAGAGTCGCACAATACGAAACGTATCGAGCATTTAAAGTTTTCTATTTTACGTTCGTCGCGAAAGGTGTCAAATGGTCTATATCGCCGAACAATAAACACACCGAAGTATTGTATTTCTTGAGACAGTTCTTCAAAGACGAAGTTGCCATAATGACTAGATGGTGGGCCGATAACGAAGCGGTGTCCTCGTTGTGGCCGCAGTTTCGATCGTGGTGTCCGATTCTGTTCGATTCCTACGTTAACGAGTGGTTCTTCAAGTGTGACGTTAGCGATCTGTTGAGAATGGCGTTCAAGTTTCAAGTCGTTAATTCGTTGCCACCGACGTACATGAGATCGGTCGTAGCCGGAGGTCGCGTATGGGAGGTGAATACGCTGACGTATATGTTAGTGGCTCGGTTATCGATCGGAAACACGATGGATTATCATCAACAATCGGACACGTATAAATGCGGTCTCAAAACCATAAACGATTATTATAAGTATATATTCGGTTTAGATCATGACACGTTGTTCTAAGTCGTCGATATTACCATATAGATATCTCGTCGTTCTGAGCGTAGTAACATGTATCTCGATGCAACACTTGACAGCTACCATGATATCGTCACAGTCATCGTTAGCGAAACCGCCCATTTCTGTACGAAACTCTACATCCGATGAAACGGCGACCGAAATCTACGATGACGATGAACATACGACATTCGTAGAATTGGACATGAACAAATCGTTGTCGGTCGGGATAATACCCAAGAAGAAGAAGAAGAAGACCTCGGTGACAAATATCGAGAAGGAAAATGTGACGAGTGACGTGATAGCGGAGACGAAATCGATGCCGACAACGATGGGAAATTCGTCGGATGTGAACGTATCGATAACATCGAATCAACCTCAAAATCGTTCGAATATCGTCGTCGAACAATCGAATAATCGTAACGTCACGAATCTAGATTTTATGAACAACGAAGAAAGGGCTGCGATTCGTTCGATCGACAACGGTACTGCTTCGGTCTCGATTACTCCCGGTACTAATAATACTACCGCTCTCGTCGTCGTCGTCGTCACCGATGCCACCACCGCCTCCACCGCCGCAGTCGCAAATATACCAGATACGATCAGAATACAGCGAAGCCACGATTCTTGTCGGAACGTATCCAGCCAAAAATGTTATACGTGGTCTACTTGCTACCAACACGATAGCATCTTGTGCAACGATAGTATAACGGCGAAACAGATACCGCACGTTTTCGATTCGTACAAGTGGTATAAAAATAAAAATCGTTCGTTGTCGTTGTTCAACGTTTCCGTCATGCAGAACGTATATTTGCGACGTGATAATACTAGTTCGACGTGCGCCAAATACACGTGTCGATATTTTTTCATGAATTCGACTTGTCCGTCATCGTCATTGCCCTCGTCGACAGCACTCCCATCTTCGTCGTCGTCGTCGTCGTCGTTTGTCGATAAATATTGTACGAGTAACGAGTCCGATTTGATCACGTTGACTGGACATTGTGACGTCGACGGGAGCAATCCGCATTGTGTCGGCATACGAACATTACATCTATATATAATATGGTCTGTAGGTGCTTTTATGATTATCGGTTCGACGCTAGCGTGTATACTTGGAACGTATGTATCGACACGAAGAATGAGACGGATGTTGCGGAAGATGGACCGAGAAGAAGCCGAACTACGACAACCTTTCAGAGTGTATAACGTCGTTTCCTCCATCGATGAAGACGAAGAGGGCCAAGACGTTTGCGGTTGAACCTTTAGATTGTACAATATTGTATCGTGTAAATAATTTACTATTTTTTCCGAAATAAAGTGTGTGCGTGTATGTGCAAGTATGTCGTTTATTTCTTTTTCCTATACGTATTTTGTAAGATATCGATATCCAACATACCATAAATAATCGCATAATCGATAGATGATCGTCGATGCGAATTCCATATTAGTATTTCTCATATCGGTCCACATTTTGTGGGTTTTTCATACGATATTGCTTACCGATTCGACCGATATACCCATGTTCGATATGTTAGCCCGTTTCGTTTCTTCCACGAAATTGGAAAACGGCGTGTTCGCCGACGTATTCACCAATACGAACGATATTAGTACCGGTAGAGACGCTCGCTTGGTTATAGTGCACCCGTTCAATTGGTACATATTGAATATGAATTCGAATATATACGTATATTCTACGTCAGCCAACGATACGAACAAGTGTTCGGAAGGATACAATAATACGTTTGTTAAATTGAAACATCCGTCGAGCGGTCACTCGCTTCAAAATTTACATACAGTTTGCTTGCCCGTTAGCGTTTCTGATCTGTTGATTCATTTCAAGCGTAAGGTGCGCACTAGAATGAAAATAAGACCACACGAACGGTACGACAATAGGAAAATCGTGACTGTCGTAGATGTTATAAATCAATTGCTTTCGTCGGGAGCGATCGTAAATTACATACCGTCCATCGCGAATAACACGAACGCCGTCACATAAGAATCTCTCGTTATCACGAAAACGGAACAAGATATAAGATAGGTATGGATCGCATCCATCGCTAAAACGTACAGTATTCACGAAAATATAAACGAATAGAACGATGGCATTCGTACGTTATTTCCCACGAATAGGTCTTCTAGATGTTCAGATGCTTCAAGACTATTCGACGGGCAACTTCATCGTAAAAGAAATCGCCTGGAAACAAGTAAACTATCCGTTCGACATCGAAGATTACAATTACGGAGCGACTCGCACTAGTTATTCGTACGACATTCGCAGCATCATGTTTTCCATTCCCAAATTCAAGTTGTACGGCGACGACAGATCTCCTTACAGGCATAGCAATATACGTAAAACTAATCGTTATTTGACGGCGAATTACATAATGATCGACGGATCGGTCGGACACGTCCCGTATGCCGACGATATAGTATACGATATTCTGAGTCAATTCGACGTGATCTTCGTGAAAGGTTGGAATAAACGATATAATCTGTTGCGTTTGTTGGACAGGATAGCATCGTCGCAGTCGTCGTCGATCGATTATGGCACCATTAAATCGATCAAAATCATAGATATCGATACGGACGATAAGATCGAAACGATTTATCCGCTATCGGTCTATTATAACGATCGCTCGCTGTACGACCTGAGGAAATCGTTGTGCACGTACGATCACGGACGGTGTTCCGTATTCAACGTGTTCGTGATGTTCGTTTATTGGTGGTGTCCGTTGTCGACTACGCTATATCGAAATAGTCGGAAGCAATAATAAGATGTTGAAACGGAATGCTCTCATGTCTAACGAAGCGAATAATAAGTCTTCCGTGTTCGATATCGACTACAAAATTGACGGTCCTGGACCGAACGTGTTACAAATTCTCAAGTACGTTTCGATCGCAGTGGCATGTTTTATTTTAACTTTCCTAGCGTATTACGTTATGTTTGCGAGAGATAAAACGTCTCACGATTCCGATCAAAAACATTGGACGGACGAACACGCTCGACTGATGCAACAGCAACAACGAGAACGAGACCGGCAACAACAAGAGCAGCAGCAGCAGCAGCAACAACAGCGACGAGAACAAGAGCAACGGCGGCGACAAATATCGATCGACGAACGACGAATCGATCGATCACATCGATATGATTCGGTTCCGGTTCCCGTATCGAACAACAGACCGTCATCGATGGATAATCCACAAAATATATCGGACCGTTACGATCCACGACGACGTCAAGAATCGCGTAACGGATTACGTTCGGCGACGTCAACAGCGTCGTTGCCGTCGTCGTTTCCGATATCGAACGGCGGCGGCGTCGATAAACCGAACGACGTGTGGTCGAGCAAAAAATCGAAAAATACTCCGATGGGTAGCATAATATGGCACGACGGAATGAGTCGTATATTAGACTTGAACGTTCTATTAGATATGGTACCGATTATATCGATCCGTAAAAGCGCGGAGCATCTCGTCGATTATTACGTAGCACACTCTCGTCAGAATACCGATCAGAATATCGTTATCGAACGGTACCGCTACCCGTATAATCACGAATCGTTCAATACGAAATCGTGGACAGAACTCGTCCCAGATAAATCGACAAAAGGTATAAAATTGAAAACGCAAATTGGTACCAACAAATATTCCTACGTGGCGTCAACTCTAGAAATTACCGACTACGAACTATGGTCGGTCAAAGATCTATTAACGTGTGGCATCCTAATTAGCGAGACTGCCGGCGACAACGACAACGTTATATACAGTACGATTAATGACGGTAACGCTATTAACGTGTTCGGTGGGTTACACAAGAAATCTAGCCAGCTTCAAACTCTGATTATGTATAATAATCTCAAGTGTAACGTGACGGGAAAAAAGAATATGTCGGTAGGAGTATCGGCGGCCGTCGTGAAGAATCGAAACGCGCTGTCCGATCTGTGGGCCGAAACGAAAAAGTTACTTTTCGGTAAGAACATCGACAACTTCGAATTCTTGACGGGCAGGCAGAACGCGATGGTTCGTATAGTGAAGAATAAATACGGTGTCGTTCAAAGGTCGAGCTCGCCAACGTTAAAGACCGACGTATTGATCCTTTTGCACGCCACCTACGCGATTCAACTGAACGATTCCGACGATGTCGATTATAACATGAAAACGTTCGAACAGGACTTCAGTCGTTCCGAATTGTCACAATATTTGACATTGTTGTATTGGGGCAACTCGAACGGAACTTTCCGGACCGATTATTTGGATGAATTTCCTGCATCCGTCGCTTTGGACACCAATCGGCATTCTCAGCGAAAGAAATTTGCGCTAATCGACGTTTACATGGCGGACGTGAACAGTGTCATAAAGTATGGCTATTCGATCGAAAGTTATCGAACAGATAATTTAGCTCTTTATCACGGAGACAACTGTGACTGGTTGAAGACGATAAAGTTCTCCATCCTTCCGAACGACCGTATCGTACATAAGCGTACGAAACGATCCGCTTCTATCGAACCGGTCGACGACGAACCTATCTACGCAGAATTGGAGAATTTCAACGCTGTCCTCGAAGAAACGTCCAGCGTATCGACGATGCAGTCGGACGTCGACGATAGCTGTACCGAAGATTATAGCGACAACGACGACGACGACGACCGCGACGATAATACGAACACTACAAAATCGATATCCGATCTTCTCGACGCAGCGAATAACGACGACCGGGACAACGAGCCGTCGTCACGCGTCGAAAAAACATATACCGACGCGACGCCGCGTTACGATATAAACGAACACATAGAAGAGCTAGAACGGATGAACGTGACCGATTACAACGCGGAAATGAACGGTATGGCCCTATGAGATAAGACATGAACACTGGCACGAGAAATATCACCGATATCATGAACGGCATTGCTGGTGCCGCCGACACCACTTCTGGATGGGTCGGTCTTTTCGACAACATCACGTTGAGCGATGCCATATCGCTGGCCATGTGCTTCTCGGTAGCTTGTTCCCTATCCGGATTCGTCATTTACTCGCTCAAGCGTTTTCGCAAAATACAAAAGATACGATATCACGCGTTAATATTGAACGAACGTGAAAATAAGACCGTAGTATGACGTTCCAAGCGTTCGTATACAACGTCGATGCGAAAAATCTGACGATACGTTCCGTTATTCCGATAGACACGTTCGATAATGTGACGACTGTGTCATCGAACGGAGGTATAGTCGACGACTTTCACGCCGACGACGAAGTCGACTTATCCGTGAAAATTGGACATTTCGCATTGTACGATATCGACTCGACCGAAAGCAGTACGATCAGAGGGATGTTAATATTGGAAATTCTATCGAAACGATCTGCCTTCTACGACCGCGGGAGCATCGGTGATGGGAACGACGGTTGGAACTTTATGAGAAAAAACAAAAATACACCTTTACATCGTTTATTCAATGAAATTAATTCACAATATGTGATTACGTAATATAGCTTTGATTTTACCATTATTATCTGCCTCGAATTTGTCATATCTAATTTTATATTGTACTAGTTCTACGTGTCGCAATAAAAACAATAATTCTTCGATATCTTCTTCTTCTTCTTCTTCTTCTCCTTTTCCTTTTACGTTACTCGAAACGACGACGGGAGCAGTCGTGGTGGTACTATCGATAGCGGTACGATTGGTGGTAGTGGTAGTGTACTTCGGGTTGTCGGATACGTGCTGTTTTTTTCGTATGACGAATTCGATCAGGACGATGTTGGAGTCCATGCCGGTCGAATACCATCGCAGTTTATTAGCATCGAAATCGCGTATCGTTAGATCGCGGGCGAGGAAATCAAAGTTCTTTTCGTAGCTGGTTAACGTCGATTTGCACAAGTCGTAAATCAATTCGATCGTTTGATACAATTTCAATTTTACGTATAAACTTTTCGTTCCGTCGCCGAATATAACTATCGCCAATTTACCGTCCGTCCGTTCCGACGAACGAGCAATTTGTTCGTCGTGTCGCGTTGCGTTCCGTTTCGAATAGAAAAAATAATCGTCGAACAAGTGTAGCGGATAATCGTAATGATAATAGGTGAAATGCTTATCGTCGTGCTTGTGAAATTTCGAGATCAATTCTAGCGAATATATCGGATCGATTTCGTGAAAAGTTCGTGCGATTCTCGTGATGGTGTCCGTTTCGGCGCACGGCTGACTCTTCGTGTTGGGATCGCTCGAATCGAACGCGAATCCGTGTAATTGATTTTTACCGTATAAAGATACGCCGTATATTTCCGTCACTACGATATGATCTTGGCTGATGTCGTTCATACCGCTCGTCGTGGCATCGTCGTCGTCGTCGTCGGCGTCGTTCGAAAACATCTCCACTTGCACTATCAATCGTTGTAAGCAGTACGACGGCAAATCGAATTCTCGCAACGCCTTCACGGTACGCACGACGATTTTGTCATTTTCCCATACGCCGGTGCCACGTATACCGTTCCATTTGGGAGCTACGAAAACGTTGGTCATGTTCGAGCGTGCGTCGAATCGTACTTTCGACATGAACTTGCCGTATTCGTGGGTGAAATTTCGCGCGTAATCTTGCATCAGTTCACCGATACGCTTTTCATCGCCGATACAAATACGCTTGGCACCCACCACGATTTCACGTAGCAACGGTACGGGTATCAGAGCGAGTACGTCGTCGACGAACGCTCTTATCGTTGCGGACGACATCGACTTATCGTGACATAGCTTACTGTCGAATTCTTTCTCGAATTCCAAATAGTAAAACTCGTCCATGGGTCTTCGCCCTTGCTGCGTTCCACCGAAACTGTAACCTTTACCGATCGAAAAACGTACCCTTTTATCGGGGAAATTTCTCAGACATATTCGTGACTGACCGAAAATCGGTATGAACGAACCGTCGGTATCGTTCGAATTATCCAGCACGGTCCGTTTGAACTCTTCGTAAGTGAGACTTTCTTCGTAGCTACGTTTCCACGTACATTCCACCAATATCTCCGTTCGTTCGTCTAACGTGAACGGCACTATCGTCGACGATCTGGACATCGTTCGTTTCCTTTGGAACGAGAATTTATCGTTAAATGTTGCGGACGACGACGACGACGATACTAATCGTTTGATGTTCGCATCGTTGAGCATATCGTCGTGTAACGGATCGATTAATTTCTCTATATCTGCGTAGGGTATAGGTTGAACGTCTTTAACGATGACACGATACATTCCTTGAAATCGATCGTAATCGTCGTCGCGATCCGTACGAATGCCATAATCGCTTTCCTCGACATATCTTTTGATCTCGTCCAATCGCGTCGTCGCCTTTCCGCTATATCTGATGTTGGTTTCGTAACACCACGTTTTGTCGTCGCCGTATTTATCCAGTACGAATTGACCGGTATCGTAGAAACTTTTAACGTCCATCAGTAACGTGACCGTAAGTTCTTTCTCTTCTTCGAGTTGCTGCATGTAGCCACTTTCTTCCCTCTCCGGTCCACGTCGAAATAATCGCTAACGGAACTACCGTGATAACGGTATGGTGGTGGTGGTGGTGGTTGTTGTCCCGTTGGCGGTGACGGTGTTGTATGAACGTAGGTTAGAGGGAGACTATACGGAAAACGGATAAGACGGTTCTTTGCGCCTTCTACGTTTGATATCGTTATTATCGTCGTTTTCGTTCGGCTTATCCGAACCGCTTCTTCGTCGTTTAGAACGTGAAGTTTCTTCGTCCATAGGTATTTGTGTATCGTTCGTTATTCTATCGACACAAATAAATTGATAAAATAATATAGGTCGTTTTTTTTCTACGAATATAACCGTACAGCCGGGGAGATGATGACGACGATAATCGGCGTGACATCTAACGTTGGCCGTCAATATATTAGAAATCGAATTTTCGAATAACGCAAAAATAACTTCCAACTGGTGAAAATTTATCAACAATCTGGTACCGAATTTGTACGGATGGCTATTATCGACGACGGCGTTTTCGGAGTTGAAACAACGCAATAAGCCGTACGATAACAATCGAATACTTCGCTCGCTGTTGACGTACGAAGGTTCCGGAAAACCTTCGACGACGACATCGATATAGTGTACGGGTCTGACGTTATTATGGAAATTACTCGTCGTATCGTAGAATAACTGTTCGTTAGTCAGGATGATGGAAGGCGGTGGTGTCGATGGAGAGCGACGACGTTCATTTCTCGACCCCAAAACGACCAGCGTGAAATGTGGTAGGTGACGGGTATGGTCATCGGCAAGGAGGTTACGTTGTTGTTGTTGTTGTTGTTGATCGACACCGTCCAGTTTGATTCTGTTCAATCGTATCGACGTATAATTCGATCCGTTCGTATCGACATCGTCCGTCGAAGGATGATCAGAAGGAACAGCAGAAGAGGAAGAAGAAGAAGAAGAATAAGAAGAAACGGTATTATCGTAATACCACGTTTCGTACGCGTACCACTGTCGATCTATTGAAAAAATTATCTGATCGGTAACGATAAGTATCGTCGTCCAATCGATATTTTCGAACGTATCGTGGAATATTCGAGCCTTGATCACCACGTTCGATTTTTCCGTATACAGCGTAACGTGTTTTTCCAACGTGGATTCCATCTTACTGTAAGATGCTCGTATTAATCGTGATACTATGTTCTTTGTTGTTTTTAATCTTGTCGATCGTTACAAATAAATCTACGTTAGACGAGCGGCCTCCAGATTTTGACGTGATCGTCGCAGACCGGCAAACGAAATTAGCGATCATCAATTATTGTCACTATCTACGACGACGACGACCGTCTTTAAAAGGCTCGTCAAAACTTTATTTCCCGTACATTCCAGTCGTTCTTCCCGATCACTCAGACCCTGTTTCTCGTTCTTCTCCTTCGTCTTCACCACCACCACCACCACCACAACCACCACCATTGAGAATACCTGTATATGAATTGAGTTTTCTCGATAACGATAGTACCGTTCAAATCAGACCGTACAAATACGTTGACTTACCGTTGACGCGATCGCGTTTGTCGTTGTCTAGGTCGCTACGGAAAAAATTCAACGTAAAATATATGTTTCGATTCGATCGAGGTACGTTCGACGTCGTTAGATCGATCGGACAGGAGGAAAATTTCAAAGTATCGGCCACGCTCGAAAATGTCCACGTAGAATGGCTAGATAAATCGATAACGATAAAATTGCCGCACCGATTCGACCCCACAGACAACGAACAATTATTCCCCGTGAATATATGCGAAGCGGGTGATGATATTCGCCGCACGCCCGCGTTTCCGATTCCTATCACCGGTTCGTTTTCCGACAACACGATATTGCAAGTATTCTCGGACGACAGGGCGTTATCCGAGTCTCGTTCTTTGGCGGGGTTCGGTCTAATCGGATGGAAATATAGATCGAATCAATACGGTCGCTGCGACGGCGACGACAACGCCATGTTCACTTTACACGACTGCCCGGAGCGCACGATATACGGAGGTGCGGGTAGATGCTTGTCGGTCGACGAGACCACTCAAACGTGCTTGCGTCATCCCGCGTTCACGATCGAACATCCGATCGATCGAGCGAAATATTTTCAGTGTACGAACGAGTTTCCATTTTACGAGGAGAAATCTTGCGGATCAGACGAAACATTTTCGGTCGAAAGTTTGAAATGCGAATCGAAAAACGTATGTCGCGACAGGTCCAACGGTAAACTCGCCATGCCTCGGTCGTTGCGAACGATCTATTCGGGCGAAACGTACGTCGAATGTATCGGCGGTCGGAGTTACGTGAGAGATTGCGCCGTTAAATACGTTAACGCTAAATTGACAGAACTCGGAGACGGATGTTGCGACCCCGAGTGTAACGGCAAAGCCTTCGGCGAGGGAGACACGGTTGTCGTGATCACCGTCCAAAACGTACGAGATCGCATAAATCTAATAGAATACCCGGGCGATGTGATCGTTTGCAACGGAGGTTTGAGAACTCCGTTCGACCGACAAGGTCTGGTAGATCAACGACCCACGCTTGTGACGAGACGAGAGGTCGTGAATAAATCGCACATGGCCAAAATCTACGCTTCCGCTAGCACGAACATGGACGTTGTACGGCTCAAACGCTACGAACTGATCGCCGAGTACGAATTACCTTCTTTTATTTTCGCACGAGACGACGGTGGGAAGGTGTCGAAGAAAACGTTGCATACGTTTCGTGACGCGCCGGAATTATTCAAAACGGGTAAAATACGTGTAATATCGTCTTTCACCGCAGACAAATCCATGTACGCGTTCCTTCGTTTCTCTATGTACCTGAATATCGAAGAGAACATCGCAACGTCCCTCACCGACGATCTGATATTGGAATCGCGCGGAACGGTACCACCGCGCGTTTTATCTTCGACGGAAGCGGATTATTTCCGATTCGACAGATCGAAAGTATTCGGTCTGACGAATATCCAAGCTTGCTCGTGGAAAAGCAAGGATAAAGTTTTCGTATTCGACGAGGCGTACGATGACTTTCTAGAAAACGTCGTTTCTCCTACGACGACCGCGACGAACGTAAGTAACGACGCGTTCCTAACCAACCATTTGTATCATACCGACCTGTTAACTTTACCGATCGTATCGCAACATCGTTCGATACCGCTCGTCGAAATGAACGAAGACGAATGTTTACGGACGTTTTACGAAAGTGACGATCATCCAAGTCGAATCGGAGGGTACGAATTGAAAAATGAACATCTAAACGATATCGGAGTAAAGACCGATACGTTCGTGGAATTCGCTTGTTCGTTGGTGGGATTTCGAACTGACGCCGGAAAAATGTGCGCGATAATGAAAGATGCGATATTCGCACCACAATAAAAAGACACGAGCGAGGAACCGCCGTCTCATAACGACGATGACTACCACGTACACGGGAGCTATAATACATATTTTCATTTCGCTATTCTTCTTTTTCTACAACATACCGTCGTTCGTCGATAACGTTTCGATTCTGTACGCATGGTATAGCAATACAGATGGCAGTGTAGAATTAAACGAGGAACGGGAGTGCGAAAAAAAATCGACGAGCGGTGTGCGAAAACTGTAGAGCGATGGCCAAATCCGACGGTCATTACGCGACCCCGAAAGTGCCGGCGGTGCCGGTCAAATGTGCGAGTCCAGCTTGCTCGATAGAAATCGATACGTCGAATCGAGATGACATTCGGTGTTCTGCAAACAGCGATGTCACTCTTGCCGGTTATATTCCTATGACGAGCATAACGCGTTTGAAGAAATTTTCCGTCGACGTTGATCACATATACGAACCTATGGACAATGTACTGTCAACGTCGGAAGGAACATCACATGGTGCTGTACAGTCTTCGTCGTCGTCGTCGTCCTATACGGCTTGCGATGCCGGACAATGTTCGACAATAATCGAAACCGACGGTGAGAATATTACAAAACCGACACGATCCCAGTATTATCGTCATCAGAGCGATGACGGTGCGTCTTCGTCTACGTCGCCGCAAAATTATTACCCAAGAACGGAATATTTGCCCGACGCGATCGATTTGACATCCGAAACAGATGCGTTTATCATCGATGGACCTACAGCGACAGCAGCAGCAGCAACAACAGTAACAACAGCAACAGCAGCAGTAGCAGCACCTTCTTCGTATCAATCCGACAATTATTATAAAATTTTATTATGGATCACGATGACGATCGGAATAGCTTCGCTGTTTTGTTCGTGGACTTCGGTGTATTTTATAATGAATCCATCGTCCCCGCCTTCCGAATTGTGCGTGAATTTTTCGTATCCGCTCGACTACAGATGGTCGTACATGAAATTGCTCGTATCGTCGGATTTTTTGGTAAATCTAACAGAAAGAATTGATCATATGAAGATTCTATCGGACAATCGCATAACGTTGAACGAAACGCGATTTCTGTTCTACTATACCATAATGACAAATGCGAATTATTATAATCGGGTCCCCTCCGTGTGTCTCGAGCGGTACATCGTATCTGGATTCGACGAACGATACGTTAGAATAACATCGCACGATAATTTGGGACGTTTCACGAGACTGTGTCGATTTATTGATGTTTTGGGTAAAATTTTAGCGATACATCACGACAACCAATCGCTGTATTATTTTTTAGATCAGAACGTTGAATTTTCCGAACTTGTCGATATAATTCAGTGTTACGTTAGAGCCTTGGAAAATTTGATACATCGAAAGGAGAATCGTCGTCGCTACTCTCAAGAAAGATCGGATTTCGAAAAAATTGCGTTTTACAACGTGATAATAATTACTTTAGAATTTTATCGTGAAATTTGTACTGTCTGATGTTTGTTTTAACCCATTTACCTCCAACGCGACCGCCATGAAATACGAATTTTACCATTATAAACATTTGGAGCAACTACATTCGGTAGCGAATATTTTACAGTTTCAATTTCCGAATTACCGAATCTGTGGATGAGATAGGTTTAATATTGTACGATCTAACCTCAATCGACTCGGCTATTGGAACTGAGTACTGCGTTCATTTGTTTGTGACGAATAAAAAATATGTTCTTAAATGTTTTTGTTTTATTTTCCTATTACATATTTATTAAAATGTTAACCATGCACTGTAATTTCACGATTCTATCTGCACACGGTTCGTCTCGCGCATGTGTGTCTGTACAACCTAACACGTCGTGGAAATCGTCCAAAGTAAAGTCACGATGATTGACATCGTTCGTAACGATCGTGCGACTCCATACCATTGTACGCACGGGAAATTTGTATAAATCGTATCGTATCAAATTCTTCAAAGTCGTCCCCTTCAATGAATACCACTCAACCGTCGTTGTTATTCGGTCGTTAGTAATTAGCAATACCAAACCTCTATTGTCGTATACGAATCGGAAATATCCGTCGAAAAATTCTTCATTTTTATCGTCACTCCAGCTCACGATAATCGCCGGTGACTCCGGACAGTGACGACAAATAGTATCAATCACCGTGATCGGCGAAACATTCTTGCTGGTATCTTCCCATACCCCGGCCAAAACATGCTTTCGAATACGATCCAATTGATCATCCGACATTTCTCGCAAAAATACAAAGTCATTAGTAATCTGAAATTTTCTTTCGGTATTCAAATTATGTGGAACGCCATTCAAAACTGTAGTCAGATTCCCTCGCCTAACAGCTGCGGCGATATATATAACATTCGAAGCACAACGTAAACATTCCATACTAATAAAGACAGCGTTTGCGATCAGAGACTTGCAACTTTTCTCGGTCAGAGCCCAACAGCTATCCTCGATGACTTTATCGCGGGTGTGAACGATGAAGAAATCACCATATCGAACAGTCATCGACGCATCTCGTGAATCAGAATATGTACTCGACCAATCTTCCACGTCCGAAACACCCAAAATGTCAATAACGGACGAACTATCCGATGAAGTCACCTCGGCACATTCCTCGTCGTTTTCAGTAATAGCTACCGGAATAACGGACGAATCATCCTCAATTCGTTTTTCGATAATATATTCCGATGAGATCACCTCGACACCGTCGTCGTCACATATGATAGGTACAGTCAACACTCGTTCACTATTTTCGACTTTTCTCTTTTCTGTGATAGCTACCGGAATAACGGACGAATCGTCCTCAATTCGTTCTTCAATAATATATTCCGATGAGATCACCTCGAAATTGTCGTCAGGTACCGTCAAAACTCGTTTACTTTTTTTGACTTTTTTTTTTCTGAATATTCGATGTGCACATTTTTTCGAATTAGCACGTACGTGATCCAAACCGCCACACGTTTTACACTGCATATAGACTGAAAGTGACACACGAGCACCACCTATCGAACATTTTATACAGAATGAGGCAACTCGATGAGATACACTGTGACTAGTGTACGGATGAGTGCCACCTGTCGGATTGTTATAGAAATTTCTTGTTATAACATACGGAGCGTCACCTGTTGAAATGTAATGCGATCCCGTTGAGGTAATGTAAAAAGCGCCATCTTTTGGAATATAATACAATTCCGATGTGATAACTTGATGAGCGCCACCTATCGAAATGTTATATCAATTTGATACAGTAAGCAGATGAACGCCATCTGGCGGAGTTTTTTCAAACTTTCATCCAACACGTACAGTGTGAAACGTACCATAGACATACTATGTATTCTCAAGAAATTACTAAATCTGTAGATGGGGTGGGTTTAATTTTGCACAATCTAACCTCAATCGACTTCGCTCTCAGAACTCTGAATTGAATCTGATCAAAATTTTACCCCTTCTACCGTGATTTTCGTCAGAAATCAGTAGATTTTAGGATTTTCGTGACGTCAATTGGCTCTAGTCCAATGAGAATCGAGTATTCACTCAGCTGACCCCAAATTAACTATATAATCAGCAAGCTTCTCGCCCGCGATCCTAAACCTCCTTGACCAGAGTAAGAACAACGTAGTAGTAAGAAGGAGCAGGCCGTCGCGGAGGTTATATATATAATATATATATATTATATATATAGGGGTGCAGGGGTGCTATGGGGGTACGTGGAGCCCCCTTGACTGTTTAAACTTGGCGTTAGCTTCTCGCGAGAACTGAAAGTTGCTTTCCACAATTTTCGTTGCCCCCGTGATACGTCACGTCTACGTCACGTGATGACGAGTCATAGCTGTAAATGTTTTTGCAGCTCGAAGAAATCCGCCGATGGATTTCGTTCCAACAAATTTTACTCGCGACGAAACTGTTTCTCGACAGAGCTAGTGCGCATGACGAGGAACTTGTAAGTTTGGAGATTCGTTCGACGAGAGATTCTAGGTGGACAAAGTTTGTTCATCAAAAAATATTTTACGATTCCATTTCTCGAACGAGATTCACGTTCCACGTTTTTACAGCTCGAAGAAATCCAACCGGTGAAAATTCGTTTCAACAAATTTCATTCGAGACAAAACTGTTTCTCGATGATGCTAGTACGCATGACGAGGAACTTATAAGTTTGGAGATTCGTTCGACGAGAAATTCTAGGCGGACAACGTTGGTTCATCAGAAAATATTTTACGATTTCATTTCTCGAACGAGATTCACGTTCGAAGATTTTACAGCTCGGAGAAATCCACCGGTGAGATTTCGTTTCAACAAATTTCATTCGAGACAAAACTGTTTCTCGATGATGCTAGTACGCATGACGAGGAACTTATAAGTTTGAAGATTCGTTCGACGAGAGATTCTACGCGGACAACGTTGGTTCATCAGAAAATAATTTACGATTTCATTTCTCGAACGAGATTCGCGTTCGAAGATTTTACAGCTCGAAGAAATCCACCGGTGAGATTTCGTTTCAACAAATTTCATTCGAGACAAAACTGTTTCATTCCTTGAACGAGAATTACGTTCAAAGTTTTGTAGCTCGAAGAAATCCACCGGTGAGATTTCGTTTCAACAACGAATCGTTCGACGATAGATTCCGAGTCGACAAAGTTTGTTCATTTAAAATGTTTTACAATTTCATTCTCCGAACGAGAGAATCGTGGAAGTTGGTCGATGAACAATCCAGTCGATAAAATTTCTCTACGATAGAATGAATTTCATTTTCCGAGCACGACTTACGATTTGAACGAAAGACGAAAAATTTACAATAAATATCACATTATATATTTTTCAAAAATAAAATAATTGAGCACATTTTTGAGCATACATCGTAATTTTTTGCTTCTAGTCTCACAGGACTGTTGCTGGTCATGATGTCCGTGGCCGGTGGCACTCCCACATCCTAACACATCGTGGAAATCGTCAAAGGAGAATTCACATTTCCCCGCGAAATGATAATCGGTGGTAGTGTGGTTATAAGTCAATATTAGAGCATCGAACGGATGGTGGAATAATTCATATTGAACGATATGTTTGAACTTTGTGCCTTTCAGTGTATACCACTCGACTTTTTTCGAATATTGCTGATTACCCAACGTGAGAACTATCGTCGCCCTATCGTTATCCCACGTTTTATGTAAATATCCGTCGAAGAAATCCTTGCAGGCATTCTCGTACCAATTCACGATGATCGGTAATGGCTCGGGGTCGGTGAGAATATTTTGGACAATCAGATTCGGTGAAACAGTCTTCTCTTCTATTTCCCAGGTGCCACAACGTAAATTTTTGATCATACCAGTAAATTGATCGTTTGTCATGGCCCACAGTTCTCCCAGCTCTCTGAATTTTGTAATAATTCTCCCAGTTGTTGAATTATACGGTGCGCCATTCAAATGAGTAGTTTGGTCTCCGCGTGTGCCAACAAATTCGAAATATATTTTTTCCGAACAATATTTATAATATTCGCAATCGATGAAAAAAATTCTGTCAATCAATGTATTGCATAGCCTCATTGTATCGATGTATACTTTTTCTTCCGGGTCGTTGTAGCATTCCTCAATGGCGGTTACCGGTTCTTCTATTTCTTCCGTCAAACGATCCTCCTTGTTTTGCACGTATATTCCCAACAAACTGTTTAGGGTTGTTATTTCATTTCCGATGGTATTTACTGTTATCTCGTTCACGATCGGGGATTCAGAGTCGGTCGATAATTGTCCTTTATCGTCGATGTTGCGTTCGCTGTCGTGGGATTCATCACTTGGTTCTGCTCCATTTTCCGATGATGCTGCTTCGAACCATTCGTCGCCTTCGTAATCGTTGTCGTCGTTAACGCTACTTGTATCAGATTTGATATTAACATCTTGTTGTGGACCTGGGAAATCTTCCTCCATCGATGAATATTCGTTGTCGTTTATTAATTTTGGATATCGGTTGATATTGTTCGAAAATTGATTCAATTTTCCCAATATCCACAGGATGAACTTGTTTGCACGTTTCATGATGTTGGACTGACTGAATGTTCGCACGGAACGCGTTATTTTATACCTTTCGATTTGCTAATGTGCATTATATTTTCAAACGAATATTTTATTAAAATGTGAATACAACACTATATCGGTTTGTTATTTGGTTCCGTCGCCTATCGCGTTATCGATGTAGTCGTACATTGAGCAATAATGATCGACTTCGTTCTTGCATTTCATAATTTGTGAACCATGTTATATAAGCCTTGCGATGTCAACGGAAGAAACAGTATCGTCGCAACTTTCACGTGTTTCACATCGCTAGATTTCAATAGCTGTAATAATAATAATAATAATAATAATAACAATTGGTTCTGTTCGCGCCATAAGAAGTCGTTCAAAGTTATTGAGAAAATATTTTCAACGTTGTTGTTATATCGAATATATTATCCCCAGCAATGGCCGGAGATGGTTGTTACCAAAATGTAGGAGCGAAGATGGCCGAAGCTAATCGTTATCAGAATATCGGAGTGCCATCGATGCCGTCCGAATATGCCAATTTCGATGGCACACTAACGACGGGGAATCGAACGATTGCCGATGTTGGTCCATATCAGAATGTCGGAGTGCTACCAGTGTCGCTTGCTGCTCGTTTAAACTCTACACCGAAAACAAATCGAATCGATACAAAGCCAGCAGGCGATGTCGTTACTGTCGCTAGTTATATGCTCATGAATAGCAGGTCGGCATTAGGAGAGATCCCTGGTAAGGACGAAAAAGATCATATATACGAAAGTATGGATGATATACCGCGAACGGGAGTATGTTCAAATACATCATCGCAAGAAAGAAAACATCTATTGTCCAGTATTAGCAGTGATTCGGAACATCGTTCGGTAACTATTGAAAATGACGATAATTTCGTCAAATCGTCGCAGGTACAGTGTCGTTGTAATCGAGATAATGACCTCCCGTCGTCGTCGTCGTTTTCTTTTTCTTCGTTGTGGGGATCGAAGCAATCATCACCGTCCGATAATTTCGAACTAACGAAAAATATTCCCAATACGGCAGTACCGAGATACGAAAGGGGTCCTTTCATAGTTGGAAAACCTGTAGTGGTGAACAGATCGTTATCGTGTCGTGGTCGGTCCAGTATATTACTGATGATCGTAATAATCGGACTAATTTCGGCACTGTGTTCGTGGGTTTCCATATACTTCATATTGAAGTCTTCGGATTCTTCGGAGTCGTGCAAAAATCTATCTCGCTTGCACGATTATGAGTGGTCCTATATCACATTGCTCGTGTCGTCGGCATTTGTAGTCAATTTGACTGAAAAAATTGGCGGCTATGTGGAAGTCTTACACGATGGCCGCATAAGATTGAACGAAACGCGATTTCTATTCTATTACACGGTAATGACCAATATGGATTATTACAATTACGTCTCGTCCGAATGTTTTGAACGATATGTATTATCTGAATTCGACGACCGCGATATGTCTAACGAAAAAATCGAAATTGAATATTCTAGAAGAATGTGTAAGTTTGTGGATAGTCTCAAGAAAGATATTCTTGTTCATCGCGATTATGAAAATATTCAATATTATTTCGATCAGCATGTAAAATTTTCCGATCTCGTCGACATCGTTCAGTGCTACGTTAGAGCTGTCGAAAATTTGGTCCATCGAAAATATGTGCGTCGACGTAGTTTGAGCGAACGACTTGGTTTCGAAAAAATTGCTTTATATAATGTTATTATCCTTACTGTAGATTTTTTCGACAATATATGTGATTTATAGCTGATTTGTTTTTTTTTTTTTCGTTGTCGTAAATGTTGTAACACATTCAGGGATTATAGTGTGATTTCTACGGATACCCGAGTTACAACATGCAAATAACATAAGATTATACACTTTAGCCAGCTACATACCCTAGCCGCGACTGGCGAGTTTCGCACCGTCTATTCTATAGAATAGACAGATTATACACATTAGCCGTGTCATATATATATATCTAACCTACAATCCTTACTTCAAAAAACGACTGAACTTTAGATGAATATGCGTGAATAGTTGATCTATGGCATCGAATCGCATTGTGTTTATCAATGATCTACTATCCTTTCAGAGGTTTATATTTACAAAAATATAAAAATCTAATAGGACCGAAGTGGTGTAATTGGTAAACACCCTGGACTAGAAATCCAGAAATGTGGGTTCGAATCCCGCCTATGGTTCAATCTTTTACGTTTACTCATCTTTATAATCCTATGTTAAATTATCTAAGTTATCTTCATAATTCAGAAAATTTAATTCTATATCTCTTAAGTTACATACACGATAGTGGCCAATTAGGCAAAGAAACTTTAAACTTGTTTATATATATATATATATATATATATATATATATATATATATAGAGATGAGTTGTAGGAGAGTAAGGGGAACGATTTAAAATACCGCAGAGTTGGGTACGGATAATTCATCGCGTAAAATCGAACATGGTACGTAACGAATACGTAGGCTATATAGGGGCTTTACTCCTCTATACTATATGATCTCTATGGTTAAACCTAATATTCACATACGTCCAGTCAAAATATAAATGCCACTTGATGTTCCACTTCCAGCAATCTTAAACATTTTTCAGTAAGCAATACATTACATAGAAGTAAACAAAATTAGTGAGAATTAGATAATGCTGGAACGTAATGGGACAACACAAATTATAATACCTATCATAAAACGTGTTCACATTTTGAACAACTCACGTCACGCAAATCTGAGGAACTGATATTTCAGCAGATTTCGCATTTTACTCTTTGTTTGATAATGAAAATGTTAACTATCAATCAATCATTCTCATCTCTGTTTAAAGTACACAATGTTAATAAATCAATAATTAACACAAATCTAAGGGCCCCCGCAGACTGCAGACTTTTTATCGGCCGATAGTTTGGTCGGCTTCTTAATCAGTATGGAGAGGGATGCATATGCGCACACTACAGCGATTCAGTATCGGCCGATAAAAAAGTTTGATGGGCTACCCGATTACATTCAAACTAATCTGTCGGCCAACTATCGGCCGACTGTTTAATCAGTATTGGCGCATACACGCCTGCGCATACATGACGATTGTTTAGTTGGCCGATAGTTCAGTTCGCTCTGTGATTTGGCGTCGTGCGCGTGTATTTTGAATATGGCGTCGCCCAAATCACAATTGTTGATTGTAGAAAGTTCCGTCGAAAAGTTGATTGAAGAGGTCAAGAAAAAACCTGCGCTTTATAAAAAAAGTTTAAAAGAGTACTCCGACGCGAATGTGAAGAAAAAACTGTGGGAGGAAGTTTGCGAAGCAGTTGTTGTTGATTGGAATCGTCTTAGCGCCCAGGAAAAAACAAATAAAGGTAGGAACGTAAAAATAAAAATATTAGAGTATTCCTGTGAATTTTTATTTATTTATTTATTTATCTATTTACAATTATTACACTTTGTTATATTGACACGGAATCGCGCCTCCGGGAGAAATAAAGTATGACGACATGTACTGTCGCACGTTATTCATATTATTTCTTCCTCGGTTGTCTTCATTTATAGTTAAGTTATTCATGGGACAATTGTAGAGAGATTCTGTGAAATTTATTCCATCTTTGATTCTTACATAATTATGCAGGACACAGCAAGCTTTAATTATTTGGACACAAAAATTGATATTGACATCCATTGGTCGGTGAAATATACGCCATTTGTTAGCAAGAATCCCAAAAGTACACTCAACCATTCGTCGAGCTCTTGTATGTCTATAGTTGAAAATTCGTTTGGTGTAGTTTAAATTTCTTTTTGCATAAGGACGTAGTATATGATTGCCAAGTCCATACGCTTCATCCCCTACGACAGAGAATGGAATAACATCTCCGACATTATCATTAGGCAAATGCCTTCCGGAGGGAATATTTAATCGGTTTTGGGACAGCCGTTTACCCATTTCTGATGATTTAAATATTTCCGAATCACTTGCTGTTCCATAAGAACCAACGTCTATATATACAAATTTATAATATGCGTCTGTCCAAGCCATTAACACGCACGAAAAAAACTTTTTGTAGTTAAAATATGATGAACCGGAATGTTCTGGCTGTATCATCCGTATATGTTTGCCATCAATTGCTCCAATGATGTTTGGAAAGTTTGTGCGACTATAGAATTCGTCTGCGATTTTAATCCAGTCGCCTTCTTCTTTGGTTGACATATACAATGGTTGAAGTATATTCCATATTTGCTCACATGTAGTTTTAGTAATATCTCGTATTGTAGAAGCTCCCATCAGATAATCAAAAGATAATGTATTGAAACTAGCTCCTGTAGCCAGATATCTGTAAAAAAATAAAAATTTATTATATTTCAATATCTGTAAAAAATTAAAAATTAATTAAATTTCAATATTTTTCAGGTCGTGATGTGCAAAAAAAATGGGCTAATTTAAGGACTTGCTTTCGTCGCGAATTAAACGCTCAAAAGAACACTAAGTCGGGGCAAGCTGCGAATAAAAGGCGTAAATATGTCTACTTTGAACAGTTATTATTTTTACTTCCATGCATGGAAAACCGACTTACTGAAGGTAACCTGGAAGAGGACAATTCTCTATCAAATGATGAGGATGATGATCAAGCTGGTTCATCCACTCCCACCCCTATTCGTCAGCGGAAAAAGAGACCTAATGTACCGAAGCAGACGGACGTGGAGAAGCATTATCAAAGGCATTAAATGAGCCTAATAATACTGATGAAGATGTGAACTTTGCTTTGTCACTGGTCCCTTCACTCCAAAATTTAACCGCAGAAGAAAAACTTGATGCTAAAATAATATTCTTAACGTTTTTAAACAGATAAGATTAGGTAGGTGCGTTCAGTCTACTTCAACATGTACAACATCTACGCCAACATGTACATACAACAGAGTACAGCAACCCTTGTACTCTTTTCCAATTTCGCAACCGACAACCATTCAAAACATTTCATCACCTGGCAACTCCAACGATACAGCCCAGTCTTATTATTCAAATTTTTCAGATGAATCGCAAATATATGACTTGTAAATAACTTAATTTCTCAAAACGCCGAATTTTGTAATATTAAAAATTAATTTGTAATAAATAATAATATAATAATAATAATTTGTAATAATAATTAATAATAAAAAATTTGTAATATTAAATTTTAATTCTAATAAAAATAGTTGAAAAGTATTTGTGGTTTATCTTACCTTATCGTAACGCTCAATCTCTCCTCCACAGGTATAGAAAGTCCTAAATTTGTATCCTCCTTCGCTATTGCTGGTCCAATTAGCTTGACAAGTTCATTGAAGCTGGTAATGCTCATTCGATAATAGGCGAAAAATTTTTTCGGGTAATCAAGTAATTTGGAATGCATAGTGTAAAATTTTCCACTAACTAATCTATCACTGAGAATGGGATGCCCCCAATACTCTCGGAATCTCTTCTTGATTACCCTCCTCCGGAGTATGATGAGAGCAATAATTTTTCTGGACAATATTTTCATTGTGCGACCGCTTCAACAGTCAGTTACAAACTAGTTCGAGAATAGTCGGCCGGCTGTTGGATAGTCTGCGCCCTGTTCACCAACCAAACTGTTTAGTTGGCTCGGTGTGCGCACTTTCAGCCCAACCCGACTAAACTATCGGCCGATAAAAAGTCTGCAGTCTGCGGAGGCCCTAACTATCGACATAGCTATTTCGAAGAGAAAGTTAAAACATCAGACATCACATCACTTATGTTTATGAATGACTATTTACATATGATAGAAAGAGATAAGTCAGAAACTTGAAGACAATCATCATCTGTCATTTGTTACATTTTCACAAACTCTTTTCAAATTATTTTTCAAGTTCTCGTGTTCTGTAGTTCTGTTGTCGTACAACTTGCGAAAATAAACTTATTGTGGCACTTCCTCAATTTTATTTATTTTCTAGAATTTATTAAGCTTTATAATATCAAAGTATGTATATGACAATGCTGACAGTAGTTGCATGCACAGTAACGTTCGAGGTGTTTCTGATCCTGTTTAATTCTTGCTTTAATGGTGTTTAGTTGAATTGTATTTTTTAAGGGATTGCTTTGGTTCATAGAAATAGGGGAACTAGAAGTGGCATAGCCTGATAATTTTGCGTGGAAGACATACTCTTGTCTAATAAAAAGGATAGAAAATGTTTACACACAATAAGCAGTGGCGCATCAATTTTAGATAAATTAATTGATTCGAATATTTTTAAAAATTTCAGAGTTGAATGTAATAATAGAAACATGTATTTTAAAATTGAACATAATTATTGATAAGTATTATTAACGCAGCTAGTAACCAAAACTGTTGATGTCGAGAATAAATAAATTGAAAATTTGTGCGAACATATTAATTAATGAAAATTCACTTGGGATCAAATAAATCGAAATATTATTTTTCAAAAACTGTTTATCAAGTTTAAAAATTGTCTTACAATTTTGCAACTGATTGAACAGTTCCTATTCTCCAGCCACACAATATTTCGATCAGGGTTGGGAATTAAACGGTATAAAGAGTTTCACACTTTACAGGTATTATACCGACGTACAAAAAGTATGATGCAGTATGATACGGAAATAAACATCCTTATTGAACAGTATCATGCAATATTATACGGTATTAAACACATGATTATGCAAATTTGCAGCATAATCTTCCATTATAAGTATATATCCTTCACCTTCATAAACAAAGAATTGCATGGATCAGAATAAAATTTCCTATAGGGTCTGTAAACCAAGTGAATGATTCCCTATTATAAAATTTGAATGCTAAGGCTTAGAAGACTCGATTGAATTTAATATTTCCTTAACCATAACAAAAATCCAAAAATATTAAATATTATTTTAAATTTTCGCGAAATAGGTCACATTAACAATTACGTTTTATAATGGACCTATTTCCCGAAAATTTATATAAATTCATACCTGGGTGAAGAATCTTTATTATAAAGAATATTATATTTGCAATGGTAATCAGCCCCTAACAAATGCAAAAATCTTGCGAGCCTCGCTAAAAAGTACATACCTATATCTGCATCATCTTCTCAACTAGAACGCATTTTTCAATTATTGGTCATGGTTGCATAACAAATTGTCCAACACCAACAGAACAGAGGTCCTTGAATTAGTGAAGATTATGGATCAAAAATATAAGTCAGTGCTGAATTAAATGGATACTTGCAATATGCATCGTCATTTAATCAAGTCCATTTGTATTAGTCTATCAGTTTGGTATTAATGAGAATAACTGCAGTTTTATACTGCAGCATACTACACCATTTTATAAATCATATATTATACAAAACGTATTCTACGTTCCTAACCCTGATTTCGATATTACTGTAAGTGAATAGAACATTGGAACATGGACAAAAGTAACACAATCTTAGAGATAAATATTTACAAAGGCAAGATCACTATTATGCGAATTCAGTTTTATGGCACATATAACTGGAATATGGCAATAAAATATGTATACATGGTTTTTCGAACAATACATGCTGTAATATTTAAATTGTATTTTTAGTGTTCTTGCCTATACCACCATATTATTGATTTCTTAATAACACTATTTTAGTTAAAATTGAACAAACTCCTTTACTCTCATTTGACTGTTTAGAATGGTGGTGTAATATGTAAAATATTTTTTTATGTAAATTTGCTTAATTTAAAATTATGCTTTTCTATGGCTCTTCATCATAAATATGACCGTCATAAATTTTTGAGTCCAGAACAGACATTATTACATTTGACAGTTAATTTATATTTGTTTTTGAAATAAGTGTTGGTTACGAACATCTTAATTTGTTTCCGGTGCCAAATATAAATCAATCACATATTCTCCAAGTTTTACTATACTGCAAAATGGACAAAGGGTTAACAATTTGCAAGAGTTTAATGCAAGTGTCGCAATTTATTTCTTTCATCACTGCTCTCACAATAGACTGCAATATAGCCAATTACTTCTTTCTCGTATTCTGACAATTAATTCGTCACTTGATACTGCTTCATTTCCTATTTCATTTGTTTGTTTTTTGAAACTAGAGCATGTGAGAATTGCACATTGGTATTTAAATTAGTAGATTTTGAAACTTCACAATGGACAAGTAATTGTTCATAAATTCCCTGAAATTGTTTTGAAGTAGGGTGGTTATTGCAGCTACCTTTTCTTCTTATTCTGCTAAAACAAGGTTTCTATATGATCTTGTGAAATTTCTTAGCTCAATATATATCTGAGCTGTCCAGAAGCTCTGTAGTCAGAGTATAGTGATTGATTTGGTATAAGGACAAATATGCAAAGTTTGTTATATTTCAAGAGACACTTATATACTTGAATAACTTGAATAATAAAGTTAATACTTTATGAGACCACTGTATACCTGCTGTGGTCTATGCAAATATGTATCAGTATCAGACGATGAAAGAGTAATAGTCGATCTTGAACCTGTTCTTATTTTGTACATTGGCTTCTCTAAATCTTAAGTATCATTAAACAAAGATAAGCTTTCATTAAATTATTCAGTAAGTGTAGAAGAGTTATCTTCATTATTTTGTGTTTTAGTCTGGAGCCTATAAACAAAGAATGTAATATTTTAAATTATTTTGGAAAACGTTTGACTTAGTTTGTTGGGAAACTTGGATTTTTGATTTTAAAAACGATGATTCTATTAAACTCTGCTCGTCAGAAGATGCTGTTTTTTAGTGTTCAATAAACGACACCACTGCTGTAATTATTTCTGATGTTTATATTGTTTTGATTTGGAATACATTTCCATTTTATTTGTACTTTATACTCAGTCTTTTCCTAAGTTTAATCCGTTAACGTAAGTATAAATATAGTTCAGTTATGAGTATAGTTCAGTTTGATTTTTAAGATATCATTACATTGGTGATAGTTTTGAGCTAGGTGTGATTAAAGATAGATACTTTCATAATTTAATTGAATTCCATTTCGATAAAACCGTACCGGTAAAAATATAATTGAAATGTCTTAATTTAAGATAGACAAGTCATTAATCCAATAATGAGATTACACTTCACATTTTAATTTGACGGACATTTATACTAGGGATCGGAATTTTTCGTATCCAAGTATTCAAGAATTTGTTTATAATCCTATTTGAATATTCAAATTAACCAATATTCGAATATTTGCAAATATTCAAATATCCAAACATTGGAATATCTGAATATTCAAATATTTGGATATTCAAATATCTGGATATGCGGATACTCAGATATTCTAATATTTGATTGATTGAAAATATGTGTAACTATTTCGATATTCGGATATTCATATTTTTATAGACGCCAACGATCAATAGGTATTAGGAAAATTGTAAAATAAATTGAAAATATTCATATATAATACCACAAGAGCTTCAAAATTATCGGGTATTTCCAGATAGGTTCGTTGCAAACAAATGAAGGAGTCAAGTTTTTCAGGTTAAAAAATCACGAGCGCAAAGCGCGAGTGATGTTTCCTGAAAAACTTGACGACTTTATTTGTTTGCAGGGAACCTTGAGGGAAATGCCAGATAATTTTGAAGCTCGTGTGGTATTCGGGGGATTATTTTTCCGTCCCAAATGAACATTTCCTTTGACTTTTTTATCGATGGTGGACAGAATTCAACCTGTCAGTTTGAAGTTTTATATATAGCAACTACCAGAGAAAATATTCAAAAAATATTCAGTATAATTCCATGTAGGTTGTACCACGTGACGTCGAATGGTGCAATTCTATTGGTCGATATTTGGGTCGGAAAAATAATCATATATAATACCACAAGAGCTTCAAAATTATCGGGTATTTCCCGATAGGTTCGTTGCAAATAAATGAAGGAGTCAAGTTTTTCAGGTTAAAAAATCACGAGCGCGAAGCGCGAGTGATTTTTCCTGAAAAACTTGACGACTTTATTTGTTTGCAGGGAACCTTGAGGGAAATGCCAGATAATTTTGAAGCTCGTGTGGTATTCGGGGGATTATTTTTCCGTCCCAAATGAACATTTCCTTTGACTTTTTTATCGATGGTGGACAGAATTCAACCTGTCAGTTTGAAGTGTGGTTAATTTGACTGGCCGTCCCAAATGAACATTTCCTTTGACTTTTTTATCGATGGTGGACAGAATTCAACCTGTCAGTTTGAAGTGTGGTTAATTTGACTGGATCATGTTTTGTTTTTTATATATATCAACTACCAGAGAAAATTTTCAAAAAATTATCAGTATAATTCCATGTAGGTTGTACCACGTGACGTCGAATGGTGCAATTCTATTGGTCGATATTTGGGTCGGAAAAATAATCATATATAATACCACAAGAGCTTCAAAATTATCGGGTATTTCCAGATAGGTTCGTTGCAAACAAATGAAGGAGTCAAGTTTTTCAGGTTACAAAATCACGAGCGCAAAGCGCGAGTGATTTTTCCTGAAAAACTTGACGACTTTATTTGTTTGCAGGGAACCTTGAGGGAAATGCCAGATAATTTTGAAGCTCGTGTGGTATTCGGAGGATTATTTTTCCGTCCCAAATGAACATTTCCTTTGACTTTTTTATCGATGGTGGACAGAATTCTATCTGTCAGTTTGAAGTTTTATATATAGCAACTACCAGAGAAAATATTCAAAAAATATTCAGTATAATTCCATGTAGGTTGTACCACGTGACGTCGAATGGTGCAATTCTATTGGTCGATATTTGGGACGGAAAAATAATCTAGTATATTTTTTATTCAAAATCAAAGTTTATAAATTTTCACTCAAAAACATTTTCGTTTACGTTATCTGGCTTTAAGCAAGATCGTTTAACTGAAACTAAACTACCAGCTCTCGATTGGGACACCGGGCTACACCCCATTGTATTAGCCTTACCGGTGCACGCTGGGCTTATGGTAAAGGTTGAAAGCGGTCTATAACAGACCATACTAAAACTTCCCTCGGGTGACAATCAAGTCACTAGGTTCAGAGACCAAAAAAGAACTTCCCCTCCAGAAATGGAGGTTGAAAAAGGGAGATAGCCAACTGAAACCCCGCGCAGGAGCACTGAGATGCAAGTTGTGAAAATCAACTTCAATCACTGTAGGGCCGCCTCGGTGGATATATGATGAAAGCGAATATAAGACACTGTACTAATTCTAGAACCATACGTATATGGAGGAATACTTGGGGGAATCAGGAGCTTTAGGGGGCGGATCATACATGCCCCATCCGTACAAAATAAACGAACTTGCATCCTAATAAAAGATGCAGCTAGAGTTTTGCCGTTATGGGAGCACTATAGTCGCGATATAACAACGTTTAAACTCAAATTACAATAAGAGGAAGGGAACAAAGTCCTGTTGGCATCAGCATATCTACCCTATGACTTTTGCGGAGAATCTCAGGACCTTGAAATTCCAAGCTTTGTTGGGGTATGGTGTTAATGCACACGACATAGTATGAGGGAGCAAAGACGTTAACAAACAAGGTGAAGCATTACTGGAATCCTAATAGTTCACTACCTACAGGTGTGCAACCAGCGAACCAACCTTTGTGATACGTGTGACAAGGGAGGTCATTGATACTATGGTATGTACATTGTACAGGGTGCATAAATGGTCTAGTGCATAACTGGTATGTGGCGGAGGAACCAAGGTTATCTGACCAGAGGAACGTACGGATCAACAGACGCACTGCCTACAGAGTACAGAAGCACAAGGGCGACCAAGTTGGACTCCTATCGCGATAAACTACAAGAGGCCCTTGTGGACTGCCCAACGAAGGCATCTACAGTGCCAGAGTTAAACATAATGGTAACAACCTCGGCCATAGCCTTCGACCACTTGGCCAATGAAAGCTAAAAGACTAGCAGAAGCTGAAGTACCTTTTGCGATAGATGAAGACATATTTAGTGAACAAGTCAACTGCAACCAAAATATATAGACTACCACGTTTTAAAAAAGGTAAACGACATAGATAATCGATACTTAGCAATTGCATAGGGTAGTCAATATTTTTCTATTGTCCCATTAAGCCAGCGCGTTACTAAGTTCGCCACATAGCTAACATAACTAAATAGTTAGTCAATACACAATCAAAAAAGCTAGAAAATCTTTCTAAATCAAAGCCTAATAGTAAAACCAATATTAATACTACCATTGTGAAATTCAGTGATAGAATCATTAACTATTCAAAGGTTAATTTTCCCAATAACGAGCTAAACATTTTAAACAAAGGACCTTTAAAGAATGTACCTACCTAATTCGAATAACACTGAAACATATATACATAAGCACCTTCATTCTCATAAAAACACTGATTGGTCCTCTGTAAAATCTATCAAACATAAAATAAAAACCAAACAATTTAGTGCTTACGAGAGCCGATAAGTCTAATGCAACTGTCATCCTAGATAAGATAGATAAAATGGATACATGTGTTTCATCAGATTTGACTCAAATCAAGGAAGATGCTGCAAACCAATTCCAGTTGAATACTGAACACTTTATAGAAGATAGCAAAGTTTCATTTAATAGTAAATTTGTAAAGAGTAGGTTAATGAACTGTAATTCATCTTCTCCTAAACTTTAACACCTCATAAAAAATCACCTACAAAATGCTCCTATCCGCCCCGTAGATAGGATACTACAATAGCCCTACATATGATCTAGTGGTAAAATTAAATTCAATTTTCAAAAATATAAGTAACCTCAAGCCAAATATGTAGTAAAAAACTCATTAGAACTTTCAAAGTCAAAAAATAGATTAACTTCCCCTAAAATTGGAATTTTGATATCTTTCGATGTTTCAAATATTCCCCCCAATGAACGTAAAATTTTGATATCAAAAATTCTGGAAAAATTGAATAGAATTCCCGTATTCAAATCCGAGATAGAACAAGCTTTTGATCTTTGCCTTAGCCAAAATTATTGTCAATTTAATAACGAGTTTTTCACACAAAATAATGGATTAGCTACGGGATCCCCATTAAGTCCTTCTTCAAAGGTACATCACGACAATTGAATGTTTTCTCATCCTTCATTAATAATATCCATCCTAACATTAAGTTCACTTTAGAAACTTAGAAAGATAACAAAATAAATTTCTTAGACCTTACCCTCACGTACCATGATAATATCATTACTTTAAAAATTTATAGAAAACCTACATTCACAGATACAACTATTGTCAATTCATATTTTCGCCTTAGAAGCAAAGTAGACTCGAAAATATATTTTTTCACATTACTAATTTGTAAAATATTTTGAAAAATTGTTAATATTTTAAATTAAAAAAAAATCGTTTTCCAAGCTTACCATGGGACAGCAAATAACAAGTATGAAAACGTAATAGTTAACGACTTCTCGATACCCCAATTTTTAACGGTTTTTTCAATATAATTCGAAAAGTACGAAAGATATGGAAGCAAATCGATAGATCTATTACCTACAACTTTCTCATTTAGCTTTTTCCGATCCGAGCTATAGTTTACTTATTTAAGAAAAACCGCTTTTTGCAACTTCGCCAATTTTTTAGGTTATGTTCGCCATTTCGGATCGAGTTGCATGAAACAGAAACTCACCTTTAAATTTAATTTTTGTAATTTGCCTCCATTTTGATTTTCTAATTGACCCATTAACGAACGCAGCGTCATCACTCGCCGTGTCTCAATATCCAAAAAAGCACGGAACTTTTTAGGTTGGCGAGCTTGATGCGGAATTATCTTGTCATCATTATGTCAGTTTAAATGACAGTGTCGAGCGTCAACAACTCAAAAAGCGATCACAGAACCACTAAATCAAATTTTCACTTTCAAAATTAAGATGTTACCAACCACCATAAAAATCCCTAAATGGACTAAATTAAACATTTTTGTTTAAAAACGACATAAAAAGGGCAAATTACAAAAAATAGTATAAACAACTCGTTTCCTAAGACCTTGAAGCACTCATTCTTTTAAAAAAACTCGTGGCTTCGCCACTCGTTTTTTAAACTTGAATTCGTGCTTTAAGACGAGTCTTAGGAAACTCGTTCTTTAATATACTATTCCTATACGCTCATATTTTTTCTTCCAGGTATTAATTTCTGGAAGCACTTCTGCCTATTGCTTGAACTATTTTGCGATACCTACTAATTAAGTATCGATACACAATATATCGAAGTATATATATGAAGTATAAATATCGTGTATTGGTCACTAAAGTATTGATCCTTCCGAGAATGGACGCAGTATCTGTTGTGTTCTTACTAAATGAGAGAGCCACACTTGCACAAACATGCTTTTAATAGATGAATAACTAGATTTAAACTTAACAAATCGAGTTACGCTATGTACTTGAGAGGCTAGTTGTGAATTTGCAAACTACTTGATCTAATGGCTGACTGAGACGGTTGATCTCTGCGAGTACACGTACACAAACCGTGATGACGCTCGGGCAGTTCAACTAATATTACAGTATTCTACAAATACATTACAGTATCGAATATCCCTACAATCAGTACATCATCGCAATTGAATCGCTATTGGAGTGTAACCTTTAGGTGCTTTACCGGTAATAATGGCTCATGCACCGAGGAAATAACCTTTTCAATTTGCAATGAACTCATCAAAATGTCGTTGTTATTAACTTCTCGTTTTTTTCTGGTCGCCTCTATCTTTTGGGATTTTTTTAGGGAAATGGTGCGAACGTACTAAGAATCGAATAATAGTCCAAGCAATAGACAAAAGTGCGTGCAGCAATTAATACCTGGGAAAAAAAATATGAGCATATAGGAAATTGAATTTAAAGGGGACTTTCTATTTCATGCAACTCGATCCAAAATGGCGAACATAACCTAAAAAATTGGCAAAGTTGCAAAACGCGGTTTTTTTCAAATAAGTAAAAAACTATAGCTCGAATCAAAAGAAGTTAAATCAGGAAGTTGTAGGTATCAAATAGATCTATCGATTCGCTTGCATGATGGATATCGATATCTTCCATACTTTTCGAGTTATATTGAAAAAACCGTTAAAAATCGGGGTATCGAGAAGTTGTTGACTATTACGTTTCCATACTTGTTATTTGCTGTACGTGTAGCCCATGGCAAGCTTGAAGAGAATTTTTTTTTTTAAATCAAAATTTCAATAATTTTCTGAAATTTATCGATTTTTCGAAAAAAAAGCCCTCTCATAAATTGCCTAAATCTTCTCAGCGGATTGTCCTACAGCAACGATTGTGGGCTTATTTTCTTCTTGAAGAGTTGTGCTATAATGTTTTTGAAGAAATATAGCGATTTTTCGAATTTTAAGGATAAAAAAATTACTGAAAAAATTGCACTTTTTTTGATCATGTTTTTTTCAGATAAGCTTTACAATTTTTATTTTAGGGAAATGTCTTTGAAGGAATTCGATTCCTGACATTTTTTCACGAATTACCAAAAAAAATATTTCATCTACTACCTTCTGGACAAGAGATAATTTTTTTATTTCATAAAAATCAAAAACGCAATAAGCATTTTAGAGAAGTGTACGTTATGGATGTTAATGTTAAATACCTACATTTTTAATTAAAAAATACTAGGATATGTTTTAATAATTTATAGTATTAGAAATTGAGTAACAAAGTGAAGTACGCGGCTGCCGGAGCGTGCGGCTGAGTGAGAAAACTGATTTCGTGCGTTCAAAGTGGCTTGTGCTTGCAAAATCTTCAATATCTTGGCTTTTGGATCACGCACAAAAATCCTTTTGTACTTAATCTGGGTAATATCGTTTTTTGCTTAGTGAGTCATACTGACGTTATGCTTGTGCGGCACACGTGAAAACTAATATAAGACTGCTGTATACCGTTACTGTAATTGTAAGGATTTTATAATAATTTTGTAAATAAATGAAATTTCAAACTTATCCTAATATGTTGAATTTATTTAATTTTGTATCATAAAAAATTATTTACTGAAATAATTAAATAATTGTTAAAGAGATCGGCAAGCATAACGTCAGTATGATTCACTAAGAAAAAATTTGAGGTATTACAAGGAAAATACTATTTTGATGATAAATAATAATTTAAATGACGTAAAAGTAAAACAAATTAGAAATGACGCTTCACTTTGTTACTCAATTTCTAATACTATAAATCAATAAAACATATCCTAGTATTTTTTTATTGAAAATGTAAGTATTTAACATTTACATCCATAACTTACACTTCTCTAAAATGTTTATTGCGTCTTACAGATTTTTTTGAAATAAAAAAATTATCTCTGGTCCAGAGAGACGTAGATGAAAAATGTTTCTGGTAATTCGTGAAAAAATGTCAGGAATCGATTTCCGTCAAAGACATTTCCCTAAAATGAAGATTGTAAAACTTATCTGAAAAAAAAATGTTAAAAAAAAATGAAATTTTTCAAAGTAATTTTTTATCCTTAAAATTCGAAAAATCGCTATATTTCTTCAATAACATTATAGCAAAACTTTTCAAGAAGAAAATAGGCTCAGAATCTTTACTCTAGGACCATCCGCTGAGAAGATCTAGCCAATTTATGAGAGCACTTTTTTTTTCGAAAAATCGATATATTTCGAAAAAATATCGATATTTTAAACTAAAAAAAAATTGCTTCTCAAGCCTGCCATGGACTATACCTACAGCAAATAACAAGTATGGAAACGGTTTTTTCAATATAAGTCGAAAAGTATGAAAGATATCCATAATTACCATGGAAGCAAATCGATAGATCTATTTGATGCCTACAACTTTCTCACTCAACTTTTTCCGATCCGATCTATAGTTTTTTACTTATTCAAGAAAAACCGCTTCTTGCAAGTTTGCCAATTTTTTAGGTTATGTTCGCCATTTCGGATCGAGTTGCATGAAACAGTAACTCGCCTTTAAATTTAATTTGCTATACGCTAATTTTTTTTGTTCCGGGTATTAATTTCTGCAAATTTAACATTAGGCCGTCGTCTATTGCTTGGAGTATAATGGTATTTCACAATTCATTAAAAAACTCCAGAAACTAATCTATGCTTGACAGGGGTGGGTATATTTGGAACAAGGTAGTTGGTAAGAAACAGGTTAGAAATTTCAAATAAAATTATATTACAGACAATGAATACAAAATTACCATGAAATGGAAATATAACAAAAGATAATAGAAAATAGGTAACGATTCAAAAGTTTACATCAGACTTTCGCTTTACCGCGACCACCTCTTGGACCTCGAGAACCTTTTCCTCCTCTTGATCCTGGTCCCTTAGTTTTAGTAGTGCGAGAAGTGCCATTTGTGGTTGTCTTAGTCGACGTGTTGGGAACATCATCGTCATTTATAACCACTATTTCATCGTTTTCATCAATCTCCGCGCTGGTTTTCCTTGTAGTTCTGGGACGAGATGGATTGTTCAGTACTTGTTGTGCCTAAAAATACATTATCAAACATAACCACAATGATACAGTAATTTTGCAATATTGAACTAAGTTTGTTAACTTTCATAATCATCATGCATACTAAAGTCATACAGTTACAGAATTTAATCTTTTATTTTCATTTGATTTGCTTGTAATGTGTATGTTCAAGATAAGGATGTCAATCATGGGGATATTGGTAATGGTAACAGATACAGTTGTTGTTAAATAGGAAAAGTTGAATAAATAAAGGGTCATTCATATGGAAGTATGAAATTTCGAACATAATTTTTGATTTCCAACATTAATTTTTCTTCTAAATAGGCTCTGTTTACAAATTTTGAAGGATTCTTCATTCTATTCTATACTCATTAACTTTAGACATAACCTCATACAAATGTAGATACATATGATTTTAAGGTTATGTTTATTTGTGATATTCATGAAAGTTTGGATGAAAAAGTGGCTTACAGATCGAAGGAAGTTGCAGCTTTGAATGACTGCTGGAGATCACTCCTCAGTGGTAGTTACAATATCCTCTCAAATTAATATAGTTTAAGAACTCAAAAATACCACTGAAAACCTCCCAACCTATGGAAAGCGCTGTCTTAACACTTATAAAATACATACAACGAGCAGCACAGGCAGCAAAACCCAAACTAGAGGAAGCACCATCAAAAGAGAGGTGTCTCAGAATACTTAAAAAGAATATCAGAAAAAAATATTCGTAAACAGCTCATTAGAACCCAAGGAAACACCAACTAGAATAACTAAAAAGCTGAAGCTGAATGTTGGAAATAAAACACAAGAGGATACCAAAACTACTTGGAACAATTATCTCAGACAGAATCAGTTAGCCACTCACTGTGCAAAGCCATAAAACATTGAAAGATCGCAACAAACAAATACCCCTATTAAAAATATAAATGGTGATACAAGGGCAAGAAAAAATAAAGAAAAAGCGACAGCCTTTCCAGAACACCTAACAAATATGTTCAGACCATTCCCAAATGAAGCACCTGAGATATTGGGAGAAAGAGAAAAGTTTGGACATACCATACCAAATGTGCCTACCAATGGAAAAAGTTAGCATCCAGGAAATTGCTAATGTACTAAAAAGGAAATTAACCCCAAAAAGCACCAAGCTTTGTTCTAATAATTACAGGTGACGTGTCGTAAAAATTACCACTTATGACTATTATGCAATTTTAAGAACAAGACATTTTCCTAATGAGTTGAGAACTGTAAAGATAATTATGATTCTTGAACCCCGTAAGCCACCAGAGAATGTCACTTCTTACATGCCTATCCGCCTTTTAACTATATTGTTCAGTGTTAACATATTGTTAACTTATTAACTTTTAAGTTAATTTCAAAAACTATTGAAGATTTTTGACCTAGGTATGAATTATATATAAATTCTCGGGAAATAGGTCACACTAACACATATGTTTATTATTTTCGTCTTTACGTGCGTTTCGGTCTCACGACCATCATCAGATGACCAATTATGTCTAAAACGGGATTACTTAAAACTAATTGTATTAGCACAACGCGTCCTTATCGCACCAAAACAAAACACGAATAATCGAAATTTTAACACATCAATGTTATGAGTATAATATATCAAGAATCCACTGTTTAATAGTATTCTCATAAAATACGAACTCATGTCAACAAAGTCTATGAACGACTAAAAACAAGAACATTACGTTCAAGTATCTACTTTCGAACCAAATGTCAAGATTTATGAGGTAATAGAAAAAGGTTACAGATCGCGAGGTTAAATTGTCCCACCTAGAGGACCATACCAAAAATTTAAAAATTGTTCGTGATACACTGAAAATGAATGGCTACCCAATAACATTTTTCAATACCATCATTAAAGAAGGAATAAAAAAAATCTATTATGGTGATATACAAGGTGTTTCAGAAAGACCACCCGTAAATGCAGGGGACGATAGATTTTGCAAAAATAATCAGATTTTCCATATAAACTATGAAAGAAGATAGGATTCTTTCGTTTCGGAGATTTCGGTTGAATTAATTATTTTTTTGGCTGTAGCTCTTATGCAGTTACAAATATTTTGTTGAAATCTGGTACTCACTCGGGGGTTTCAAAGGACGACTAATAAGATGGTTTAGTTAGTTTCAGATTATACGGTAGAGGGCGATGGGTGCGCGACTTTTCGGCGTTTTTTTAGCCTTAACTTTTTTGAGAATAATTTTTTGTTTGTAAAATTGTCTAACCTTTCTAATGATGTCAACAAAGATATACCTTGATGCGAGAATTTCCGGAGAAACGCGTTTAAATGAACATAACAAAAACTCATCAACAAATTTACTTACTACCGAACTCGCGTTCATTTAAACGCGTTTTTCTCGGAAACGGTGAGATTTTGAGAACCTCAACAAGAGTACATTAATTGTTTGAAATAAAATTGTGAACCAGAAAAATGTACAAAGAAAACAAAAAATTATTCTCGAAAAAGTTAAAGCTCTACCGCATAATCTGAAACTAACTAAACCATCTTATTCGGCGTTCTCTAAAACCCCCGAGTACCTGATTTCAACGAAATATCTGTAACTGCACAGGATCTACAGCAAACTTTCGTTAAAAAAAAATTAAATTCAACCCTGTATCTCCGAACCGAAAGAAGATAAGACTATAGTTTATATGAAAAATCTGATTATTTTTGTAAAATCTTCCGTACCCTGCATTTACGGGAGGTCTTTCTGAAACACCCTGTATAAATAAAATAAACGATAATACAAATAATTTTATAACATTACCATACACTCAGAGAAAATTGAGAAATGATTAAAAAAATATGATATATTTTTCAAATATAAAAGCTTCAATACCTAAAGATAAACAAGCCCACACAGTATACAAATTGAATAGTTTAGACTGCGATGAGACTTATACAGGAATCTCTGAGCAATATTCACAAATAATGTATGGCCATAAGTATAAGAAACAAAAACTTAGAAAATTCCACCGCCCTTGCTAACACTGCTTTGATTATTATAACCATCAATTCGATTGCAAAAATGTTAATATTTTAACTAAGAAAACCAATTATTATAAAAGATCTGTTCTGGAGATGATTAACATAAAATGTGACTCCAACTTTGTAGATCATAGAACAGATACTTTAAATTATATTTTTTGTTTTCAGTTGTATACAGACTTTGACATGAATTCGTATATTATAAGAAAATTGCTAAGCACTGGATTGTTGATACATAAACATATACTTGGAACATTGATGTGTTGCAGTTTCCATTATTCGGGTTTCTGTTCGTTTCGGCGGTATGAGCATTTTAAATTGAAATTGAAGAGATATGGGCGCTTTGTGCTAATACAATTAGTTTTAAGAAATCCCGTTTTAGACAATACATCTTCTGATGATGGTCGTGATACCGAAACGTACATAAAGACGAAAGTAATGAGCATATGTGTTAGTGTGACCTATTTCCCGAAAATTTATATGAATTCCTTTACTGCATGTAGATTGAGTTTCGAAAAATTCGTTCTTATCGAATGCTTACGTCGTATAATGAACCTACCTACCAAGTTTGCAAGTCAAGAAAGAGAAAAAACTCGTATTTTTTTAGTGTCGCTGAATACGAATTTCACATCCATTTTCCTATGTCAGGTGACAGTTGACAGAATGCGGCCAACGGAGTGTCAATAGCCTCTGACCTTTAAAAATCGCTCCAATATTATGACTCGGGCAAAAATGGATTCAGCGATCACAAAAGCTACCGAGTCACAAGTTTTCTTTCTTGGAGCACAATTTTAACGGTTCGTTGGCCGCGTTCAGTCAACTTTCACTTGGCAACGAAAACATTGATGTGAAACTCGAATCAGCGACCCAAAAAACACCCAAGATAAAAATGTTATCAATATATACTGAATTTTTTCATCAAAATCCTTGATCCGTATTTACCGGGTGTCCCACGACGTTTTGAAAATCCATTATTTTGAAAACTGTCCAAATGAAAAATATCAACTTTAGCAGTAATGGACAGTCAAAACTGATGCTTACATCTATTGTGAAAACACTTCCGATGTCCTATACATTACCGGTCACGAGACTCCAACTTCATCATTTAAAATGGGACAATCTGCATGTTAATAGGTTTTTGAGTAGACCTCTAAAAAATTCAACGATACCAAACTGTTGTTGAACAAATTAATGATGAACAACCATTTTATGTGAAGTCGGTAAAAATTTTAAATGTCCTAGAAACAGTATCGTTCACAGGTTGTCATTAATTAAAGGTAATGTCAAGTTTAACCAAGAATTCATTAAAATTGAAAAATTTTTAACTATCCACTCATTTATAGTGCAAATTTTGTAAAAATAATGCAACAATCGTTAGTTAATATGGCTTCACTTTTTACTTATGATAAGGCATTCAGTATACCAGTATGTTTAAAAATTTTCTGAACTAATGAATTACAGTTCTTGGCTAAACTTGACATTACCATTAATTGAACAGCCTGTTTCTAAGCCACCTGGAATTTTTAATAACTTCACCTAAAATGATTATTTATCATTAATTTGCACAAGAAACGATGACAAATTTGGTATATTTGTTTTTTACAGGTTGTTACAAAGTATAGAATTTTTCTTCTTCAGATTTTAGTTTTATTTTCATATTTCTCGAATAACATTTATGGGCCTAAAATTAGCCTCCTTGTTCAATCACCCAAGGCAAACGCACCCTCGGATCAAAAAACGCCCCTCTACAAAAAGTAGACGCTTTTGGGTTGACATTCGATTTAGACACTTTATGATTCTTATTATTCCTATGTTCTCATGCACCTACATAGGACTATTAGCAAACTTGATGTAGAAACACGAAACAACACACTGACCAGAAATTATTGAAGAATTATCCACAGAACAAAAAAAAGTTGCTAGTAAAAATGGACAAACGCACATTAAAATTAAAAATCTAATGAAATTAAAAATGAAGAAATACTGAGAAGTACAGTTTCACGCAAAATGATATGTTAAAAATAAAAAATTGTTACGATCTTGGTTTTTGAAGAATGTCTTGAATTCATCAAGAATCTAAATTATATTATTTTTGGATTAGAGAGTCCATTACTGCGTCGGACGCCTCAAATAACCGCACTGAATTGCGAATATTTTGTATCTACCTAATCTGCAGCCATCTAGTATACTATAAGTTAAATATTCCTGAACTACTTAATAAGACAAAGAATTCAGATTTTTTGGTATTCTGTTTTTTTTACAATATTACTATAGAGGATAATATTTATATTTACTTCATTAATATCAGCATCATCTTGTCTCGCTAGTCTTAGTTCTTCTAAGCATTGAGCGACATCTTTTTCCATTGGTGCTATCCTTTTAATTTCATCTAATGTTTTCTTGAGCTGATGCCTAGAATAGGAAAAGCATTTCAAAATTCAGGAGGAAGTTTCATAATTTCCGAAGTAATTGGCATGTACAAATTACAATAATGTTGATTGATTGGTGCAAATCATTGCTCATCAAGTCACCATTTGGTTAACATCAACGTTTTGTATTCAAATAAAGAAAGTAATGCCTCCAGTGCGAATCAATAGGATATACTTGAAGAATTCAGAATTTATACAATTTCTAGAAAAATTAAGATAGTAAAAGTGAAGAAAAGTAAGGAATTATCAATATACAAAGTACAACCTTATGAAACTAGTCAAATAAATCTCATTTACAGAATAGATAGTCTTACCTACTGAATATCTATAGTCTTTTTTTAGATAACTAAAATTATTTGAATCACCAGATAAACTTATCGATTAAGAAATGTTATACCTCTTCCTAATCAAGAGTATCAAGAGAATCACCCAATACGTAACTGATTACCGATACTGATTAGTATTAGTAATCAGGGACTTCCGTACCGTTCAAGATTCAAACCTTGAATGAGCGGGAGAATGCTGGGAGCAATCCTCATATGATTCCGAAGGCACCAACCAAGACCAAAAAAGTACAGGTGCTGGAACAGTCGAGACAAAGAACCAAGGAGATATGATTTCTTTAAACCGAGGGATACTTGCGGCAGAATTCCAAGTAAAAATATTAGCAGTTACAATAGACAAATTACAATCATAGCGGACAACGTAACAGCGTTTAAGGCACTGGAGTCATACACAATCACCTCACAATGTGAACTCGATTGTATAAAGGAACTAACAGCACTAGTAAAGAACCCCAACAGAGTGACACTCGTACGGGAGTCTGAGGAAATCAGACGCGAAGTGACTGAGACTGCCGTCGCACTACTAGTGGGAGACACACATGCATGTGCTGTGTCTGTGCACGGCATACCTTGGAGACGATAATGCTACACCCGAGGAAATCAGGAGTATCCCCTACATCAGGCTACTGAGTAACATATAGTACAGCGGAATGATGAGGAGATAGCAATATGTGAGGGCACAATAAGACACCGCATGCAGTGGGGTTCCCTCTGGGAAGAAGAACCAACCTCACGGGAGAGGGGTTTTAGTCGGTAAGAATCCGGCGTCTATGCAAGATTTCCTCTATTCTAAGCAAAATAAAAATAAAAAATATTACAATCATCAAGATGATTATTTTGTTGTAGTGTATGTTGTTGTTTTTTGTATTTAGTATGAGTAAATACAGGCGGGAACAGGGATATAGCGGAAATACTGACTATAACGCGATGTACCCAAACAGCGTTTGAAGAAGAAACACAAAACCACACAAGCATAAGTACAGACAGCGAGCAGATCTTCCTGCGCTGGGTAGCATAAAAATAACAGCAAAGCTCGCGTGAGATTTCACGCTAAACAGCCTTCGTTGCGACGAAAGCAAACTCACCCAATCCTGGGTCTTAGCCACTCTGGAAAAAGGGGAAACCAAATAGTGGATGAGTTTGCAAAACTAGATCCCCTGATAGACCCTAAACCAACGCTGGGCAGCTCTAGGAGTAAAATCTAAGAGACGATCCACTGCTTGCAACAAGTAAACGGTTGGAGTCTAAATCACTGCTTGGACCGCACATTTGGGAAGATTGGTCTAAGCAAGTGAGGAAGATGGTTGGAACCGATGCCAATCTGCTGACACAGATACTAACGGCACATGGACCGTTCAACTACCACCTTCCAGGTGGTGCAAACGAAAAAACAATACACATTTGCGTACGGTATCCTCCACGACCCAGAGCACTCTCCGTAGAGCTATGCGACACTGAGGTGGTCTATAAACTACATACGAGGACAGTGCTAAACCTCTTCAGGGCACTAATCACCTATCCGGACACCCGGTGACGACTGGATGTTGGATAGTTAATCTACTGTAAGTTGAATATACACGGTTTTACATAGCCAAACTGATTAAATTTGCATAGGAACAATAAGTTCATTTTCTTCCAAACTCTACCAAAGTATAGTTTAATGATAATTCTTACTTTTATCAAAATTCTTAGTTGAATTGTTTTGTTTTGTGATATGGTAATCAACAAGTGAACTTCAAGATACTTGTGAATAAGTACAGTGTATTAATTAACAGTCGAACGCATGAACATCTGCCTGAGGTTTTTATGAGGTGAGAAAATAAAAAATAGCTATAACAAGATAAGCATTTGATACTGACGCATATCAACAGTAGCGGCATAGATTTATCTCCGTAAATTTTGGCTCACTGTTACAATATTTTTTGTCTTTGATAATGGAATGTGTCATTTGTAAAACCAAAAATGGGGAATCTGTTATATCCTGTGATAGCTGTCAACGCTCAACACAGAGAATGTACTGGTCTTAATGCCAGTGAACTAAAAGTGATGGACCTTAAAGGAAAAAGACTTCTTAAATTCTATTGTGATGATTGCCAAAATGGTATTAAACTTATTCCTAAACTTCTCTCGAAAATGGATGAAATGGAAAACGAAATCAAGGAATTAAAAAAGAGATTTGAGAGTTCAATATCGTCATCAGTAAATGATAAAGAGGATGTGATATCTGAATTGATTGATAGACAAAATCGGGCTTCTAACATTATCATTTTTAACGTAAATGAACCTAAAGGCAAATCTCAACAGGAACGTATTCCTGAAGACAACATGGCAATTAATAACATTTTTGAAGGTCTTCAAATTAATAGAAATGAAATTAAGGTATTTAGACTAGGCAAATTTATACCAAAAAAAAACAAGACCAATAAAAGTGGTGTTAAGATCAACTGAAGATGCAAGATATGTTCTGAGAAACAGAAACCTAATTAATAATAGATTTCCAAGTATAAATGTATATAGTGATCAAACTAAAGCTCAAAGGGAATATTACCGAAAAATTAAATCGGATCTGCAAGAAATCATAAATAAGGGTGATGAAACTAAAACAATGAAATATATCAACAATAAACCAACTATTGTAAACAAAAAAGAGAACTAAAAAAAAAACTAGTATGTCATCCTAATATACTAATGAATTCAGACATTATTTACCTCAATGCTCAAAGTATTGTGATGAACATTGATGAAATTAGGGAGACTTTGATAGGCTATAATCCTAAAATAATTCTATTAAGTGAAACAAGAACAACGGGCGACATTGAGGATTCTGAAATTAAAATTGAAAACTATAAATGTATTAGGTGTAACTCTACAAGCAGACACACAGCAGGTGTTGTACATTATGTGAAAAATAAGTTTTTCTTATTTCAAATCATTCGTATTAGAAGGAAACTATTGGTCCTGTATTTTGAGAGTTAATTTAATATCTTCCGTATGGTTAATTGGATGCTTATACCACTCACCATCAAGTTCAGACGCTAAATTTATGGAGCACCTGGATGAAATTTGTGACAGTTTGTTTACCACTAATCACCGTTGTATACTAGTGGGGGATTTTGATATTAACTTATCAGACAGCTTTTACAAAAATAAAATAACAACTCTATTTTCAACCTACGGCAGAACCAACGCGTGTGACAATATCAAGTGCGACCCTAGTGGACTATGTATTATCAAATCAAAATGATATTTCAGTAAGAGTACATGATATTCCAAAAATCACAGATCATTCTATTCTTTCAATTAATATATACAATACGGACGATAATCATAAGTATAATACTAGGGAATACAGAAATCTATGTTCAAAAAATATTGATACCATAAAAATAAATTTAATGATGCATGATAGGAATCTCGATTCTGGCGATGTAAATGTATTCTACCAGGAACTCTTTGTGAACTATGAAAATGTGATGAATCGAGTTGCCCCTTTGGTTAACTGTAGATATAAAACTGAACTACCATGGATGGACAATGAGATGTATGATATAATGAGAGATAGGGACAGAGCTTATAAACTATTCAAATCTTGCTGTATGGGTGAGAAAGAGATCAAATGGGAAGTCTTCAAAAAACTTAGAAACGATGTGGTCAATCTGATGAAATCTAAAAAACAACAATATTATATCGATAAAATAGATAGATATAGGAACAATCCCAAACAAATGTGGAAAACTTTGAAGAATATAATTAATACAAAAATTGAGGATCATCCAAATGTTGTTATGTTTAAAGATGGCAATAACCAAATAATGATAAAAGATAATGAAAGCATAGCTGTGCATTTCAATCACTATTTCATTGAAAGTATAAAGGAAATCATAGAAAGTTTTAATTCCCCGAGAGTTTGGTCTAACACAAATTATAATATGTATTCCTTAATGGATAGATTCCGATTACTAACGTTGACTGAATTGAGAAAAATAGTTGAAACTTTGGATTCTAAGATATCGGTTCATGAAATTCTTAATGCCAAAATGGTAAAAAATATTTGATTTTGAAACAATTGGTCATATTAGTCTGAACTTAATCAATTCTTCACTTGAAACTGGTATCATACCTGATGCACTCAAAACTAGTACCTTCTTTCCCATTCAGAAAATAGTTAATACCGTTAATGCCTCTGAATTTAGACCGGTTAATACAATGCCTCAATTGGAAAAAATCCTAGAATTAGCTGTATATCAACAATTAATGGATCACATCGTAACTAATGAAATTTTGATAAATAACCAATCGGACTTTAGAAAAAACTATTCCTGTGAATCATCTCTACAACTAACGCTTTGTAAATTAAAAAAGATATAGACAATGACAAATATGTTGTGAGTGTTTTCCTTGATTTAAAAAGAGCCTTTGAGACTATTGATCGTAAAATATTATTAAAAAAATTATCAACCTATGGAATCGAGGGTAAGGTATATCACTGACTGAATAACTATCTCAGTAGTCGTTGTCAAAGACTTCGTTTCAAGGGGTATGTATCACCTGAAGTGTCTATTAATGTGGGAGTTCCTCAAGGAAGTGTCATAGGCCCCTTACTTTTCATTTTATATTTAAATGATATCGAACTATTTATTGACTGTGAATTTATCAATCTTTTTGTCGATGACACGTTATTAGCATGTAGTGATAAAAATTTAGATCAAGCAATTAAAAAAATGAATTCAATATTGGAAGAAGTTCAAGATTATTTATCGTTTAATAAACTCAAACTTGATGTTTCGAAAACTAAAGGAATGATTTTAACATCTAAACACAAATATCAATAATATAAATTTGATCATAAATAATGAAAGAATTGAAATAGTGTCATCATTCAAATATTTGGGTTTCCATTTAGATAACGTTCTGTCGTTTGACAATCATTTTGAGTATATTTTCAAAAAAATACGGAAGAAATTATTCTTCTTTTCTAGAATTTCACAAACGCTATCAATGGAAACTAAAATAACGGTGTACAACACAATAATCCAACCACATTTTGATTACTGTGCATCAGCATTATTTTCGTGGGACCTAAATAAAATAAATCAGCTACAGAAACTGCAAAATCGTAGTATGAGAATCATTTTAAAAGTGAATCGATATACATCTATTGTTTGTATGTCTAATACGTTACAATAGTTCACTGTCTAGCAGAGAATTTACTACCTCGCTATGGTTTTCATCTTCAAAATTCTGAACAATCTAGCTCCATCTTATTTCCAAATGTTTTTGGTTTTTCGAAGAGATGTCCATCCGTACCTATCTAGAAATTGTGATGATTTTCAAATCTCTAGAACTAAACGCAAGAGCACCATGAGTTCTCTATTTTTCAAGGGTTTCCAGGAGTTTAATCAACTACCCTTTGCAATAAAAAACAGTTCCACTCTCTCTACTTTCAAAAAAAATATCAAATCTCTCATAACAAACCAAGGAAATTAACAATATTTGTCTTATCAATTTATAATCAACTATTCATTGTTATCTATTTATTCATATTATGTTGATTAGTATTTTCTTTTTTAGTTTTATTTAAATTGATAGTTTGTTTTTTTTGGAACTATGTACTGTACGTGTTCATACTTATTCACTTATGTATAGTTATGCAGTATTATGTTATTATATTATTATGAGTATATTTATATGTATATTAGGATACCTAATTAAAAAAATAAAGATCTATCTATCTATATGAAGCTGTTCGTCCATCCCGGGCCGGAGAGCTTAGTGAACACTCTTTTGAGTGGAAACCGCTCCACTAGGTGGTATGGGATGCAAAGGGCCCCCCACATTATAAATAGAAATGAGTAAATATATGTATAGTAATGATATCTAGGCTAGCCACTATTAGATTCATAACAAGAGATCTTTGTTGTATCTACCTATTGGTTAGGAGTCGCAACCTTGCGGTAGTTGAAGTGCGAAAACTTATAGCCAATACGTTGTATTGCAAATATTTTCTATTCGTAGATAGATGACGTTGGAATATCTGGGTTACTCTGAACAATTCCATCTAACGGTATTTTATACCACGGATGGAATAGACTATCAGTGGCAGCACAACCTACTGGCTCTTGTAACGAAGCTTAACATTTATTAAATCATTTATTTAGGGTCAGGCAAAAAAAAGGGGTATTACGCGTAAATTCTGGTTAAACAGTTCATTATTTCAACAGAAATGTGTGGAGTCCGAATAAGCATTCCGTGGTATTACACGGTAATGAATGTGTAGTCAGTCACTTTTCTAACCTCCGTAATTCCGACTCAGTGTAATTATTTCCATAAATGAATCGCACATAACGCATTCATACCCACTTCAAAATTTGCATTAACTTTTGTTGCAAAAAACGGGGATCTAGGAAATTAACACATCAAAGTTTGAACAACTTTATGTGTAAAAACTTCGTACGACCAAAAAACTCCGATAGCATTCCTTTCCCAGCAGCGGAGAAATTGGTGGAGCAACGAACGGTGGCACCGTTCTTATTGGCCGTACGGATTTTGAAGGAACTTTTACTCAAAATTGACCCAGGAATCACATCTCAAAATATTCATGCCATTAAGGAACATCCTGTATATCACAACCGTATATTTAATATTGATAGCAAATTCATGGTCATTATTATTATGTCAAATTTCTAAGAGCCAATTTTTCAAGAAATGCAATTAAAAATTTTCACCACAGTCATTTGTGGGCGGATGAAAATTCTCACGCCACAACCGAAACCCATTTCCAGCACCAATTTTCGGTGAACGTATGGGCAGGAATCATTGGTGACTACTTTATTGTTCCATTCTTTCTACCGGGACGACTTGACGGACAATCTTACTGCAATTTCCTTCAAAAGCAATTGCCTTTGCTGCTTTAGGATGTTCCGTTAGCAACAAGCAACCAAATGTCGTATATGCACGATGGTGCACCAGCATATTTCAGTGTAACGGTTCGCAATCATTTACGTACTGTTTATCCAAATCGTTGGATGGGCCGCTGTGGGGAGCAAGAATGGCCATCAAGGTCTCCCGACCTCAATAGTTTAGACTTATAAGACGCTAGTATATACAATTCCCATCAACACTGTAGAGGAATTAAAAGAAAGATTAGTTTCATGTGATATAATGAAAAACACTCCAGGAATATTTCAACAGTGCGCAATTCCATGAGGAGAGCGGAAACGCTCATATTAGCCGGAGGAGGCCATTTTCAGCAACTTTTGTAATAATAGTTAAGTTCCAATGTTATGTTAATGTTGTATGTTGTAAGATTTTGTTGACATATCCCAGGTCAATTAGAATTTTGCAAAATAGTACGTATTGTTCAATAAAATTAATTCCATCAATTTTTTCGTTCAATACAACGGTTTTTATTTTTTTTACTCAAACATGGCATATCTGACGAAAACATTTTAAGAGAGCTTTTTCATACAGAATTAGACCAGGCTATAAAAAAATCTAGATCGAAAAAACCGAGTGTTGTACCGCTTTTTTGTTAAATGTGTTATAAGGCTAACCCATAACTACGACACTGATTAAATTTTAAAACAACTCATTAAGTGAAAAAGCGTGTCACATTAAGTTGTCCCAAAGCTCAATACCCCAAATGATTAAAACTTTGCCAGTCTGTATAGCTAAAACACAGCGTTTTAGGACAGGTTTAAAGGAACTTTTTTACTTAAAATTAACCAAAGAATCACCTCTTAAAATGTTCGCCGTATATTCAATAGTGACAGCAAAGTCAAGATAAACTTATTTTTGAGAAGGTGAGGTCATTTATCATCAAAAGTCAGCGACCGAGCCTGTAATCATTTAAGGTCATTTTTGGAGTCGTTATGGTCATTATTATTATGTCAAATTTCTGTAACGAGTTAATTTGTAATTTTCTTTTTGAAATAGAACAAATTAAATTGTTATAAAAGAGGAATGTGCATTATCAAGAACATATAGAAAACATATCATATAATCAGTTAGTTTGTCTTTGTGAAAAGAATTTACTGGTTTAACAGTTATGCAGTCAAGGTCAAGAATATTAAAAAAATCTAAAATATAAAATGGGAAACCAGATTCTATCATATGGAACTATTTTGCATAATAATCTGACAGGGGTAAAAATATGGTATTTGCAAATTTTGCAAAGCACACTCTCAAAGCTCAAATAACATCTTTAAATAAAATACAAGATTATCAATTATAAATTTATAAACATTGCTTTAATTGATTTATTTAATGCTGCCAGAATGAACAGTTTCCTTCTTGAGAATAAATTCCGTAGGTTATTGGTTATTTAATACCGTATCACGATTCAAGGTTTTATATACCTAAATTTTATTTATACAGTGTGTAAACGCCAAATGGAATAAATTCATTACTTCGATTACTGTACATATTTATAAAAAATCCCGAAACACGTCAAATTCAAATTATAAATTGACATTCTTCTAGGTGAATATGCGACCCCTACCTTTAACCCCCTTCGAATGCCAGGTACAACCCCCAATTTTTCAAATGGGAAGTATAGGCTTGTGATATATCGTTTGAAAGGTCTCTTCATTCTCTATTCAAAAATGTTATCGCTTTCAAGTTTTTTGCAACAATTAAGATAGAATAAAATAAAATTATTTGGTTACCGAAATTCGCTAAAATATACTCAATACTTATTTCCCGTTTAGGTCTTGATAATAAGAAAGTAAGCAAAAATCATAGCAATGTGATTTTCAGATGGTATCCATTGAAAACCTGATCTCACATTATTAGATTTCTTTTTATGGGGATATGTGAACAACATTGTGTACAAAACTAAACGTTTTGATTTAAATGACTTGAAAGAACGAATAAAATTGGGATGAGGTCGATCACGCCCGACATATTCAATAATGTTAGGAGACAGTTTTATTTAAGATTAGTATGTTGCCAAGACGTTCGCGGTGAACATTTTGAACATCTACTTCATCAACATTCATAGTTCTTTTTAGTGTTTTACATTTTATTACGTTTTGAATTAGATTTTAGTTTTTGATTAATTTTAGCGAATTTCGGTAACCAATAATTGTTGCAAAAAACTTGAAAGCGATAACATTTTTGAATAGAGAATGAAGAGACCTTTCAAACGATATATCACAAGCCTATACTTCCCATTTAAAAAAATGGGGGTTGTACCTGTCATTCGAAGGGGGTTAAAGGTAGGGGTCGCATATTCACGTAGAAGAATGTCAATTTATAATTTAAATTTGACGTGTTTCGGGATGTTTTATAAATATGTACAGTAATCGAAATAATGAATTTATTCCATTTGACGTTTACACACTGTATGTCTTATAACGAAACATTTTGTACAATTAGACAGTCTACATTTGTTCGCTGTCTTTTCCAACGCATAATTATGGTAATGTACCCTCACCTCGCGTACATTACAAATTCAATAAGTCATTGAATAACAGTAATGACAAAATACCAAATAACCCACAACAAATCCTATCATAATTATAATTATTATATTACATAAAATATTGACATCTTTTATTATTAGTTATTTCAACGGTACTGGTATATAAGTTATCGCATAATATAATTATAATATAAATCTCAAAAGTTATGCATTTTCAAGCTTGTCATATTCTGATTTTTAAACAATTTATTGATTAGAATTTGATCAGGCTAACAATAGTAAAAATCATTTTTTAATTACAACTTGATCGTATGATCACTTTAGTATTAAAGTGGTCAACTACTTTATAATGAGGTTACATTATTGTAATTAAAGTATCAATGGTGTTATTACGATAACATCCCGAGGTAGGCAGTGTACTTCCCTAGGGCCACTGAGCGAGGGCTGATTATCTTTATAAACGCCATGGTGCCTTCAACCATAGATATTATATATACATACATGGATAGCGCATCAGGGATTTTCATTGACTCCAACCACGGTCGTACATACAGGTCTGGAAACTTGGGGCTGTTTCCTATGTGTGAAGTGGGACCGTTAAGCGTCGACTGTCGCGTAGTACCAAAACACGTTACGTGAGAGTATTCTCTGACAGCTGTCATTCTTAAGTTGTAAACACAAGGAATACCTGCGTTTTTAGAAACAAATTACGGAACTGTGCCTTGTGCCGAAATGCAAAACGTGGTACAAAAGTGTAAAGCAAAAAACTTATGTTTTAAAGCCGAAATATGCGGAAATGCGGAAAAAGTGGATGCTTGCGATTCCGGATGGAAATCGTTTTAACGAGGTCTTTTGTGTGCGTCATGTATAACGAAAAAGGGGAAGTTATTTTTAAGGTGAGTAATACAGTTTGACAAGAGTAACAGTTCTATTCCTCTCTCAAATCAGAATACTTAAAAACACTGCTTGCGATTCCGGAAAGAAATCGTTTTACCACTTCGAGATCCAAGCGCTAGCTAGTGGCTGAGCGAGGGACTACGAGTTTGGAGACGCGTTTGACCCATGTCAAACATACGAGTCCTAAGACCTGTATGTACGACCGTGACTCCAACATATGGAACAGCTGACAAGTGGCAAAACATTGTTCTAGCCATAAGAGTACATGTTACTGTAATCTATCATATTATGTTGTTTTCAAAAGAAAATAGCAATATTTTGATACAGAAAACTTCTTTAGTGCTTTGTTTTTTAGTTGTTTGGCTTTTTACTTTCATTTTATCAAATGATATTGTGTAATAACTCATCGACGACAATAAGGTTATAATAGTGAAGTGTGTGATTAATTAGTCTTCTTGGATACTTTTAATAAATCTAAGATATAACAATGGTGAAATCGTGTTCCACGTTTGGATGTACAAATCGGTATCTAAAAGGAGGACCTAGTTTTCACTTGTATTTACAAGTTTAGTAGATACTGAATAGTGGTAGTAGATACTTAATTCACAATAATGTAATTAAAACGTAGACGTTTGAAGTACAATTTTAATCGACTATTCACAATCGAAAATAGAAAATAATAGTGTAATAATTACTGTTCATTTCAGTTTTCCTCCAGATGAAAATAGAAACAAAAATGGGTAATAGCAATGAAGAGAAAAAACTTCGTGCCCAACAAGAATTATCATCTTTGTAGTGAACACTTTACAGAAAATGATTTCGTGTATTCATTTGGAAAAAAATCAGTAAAAGACCATGTAGTTCCAGTATTTTATATTTTCCGGCGAATGTCTTTAAACGTAAGGTGAAACCCAGAGAACTTAGAAATCAGTAGAGAATATGAATTTGTCATAATTTTTAGCTGGGTATATGTTGTTATTATTATGTTTTTACTAGTGATGATGCAAACATTATTTATTGTGAGGGCACCTCACAACCTGTAAATGAACCAGAAAGTTGGTTGATTATATACTTACTAGATTTATAACATTTTGATACCATCTTTTCTGTCCTATAATGTTATGACGTGTCCTTGCGACTTTTCGGTATATTGCTTACTGCGTAAGCTTCAAATCGTCGGGCGCCAGATTTTCTAAAGGTTAACTCCTTTTTGAAGACTTCTGCTAGGGTCTTCACCACAAGGCTTGTCACTCTGCTATCTATAGATAGCCTTGTCCCTAGGGTAGCTACAGTGAAGTATAACCAGAGTCCATTGGGCAGAAAACAGTATCAAAATTGTAGGCTTTAATTACAATTGATACCTGGTTAAAACTTAGCTCATTTGAAGATGGAGCAGAAATTATTCAATAAAACGGGGAATTCCAAATATTAAAATATATAATATTTATAACAAGTACACTTTCAGAATAATCAGTATAAATGCAATTGAACGGAATTATTTACAAAGATTTCACCCAGACGGAAAATGTAATGAAGCTCAAACGGTATATGAAAACTCTTTCAACATATCTACTTTACGATGTGTTCGGTATTTAAATTCAATTCAGCGGTACGGAATCGGTTGATAAATGATTCAGAATGATCAATTTGCGGAAAATACAAATTAAGCAGTTCCTAGCGTAATGAGCGGTATTCGGTAAATTTTAGATAGCAACAGTAAATTAATGAAATGTTCAAATCACACTACGATATATTCGGTTGGTTCGGAAAATATTGTTTTGCACTAGTTTCCCGATTGTACGATATCAGATTTTACGGTATTTTCGGATAATTACTCTGATTGAGTTTATTCTGTCACCTCACCCACCCTTGTACTAGCTTTCACGGAGCGCCCGGTAATCGTATGGCAGTGTAGATTTCATATACTTTACAGATTCAGAATCTAGACAATTAGGGCTTATACTTCCGGTACAGACACAGCGTGTACAAATCCTAACTACCGTATCTGCAATAACCCCTATATCCACGGCCGAGGACTTCTCATAATATTAAGGGAATTATTACGATTCTCAATCACACAACCACCCTAGCTTATACTTCCGGTACAGGCACAGCGTGTACAAGCCGTTGGCGGTTTGGTCGTCTATGATATACTTATACTTCCGGTACAGGCACAGCGTGCACAAATATACTAAAGACGCCCCTGTCGTTCAAACATACACACTCTGTACGCAACATACAATTACTTGAATATTTCAATTCACGTGCGAATTAAAATCGTGCGCGGTCCGACCTATGACGGGATAAACTCAAATCTAACAATTCACATTACTGAATGCAACGGAACTCAGGTATCGTACAAACGTTCACCAATTACAATAATAATCATAAACTACGGAAATCAAAATATCGTAATGCCCAAAAATATAAACTATTTGCTATCAATTACCTTATGAAACAATTCACTTAAACGGAACACTATTATTACTTCACAGATTAAATCTGACTCAAACTGGGATAATTAATTCACTTCGATTATAATCACACTTTATCGGTACTGTTGGAAAATCAAAATCACAAAAGAGCAATTGTACTACTTGAAAATTGAAATCACAAAAGAGAGCGATCTGTTATATGTCACGGCTTTTATACGTTTTCTGAGGTTCTGGACAGGTCTGCTCCACCAATTCCTTATTTTGTGCCGAGGGTTTTTTACTTATGTTCCGAACAATGCTTAAAAGTGACGCTACTTTTTAGATCCAAAATTCGCGTGCATGACGCTCCAGTAGTTCCTCCCTGCACACTACACAAGTGTTATCGGAGTTTTTTTGGTTGTTCGCCCTTTTTATACATAAGGTTGCACAAAGTTTGATGCGTTAACTTGGCCAGACCCCTGTTTTTGCAACATATTTTATCGGAATGAAATGCAATTTTGTCATGAATTTGATTCATCTATTTGAATAATTACACTTATTCGAAATTACGGAGATTTAGAAAAGTGACAATCACGGAATACACATTCGGAGTTCACGCATATCTATTGAAATAATGAACTGTTCAAATTAAGATTACATGTAATATCCGTATTTACTGCCTGATCCAAAATTAAAATGATATTTCAGAATTTAAGCTTCGTTACAATGTCATGCCCTAACATGAATATAATTTTTCAAATTGCGAAGCATACTATTGATAAGCAAAAAATAGTAATCAAATACTTGACTACAAGGAATCGTAAAATGGATGCAAAGGTTAAAAAAATCTGAACAATTTATTAAATCATGTGAAGGATAGACAGGACATTTCAGAACAACGCTTACTTTTATTCCCGAAGAATTTGTATTTTTAACAGTAACAGTACCTAATATTATATAATAATGTTATTCTGTTGGTAAAATTTAAGTTTAAAATTATGGTGACCTATAATCTAATTTGTAACTATAAACATTAATGCTGGGAACTAAAACCCTTTTTATATCACTTTTATTTTCTTTAGAAACTGGAATATTTTGCTAATGTTTGTTATTATAACACAAAAGGTAAGCTAGCGATTTGGCATCTGCGACTAGCCACAATACCAGAAGTTCACCACTGAATAACAATAACTGTTCATTTATGTAATTTCCAGTTCTTCTTCTTTATATTTAGCATCTTGGGGCACAATCGGATTCAATCTCTGGCTCAGGAAAAATCCAGGTTTGGGTTATATGGTAGCAGAATTAGATTAATAATTTTGATAAATGACATACTTCTTTTTTTTTAACCACTCCAAGAAATAGCTATATTATTTCTGTCTAATTATTTGAGCATTTTGATATTTATAGATATTATGAAAGAGGTTGTTTTATTTATTAGGTCATGTATGGTAATGATTCTGTAGTTGAATATATGTATTAATTAATAATTGAAGCTGTTGATAACTAAATATGTCATTTAACGTGGGGTAGAGTAATTTCAGTTAATTACATACTAAAGTTTTCCATTGATGAAATACAGAATAAGTTGCATGTGGGTGCTTCATGGAAATACGACTAAATTCAAAATGAGCGATATTTAATTCTATATCTTTAATGTAATTTTGTACATAATACTATTATGTATTGTTGCTGAATCATAAAAACCGATCAAATAGGATTATAACTTGATAATTCATGGAATTCGTAAAGTGCTCCATATAAAACAATGTAAATTATGCATGTTCTTGCCACTTGTCACGTGGTCAGAATCATCTTCATCTCTGTCTAATACCAGGCTGAAATAGGTCTTCTGTCTCTCTTACGTGTTGGAGTCATCGTCTGAACAGAGGTTTGTATACCATGCGCTATCCATGTATGTATATATAATATCTATGCCTTCAACCTTCAACGTTAAAAGTCTTACTACTCTGTTATTTAATTCAAGAAATTTAGGACGGCAGTAACGATTCGACATAATATTATGTTAATTGTCAATAACGCTAGACCATTCCGTCGCATTATCAACATTTTGATTATATTTAGCTTAATATATTTAGGAAGGTATGTATTTTTTGTATTTTTAGGAATACTACATTCAATTAGGTGAATACACATAATTTAAAACACTACTATTACTTCATTATGTATATTTCCACGAATCACGGTTTTGATTTTCAAGCATCACTGCTTTGATTGTCGTTCTAATAAATATTATTGATCTATAAATGTTACTGTAATCGATATACATTTTGTAATGCATTTTAGTACTATTTTATAATTTCCATCACATACAAGAATTATCTTAATTTATTACAAATAAATATTATTATTATTATTATTTAGCTGTTTTATTTTGAATTGTAGCGAAAATGTACAAAGAAGAGAATCTTTTTGGAGAAGTGTTTTTAAATTGAATAGTATATTTCCGCGGATAGCTAATCTTTAAAATTCTTGATTTCCGAATTGACTCCGCGTCACAATAGCACGACTTTATTCTGACGTTTCGCCAACCATAACAGGTGGCATCTTCAGGGCAGACTTGAGGCTTGGACTGTATGACGTGTACCTTGCGACTTTTCGGTAAAGTGCTTATTTCAAATCCTCGGGCGCCAGATTTTTCTAAGGGTTAACTCCTTTTTGAAGACTTCTGCTAGGGTCTTCACCACAAGACTTGTCACTGTGCTATCTATAGATTGCCTTGTCCCTAGGGTAGCTACAGTGAAGTATAACCAGAGTCCAATGGGCAGAAAACAGTATCAAAATTGTAGGCTTTAGTTACAATTGATACCTGGTTAAAACTTAGCTCGTTTGAAGATGGAGCAGAAATAATTTAATAAAACAGGGAATTCCAAATATTAAAATATATAATGATTATTATAAGTACACTTTCGGAATAATCAATATAAATGCAATTGAACGGTATTATTTCATAAAAATTACACCCAGGCGGTAAATGTAATGAAGCTCAAACGGTATATGAAAACTCTTTCAACATATCTACTTTACGATGTGTTCGTTATTTAAATTCAATTCAGCGGTGCGGAATCGGTTGACAAATGATTCAGAATGATCAATTTGCGGAAAAGTAAGAATCAAACAGTTCCTAGCGTAATGAGCGGTATTCGGTAAATTTTAGATAGCAACAGTAATAAATGAAATGTTCAAATCACACTACGATATATTCGGTTGGTTTGGAAAATATTGTTTTGCACTAGTTTCCCGATTGTACGATATCAGATTTTATGCTTTTTCGGTTAATTACTCTAATTGAGTTTATTCTGTCACCTCACCCACCCTTGTACTAGCTTTCACGGAGCGCCGGGTAATTGTATAACAGTGTTCGATTTCGTACATCTGGCAAATTCAGAATCTAAACAATTAGGGCTTATACTTCCGGGTAGACACAGCGTGCACAAGACCCAACTGTCGTATCTGCAATAACCCCTATATCCACGGCCGAGGACTTCTCATAGTATTAAGGGACTACGGAACTCAGGTATCGTACAACCGTTCACAAATTACAATAATAATCATAAACCACGGAAATCAATATATCGTAATGCCCAAAAATATAAACTATTTGCTATCAATTACCTTATGAAACAATTCACTTGAACGGAAAACTATTGTTAATTCAGTTTTAATTCTGACTTAAACTCGGATTTTTAATTCACCTCGATTCTTATCTTAATTTCACTTCAACGGTACTGATTTATAATCACAAAAGAGCAACTGTACTTATTGAAATTCAAAATCACAAAAGATAGCGATCTGTTGTCTGTCACGGCTTTTATATGTTTCCCGAGGTTCTGGACAGGTCTGCTCCCCCAATTCCATATTTTGTGCCAAGGGTTTTTTACTTATGCCCCGAACAATGCTTAAAAGTGACGCTACTTTTTAGATCTAAAATTCGCGCACATGATATCACACCGGTTCCTCTCGGCGGAGTAAGCAAGTGTTATCGGAGTTTTTTGGTTGTTCGACCTTTTTATACATAAGGTTGCACAAAGTTTGATGCGTTAACTTGGCCAGACCCTTGTTTTTGCAACATATTTTATCGGAATGAAATGCAATTTTGAACGGGCATGTGTTTGATTCATCTATTTGAATAATTACACTTATTCGAAATTACGGAGATTTAGAAAAGTGGCAATCACGGAATACACATTCGGAATTCATTCATATCTATTGAAATAATGAACTGTTCAAACTGAGATTACATGTAACATCCGTATTTATTGCCTGATCTAGAATAAAATGAAACTGATTGTTCTGGTTGCTGTAGCGGTGTAGAGGTGGTAAAAAAACCTTCGCGCTACACAGTTCACTGCATTTATTCCGGTGATTAACTTTTCGAAAAGGATTAGTGTTAAACTAATGTCCGCAAGTGCAGATCTACTGGTGTCACGAAGCCTTGAATAGCGGTCATATTTACATTTACATTTACCATCGCTACAACCTATAAGAGATACCACAATTCTCTAAAAATGTAGTTTGGACAGATGAACCTACATTACCAGTGCTGGAATTTTCAACAGGCATATCGAGCACTATTGGTCTGATGTGAACCCTCACCATACCGTCGACGTTCGATCTCGGGGACGCTTTGGTTTTAGCGTTTTAGTGTACTCGGGGCAATCGTATCTTAACATATCACATATACATATCAAGAAAATATTAATGGCCAACGGTACTACGAAATCTTAAGCCAGTAAATTATTGAGGGATTTATGGACAATTTACCCTTAATTGAGGCAAGATATCAGTTTTACCAAAAAGATGGTGCACCACATGATATCAGGACCGTTTCAGAATTATTTAATACCTATTTTGGAAATAACTGGATGGAAAGTAACGGAGCAGTGAGGTGACCACCACGATCACCTGACTCAACACCCCTGGAGTTTTTCTTTTGGGGCTACATTAAAGAGAAATTATACAAGGAAACCACTAACGACATAAATGAACTCAGAAAAAATTTTTATAGGCTGTGTGAATTCCGTTTCAAATCTTCATGTTCATAATGCAGTTCAGAATGTTATGAAGAGGTGTAATTTATGTATCTAACATAACGAAAATCAATTTGAACATTCACTTTAATTTGTATTTCTATTTTGTAGGTCTTGGATTTTTGCAGGATCCACAATTAACAAGATTTTCTTTTAACTTCTTTAAAATAGCTTTATTAGGTTATCTTCTGTCTGGATAGCGATTGAAATATATTTCAGATGCAATATCACAATTGTTATTACTTTGAATAAAGCTTTCTAACAAATCACGTTTCTTGTAATTTTCACTGCTACCAATAAATGAGTTCAATTGTTATTATGGCCAAAACAAAATCGTTAATATACAATTAGTAAACTATCATTCCCTCTTGAAAAAATACAACTTTAGGTCAGAATCGAGTTCAGCACCGTTTTTTCAAATTTTCTTGACGCCACTGGATTATACAGAAAAAAGTGCCTCAAGAATATAAAAGTTATTAATTTGTTGTTTCCGCTAGTGAATACGTCTCAAAAAAAGGGATCGAGAATATGACTTCCATTTTATCCTATACAAACATCGAAATTTGTCCATCCTGTACAGTACAGGTAGTGTATCATTGTGTCTTCAATGCAATAAGAATACTGTGGGGGAATTTTGAAGAAGTATTATAATCAGCACATCAGAAGAGATAGAAAAACTATTAGTCACTGCTTAAATTATGTCGAAGGAGGTTTGAAACATCAGTTTTGGAATATCTGTGTTCGTCATGTCGAAGAATAGAAATCAAGGTGGTATGAACGAAAAATCAAGTTAGACTTCCAAGAAATTATCTCACTGATTATAAGTAATCAACATAGTTGTAAACCACATATATTGTTAATTCGAATAATTTTTCAATAACAGAGTATAATGTGTCGTCTTTCTTCGTGTTTAGCCTTCCACGGCTAGTAAATATATATCAAAATGAATCACAAAATGTTAGATGACCGCTGAAAATTTCATTGCAATATACTGGAGATCATTATTATTTGTTAATATCTAATTTACTTACTCAATCAAACAAATTGGGGCATCTGAATCGTCAGCATCAATATACTTGATAACACCTTGATTCAAACCTTTGGCGGACAAAATATTCAGATGATTAGATCCTTCGAGGGATTTCAGTATCAAATCTTCCACTCTATTTGCCCATTCTCTTGACTAAAATAACACAACAAAATTTGTTTCTCTCTAAAACTACATGCATTTAATATAGAGGTATAAAATAATACATAAATAAAAATTCTCGGGAAATAGGTCACATTAACACTTTGTTTTATATATTCGTCTTTACGTACGTTTCGGTCTCACGACCATCATCAGAAGACTCACTATGTCTAAAAACGGGTTTATTAAAACTAATTATAGCACAAGCGTCCAAATCGCACAATTTAACTTCAATCAAAAGAGCCCACGCCGTCGAAACGAACAGAACTACGAATAATCGAAATTGTATCGTCAGTATTAAAGTACGAAGTTCTTCTCAGTTGTTGTGAGAATACCAATCAATATACACTCATATATTTTAATAATATTACTGAATAGCGGATTCTTAATACAAAAAAAAACTGACGATACAATTTCGATTATTCGTAGTTCTGTTCGTTTCGACGGCGTGGGCTCTTTTGATTGAAGTTAAATTGTGCGCTTGTGCTATAATTAGTTTTAATAAACCCCTTTTTAGACATAGTGAGTCTTCTGATGATGGTCGTGAGACCGAAACGTACGTAAAGACGAATATTTAAAACAAAGTGTTAATGTGACCTATTTCCCGAGAATTTTTATATATAATTCATACTGGGTCAAGAATCTTATTAATAATACATAAAAGAAATCGAGATGATCATTCGTTGAAGCAACATATTTTAGGAAGGTTATGTTTAAATGTGGTTTATGGAAATTAATATGGACTTTCCGATATTTTCTCTACTAAATGCCAATCATCTTGAGTATGCTAAACCTTTTTCAGCCATACCCACTTGGTAATAATGGAAGTATAAACTAAATATTAGCTTTTGAAATTATATAGGAAAGGGTATGGTAGAATTCGGTTTGCTGTGATTAATTTGAACCTCTTCACAATTTATGACTCCTTGAATGTTCTTGGAAAATAATACTGAGGCTACGTTACGTGATTGGTGTCGGGGATTATGTTGAAGTAGCCACAGGTGTTCCGCTACCAGGTTTCGAAATGGATGAAAAATAGTGTAAACTCTTTTACACGACATCTCAACGTTTACCTTTGTTCCCATTTAAATAATATGGGAAACTTACAATTTTCCAGTTTTTCTCGTATAGATAAACCCAATTTTATGTTTTTAATTGATTTGAGAACAGTTATTTCAGTTATGATAGTAAATGTTATAAGCAAATGTAGGGCACTGCCATGGGAAATTCTGCTTCACCAATATTAGCTAATTTAGTGATGAACGAATTTTAAAAACCTGTTGTCTCGATTCTACCCTTTGAGATACCTCTACTTCATTGTTATGGTCATGATATTCTTGCTGCTGTACCTAGGAATGAAGTTCATAATATTAATATACAATTTATTTTACAAGTTCAATCTGACAAGAAAATAAACTTTTTAGATACTACCACTGGTGGCTGGTAGGCACGTGCCCATCTAACCACCAAGATAAACACAGAAAGAAATTCGCATGTAATTCAGTGCATTATTTAGTTCCGCACGTCAGGCGCATGCAATACTAACGCACAAAACTATTATCCGGGAAACGTTCTGAAGTGTACCTATTTCAAGTATGATTCGGCTGACTACGGTTATCTTCGCCATACGCGCCGATACGGTTTGGAGCACAAAGCGACGTATCTCCAGTAAACGTCTTGCCTTCACAGTGTACAGTGTGTGAATTCAATTCGAAGACGTGAAGTCTGAAGTGACGTCTATTATCAATGATGGAAGTTTATTGTGTACAAGATCTTTAAAAAAAACCTGTTATCATTTGAGGAAAAACTTTTAATTCAAAAGAAAGGAAGGCCTTCAAATAAACTACACTTCCACAAGTAAAGCCCGTCTTACAATAGAGTATTCAACAAGACAAGAATATCTAGGAAAAATACGAGTGGATGTGCGGATGTCCAGTAACAAATATACTATTTTGTTTTATTTGCTTAATTTTTGAGAAAGAGGTTAGTGCGTGGAATAAACAAGGGTTGAATGATTTAAAACACATCGCAGAGAGGGCAAAGAAACACGAACATTCCATTTCTCCCATGAATGCATGCATGGATTTTAGTGTTCTAGGTAAAGTGGACATACGTGAACAGTTATACAATGCTTATTTGAGACATTAAATTAAGTACAACGAAGTTCTGAAGAAAAATCGTCATATTTTGCGCCGGTTAATTATGTGTATACAATTTTGCAGGAGCCATTGAATTGGCGTTACGAGGCTATGATGAGACATTGACGCCCGAAAACCCAGATATTTATGTAGGCTTAATCAACTTTGCAGCTGAATTAGACGGTGCGCTTGCAATACATATGAAAGGTTCGGGTTCACAAATGTTTAAAGGCGTCTCAAAAACTGTCCAGAACGAATTGATATATGAAATATTAAAAGGAATTCAATCTGCAATTTTCATTGCTTTGGAGGCCATTGAAACTACAGACACATCTAATCATATGCAAATGGTTGTTATTATTCGATATGTGTTTAATGGACAACTTTTTGAACGCTTTTAGTCTCTTTTTAAGCCGGGTGGACATAACTAATCGCTTAAAGTTACGATGGGACGTCCGTGACGAGTGGTAAGAGTGGTGTCCAAGCCATTATCAAAAGAACATTACCATGCACATTATATTCACTGTTACGCGCATCAATTTAAACTAATTATCGAACGAACGGCAAGCTGCAATAAAAAAGAAAAAAAGGATACCGCACACTTTAGTAGGGAAAGTGGCCCCCTGTCGAATTGGCTGAATTTTTGATATGTTATAGTCCAAGTCATTCCGAACAAAAAGTTCAATGGGCACAACTTGTTCTATAGGCTGGTTTTGGCGCTAGAGGCCAATGAAAACTTTCATTTGTTCTTCATTGTTAAACAACACGAAACGTTATCCTGGATAATAATCACTTTTCCGAATAATCAAGATCTAAACAGTCATTAATATGAGATACTAATAGAAGTATTGTTCATTGATGTCACTATAGGTGATCAATTATACAGCGTGTTCCAGCTATCACGGTCAAAATAATACTTCAAGTTGATGATGAAACTCAAGAATATAACAAAAATTGGTCTATCATTTTGATAGGGTTGTGTCGAATGAGTACGTAAATACATCCGATAATTATACTGATGCTCAAGGAGTGTGGCGGAGAAACTCCTTTTAGCGGGTCAACAAAGCCTCCATTTGCACATTCAGCATAAATATAATAGGAAGGAAATAATGGGCTATAACTCAATAAATATATTATATGTAACATTTAACTTAACCATTGAACCTGGTATCGTTGACCCAAATGAAAAAATCTCGACTGAACCCTAATAATTCATTTAATGATTTACAGGGTGTTCCATCTGAGAACATATCAATATGAACAAAGAAACAAGGAGAATATGCCAAAAACAGTCTAAACAATCATAGGTTCTTCATTATTATGTCTCTCTGCAGCATCAGATACGGTATGAAGTATTTCGGTCGAAGGATACTTAACATTGGCAGCATGACGGGCATATCCAAGGTACCAAAGTACGCTAGCTACATGCGAACATGTACCCGAAGTACGACTTCCTGATTTGCACGTACAGTAGTACCCCTGAATTGGCACACCTTCCAAACTGACATTGTACTTGATCCACAGTTGGTATTTGATACTATTTCGATGACGAGATTTTATTCTCATCCTCAATAGACCTGGAATTTCAATACGGTCGTCGAATTCAAACAAAACGTTTCCCAAATCCTGTCTATTATCTTGTACATAAGATGGAGCTATTTTTATCTGGAAAATTCCGAATGTTAGTTCTCGTAGGTACTCCAAACTGAGTACTGGAAAATTTAGTAATTGGTTTTCCTCCATTGGAAACCATCTACCATGTCTTCGTAGCAGACCCTCTTCTCCTATTCTCAACTGGAGTTCATTTATTTCATTGACACGGTTTAACATTATCTGAGCTAGCTCAGCATTGGCTCCTTCCATGGTAATTGGTTCATGATACTTATTGATTATCGCACATGCTATTCTGATATAGTCTCCTATATGCAGAACTTGTGGCATTGGTACAGTATCTCTGAAGAATTTGAACATATTCTTTATATGACCGTTTCTAGCTTCTACAATCCATCTCGTTTTCGTAACTAGTCTAGATGAATTTGCCTCTTCGGTTGTAAGCTGATGCTGTCCACCACCAAGTGCTACGGGCATTTTTACTACTATACCTAAGTCACCCAAGAAATTCTGTGCGTCACGGTATCCCCTATCTAACATGAAAATATCACCTTCTTGGAACCAGTTCCTCAGACCCATTAAATCTCGTTCATACTCATGTCTCAACATTGCCGCATCATTATTTCTTGAATCAGAGAAATAAGGACCGTGAACATCTAGGATATAACCATTGGGAGCAACAATCAATGCAGGTTTCAAAAGATGGTAACCCTTGTGTACACAGTATGATTGACGTAATACTTGAAATGTCCGACTTTTGGGTATTTTTATGTACGTCCCGTCAATATAAGCTATTGCTCTTCGATAATTTGGTTCAGGATTGTAAAGGGTATTTGCAAAATCCGTAACATGTCTAGTAATATATTGGCCCCTCTCTATATGCTGATACCCTACATTTTGTGGAACGAATTGTTGTAATAATGATACACGCACTTTTTGAATTGCCAAGCTCACAGCTTGACGACTGGAATAGGAAAACATGCCCATCAAGAATTGATCGGAAAGTCCTTGTCGTAATTTGCACAAGAAACATAACAAATCTTTCTTCGCTATTGCTCTATTTTTCTGATGAATATTGACGCGATTGCAAAATTCAAAGAGGTCTGTAAACTGCAATTTTTTTTATTGGAGTTAACGCCTGGAACTCTTCATCAGTAAAATTATCCTCGTTATTGTATTTATTTGTTGATTTATAGTTCAGCACAGCTTCTCGTAACGATACTAACATATGTTTGAGTTCATTACCTTTCAAATTGTATGGTCTTGTTATTCCTCTAAGCCCATTCATAAAAGGTGGCAGAAGATGTTCCTCCTCATTCAAATGACCACCACAGATTCTGACGCCGTCAGGTGCAAACATTCCGGTCTTCAGAAATACATCCAACCTACCAGAAGGTGACATTCTACCAAGATAACGTTTCGTGTTGTTTAACAATGAAGAACAAATGAGAGTTTTCATTGGCCTCTAGCGCCAAAACCAGCCTATAGAAAAAGTTGTGCCCATTGAACTTTTTGTTCGGAATGACTTGGACTATAACATATCAAAAATTCAGCCAATTCGACAGGGGGCCATTTCCCTACTAAAGTGTGCGGTATCCTTTCTTTGCCAATTAGCAGTCATTTTCAAGCTTTTTTCTCGATCGCCAATATGAAAGGTTTGATGAAATAGTCAAACGTAGATTACCACGCGCTGTTCCTACATGATGGATTTTCAAAAGTCGAACTGTGAACACATTATTTGAGCGCCAGGATTCATTCAAAGAATGTTTAGACAAAATTATTGACGAAGATGGGATGGATTGAGTTACTATTTTAGTGAAGCGTGAAGCAAGTGGTTTATTGAGACATTTGAATTGCCCGGAATTTCTCTACTGGTTGAAAATATTTCATTTCATCATGGCACATGTTGAAATATTATTTAATCAGACTCAAATTATGCGAATTAGAAATTCTACTGACAATGACAATCAAGAACGCAATAATGAAGAACCTGCTAAGGGAAAACAAAAAACGACAGTTGGATAACAGAGCTGTTATTGCAAAGGAAGTATGTGACACTATTTTGAGCCAAATAAGCGACCGATTTGATTTTAGGGATCACGAAGTGCAGCAAAATTATTTGATTCTCAAAATTTTGAAATTTATAGACATGCATTTCCCAAAAACATTTTGATGAAACTGTGAAATCTTATACTATGTTGGACTGTGTAAAATTAAAAAGTGAACTTTCAGCAAGCGCGATGACACGTATGACGTAGGTGGTAGTTTGCCACTTTTAGTGTTCATAAAAAAGGTTTTGACGGAAACATACAAACTGTTGGATATTATTTGTACAACGCACATGTCGACAGCAGAATGTGAACGATGTTTATCCACTCTCAAACGCATTAAAACTTTTGTGAGAAGCGCAATGTCAGAAGATCGACTGAACGCATTGGTGGTCCTATCAATAGAAAAGAAGTTCGTCCAGTCTATCCCCGATTTTAACAACAAAGTCATAGACGTTTTTTCCAGCATGAAAAATAGGAGAATGGATTTTATGTACAAAAAATAGGTTTTTCTTGTGCCCACCCTCTTTAATGACTCACGAGTCGCCACTGGATACTACAATAATAGAAATAAATGGTAAACAAAAACCGATTGTTACAAGAAAACTAGTAATTTTCTAGTAGAATTTTAAACTATAACTTAAATCACAATTTCGGATATAAGCGTAACATTATTTCAGAATTAAAAAATAGGATGTTAAGACAAATCTTTCCATAAAAAGAATTTCAAACTTATCAAGGATATGTTAATAAATAACAATTGCCATGTCTTTACAACAGCAAGAGTAACATACATACAAACATTAACAGCCATAAAAAAAAAATATTTTCGAATACCATATGTTTGGGTTTACTGAAAAATCAACTAAATTGTTCAACACAGATGATAAGTTGTTGGCCCCATATAATACGAAATTAAAAGGCAACATTTTTAGTAGAGTTAAAGATAAGGTTCCAGTTAGTTCACGCTTAAATGTAGTATACAGGTTACAATGTAATAGTTCTGATTGCACCTACATTGGACAAACCCAAACAGTATATATCTAGGAGACTACAGAGTCACAAGCAAAACTGTTTTGAAAGACAAAAAACAATTATGTAGTATTTGAGTATATGTTTTTAAATTTCAAATCTTTGAGATGTACATAAAGGACTTTATATGAGTAACGCAGACGCAGTAAGATAGCATGTGTGAATAGAAAAGTGAATGGATTCAGTATATCTTGAGATATGTTAACAATTCATACTATTTTATGTTTACTTTAGTTTTATTAGATGGAATTTTAGTTTGTATTACGTAGATAAGGTTTGGTTTTTTAACTAGTTGTTGACTGCTGGAGATAAATCGGGATTTAAAAATTGCTTTTTCGTTTATACAGTTCCATTCCTTCTAAATTACCTAGACATTTGGCCGCACTGTGGTTTAAGAGTGGTAAACTTTCTTAGGAAATGGTGTGACCTGTATTCAAAAGATGTTCGGCTAACGCTGCTTTTACTCCATTATTTTTCTTTATATAAGCAAAATGTTCCTTATATCGAATTAAACTGCTCCTAGTTCGAACTGCATAACATTTTGAACACGACTCACAATCGATTTTGTAAATCCCGGATTTGTGGAAGTCGGAAACTTTATCAAAGGTTTTGCCTAAGCAGTTTTTTAGCTTGTTCTTACATCTATAAGCTGCATGTATTGCAAAATTTGGAAAACAAATTATGAAATTTATTAATTACTGAAGGATAAGTAAAACTTTAGAATTTTGTTGAACTGTTTAAAGGTAATGGCTCTAATTTGGTTAGTTGGTTGCGTTCCAATTTCCTTTTTTGTTCAGAAATTAAATTATTGATCAAAGATATGTCGTAACCATTATCCAACGCTATTTGCTGAAGCTTCTCAACTTCGTTGTTATAATTTTGTTGGCTCAAAGGAACATTCAATAATAATCTATGAAAAAAGTATTAAATGGAGCTATTTTATAATTAAACGGTGTAGCTGAATCCGCCGGAGTATACCTATTTGTTTTAGTGGGTTTTATGTAATGTCTAATACCAAGTTATAATAAAGATTCTTGACCTAGGTATGAATTATATATAAGGTCTCGGGAAATAGGTCACATTAACACTTATCTTTATATTTTCTCGTCTTTACGTACGTTTCGGTCTCACGACCATCATCAGAAGACTTATTATGTATAAAACTAGATTAGTTAAAATTAATTGTATTACACAAACCGTCCTTATCGCACCAATTTCAATTAAAATTTCCACGTCGCCGAAACGAACAGAAACACGAATAATCGACATTGTAACACATCAATGTTATAAGTATAATATATCAAGAATTCAATGTTGAGCAGTTCTCTTAATTAAACGCACGTTCATGTCAACAAAGTCTATGAACGACTAGAAACGAGAAAGTGGTTTGAAAGTGGATACTTAAGCCCAATGTTCAATCACTTCAGATATACCCACGAAACACTCCACCTCGTGTGGTAGGCTCGATTCTGCAACCAGGGCAGGCTCGATGACACTTAGGCCTAACGGCCCATTGTAGCCTCACCACTTTCTGGGCCCATCGTAAAAATTCCACAGTCGCTGAGATTCGAACCTGCGACCGGGCCACAGTAATTAGGAGATCGATGCTTTTACCACTGAGCTACTTGGCTACAGCTTACCAAATCTGTTCATAGGGAACATCATTCAAAATATATACGTAGCTAATCTCGAGATTCCCCAACATATGAAGGTGTACAATTCGAATCATACTTCTGTAGGTAATTATCCAACTGAATGGATATGAATATTAAACATATAAGGACAACCGCTCATCATCCCCAATCGACCGTTTTGATAGAAAGATGGCGTAGGTCTCTTAAAACAGCTATTAGATGTCACGGAACGAATTGCTGGATTGATATTTTACCAACTATCTTATTGGGTTTGAGATCGGTGATACGCGAAGACACAGCCTCGTCGGTGGCAGAGATGGTTTAGGGTTATAATTCCAGATTACCCGGTTAATTTTTGGCCCAGTCATCAATGAAACCAGATCCGGTCACATTTTTTGGAAAATTACGATCTGACTTCTCGAAATTGAAACCCACCAAATCACAGTATCGGGGGAAAAACTTACATTCGTTAGCGAAACGGGTGATTGTTCTTATATATTTGTCTGGGTCAATGTCATGCGCTATCCTTTATGTCTACCTTAAACAGGTCCTTACAAAGTAGTTTAAAGGACAGATAGATTCTTTATGCTTCGCTTTGGAAGCCAGGGAAAAGCTTGGTCAATAGGTATGTTGAAAGCGGCTTTTTTCAGTCAACTTGAACCAGATGGGCTCCTAAAAAAACCAATAATTCAACTGATCAGCTTATTGTACCTCCGATGGAATCTGATACGATTCTAAAAATTAGACATGCTCGCTATCCCAAGAAAACTGGTAGTTAGTTCTTAAAAGTCTTTGTCATTTATATATTATCTATCTATATTATTGGCAATTATGATTATTTTCTAATAGTAACAAGTTTCCATTAGCATCAGTTTGAATCGCTTATTAAAGAAGTTTTCTTAACTACACCACCGATTGACTCACTCATTAAGAAATTTCAGAACTATAAAGCCGATCGACTTGAAAGTTGTCAGACAGATTCCTTACAGGACGTAGGCACCCGCTAAGAACGGATTTTTCGAAACTCAATCCCAAAAGGGGTAAAAGAAATATATTTTGACGTTCTTGACATATAATATAATCACGTATAGTTTTCATGACAGACAGATCCATAAATTAATGGATAATTATCACAGTTCACACTCTATGCTATGACAAGACACCATCAACAAGTCAGGTAAAGTTTATATGATAGACAGCTGATACATTGACAGTTACACAATATCCGTGACAGACCACCCCATAACTTGTAGAAATATATATTTGTCAATTCAAAAAAACTTTCACATAACAGTATAATTTGACCTTTTCATGTCTTCAGCTGTTTTTAATCATTTGAACAACTTTTTTTATTTATTAACATTAATTGCTAACCAATCTTGAAAAAGTTTTAAACAATTTGCATATTGTGGCGATGGTCTTGTGCAATATGGAAAATTCGCAACCTCCAACTCCTTCAATAACGCTGATGCTTTATAAAAATACCGAAATCTACCCAAGTTACGATATTCTGTATTTTACATTCTTTGATATCTTCCCTAAATAATCATAGCAACCTATCGCGAAAAATTTTGAAAACTAACCTGTGATAACATTGCCGCTTGGATCTATAGCGTAGGTCGGTTTCATTTGATGTGGATTTACTATTTACAAATACTCCAATCCCTCAGTCAATATAAACCTGGCTCAAAACTGATTCAGACAATAATTTTCCAAATATTCAAAATTACAGTATGGAGAGAGTGGATAGGCTAAGTAGGGGAGGTGGTGTTGCGTTGTATATTGACTCAAATATTAACTATAGAAAACTGAACATTGAAACAGTAATCGAAAACGCCAATGAAATTGAACAGTTGTGGATACATTTTAAACTTAACTCAGAGAGATACAGTGGTGTGGTATACAGAACTAGAACTTGCAAAATAAACTCCGTTATAAATATCATGGATAACACAATTGCTCATATAGCCCCAACAACTGACCATATCATACTGGCCGGCGATCTAAATATAAATATGAACAACCACACCAGTAGGGACTATGAAAAGTTAAATAATATTCTATACAATTATAATCTTATACAGCACATTAACGATCATACACGTATTATGGGTGAAAACCAAACGCTAATAGACTTGATTATTACAGATACATCATTGGATGTCATCGAAACGGGAAATATTAAACTGCATGAAATGGCAGATCATAACTTGATTAAATGTACAATTGCGGTCAAGAAAAAATTGCAAAAAAAAAGTTATAACATACAGAAGCTTCAAAAATATCAATCACGAACTCTTTCTATCACAATTTGCGGACATAGACTGGCATAACTACTATAGACTGACCGATATTAACGAAAAAGTAGAATATTTGAATAATCATTATTATGCTTTTCGATATACATGCCCCAATAATAACTAGAAGGGCTACCAAGAAACCTGCACCATGGAGAACATACACTATAGAACAAATAGAAAAACAATGTGACAAGGCTTATCAAAAATATAGAAACACACAACGCACAGCAGATTGGACTTACTACAAGGAGTTAAGGAATTATAGGAATCAGGCTTTACGTCGTGAACAGTTCGCATATGCTAGGCACCATATGGCTAACAACAATGTCAGAGGTACGTGGAAAGCGATAAATAACTTGGGCATAACATCTAAACAATATAATATAATACCGAATCACTTAAAAAATGTAAACGCCATAAATGATTATCTTATGAACTCAGTAGGTAACACTACATCCAATAATACTAACTAATCTAACTAAATATTACAACAATAATAACAGAGACATTACAACCGAAAGACTATCGTTTACTATGGTTAGCTGTGACGAGATAAATAAAATAATAAATAGTATAAAAAGTGAAGCTAAAGGAAGTGACGGAATTAGTATTGACATGATAAAACTATGCAACCCCCACATCGTCCCATTGTTGACTAACCTGATAAACTCATGTCTAGAACAGTCATTTTTTCCTAAGCAATGGAAAGAAGCTCGTGTATTTCCTAAAGCGAAAAAGAATAATCCGACAACCATATCTGACATTAGAGGTATAAGCATCCTGCCAGCTTTATCCAAAGTACTGGAAAAAGTTATCCAAACCCAAATAAACAAATTCGTTCAGGACAACAACATACTACCCACAATACAATCGGGCTTTACCCGGGGCAGATCTACCACCACAGCACTAACAAACATTGTAGATGACATAATAAGAGCTACTGATGCAGATCAGGTGACTGCCCTAATTTTATTAGATTTCAGTAGGGCGTTTGACATCATTAGTCATAAGTTACTATGTGCCAAACTAGAATATGTGGGATTCAGTGAACAAGCCTTACGGATGATGGGAAACTACCTTGATGGTAGATCGCAGCGGGTTGTGCTTGACGGCTGCGTGTCAGAAAGATTGAACGTTGATAAAGGTGTCCCACAGGGTTCAATACTGGGACCTCTCTTATATAATATATATACATTCGATCTCATTGATTCCTTGAGACATTGTAGCGCACACTCTTGTGCAGATGACACGCAGCTGTACAAGTCATTTCCGTTGGGGTCTTGTAACCCATCTATCCGACTTATCAACGAGGATCTAAACAACCTAGTTCAACGTGCTGAAGAACACAATCTGATAATTAATCTTTCTAAATCATATGTGTTGTACTTTGGAAAAAGGAACGACAGGTCAAAGATTGAAAACTTACGTATCCCGATTGTTATAAAAAATCAAACGCTTGAGGTTAAAACCTCTGCTAAAAATTTAGGAGTAACTATAGATAGCGATCTCAAATTTACAGATACATTAATAGAATCGTAAAGTTAAGCTACGGAACACTGAAACATCTCTATAATTACAAAGACCGTCTTCCTTGCGACATAAAAGCTCTTTTATGTAGCTCCTTAATACTCTCTAGGTTTGATTATGCTGATGTGGTGTTTGGACCTGCGCTGGATAGAGATACCTCGACAAAGATCGAAAAAATACAAAAATCTTGTTTACGTTTCATATTTAAGATAAGACGACGAGAACCGGTTTCACATAAGTTGCGAGAGCTTGGTTGGTTGACAATGGAGCAGCGAAGGCGCCAACATTTAGCAATTTTTACAAAAAAACTACTGACTACCAAATGTCCTGAGTATCTACACAATAAGTTAATTACTCGTGACCAGATTCACTCACGCAATATTAGGTATCCACAAACTCTCTCCATACCTGGTTTTTCCAATATGTTGTTCAAAAAATCTTTCACATATTCTGCATGCCATTTGTACAATGGGATCCCTATGAACATCAGACTGACTTCTTTTCCAAAATTCAAGAATCAAATATCACAATACCTAGCAGCGGTACAGACACTACAATGATATACAAACTAGTTAAAATCTCTGTTATTGATACATGATTAACCCACATATCTTCATTAAGTCATACTTTTTTCAATTTACACTTTGTGAATGTATATTTAAAAATGGAATCAAAGCATTGTTAAAACTGTGTAAAACTAGTGAGGTTGAGTGGAAGAACACCACACTGTTGGTGAACTCCGCCTAATAAAGCCGATATTACATTACATTACATTACATTACATTCTGAAGAAATGACTTTCAAACATTAGTATCCCCGATACCAACTGCACAGAATACGTGATCCTTACATCTTTATGTATGGAGCAAAATTATTTCACTTTTAACAAAAATTACTATAAACAAACAAGCGGATGTGCAATGGGCAATCTACTCTCTCCTTTTTGTCAACATTTTTCTAAGCGAACTTGAAACCTCCTTAAAATCAAAATTGGATCAGTTTCATAAAGTTTGGTATAGATATGTTGACGATATTTTCGCGATTACAAGTAAAGATTTTGATGTACATGGCTTTTTGAACACGCTTAATAGCCAATTTGATTCACTGAGATTCACTGTCGAAATAGAAACAGATAATCAGATTCCTTTCCTTAGTATTAATAATATAAAAGATGGTAATCATATATATCATATCGACATATACACCCACTCAAACAAATAGCTATACCCCTGCGGATTCAGTTAAACCATTTAGACATAAAATAGCTCCGTTCAATAGTCTAGTTCATAGATTATTGAAGGTTCCTTTGAGCCAGCAAAATTATAACAACGTTGAGAAACTTCAACAAATTGCGTTGGACAATGGTTACCAAAAATCGTTGATCAATAATTTAATTTCGAAACACAAAAAGAAATTGGAACGTAGCCAACTAACCAAATTAGAGCCATTACTTCAAATATTTCAATATAATTTAAAAGTTTCACTTATCATTATTCAGTAATTGATAAATTCTAGTTTTTTTTCTAAATTTGCAATACACCAGTTTATAGATATAAGAAGGAGCTAGAACACCGTTTAGACAACTACTTTGATGAAGTTTCTGATTTCGACAAATCCGGGATTTACAAAATCATTTGTGAGTCATTTTATGTGGGTCAAACTAGAAGGAATATTTTAACTCGTTTATCTTGGATAGTAGACTTCCGCGGACAGCTAATCTTGAAAAATCTTGTCTTCCGGATGGATTCCGCGTCACAATAGCTCGATTTGATGCCGACGTTTCGCCAACCATTACAGGTGGCATCTTCAGGGCAGGCTTGAGGCTTGAACTGAAACTGAAACATCCGGAAGACAAGATTTTTCAACATTTTAACTCGTTATAAGGAACATTTTGTCCATATAAAGAACGTGTCCGAAAAACCCAAATTACCCAAATGTGTTTTCAGCAAGGTATGATGAAAAATGCTCCACCAGACAGTACAACCAGCTTCCCTTATACGGGAGAGTTAAAATGTGTATGGCAGAGATAAACACAAAATCACTAAATTCCCTTCAAAAGTGCAACCCCTGCTTTCCACCGTGGACTATCTCGAGTAAGCGAGTAGATTAACATATGTCCAAATTTTCCAAAGCTCAAAATTGTACCCTCCAAATCCAAGCTGAATTCAAAAACCTATGTGAAAAATATACCAACCATAAGTTCATATATACGGATGCTTCTAAGGACAAAGACAGGGTGGGTTCGGCTTTTACAGTGGAAGATATTATAAATCAAAAGTTCTCACTGCCATCTATATCTAGTGTTTATACTGGTGAATTATACGCGCTGTTGCAAGCAGTTCGATTTGGCACAACTCATGGTGATAAATTTGTAATATGCAGTGACTCGCTCAGCTCCCTCCAATCCCTGAAACAGTTATATCCTACCCACCCATTAGTGATAGCTATCAATGATCAAATAGGTGCCACCCCGGAAACGAACAAAAATATAGTATTTGTTTATGTTCCATCTCATATGGGAATACGTGGAAACGAAATTGCCGACCGTCTAGCGAAAGAAGCTATATCGTCTCCGGAAGCTCGTATAGTAAATCTAGCTGTAGACACCGATATCAAAAACCACATTAAAAAACTGTTTAAACAAAAATGGGACAGTGAATGGAAAGAAACAAGAACTAAACTCCAAGAAATCCAGCCCTCTACTCTAGAACCACTTCCGTACCTTCCACGTAGAAACCGCCAAGTAGCCTTATCTCGGTTAACACTCGGGCATACTCATCTAACACAAGGACATCTATTAGCACATCAGGTTCCACCAGTGTGTGATATGTGTCAAGTGCAATGTACTGTGAAGCATATACTAATAGTTTGTTTAAAGTACAATAATCTGCGCATAAAGCATAATTTTCCTCCAAATTTAAGAGCCGCTCTTGGTACAAACCGAGAATCATTGGAAAAAACAATACAGTTCATAACAGAAGCGCAAATAATGAACAATTTGTAAATAGTTTAAGTCATAAATACTGTTATACCACCCTATGTACATATACTCATACATGAATTAGTACCGAAGACCGCTAATGGCCAAGGATGTCGAAGCGCCATATTCTTATAATAAAAAAAAAAAAAAAAAAAATAATAGTGAAAAATCAGCGGTAGCCGAACACATTTTGAATGCAGGTCACACCATTTCTCAAGAAAGTTTATCACTTCTAAAACACAGTACAGAGAAATATCTAGGTAATTTAGAAGGGATGGAAATGTATAAGCGAAAAAGAAATTTATTGAATTCCGATTTATCTCTAGCTGAGGGTAACCCATTGTTTACATTATTATCCCCAAATAGTATTAAAACAGGCACATTTTGATTTCTTATTTAGTTTACTCTGATGATGGCTACTTGGTAGCCAAAAGGTCCTCAGTACTTTAATAGTATTTTTAGTGGATAAGGGTGATTATTTCTTATCAATAGTTTATACCATATTATTTACCCAAGTTACACTATTCTGTATTTAAAATTTGATATCTTCGTTAAATTATTACAGTAGCTTGCCGTTTGCTACTCACAGTGATAACTTAGACTCACTATCGGTAAAATAAATAGTTCGTTGTTAGTATGGATTTGGTCTTAAGTCATTTGGAATCAATCAATGTTTCAATTTGATTATCATCAGAATGCATCTTCCTAAGGGTAAAGTATGGATATTTAAAAAAAATTAGACAATAAAGTTTCAGTGAGATGTACATTGTACTTAAAAACCTAAAAATCTTCCAAAAAATCTTGTTTGAATGAATGATTAGGTTTATAGTATATATATATGATGTACCCATTGATGAATTATTATTATGTGAACATTGAAATGAAATTTTTTTCTGAAACATTAGATTACTTGAATGATTGATTAATAGATTAGTTTCTGATGATTTAGTCAGTCAACAATTACTATAGTTCGATTAATAAAATGATCGATTAATCCATATTTATTGCCATCCCTAGATGTGAGTATTCTGTTCACGTAAACGCCGCTTGCATTTCTGTACGTGCGCTCTATCTTGGAAGTGGATAGTCTATTATAGTAAGCTACAAATCCATGAAATGAATCAGTCGGCATCAAAAACACATAAAGTGCAGACATCTGGGAAACTTAGTTCTCTCAACGGCCGCCAGTACATTGTAGAGGGCGCTCCAGTAGGTGTACAGTTATTTCTATTTACAATCGGCCAGATAGTTGGCGCACAGAAACACCAGCGAATAGCGTCGAGTATTTCGACGGACCGCTCTGATCATTAACTCGAAAACGACTCGAGGTATTCTATAACATTAAATTTCGAGCATCATATCTACACGAAAACAGAGCATCATATCTACACGAAAACATACTTTATGCCATATAACGCGATTCAGGAGAAGTCTTCGTTCGATACACTCCTTCGTCTTGAAAAATTGATAGAATGTTATAATTAATTATTGTTACATTTTTTACCTACTGACTGGTCTAAGTGCTTAAGCTGATGGTTCAGTGAGATTTGACCCGGACATATATTCACGTCCCGGTTTTGGGATGGAAACCTCTCTTACCTTTTTCACGGTGTACATCGTATACTACCGGAAAAAATTTTTAATCTATGATTTTGCTAATACAATATTTAAATACCGGATCATTAAATTGTTGTTTTTTTGTCAATTAGAAAAAATCAGAAATTAACTCACTCAATTATCTATTCTTTTACGAAAAATTCTGATTCTTCATCAAAATACGTTTCCCTCACTTATTTTGTTACCGTAAGTGAAAAAATTGCAAACATATTATCGGAACATAATCTAAAATTTAGCTTCAAACCTCAAAATAAATTGTCCTATTTTTTGTTCAATGCTGAAGATAAAACAAATAAGTTTGATAAACCTGGAGTAATAAATTAACCTGTTCAGAGTGTGAAAGTCGTAATATAGAAATTAGATATAAGGAACATTTTCGATCTTTTAGACTTAATAATAGAGATTCAACTTTCTCTAACCATATTTTAGAAACAGGGCATAATTTTCAAAATTTAGATGAAGTTAAAATGTTACGTAACACACTAGAATCTTTAGAAATTTTCAATTAAAAATAATGACAATAAAATTTTAAACAATCAATTAGATGTGTACTACAGCATTATGTTTGATGTTTTGATAACGTGAAATTTCCCATAATCCTCCTGTATATACTTCCGCATTAAAATTTCAATTATACTATTCTAACAATGTATTTCCCTAACCGGAACCCCACAGGCGATAATGAGCTAAACCAAAGAAGAAAAAGAAGATTAATTAATTAAGAACAAAATAATGAGCTAAACTTATGCTTATTTTGAATGATAAGAGGAAAATAAGATTAATTGACTAAGAACAAAATCTAGTTTTTCATTAATAGTTTATCATGCAGCTCTTTGGGTGTTTGCTACTTGGAACAATTCGTCCAAGTAGCAAACACCCTGTTTTTAAGGAAATATTGCCTAGAACGAGTCTTGTTTTTCAAAGTAAAAATAAGGTTCAGTTTTTCATTGATCAACAACTTCTTCGGAATGATTCAAAATTTTCCATAGGAATTCATACTATTATATAAAAATTCTCGGGAATTAGGTCACATTAACACTCTGTTATAAATGCAGTTGCTTTGAGACCATAGCAATATGCGTTTGTACATTATGAGAATATTACTTAACAGTGGTTTCTTGTTAAAAAAAATCTATACTTTAATATTAACGATACAATTTTCGATTATTCGTGGTTCTGTTCGTTTCGACGGCGTGAGCTTTTTGATTGAAAATTGTGCGATATGGACGCTTATGCTAATTAGTTTTAGTTAACCCCCTTTTTGACAAAATAAGTCTTCTGATGATGGTCGTGAGACCGAAACGTACGTAAAGACGAACATTTATAACAGAGTGTTAATGTGACCTAATTCCCGAGAATTTTTATATAATTCATACTGGGTCAAGAATCTTATTATATAGGAATTCATACTCACATTAGCTAAATCATCTTCATCAATTACAGCATCATTTTTACTTCTTTTAGATGATCCAGATTTAGAGCCTACAAAAGTTACAATATCGTCTGGATTGGCTACTCTTCCAATATATTTCTGTCCAAATTTAATGGCATTGAATACTTGTTTCTCATTTATGTAATGAATCCTTAATCTCAACAGAGGTAATATACCATTTGGCAGTCGATCTAGAATTTTAATAAGCGTTCAGTCACAAATGAATCAATGTGAAAAAGTTTTTTTGCTAAGAATAATCGAACTAATTCAAGCAACTGTAGTTGCTTAAATATCTGAAAGATAAAAGTAATATGAAAAAATATTTAAAAACCAAAAACATGTTTTATTGATTTCTCCTTCATTTTACTTTGCAGCAAAATTACATTGTTAAATATTACTACGTTTATTAAGCCGCTTCAACAGTTCATTTTCGGAATCATAAAAGCATGTAATAGATTGTTAAGTTCGAAATTACAATCAAAAATGTAATGAAAGTAATAATCTTTCAAAATAATTCTACATTTATTTGTTTAAAATGAAGTAACAGATGAATTAATAATTCTGTTCATATTTTGATTTAACATTAACAAATAGTTGCTTCGACTTCATGTACGGAAATTCATAAAATCAATAAGGAATTTAAAAAATAAAAGACTAGAAATAGCATCTGAATAATTTCAAAGCTATTGTGTGGTGAGCATAAAATAATGTTCTAAAGATGGTGGTAGAATTAGGTATTGTGAATTTATTTTATTGTTCATAGAACAGCTTAATAAGATATTAATAATTCGGAAGTCAATGTATAATCGTGCCGCTATATCGAGCTACTTCCGTATGCCGTAAGTGGATCATGCGATGATACAACCCACTATAGCGTTTTATTTGTTTCTCTTGTAGAACAATGCAATGCGTCGGTTACAAGACACTCCTACACATAGCTTATTTAAACTCAATCTGTAGAAGCATTTATGAAAAAACCTGTGATCAATTGATCACGTGAATTCCCTCACTTTTGTTAGCAAACTAGTTTTAGGCAACTCCTGCGACACAAATGTATATGATTGTAAGTACAGGGAATATATCGGAATATAAAATAATTTTTTTAAAGACAAGCTTTTATTTTAAAGTGAACTAATTTTGAATATAATCGAGCCACAATCACAAAACTCGTCCGCTATCTTAGCATCCATTATGAATTTTGATTAAAAGGTTATGATCTCCGACCCCAAAACCCCCACATACAAATTTTGAAAAGAATCGGACCATAATCACCTAACACGCCCGCCATCTTGAATTATTGAATTTTGACTTAAAAATCATGCTCTCCGACCCCAAAAACGCCAAAAACAAATGTTAAATAGAATCGGATCATAATCACCTTAGCCACCATCTCGAATTTTGACTAAAAAATCATAATGTTGATGACTAAAGTATACGTGAAAACAGTGCGACAAGGGAGAGGTAACATCGCGTATCAGGATATATTGTATCGGTCATATTGAAATATTGCATGAAACAGAGTTGTTGAAAGAATGTTCACCGCTCGACAGATGATGAGATAATATTAACTAGACTCACATTCTTCTGCTAGGCGATCTTTAATGTCTCGATCTACACACCCGCCAATTATTATCGATGTTTGGATGATGTTTCACAGATGAACACAGAACGCCGCCGACTTTACGGAAAAAATTAGGTACACGAATCCAATATATTTAAAGGATGAATTGAGTCGTTGCGTAAAATAACATTGGTTTCCAGCGGCAAAAAGATGATCCCCGTCTCACGGAATTATCAAATATAACAAACGGAAGTCGGTCCTTGAGAGAATACAAACAAGTTTTGAGAACAATATTTTTGAGTACGTATTTTTAGATGAAACTTGGATATTCCACAATATTGGCCTCTTGTGGCAGAACTTCGAAAGCGCAGTGTCAGGAATCTTAATAAAAGCATTTCAATTTTATGTTGGTGACATAATACTTTTATGGTAGCGGAACATGTATCTGATTCAAAATCTTGCAATTCAGATTATCATAGTGAAATGAACGAAGATAAATTTCCTGAATCGTAATGGATTATGCTTCATATCACAGCATAGTGGAAAAGTCATCAAATACCTTATCGAGAAAGAGATAAATACAAGAATGACTGAAACAGCATAACCTCAAAATTTGAATAATTTCTAATCCATATTTTGGGGCTCCTTATCTTTACGCCGAAGAAAAGACAGTAAGGGCACTTCCATTTGTAAAAAGCCGAAGCAATTCGGGTTAACTCGTATTTCTGTCATAAGGACAGATTTCAGAATTACGTTCTTCGAGTAATTTTCATACAGTTGTGTTGAAATACTGCAAGGGCAAAGCTCAAATTGAAGAAATCATTTCTCAGGTTTATGAAGGATAGTGCAAGGTAAATGCAATTAGGTTCTTACATTTTAAATTAAATTGCAATCTAGATAGTAAACTATATTCCATTTATGAGAAAGTTGCATTATTGTAGAAGTTTTATTGAATGTTACATTCCGTTGTATTTTTTATTTATACCCATAGCTAATAGCATAAGGAAAGTAAATATACTTACACTATATTGCGAATATTCTGTGTTATTACTTATGTTATCCCTTAATATACCTGTATATGATAAAAAAAATTTAATAGTATAATCGTTAATATTCTCAATATATTACAGTTATCAATATGTATGCGTTGATTTTGAGTATTTGAGTTACCAATCATGAATTGTAATTAATTAGAAGTAATGAAATTTTGCCAAGAGAAAAAAATGCTGAAGGCATAATGATAATTATTAAATGTTAAACGTAATTATATTAATTGATATATTAATTCAAGAATATTATTAAGATTAACATTAATTAATATAAATATATATTGATTAGAATTTGTTTAAAGAAGTATATTTATTGCTAGGGAAAATTATCCCAGAAAACCATTATGTGGTAAATGTTAGACCAACAATAATGTGGTTAACATATGGTTATTCTAGGATGGAAACCAGTTATTATTATGAACAGTATGAAGCATAGAGTATGCATAATTATTCATTAGAGGTCGTATAACTATAGCGATAAAAGATTAATCATATTTTATTATTATTATTTAGACAATTTTAAATTAAATTGATATAGGATTAGCATAATGGTTACATATTATTTGGAAATGCGATTTGCGTACAACAAAATACCTTTAGTCAATCATAACAATAATATAAAATTTGCAAAAAAGCATATTACATTCATATTATAGTAAACATAGACCTATTAAATCAACGAAGTAATTGCGAGCAAATATTTCATTCGATATTTCAATAACAATCCAGTGGCTATAGGAATGATCACCCAGAACGCCACGGGTCAATTAAAATATGTTATTAAGCGCAATTTCATGGAGAATTTATAAAAAGTAAGGAGATGAATATAGACGCAGTAGGCAAGAAGCATTAAAACTAAAGAGTACCCGCACATCCTAAAGTATAATAATAATATGTGTGGCTATTAATCATGACAAAGTTGTCGGTGATATATTATCAAATAGGAATTGTAAAGGAAAATCGAATATTGAGAAAAAAGGTAAGCCTTAAGTTCACATTTTTTGTACCTTGCGATGAAGGTGTGATATCCCGAAGATTCATCCTAAATTAATATAATATTCTATTTTCTTATGTCATAATAATGTTTATTGAATATAAACATACAACATATTTCTTATTTTATTATATAGAATAACAAATGATAAGTCGACAAGGTTCCGACCATGAGTGCATGACATGAGAACCAATGCCGGCACTTAGGTCAACCTTCGCCGAACTAAGCATGAGCTCTTATTAGAGAAGCAAGACTTCTGCCTTGAGAATAGATATTTAAGTAAATTAGATGATAGTAACAAGTTATTTCAATAGAGAGCAGTTACTTCTTAGTCAGTCTAAGTTAGTATTAGAAAGTACAATGTAATGAACATTAACACCATACGTACATTTCGTACCCAATGTTGTGATTCCAACCATCTGGCCCTATGTCTAAGTTCCATGCGAAACTTCTACCATAACCCAGCGTCCAACTTGTTAGCTGATAAGACATGACGTTCCTCGCAAGCCAAAGAAGGAACCCTTGTTCAGATATTAAAGGGCAACACTGCCAGCCTTTTCATCAGTTATTATATGGCGATCCTGCTAGAATCGCCATGTAGTGTTCAGGTTCGTAGGGTCCGTAGCTATGGGTAGTATAGAAATAACTCGGTGATTGGTTATGGTTTATATTATACATATAGATAACTGCACTATTTACAATTGTAGATTAACGTAGAATATTAATTACTAGTGCAGTCAAATGGGTATTGAACCCGTAAATCCTTGGGAAATTGATCGATTTTGATGAGACCAAGTGCATTCTCGTCAGAATGTCATCAGAAAAAAGTTGCGCGAATTGTTTATAACTAATAAATAAACAATTTAATTAGCTAATTTTTGAGATTACATAAAAATTTCTAAAAATTCAAAATTTGACCGTTTTTGATCGCATAAAGACTATTTTTTGTTATAAACATTATTTATTAACAAAATAGATGAATTGGACCAAAACTTCGACTTTAGGATCGTTTTCGGATAATTTTAGTATTCTGAGTTCGATTTTATCGTCAATATCGTCGAATGTATACCCACAAAATTGCTAATTTGTTATAAACAAATTATATTTATTATTAAATATACGAATTTGCCAAAATGTCGAGTTTATAGTTGTTTTCGGATAATTTTGGCTTCCTGAGTACGATTTTATTGCTATTATGTTCTTTAAATGCATACATACAATTTTGAATTGTTATAAACAAATATGAATTAGAAAAAAATTATAAAAATTTTGATGTTTTAGTATGACAAAGTATCAACAAATATATATAAAATTAAACATATTAATTTTTTTTAAGAGGTATGGGAGAGTTGTTATGGAAGGGAAAACAATTATCTAAAATTAGTGGCATGCCATTTTAAAAATTATATTGAGACATTACATTTCATCAATTTTGTAAAAAAAATCAAGTTCTGAGTGTGCATATTATATAGAAATTAATAAAAATATCACATTTCTTTTTTCTTTATTTGTTAATAAATAACTTGTTTATAACAATTTAAAAATTTATGTATTCATTTGAAGACAATAATAGCAATGAAATCGTTCTCAGGATGCCAAAATTATCCGAAAACAACTATAAAACTCGATATTTTAGTTAAATTCGTATTTTTATTAATAAACATAATTGTTTATAACAATTCAAAAATGTATGTACACATTCAAAGAACATAATAGCAATAAAATCGTACTCAAGAGGCGAAATTTATCCGACAACGACTATAAATTCGACATTTTGGTCAAATTTGTATATTTAATAATAAACATAATTAGATCAAAAACTGTCAAATTTTGCTTTACTTAGAAATTTTTATGTAATTTCAAAACTGAGCTAATTAAATTGTTCATTTATTGTTTATAAACAATATAAAAAATTTGCGCAACTTTAATTGTTGGCAACTTTTTTCTCATGACATTCTGAAATGCACTTTGCCCCATCAAAATCGATCCATTTACGGGTTTGGCCTATTTTCTTACCCATTTGACTGCATTATGTATGTTACATTATATCGTCATAATCTTCATTTATATTTCTTCATACCTACTTATCCTAATTTTTGTTCTCTACATACAGCAAGGTTGAGCCTTGTCCTCTAACGATGTTCTAAACATTCTTACGGAGGTAAGCCTTGCTGACCTAATGTTTATATTGCATATTTATTAGCGTTTACTATATCAATAGCGTACCTAGGTCACGGTATCGATTCTTTCAAGAAAGTAGAGCAATTTATTGAATTAAGTAAATTTATGGAATGTATTGAAATAATCTCCATTATTCCATTGCAAGCGTGTGTGAAGATCATTTTGAGGGGCTCACATTCGAAACAGACTTGTGCATTTTACAAATCCCGAAATTGAGGAAACAACATTCATATTAGTTTCTACTGGTAGTACAGGCTTAAAAATTGGACAATATTCCAGGTCCTACCTCAAGAATGGACTTTATTCAAGCTCGCACCTTAACATAAGATACTCAAGTAGATATTATATTGGGTCGTACTTGTTGTAGGTAAATTTTCTTTTTTGTTTGTTTAATTGAATTACATGAACAATGTTTTCAGTCAATAACTATGCTGGGCAGTGGCCGTGCAAACTACAAGTTCCCTCCAAATAAAAAAAACTTGAAGCATGTGGTGATTTCATTGAACAAAGAGCAAATTAGAACGTGTGAAAGATCACAGAACAACTATCCATGTTGACAATTTCAAGAGTCTATGGGGCCAAAAATAAACAATTTTACCAAAACTTCTGAGTAATTTAAAATATTTTGTTCCAGTGCTTATTTCAAGTGCCCAAAGGCATGTCAGTTTTATCAAAAACATTTAATTTCAACAAAAAGTATAATACATGCTGGCTTAGATAATCCAGTTTTATTTCAAAATTTGAAGATTAAAGAAAATTCACTGGAACAAGAAGAAAAACATTCTCTTACTTATGGATGAAATAGCTCTGAAGACTCACCTGTTCTATAACATTAATAAAGATGAAATAATAGGATTTGAATAATTGGGTGGTTGGGTGATAATAAACGAAAATATCGTGCACAAAATTGTTGGTATGCAATGAGAAGAAAAATTATTACTCTTTTCGACCCACATATGTTGAAAGCAGCGAGAAATAATTTAATGAATAATGTATTTATGTTGAAAATGAAAATTCTTTTAGATTTTTAGAAACATTTTATCATACATATAAAAACTTAAAGAAAGAGTTGCTTCAAAATTAAGCGATAATCTCATAAAACATACTAATTTCAAAAGAATGAAAGTCAAATTAGTCTCTCAATTACTAAGTGGCACTGTTGCAGGACTTACGAGGGCAAGGTGAAAAGTTCCTGGAAAATAAAACAGATGGCACCACAATCGAAAATCCCATGTAGCATTTTGATGTACCATTTAGAACTAGAATCCATTAAAATGAGACTTCTGTTTTGACACCCATCGAAAGTGAGCAGCCTTGAAGATTTTTGTAAACATGGAAAAAGTGAATTTCGCGTCTTGATTAAACATGATTTCTTGCGTGGAAAAAACATTACGTAATTCAAAGCATCGCTTGTTAAACATTTCACCATCGATTGGAACGATTCACAAGTGGTTTGCCGATTTTCGTTGTGGTAGTATGACCACAAAGAACGCGGGACGCTCTGGTCGTCCAAATGAGGTTATGTCAGAAATCGTCGAAAAAATCCATGGTATGGTATTAGACGATCGGCGAGTTAGAGTGCACGAGATTGCTGAGGCTATGAGCGTCTCAATCGAACGGGAACGGAACATTTTGCATAAATGTTTGAATATAAGAAAACTATCTGCCAGATGGGTGCCGCATTTGCGGTCTGTTGGCAACAAGCGCGACCGTGTGACCATTTCAAAGGAATGTTTGGCGATGTTCAAGCGCGATAAGAACTTTTTGAGCACCTTTTCGTATCCGTGGACGAAACACACAACACACCATAGACCAAAGAACAGTCGAACCAGTTGGACTTGTTCTGGCGAATCGAATTGGTTCGTCATCAATCATATTCTACAGATTTCGTCCCCTGCGATTTTGATCTATTTCCTAACTTGAAGAAATGGCCCGGCGGAAAGAGATTTGGCTCCAACGATGAGGTCATCACTGAAACAAACGCTTATTTTGAAGAATTGCCGAAATCGTATTATTTGGAAGGGATCGAAAATTATAAAAGCGTTGGACGAAGTGTATCGGGCTACGAGGAGATTATGTTGAGAAATAAAGTAAGTTTTGACCAAATAAATTTCTTGTTTAATTTTTCAGGGACTTTTCACCTTGCCTTCGTATATAACTTTAGGAGCTGCCTGTAGAAGCAGTCTACTGTAAAATGCATCACGTTCTTTGTAAAATTGTTTATATTGTTCAACTTGTTTGATTTATTGGAAGAAGATCAACATTACTATTACTATTTGAGTATTAAATGGTAAAGGAAGAGATATCACCAGAACAGTTGAATTACTGAACTGCTGGAAGAACAGTGCGCAAAACAAAGAGAATGGCGTAGAGTATTTCGACAGACCGCTCTGCTCAATAACTCGAAAACGGCTCAAGGCAAGACATTGAAAAACCAAAGCTTCACAGAGTAAAGCCAGAAACAGAAATATTATTAAAACTTTAGGTTCCAATTTTGTTCAATGTAGTTTCAGGAAATTTTTTACCTTATTGAACTGGTGTACATTATAAAAGAGAAGTTCAGTTTTAAAGACCCAATTTTTGAAATAATAAAAATTTTAGATCTGAAGGTTGCACAATTTTTCAGTACAAAATCTTTGAGCCTTATTCTTGAATTATTTCCCGTTTTGAAAGTCCACACAGACATTAGATAGTGAGTGGCGCAAATTCCAATTTCCCGAACTTTCATACTCGACATAAGATTTCAACAAGGTAACCATAGGAAAATACGATGATGCTGCAAAGCAACATATTTTTAGGGTGTATTACCAAGTGCAGTAATGAAACCATTGATCCAACGAAATGGGGTTGGAGAGTCCGAATGAACTTACTCCTATACAAGCAGTAAAAAATGCAGGTTTGGATGAGTTGATCAAAATAATCTCTTGTGGTTGTAAAAAAAATTGTGCTGGTAAATGTTCGTTCAAAAAATTAGGATTACCTTGTAACTCATTATGTAAGCATTGTGAAAGTAAAGAGTGTTCTAATTGCCCCAGAGCCAGAAATCAGTATATTATTTATTAATCTTATTTTTTTGTTTAAATATTGAAATTTGTTATGTAACACCCTATAAAAACATCATGTCACGGTCACATATACACGTTCCCACGTCTACATACACTCATTCACACAAAACATGTTAAAATATTTGAAAAACTATAAATTCGCGGGTGAAATCTATTGTACCGACGCCCGCTTGCCGCTAAATGAAATTCCGCGCTAGTTTTTTATGATGAAATTTGATACCAAACTTGAATAGCCGATGTATTTCTCTGTAATTTGCTATAAGGCTTTTGTCTATAGGCCCAAACACGTTTATTAGGATAGCTCCACTTCTACTCAATTTAAATACATCTGCTTAGACTTGAAATACTCGTTATCAAAACTTCTAATAGAACCTAGAATTTGGATTCTGTGAAAAATTTCTAACCTGAAAAAATTTTGATTTTTCGCGGGTCCAAAATTTCCAACTGGCGCTGAAGCTATGTCTTCAGAGCAAAATGCTTGAATTTTGGATATTATGTGCAGAATAATCAAATCTTCCGAATAATTTTAGGTTAAGATCGATAACATAAGTATTTCGTCTGAAATTCGCAAAATACGGATTTTTCAAAATGGCCGATTTTGACGCAAAAAAATGAGGCAAGTCAAAATACCATAAACCAAACAAAAGAGGAATAAAAATACTATCTTTTCACCAAAACATAATATGAACAAACAAAAATTCTTTGACATATACTCAATTTTTCAATGTGCCAAAAAACACACTAAATGGGCCCTATCTTGTGCCCACGACCTCAAATCGACTTGGGACCAGAGCCAAATTGCGTATTGATTTTTCCAACAACTTTTGTCTCAAACATTTTTTCATAGAACCCATAGTGGTAACACTATCTGATAACAGTTATGACTATGAGAACGCTATGTATTAATGTATCAAATTACACGCAATGAATCTAGATATTTATATACATTTATTTGAAAAACTGGACGGCATAACTTGAACAATTATGAACCTTACTTTTATTGCAACAATCACATAACAGCATTATGTATAACTACATGAATTTATCACTTATGAGTCTAAGAGCATAGAACATAAATCACAGCACAAATGTTCCTTTTACAATCACGGTTGATCTCATAGATAACTCTACTACCGTAGAATGAAATGTCTTATGGAAGGGACCAAAACTGTCATGGCCGGCTAAAGTATTTCGCTTCCAAAACACGGGAGGGCACGTCAAGGGTCCGAAATTAATAGAAATTATAATGCGTATGCGATTGTTATTGTTGTTCAATAGTAGCCATTTTCAATTCATTTGTGGATTTTGTTCCCATGCGACTTGTTGCTTGCTATCATATACGCTATTTCTAGAATATTAATTTGCATAATATTTATCGTAGGAAAACACGGTTGTGCTATACGCAATTGTCAGCCACTTCAGAACCTTAAACGCTACAGATTTCTGAACCCCAAATTCGCGAAGAATATGAAACCTAGTGAGAAACATTGTGTTCTTATTTTTGTTGAAATGAGTCTTACACCATACCTGCAGTATAATGAAAATACGGACGAAGTCGATGGTTTCGAAGATTTTCTAAGTTACAAAACCTCTAACATAATCATGTACAGGTAAGCTATAGGTGAATGAAAATAATTGCATTCCTCTCATTGACACTCTTTCAGGTTTTCATGCTGCAAGGTATTGAGGGAAAATGGAAACAACCAATTATGTATCAATTTATTAAAGGAGCAGCAAAAGCTGAAACCATTAAATGTTCAATTCAAAACATTGTACGATCTTGCAGGGAAATTGGTTTCAATGTGGTTGCCACAATTTGCGATCAAGGTACAAATAATGTCGAAGGAAACAAAAGAGGAGTATGCAAGAGAAGGGAAAGAATTATGTGACTTCATATGTGAAGTCGATGGACAAAAAAGTATTCCATTGTATGATCCACCACATTTACTGAAAGGTGTGAGAAACAACCTCCTAACAAAAACCGTTTATTACACGCTAAACGGAACTCCAAAAAAAGCAAAATGGGAAGATAGTAGTAGAGTTATCTATGGTTGATCTGGTACTGAATAAAACGATATGCAATATGATTGATAACTGCGAAACATTGATAATCACGTACGAATCTACGAGCACAGAACACAAAAAACATTCAAGATCAGAGAATAATACTATTTATCAAATCACAGCTGATATGATACAAACCAAAACTAGACTAGTCCTCAAAATCTATGATTCTTGTAGATCTTACCTCAACGCCTTCTCCTCAGTAAACTACTGTGTCCTACATACAGCAGTCCTACACCAATAATCGCTGCTACCAACCGCAAAGTTTCGGCGCGGATTATGAATACACGGTTGAAGTGCTATTAGATTATTCTATTAATTTTACTATAATATTCTTGATTAGGATGTGTTGCGTTTCAATCACCTACCCGGTGAATGGAAACGTTCAAAAAGGAACTGGGATCAATCGGGGAGAAAGAATAAGGCAAATAGGTCCAATACAAACTTGTTTAACAGCAAAACTTTAAATATATTTCGTAATCTCAAAATTGTCACTTGACTTCTGTCATAATATATTTTTCAACAAAAACAAAAAAACTCATCCTTCAACTCATATAGAACAAACTCAATCAGGAAAATGCAATGAGTAGATTCCATATACAGGATAAATACAGTGAAATCTAACATACTCCCCCCTTGAGACATGAAAACAAATGAAGTGACTCAACATCAATCAAAGGTCTAGTCTAACAGGTTTTTTTATTTTTCTGCCAAATCTTGAAATTGGGGTTTCTTATCCATGATAAAACAGTAGAAGAATCAGACCAATAACGAATAAGAATGTTAGGGTCGAAACTTTTGAGGATAGTTTTGGCTAATCTGGCACCAATTGTAGCAGCTAAGAGTTCTAGTCGAGGAATACTCAACTTTTTCAAAGGCGCTACTCTGGATTTTGCTTGAATCAACTGAACATTTGTTCTGGTTTTGTCTTCTGAACGCAAAAATATTGCTGTGGCATACGCTTCTGCACTGGAATCACAGAATACGTGCAAAGACCAGTTGAACGTATCAGAAGAGACAAGGAACCATCGTGGAATTTTCAAGTAGCTCAATAGAGTAAGTTCTTCAATCCAGCGAAGAAAGATATCACGAGTATCTTCATTCACGTCTGCATCCCAAGCCGTTTTCAAAGCCCATGCCTTCTGGAACAATAACTTAGGACATAATGTAACAGGGCTTGAAAATCCAATGGGGTCGAAAAGTTTATGTGCCACTGAAAGGATAATACGTTTCGTAACCTTTTCAAAGTTTATTGTTTCAAGCCAATCGTGATTAAGTTCCAAAGTGTCGAAATTTCTATTCCACATCAAACCAAGAACCGATGAGAATGAAGTAACTTGTGACGAATCATCCAAAAATGAAAATTCCCATCCACGCAAGTCGAATTGTGCTTCTTTCATCACCCTGTTGGACTCATCAATAAACCTGTGTAGATCTTCTGAACTGTCCACGCTAGTTACACAGTTGTCGACATAAAAACTCTTTCGTAATCTGGTAATGACTGATTTCGAATAGGACGTTTCACCTTCAAGGGCATTTTGGAGATGAAGATCTATGACTGCTGCCAGAAGAAATGGGCTACAATTCACTCCAAAAACGACTCTATTGTGTCTGTATACAATCATTTCTCCGTTCTTGTTATGCCATAGAAACCTGAGTGAATCTCGATCTACTGAATGGAGTCCAATTTGTAAAAATGCTCTTCTGATGTCTGATATGACTCCTATTTTGGATAATCGGAACCCAATAAGAAGAGAGGGGATCAGTTCAATTAAGTTTATTCCTTTTTCCAAACATTGATTAAGAGATGGAGAATTCTTTTCTTTTGCAGAGGCATCAAATACTGGACGTACTTTCGTAGTGGCACTGGAGAGTTTTATAACTGGATGGTGAGGTAAATAGTGACCTACAGTTTTACAGTAATCGATTTTTGAGAATGGAACCTCTTCAATTATCCCTTCTTGTAACCATTCATCAAAAACATTCTGATAGTCGTCGAAGAACCCATCTCTATGTAGTTTTCTGACGACAGCATTGTGTCTTCTGTAGGCCATATCAAAATTGGATGAAAGAGGAGGATGTCCTTCCACCCACGGCATACAAACTTCGTATCGGCCATCTTCACTCCGGTTGACGCTCTCTAGAAAATGATTCATGATGGCTTTATCATTTTCTTCAGAAGTTTTCATATCAGATGGATCTGAAATACCCAGAATATCTAATTTCCATAGGTTTGATATCGAAATATCTCTGGATAACATTGAGCTGACTATAGTGGATGAATAATCATTAACAACAGGGGTAGATGACGAAATCTTTCCCATCAGGGTCCATCCTAGTAAAGTTTGCATAGCTACCAAACCACAACTCAGTTCATGTTTTTTCCCAGTGAACAATTTTCCAGCAATATCTGCCCCAATGAGGATGTCTATGGGACCATTTTTCGTGTCTGTGAGTTTGATACCAAAATTGCAAAGTTCTCGTGTCCAAACCCCATCTTTGACTGAAGTAATGTTATGACAAATTATTAGTTGGTCCAAAGCTTCAAAGTTACAGACAAAATCATTCTGTAAATCACTTAAACGGATTCGATAACATGAGTGAGTGATTGTTTCGGTTGTAGATCCACCAAACAATGCATGAATTACTTGTTCTTGTCGAATTGGAGCATATTTCATCTCTTCCGCTGCACTTTTTGTGATATATGATTTTTGGGAACCTGTATCGATAAGAGCTCTCACTTCTCTTTTATTGTTTTCACCTTTGAGCTGAACAGATATTGTTTGTAAAAATACTTCGTTATGGATCATATTTGATTAGGATTTCTCAATATTTGCTTGTTTAGAAGGACTATTATGAGAATCTTCTTTCTTGGAACACATTACACTAACATGATGACCCTGACAATAAGAGCATTTCACTTTCATTCGGCATCTCCTGGAAATGTGTCCAAATCTCAAACAGGAATGACAACAACCTTTTTCTATCAAAATTTTCCTCTTCTGAGATAACTGCATCGTTGAAGCTCTTGAGCACTCTTCACTGGAATGTTGATCACCACAAAAAACACATTTTTCGAGTGTTCTGTTGATCAAATCAGACGTAGTAGCCAAAACAGAACGTTTCTGTGATACATCGGTAGTATTTTTCGATTTATTACCTGTATCGAAACCAGACACGGCCAGAGATATCCGCTCTTCATTTTCAACCTCCTTTTTGATAAACTTCATGAGGTTACTCAAACGTCCTTTCATTGTGACCCCTTCATCGTACAACGAACTCCTTTGCCATACTCTTATGGTATCTTCATCGAGGCAGGACTCCACCAAAGGATACAGCATTGCAGCACATGTGTCGGAGGTAACACCCAGAGTTTCAAGGGATCGTAGCTGGGTTTCGATTTTGTCATAAAAGGATCTCAATCGATTAGTTTTATTAATATTGGATAAAACTAGCTTCAACAATTCACGAACATACACTTCTACTAGTAGATCGTCCCGTCCAAAACGAGTTTTCAAACTTTCCAGGGCTTTCGAGTAATTCTCATCATTCGGAGGATAGCTTTCAACAAGTTGTCTAGCTCGTGAATTAGGTATGGTACTTTGTATGAGATACTGGAACTTGTCTTCGTTTCTCATTGCTGGATCTTCGTGAATTCTTCTAAACTGGCTCCAAAATGGCAACCAATCCTTGAGATCACCTCCAAATTTCCTCAGTTCTATAGTGGGAAGCTTAATTTTTCTGATATAACTATCGGAATTTACATTGGCAATGTTAGTATCAGAACATAACTTCTCCACTCGCAATTTGACTTCATGATATTTAGAAGAATACTCATCAGCTCTTTGTACTTCTTCGGAGATAACGGCACTATCTTCTTCTGAATTGAGGAGTAAATCGGTCAGAACTCGATCTAAATCGTTGAGCGCCTCCTGCTTTTGATCTAGCAAACGAAGATTTCCTTGGATTTTGATCAAATCGACATCTGGTAGCGAAATCGTCCCGATGATATCATTATATATCCTGGAGAATGCTGATCGTTGGATATCAAGTGCTCTCTTCACTTTCTCCATTTCCCAACGTCCTGTCACGGTCGCCAATAAATGTTGCGTTTCAATCACCTACCCGGTGAATGGAAACGTTCAAAAAGGAACTGGGATCAATCGGGGAGAAAGAATAAGGCAAATAGGTCCAATACAAACTTGTATAACAGCAAAACTTTAAATATATTTCGTAATCTCAAAATTGTCACTTGACTTCTGTCATAATATATTTTTCAACAAAAACAAAAAAACTCATCCTTCAACTCATATAGAACAAACTCAATCAGGAAAATGCAATGAGTAGATTCCATATACAGGATAAATACAGTGAAATCTAACAGATGTATTTTTTTGAGTATTCAATTAGAAAAATGTTTACGGTAAATTTTAATTTGGTTTCTTATATATATTATACTTTAAATTCAGAAAAAGAACAGATTTGAATAACATTTTAAGTGAATCGTGCTCGAATACGACAATCACATTAATAATGTTTGCACTATTTGGTTATGAACCAGATTTATGTGATAATAATTTCCTTTCAACAAACTGTTCTGACGAAAATTACACTAAGAAACCATAATTAACTACCAAAAACTTATTTTTTAATATTTTCAGATTTTATTTTCATTTGTTCAATAAATCAGAAATTATATGAAAAAAAGGGATAAAATTCCCGGTTTGAAAAAAAATTCCCGGACATTTCCCGTTTTTTCAGGTTAACAAAAAATTTCCGGTTATTTCCCGGTTGCTAGACACCCTTAGGACCTCATATGTATTAGAACGCCAGTCGTTCAGGGCTTGGGCGTTCATCGACCATGCTGGTGCCATTTATGGTAAGAGTGGCCGCAAAAATAGCTTGTTTGGTTAGAATGAACGGCAGCGAGAATCAATAAATCTTGAGAAGAGTCGTCTTCATGATGACCAGAAGTTGCACTGAGATTTGCTTCATTTAATGAGTATGAGGTGGATTTGATTTTTATCTGATTCTAAAACACGAGCTTTTTGAATGGCCTCATCAAAGGTTAGCGTGCCGGACCCTAAGAGTTAATACCGGGAATGGAAGCGTCGTTGACAGGTTTTTCGATGAATCTCAGCATCTACAACTGTAAATTCAGCTTTTGCCGAGTCAAAAAGGTAACCTTCCTCGACTTGAATTTACCAATCTGCCATGCAAACGACGATAATGGCACCTACCCAATGTTACAATCCTCGAACGAGAAAACTGAAAGAAGAAATTCACAGCGGAACTCAGAAGTTAACCACCGCTATAAGGTGGCTATACAATCATCACAATGGCACAGGGTCAGGGATATAATATCTATAGAGGAACCTTCAATAATAATTGTAAAGGGTACTTTAATACTACAATTCTAACGGTATTTGTACTTTCTTCAATCAATTCTAAAACACCTCTCCGTAAATTAATTTAGTTTCAATACCTCTTATTGTATTGCATCTTAATGAAGTATGGAGTTCTAAAGGAGCCGGCAAAGATGCATGCGTCAGCATGCATGTTGATTCATGGCAAACATGTGATGTGATTTAGCGACAACGAAAGTGCAGACAAAGTCGATATCTCCGGCCAGATTGAATTTCAGCATTCAATCTTCGCCACGACTTATATTAGGTTCTTTCATGTACAAAACTTCAATTGATCGGTTAAAATACGGTCAAATAAAGCCACATGAAGCATTTTCCCACTTGAGTAAATGACCAACCGCTGCGCTCGGTCCTCTCCAATAAAACAGCAATACAATTTTTAATTTGTCTTATAATTAATAATTGAATGTTAACTTTAATTAACCCCAAACACGTAAATTTGTTTATCTAATTAGAACCGTTAAATTTGAAAACCGCATTGAGAAAATTCACAGCAACTTTGACTCAAAAGTCAACAACTGAGCTATTATATTAGCGGTACGTAACCCAAAGGGTTTGAAAAAGGCTATTATTCCAAGCAATAGAGGACCGCCTAATTTGCAGAAATTAATATCTGGAAAAAAAATATGAGCATATAGGAGATTAAATTTATAAGTTTCTGTTTCTTGCAAAAAGCGGTTTTTTTTAATAAGTAAAAAACTGTAGTTCGGATCGAAAAAAGTTGAATGAGAAAGTTGTAGGTAATAGATCTATCGATTTGCTTCTATGATAATTATCGATATCTTTCATACTTTTCGAGTTATACCGAAAATACCTTTAAAAATCGGGGTATCGAGAAGTCGTTAACGGTTACGTTTCCATACTTGTTCTTTGCGCTGTACATATAGCCTATGGCAAGCCAAATGGTTTTTTTTAATTTAAAATATTGATTATTTTTCGATATATCAATTTTTCGAAAAAAAAGGCGCTCTCATAAATTGGCTAGATCTTCTCAGCGAATGGTCCTAGAGTAACTATTCCGGGCTTATTTTCTTCTCGATATCCCGATTTTTAACAGTTTTTTCGATATAACTCGAAAATATGGAAGATATCGATAATTATCATAGAGGCAAATCGATAGATCTATTTGATACCTACAACTTTCTGTTTTAACTGTTTTTGATTCGAGCTTTAGTTTTTTACTTATTTAAGAAAAACCGCTTTTTGCAACTTTTCCGAAGTTTTCCCAATAAACACACGTACGTATAATAAACGTTGAATACACGTTTTTGTGTTGGAAGTAACGTTTCACGTTGAAAATATCAACGTTGATAATCGGTGGGAATTTAATCATTTGAAAACAACGTTAAAAACACGAAGCTTTCAACCAAATGTAATAAGTAAAGATAAATAAAACTTGATAATAACGTGAATTCAATATAATTTAACAACGTTATCGCAACATTGAGCTATAACGTTGTAAACACAATAGAAAGTAATATATAAAAATGTGAAAGCTAAAATATTATTTTCAACGATATACAAACGTTGGATCCAACACTATATTTCCGATGTTTTTTGAGTATCACAAGTTCACGTCATTTCAACGTTATATCAAGTTCATGATTCACAACCAATTAACATTCACGTTGAACACACGTAAAAATGTAATATAACATAATGAAATTTACAACATCTTAGAAATTTACATTATAATATTGTAATATGTTTAAATAGCGTGTATGTATTATGAGGAAAGTCGATAAGTAACCTGCTTTGAATACCTGTTAATATTTCAATGTATTTCATAACGTGATACTTACGTTCAAATCTAACTGTATAAACATTTTCATGGTAGTAAATGATATATCTGCTTCATGATATATGATTTGCTATGTTGTATAAACGTTGAATCCGCCTATATATCAGACTTATTTTGAAAACATGTTATAGTAACGTTGAATGTCGTTAGTAACATTTACTGCATGGGTATATTAACGTTAACTACACGTTGAAACATAACAATCAACGAAGAATACGAGATCATCTAAAAAAAAGTGTTACTTCGTCGATTCAAATGGGTGAGTACGCCTACTATTTCTTTATAAAACGTCATAAATACTCTCCGAATTAGTACATACGATATTCATTTTAACGTTTGATAAACGTTGTGTTATTCAACATAGGTGCAGGTCTAGGTCAAATGTTTCTCAGTTTTGTGAATCGTGTACGTATATGCTTCCTTCAATGTTTGTTAATCTGTGCTCTTGATTTGTATATTATCTGTAGTGTTTGCTGAATAGAAATAGCCCTATAATCTCATATCTCGAACAGCACATATTAAGAAGATTTATTAAGCAATCTTGACAGGGAACATACTTTTCTACATTCCCCTACATGAATTATTCAAAAGTGATGTTCCTTACGGATTACTATATTTATATTTATAAGAGCAGGTACAGTACTACAGTGACTGCTTGCTTAGTCCCTTTAGGAGCAGGCGAGCAGGGTGTCTTCAAAATTTCCCGGTTTCTTGTTAACTGTGAATATTTTGATTGGATGAAAAGCACTTGCTGCTATGGCGCCATGTTGCGATTCGTCAGAAAGCAGAATTTCGCTTTTACCAGCTTTACCGGCGTAACCTGTCTTCTTTTCGGCGTTCGCCCTGTACAATCTTTCTAATTTCTACTTGTTGCACGGTGTCGTTTCTTCCATTACATAATACATATTCCATCTAGTTTTATTTTGAATCTTTCGTTCAGTGACAATAAGAACTTTCGAGTTTATTAAATTTGCACTCGCGTTAACTTGTAAGTAGGTAAATGTAATGAAAATGGTATAGTAAGTTAACGTTCCTGCACAAAGATTCATGTAAGTACGAAGTACCTAACAGTCAAATGATGATTTATATGAAATTGCATAACCAATAGAACCTAATCTGTGTTTGGGAAAATTATATTATGAGTTGATTAAGATGATCAACAAATTAGGTTTTCGTATCCCAAATCCAGGTTATGTTCCTGATATAAGCATAGATATTATATATACATACATATAATATCTATGGATATAAGCCATTGATGCATTTTTTACAACAATTCAGTTTAGTTTATTATTTTGGTGAGTTTCTCATTTAATATTACAGTATATAATGAATAGAAAAACTACCAGATTATCAAAAAAGCAAATAAAGAGAAGGGCTAAATATACTCTCCAGCAGTTGAATAGCAGCAATATTCATGGAACTTTTAGAAATATATAATTTCCTATGTTCGCAATTGTTGAATTTTGGGAGCACAAGAAGAGTCAAGTGGTGAAATTTCAATAGTGCCTTTAATATGGTTCTATAAAAATTACAAGAAATGTTTCTGTAGAATTGGTTTTCATATTTTTGTGAAGAACCAGACACCATATAAGAAGACATGACCATCCTACAAAATATTCAAAGTACATTTTAAGACAGGTGTGTATAAAAGTTATTCTAAAGTTATGTTTTCTTCATGGTTTTGTCACATTCAGATCGTTACGAGCTGACAGAAGAGAAAATGGCTCAAATTTCAAAAGACCACTGTGAATCAGCAAGTAGTTGTTCATCAGTTAGAAGTTTAATTAGAAAAGATAAACAACAGCTATGTGTTGAATCGTCATCAGAAGGAGAAGATTCAGATTTCAATATTGACGTTCCCTCATCGGGATCATTCAATGACATGACAAATCTAAGCCAACATGACGTGACCAATGTATCTCTAGATTGTACAGTTTCAGTGACGCAGATTCCAATTTCATCAACGAAATCTAATGGTAATTTAAACAAAATTGATATCTATATATTGCATGCAACCTTGATTACTTCTAACATAACCTAAAACTCATTGGAACTAACCATATTCAAATTTTACACTAGGTTAATTGTGTTTGAAAAATTAAGGTATTTTGCTAACAGTTTGGCAGTTCGGAAAAAATGAGTGTTCGAACATTACTTCGGGTCAATTTCATATTGCATACTGATAAGTAAATTTAGTTCTATTTAATTTGGTGAGGAGAGTAGATAAATTGAATCATGTTGAAACATTCGATGCATATTTTGTGAAAACAGATTTAATCTTTATGATTTTCATGATAGTAAAAGTAGAAGTCAAGTGGTTGTAGAATCTGGATTTGCTTCGTTAATAATAATTATTTTTCTTCCAGATTTTAATGATACCGTTCTGAATTGCTTATCTAAATTATTAGAAAATTCTACACAACTAATGATTGGTTGGAAGCAAAGTGTCGAGACTTTGGTGCAACAACCAGAAGGATTGCCTAATTTCCCATTGGGCACATTCCTGGAATTTGAGGAATTTGAAATTAAACTAAGTGAAGAAATTATATACAGCTATATGGCAAGTATAATACAATTATTGTTTTACTGTTGCATGAAATAATCTCGCTATGGAATCATGAATTTCAAAAAGTGTGTGGATGCATATTTTGATGTATATATGTTTTAGGCTAAACAATTAGCAGCTGTGGGGATTCTGGGGTAGAGTCATTAGTCAGAAGGATGATGAAATATCTAATATCTAATGAACTAGGAACAAAGTTCAACTGGAAAGGGAGAGAAAAACATTGTTTTGAAGAAACCAACATTCTGAAGACAATTTATGGTAATGTGAAACGTTAATTTTATATGTTGTTTTCAATTTTAAAATTTTAGACGCTGCTAAACTGAACTTCCCTCAACAAGAGAGGAATGATTTTGTAGTTGCCAACACCATAAAAGTCTGGTTGAAATACTCGAAATCAAGAATGGCTAAAACTAAATGAACAAGGTAAATATTTTTACTTTTTCAGATCATTACTGTTAGTCAGAAAAAAATATTTGAGGAATCCTGCAGTATATGTAATCAGACAAAATTTGCAGTAAATTACGTGTTATTCTTCAAGTATTTTTTAGTACTTGAAGTAATTTCTAAGTACCAAGTATTCTTAGAAGAACTAAAAGTATCACATTGTCATTCTATCAAGTCTATATTCTGTATGCCCCTTTCACTCTCTATTTACTAGGTAAAGGTAATCATAATCATGTAATTATCTTTTCACTATGATTACAAAAATTGTTAATTTTTGTTTTCACAAACTGTCAAGAGGATCGTTATTAGGCTACTAGAGCTAATGAATTTTTCAAAATTAAAAACTTGACTTGACTTTTAGTTTTATAAAATCTAATAAAATAAGTCTTATTAGACTGGTTCAAAATAATAATATCAATTATGCAGATTACTTATTCAAAAATTTAAATACACAGATTAACATATCAATATATGTTTCTTTCTCAACATCCTTTGCCAATGTAGGCTTCATGATGAGTAGTTCGTAAAATGCGGGCCTTTTAGTAAATTGGAATCAACTTATGTGTATTATTATTTTACAGATACTACACTGGATATCTACTAGAAGATGTCTATAGTTTGAAACAACATTATTTTGTAACATTTGAAGAAATTTTAGTTTATTAAAGTTTTATAAAACATTGAAAATGTTTGGTGTTTATTTGTAGGTTTATGTCAATAAATACTTTTGATTACTCTGACATGAAAACACAATTTGTTGGATTGTGAATATCCTATGAAGTTGATTAATAATTGAATGTAAAATTACTTAGATTTAATATTAAGCTCTCACATTTCATTACGTTGGATTTAGTTACATAATATTGTTATTTTTCTAAGAAACTCATTAAATCCATGATTCAACCAATTTGTTTACATATGTATTATTGAACACGAGTTCTAATAAATTCATTATTTTGATTAATACTTATTCACCAAGTACTAAAGGTAAGTATGAAAGAAATCTTATATTAGTATTCAGGTTTGTAATCTGCTTATTATACGTGTCGAATGTGATATTAGGGAGAGTTAATGTAATATGTGCAAGCTTGTATGTGAAATTGCTTTCAATTTATGAAATTATTTTCACATTTCGAGCAGTCGTATTAGCGTTGACTTTTCCTCATTTATATACTCAATACTGCAAGTGATATCAACGTTCAAATCCTACGTGAATTCGACATACAAAATCGAACGTTTTTAATACGTTTTGAACTGACGTGATCATAACGTACGTAGAAATCTGGCCGCAACGTTAATATTCTGTTTCGAAATAACGTTCGAAAGTGGTAGAACATACATGTTTCATAAACGTTTAAATTTAATATGACAATTACGTTCAAAATGCACATATTTCCAACGTTTGTTTGCACGTGTTAAAATAATCAGTTTCTAACGTTGAATTTCACGTTGATAAGAGGGACACTTCTACGTTGAATCTATGTTAGATATTGACGTTTGTAAGCTCTAGGTTATGGTTTGAATTCAAAGTTTTCTTGACGTATGTGTGTTTATTGGGTTAGGTAATGTTCGCCATTTCAGATCGAGTTGCATAAAACAGAAACTCACCTAGGAGTATTTGTACATTCCTCAAAAGTGGGTATACCACATTTACTAGTTGAACTTTCACATTTCAGAAGTAATTTGTTCCTTCTGAGCCACCTTTCCGTAAATTAAACTAGTTTCAATCCCACTCATTGTATTGTATCATAATGAACTATGAAGTTGTAAATTGCGATCAACATGGCAAAAATTTCCATTATTCAAAAAAGAGAGATGTTATTGAATTGCATTTACCTAGGTCTTCTGCTTTGTGGATCATATGTTCAATAAAATCTTCAACTTCCTGCATGGTTTTCTCTGCTGGTTTAGCAATATGTATGCCTTCTTCAATCAAATCTACTTTTAAATCATTGAAAATAAAAGGACGAACCGTTCTCAATTCCACTTCATTCATCTTGTATTCGTCGTTTCGAATTTTCAATATTCCAACCTTTTTAGTGATAGACTCTCCAACAGCAAGGGAAGTAGCAACAGAACTTCCTGGAAACATTGTTCAATCAGCGGAATGAATAATAAATGACAGTGATCTGGAACAGCAAGTAGATACCTGGTTGAGAAATTGGTATTCCATTTGACTGAACTTCTGGAGTAATCTTGCATTCATGTTCGTGTCCCCATATAACTAAATCTAGGAATGCAGCAAGAGCTTCAGAAGGAATAAAATTTTTGTTTCCTCTGGCCACTCTATTTTGATGTAAAACAAGCAGATTGAAAAACTTTCCATCGATCTTTTCATCTGGACTTAGCCAATTAACCTGTAAGTTTGCATATATCTATCATATCTATTCTCATAATGCCATTAATATCTAATATTATTATAACAAATTAAGGCTATAATGAGAATACATATTAAATGTACTCGCCTAAGTTCATAATTTCAATTACAGATTATTTGTTGAAAAAAAAAAATGAATGGCACAGGCGGATTTCAGTCGATGATTCACAAATCATTTCTTGGTAGTTGTAAAAAGTTGTACATGTGTCAAGAGCTGTCAATTATGTGAAATGGCTAACTAACGCTGAACATGAGCATTTAGCTAACAATCTCAGTCAAATTGAAAGCATTTTTGATGATTCGTGGACGATCCCCATTATGAGGTAAGACCAAAAAAATGTCCACCAGTGAGGAAAATTTAAGTGGGAAGAGGCACACATTTCGAATAGTTATTGTTTTGTTAATTATTCTCGTTGGATCTTCACTTCAAATTTATAATAATAATAAATCATGATAATATAGTATTATTTCTATCTAATACCACAAAGCTTAACACGTTGGTCGCCGTTTGAGGCACATGTACTGAATACGTCACATGCATGTGATATTCTACTTGAAGCCCTTCACCCGACTTCTGGCGGTCAATGTGTCAAGATAATTTTTTTCAATTAAATTAGTGAGAAACAGTGTTGTAAAAGATGGTGGCAATATTGGAAATTTCCGAACGTGTCTCAGAAATATTGGAAATATTGAGAATACTGGAAATATTTAAATCTTGTCTTAAACGATTCAAATCCGATGTTTATTAATATATCTTTCATATTTTGTAACCCTATAAGCATTCATATTAATATAGAACAATTTTCCCGAACATTTATAGTGAATATACCGAGCTCGACGATTCACCAACTTATTGGCAACATCGGATTTCTACGGCTGGCGCCTGGGAAGTCCCGAGCCCGTAGGGGAATTCCTGGTCGACGTAAATATCGTATTATTTGTTAAAGTAACAACGTGAGTGCCGCAGTGCGTTACTAGAGAATATTTTTATACAGTATACATTGTGTGAAGTATATTTTGTAAGATTTGGAAGTTTATTTTTGATTTTTTGATAGTGTCGAACGTTAGTGAGTGTTAAAATGGAGAAAACAAAAGACATTGTTTGGAAGTATTGCATTTCTAAAGGAAACAATATTTACCAGTGCCTGTATTGCAGTGAAACGTTTTCTTTGAATGCGTCCAGGATGAAGGCACATTTAAGTAGTTTGTAAAAACTGTCCTAAAAGCAAATTTATGCAGCGTGACGAAGAAAATGCCTCATTAAGCGACAATGATGACAACCAATGTGTGTTGGTAAATGGACGCATTTTGAGTGATAACTCCACTGCTATTGCCTCTGAATCAGAACCAGAACAGTCAGTTCTACCACCACAACCGTCAACCTCATATTTTACGGCTAATTGTAGTACTAGTACTATTAGCAGTTCCAGTATTGACATTGATCTCCAAATGCCGCCCCATCTACTTCCAATGTTGTGAATGAAACCATTAAACCTGCTACTTCTGAAACCTGCGACTTCCAGAAGTGTTTTTGAATTTGCTTACCGAATTTCCAAAAAAGATCAAGTAAGTGTCGTAAATTATTGCTAAAAAATATACAGAAATCCGCAATAAAAATGCGGGATTTGTAAGCACATCAAAGTTCTTTTAAAAATCAATTCATTTTCATTTTATTTTTTTTTATTTTAGGATTTAATTGTAAACTATAATAAAAGGAAAAATCATCTGATTCTGAATTCGTCGTATACGATCTGAACAAAATATGTGCCTACACAGATTTGAGTATCTATTTATGAAATAAAAAGCAGAATTAGAATTTCATTAATTTAAATAGAAAGATGTAAGAAAAGCAAACACTAAACCTATACCTTTTTTTACAGGAAAAAATTGAAAGCCAACTAGCTCGTGCAATATACGCCAGTTACTGTCCGTGGTACATCATTGAGAACGCCGAATAGGTTAAGCTCTTCAAGATGATTCGCTCAAATTTTGTACTACCAAGTAGATATAAGCTGTTGAATACAAAATTGGATGCAGAGTTTAATCGAGTAAACGAGAAGCTTGAAACTACAATCAACGAAAGTGAAATTCTAGGTCTACAGAGCTATGGCTGGACCAACATACGAAACCAAGGAGTCATAAATTGTATAATCACTACACCATCACCGCTGCTGGAAGCTTCTATCGAAGCTAAGTTGCAAACACACTGCCCAGTATATAGCTGAAGAAATGGGGAAGATTATTGAAAAATACGGACCAAACAAATTTTTAGGGTACGCTTCAGATAATGCTAAAAATATGTAACTTGCTGGAATCATACTAACTAAAGGAAAAACCATTCCATATGGTTGCCTTTCTCATGGTTTCAATTCGTTATGTAATGATTTGCTTACAATCAATACTATATCGACTGTAATCGATAAAGGTACAGGATATTGCAAAAGAGATCAAGAAAAAACAAGTTCTGTATGAACTTTCACGAACAAAACAAACAGAAAACAAAAATGTAGAGCCAAATGCAGGTGCCATACAATAGGCTCATTCAACATTTTTTTTTTGTTCATAATTCAAAAGTAGGTACTGTACTCTAATAGTCTAACTACCAAACATTTTTTTTTATTTACATGTTTACAGCCTAAAATTAATATCTGATATCCGTGCGCGTCTAAACGAGGCGCGGCTGATTGTGACGTTACTATACGTACGGTTGATGGGCGCCAGACAAGAGGTATTCGTTATTAGTCAACTCGGGTCAGTTTTCGTTGTGTGTTGACTATATGTATCGTGAATTTACTGTCGTTTGATTAATAATGAGCGATAAAAGAGTTTACGCAAAAGTTGCGTGGTACCAGAGTGAAGGAATACATCTAAAAATAGAAAGCGCAAAACTTGGATTACTAATTGCTTAATAAACTCAATACATAAACGAGATAAATTGAAAAAAATAAGCATACAAAATCCGAATAACCAAGAACTAAGAAAAAATTATACTACCTACAGAAATATTCTAAATAATCTAATAAAACAAACAAAAGCTAAATACTATGAAATGGCTATAAAAGATGCGAATAATGACAAAAGGAAAATATGGGAAATCATTAAAGAAAGTACAAACAATCCAAAAACAAAAAAAACATCTGTAAACGACATAATTAATGAAGAAGGACAAAAGATAACTAGTAATCAACAAAATAAAATAATGGATTGTTTTAATAATTTTTTCTGTAATATAGGTGAAAAAATGGCTAATGACATTAGAAAGAAGAAAATAAACACACAATTAAATAGTAAAATAAGAAAATCGGATAATAATCTTTATTTCACTCCAACCAGTAAACACGAAATTATAAATCAAATAAATTCATTAAGTAAAAAAACAGGAAATGATACAAAAGAACTAACAGTTGAACACATACAAAGTGTTAAAGCTACACTGGCTATTCCTTTAGTTCATATCACAAACTTGATTTTATCAACTGGAATCTTTCCTAATCAACTCAAAAAATCAGTCGTTACGCCTATTTTTAAATCAGGAAACAAAGAAAATATATCAAACTACCGTCCAATATCAGTACTATCAATCTTTGCGAAAATTATAGAAAAAGTCATTAAACTGAAACTGATGAACTTTCTTGAAACCAATGACCTATTATCCAAGAATCAATACGGTTTTCGGAAAAATAAAAGTACGGAAAATGCAATACATGAGTTAACTTCTCATATTTATGAATGTCTAGATAAGGGTGAACAGTGCGCGGGAGTCTTCCTAGATCTTGCAAAGGCCTTCGACACAATAAGCCATGACCTCCTATTAGAAAAACTTGATAACCTAGGCATAAGAGGCTTTTGCAATGATCTATTTAAATCCTACCTGTCAAATCGAGAGCAACAAGTAAAACTAAACAATATTCATAGCGCTACCAAAACCGTGAATCATGGAGTACCACAAGGTACTGTATTGGGTCCAATTATTTTTTGTGTATATTAATGATTTCTTATTATTAAATGAAAATTGTATCATAATATCTTATGCGGATGATACAGTAATATTTTTTTAAGGAAGAAATTGGCATGAAATAAAAACCGCGATTTTAAATAAAATGACAGAAATCAACAAATGGCTCAATAAAAATCTACTAACATTAAATCTAGATAAGACTGTATGCGTACCTTTTACATCATATGAGAATAACTTACCAACTTTTGACGAAATAATTTTACATAATAACAATTGTCTAAAAACAGATGATAACTGTGATTGTGATAAATTGAAGATATCTTATAAATGTAAATATCTTGGTCTAACAATAGACTCAAACCTAAGATGGAATAAACATATTGCAACATTAGTCAGTAAAATACGTAAGTTTTTTTATGTCTTCAAAGAAATAAAGTCATTTCTAAAAATAAATGAACTGAAAAATGTGTACTATTCTCTTACACAATCATTATTACAGTATGGTATAATAGGCTGGGGTGGAGCACTCAAAAACCCACTCCAACCGCTCTTCCGGGTACAAAATAAAATCCTAAAAATTATATTAAACAAAAATCGGAACTATTCTACCAAACTACTCTATGAAGAAACAAAATTTTGCAATATCAGACAGTTATACATTAAATCTGTGTTAATCTTCTCATTTCCCAATATTCATAATTTAAATACAATCTCACATACTTATCATACCAGAAAAAAATCAAATTCAGATTTAATAGTTCCCAAAGCACATAAAACCATAGGTCAAAGATCAGCAAATTACTTAGCTCCACGATTTTTCAACGCCCTTCCACAAAATATCCGAATTTCAAGAAATAAAGTTATCTTCAGTAAAAAAATAAATCATTATTTAACAAACAACAATATAGAACATCTCCACAAATACTTTTAAATTTGAAAATATGTGTAGATATATATATATGTATGTGTGTGTGTGTGTGTGTGTGTGTGTGTGTGTGTGTGTGTGTGTGTGTGTGTGTGTGTGTGTGTGTGTGTGTGTGTGTATGTATATGTATGTATATGTATATATGTATGTATGTATGTATGTATATATGTATATATATGTATGTGTGTGTGTGTATGTGTATATGCACACATATGGGCATACCTTTCAGGCCTGTTCTTTGCAAAAATTGTCCTTTTCCAATATTTTTTTGTAATAATTAGATTAAAATCTGTGTTCACTATGTAAACCATAGAACGTACACAGCAATATTTGTACACAAGTTTCACTTATATAAATATTGCTGTGAGCATGAGGTACATCGCAGAATACACTCATAAAATATATATATATATAATATGAAAATACTTGTATCTACTTTCGTCAGATTTAAAAATTAATTCAAATAAACTATCAAACTATCTATAAATGCACCGAATAAGCTATTCATTTGTTTGCCTGCCAACAAGAAAGTAAGAAAAGCTTAGCAGCGTGCTATGCGTAGAACTGATTTTGTGTCTGACAAAGGAACGAGATACTGTTGCGAAGATTATTTTGATGTGAGCATATGCATATCAATATAATGAGTAGATTACCAGAATCAGCTTTCATAAATCCAGCTTTCAATGCGTACGTTTCAAAAAGAACAACACACTTCACTAACAGGATAAATACACAAGCGATGCCGCGGCGACTAGACTACGTTTGCGTATAGTGACGTCACGCGTTGTTCCCGGTACTTTTCCACATAGCAACTTCAACTTGAATTATTTCAGTACAGGATAAAGCTATTGTCTGAAATATTTGTCAGTATATTAGGGGTTCAGACGCTACAAGAAAATCCATAAAAAGGTTATAATGTTAATTTCAATGAACGACCCCATTGCCTGTAAAAACTCTCTGGTCTTCAATTTTGATCAGTTTAAAAAGTATATACAGCTCTAGGCTCAGTTTACAAGGAGTTGCAGTTAGCCAAGAAACAACACAAATGATTGATAAATATGTTGAGCAGTGGATATTAGATGAAGAAGTATTTTGGGGTCAAATTTCCAACCTAATTAACATTTTTGGACCTATTTGCAAATGGTTGAAAATTGTAGGAGGATATTATGGCACTATTCACTTTGCTGTAAAAGCATTTCGTGATATTAAAAGGGTAATTCAGAACAACCTTGAATTGTTTCCACTCAACAACAAAGTGAAATCTGAATTGTTGAAGTTTGTTGATAAAAGAGAAAAATTTGTTATGAAGCCCATACATTATGCTGCAGAACTACTAAATCCAAAATCACAAGGTTCTGAACTTGATGAAACACAAATTCTTTCAGCCATAGAATGCATACTTAATATATCAAAAAATAAACTCGATATAAAGGAGCAAGAAATAATAGATCAAATAGCAAATTACCGTTGCAGAAGTGGAAAATTATTTGGAAATAACTTTATATGGAAAAGTAGTTTTGATAACCCAGTTTTCTGGTGAAAAGGACTTTGTTCTTCATCTTCATTATCACAAGTAGCGTCACGAATTTTGATGCCAGCATCTTCGGCGACCACGGAACGCAGTTTTAGCGTTTATAGTCATATTTATTCAAAAAAGAGAAACAGACTTACTAATGACAGAGCCGCTAAATTACTCTATGTATCCCACAATGAAAACTTGCTGATGAAAATAGAAAAGGGCGATAGGTCTATTTTTATTTCCGATACTATTGAAGATTTTGAGGAAGTAGACTGGTAAGATGTTATTCAGTGTGATGAGTCTGATGACAGCAATGAAGATATGCCTCTCGCTCGACTTTTTTGTCAAAAATAAGATTTTTTGTACAAATTTGACCTAATTTTTAGATTTTTCTGGAGAATAACTCTTTATTTGTATTCATGTATAAGCATTCTGTGCTTTGTTATATTTTTTATAAATATATATTGTTTTTTCTTATTTTTTTTAGTCTTTTATATATTTCCAACATTTCCAGAAATTTTACAACACTAGTGAGAAATATTATTATTCATTTTTATTTACTTTTGCATCATTTAGTTATTTAAAAATAGCTTCACTTTACCATTAGGTAATGTAAAAATTAATACAAACTAACGGAACCCAATTATTATCAAGTCCTGAGGGCCAAATAGTTGAGTGGCAACTTTTTCATGCAATAATTCAGCCCTAAATTTATCTTTAGAGATGTCTAATTTGCTAATATCTAAGTTGATGATCATAATCTTCATTTATTCTCTGAGATACCTTTTTATCCAAAAACAGTCTACCAAGCCTGCCATCAGCAATATGAGACAATCCATATAAGGCCAACAAAGAGTCCCCTTTCTTAAGTAAAATTGGATCAATTTCTACTTTTTCTAAGCTATCCCATCTACCAAAATAATTAACTAATCCAGTGGTGGCCATAAGATCCAATGCAGAAATTTGTCTCTGTCCAGTTGGATCATCGTGATTTCCATGAATGGAAAATACAGGAATAGATACATTCAAATTAGGATCTTCATAATTCACAATTTTATTGTAAGTATGATGGAAATTCATAGCTTGATCTGATAAAAATTCTATCTTCACAGGTTTATCACCTAAGCAGTACCTGAAATGACAATAGTATGAGAATTATCAAGAATTTATTCATTTTATTGGAGTTCTGGAGTTTTTCGAACATGCAAAAAAAATTATTTGAGGTTTATCAATTTATAAAATACATAGATAAAAAATATAAATTAATAAGGCCATCAAGTTGAGAACTTATTCCCACTGAGTCATGACACTTAGACTTTGAAGTCCACTGTGATTCATACATAAGTACATACTAGAAATTTTCTTACATAGTTATACTAGGTATACCTGATAGCAGTTATTATTACGAACTCACATATAGGTAATATCAATTTATTAATCCAGATTTCTAATATTACAATACTTACTTTCTTAAGAGTTCAGTACATTTGTAAATACAATATGGAGTAGGTTTTGTATCATGAAACAAATCTCCACCAAGAAGTATGAAATCAACTTGCTCACTAACACCTATTTTCAAAATTTCTTCAAAACTGTTGAAAGTATCATCACCTATAAATTAAAATATCCTTTATAACTACTATAACAAGTATTGTGCATGAATACCTCGAATTGGATCTTTTTCTTTATAACCCAAGTGAATATCAGTAGCTACTAAAATTTTGAATGTGTTTTCTTCTTCTGGAGTCTGAAAAGTTTCAGGTTCAGAAACATCTCTATCATCTTCTATTTCAATACAATCATCCATTTCAATAAAGAAATGGGAAACTATCTATTAGATTCGATATTATATTATTAGACGATTTAGTTTACTTAGTTAGAATTGAAAGCAGGTTAGGTTATGTGTTGTCATTTTGAAGATTTGAATTTTTTGTTTTAGCCAGAGACTGGTTTTAACCTAGTAGCGGGAGCCACAGCATAGAATAAGATTCAAATTTTGCACACATAGAATCACAACAACAGAAACACAGTATCCTAGATTAGGTAATAGACCTATTATCCTAAGGAGACAGAATTGTTCACATTTAAACACGATGAGACATTGCCAAAATTTCGGGCCACTCAGACCGCTGTATATTACAAGTATGGCCCACGGTCGTGTGTATACGACCGTGGTATGGCCTTATGGAATGGATTAGTTGTTCTGTGTGCCGGATTGAGATTTGTAATTATTATTAACGTCCATAGCATTATTTATTGGTTATATTAGAAGCAATACTGTTGAAATGTCGTTTTCTCTAAAAAATATCCCGTAATTTATAGTAACCTGGAATATACAATCCAATTATAGAATATTTAAATTTTTAAATATAGAACTATTCCATTCCATTGCATCATTTGTCCAGAAGGCGACAACGCCGCGCACCTTTTATGAATGAGGACTTTATTCTGTACTACGCAATTTGACAGCTTCCGTATTTCTCGTAGCTACCGGGGTATCAAAAATTATCTTGGTCAAGGGTGGTTGTGGAATCTAAAACTTGTGTCTTACTTTAGGTCTGAAATAATTATGTCACTGTCACACTGACATCAATAACCTACAAATTTCATACCTATTTATTTCAGTTGTAAAACAATAATGAACTACAAATTATGAAAAAACGGTTTTAGTAACAAGAAAAACTAAATGACAGTAATTGTTGGAAATGTCTCCCGTTTTGTTTGATGCACAAGTTGACGCTCATTCTCATGCTGTTATTGTTTTACAACTGAAATAAATAGGTATGAAATTTGTAGGTTATTGATGATGTCAGTGTGACAGTGACATAATTATTTCAAACGTAAACTAAGACACACGTTTTAGATTCCACAACCACCCTTGACCAAGATAATTTTTGATGTCCCGGTATTTCGAAGCGGTGTTGCCTCACAAGTGGTACAAAGTTTTAAATCATAGTTACAGCGTTGCCAATAAGGAGTAATTATGACTCGATGACAAAGAGGTCCGTTGGTTTTCTTTGTCATACTTCATGTAATCATTGCGACAAGTCAAATGGAGTTTTATGAATGAGATGTTCCGTCTCCTTAGGATAATAGGTCTATGGGTATACATGCCGACAGCAGGTGGAAAAGCGTCTCAGGGGCTTTTTGACAGGTCCTGCAGCTGACATCAGGAACGTGCACGCCTATCACATTGCGACGATAGACCAAGGTGTTGATTATGCCATCTTGGCAAGCTGCGGTAAATCTCTCTATCTCGGATGTAAGCCCAGCTGATCTTAGGTAGCCGAAGGTCAGCCTGGTTGAGAAGCCGAGCGTTTCGATGTTTCGATAAGAACACTGTGTATCGACTTGTCCACATGTCGCCTGAGTTCAAGATCTTACTCCACGACATTTATCTTGACTTTCAGGTGAGAAGGTTAAAACTTCAGATTGCCCTCTAGTTACCTTCTCAACTGATGTGAAATTCGAGACCAAGTTGTTCCGCAGTTTTTTAAGCTATCTTAACGATAAATGCCCCCACTCCGGCCAATTCGTGACATTTGACAAGGTACAGAAGGAGGTCCGAACTTCTGATAACTTTACTAGTCGTACTCGGAATGAAACTTCGATTCGGACCCTCCAGACTAAGAATGCAGCAATCGGTCGACATAGGATGCAAACTGTGATGTATGTGTATCATTCTCCGGGTGTCTTTGTCGAGTCTATGCAGCTCATCTACCGACCATTTCACCACTCCAAAAGAGTGAAGCAGGACTGGAACGGCAAGAATATGTCTTGTAGACGCCTTGTTCTCACTCGGAAGTTCGAAAGACCAAATCTTTCGAACAAGGTTACTATACTTGCCGCGGGGAGCCACTTTTACCTCGGAAGCGTCATAATTAGGACGCTGTTCAATTCCCAGGTATCAATAGGTCTCTCCAGCATCAAGATGTTTAAAGATGCTTCCGTCAGTTAGCGGCACTTCCGGAGATGGTCTTCTCCTCCAATGTAATACTGCGCGCTTCCAACTACATGCCTATGGCTCGTGTATTTCTTAAACGACGTTGAGAGCTCAAAAAACACCAGAGGAAACGGAAAGACATGATAAAACAATGGATGCTATAGTTTCGGGAAAACAAGTATCCAGTCTATGTTTGAAAAAATATCGAAAAGGTTTTAGTCTATATTTGAATGAGTATCCAAAAAAACTGCCAGTGAACCTACTCTGAAGACTCTAACCAACCTTGATCTACGAAAACTCGCTGAAACTCTCTATTTCAGAGAAGTATTTATGGGCGATAAACTGCCATCCAACGGCCCATTGTAATAATCCGACGGATTATTACTTTTTGGAGGCCTTCAAATAATTTGATTTGATTCAAATTGAAAGTTTTATGAATTATTATATCTAGACATAAACATACGATATATTAGATACGTCTAGAGGCGACTGTAATCTGAGTCTTCTTTCCTGTAGCATTGACTCCTAGGCCAGCCATGAACCATGACAAACGTAAGCACGACACGAGGTCAATGGTACTTTTTCCCTGAGTCAGGAGAAGTACACGTGAAGTTGGGAAAAGCCGTCACGTACGATTCTCTCGCCTAGCTAGATTCCTATTGGCTGTTTGTTTAACTTATGGCTGGGCCCTGCTCCCGGTATTACAAGTAAAACATATTTTCTAAGCTTTGCGCGTGGGGTGGCCCCTGCTTCAATGGTTTCATAAAAACTAATTACTTTGAGAAAAAAGATGGTTCTCCACCACCTACTCGTTCGGTAAGTCCAGCCAGCTTCATGTCCACAGGGATGCTCCATTGTTGCATTAATTCAAGTCATATATTTTATTTAGATTTCACATTCAAAATTTTTAAAATGTCTTTTATTTCTTTTTACTGTTGTTGAGATAATGTAATAAAATAATTTTCCAGTCAAGTTATGTCTTAATCCAAGATAATTTTTGTTCCAAAGATCATATTTTTTGCAATCAATTAATATCATGTTTGTCAAGATTTAAGCAAATTAAGTTCAAGAAATTTATAGAGATTAAATTAATTCATCAAATTGTGTTCATTGCAACAAGGGTTATGTATTCTTAGGGCTGAAGCAGCGCTGGACTTGTTCGCGTCTTTCGCGTTTCGCGAAAAGTGTTTGTTCCTTTAGAAATCATTTTGTGACAATTCCATAACATTCATAATTTAATCCGACGCAGAAATCGAGTGTAAATTTTCTGTGCCTTGATTCTACAAGGGGTTCATGAGGGAATTGTGATATTAGACCAACAAGGTAAGCGCATTTTGATTGCCAAAGAAAAATTGGCATATTGACTTCAACCTCTGAATCGGCGATAGCATATAATGTGGTTAATTAATCTTCAGATCATGCTCCGCCGCCAATGTTTAGTTTGTTAATATATTTCTTTTAGCCATTCAGGCTAAGTTAGAGTGGTCAATACAAATTCCGCTTATCGGAGATCACTTAGGGGATATGATCGAGCATCAGGTCGTTAGGCTTACCCCAGGTTACCAGAAAGAGAGGAATCCTTCAATTTTAAATATTATCTATCAATTATCGGCGTGATCGAGCGCGAAATCGATCACTGTTCGGAGATTGTAATAATTAGCTTTCACTGATTCTAACTCTCTTAAGAGAACTCGAGCAGGAACTCGCTCGCTGGTGAAAGGGGTAGAACTAGTGATATTGATAACGGTCTCACAGGTTCCTACTTGGGATGAACCTGAACTTGACGTCTTTAAATTTATGTATCATTCTCATTTCTAAATTTTGGATTAATCTTATGATCGTTTGTTGGATTTTGATGTACTAAATTTTGCTAACTTTTATTCAATATATATTTATTATTTAATTTGATTAATGAGTTTAACTGGTAATTCCTAATCACCTCTCAGCGAATACGACCTTCAGAATTTACGCTTGAATAGATATAACGATATAACTATAAGTAATAATACGAGGCGGTCCCTTGGAAGGGATCAAGGCATCGTAGTCAGAAACAGCTTCTAGGTGGGCTGAAATATACACCTAGTGGTGGCAGCTTTAGAAGAACCTTAAGCGTACACGGATCAACTAAGATCTTTGATATCCGAGCAGGTTCCAACTTACAAATCTCAATTCACATAACACGTCGATGAGGTGCCTGAAATAATACCCAGCCGACTGTTACAAGTAGGAGGTCCAGCGGTGATATAGACTTTCAAACCTATTCACTTGCCTGGAAAATCTAAATATGGAGTAATATCAGATTTATAAAATACTACGCTCGGCGTACCGTTACACCATTAACAAACGAGTGTGGAATTTAGATAGGTCGGATAATGGAAGCATTCACTGGGTAGGGTTTAAGACTAGATTTGTATGTATTGGTATATAAATAGTATGCCAATAAAGTTCTCATCAATCATGTCTCAGACGTTCACTATCACGGGTAAGAGCTCCCGCGTGTCTGTAGATTTTCATACGCCAATAGAACTAGATCCTCATTCATATCATTCTATTGCACTTGTCGGCTTGCGTATAATAGTATCCCGAACATTGAAGAAGGCTTTAATAAATTTTATTATGAAAATGGATAGGTTGAGGAGAAGGTAGAAACTATATCAACGGGGTCCAACAAATACTAGGGATTTCATACAAAGAGCAGTTTGTGGGATATGAGTGAAGCAAGACCGAAATTATCAATAAAATCTAACAACAACACTTTACACACAGAGCTGAAAATTGATTTTGAAGTGAATTTTATTCCGCATGATAGTATAAGCAAACTGTTGAGATCCATCAAAAAGAAATTGACCTCTCGTAAGCTACATGTATCTGACCGGCCTATAAGCATAAGCATATTAAAAGTTCAAACTATTAGAGTGGAGTGTAACCTGACCGCAGGAGCATATTATAACAATAAGTTAGCTTATACGATATATGAGTTTTCGCCTCTTGTACTATCTAGTTTTTCCGTTGATATAGAGCCTAAAAACCTTATTTATCTACCGGTCATCAACAAGACGTCTTTCGATAACATCACACTGAATATTGTAGATCATAATTGGAAACAGATAAATTTCCGTGGAGAAGAAATCATTATACGGTTGAAGTTGAAGAAGACCGCTAGAGATTATGGCTTTCAATACTGAATGTTAGTCCAATACTCATCAACATTCATTATATACAAAGAATTCATCTGAGAAGGTTGTTGCAGCTAACGTCAGTAGAGAACATGGGGTTGGCTTTCAGCAACAAGAGATATCCTCATATTTACTATCAGTCATTACCTAGAACGAGTTCAAAGGAAAAGTTTGCTGCTGCAGCACTATCATTGGAGAATATGAATTTGAAGTCTCTTGGTTACCATTTCGAAAAAAAACTTAAAATATTCAAACTTCAATGAAGATATCATCCAAGAAACTCACAGCTACTATCCACACATAATATCTTTCGTCAACAGCGATGAAATTGAGATATTAATCAATAAACAAGATATATGGGTAGATTTAGTCTCGTTTGCTTTATTCATTGCAGCAGAATTCCAGGAAGAAGCAGGCTGTGATGGTGAATGTACGCTAACCAATAATTTTGGAGCGTTTCTCTTTGAATATATTGTAACGAAGCTTAAAATTTTGAAATATCATTCAATTTAGATCAGGCAGTAAATACGGATATTACATGTAATCTCAGTTTGAACAGTTCATTATTTCAATAGATATGCGTCAACTCCGAATGTGTATTCCGTGATTGTCACTTTTCTAAATCTCGGTAATTTCGAATAAGTATAATTATTCAAATGAATAAATCGAAATCATGCCCGTTTAAAAATTTGCATTCATTCCGATAAAATATGTTGCAAAAACAGGGGTCTGGCAAGTTAATACATCAAACTTAGAACAGCCTTATGTATAAAAAGGGCGAACAACCAAAAAACTCCGATAAAACTTGTTTAGTGTGCCGGGAGGAACTGGTGTGATATCATGAGCGCGAATTTTAGATCTAACAAGTAGCGTCACTCTTAAGCATTGTTCGGGACATAAGTAAAAAACCCTTGGCACAAAATAAGGAATTGGTGGAGCAGACTTGACCAGAACCTCGGAAAACATATAAAAGCCGTGACAGACAAGAGATCACTCTCTTTTGTGATATTACTATTATTATTACTATTGTGCAATAAATACAGTTGCTCTCTCGTGCTCTCTTTGGTGATTTCGATTTAGAATCAGTACAGTTGCTCTTTGGTGATTTCTATTTTCAAATAGTACCGTTGAAGTGAGATTAACATAAGAATCAGAGTGAATTAATTATTGTCCGAGTTCGAGTCAGATTCGAACTGTGAATTAACAATAGTGTTCCGTTTTAGTGAATTGTTCCATAAGGTAAATGATAGCTAATAGTTTATTTTTTTGGGCATTACGATATAGTGATTTCCGTAATTTTGTGATTGGTAACCGTATGTACGATATCTTAGTTCCGTAGCATTCAGTAATTTAAATGGTTATAATTGAGTTTATTCCGTCATAGGTCGGACCGCGCACGATTTGAATTCGCACGTGAATTAAAATATTCAAGTAGTTGTATGTTTGAACGACAGGGGCGTCTTTGGTATATTTGTACACGCTGTGCCGAATCCGGAAGTATGAGTATATTCTAGACGACCAACCTACCACCGGCTTGTGGACGCTGTGCCGAATCCGGAAGTATAAGCTGGGGTGGTTGTGTGATTGAGAATCGTAATATCCCCTTATTCGTATGAGAAGCCCCGGCCGTGAATGTAGGGATTATTGCAGATACGATAGTTAGGGTTTGTGCACGCTGCGCCGAATCCGGAAGTATAAGCCCTAATTGTCTAGATTCTGAATCTGTAAAATATATGAAATCTAACACTGTCATACAATTACCGGGAATCCCGTTGATAGCTAATACCAGGGTGGGTGTTATGACAGAATAAACTCAATTAGAGTAATTGACCGAAAAATCGTAAAATCTGATATCCTACAATCTGAAAACTAGTGCAAGACAATATTTTCCGAACCGATACCGTTCAATTGCATTTATATTGATTATTCTGAGTAGATGAACACCACTAGTTCTGCCTCAGGATATCCGGTCTCCACTTCCGGTCTAGCTGTCGATGTGCATCCGGTGCATGAGCTCGTCCTTATCAGTTTGAAAGGATGTAGGTGATAAGGATTTTATTTTATTTGTAAAGAGTATACAGGGTGTGTTCAAAAAGTGTGTCACATGTACAGAGTCACGTGACTAACACATGGCAGCATGGCGACCCTAAGGTCCAACTGTCATGGCGACCATAAGGTCCAGCTGTCATGGCGATCATAAGAACCAGCTGTCATGGCGACCATAAGAACCAGCTGTCATGGTAGACCTAAGGTACAGATTGCTTCGTAGAGATGTCACCACCAAGTGACAGCTGTCATGACGGACCTAAGGTACAGACTGCTTCCTGGAGGGGGCTCCGCCACCTCTAGGAAGTAATCTGTACCTTCGGTCCAAAAGGTACAGACTGCTTCATGAAGATGTCACCACCACGTGACAGCTGTCATCGAAGGTAAAGACTGTTTCGTAGAGGTGGCGCCACCAGTTCGACTCACCCGACTCATGCGTCTCATGCGACATTAGCAAATGAAAGATCTACACTCGGGAATCATCGGTTGCAACGTTTCGTGCGACTCGTACGACTCTTCAGACTCGTTCTAGTTTGCATTGCGGGTCTTAATTATCGACGAAACAGTTTAGTTCAAGATGAAGTCGGTGGTGGTTGACATTCAGAGCTTCCAAATCTCTCACCATACAATGATAGTTAAGGAACTAGCTTTGTTGGATTGCGAAAAGAAGCTAGAAAAATATTTTCTATTCAAGCCACCCACACCGCTAAGTGAACTCTCAGAAAATCAAATGAAGCAAGTGATGTTTTGCGAAAAGTATCATGGGATTCCATACAACTCTGGATATCAGGACTATATTCGGATGGAGGAAATTTTCAAGGAAAATATTGATCCAAATAGCATCATATACGTTAGTGGTGTGGGCAAAGCCAAATTCATAGTGAAGATTCTCAAAAAATTGGGGTTAGATCGCCAGGTGAAAGTGTTGAATTTGAAAGGCAGCTGTCCACAATTTGTTCGAGAAAACTGTAGATATATCTGCCTTCATCACTCTACCAGCAATAATTCTATGTGCTGCAGTGTAAACAGCTGGAAATTGTTTGAATATGTTACAAAGGAAGATGCCCATCTGGATATATTACGAGGGTTTCAAAAAATGGGTATGGGTGACACTCCACCGAACTGACCAGTATTGATATGTCTTCGGAAGAATACGCACGTAAACTGCTTGAATTCCATATGAAATTAGTAGCACTGAATAAAGACATAAAATTTTACGAAGATAAAAAGTTAACTATAAATCAACTAGGCAATTTGAGTATAAGTGTAGGAGATGGCTGTGCTGAAATCAAATTTCATAATCCTAACAGCAATATTGAATGGGGTCCTATATACAAACGTACCACTTCAAGTGAATCGAATTTATATATGTCCCAACAAGGATGCCTTCGCAGAGAAGGAATGTAATCGAACTGAATGGCAGCCTATGGACCATCAACTAGTTAATGAAAATCACCTAGAGGTATTCTCATACGTTATTCCTAAAAGGATGTTAGCAACTTTCAACTATAAACTCAAGTTATTATTCCATGATGGTAGTGAGGGGGACGTGGTGAATTGGCATCAAACTATAGTCCCAACACCTGTGACGGCAGCAGCAATCAATTGTCAAAGCAATGTATCTGAAGCTCAACCATCAACATCCCAACCACCACCAACACCACCACAGAAAGAAAATGAAATCTATGCTATGCAATGTTTCAATCTTAGTGCATTATCAGTTTTACTACTGAAAATCCTCATTAAAAATGTAAAGAAACATATTAATAATAAATAATGAAAGGTATTGCTATTGTTTGATTTTGAATAGGAGATAGGGAATCAGTTAGATACAAACATTTAACTTTTAACTTTTTTATTCTTGAATACACACACAAAAATTCCTTAAAATATATACAATATAAACACCTAAATCTAAAAATTATCTCCTAAAAACTCTACAAAAAAGGCCATACCCCGTGCTATGCGCATTTCAACCATCTGCGAAAACAAAGAAAAATAACTTTAGTTGATAAATAATAATAATAATAATAATAATAATAATAATAATAATAATAGTGTGTGTGTGTGTGTGTGTGTGTGTGTGTGTGTGTGTGTGTGTGTGTGTGTTTGTGTTGAATTAACTGTGGCATCTTGTGTGTGCATAACCCTGCACTATGGCGTCCGTTCTACTTGTGGCATCATACACTCGGATGCTACAGCTAAAGTCATATTTCAGGTACCTATAGTCCCAGAAATTTGAATCCGATGCAACTTCGCGCCTCTATATGATGTACAGCAACATTAAAGTGGAAGATATTGGCGCCAAATGTATAAAAGCAAATGTGTATCGTATTCCACAATACAGGCTATTGCATACCAATATATAACCTGAACTGTGGATTCCTCTGTAAAAACGCGCCCTCTACAATACACACGCCCAATTGAGGTGAACTAAACGACGGTCGACGGCAGCAATAAAGTTTCTTTAACATCTTAGTAGGGTATATTCAGGTAGATTTGTCTCCAACGATTCGTACAGAGTCTTCCAATATATAATTTAGGTACATTTTAAAATCAATAATCTTGAAGTTTAAATTAGAAATATTAAAATACAAAACTTACTAGAAAAACCAAAACAAAGAATAGCAAACGAACTAAATATTACTCTACTAATATGGCATATGTATTAACAAAGTCAGAAAAATCGCAATATCAATTACAAACCTGAAAGTCACAAATGTTTAATCGGGACTATCTCAAATTTTTGATAAAAATTGGCTTCTTCAATTTTTACAGGTATAATTGAAAGTTTGAAATAAATAATGTAAATAAATAAATGATGTTAGTGAATACAACTTTATTCAATCGAAAAAATTTTCACCTTCTTCGTTATTTAGATGAAATTATATAGGTATATTTTGACTATTCTTCATTTTTATTTGTTATAAGAAATTTTATTAATGAAATTATTGAATTTTTATGGTTTTTGAATATAAAAAAGTTATTTATATTTATAATTAAGAATAAGAAATTTGGGTCGATTTCGACAATGCATTACCGAATAATGAATTTTTTATTTGCTTCAAAAATTGCACATGAAAAAATGCATCTTTTCAATGCAGAAATGCAGTTTCTCATTTGTATGAGACTCAGAAAGTGGGCAAATGGAGTAAATGCATCAAGGAATCGGATGCAAAAACCCGCATCTCGATCCGTCTTACTGCACAGGTTTTCGGACCTTTGGCCTATTTTTGTGTTAATTTTCCTCGACTATATCTCCGGACTCCGACAAGGTTCATCAGCGGTTTAGCATATATTTGTTGTGTGATGTTTTGATAAACAAGTAACTGAAGTACCGAATAGATTTTTCAACGACTATGCGTTACTCCGATTCTCATAGAGTAACGGGTACCCGAGTAACGAATAGTTACTTTTCTGACAGAACTAGTGCAAAGTAAAAACAGTACGTTTTGTGTACGTTTAGAAGTTGTGGAAACCGACGAACTTCATCGAAAAAACATCATCAAAGTGATATGAGCATGTTTTCAAGTGATATTTTGATACTACTTCATATCATATTACCATATATGTTAGCCTATGTTGAAGGTCATCGGCGCACTTACTTTCTCATTATGAAGAGGTACCTTGAAAATTTTAATTTTTCAAGGTAAAATAGCTTAAACATATATTGAAGATACATGAAGTAGTTTCAAAACAGTACTTGAAAGTTTTTTTGATTTTTGATTTTATAACCTGTATATCACTAAATAGAAACCTTTTGCACTAATCTTCACATTCTGAGTCAAATATTTAGTCCAGTAAATGAAGGTATTAATATTCAAATTTTTTTTTTATGAGCCGATTTTGATCAGTAAGGGCTCATTTTCTTCGGAATGATGTCTAGAACAAAGTGCGGGGATTTATTTTCCTGACTAATTGTTTATATTGTTAATAAACAATAATTAGTATTAAACAAATGCGTGTCTCAGAGTATTATAAGAAAAAATTAAAAAGTACAGGTTTTAAGTAATTGAATATTTTCAAGTGTTGAAGTAATAAACAAAGGTTCACAAAGTGTTGATTAACTATTTAACGAAAAAATTAAATTTAGCCCGCTTGCGCGATATTAGACTCGATTTCGGATATTATTAACTCGATGAATTCGTGTTCATCGAGTTAAAAATATCCGAAATTGAGTCCAATATTCCATAATCACCTAATTTCATTTTTTCGTTTATTTGTTAATTAACAAATTGTTTATCAACAAATGAAATAAACAATTTACTGCAATTATCAAATCACCAAATTCGTGTTCATCAAGATCAAAATGTCCGAAATCGAGTCCAATATCGCATAACCAGACCTAATTTCATTTTTTCGTTTAATTTATTAACCAATGAAATAAACAATTTATTGCAATTATATTACCGAATTCGTGTTCATCGAGTTAAAAATATCCGAAGTCGAGGCCAATATCCCATAACCATCTAATTTCATTTTTTCGTTTATTTTCCAATTAACAAATTGTTTATTAACAAATGAAATAAACAATTTATTGCAATTATACCGAATTCGTGTTCATCGAGTTAAAAATATCCGAAATCGAGTCCAATATCCCATAACCACCTAATTTCATTTTTTGTTTATTAACAAATGAAATAAACAATTTATTGCAATTATTAAATCACCAAATTCCTGTTCATCAAGTTGAAAATGTCCGAAATCGAGCCCAATATCGCATAACCAGACCTTATTTCATTTTTTCGTCTATTTTATTAACAAATGAAATAAACAATCTATTGCAATTATATAACCGAATTCGTGTTCATCGAGTTAAAAATATCCGAAATCGAGACCAATATCACATAACCACCTAATTTCATTTTTTTGTTTATTTTTTAATTAAAAAATTGTTCATTAACAAAGGAAATAAACAATTTATTGCAATTATATCACCGAATTCGGGTTCATCGAGTTAAAAATATTTGAAATCGAGTCCAATATCGCATGACCAGACCTAATTTCATTTTTTCGTTTATTTGTTAATTAACAAATTGTTTATGAACATTGAGTAATCTTTGTTAACCTTTATTCATTACTTCAACACTTGAAAATATTCAATTACTTGCTTAAAACCTGTACTTTTTAATTTTTTCTTATAATACTCCTGAGACACGTATTTGTTTAACACTAATTATTGTTTATTAACAATATAAACAATTAAACTGGTCAGATACATAAGTTTGAATTGAACAAATGATGCTATAATACCAAGAAGACTTTAGAATAATTTTGAGAGATCAACAGATCAAATATACAAATCAAAATGGTTCTGATTGAAAGGGAATAATTAGGAGAAATAGGTAATACATCAATAGGATGGCTAATATCAATGAGTGCACTGATTCCGAAATCGGTGTTGAATCGTTGCTTAATTTGTAAATAAATTTTAGTTGACACTAACAGCAATTGCAATCCGAATTCCATTGTTTCACTTTTTTTATTTTTCATATGACCTAAGTAGCGTGTATTTGTAAACTTCTTCCAAATTAATTGTAGATGTATGAAAATTTAGCGAATAATTCAAAATTAAGGTAAACTTCCTCATTGCTATTCCTGTCTTCCGAAGTTCTTTTGAAGATATAAATGGTTCTGAAAAATTGATAGAAATTGGTGACATATTATCAATTAGTATCGTGAATAATGAAAATTAATTATTCAATTGATTTTGAATTATAATTCAGAATTGGATCAATTTTATTTGCGAGTTATGTTCGAATCTCAGTTTCTAATTTTCATTCATCTCTCCAAAATTGTGAAAGACAGGTGAAGGAGTGTTTAAATTTATCGTTTTATAGAGAATTCTTATTGTGGAAATAATTAAACTAGACCTGAAATTTAACCAAATTAAAAATATGTGGATGTTCCAGTTGAGAATATCTATTTCCCGTTATTTTACCAGGCCTGATTCATCAAGTAGTTTTTGATAACGACTTGTGCAATTCAGAATAAGCGTAGGCAAATAAGTAAATATTCCACTTCCCACTATAACTTATTCATAATTTATATTCTTATTGCCAAATATTGCCATTCAGTTGAGGGTACAAACTACCTGGAGATTCTCTAGTCAGTTTATTACTACCACTAGTTAGAGAAATGCGTTGAAGAAAATAATAAATTGCGGCTATTGAACTATCAATCCTGGATCGTCGAAAATATATTAATTTAATTTTATAGGTACTATTTTATTATTCCAGCTCTAATAACAGTACCTACTTACTCACTTCCTAATAACAATATACAAGGTGTTGCATTATTAACTGCACATTCATACTAACTGAATTATACTAGACTTAACAAGTGAAGAAAAAAATTATGAGCATGTATTCAAGTAATATTTTGATTCTACTAAATACTATATCTCCGGACTCCGACAAGGTTTATCAGCGGTGTAGCATATATTTGTTGTGTGATGTATAACAAGTAACTGAAGTACCGAATAGATTTTTCAACGAATATGCGTTACTCCGATTCTCATAGAGTAACGGGTACCCGAGGAACAAATAGTTACTTTTCTGACAGCACTAGTGCAAAGTAAAAACAGTACGTTTTATGTACGTTTAGAAGTTGTGAAAACCGACGAATTTCATCGAAAAAACATCATCAAAGTGATATGAGCATGTTTTCAAGTAATATTTTGATACTACTTCATATCATATTACCATAGATGTTAGCCTATGATGAAGGTCCTCGGCGCACTTACTTTCTCATAGCTTAAACATATATTGAAGATACCTATATGAAGTAGTTTCAAAATAGTGCTTGAAAGTTTTTTGATTTTTGATTTAATAACCTTTTGCACTAAATCTTCACATTCTGAGTCAAATATTTAGTCCAGTAAATGAAGGTATTAATATTTAAATTTTTTTGTTATGAGCCGATTTCGATCAGTGAGGGCTCATTTTCTTCGTAATGATGTCTAGAACAAAGTGCGGGGTTTATTTTTCTGACTAATTGTTTATATTGTTGATAAACAATAATTAGTATTAAACAAATGCGTGTCTCAGAGCATTATAAGAAAAAATTAAAAAGTACAGGTTTAAGCAAGTAATTGAAGATTTTCAAATGTTAAAGTAATAAACAAAGGTTCACAAAGCTTACTCAGTGTTCATAAACAATTTGTTAATTAACAAATTAACGAACAAATGAAATTTAGCCCGCTTGCGCGATATTAGACTCCATTTCGGATATTTCTAACTCGATGAACACGAATTTGTTGATATAATTGCAATAAATTGTTTATTTCGTTTGTTAATAAACAATTTATCAGTTAACAAATAAACGAAAAAATTAAATTAGGTCTGGTTATGCGATTTAGGACTCGATTTTGGATATTTTCAACTCGATGAACACGAATTAGTTGATATAATTGCAACAAATTGTTTATTTCATTTGTTAATAAACAATTTGTTAGTTAACAAATAAACAAAAAAATTAAATTAGGTGGTTATGGGATATTGGACTCGATTTCGGATATTTTTAACTCGATGAACACGAATTCGGTAATATAATTTCAATAAATTGTTTATCTCATTTGTTAATAAACAATTTGTTAATTAACAAGTAAAAATTATTAAATCATCAAATTCGTGTTCATCAAGTTGAAAATGTCCGAAATCGAGTCCAATATAGCATAACCAGATCTGATTTCATTTTTTCGTTTATTTTATTAACAAATGAAATAAACAATTTATTGCAATTATTAAATCACCAAATTCGTGTTCATCAAGTTGAAAACGTCCGAAATCGAGTCCAATATAGCATAACCAGACCTGATTAGATTTTTTCGTTTATTTTATTAACAAATGAAATAAACAATTTATTGCAATTATATTACCGAATTCGTGTTCATCGAGTTAAAAATATCCGAAATCGAGTCCAATATCCCATAGCCACCTAATTTCATTTTTTCGTTTATTTGTTAATTAACAAATTCTTTATTAACAAATGAAATAAACAATTTTTTGCAATTATATTACCGAATTCGTGTTCATCGAGTTGAAAATATCCGAAATCGAGTCCAAAATCACATAACCAGACCTAATTTCATTTTTTCGTTTATTTGTTAATTAACAAATTGTTTATTGACAAATGAAATAAACAATTTTTTGCAAGTATATTACCGAATTCGTGTTCATCGAGTTGAAAATATCCGAAATCGAGTCCAAAATCACATAACCAGACCTAATTTCATTTTTTCGTTTATTTGTTAATTAACAAATTGTTTATTGACAAATGAAGTAAACAATTTATTGCAATTATATCACCGAATTCGTGTTCATCGAGTTAAAAATATCCGAAATCGAGTCCAATATCCCATAACCACCTAATTTCATTGTTTCGTTTATTTGTTAATTAACAAATTATTTATCAACAAATGAAACAAACAATTTATTGCAATTATTAAATCACCAAATTCGTGTTCATCAAGTTGAAAATGTCCGAAATCGAGTCCAATATCGCATAACCAGACCAAATTTCATTTTTTCGTTTATTTGTTAATTAACAAATGAAATAAACAATTTATTGCAATTTATTATTACCGAATTCGTGTTCATCATGTTAAAAATATCCGAAATCGAGTCCAATATCCCATAACCACCTAATTCCATTTTTTCGTTTGTTAATTAACAAATTGCTTATTAACAAATGAAATAAACAATTCATCGCAATTACATTACCGAATTCGGGTTCATCGAGTTAAAAATATTCGAAATTGAGTCCAATATCGCATAACCAAACCGAATTTCATTCTTTCGTTTATTTATTAATTAACAAATTGTTTATGAACATTGAGTAAGCCTTGCGAACCTTTGCTCATTACTTCAACACTTGATAATATTCAATTACTTGCTTAAAACCTGTATTTTTTAATTTTTTCTTATAATACTCTGAGACACGCATTTGTTTAACACTAATTATTGTTCATTAACAGCTGGCGTTATGTTCAATTATTAATGATATTTTCCCCAAAGTACGAAATGAAGTGAATTTTCATTATGACCCCAGACCTCATGAATTTCACCTCCATGTACTTGTTCTGTACGTAAGATACACCTTCAGACACGTATTAACTACATAATTTCAACGGCACAGTAGGTTTTCTAATATTCAATTTAGTAACAGTGAAGAAGTGCAATATATATAATTGATAACTAAATATACACACGTGAAATAAAAACTACATTTGCAGTGACATCCATATTTACACTGCAATTATTGTACATTTCTTGTGGCATCTTTTATACACATCCGATTTGTTGTGGCAACGATGCCACAATTTAGGAAAATAAGGGGTACGTATCTTCCCTGAAATGGAGTGTATCGTGACGCGAGTCGGTGTGCAGTGTTGCTAAATTCAATTGGCACTCCGCTACAGCTAGTATTTCCATGTGTCCACAATCGATGTTATAGTCTGGATGCCACAGTAAATACGGGGACGTGTATGTGTGTGTGTGTGTGTGTGTGTGTGTGTGTGTGTGTGTGTGTATGTGTGTTTGATTCACTCACTTTTTCTTTCAAGCGATTTAGATCGCGAGGTAACCCCACCACCAGGGAACATTCTCCATCTAGGGGTGAAACCAAATACCTGCACCCCTCCAAAACCCGCAGTTGTGACATCTGTAATTATGAATAAAACAAGGGTACTCATTAAATAATAAAAAAACATCAGCATAAGGTAAACATACTTCAAACATCAGCTCCGCCAAGTAGTGGCGGAAAGCATGGATGCAAAATCCCTCGTAAATCTGCTGCTGCTGCTGTGGAGGAGGTGTCGGTGAAGGTGCAGGTCTTGGGGTAACCAAATCATCGATTGAGCTATCAGGAAAGTACAATTAGAATTGAAATAATTCTAGACTTAATACGAATACATACAAAATGCCTGGAGAGCTCGCTGAAGACGGTGGGGTATCATAGGGAAGTTGGGTAGGTAGTTCGTTTAATCTGTAATTATTAAAAATTAGTAGCAAATATTTCGCAAGTAGAAAAATCACATACACTATATCATGCATATCCAGCGGAGGAGGCAGCGACTCTGCTGATGGAATCTCTGGACATCTGTTGGAAATGAGAGTAATTTAGTAATCAAAAATTATATAAATTGGGGCAAAAACATACGTCAAGTCAATTATTTCTTGAGGCTCGTCCAATTCTGAGAATAAATCTTCGGCATCATCAGCTGCCGCCAATTGATCGAGATGTAACAATTTTTGTCTAATTTCCTCCTCAGAATAATCACTGAAAACAAATTAATGCACTTATGATATATAGTGAGATTGAAATGAAATAGAACAACTTACTTGTCAATCATCCACCGACGCACTTGCGTTTTCGTAAATATATCCATCCTGTTGGTCAACTCTTGAACATAATCGTCAAATTTACCCATTTTCACTATGTCACACACCCAGCTTACAAGAATACTATTTTTTCCCTATGAAGTACCTAGAGTTTTATACACACACAATATTTAATCCAAAGTCCTACGAATTAAATTAGTTCCCAGGAAAAATGATAAAGTTGTTATCGGTTGAGGAAAAAAATGTATGCGGATAAATATTTCAAGGAAGTTTCTGCAATCACGCGATTTCAAATAGAATTTAACATCCTGCTTGTGGTTGTAGATCTTACCAATATGAATATAACAGTCGACCGAGACTTCCTGCTTGTGGCTACAGTTAACTTATTATCATGATATAACAGGCGACGAGACATCCTGCATAGCGTGTGAACATAGCAGGAAAATGATAAGAAGTTCCTATAAAACTCGATGTGCGCATACCTCATACCATTATCAAATCATTATTCTACTAGCTTTTGAAGTGACTAGACGTGTTTTGTGAGTGCTAAATCAAGGTGAGTTTATTTATTGACTTGAATATCATATTCATATGTAGAGTTAATTTCTATGTACTGAATTTTTATTTTTTTTTTTTTGCTTTTCTTGAAACTGTGCAGACTAAACTTTAACTTTTTGAAAGTATTTATTGATCTTCTTTTATACAATTTGATTGGGTAAATATTAATAATAATTTGGGGGTATTTATTGATCTTCTTTTATACAATTTGATTGAGTAAATATTAATAATAATAATTTGGGGGTATTTATTAATTTTCTTTTATTCAATTTGGTGGGGTAAATTCAACACACAAAAATAATTCTTCACTTCTAACTTCCACTGATTTGTTTTAGATTTAAAAATAATTTAAAAAATGGATTTCTCCAAATTGAACAAAATCTCGTTATTGCAGAGGGCAACACCAACGAAAGTCTCCGAGTTGAAATTGGATGTGCCCTATTTGATTTTAAATTTAAAAACTATAAATTCTAAATTTGGGGAGGCTATTTTGGCGGAGTTGGAGGGAGAGCTAACTGTTTTCCTACCCAAACGTTTAACAACAACGCTTACTCCCCTCATCGAAGATATCAATAAAGGACGCAACACAGCCCTAATATATCGAGGGGAAGAGGCCATCGGGACAGGAAAATCCTGCTCAAAACTCGAATTTTGCGAATTGCCGCCTAGAAGTTGAGAGCCTTCCAGCACCATCACCACCACCACCAACAACAACCCTCCTGTGTACTACTTTTATAAATTCCATAAGGTAGGCTGCTTGTTTATTATAAAAATATGGTTTCAATCGCTAAGATGAGTGGGGAGATCGTTAATATTATCAACGAGGCTCAAAAGGATTTGTTAAAATCAAAATTATCCCCTCAGGAAATAACGAAGTGGATAGGTTTCTGTACTAAGTACATTAGAACCTTTTCTAAGCATATAACAAAGGATACTTTGAACTTATCGTGTAAGAATCAATTGCAATGTAATATCGGCCATTTAAAAAGATTCAAAATTTTATTAGAGATCCGAAATAAACCCCCTACAACTAATAAGAACCGAAGTGAGCGAATTCGTTGGGAGGATGGTAAATGTGCATTTTCCCATCGAATTCGAACTGGCTTTATAACAAACATTTCTCATTTAGACCCATTAAATTTTTTATATGATGCCTTTCATCTGTTTCACCCTAGAATCACCAAAATTTTACATACTTACAATTTTATCAAGGTAAACACAACATTTTGCGGGGAATATATGCGACTTAATGCGATCGACGAGCTTATCCAAACAGAATATAAATATTTCCACACAAAATCCGCCCCAATAGATTCTTTTACAAATTTATTGGAGTGGTTCAAGGAGCATGTTATCGATAAACTCCAAGTAAAGCTGGATGATTTTTTGGAACGAGGCTCGGGGTGGAGTCTTAGGGAGGTTATCAGTTTGGGCATAAATATTAATAAACATGAAGTCATCAATTCTGGGTCCTCTTATATAGTTCTCCCAAAAGAGATACTTCGAAAGAAGGCTATTATTAATGTTAAAAATTATGATGAATATTGTTTTGCCTGGGCAGTAACAGCTGGACTACACCCTAGTACTAACCCAAATTCCGATCGTGTTTCTTCATACCCACATTTTAGTAATGTTTTAAATTTACAAAATCTAACTTTTCCCCTCCCTATATCTCAAATTCCAACTTTCGAGAAGAATAACGATATTTCAATTCATGTGTTTGTTTTGGAATTATGTGGAGGTAATGAGCAGGGTGAGGGAGAGAAATTTAAGGTTCTCCCTGCATATTTAACTAAAAATAAATTAGATAGACATTTTAATCTACTATTAATTCAGGATAAATATTACCGAGATGTAGAACCTGCGAAATCCCCAAATTTTATTGACCCCACAGTTAAATTTCACTATTGCCTAATCAAAAATTTATCAAGACTTGTAAATTCTCAAATTAGCTGGAACAACAAAACTTATTTGTGTGATAGATGTTTAAATAATTTTTGGAGTGAGAATAAGTATAAAAATCATGTTGAGGATTGTGGTAAAATGAACATGTGTAGAATAACATTCCCTCAGGATGATTATTTAAAATTTAAGAATCACTCAAACAAACTACCCATACCATTTATTATTTATTTTGACTTTGAGGCTCTCCTATTACCTATTCAGAACTGCCCTCAATCGAATGTAAGTTCATATACGAACAAAACTCAACTACACGAGGCGTATAGTGTTGGATATTATTTAAAATGTCAATTCAACAATTCTCTATCACGATTTGATAGCTATAGAGGATCAGACCCCGCCAAATGGTTGACAGATCAGTTAGATAAAATTGGGGAATTTATCGATCTAAAACTTAAATCTATTTTACCTATAGACTTGAATGGTATTAGTTTACTTGATATAATGAAGGAAACGAAATGCCATATTTGCGAGAGACAGTTCAAAGAGGGGGATGTTCGGGTTAAAGATCATTGCCACTTCACGGGCAAATATCGAGGTCTAGCCCACCAAGATTGCAACCTAAATTATAAATATCGATTCGTAGTACCTGTTGTGGCTCATAACCTCAGCGGGTACGATATGTTTTTGCTGATTCGAGATATTGCCAAAACGTCCAAGCAGAATATTCAAGTACTCCCCATCAATAAAGAGAAGTATATAAGTTTCACTAGAAGCACCAAAAATTCGGTGGTTAAATTCCGTTTCATAGATTCATGTAGGTTTTTAGATTCAAGTTTAGATAAATTAGTTTCTTATTTGAATGTGAGTGACTTGAGTATTCTGAAAAGCGAGTTTGCGCACTTATCCGATGAAAAATTTAAATTATTAACTCGTAAGGGGGTATTTCCCTATGAGCACTTAGATGATTGGGGTAAATTGAACGAGGAAAATCTTCCTCCAATAGAGAAATTTTTTAATAAATTACGCGACGAATCGATAAGTGAGGATGATTATAGGCATGCTCAAACAATTTGGACTAGTTTTAATTGCAGAAATTTAGGTGATTATTCAGATTTATATTTGAAAACAGATGTTTTATTATTGGCAGATGTATTTGAGAATTTCCGCAGCAAATGTATAGATCTTTTTGCTTTAGATCCAGCCCACTATTTCACGGTTCCCTCCTTCACGTGGGACTGTATGTTGAAATATACAAATGTATCTTTACAATATTTGAAAGACATCGATATGGTCTTATTTGTGGAGAAGGGAATTCGTGGAGGTGTGAGTCAATGCAGTAATCGATTTGCAAAGGCCAATAATAAATACATGAATAATCACGACCCCGAAAAAGAGACAAGTTATCTCATGTATTTCGATGTATATATATGGGTGGGCTATGATTCAATATTTACCCTATGATGGGTTCGAGTGGGTTGAAAACCTCGATGATGTAGACGTCAGAAATGTCTCAGACGAAAGTCCAATTGGTTACATATTGGAAGTCGATTTAGAATACCCACATGAACTGCATGATCTACACAAAGATCTCCCTCTTTGTCCGACACATACAGCACCACCCAACAGCAAATTACCTAAATTATTAACAACTCTCCACAATAAAACTAAATATATCATTCACTATCGAAATTTAAAACAATGTTTGGCGCTGGGGATGGTGCTGAAAAAAGTCCATAGGATTTTAAAATTTAAGCAAGCCCCGTGGCTTAAAGCGTACAAAGATCTTAACACTAGATTGAGGGCAGCTTCTAAGAATGCGTTTGAAATAGCTCTCTTCAAGTTGCTAATCAACGCAATTTTCGGTAAATCTATGGGAAATGTACGAAAGCATAGACTAGTTAGATTAGTTAATAAATGGTATGGACCCTATGGGGCTCGCTATTATATTTCACAACCTAATTTCAATAGCAGTAAGATATTTGAGGAGAATTTGGTAGCCATAGAACAGAATAAATTAGATGTCCTATTTAACAAACCCATTTATGTGGGGATGTCCATTTTGGACATTTCCAAAACCTGTGTTTATAATTTTCATTATGGCTTCATGTTAAAATTATATAAAGACCCAGGATTGATGCGATTATGTTACACTGATACTGACAGTTTGATTTACCACATTATAACGAACGATGACATTTATGAGACAATTATAAATAAGAATATTGAAAAATTTGACACTAGTGATTATGCCCTAGACAACCTCTTTAAGATTCCCCTGGTTAATAAGAAGGTAGTAGGCTTAATGAAGGACGAGAATAAAGGCCTCCTCATGGATAAGTTCGTCGGTTTGCGGGCAAAAATGTACAGCTTCACTGTCCAAAATCATGACGCTAGTGACGTCACAAAGAAAGCCAAAGGGGTGCGCGAGTATGTCTTACGAAATACGATAACGTTCGAAGACTATGTTAGATGTTTGGAAGAGAACATCGAAATGTATCGCGTGCAGAGATCTATCCGCTCTTTCGACTTAAAGCTTTATACCATAGATCAAAATAAAATCTGTTTGAGCCCCTTTGATAATAAAAGGGTAATATTGGGGGACAAAACAAGCACTCTACCTTATGGTCATTATTCTTTAGGTTAGAATTAAAATTTTTTTTTCAATTATAAAAGATATATGTATTTTTGTTTCAAAATTATAGGTTAAGTTATTATTATTATATTATATTATATATTATATTATATATGTGTACTTTTTCCAAGTATTTTTTATATATGTGTACTTTTTTTTTTTTTTTTCCAAGTATTTTTTATCTAAATAAATATTTTATGTGAAAGTTTGGATGTTTTAATAAAACCAAAAAAAAATAATAGCATCAATTCTTTTATTGTTCTAAATCATACAGAACTTTATTCTTATAGAAAAATAACATTTCTCTAAGTGTATTGCTTAATAAACAGTCGAGCGAAATACCGATGAAACAATACAAGAGGGCCATTTCATCGGGCTGCTGCTGCTGCTGTGGGTCTCTCATACTTTTAATCATATCAATAACATTATGATAGTATGTGGAAAATCCAAAATGTTCGAGAAAAGACACTCGATGCAATAGCACTCCATCGTTGATTCGAATAATTTCCCGAACATCTTCCTCGCACAGCCACACATGGATATTATGCTTTGTAACTTGAAGTAATTTAACATTATTGAAGTACACAAGTTGGACTATTTGGCAGTATTCATCAGATAATATGGGTGTAGCATCGAAATCTGATCGTAAACTTGTGAAGAACTCGATGATTTTCACTCGAAGAATATCGATTAAATCGATCCATTCTAGCAGGCTAAAGCTGAGTTTGCAATTTTGAACGTATTGAACGAGTGAGATTGTAGGTGAGAAGGTCCGTACAGGACTCAATCCACATTTGATTTCATAACTTGCCCCCACCAACGGGTACGTTGTATTCATCAATAGGAATGGTTCATCTTTTGCTTTCATCTCGAACTCTTCTAAAATATGATCCAACTCAGAACAGTTGCTGCTGCTGCTGCTATCTTCATCAACACTAGCCTGGGGCAACATCTTATTGAAACTGTTCTGGATTGTTCGATTCACCAGAACCTAACCCTCGCTCACAAAATATTTACTTGCACATGCGCAGGTCATTAGCAGCATATTTCTTTGATTTGATTGGAAGTTTGGATGAGAACATCGAAGCATAAAACTTGAAGTGTGGGGGGAGGAGAAAATTTGTGGTGTTGGTTGCGTAGTCCATCGACTATGTATGAGTCAAAGAAGAAAGTTTTATTAGAAGTTCCTCTACGAATCCCTCGTAGATCCATTATTTCACAGCGGTAAGGCAGAAGCGCGATCCGATAAAAATCGACATCAATTTCATGAAGCACTTTGAAACAATCAAGTATATAGGACTGAGGTTTTGGGGTTATACCAGGAATTTGATGTAATATAAATTTCTTCCATCTATTTTCGTATATAAAGTAGCCTTCAACATTCATATCAATTATCTTCCAATCGTTTTCGGGTGAGTTGAAATCTCCCCCAAAATAGAAAATATCCACATAACCACATTCCTTCACAGCCCCAATAACGAACGTTACAAATTCTCCGGCGATTATCCAATTTTTAGATGGTAATTGTAATTCTTCAAGGGTTTCCATCAAATTTGGAGGACATGCTACACTTATAAATTGTTTTGCATCGTACACGGTGGTAAGTACATTATGAACAAAACTGTTGTATAATTGTAAAGAAATTTTCACGCAGACTGATTCGATTATTTGACTTCCACTGGGTTGAACCACCAGTCAAATATTTTATTAGGAAGACATGCGCAGCAGCAGTACATTATACAACATCAGAATTTTCAATCCAACTTTTCTCTTTTATACCATACCATTTTACATACATTTTATCACCCTTTTTTCGAAGCACCTTCTCAATCAAATAAACATCTGGCTGTTTGGTTTTCTGTAATTCTTCCTCGTAGAAACAGCCGCTGATTGGTGCGTTGGTCATATCTTCTAGTAGATATGTGACCGGGTTGGTAATTTTAACTTTGATGATTTTAAATAATTCCGCACTCCAATTGGGCGTAAATCCCTTCTCAAAAATATGTTTAGCTTTACTTATTCGCACAATATCCCCTACGTGGTATTTGTGAGGTAGGGCCAACTTAATGTGCGAGTAAGATTGCTTCAATATGCGACTTTCATTCTGTTTCGTAACCTTAAACGGAGTCATTTTTATAGTTCTATGTTTACGATGATTATATTTTTCGGTGACTTCAGGGAGTGTATCCACCCATTTGTATTTTCCTGTCAGACTGAATTGCTTGTAGATCGCTTCTTTCAACGTTCGAATGACGCGTTCAGCAATGGCGGCTTTCTTCACAGAATACGTATTATAATGGTTGATTTTATGTTTTTTCATTAGCTCGTCAAAGTGCCTGTTGAAGAATTCTTTTCCCTGATCGCTTTGCAGGTTCCTAGGCGTACGATGTGACCCTTCTAGCAATATAGAACTGACAGCTTTCCGAACCTCTTCGGCTGATTTCGTTTTCAGTGGGCGTGTCCACAGAAATTTCGAGAAGCAATCGATCACCACCAAAATGTATTTAAATCCACGATTTTCGCGCGCATAATTACCCATTTCTGCAAGATCCATTTGCCACAAGTCATCCAACCCTTTTATTATTGTTCTGCGACGTTTAAAATTCTTTCGAACAGGCTTATGAAGCTCATCAACCACCTGCGCTTTACCCTTCATCATTTTTTGGGGTCGATCGGTGTTGTCGGAGCTAATAACTTTTGTGGTGGTGGGGAGGTGGTAGTAGCTCTTTTATAAGGATGATATGGAGGTATCTGTAGAAATGTGGATAGTCTTTTTTCTACGCCAGCCAGTCTGATACCTATGTCTATTTGTTCAATTTTCGATATTTCGCTTCTAATGTCCTGTATACTTTGGTTTACGGTAGTATAATTCGATCTAGATGTCTGCTCAATACTACTAAGCGTTTTATAGTCCAATTCTATGGTTATAAGTTTACTATTGATGGTCTGTATACTATCGAATAGGTCGTTATATTTCGAACTGTTTTCTTGATCGTTACTAACAAGTGTTTTATAGTCTTCACGTATTTTCTTCAATAATTTTTCAAGATTTACCTCATTTGCTTTATTAGTTTTGAACGATGCTATCATACCATCTACAAGTTTTTCAATTTTAATTCTATTTTGTGTTGTAGAAGCAATCAGAGAGTCTGTGAATTTTTTATTTTCGATGTGAAGGTACCCACCCTCATTATGTATACTCTGTTTTATAGCTGTAGAGTTGACATCACTTTGATTTTTGTATGACTGTATTTCGGTATAAAGGATCTTCAAATCTTCGCGAAGTGCATCTATTAATCGTGTTAAACTTGGAATTGAGGAATTCGTGATGTTATTGACGTTTATATGAATGGCTGCATACTTTACCAAAACTTCACTTAAATTCGCATTCACTCTAGTGATAGTGTTATCTACATATGCTTTGTTTGCAACATCATTATCCGAGATAGGTATTTTCACATTACAAATTTTCAAATTTTCCATATCCACATCACCTTCGGGCGTATGCCTTAAAATGTTCATAAACATCGATCTGCGTTTGAAAACGTCGACGATGCTATCACCCGACAACGCTGATCGTCTACCGAACTCATCAAGACTCATTATATAAATGGTGTTGGGTTGAAGTATCCAGTACTAATATATGATGTTTGCCTCTCTTAGTTCATTTATTATAGCAACAATTTCATTATCGTGTGAAGTATTTCCAGCTTGTTGTGATGCCATCAGTAGTTTTAGTCGGTCCACCAGCTCGTTTGGATCATCCCAAAAAATATATTCCATAGGCTTCTTGTTGTATGTTAAATGTAAACCGCTACCGCTTGCTGCTGCTGTCGAAGTTGTCTCCGACGATGATACAGAGGCTGGTCTAAACATAGGTTTAATTATGGACATGTACTTTATCGCACTGGTACCCTTCAAACGACCATTAACATTTTTATGTGCATTTGTTAACCTCAAAATTTCTTTGTATGCTGCTCGATCGTTATTCGTGAATTTTGTCGGTGTTTTGTAGAATATGAGATCGTACAATCCAGGTGTTCCCTTTGCGCTATATCCTGCAGTTTCGATATTCTCCCCGAATATTATCTTTTTAACACCTAGAATCCAACCGGCAGAGCTCGCATCATAAACAGATCCATATAATTTATCGATTTTCTTGTTGTTTTCCCAATGCTCTTGAACGTATTTACGAACTTGTGGTGGGTAATGTGCAAGTGAAGGTTCAATCTCAGTCATAGCATCATCGAACGCGTCATCCTCCTCTCCCCCTCTTCTTCTTCTTCTTCTTCGTAATCGTTATCTTTAGGCTCTAATTTTATTTCTTTTTTCATTAACTGCGCAGTAGGATGTTTAATTTTAACGATCGCTTTCAATGGTGTGGCGATAGGTTTGAACAGTTGTTCTATTGATTCGTCTTCTTCAGATTTACCTAGCTTCAAGGCCAAATATTTCTTCCTTATAGACTTACTCAATTCGAAGATTTTTCGCTTACGTGCTAACTGATCGACGTCCATCTTGTATTTGGACTAAAATTAACAATTCACGTTTTTATATATACGTCGAAACCTTTGCGGTATCTACCATCGTTCAAGTCGAAATCCTTTGCAATGACCAAAGTTCCGAAATTATCCGTCCAGCACATGGCGCACATCTTCTTGAACTGATTGAAATCGACGTCGGGCGATACGTGCTCATCAAATACATGCTTCAAATTGATCTCGTCCTGCTTAAAAAGAACGATCAAATTACAATTGTCGCGAATCAATTGTTTTGGTATTTTCGAGTATGTTTGACACAGATATGCCGCATCGATATTCTTATGTCTACACATGGAATAGTATTCCCGAATTTTTTGTTGACCCTCGCACGCGATGTCATCAAAAAGGAATATGGAATTAGCTTTAGCCTCGTTCGGGCTTATTATTTCCTCGTTGTCCTTATAGGGAAAATAGCCGACACCTTTAACTCGATCTAAAACTTCCTGCAACAGTTGATACTTGGGCTGATACAACGACTTTGAGTATACGTAGACGTTTTTGAACTTTGCCCCATTTGGATTAAATAATAGCGATAACATCACGTTCGTTTTACCACACCCACTAGGTCCACAAATTATAGCGCGAAAAGAGTCGGGTAACAATTTACCATGTTTACCTATGCGATTAGTATTCGCCGACCCGAGGTCTAAATTTTCGATGGGCAGTGTCTGCTCTTGTTGAACGGTCTTCATATTGTGGGGTAGTTTGAATCTGATGATTGCTTTTATAAATAGAAACGTTTGGAGATCGCGAGCTCAGTATCAATGTTGATCTATCAGGGTGAAGGTCTGTTGAATTCGCTCATAAACAGTCTCCCGTTCGAAGTACATATTCCATCGTATCAATTCTGTGGACCTGGTACTAAGCTACAGAAGCGACTTGCGCGTGGCGATAAAGGTGTTAATCCGTTGGATTCGGCCTGTCGCGAACACGACATAGCTTATTCTCAGCACAAATCTCTAGAAGATCGTCATAAGGCCGATAAAATATTAGAGGACGCAGCTTGGCAGCGTGTTAAATCTAAGGACGCTAAGGCCGGCGAAAGACTAGCTAGTCTATTGGTTACTGGGGGAATGAAAGTTAAACGTAAACTAGGAATGGGTCTTAAGAAACGTGCTAGTCGTCGTGGAGGATGTTGCTTTCGGAAAGATATAGTGGGATATATTTCTAAGTCTATGGAGCCGTCTGCATCGTTGCGAAAGTCTGCTATGAATGCATTGAAAGCTGCACGAATAGCTATTAAGCGAGTCGGAGGTAAGAAGCGTGTTAAAGTACCACGCATAATACCCCTGCCGAAATCTGGAGGATTCCTCCCGTTATTACTACCTATTTTGGGGGCGCTGGGGGCCTTAGGGTCTGTGGCTGGTGGTGCAAGTGCCATCGCTAATACAGTAGTCAATGCTAGAAACGCCAAAAAGAAGCTTGAAGAGGATCAGCGTCATCATGCAGCTATGGAATCGTTAGGTAAAGGATTATACTTGCGGAAGAATGCGAAAGGTGGATTTGGGTTGTTTTTGAAGAAACAACAAAAAAACTTCCAATAGAGCTACCCAATAGACCGTTGTATGATGTGGATTTGGTGCGTTTCGCGAAAAAAATGAAAATACCTCATTTTCGTGGCGTCTTTATGCGAGACAATTTACCTAGGAAACGTCCTTGGAGACAAGAATGTGCCATTTTGAATTTGGATTCGATCAAAAACAGCGGTACTCATTGGGTGGCCTTTAGAAAAATAAATAACCAAGTGGAATACTTTGACTCTTTTGGAAATTTAAAACCACCAAAGGAACTAGTTCGATATTTGGGTGGTGGGGTTAGAATTTTCTATAATAACGACGCTTATCAAAAGTATGATCAGGTGATTTGTGGACATTTATGTTTGAAATTCCTCAGTTCTACGTAAACATCTAGAGTGAGCAGTCATGTCTGAATCATACGATAAATTTATCGGAAAGATTATGCAACAACTTTCTGTTGATATTCAAAGACCTGGAATGCATGCAATCATCCGATACGTATATGATAATCTAATAAAAGCAATGGAAAAACCTTCGAGCGAACTAAGCAAAAGAGACTTATTATTTCTCCCGATGGAATACATTCTAAAACATTTGGATTTGATGTCTCTCAATCAGAATGAAGTTCCGAAATATATGTTGAACACCCTTTACCGTCATATGAGGTGTACGGAACATATCGACGAAGATTGTGATTGTCTGCCACCTCCTCGCAAACTATGTTCGCAATGTTTATCTGAACAGATATCGAAGGTCATGGAGACCGAGGGAATAACGCATCATGAGAAGCAGGTGTTGATTGAAGAAGTGTGCAGAGACGATCCATACTTTATGCGATCATACTTATTCCATATATTAATGTGCAAATATAAATAGAAATGTTACAATAAATTCGTATCAGTATCATGTCGCAGTTATTCACGCTAACAAGCACCAACCATATATTCTCGTTCACACCGCAGAATTCGATCGAGTTGAAGCCTGATAAGCGATACTATTTGGCTTTGTTGGGATTCACTTCTTATAACTCTATACCGAATATCGAGAACGAGAAATTTTACTATTTGGGGGGCGATGGAAAGACTTTGAAAACAATCGAAATACCTTCGGGCAACTACGAACTATCCGACATTGAAGAATTAATTCGGAAAAGATTGAACGTGAAAGAAGATGTCTTCTCGCTGAAGCCCAATAACAATACATTAAAGTGTGAGATATTCCATAAGAACCACGACATTTCGTTCGTTAAGGAAGATAGCCTAGGCAAAATATTGGGGTTTTCTCGTAAAGTCTTGAAAAAGGGCGTGGTGCACATGTCCGATTTACCAGTCAACATTATAAAAGTAAGCAACATCCGATTCGAATCAAACATTACCGTGGGAGCCTTCTACAGAGATAGACCTGCGCATACGATCTACGACTTCCCCATCACAGACGATCCTGGCTATAGAATTGTGGAACGTCCGAAGAATCCTCTGTATTTACCAAAGTCAGATATCGGTGAAATTACCAACATCACCGTACTCGCCCTAGATCAACATTCGAACCCGATAAATTTTCGAGGTGAAGAAAGTGTTTTACATCTACATTTACAAGAAGTCTGAAAACAGAATATGGGATTAGTTGTTGCTGTGGGTAATAAAAGAACCTCACACACTTCATATCCATCAGTCTTCAACAAAACACCGAAAGTGCGAGAGCTAACCCTCACCAAAGCCAACCGATTAGTTCTACAATCTTTAGGGTTTCGCCTTAAATAAAAAATGCCTAATAAGCGAAAGTTTGGTGGTGTAGATGTTGATGGTGGAGATAACAATGTTATCTCATCAATTTTCGATTTATACCAGCAGCCGAAATTCGATGAGTCGATTCGGAAAGCCGAGTATAGATCGATTACACCGTTCGTTAAAGCCTTCAATAACAGCGACATCGTGGAGTTTGGAATAAATCAAGTGGACGCGTTTTTTTCCATGAAGGATACTCTATTGGTGATCAAGGGAAAAATCGAAGTGAAGGGTGGAGGTAATGTTATATTGTTACCGAATTATGGAGCCTTCCTTTTCGACTCGTGCTCGTACGTTGAGAGTGGTAGGGACATCGAAACAGTTCGAGATCCTGGTATAGTCAGCGCTGTTCGAGCATTTACCTGCTACACCCCTACAGCTTCTACGCATATGGCTACCGCTAGTTGGTTGTACCCCCTTGAGAGCGTAGTTTTGCATGAAACTAAATCATTCAGTCTATTGATTCCGCTGAAGCATATATTCAACATTTTCAACGATTACCCGATGATTACATTTGGTAGGCAGACTATTCGACTGGTGCGTGCTCGAAACGATAACGATTGTGTTAACATTGAAACCGCCACGACTACCGTTAAATTCCTAATTGATAGCATGGAATTGAAAGTGAAGTATATCTATCCTAACGATATAATTAGAGAAAAGCTCTTGCGGGCAATCAAGAGTGATTCGCCCATCCTAATTCCATTCCGGAAGTGGGAATGCCATGAGCTTCCTGCCATAACAAGCGAGGCCCGACGAGAAATTTGGGCGGTCAAGACTAGTGCGGCAGTTGAAAAACCTCGCTATGTCATAGTATTCTTTCAAACAGACAAACGAAACAATGTGAAGGCTAACCCCACAATATTTGATCATCTGGATATAACAAGTATTCGCTTATCTCTAAACGGCGAATATTACCCTAACGAGCGAATGAACTTGGACTTTGCCAAGGATGATTTCGCGCTCGCTCACCATAACTACACAGAGTTCTACTCTAGCTATACAAATTCCTCGTCGACTGCTGTGAAACAACCAATGTTAGATTACACCAGTTTCAAAAAGCGCGCCCTCTACATAATCGATTGTTCGAAACAGGAGGAATCAGTGAAATCTGCAACTGTTGATGTGCGATTGGAAATCGAGGCAGATAAGGGATTTCCAGCCAATACGAAAGCATATTGTATCATCATTCACGATTGTTTGATGGAGTACTCCCCACTCTCGGAAATAGTGAAGAGTCTGATCTAAAACTTACTGTCTAACGACTATGAGCGATCAGTTTAGTACGAGCCATCATGAGGATAGCATTGGTTGACATTCAGGGATTCATCATCGATGATGTGTTTCACCCCAAAGAAATGTCTATACAAATTGGGTTCAAACGGCATTATTCGTTGTTTAAGCCACCCACACCGCTAACGATGTTAAGTGAGAAGGACCGAAAATCTGCTTGGTATTTGGAACATTTTTGTCATGGTTTGGAATATACATCGGGTGATGTGGAATATGGAGAAATTGATACTATCCTAAGATTGACTCTACTGTGTGCAGCAGACATTATATATGTACGAGGTCATCAAAAAGCAGAATTTCTCGCGAATAAGTGCAAGGAGCTAGATATCTTTCCGAGAATCGTAGATGTATGCAGTTTCGACATTCGAGCCTACAAACAGACTGAGCTGCCTAAATCATCGCAATGATGGTGGGAAATATATGTGTGCAGTCAACCATGTCGATAACCTACAACATTGGTTCCTCACGATCATACTTCCTAAATGAAATGTACTTTTCGTAAAAATAAATAAAAAATATTATTAATATTCGATATTTCATTTCTCATATACCTCCCACACACACACACACACACACACACACACACACACACACACACACACACACACACACACACACACACACACACACACACACACACACACACACACACACACACACACACACACACACACACACACACACACACACACACACACACACACACACACACACACACACACACACACACACACACACACACACACACACACACACACACACACACACACACACACACACACACACACACACACACACACACACACACACACACACACACACACACACACACACACACACACACACACACACACACACACACACACACACACACACACACACACACACACACACACACACACACACACACACACACACACACACACACACACACACACACACACACACACACACACACACACACACACACACACACACACACACACACACACACACACACACACACACACACACACACACACACACACACACACACACACACACACACACACACACACACACACACACACACACACACACACACACACACACACACACACACACACACACACACACACACACACACACACACACACACACACACACACACACACACACACACACACACACACACACACACACACACACACACACACACACACACACACACACACACACACACACACACACACACACACACACACACACACACACACACACACACACACACACACACACACACACACACACACACACACACACACACACACACACACACACACACACACACACACACACACACACACACACACACACACACACACACACACACACACACACACACACACACACACACACACACACACACACACACACACACACACACACACACACACACACACACACACACACACACACACACACACACACACACACACACACACACACACACACACACACACACACACACACACACACACACACACACACACACACACACACACACACACACACACACACACACACACACACACACACACACACACACACACACACACACACACACACACACACACACACACACACACACACACACACACACACACACACACACACACACACACACACACACACACACACACACACACACACACACACACACACACACACACACACACACACACACACACACACACACACACACACACACACACACACACACACACACACACACACACACACACACACACACACACACACACACACACACACACACACACACACACACACACACACACACACACACACACACACACACACACACACACACACACACACACACACACACACACACACACACACACACACACACACACACACACACACACACACACACACACACACACACACACACACACACACACACACACACACACACACACACACACACACACACACACACACACACACACACACACACACACACACACACACACACACACACACACACACACACACACACACACACACACACACACACACACACACACACACACACACACACACACACACACACACACACACACACACACACACACACACACACACACACACACACACACACACACACACACACACACACACACACACACACACACACACACACACACACACACACACACACACACACACACACACACACACACACACACACACACACACACACACACACACACACACACACACACACACACACACACACACACACACACACACACACACACACACACACACACACACACACACACACACACACACACACACACACACACACACACACACACACACACACACACACACACACACACACACACACACACACACACACACACACACACACACACACACACACACACACACACACACACACACACACACACACACACACACACACACACACACACACACACACACACACACACACACACACACACACACACACACACACACACACACACACACACACACACACACACACACACACACACACACACACACACACACACACACACACACACACACACACACACACACACACACACACACACACACACACACACACACACACACACACACACACACACACACACACACACACACACACACACACACACACACACACACACACACACACACACACACACACACACACACACACACACACACACACACACACACACACACACACACACACACACACACACACACACACACACACACACACACACACACACACACACACACACACACACACACACACACACACACACACACACACACACACACACACACACACACACACACACACACACACACACACACACACACACACACACACACACACACACACACACACACACACACACACACACACACACACACACACACACACACACACACACACACACACACACACACACACACACACACACACACACACACACACACACACACACACACACACACACACACACACACACACACACACACACACACACACACACACACACACACACACACACACACACACACACACACACACACACACACACACACACACACACACACACACACACACACACACACACACACACACACACACACACACACACACACACACACACACACACACACACACACACACACACACACACACACACACACACACACACACACACACACACACACACACACACACACACACACACACACACACACACACACACACACACACACACACACACACACACACACACACACACACACACACACACACACACACACACACACACACACACACACACACACACACACACACACACACACACACACACACACACACACACACACACACACACACACACACACACACACACACACACACACACACACACACACACACACACACACACACACACACACACACACACACACACACACACACACACACACACACACACACACACACACACACACACACACACACACACACACACACACACACACACACACACACACACACACACACACACACACACACACACACACACACACACACACACACACACACACACACACACACACACACACACACACACACACACACACACACACACACACACACACACACACACACACACACACACACACACACACACACACACACACACACACACACACACACACACACACACACACACACACACACACACACACACACACACACACACACACACACACACACACACACACACACACACACACACACACACACACACACACACACACACACACACACACACACACACACACACACACACACACACACACACACACACACACACACACACACACACACACACACACACACACACACACACACACACACACACACACACACACACACACACACACACACACACACACACACACACACACACACACACACACACACACACACACACACACACACACACACACACACACACACACACACACACACACACACACACACACACACACACACACACACACACACACACACACACACACACACACACACACACACACACACACACACACACACACACACACACACACACACACACACACACACACACACACACACACACACACACACACACACACACACACACACACACACACACACACACACACACACACACACACACACACACACACACACACACACACACACACACACACACACACACACACACACACACACACACACACACACACACACACACACACACACACACACACACACACACACACACACACACACACACACACACACACACACACACACACACACACACACACACACACACACACACACACCATGAACGACTTCAAGTCGCATGCGAGTCGTTTCCAAGTCGCTTGCGAGTCGCTTCCGAGTCGCTTGCGGGTTTTTCCTCATTTACATGTACCCCTGGAGAGTTTTTCTGAAAAAAGTTTGAAATTCATATTCTACACGTTAAGACCTTTCATTTGATACCCATGAAACCCCACTTAAAAAAATAAAAATTTCAAATCCTTATCGCGAGAGATCGGTCAAACTGATTGACATATAAATAGTATATTCTTATTCAGCACATCACGTAGATTCTGAATATGCAATAAAATGATCACTTCCGGTTTCACTTCCGGTGTAACAATGTGTCGAATATATAACCCACTTCCGGTTTAACCCTGATGATGATGATGTTTGACAGTGGTGATGACATCTTCATGAAGCAGTCTGTACCTTTTGGACCGAAGGTACAGATTGCTTCCTAGAGGTGGCGGAGCCCCCTCCAGGAAGCAGTCTATACCTTAGGTCTGTCATGACAGCTGTCACTTGGTGGTGACATCTCTACGAAGCAATCTGTACTTTAGGTCTACCATGACAGCTGGTTCTTATGGTCGCCATGACAGCTGGTTCTTATGATCGCCATGACAGCTGGACCTTATGGTCGCCATGACAGCTGGTCCTTATGGCCGCCATGACAGCTGGTCCTTATGCCCACCATGACAGCTGGTCCTTATGGTCGCCATGACAGCTGGTCCTTAAGGCCGCCATGACAGCTGGTCCTTATGCCCACCATGACAGTTGGTTCTTATGGTCGCCATGACAGTTGGACCTTAGGGCCGCCATGCTGCCATGTGTTAGTCACGTGACTCTGTACATGTGACACACTTTTTGAACACACCCTGTATACTCTTTACAAATAAAATAAAATCCTTATCACCTACATCCTTTCAAACTGATAAGGACGAGCTCATGCACCGGATGCACATCGACAGCTAGACCGGAAGTGGAGACCGGATATCCTGAGGCAGAACTAGTGGTGTTCATCTACTATTCTGAAAGTGTACTTGTTATATTTATTATATATTTTAATATTTGGAATCCCCCGTTTTATTGAATAATTTCTGCTCCATCTTCAAATGAGCTAAGTTTTAACCAGGTATCAATTGTAATTAAAGCCTACAATTTAGATACTGTTTTCTGCCCAATGGACTCTGGTTATACTTCACTGTAGCTACCCTAGGAACAAGGCTATCTATAGATAGCATAGTGACAAGCCTTGTGGTGAAGACCCTAGCAGAAGTCTTCAAAAAGGAGTTAACCTTTAAAAAAATCTGGCGCCCGAGGATTAGGAGCTTACCGCAGTAAGCAAAATACCGAAAGCGACAAGGTACACGTCATAATATCAATTATGAATCGAATGGAAAAGCGAGAAAGTACGAGGTCCTGGTATTGTCACCACCATTAGGGCTTATCTAACATATGCCGAACATGAACCTATATCTCTAGGTGTTTCTGGATGGTCGTATAAAGTTGCAATGAGTTCCGTCTACAATAATAAAATCGATTTACGGATATCGTTAAATTTTCTACCAGGCCTATTCATTGACTCTATACCAAAGTTCTTAGTGGTAAACATGAGCTGCGATTGAAAAGATCTCGAACCGATAACGATTGGCATAAAATAGCACAGATGGTATGAAAAGGGCAAAAATAAATGTGAAGACGATAGCACTAAAAGTGTGACATGTCTTCCGAAATGATCAAATTGAATTCCAAATGTTTGGGAATTTGACTGCTGAGAAGCATTTATTGATTCCTTTCCATAGTTGAGATCTGCATAAAAATCCGTTGATGAAGGAGAGCACTCGAGACATTTGGCAGTTAAAACATCAATGAATCTGGAACGTCCCAGATATGTGATTCTAGCTTTCCAAACTGATCGGAAAAACTGTCCTGTTTAGCAAAGTACATATTTCGACTTGCTAAATGTGGAATTATACTTGAATGGAGTGCTATCCATACGAAGCAACGAAATTGAATTGCAACGATCAACAATACTGTGAAGCGTACCAGATGTACTATGACTTCCAGAAATCATTTTCGAATAAAATGATAAGCGAGCATTCAAAAATAAAACGATTTTTGTGATTGATTGTTCGAAACAGAACGATGCTATAAAGTCATAAGCAGTTGACGTCAAACTGGAGATGGAAAGTATTCTGAATGTCCTCAAAAACACCCGTGCTCATTTCATCATCATTAATGACCGTATCATGGAGTATTTCTCGATTACCAGGTCAGGTTGGAATTTAGTGTGAAGAACCCAGTGATGAGCTACATGAATCATCATGTTATCATTTTAGTTCTAAATGTTATACTGAATATGTATTGTTTGAAATAAATGTTACTATCACCAACATTTTTGATATTTCATTTCTCAAACGGGTGGCGGTGATGTAAAAATCCGGCGATCATAGTTCGTAAGCTATGGTCGCCAGTTGCTAGCAACGAGTCGTAGCATGTTACTAAATTTCAAATGTGACTCTCTGTCAAAAGCACGTATCAATACGTGTTAAACCAAGTGTATCACTATTCATATTTTATTTCTTAGCCAAACATCGTCGGTTTTAAGCAGTGACGTCATCTAAACTATGATCACCAGTTCGAATCAGTGCCTATCATAGTTCGTCACTGGTTTGAAGCAATGACGTCATCATCGTTCGTGAACGATGGTCACCGGATTGAATCTGTGACCGTCGTAGTTCGTCGCCAGTTTCAAGCAGTGACATGTTCATCGTTCATAAACTATGGTCGCCGGATTGAATCAGTGACCGTTGCAGTTTGTCGCCGGTTTGAAGCAGTGACATCATCATAGTTCGTAAACTATGGTCAGCGGATGTTTGATTTAATAAAACACCACTTATAATTATTATTAATGTTCGCATTTTGTTCTATATCCGACCATCATAGTTCATAAGCTATGGACACCGGATTGAAGCAGTGACCATCGCCGGTGACGTCATCACCCGTAAAGCTATATTTCGAAGAGTAATAATTGCAAACCTTTATCGCGGAAGATCGGACGAGTCGATCGCTAAATAAATATTATATTGACTAAACTCCGAAAATGTAATAACCACTTCCGGTTTAGTTTCCGGTGTAACAAAGTACCCAATATATAACTCACTTCCGGTTTTACGCTGATGATGATGCTAAAGTCGATAAGAAACGTTCGAACACGTGACAGAATACGTCCTTAGCGACTTGTTTAGAAACAGCCTGTATCTCGAACATAAACCCCTCATTAGAAACAACCTGTATAGTTTATATGGCCACAAACTGATTCTCAATTGACAGTTCCATCTAGACAGTTCATTCATAGATGGCGCGTACATACAGCTCTGACAGTTCATAGGTTCACCCCGTGACAGCTCATAGATTCGCCCGAGAGAGTTCATAGATCTGCTATGACAGATCTGCCATGACAGTTCCCCCACGACACTTCCATCATGACAGTTCATAGATCCGCCATGACATCTCCACTGACGTTATAACGCATCCTACAAACAACATCTATTCTATAACCTCCACACTCTATGGTTTCGTAATCTACGACCTTCTGTGACTTAGGTTAGCTTCCAGATTTAAGCTCTGAGTTAGCTGCCCCAGTGCCCCTATACTGGATGCCAGCCAGTTACTTCCGGTGGGCACAGAGTCCAGTGTGTCTACTGCCGTTTGCATATAACAATAGAGATAACATTGCATTTGTTTCCCCACATTTACTTGAACCGCAAATTACAGTTCGTAAAGTATTTGATAGCAAAGAGCTGTGACGTGTTTGGTTGAAATTTTCAATGCCTTTTTGCTTAACATTTTTAATTGTATCTAAAAATGATTCGCTATTAGACAAACGTATTTTAATAAACATTTCTTTAAATGCTACGTGCTAATTGTACAGAGCGTGTAGGAGCAAGTGTCGAAGCACGTGGCTGAATGTCAAAGGCAACTGTCGAAAAACATGACCAAATGTCGAACTACGTTATTAAATGTCGAAGCATGTGTCAAAGTATCAGGACGTGTTGACACTTTTGACGGTACCATATGCAAAAGTCTACTTTACTGACAAACGAATAAACACTGCCATAGATGACAATCACCTACTTGGAAGAAATATAAAAAAAGCGAAAAGTAATATATTTAAATATTATTTTCGCTACTTACATATGATACATACTTAGAAAGTGACAAAAATTCGTTTTAACTGATCCATAGCCAACTATGACTCCCATTTGAAAAAGAACAACGTAACGCCACTAGATTATACAGAAGCAATTACCTTAAGAATGTGAAAGTTATTTTGTCTTAACTCTACAAACAGCCACGATATTCACATCTAACTTTTGCTTATCGAAAACAAATGACGATAACAAATTTTTGTTTCCGACAGTGAATTTGTCTCAAAAAATATCGAGAATGTGACTTCCATTTTCTGTATCTCTTATAGTTACCGAGTTACCCTGTACAAACATCGAAATGTATACAGTATCAGACTTGGGCTATCGACAGAAGTTTTTATAAATCACGTTCGTAATCGCAAATATTGTTGGGATGTCGGACGTAGATTATGAAACGAATTGCGGGACTTGGTTGATTTTGCATATAATTTATTATTTTGGGTAGTAGACTTCCGCGGATAGCTAATCTTGAAAAATCTTGGCTTCCGGATGGATTCCGCGTAACAAAATAGGTATCAAGTCGAGCTATTGTGAAGCGGAATCCATCCGGAAGCCAAGATTTTCTATAATTTATTAAGTGAATTGTTATATTTTCATATGTTCGAAAAACTAACCCTTAAAAACTTAAACGAACCTGCCATAACATTGCCACTTTGAGTTTTGAACCTACCTTAATTGAGCTGAGGAGGTCGAGATCTCACCAATCGGGATAGAATCGCTGTTGCATATTCAACATTGACTTTCTCATATCAAATCGCAATTCGCTCACCGCTAGGGATGTTACCGACAGTGTTGTTCGGAAATCTCCGAGTTTGCGATACGGTACGTGACGGGTATGACTCGTTATATCAGCTATATTAATAGAATGAAGGTCCCTTATATCGACCCTTGTAAAATACATATAAGTATTACCAATTCGAAAAAACTTGTAATGCAATGACAGAGTATAATTAGACGTCTTTATCTGTTTCTGATCATTTGCCATGTATTTTAGTTTTCTAAGCGTGAGGGAAGTTAGTGGTCTATAGATCACAGTCAATTCACGTAACATCTTTTTAAATTGGATTTGGTGACGGTGCCATAAGAAAATGATATCCTTCGTTTTGTATATGTTCAGTAAAGGACTTAAACCAATAATTTATCAAAAGCGCAGTTTCCATCCGGGAACAACACTATCTAAATAAGACTAAAAACAGTATGGCCTCTTGAACACATCAGTGTTATGTCATCACATACAATGGTTGAATTGACTCAAACATGTGTTTCACATACTGATCACAATATTATATTCAGATATATACATATATATATAATATACACACATAGTATATTGAATATGAGCTATTTCCATTGAAACTTTGATATAGTATCAACTATTTTAATAACTAAAAAGATAATAACTTTGTATTTAGTCCTTTTAAATCTTGGTGGTCAAAAGTTCTATATAAAATATCTCATAGAGAGTAATACATATTTTGTGGCTGTTCGCCAATCAACAAATGTTGCATCCATTTTTATAAACATCTTCTCTAAACACCTTTGTGTAGCATTCTGTGATTCAACTTTCCATTTTAATACCATCTGTGATTTCATTCTTGGATGATTCGTGATTTTCAACATCGTTCCACCATTGTTCTTCTCCACTGGCAAATAGAACGTAGATGATATTTGTCACCATGAATATTCCAAAGCTGATCCAAAATATCAGTCTCCATTCTTCAAGAGTATGCTTGAAAATGAAAATTTGAGTAATTAATTTACAGCTGAACAAAAATGAATGACAGAGTAAACTGACATATACGGATGACTCATAAGTATAGACCAAAAAGGTCTATATAGTAGGCGCCCCCACTTGCTCCAAATTAAAAAAAAAATAATTGAATATTTTGCACTTTTTATGTGCTAATTTGGTCCCAAACTTAAACATTTCGTGCTACAAAAATGTATAAAAAAACACGGGTTTGAAGAGTGGGGGCGCTAGGTAGACGCCTTTTTGGCGCCCCCTTAACTAAAAACATAAACAAAATAATTGACAATATGCGTATAATTTTGTTGCTATTTATGTGCTCTATGGAGAGCATAATCAAAAGTGTCCTGGACCATTTAGAAATTGATTTTCGCAGTGTTTAATTGCGGACGCACTTCTTTTAAACTTAATAAACATATCTTTGGTTTTTTAAACAAAAAAAGAAACATGTCATTGAATGCTCATCAAAATTTACATGTTAATCATTTTTACATGTTTAATATGTACTCAAAAAGTACCCCAGTTAAAATAGATATGGAAATTTAAATGCAGGTACAAAAATCTCCTTTTGCATATAAGTCGAGTACATAATAAGCATATAAATATGATGTTATTCAAAAAGTAACTTTGAACAACATCAAATTTATGTGCTAATTATGTACTCGACTTATATGCATAAGGAAAATTTCGTACTTGCAATTAACATTTTCGAAATTCATTTTTACTGGGGGCGCGGTGGTAAGACGTCTAGTCAATGTACTTTTTAGTTGATATGTATCAAAAGTACTTTTACATAGCACCAGATTTATGTGCTAATTATGTACTCGACTTATATGCATAATGAGAATTCTGTACTTGCAATTAACATTTTCGAAATGTATTTTAACTGGGGGGCGCGCTGGTGAGACGTCTAGTCAATATACTTTCCCCTCCTGTTGCATCAAAAAGTACTTTTAGATAACACCAGATTTATGTGCTAATTATGTACTCGACTTATATGCATAAGCAGAATTCCGAACTTGCAATTAACATTTTCGAAAATAGTTTTTACTGGGGGGCGCGGTGGTAAGACATCTAGTCAATGTATTTTTCACTTGATATGTATCAAAATCCTTTTACATAACACTAGATTTATGTGCTAATTATGTACTTGAATGAAAATTGTTTGAAGTGACTCAAAAATAAGGACAAAAGCGTCATACTGATGACGCATTTTTTACAGTGATAAACAAATGTAAGTTGTGCTGAATAATTTCAAACAATCGGAAAACGAATTTTGTATTACGTAGGGAGTCTTTTTGGTCAAAGATTGTATTTATAAGGCTACTCTTCGTTCACTTTCGTTCGACGGTATACGATGTACACTGGAAGGATTTTTCTTTCCTTCATGACGCCTTTATACGCATATTGTTTAGAATTATTTTGTTTATGTTTTCAGTTAAGGGGGCGCCAAAAAGGCGTCTACCTAGCGCCCCCACTCTTCAAACCCGCGTTTTTTAAATATATTTTTGTAGCACGAAATGTTTAAGTTTGGGACCAAATTAGCACATAAAAAGTACAAAATATTCAATTATTTTAACAAATTTAGTTTATGTTTTCAGTTGAGGGGGCGCCAAAAAGGCGTCTACCTAGCGCCCCCACTCTTCAAACCCGTGTTTTTTTATATATTTTTGTAGCACGAAATGTTTAAGTTTGGGACCAAATTAGCACATAAAAAGTACAAGTGGGGACGCCTACTATATAGACCTAGACCAAAATGTAAATGCACGTTCAGAAGGCCAAAATAATAATTCAACCATAACATGATGAAAATCTATTCTGAACTCAAATAAAATAACTATTAAAAGTTTGATTTCCACTAATTTAATAAATAATTTAGGCTATTCCATATTTACATAACAAATAATCACTCTTATTCACTAAAAATACTGTTGAAGTACTGAGGACTTTTCGGCTACCAAGTAGCCATCATCAGAGTAAACTCTAATCAGAGGTAGTAATTTTTGTTTATTTTATGAAAATCCATTTGAATAAAATGAAATAAAACAATTTTTTCCTAATTCCCACAAGAGACTTTACTTCTCAATAAACACTACCGGTTTCGACTTTTACATCATTATTAAGTGAATATAGGAACAACAGGTAGATTTATTTATACATGAAGTTCACAGATTCAGTAATGAGGTGGGATCACGTTCGTATATACAGGTCTGGAAACTCGAGGCTGTTTCCTATGTGAGAAGTGAGTTCGCTTAGCGTCATCTGTTGCGTAGTACCAAAAGGGTGGCGCATGAGTCTAGGAATGTTCTCTGGCACGTATATGACCGTGTTTGAACGATATGGCGCCTAATCCTGACACCATACGTCGATTCAAGCGCCAGCTGGTGGCTGAGCAGGGGACTACGAGTTTGGCGACATGTAAGAGACTCATGTCAAACATAGAGTTTCCAGACCTGTATATACGACTGTGGGAGGGATTAAGGTTCAATTGACTATAGAATTTGGGGTTTTTACATGTTTGTTAATCTCCAAACTTTGCAACAGATTCATTGACTTCCCTTTATTGCAAGTATGAAGGATTTTGGGATTATTGTTATTTTATGATTTGAAATATTAATATGTTCGAAGATTGCTGATTTACTATCGGAGGAAACATGTTCTTTGAAATGTGATTCAAAATTGCGAGCCGTGTGCCCAACATAGACCATTGGGCACTCACCACATTCAATCCTGTAGATACAGGATTTTTTGTATTTGTGTGTTTTTTGTTTGGCATTAAATAGTCATTTGCTCCTATTCAAGCTGCTAGAAAAAGTTGTTAAGTTAAATTTTGAAAAATTGTTACTCATACTGTTTGACAAGTTGCCAACATAACTAAAACATTCATATTTCATTTCTGGTGTTTCTGTTATGGAATATAACTGCGACAGGCAGCCCCGATTAAAATTCAATCAATTTTTTGTGTGGGGTTACATGTTTTTATTCTGAACCTATAATCACACGAAACAAGTTATTGAATATAATTCAAGATGCAGCAGCCAATTCGATTAGAAATAACCACGCTACATTTTTTAAAGTCAGACAATCCTTAAGTAAACGGTGTAAAGTAAAAAAGTGTGTGTATAAGAACTGGTGATGGCAATCTTGAGGACAGTTGGCAGTAGCGATTCAGCTTGATGCTAACAAAATTCCAAGATTGTGTTTACGTATGTGAAATTTTTTCAGAGTAAAAAGTAATGTTATCGGAATGGTTTAGTTGAAGTGTCTTATAATTTTGTCCTCCTTTTAAAAATAATACACCACATTTTCTACCTTTATTATTGGTTTGTTATATTATAGCTTACGTTTCATTAAAATGAGATCTAAATGAAGGAAATTATACACAAACGAAGACCGTGCGGTGAATTATTGAAAGCTATCTCGAAAACGTCAATATTTTGGATATGGAAGAAGTATAACTTTTTTATACAGGGTTTCGGGGTAAAAAATGTAAGTTGTAAATTAATAATTTATAGCCGATTTCTTCTATTCAAAATAGCGTATGCGGTGACATCTATGAATGAATTCAAATCTAATAGCATGTTCTTGTTTGCCGGTACGAAAAAAACCCTACATCAATTTTTATGACTATATCTATAAAAATGGCTGAAATATTAACAAGAACGTATTTTATTTTTTCAACTTCGATACCCTGTATCTCAGTAAGGAGCAGACTTCGATCTATTGCTGTTGAGTAAAATATTGTTATTTTTGCCTTCTGAACTTGCAGTTACAAATTGGGCTATTGTTTATGAATCAGCCTGTATATTATTATGATACGAATATTTGAGTATCCTAATGTAGAATTTTGTTAAAAGTCCTTCAAGTATTTCAATCGTAATCTTATGTCAAAAATACCTTCTATAAACTATCTCAAGTGGACTTGAAATAGTTCTGGTCTGCATTTAGTTTAGTTTGAGTATGGGATGAAACTCACGATATCAATACTTAGGTTATTTCTGCATCGAATTTATCACATTTTTCAGGATATAGGCTAAGAAAATAATTGTTGTGTAATATAGACTAGTTTTCCATTAATGTGACGGAATGCGTATGATTAATATCCTGGTTATGAGGCTCCGGAAGCCATTACTTTGTGATAATTTATCGTATTGATATAATAGAATAAAATACTTTTACTTTGTTTTTTATCACATATATCATAGAAACAAATCGTGACTACCCTATGTTTAAAGCCCTACACCTAATCTAGTGGTAATATAAAATTCAATTTCCAAAAATATAAGTAACTTCAAGTCTAAGTATGCAGTAAAAAACTCATTGGAACTTTCACAGTTAATGAATAGATTACCTTCCCCTAATAATGGAATTTTGGTATCTTTCGATGTTTCAAATATGTTTTCAAATATTCCCACCAATGAATGTGAAATTTTGATATCAAAAATTCTAGAAAAATCACATACAAAATAATGGATTAGCTATAGGATCCCCATAAAGTCCTCTTTTGTCAGATATTTTTATGTCTTATATTTAAGAAACTATGATGAGTTCCCCTCTAGTTAAGAAATATATTCATTCTTGGTTTAGATATGTAGATGATGTTTTATCCTTCTTCAAAGTTACTACATCACGACAATTGAATGTTTTCTCATCCTTCATCAATAATATCCATCCTAACATTAAGTTCACTTTAGAAACAGAAAGATAACATAAATTTTCTAGACGTTACTCTCACGTACCATAATAATATCATTACTATATTATATTAATCTATTGCCAATTCATCTTCTAGTCACAAATTAGCAGCATACAACTCTATGATACATAGAGCGTTTTCGCTTCCCCTTTCCCCTGTTAACCTGAAGAAGGATTGAATATAATCAAGATTATAGCCATTAAAAATGGTCTTCAACCTACAATTATATCCAAATTAATTGACAGAAGAAAGCAGAAATTAACTATCTATCTATCATTATACAAAAAAAAATCGATTGTTTATCAAAATAAGTTTCCCTCACATATTTTGGTACCGTAAGTGGAAGCATTGGAGACATTTTATCGAAACATGATCTGAAAGTTAGCTTCAGCCCTCAAAATAAATTGTCCTATTTTTTGTTCAATGCTAAAGATAAAACAATTAAGTTTAATGAATCTGGAGTATATAAATTAACCTGTTCAGAGTGTGATAACTTTTACATCGGTAGATCTAGTCGTAATATAGAAAATTTCCGATCTTTTAGACTCAATAAAACAGATTCATCTTTCTCTAACCATATTACAGAAGCACGGCACACTTTTCCAAATTTAGATGGAGTTAAAATTTAACATGACCAGAATAGAGGTTTTAAACGCACTAGAACCAATAGAAATTTTCAAAGGTATTTAAAATAATGATAAACAATTTTTAAACGATCAGTTAGATTTGTACTGTAGTATTCTCTTTGATATCTTGATACAGTAAAATTTCTCATAATCCTTTGTACCTTCTTTGTATACCTCCGCATTAAAATTTCTTTATCACAATATTAACTCTACCTAATTATTCAATTTTAATTATACTATTTTAACAATGTATTTCCCCAACCGGAACCTCACTTGTTACCTGTGTCTTATATTGCATAATAAATAGCAAAGATTATTCATATATTCATACATTAGTATCGTTTGAAGATGACACGCTAGTGTCGAAAGTATAGTCACGATTTGTTTCTATAATGTATGTGATAAAAAACAAAGTAAAAGTGTTTTATTTCATTTATTTTATAGAAATGAAATAATTCAAAGAAGAAGTAGGACGCTCGTTACATAGCTCATAGTTTGTCATGAAGTGCTGTTTAAATTGTCGTATCGTGCAGGTTTATACAACGGACTTATTGTTCTATCAGTTTTGGGCTTACGAAGACTAACAATATTCTCACAAAATTTTTTGATATTTTCCAAGATGTAATCACGAAATTTGCATTATTTTTCTAGTTGATGAATACTGTTATGTGTTGAAATCTCTTTGTGAGAACATTGTTGAAATCTAAGAAGAACAGAGGAAAATGAGAGTTCATTCTTCTTTTACCTACATCTTTCGGTTTCATTTCATCTTCGATGGACAGTTGTAAGTAATTTCGTTCAAAAATAATTTGTTCAGATCACAGTACGACTTTGAATATTCAAACTTCATCCAGAGTGTAAGTATCAGATACAATCTGTAACTCTTAAACGGCTTGAGGTACGACATTGAATTTACAAACCAGTAAATTTAAGGCTTCTTATCTATATTCTTCGAAAATTTGTAGTAAATCGGAATTACCGTTCGACCGCTATATAGAAATCAACAACGAGCTACACATACTTTGTCCTAATTATTGAAACGTTTTTGTAATTATTGTAAACGTTGCCTTGATAGATTTACATAAAGTCGGAGCGAACTTCATTAAGTACAAAAAAGAAAATAAACTGATTATGTCTGTTTTTCATTTTCATTTGATGACAAGAAAATAACAAGTTGCACAACTTCAGGTAACTACTTACGTTTCCCGTCATAGCTCCTACTACATAAGGAGATACAATTCCAGCGATCGCTCCAATACCATTCACTATGGCCATCAGCGTACCAGCAAAGTTAGGTGATAAGTCTTGCGAATTCACCTTCATTCCACAGTAAAACGTTCCCATGAAACCCATTGATATCGTGAACATAGAAACTGCCAACATACTGTTACATCCTGAATATGATGCTGCCATCATGAATATAGCTGGACCGAGGGAAGCTGTAATGATAAAAATTGAAGTAGTACTTCCAACATTTTCTGTCTGCAGTCAAGTAGGGAACATTTCCAGGCCGTCACTTGCTTGTTTCTTGTGTATCTGGAGGTCAAGAAGGACAATAGCTATGTTATATCATATAGCCTTCTCTATTCAGGCCAGCACCTAGACCTCGTTACCACCGTGTCACATGACCAATTCAGGCATAACATATAAAATGGACAATTTCATGCTGTTAAAGCCAAGGAATATTCTTTGAGCTTATCACAGTGAAAATAAAGAGCTAATTGAAGTCATTTGGGCTGCAAACAATTAATATAGTATTTAGTCATGATAAAGTATGCTTTAAGAAATTGAGGCTAGTCTTATACTTTGACAATTAAAAATAGCGCGCGGTTTTTGTGTTCCTTTTCAGTTGTTGGTGAGACGTCTCGTTCATGTTGAACGATTTCATTGATTTGTTTTCATTTATTGTGAAATTTATTTTTGATTGAAAAGATATGGTGGTTTGTTTCATAAACATCTAGACACTGGTTCGGAAAATGCCAAAGATTATTATTACTCATTTATTTATCAATTTTCTTGACATCTTGGTAAGGAAAACTTCTTATTTTCATTTTATATCATTTTATCTCGGAAATCCTCTTGCTTGTTGTGTACCTAATTCAATAGTAATTATTCCAGTAAATCTGATAACCCATAACTAATTTTCCCAAATAGAAGGCATATTTTTTCTCCTACAAACTAAAGGAGAATTAAATCCCGCATCGATCTGTATCCATGTTCCCTATAACTTTCATTGTCCATATTTTGTAACTTTTTGTCAAACTGCACAACAACAATCCAACAAGAAGTTTTAAAATCATGACATTCCTCATTTCCATGACAAACTGGACTGGAATAGGAAATGTATGAACATTTTTTCTAGTTTTCGGATATATTTCGACACGAATGCAAAGCATAACTATACTCGCTGGAACCAATTTGAGTTGAAAATCAATTGAAAGGGGTAGAACAAGTAATGTCTAACTTCCAATGATATGATTGAAAACAATTCAACTAATTGGTGAGGAAATGTCGAATACTTTTATAACATATAACAAGAGAAAAAAGAGCACTTGCAGACATATTTTTGACAACTAGGAAATGCAATATTGCGGTTTGACTAATCTCTCAAAAACTGCAGAAGCATAATTTTTTTCGGTCACATTGGTCTTGCCAACTCATTCCAATTGTTCATACTTATACCACATCATTTAACTATAAAAACGAAACATTGCTTTTACAATTTTTAGCTACCATGCTATTATAATATGTGAGAACTCAACTATATAGTATAGTATGAGGATTTTGAGATTCACTGTATAGAGAAAAATATATAGTAGTCTACATACGTAATATATATAGTAGTCTACATACGTAATATATATAGTAGTCTACATACAACCGCAGCCAAAAATGCTCTATATTAGTTACAATTTAAGTAAGAAAAAAGTGTAATAGTGTAAACTTAATTATATTACACTATTGAATAAAATCGGCCATTACGTGACGAAAATCCATTTTAAACTCAAATAAAATGACTATTAACAGTTCTATTTTCACTAGTTTAATAACGTTTAGTTTAGTTTAATGAATGTGATGAAAGTTTCGCTAATACAGTAGCTTCATCAAAGAAATATTAGAAAGTTTCAAATCACTACAAAAGAGCTACGTAAAATATAATTTTAATGATAATCTTAGGATAGATGGACTGTCTGACCAATATATTATTAAGATTAATTTCTTATGATTTGATTTTATTTGAATTTTAAATAATTCTTATTTTTGATTCTACTACTACTAGCTTTTTATCTTTTGATTTGATTATATTTGAATTTTTAAATTAATGTTTATGAAGTTTTGAAGTTTATCTATAGAATAATTAATTAAACACAATGCTCTTTGATTTCACAATATTTAATTTCTATGACTCTTATTATCTCGGGTTATTCAATTTTATGTTTACAAAATCTATGACATAACCTTATAATCACTTTTTCAACTAATATTTGTTTATATTGTTACAGTCAACAATCTTCCTTTTTCTTTACAGATAATACGGATAATATGATGTAGAAATTATAAACAAACTTACGTTTAGATAATATCCAAAAGTGTGTTTAACAATGTGGGCAATTTTCAATTTACTTCTTTTATAATTTCGTTGATTCACCTTTTACACAACACTATGCTTTTTCACGATAATCACAGGTAACTAATTTAGGTTACTTCTTCTTGAGGATCAGGAACTGTTGATAATACTTTGTTTTATTCTTTTAGATAAGACATAAAACTTTTCGATGCTTTATTGAAATTATGTTGAAGAATGGCAATCGTTGGATACTTCTTATAAATTGGAGGTTATTACTACTTTTTATTTGGTTTAGATACTTGGAACACTCGTTGACTTTTAATAAAACTTATTAACTTCGGTTACTTGTAACCTATCGAAGTTTGGAACACTTGCGTTCTCTGATGTTTATTTTTTATAAACTTAGGTTAGAAAATTTTTTGTGAGTTGCAAGAGGAGAACAGTCTCTACTTGGGTATTAATGCAAACTGAACTTGGCTTTACTTTCAGACCTTTTTATAGGCCTCCAAAACCGACGCTACTTGATGTCATAAACAACCTATCAGGTGCTTACTTTACTTATCAAGAATGCCAAGTTAATTGTTGTTAAACTGACAGAAGTACTCATTGTTACCAGACTGACACTAGAAATTCCTCTCAACCAATCAGAATTTAGTATGCTTTAATTTTTGAATTATTGGAGATTTTCAACTTATTTTAATTGATAGTGATTCCTTCTTTTTAAATTAATATTGCCTACATTTTTCCCCACACTTTGGTATAATATAACCTATGATTGGGTTATTATTAATATGATTATTCCCATATTTATGGTTTTCTTGACAGTTACTTATTCTTAAATCTAATACATACCATATTATATCAATAACATTCTTTTAACATTACATAACTCAAATTTACTAATCCTAACTTATATCTATAACATTATTCAATGTTTTGTACTATCTCATGATAGTTTTGTAATCACTTTAATTATGATTTCTGCCTTCGTTACACAGTACGTTTCTTCACTTTCACTGAAGTTCTTGTTTATCACTTCTTATTCTATTACATTGTTGTTTATTATGTTTTACATTGTTAATTTTAATATCCTAACTATTATTTAGCTTTTACTATTGTTTTTAATTCCATATAAATATCTTTCATTTGATCTTTTCTGATTTTCAAAGTTCGGTAAGTTATTATTTTTAAATTTTTATTGTTTATGAAATGAAATCATAACAATATATTATGGGGCAAAACCCACGTGTCAGCTTTTTAACTCCACATTTGTCTCCATCGGATAATTTATCTTTATTATTTTTGATAAAACTGGCTAAATTATTCTTCGTTTTATACGCTACGTGGATATTCAAATTACTAACGAAGTTTTGAAAGTTATTAGTGTTTGGCCCCATATATGTAATACTAACATAAGAATCGTTTTTTAGATAGGACCTGATCCATTAATCAGGAAGAGTAAACATTATTTACCGCGATTTGTTTAATTATATTCAAAACTCTTTATCAAAATTAACGTTTGACATTTGAGAAGTCTGTGTATGAAATTATTATAGGCTGCTATTTTATGTTGAAAAGGATGATTTGAAGTATTTTGAATCGTCAGATCAGTATAGGTGGGCTTACGAAATACTGATAAATCAAATTTGTTATTAATTTCTTTGGTGTTTGAATCCATAAAATTAGTGGAGTTTCATCATCCATTTCAATTGTGAACTTAATATTTGAATGGATTTTATTTACGAATTCTAGAAATGTATTCAATTGTTTATTTAGTCCCAACAGAATATGTTATGATGCCGTCAACGTGTCTATACCAAAAATCCAAAATATGAACTTCTTCATACAGGAGTGCTTATGAATTTCGATTGTCGGTTTCAAAATTATACATAAATATTTCTAAGGGACTCGACGCGTTACCCATAGTTAAACCATTTGCAGACACATATATATTATTACCAAATTGAAAATAATTGCTTTGATTAATTCTGATACTATATTTCGGAGAAAATTTCGTAGTTGTTAAAATGTTTTTATAAATTCTCAGATAACCTAACTGTTACGAAAGATACTTTACAGGTCTGATGGAATTATTTTCCTTATGAATTTTGATAGAAGAATATAATTTAGGTGGTTATGGATCAATCAGAGTTAAACTGAATTTTAAGCTATTGCATATAGCTTTTATCGCGGGCTTTGAGCGCGGCGACCGAATCAAGAAAAAAAAAAAAAGATTTAGATTTCCGTAAGGGAAATCTAAAAAAGGTTCAGATTTGCGTAACGGAAATCTAAAAAAACAAAAAACAAATACTGTAACGAAATATCCTGACACCCACCATTCCGCCTACCATGTAGCTCGGCCAAGCTTAAAATTGTCGGAATGTTTCGAAATGTTAACTTTGAACCTTTTAAAAGGTCGTGATAGCCCCAAACTGGGAAGAAAACTGTTTTGAATTGGTTAATTTTCGATAAATCGAATGACGTTCACGTGAGAAGCGCGTAGCTCGCGAGTTAGAAAAAGTGCAAATTTACGGTACATAGAACGTCTTAACGAAGACTTTTCGCTCCATGTCGTTAGTTTATGAACGGGGCCAACTAAATAGCATAGTCTCGGGCCCCAAAATGTCGATTAAATAAGAAAATTTAATTAAAACAGTTTTAGGTATTCTCAGCTGTCACCTACTAGCAACTGACGTGCCACGTACGAAAGGGAATTTTCTAGCTACTTAAATATACCGAAAGCGGGTAAAAGCTAGCGGCCCATAGCCCAAAATACTTTATTACAACTGGCGCCGGCCGCACGCGGTTCGAAACGGCCCCAAATTAACAAAATAGAGGTAAAATGTATAAACTCTAACTTACGTGCAGCGAGCTCCTGGAGGCATATGTCAAAATGTTTGCGTTCGTAGCTAGTTACATAAGACGTCTGGCGTTCATGCAATCGTGTTTTTATACAATTCGAACCTTCTAATTTCGATAGGCCACGTGAAAATCCCGGAGCCGGAAGCGTTATCGAGATCTGAACGTTAAAACTTTCGTATAAAATTGTGTTTGCAAGTAACTGTCACCATAGATAACTCTACTACCGGTAGTAGAGTTATCTATGCTTGTCAAATAATACTCTTCATAGAGATCAAGATGATACTCTTACGTGACGCCTTTCAGGTTTCCCCTACGTGGTGTCTTTTGGTACTACACTATATGTTCAACAGTCGATAGAAAATTTGATTTTGAGGAAAAAAGTTCCTATTAACATATATGCAGACGCTTAGTTTTTGAGATACAGGGTGTTGAAATTGAAACAAAAATTTCGTGTTTTGCAAATATCTCCGGAACTGTTTATCGTACAGAAAACATCTTTTGCGAACATTTTCTACTCATAGCAAGCTATGTTTCATGCGATCAAAAAATTTTTTTACTCATAATTCGTGAAGATTTTGAAGGGGTAGTGGATGTTTTTCTGCCCAACTTTTTCCAGTGGCGTAGTGCTATGCAATAGCTTTACCGCGGCAGTCCCCGAGTGCCACACGTTTCATTTTTGTTTCTGACCAAAAAGACTATTACTGTGTACCAGAGGCTCTTTGATTTCTTTTTGATACTTATCTGTTGGCTCTGATTTTATCTTTTCGTAATTACCAATATTTAAAAAAATAAATATTCTATCTATATAATCATTTCTGCTGCAATATATTTGTTGTTATTGTTATTGTATGAACTAGATAATGCAAATTAGGTCATACAATAATAACAACAAATATATAGCAGCTAGTATTATTAAAACTCAATCTCCAAGAGATGAATTTGTTAACTCTGGAGTCCCAATAGTCAACTCCATAAAACAGAAATCAATTATCAACTATATCATGCAGATAAAGGAAATTCAGTTATTGGTATCAACAGAAATAACTATACCGATAAAACTGTTATTTTTTCAAATACCGGTAATTACGAAAAGTTAAAATCAGACCCAACAGATAAGTATCAGAAAGAAATCAAAGAGTTTCAAGTACATAGTAATAGTCTTTTCAGTCAGAAACAATAATACTGTTTAACTCGCATGAATCCACAACCCCCTAAATTATATTCTTTTATCAAAATTCATAAGGAGAATAATCAGACCTGTAGTATCTTTCGTAACAGCTCATTAGTTAAGTTATCTGAAAAACTTATAAAAACCATCTTAACAGCTACGAAATTTTCTCCAAAATATACGAGGGCAAGGTGAAAAGACCCTGAAAAATGAAACAAGAAATGATTCATTTGGTCAAAACTTATTTTATTTCTTCTTGTAGTCCGATACACTCCGTCCAACGTTTTTCTGATTTTTCGATTCCAACTAATATGATTTCGGCAATCTTTCAAAATATGCGTTTGTTTCAGCGATGACCTCATCGTTGGAGCCAAATATCTTTCCACTGAGCCATTTCTTCAAGTTTGGAAATAGATGAAATCGCAGGAGGGCAAATCTGGAGAATATGGTGGACGACGAACCAATTCGTAGCGCGGAATTCATGCAATTTTGCCATTGCGACTGCGGACCTGGGCGCCGGTTCGTTGTCCTGGTGCATGAGCACTTTTTTTGTCAAATGCGGCCGCTTTCGCTTCAAATCGGCGTCGAATCGATCCAACAGCTCTGCCATAATATACGCCGGTGATCGTTTTGCCCTTTTCAAGGCAATCGATATGGACGATACCGTGTGCATCCCAAAAAACTGTCGCCATGACTTTGTAGGCCAATAAACCCACTTCGGCCGTTTTCGGTTTCGATTCGCCAGGACAAGTTCATTGTTTCGACTGTTCTTTGGTCCCTGGTGTGTTGTGCTGTATCCATGTTTCATCCACGGTTACGAAACGGTGCAAAAAGTCCTTCTTATCGGGCTTGAACATCGCCAAACACTCCTTTGAAGTTGTCATACGATCGCGCTTGTTGTCAATAGAGAGCAAATGCGACACCCATCTGGCAGATAGCTTGCTTATATTCAAAAATGTATGCAAAATGTTCCATGCTCGTTCGGTTGAGATGCCCATAGCCTCAGCAATCTCGTGCACTTTAACTCGCCGATCGTCCAATATCATACTATGGACTTCTTCGACGATTTCTGGCGTTGTAACCTCTATTGGACGACCAGAACATTCGGGGTCCTTTTTGGTCATACCACCACAACTGATATCAGTAAACTACTTGTGAATCGTTCAAATCGATGGTGGAGAGATAATATTTAACAAGCGATGCTTTGGTTTGCGTAATGTGTTCTCCACACAAAAAATATTGCTTTCGATGGGTCTCAAAACAGAACTCAAAGACATATCAGTCACAAAATTTTGATGCGTTTTAGTTAAAGATGTACATCACAAATGTCACATGGGATTTTAGATTGTGGAGCCACCTGTTCTATTTTTCAGGGATTTTTCACCTTGCCTTCGTAGGATCAGAATTAATAAAATCCAAAATATCGTAATCCCAGATAATGCTAAAAAAGTTTCATTTGATTTACAAAACCTTTTCCCTAGTATACCCATACTACGACATAATAACCTGTTCTATTGGAACTAATAGATAATTGATTACATTCCTAGAATTCATAAATACAATCTCCATCCAAATATTAAGTTCACAATTGAAATGGAGGATGAAAATTCCATTAATTTTTTGATTTAAACATCAATAAAATTAATAAAAAATTTGATTTTTCAAAATTTTGTGAGTCCACCTATACTGACCTGACAATTCACAATACTTCGAATCATCCTTTTCAACATAAAATAGCAGCTTATAATAGTTTCTTACACAGACTTCTAAACGTATCCATGCCAAACGATAATTTTGATAAAGAGTTGAATATCATTAAACAAATCGCGATAAATAATGATTACTTTTCCTGATTAATAGATCAGGTCCTATCTAAAGAAACGATTCTTATGTTAGTATCACATTTATGGGGCCAACCACTAATAAAATTCAACATTTTCTCAGTAATTTAGATATTCACGTAGCGTATAAAATGCAGAATAATTTAGCCAATTTTATTCAAAATAATAAAGATACGAGTACATTATCCAATGAAGACAAATGTGGAGTTAACAAGCTGACATGTGGGTCTTGCCCTATGATATACATTGGTCATACTGGAAGGACTTTTAAAATCGGATCAAAGAATATAGGCGAAGTTTCATTAATAATAAATCGGAGTCAGCTTTTGCGGAACTTTTAATCATAGACAACATAACTTTAATGATAATTTCAAGATTTAGAAATTAATAAATATCAGAAGTCCTGTATCCGATTGAACGATCAACAAATACTTAATAATTCTCCCTTGTTAAATGTGTATAATAGGATTTTCCGTTTGCTACCAGTTTATTAATTCCTCAATCAGGTAAAATTCCAATAACCATCTATAGTAAGATTAATGTTATAGGTAGATCTTTTGTAGTAAGTTAGTACTTTGTAATATTTGTCTGAAGAAGCTATTGTGATAGCAAAACTATAGTCACATTTATTTATTAAACTAGTGAAATCGAACTTTTAATAGTTATTTTATTTAAGAATATTACATTACATTGAACAGTCATATCTCATACAGTAGGATTCATAAATATTCGCTACTAGTATTGAAATTCAAGTAAGGATTATATGATACCTACCTATAGAGGTGAAAAATTTCCTAGAGAAGGTAACCGTCATTATGCCTTTAGTGGTCAGCCAATCACACAACCATCCTGACCCGATAGATACTATCCACATAACAATATATGGTACTGAATTCCACGTTCCATTTTGACCAATTCGGAACTTGAGAACATCCTTCATATATGTCGGTAGATCCGTGACCATTGTGTAGAATCCCCAATCATGTCCAACTTGTGCAGCTACAAGAGCCCAAAGAGGAACTGATGTCATGATGGCCCTCCATGGTGTAGGTTGTTGCTTAGCAGATATACCCTCTACATAAAAACAGAGTTAGTTATTGTCATATTGCTTTCGAATATGAATAATTGTTGGGTAAAAACCCAATAGCCGACTATTCTGGCCCGAAACCAGCACCTGGTGTCCGTAATATTCATTTAAGTCAGGAATTTGCATACTATATACAGGGTGTTTTTGAAAGGTTGGGTTGAGTATACTCTTCGCAATAGAACAAACAAAAAGTTCATAGAAAGCATTGCCGTCCATCCCTTCATTATCTAGCTAAATTTCTTCCTACCAAACTTCATTTTTCTATCTAACGCCAAAGTTGTGGAACTGTTGCCAGTGTCTGTAACTTGAACATAAGTCAATAAGATTTCAACTTGAACTGAAGTTTATTTACAATTGACTTTTCACAACAGTGAGCAATAGTGAGGATTTTCCTTACGCAAATAACCATAGCCTACTTTATTATCTAGTATATGACATGCTTTAACCTCCAAACTTTCAAGAAAAACTCCTAATATCTTCTCCCACCAACCCACTGCTGGCTCACACGATGTTCTTTGTAGGTTTTCCTCTCGAGTGATCAAAATATAAAAAAAATCTATGAAAACTGAAAATTTGTTATATCTTTTGAGTACATAAGAGGAAAACTCATAACGTTCATGGAAACATCGTGTAAACCAGTGGCGGATTGTTGGAAGAGGAGGTAGGTATTGACATTTTTCATATAAGTTTGAAGGTTATAGGCATCGGGAAAGACGTCACTGAGCAAAGTGTTCCACAACTTCGCCGTTTGATAGAAAAATGAAGTATGGTAGAGTGATATTCGGCACACCGACCATCGGAATATATATATATATATATATATATATATATATATATATATATATATATATATATATATATATATAGAAAAAAGGGGGTCTCCCACCCTACTACTACGTGCCAGATACGTTAATGATTTTCTGTTCTTTGAAGAAGTTTCTCTTTAGTTTCAATGTTAAGTAGTAAATTAATGCTTTTGAATAGCTCCACAAATAATAATCGATGGGATTTAAAACGGGCGAACGTGCTGGTTAAGAATATGAACAACCACTCTCAATCCATCGCCCAGTATGTAGTGTACTAAAATATCTTCCAAGTGAACCAGAATGTGGAGGGTCATTATCAATATCATGCACAAACCAACTCCTTGCTTTTTAATTTAATCAAGTAGAAAGAGTTTTGAAGAAAATTATGATAAGATTTTCCATTTAGTTCTCACGGTGAAATGAAGGGTCAAAATTCGAAATTATACAACCCAACACATTGACATTCATGTATATATCTGGAAAGTAGTTGGCACGTCGTTTTTTTTTTTCAATATTTTGACTACAAGAGAGGCGAACCTATAATGTTCGTAGAGAATCGTGTGACCCAGCGGTGGAATATTGGAATAGGAGACAGGTAGGAGGACAGGTGTAGAATTTTCTTGAAAGTTTGTAGATTATAGGCACCAGGAAAATCCTGACTAGACTAGACAAATAATTTCATAACCGCACCGTCCCATAGAAAAATGAAGTCTGGTAGAAAGAAGTTCGGCAGGTCTCGAATTTGTAAATGAAGGTTAACTGGAATCTCTCTTAGTGGAGTAACATATCATATTTCTCATGGCACTGGCCATGGACATATCTATAGAAAAGTAAAAAAATATCGCCCATCTTCTACTCTGTTCTAGAGAGTTCAATGAACCCGTAAGTGTGATATCACCAATCAGACATTTGTTTGAGAGCTGAAATCCAAACATTTCAACAAATTTCCAGGACAGGTCGAATCTGTGCTTTTTAGATTATGAGGAGTCAAGCAGTGAAGCAGTTTTCGGAATGGACCTCCCATGAGAGAGTGCTATTGGTGGTGATACCGAGCATGGATATGAGGGACTTTATAGGAATATTCGTACCTGACATCATAAGTATAAGAGATTGTGGGAGCCGCCTTTCTAGAGATAATACAAGCTTGAGTTTTGGTTGCATTAAACTCTACTAGATTATCGACCGCCATCTCAGTATCCTTTCATTGCATCGACCTATTTATGCCCGAATAGAATAAATAATAAGAAGCTGATCACTGGCTTCCCTCAGTTTTGTTAGTAAAATAGCTTTCGGACTCTTTTGCAGGTCGAATGTGTAATAATAATATAGTGCGTGAATTCACATAAAACTGGTGTATCGTTATGTTAATTGTTTGGTTTTCGTAACTAGCGTAATATTATAATCAGTCAATTATGCCTACACATTGTTGTTTTACTGGGTGTAAGTCCAATATCTATCTACTTCGAAGACACTGTACTTTTCCTTTCCTAAGAAAGATGAATTGCGAAGAAAACTGCTAACGACAATTCCTAAACACTGGCAACCGACAACATTTTCGACATTCTGTTCATTTTAAACAGGATGATATTATTGCATCTATAAAAACTATTTCATCAGACGGTATCTTGAATAACGTTTATTGCTAACCAAGCCAAGACAAAATGCTTGACAACATATTTATCAGCAGCAAAACCGAGTAGTCGTAAGATGGAGGCGACAATAGTATATTCTGCGACAAGAGCGGAAAATGAAATATTTCATAAGAGCGTGACAAGATTATTGCTTTTTCGTTTATACATGCCCATCCCCAATTTATCAAATTCCGATTTGTCTCCAGCTGTGGACAACCCCTTCTTCGCATTATTATCCCCAAAAGTATTCAAACAGGTACATTTTGATTTATAATTTAGTTTATTCTGATGATGGCTACTTGGTACCCGAAAGGTCCTCATTACTTTAACAGTAGTATTTTTAGTGGATAAGGGTGATTATTTCTTATTTATTATTGCGTACCACAATGTGATTTCCCGGTCAGATAAGTTCAACCAATTTTTTTAATTATTTTCCTGTTTAAAAGTAGATTTACGTTGTTTCATTAAAATATATACATGTAAAAACGCGAAAATTGATACAATCAGAAATAAATATCATAAACTAGATCATTTACAACTATTGGTTTACAACTTACATTTGACACTTGGTTGTAAAACAACATCATAAGAATTCAAGACCTTTTATTCTAAATTATTAAGCACATTTTCGGCACAAACCAATAAAAAAATTAAATCAATCAACAATACATTTCAACAATTGTTACCAAAATCTGCTAGAGAGGAAACTGAGTATAAAAACATCCACAGTAAAACTAATATTAATTTCGATAAAAAGGAAATGAGTTTAATAAATAAAGGTTTAAATTATACATTTGCAAGTGCAAGACAGTTCCTGAACATTCAAATAATCATATGAAAGTACATCCGAATGGTTAGTTAAGGAATTTAGTAACTTCCAAGCAGCACCAAGTTTATCTGTGAAAAATTCTTTGGAACTAATTGCAAAATTGAAAGATTTCAAACATGAACCTGGTGATACCCTCGTTTCTTTTGATGTTGTTTCACTATTTCCATATATCCCAATTCCTGAGTCGATAAACATTTTGAAGTAATGGCTTTCAAATATTAATATGCACGACAGAAACTGCTCAGAATACGTAATTCTTACGTCTTTATGTATGGAACAAAATTATTTCTCTTTTAACAAAAACTACTATAAACAAACAAGCGGATTTGCAATGGGCAATCCACATTTTCGTTTTTTAGCCAATATTTTTCTAAGCGAACTTGAAACCTCCTTAAAATCAAAATTGAATTAGATTTCAGAAGTTTGGCATAGATATGTTGACAATATTTTCGCGATTATAAAGATTTTGAATTACATGGCTTTTTGAACAAGATTAATAGCCAATTTGATTCACTATCAAATATAAATAGATGATCAGATTCTTTTCCTTGATATTAAAATTATAAAAAAGCGTCGGACAATGATTACAACAAATCTTTAATCAATAATTTAATTTCTAAGCAAAAAAGGAAATTGGAACGCAACCAACTAGTCAAATTAGAGCCATTATCTTCAAATACTTCAATAAAATTCAAAAGTTTCAGCCTTCAGTAATTAATAAATTCTATAATTTTTTTTCCTAAATTTGCAATGCTATTAGTTTATTGATGTGAGAATAAGGTGAAAAACGGTTTCGACAACACCTTTGATAGAGTCTCCAACTTCGACAAATTCGGGATTTACTGAATCGATTGTGAGTTGTGTTTAAAATGCCATGTAGAAGTAACATTTCAACTCGGTATAAAGACTATTTTGCCCATATGAAGAAAAATGATGGTGAAAATCAGAGATAGCCGAGTTTATTTTTAAATCACTTCTCAAGAAAGCTTATTACTTTTGAAACACAGTGCGGACAAATACCTATGTTATTTGGAAGAGATGGAAATGTATAAACGAAAAATCAGTTTACTAAATCACGATTCATGTCCAGCTGAGGCAACCCTTCGTTTGCATTATTATCCCCAAATGGTATTTAAGCAGGCATGTTTTGATTTATAATTTAGTTTACTCTGATGATGGCTACTTGGTAGCCGAAAGGTCCTCAGTACTTTAATAGTATTTTTAGTGGATAAGGGTGATTATTTCTTATGTATAGTGTTAAAGTGTATCCACAGTGTGAACTTTTTTATAGTTTATTAGTGAAGATGGATTCATATTCTAGGCAGCTTGATTTTATTATCGATCAAATAATACAAATTACTGAGTCTAGTAGGAAATATTCTGCATATACAATTATCATGGTGCTCATGATAAATATTCAATCATTAGTTACCTACTCATAAACGGATCAGACATTTCTTTTTATTGCCTACTACGAGATAATATCTTCCATCTAGCTTGGATGTATATCTTTATGCTCGCTATCTTGCTTATTTTTAAGGTAAAGACAATTTACCTAATGTGAAAGTTCCAAACAACAATTGCTTATAAGAATATTGAAATTCATGAAAATATATTACAATAATTATTTTATTTGATTCACTGTAATGAAATTATAGACAGACATTATTAAAATTTAAAATTTTTCTAACGCTGGGCTAAAGTGTTAATTGATATGATAATAGAGTTAAAATTCTTTCAGGTCGAACAGTGACAGCAAGTCTATCAGTTTCATACAGCTGTTTGGCTCTCTCATAAGTTTATCAGTGGAATGAGTGGTCACTATTCGACCATGATCGCCAAAGGTATGTAAACCCCATTTGGAAATAATGCTGGAACACCAATTATTCCAAACGCCATCTACCAGGAGATAGATGTTCCAGTGATGAACTCATGAAAGTGCGTAATAGCTGTCTGGGACTGAAGATCTTTTGTCACTGTTCAACATAGGGAAACGTTAACTCTGCCTAATAATTAACACACTTTAGAATAATGAATTAATGAATGTAGGTTCCTACATAATTTTAATTTACAAACTCTCTCAGATTGAGGAAATTCTTAGTTTCTACGACCTTGACTGAATTCGGCTTTTGGCTTCCAAAAGTTTAAAATGTGAGGAGGGGTTTTCAGTTTATCAATTCATGCATTGAACAATATGACGGATGAAGTAGCTTCTGGGCTCTGATGCACATTGAAGATCTAATTCGGAGCGCAATTATTCTCTGAAACGCGGCGTTGACTTATAAATCTTTCACAGTTACTACTTCTGTTTCCACAGCAACAGTTACTTGACTGTTATGTGTTTTCAAAATCTGTAATGTTCAAATCTATATTTTTATAAAATTCTTCTGGTGAAAATCCAGTAGCTAATTTGGTTTATGGTATCATTTCATTATGTACAGAGCCTTAACTCAAGAATAAAAATATGTACATGATAATAATTAAAATTGCTTCATGATACAAAATAATTCGTCTTGATAAATTAAAATCATGACACGATATAATAATATAGGTACACGATATAATAACAATTCAATTTGATATTGGCATATGAATTATTATTATACTGTGTCATAAAAGAAATATTTAAAAGTTTGCCCCAGTACATGATAATAATGAATTAATACAAAACAATGAATCAATGATAATTCAACGTATCGCCTATTTTGTATCTTGCAGTACTAATAATTTCACCAAATTGGTATCACAAAAGTGTAATTGTGAATTTGGAAAATGCTTAAGTCTCACAATCCATCTATTTGAAATTAACTGTAAATACCAAATATATGGAATACAATTTTCCACACCTATAATGAATAATTTCAAGATAAATCATGATTTTAATTAATTAATTCAAGTCAAGACATAAATTAAATGTTCGATATTATTTCAATAATGAAAATGGACATGATAATTATTAAAATTGCTCCATGATACAATAATAATTCATCTCAATAAATTAACATTATGACATGGTAAAAAATTAATTCAACAATTTAATTTGATATTGACGTACGTGTAATAAAGTACAAAACTAAATCAATTTTACGAATTTAAAATATCTAAAAGTGAACTAACAAGAACATCTAGGGGTTGCCAAATGTTTACTGTACAGTACCAATAACAAATATAGCATGAGAAAAATAAGAGGATTTTCAAAATAGATATAAGATAAATCACACTCGCTACAAGGAGGGTGATATGATACCATAGCTTGCATGGTCACGATCGTTCCAATAATTTCACACAAGTCTCTTGTACTAAAGGAAATCATAAACCTGTCAAAATGAATAACCAATATAGGAAGAAGCAATGCCAAAAACATTCAGTTATATTTTCTGACTTGAATTATTCTCTTGGGAAATCACGTTGCACGTAGTCAATTTCAATTAATTCAATTTAATAGTTCCTTAATGTTTTGGTAAGAAAGGTGAATTTCGCTAAATCAGAGTTGTTTTAGATTTTCAATCAGAGCTTGTTGTTCTCAGTTTTTATTCAAGTTCAAGTTCAATAATACATTCAAATAAATTTATTTAGTTTCGATCCCCCAGGTTCATCCTGGTTGGGGAATCTATTTAATACTCTCAATTTCAATTCTTTTAGTTGATTTAGATTATTTAGGTTTGCTTTATTTCCGTTTAGATTTTGATCTTATTTTTTATTTTTATTAATAATGAAGTTAATTATGACATACTTTCATTATCTATTGTCATAATCATTATTTCATTATTACTAATTTAATTGTTATTTATATTTTTTAATTTCATTGATGTTGTTGAGTACGAGTTTATCTGATTAATATTAGCGTTTACTCTTCCACTTATCTTTCAGTGTGTTTAATCTTAAGTGTCTTGTGAAATAAAAGGGTAAGTGTCAATCATGTTTTTTGGTTGTTCTGGCTAATCAATGATTGGGATCGAACTCCAACTTGACATGAGAGAGAGAGAGAGAGAGAGAGAGAGATAGAGAGAGAGAGAGAGAGAGAGAGAGAGAGAGAGAGAGAGAGAGAGAGACTTGATTTAATACATGATGAACATTTATTATATCTCAATATAATAATAATTCTATGCATCATGTTTACCCTGATGCAATCTTGATATATTGAGTTAGTATTATACTGTGGCATAGAAGGAATATTCAAATATTTTGTTCCAGTACACAATAATAATTAATTAATACAAAACAAAGAATCAATGATAATTCAACGTATCTCCTATTTGGTCTTTTGTAGTATGTGGGGATGAGCTCTTAATGACTGGGGACGGTTTGCCATAAGCTGATCGGTGGTCCTTTTGGGGTATAGGAATTGAAACACTCCCTTATAAAAAGGTTGCAGGTAGAGCTCGACGTCATAATGACTTATTCCGCTCCACGTAATAACAATGATACAATCAATAATAATACTGTCAACAATGCATTTGAATATCAATATATGAATATGAATATGAATCGAATATGAATCATCTAGTTAATCTATTATTAGTATATATATATATATATATATATATATATATATATATATATATATATATATATATATATATATATATATATATATGTATATATGTAGAACTGGATTCTCGGGTATTGATCCGCGTTGTGTGGTTTCGGTCCTCAAAAGGACCAATTTCACGACGTTTCGGCAAAGTCGCATTTGCCATCTTCAGGTGATTCGACCGTAGAGTCTGGAAAATCTAGGCTTCATAATATCGCTATTATGAGAAGCAGCATTTTTTGTAAACTATCGCATGTTAGATGTTATGACCCCTTATTGAAGACTTGTGGGGGCAGACAATGCGATATCATTATAACTCAGACAAAACCCTGCGACTAACGACATGTACAAACAACACTATTTCAAAACCCCTATGGGCTAGCGCTATGAAGTCTCACATTCCATACCTCGCTACGTGACATACCTGCATGACTAACGTCATGTAAAACAATTACCTGCATCATATAGACTGCAATATACTCGCACTCAGCCCGGATACCCCGCGGTTATATCTACAACATTAAAATCGCTTGTTCTCAATTCCTCCATAGCTGAGCGGTTCAGGAGCCGGCTTTGGATTTCATTTCTCGGGTTCGATTCCCGTGTGTACAAAAATATTTCATTTACAGCAGAAGTGTTTGTATACTAGATTAAATTGATTCAAATCCTCCGCGGTTAAGCCACCTTACTTTAGAGTTTATTTCCCAGGTTCAAATCTCGGTGTGTGTAGAAAAAATATTTCATTTTCAGTAGAAGTGTTTGTATACTAGATTAAATTGTTTCAAATCCTCCGCGGTTAAGCCGCCTAACTTTAGAGTTTATTTCCCAGGTTCGAATCTCGGTGTGTAGAAAAATCATTTCAGTGGAATGTGAGTACACAGATGAGTAGTTCGCTCGCTGACTTCACTCGACCATTGTTAGGGAAGAACCATACACAGATGATTAGTTCACAGACTCTGCCAGACCATAGTTAGGGTAGAAGCATACACAGATGAACCGACTTCATCAGACCATAGTTAGGGAAGAACCGTAGACAGATGACAGACTTCCAGAACCATAGTTAGAGGGAACCATAGACAGATGACTAGAACCATAGACTGCCTACCCCCCCCCCCTCTCGATATGACTGCGCATGCGTGATTGTGGATGACCTTGAAGGGGACCGTTTTCGCTAAAATGAACCTTAGATTTCCTTATGGAGATTTACATGCAAAAAAGGGTGATTTTGAGCCAGAACTGTCCTAGCACATCTACTTAAGTTTATGTTGATTACAAATTTTTGAAATGGTTAAGTCTCACAATCCATCTATTTGATTTTACTGTACATATCAAACATATGGATTGCGAGGCTTAACCATTTTCCAAATTTAAAATGAGTATATAATATATGGTTACGTTATACTTTGCGAATGAATACTGAATACAGGAACAACTAATGTGGCAGTGAATTTCAAAGATAAATTTGACAAGTATGATAAAAAAAGTTAGTGTTAAGATGAAACAATTTCTTGAAATACGGGTTTGCACAGGTTTAAATATTTTCGTGAGTTTTGAATGGAAACGAGCTTATAGAGGCTATTATACATTGTGGGTCACCATTTTTTAGAAATCTTTTTTTTATTGTACATTCCGTATTTACCAGAATCACGTTTTAGGATAATAATTTTCAAATAAAATACCCGTCACCTATTTAAGTATATCGAGTATGGTTGACTACTATTAAATAAATCGCCGTGACAATCAATCACTATAATTTTGAAACTTATTTTGTTACCATTTTATATCCTTCTATTTCTCATTGTTTCTGAGAATTGCATTAATTAATTAAAAAGTTTATTGCTTCCAGGAGTAATAAAAGTTTTATCACCTACTTCCATGATACATATAGTTCATTATGGTAATATCATTATCCAATTTTCATGTAAAAACCCGAAATTTGACAATATTGACATGTATAATTTTTTGTACATTGAAGAGTATGAACAATAGTTTCGACTTTTAATACGTGTAATTCATAATTTGCTAATTTAGTTTATAAAGATACAATTTACAAATTTTACTGAGAAATAAAGTTCCAAATTTTCACAATTTATTGGTTCACCTACACAGACGCATCAACTGAATTGGGTTTTATTAATTAATTAAGATTGAAGATGTTATCCCTCAAATACCAATTAGTAGAAATATTTGAGGAAGGGGGTTCAAGATTATAACTTATTACAAATGATTTTCAAAATTATAAACTACAGGTGAATTATTGTGTTTCAAAAAAAGGTGGCCCCATTACTAGGATAGCTAGAACACTGAAAGATAAGTGCTTTGCACTTCGTATTCAAGATACAGGGTTGTAAACATTGTAATGAAATTTAGTATGAATATGTTTTGGAAGCTGACTCTCATAGAGGGCGCTAGTTACACGGTTCGTACCGAGTAGTTTTAATCATAACTTTTTTGAGGTAAGATTTTCTAATTGAAATTTAACTTGAAATTAAACATCATTCAATTTTACACTTAAAAGGTACTCTTGGTAAAACTCGATACCGTGTACCATTTTCGGAATATTTGGATTTGAAAATGATGAAGTAATAATAATGTAAAAAACAATTACCAATATATTGAAACCAAAAACAATATCATTATTCTAATGCTGAAGTTATTAATTAAACGGGGAATCATGAAATAAATTTGAAAAAACATGAAATATTCAATCAGTTAGAGTGAGTGTTCAAAATGTCCTCAGTAAAACAGGTCGTTGCAAACCTCAAAATGGTTGACATTTATTGATAGTTAAGACGGTAGTGTCAATAACTGTTGTTAATTTGAGTGAGTTTTGGGCTCTTTGTTGAGAAAAGATGAAGTCCAGTTTATTGACTGAGTTTTGACAATTCAATAGAAAGAATTATTTCCAACTTTATATAAAATTGACATCCTTTATAATACTTTTGTACTGTCACATCAAGTTCACAAAAATAATACTTGTCACCTGCCAACTTAATTACACAAAAATTATCAGAATACATAATTGCCAACTTTGACTCTATATAAAACAAAAGTAAAGTGTGAAGTTAGGATAGGGTCAAGGTTGGGATAGGTCGGGTCAGCTGTCAATCGATCAATTCTCAACAATAACGTTAAATATTCTTGATAAATACGTTAATTAATAATCAAAATGTATTCAAATGTTGAATACACCGACGTGTTATTCACCTTGGGCGAGTGTTTAGGGAACGCTAGTGCAGCTGTTACGCTTATGCAGAAAAGTTTCCAAGAAGAAACATACCAAACAAAAAAACGTTCAGACCCGTGGAATGACGTTGTCGAGAAACTGGGAATGTGACACCAAAAAAAATTAATTCTAGTAGGCCCAAACAACAAAAACCATTTAGAAAGAGCATCATCATTTTATATTTGGTTGATCAAGATCCAACAGTTAGCGTAAGTAATATGGTACGACAAACAAATACGTCTTCTGCAAGTACTTGGAGGATTCTTTAAGAGCATCAGTTACATCCTTGTCACTACAGACAAGTTCAAGAGCTCTTGTCAGACGATCTACCAGATAGAATGGAGTTTTGTGAAACGTTATAGGAATTTTTTTAAATGTATCCTTTCTACCGACGAGGCCACCTTTACGCAACAAGGAATGTTTAACTCTCATAATGCACACTATAGTTGTGATGAGAATCCACATATTGACAGGATATCACATTACCAATACTCGTTTAAGGTTAATGTGTGGGCGGCAATTTTAGATAACAAGTTAACTGGTTATCACATTCTACCTGGAAATTTAAATGGTATTTATTCGAGATATTAGAAGATTTAACGCTAAACGAGCGAAGATCTTTCGTTTTTATGCATGATGGGCTCCCCCACATTTTGATAAAAGGTGTCGTAATTGTTAAGTAACCATTATCCGAATCAATGGATTGGTAGAGGTGCAGAAGCTCCGATGTATTGGCCTCCACGGTCTACAGAGGTAAATTCATGTCGAGAGTTGCAAGACAGAATTTAACGTCCCTTCAAGGACCTCATAGCTGATCCTCAGATTTAGAAAATTAATGCGTTCTTTAGAAAAAAGGATAGAATTGTGTATTCGTGAAAACTGAGGACATTACTGTAACTGATTGAATATTTCATGCTCTTATTCAAATTTATTTTAATTTTCTTCTTGTGATTCTTTGTTTAATTAATAACTTTAGCATTAGAATAATGTTATTGTTTTGACTTCTTTATAAATTGGTAATTATTTTACAATTTATACCAGCATCAGCTATTATCTCATCGTTTTCAAATCAAAATATTCCGAAAACGGTACACATTATCAAGTTTTACCAAGAGAACCTTTTTGGTGTAAAATTGAATAATGTTTATTTTCATCTAAAATTTGAATGAGAAAATCTAGCCTCTAAAAAGTTATGATTAAAACTACTCGGTACGAACCGTGTAATTAACGCCCTCTATGATAGTCAGATTTGAAAATAAATTCATGCGATGTGTCAGCTTCCAAAACCATATTCAGGTAGATCTCGTTGGAATAATTGAATATTCAGCCTATAATTGATAATAAATGAATTACTTAATTTAGTACCACATCAAACGCTAAACATCAAAATAACTTGGAAACGCACAGGAATTTCGACACAGAAGAAGGGACAATATTTTTGTTTACCTGTATGTAGATAATGGAAATAACAGTTTTTTTGAAAAATATTCATTGACGTAGAAGTTCTGTTTAAGAAAGGGGTTGTGCACCCCCTCCACTCCGTCACTGTGCAAGTTTTTTAACATTCTTAAAGCTTGTTTTATGCCCCTTAATTAACAGGCATCATTCCACAAACATGAAAAAAATGTAAGCATTCTTTTATAAGTTATAATGAAAATTTGAGAAAAAAAATTATATTCAACACCCTCGGAAACGAGGCCTTCTATGACATATGTTTATGGGAACTTTTCTTCTTAAAAACATCTGTTGTATCTTCTGTTGGAGTTTATCTACTAAACAACTGACTCACCCTGTATGTTAATAGTAACTTTTTTCTCAAAATCAAATTTTTTATCGTCTGTTAAAGTTCTGCTACTGAAACCTGGGACATCCTGTATAATTAAACGATCAGTACTAACTGTAGGTACTATTTACTATTCCTATTATATTTCTGTATGTATAAGGATTCCAGTACATACTACCATTAATTGATATACATCAATGATTTAACTCATGTAACAATAATGGTAACAGTAAGGCTCTATATATGAGCTATTTCAAGGTCAACACTACAATATTGTCTCGCATTATAACGTAATTAAGTCGAAAATATTGCTTTTAAATGCGGAACCAATTTCAACTATTTTGTGTATGTGTAAACCAATTGCATAGATTGCAGTGTTCATACATAGCTGAAGTTGCAACAACAAGTTGAGTAAGGGTTTATTTCAATCGCAATTTTCTTTTAGTTTTCTTCTTTCCAAAATAAAAGAGAGCAATGGAACCATTCCAACAGCTTCATCAGAAGTTCAAAAATAATACAATAAAGAATGATTGTAAATTCATTTTAGAGATAAGAGGAGGTACGCAGACACTCGGAAGTATTATGGACGAACTTCTCTCAACTGTATTGAAGAAACTCAAAGCTTTGCAAATGCAGTTGAAACCATTGCACACCATTGCAAAATTGTTCTCTTTTAACCCTCCCCCGGGCAATATTTGTGAAATTATAATGTTAAATCATTCAACGAAGTACAGAAATTGGATCAATATAAATGTTTTCATTACGTTTTCATCATAGGGCTCCTGAAACATGGCTGCTCGACTGGGTTACAGATGGACTATCTAATTATAACTTTTATAGGTGTGGGTTTGATCATGCAGTACGTCTTTGCACCGAGAATCAAACTAAGGAAGAGTTCAAAACTTTGGACACACTTCAAAGTAAGATATATTTCACCATTATTCACAAAAATACCGTTAAAGTACTAAGGACCATTCAGCTACCAAAACAAAATGTTGCTGTTCAAATACTATTTCGGATTCGTGATACAAATAATGTATTACTCAGCTGGAGATAAATCTGAATTCTCTAACTCAGATGTTTTTAAAATACTTAGAAATACCAATGATTTCTGAAAATTCACAGAAGAGTTACCTTTGAAGGTGGTAAAATATAAGTGAAGGAGCATTATAGTTGAAACATCAAACCTGTTCGTTTGCCGATTGGATAAATAAAATTAATCGATTACCGTTACAAAGGAATTGAACATTTCAAATAAATTAATACTTGCTCATATTTCTAGAACAGTATTTTGTATTATTAATCTGCAAAATATTACTTTAATATCAAAATGCGTATAAAAGTAAACTTACCCAAGTGCTTGGCCAACATTTCTCTCTCCTGGTCAGAAATGAAAGGATGTTCATTAGGTTCCGAATAACATAAGATGAAGAAAAAGAAGCACCATACTGCTCCCAGTGTACCGAATAAATAGAATACAGAAGCCCAATCGTCTGTCGCCTGGATCAACCATCCGCTTATCAAATTACATACCACCGTTCCTATCGAATGAAAAAGAATAAAGTACAGATGATTGAATGAAATGGATAAATAAATTTAACGCAAGTAAGCAAGCGGATCGTCTATATACAAGATATCATCCGCAATGCGAAGAGTCAATTAAATGTATTATAGTTCCTTTGACAGAATAAATAGTTATTCATTATATGGAATAGTGGGTTACAAATATAGCATTGAATCTCCACAGTGATTTCATGTAAAGTAATAAGCCGCATGTGGTGCTTACATCCAGTCGCACAGACAATTTTCCCTCAAAATCGTCGCACGTCGCGTTTTCATGATATCGATGCTATCCTAATTAGTAATTAATTTAGAAGAATCGAAAGATACCCTCACCACCGCGACCATTGACATTTAAACATAAACCGTAAGTCATAAAGCTGCGCGCATGGCAATGTGATAATTTTGGATATATACCGTGTCGGTTTGTTTATCCTTAGATATTCACGTTTCTAGATTTGAAAAATATTTACCAACACAGTTAGTAGATATACAGTGTCACCATTAAAGTCCGCACCTTATGGGAATTAAAAAAATAGCTTTGGTTGAAATTTGATGTGGGGAATAGGTTTAGGTTTAAATTAGAACAAAAATGACATTAACAGTTGTCAAATTTGACATTTGTTACAGAAACTGGCGGAAAGTGGCATTTCTAAAGTTTAAAGTTTAGGATGCAGTTGCGATTTTTGATATTTTTATCAAATAAAATATTTTTTATAAATCCAAAGTTTACTTAACTGATGAAAATTAATTTATTTGTGTCACATGTCAGTTCCATGTAAATTTTTTATTTGCTTTCCATATTTGTGAAAACTAAAATTGTAACCATAAAAAATGTTGATACGTGCATGTAAGATATAGGAAAACGGTCGGAAGAAGGCATTGTTTCAATTAAACTTAAGTTTTCGCACTTTTACTGAAAACATGATATCTTGTAATTAGTAAAGTGTTAAAACAGCAAGTTGCCCATGGTAAATAAATTGCAAGTTAGCTTCATATTGTTGTAATTAAGACAAAAAATTTAGTGTCGTAAACATATACGATGTTAGTCCTTCAAGAAAAAATACCAATTGTCCTAATATACGGGGAGAATACACTGGCAAGTATATAATATTTTTTATGAACACCATTCAGGGAATAATGTTCAAATAGTACCGTATCAAGGATATATACACATTCATAAAATTGCAGTAGAAACATCTTTTTCAAATAATTTTTTCCCAAATTGCATTTAGAAATGCCAAGGTTTCTCCACTAATTGTCAAATTTGACAGCTAACGAAAATCGCTTGGCCACAACTGTTAATGTCATTTTTATTCTGATTTGAACCTAAAACTAATCCCGACATCAAATTTTATCCAAACACTGTATGTGCAACATTCATGTCATACTTTTCAAAATATTTCTTTATTTTTTCTGAGCCAGAAAAACGTCCTGAGAATTTTAAAAAGTTCGTAATTTACTGGAAATGAATGGCTACCCAAAAATATTTTTATCCTCATCATAAGTGAAAGAACAAAGAAAATCTATATTAATACATCATTTATAAATAATATAAATAGTAATAAAGGTAATTTTATAACATTACCATAAAATCTGGAGAAGTCAAAATTAAGAAGTGTTTAAAAAAGTATGATATAATGTTGCGCATAAACCTACTAACTGTGTTGGTGAATATTTTTCAAATCTAAAACCGTTAATACCTAAGGATACCACATGTATACAAATTAAATTGTTCAGATTGCGATGAGACTTATACAGGAATCTCTAAAAAAATTCACAAAAAAGAATCCATGGCCATAAGTATAGTACTAAAACCAAAAACTCCAGAGCCTTTGCTAAACATTGTTTCGATTATAACCATCAGTCCAATTATAAAAATGTTAATAATTTAGCTGAAGAAACCAAAGAGATGTTGTAACGAAGCTCAAAAATATTGTAGATTATCAAATAAGGAACAAGAGAAATTGTTCGTAAAGTCAGAATGAATATTTCATAATATCATATCAAAACTTGCAAAATGAAATATTATTGAACGATTCCCAATAATCATATTATTGTAAAGTACTTATGTTATTTAGCACCGAAATTATCTAGTTCATATTTCGAATAATCCAGAATTGATTCATTCAACGCTCGCATTAATCGATACGTTAGATTAATTAGTTAGATCGCGTCAAAATCCCGTACCCTCTTCTAGCATGATTCGGAAGATGCGCGGAATATGTAAATTTTAGTGATGTATGTGAGTCGCGGTAGAGGGAATATCCCTCCACATAATCCCTTTCCATGATACCCGGAGGAAATAAGGTATTTAAACCAGATCGCAGCCTAAGAATGACACTTCTACCTTTGACTTCGATTTCTACCTTTGACTCCGACTTCTAACTGGTAATTTCAACTTCAAGAAGTAAGTAACCGAGGTACTACCGAAAGTGATTATTATTCAAGATTCAATTAAGGTGAGATTTAGAACCGCGTAATACCTGTATATCACCGCTTGCTTATATTAGCGGAAACTGTTCTGGATTCATTACTTGTGACTGCGCCGTGGCATTGTCTGTAGAAATAATCAGATAAATTGTTTAAATTATCCGAAGTAGATTTATTCTGGCTCTATCTATACCTCGTTTACCGATAATAATTATATTGATTGAACTGTAAGTAATTGTATGGTGTCAGAATGTGAAAAAGGTGAAACAGGATCACACCCTTCAGTTGTACACTGGCCATCTCCGGAAATATCGGAAGGGTGTAGATGAGCTACCGGCAGGTTCTGCACACTGTGATCTCTGGAAGTAGGAACTGCAGGTCAAAGTGTGTTTGTGGATCACAGTACTCAGTTGTACACTGTGATCTCCGGAAATAACGGAGTACTGTTGATTGAGATATCTATAGTTTTTGCACACTGTGGTCTCCGGAAGTAAGAGCTATAGACATCCTTTGTATGAAAGAAATTGAAAGAGCTGACACTACTTTGCAATTACCGTGTAAAGGAATTCCGTGTACCAATTCAGATTAGAGCAGAATCAATTGAAGTGCATAATCATATTTTGTAATTATTTGAACCATAAATAACTACAGATGATCTGCGGATGCGGGGGCGAGTATTGATAGCCGGACGGAAACCGTTTGCACCCGTTTCACCTGCACTGCTTTTTACCGCTTTGATAAGTACCTAATAGAAAATACCGCACGAATTTACATTCGTTGCTTGTTTGCTTGCTTGATGAAATATCTGTAAATAACATCTAATCAGTTTGCTATAACCTCTTGCCGTAAAGATTGTACAGAGTTTCCTTGCATTCCCTCCGAAAGATTAATTATTACATATTAGGTTGTTGACTATCCATTCACCGCTGTTATCATTGTGTTTTTTTCTTCAATAAAGTCAATAGTTGAAAAAGTTGTCTTATTACAAGGAACTGAATGAAACCTCTGCTAACATCAACTTATAAAAGACAGTATAACCATTCTCGCATTTAGTTACAATTAAAGCCTGTAATCCAATGCAAATCATTTTGCCCTGTCAAATGTGGCCCCTGGTTATATTTCTTCATTGACGCTATCCTGGGACAAGGCAGTCTTTAGACAGCACTGTGACGGCTTTGTTAAGAGGGCCCTAGCAGAAGTCCTCGATGAGGAGTAAACCTTTAGCAAAAAAATCTGGCGCCCGAGAAATAAAGATCATTCCGAAGTAAGTATTCAACGCCAAAGTGACAAAGCACGTCACAATGTTTTAGATGTCTTTACTTCGTTTTCGAGTAGTGACGCACTCAACTACAGAAACATTAATGTTTAGTGGTTTTCTTATACTCCATATATTTTACAAAATAATTGTGTTACAATTTCAATTCTTCATATTTCGTTTGTTGTTGCAATGTAAGCATTTTGAATTGAAATTAATGCGCTTTAGTTGATTACGTACGTAATGACAAACATATGTTTCACATGTGTTAATGTGACACATTTCCCAAGAATTTACACATAAGTAATTCATTTGCATTGTTTCGAGTCCGTAACCTAGCGGTAATATTTCTCACTGTTTCCTCGCGAGATCTGTATTATCAATGCGTGGCGTTATCTATTACATTCTCAGTGTGACATCTGCTTTCCGGCAGATGGTCTTGGAACATCTAGGTTCCCCAAACATTTCTGATGGTTGCCTCATTACACTGACAAGATGCTGTCTGAGACTAATAGACGTATTTGTCACTGCTCAACCTGGAGAATCAAAACTGTGTATCTATTGACTTCTAACACGAGATGTGTTTGTAGTTCACAAGGATTGTTTCGGGGCCGTCACCTGGTGGTAGTATTTCTAACTGTTTCCCCGTCGATTCTTCTAATCGCGAGAACTGTATATTATCAAAGCATGGCATTGTGAATTATAGGCACTGCTTTTCGACTTATATTCAGTTTCAACTTATAACCGAAAGAATCGAATAAACCATATGTCTGCATATGAATCGTTCACATCCTGTCACATCTGATATCTATTACTATCAAAATGGTGAATTCACCTCCCAAAGAATTGATATTAACAAGTTTACAAAAATGGGTAACAAATAGTAAAATATATGCAAATACATATCTCATAAAAATACTCTGGTCGCAGTTTTCATAGATCCTCGACGACTATATTTTGTAGACGAAGATGGGGATCAAATTGCATTGGAGAGACACCGCTCCATTTAAATCCACAGCGATTGTAGAAAAATACATTGATGACTCTATCAAAAAGAAAATGGGTACAGCTGGAAAATCTCAGAATCGATACAACAAAATACTTCTTGTTAGATATTGTAGCAAGGCTGCCTAATTAATTATCAATTAGAATTCATTTATATATCAAATAAGTTGCTGAAATTCAGGCTTGTTTTAAGAACACCCATGAATGAAAATAGAAATAGGATATTCTTTGATGCCTTCTATTACAGACAAATCAAGTATATGAGTTTATTTATTTGTACGGCAGTCCCGTCAAAAATTAATACAGCTTGTTCTTTGTATCTATGGGACGGAAACGCAATGTATATTCTCTGAATCCATTCCAAGGAAGGATCATTATGATTTGTAAAATATCGATGGAGTCGAAGAGGTTCTTCAGAGTTTTAATAGGGAATCATTAATTACTAAGTCAACAGAAATTGTTCTAAAGAAAACAAGTGCTTTATAGTATATTGGTAGTTGAACATATTTTTATAGTTTTGAAACGGCAGGTTGATCGCTTGCTATGGCTTAAGCAAATGTTTTTTACCCTGCCTTTTCGTCGTTCTTCTGTCGTTTATTATCAAACATGTAATTAGAATATTAAATTCATTAAATTAAGGTCAACAAAAATAGAATAGTCTTATTGTATTCAGCTCACTAGACTACGGCGTACTACCCCCAAACATATTGGTCAAAGAGGAGAGGTTATCCAAGATTATAAAAAATCAAACTCAGCACACTAAAGTCAGTTATAATCTATCTTCTTGAGTTAAATCTTGCTTTCCTATTTCACGAATCACTTGAATCATAATTTAGAAAAGCGTTGTGGCGTTTATGGTAGAATTTTCGCTAAGTTCATTCAGAATGAAGTCAATTTGCTGAATACATAAAAGTTAGAATTCCTTGAATAATCAAATCATAATAGATTTCCTTAACTCTTTACCCTGGTACATCCGGGCTGAATTAGTTCTCCACTTCTAATCTAGGTTCTGATAAAGTTAATTTAAAATTAAGGATTACTCAATTGTTTTCCAAGTTTAACATAACTTCGTAATTAATACTTTAGTAGTACTCAATTTTTAACTTTTGATTAATTTTTATAATTGTTTTGTTCCTACATTATTATTAAATATTTCATATTTGTTTTGATTGAGAGTTTTTCTACTCAGTGTAATTTATCAACTACCCTCGATCACACATAGCTTAATCAATGTGTTAGTGTCTCAACCAAAGAAGAGGGAGTATAACAAATATCTATTGACCGTATTGTTGCCGCCTGATTTGCCTAGCTAATGAGAAACCCGTGATATCCGGTCTCCCTGGTTATCGGTTATTAATTAATCAAGTTAAATGCTATATATGTATGAATTTGATGGAATAACTGAATTAATAACCTTAAGAAAATCAAAAAAACCAGAGAAGATGCTCGTTATTACAATATGACACAATGAGAGCATACTATCTCAATATTAATGTAGATGTAAATTTTATTCATACATTAACTTGGCGTACTCAGAGAAATTAAATAATTTGTTTCAATGTTACTCATATAAAAATAATGAAAATGCATAGTAATTATAGCTGAAATTAACTGATAGTTGTGGACGAAGTATTCGCGTTTAATGGTGGTTATTCACTCGAATAGTGTTTACGACACGACCCGCAGGCAAACTACAAACTGATCCTTTAGTTTACGATACGTTTTTAAATGTTCTTGAAAATGTATATTGACATTTTTTCCGTTTATCCTACATAAGCAAAACTGCAATCATCACATCCCATTCATAACCTCCAGATTTTTAATGTTGTTTCTTTTTAGTTATTTTTATAAGAATAATGGATAATATCATAACTCAACAATTTTTAATTCTTCTGTAAATAACCGCCTTCTCCTAACTCATAGTCCGTAACCGGGGCGCAACTTAAAATTTTAACTCCCTCCCTCACTAAATTCAATTGAAGGCCCCTTGGAAATGAAAAACTAAGCGGCTTAAATTTTAAAAACGTATATTTTTATAGTTATTTTTTATAGTTATAATAACAAGCACTTATTTTGAAATTCTTAACGGCGAGCTTTAGCATGAGCAAAGTTTTTAATGACATCTTTAAAAAATGTGGTCGCTTCATCAGCTTTAAAAGTCAAAATTACAAGACCGTTTAATCTTAATTGTTGTGTGCATGTAATTTTTAATGAGTTTTAATTTGTAAAATGATCTTTCCGCAATTGCTGTAGTGAGGAAAATTGTTAAATATAACAGTAACGAACTAATTACGCTATTGAAACTCGACCTTAATGCGTCATATTTAATAATCAACGGTTCTGTTAGTTCTTTTACCGATTCAATTTCAGAGAGATCATCTTTAGGAATTGACAGTTTATTATTTGGACAAGAAATTCATCTGAAATACCATCTTTGTAATGGCTTAATGAATTTTCTGCGCATTAAAAAAGTTGATCTTGTTACAGTGTAGCTAGTGTTTTTCGATTTAAAAAATCCAATATTTCACAAACGCGATACAATCCCCTGAATCAATTGTTTAGTTCTCCACAAACTCAAACACTTTCAGATATACTTTGATACGGAAGATTCCTGCGTCGCTATCAAAACGATGGTCCAGAGCCAACTTATCATGATGCCGTCTTTTTTTAATCTTAAATTCAGTGTCATGGTCATTTCTTAATTCACTCAAATGAATATGAACCTTTTTTAATGCATCTACAGCTCGTTAAATGTCCATATCTTCAGCTTTCAATAATTTTGATGCAAGTATAATAGGTGAAAAATCTGGTCTTCCGGATGGATTCCGCGTCACAATAGCTCGACTTGATGCCCAAGTCGAGCTACTGTGACGCGGAATCCATCCGGAAGACCAGATTTTTCAAGATTAGCTGTCCGCGGAAGTCTACTATCCAAGTATAATAGTATTAAAAATAAATCCAAATGTAGCCATTCTGGTTTTAATACTATCAGCTTCTGTTCACTTGTCTCTCTTATTACTACACGAAATCATTTTTTCCAGTGATTTGATGATGTCCAAGAACCTTAGCTTTACTCCCAGCAAAGATGTTACTCGGCCTGGTCAGCGTGTTGGATTTAAACTTTTCATGGTCATTTCTTTTTCTACTAATATATTTGCTTGTACATCTCATCGCCATCAACTGTTTCCAAAAACTACATATATTTCTTCCAGAATTGCAAAAAATGACTGGAATTCCACAGAACACTTTACTGTATCTCCAACAACCAAATTTAAATTGTGAGCTGCACAGTGGATAAAGGTGGCTTTCGGCTATTTTTCTTTTATTTAAGCCTGATTTTCCTGCATACACTCCGCTCATAACAGCCGCTGCATCGTAACCTTGGCCGCGACACTTTTCAAAGATCGTTATCTTCTAATAATTCAACAATTTTCAATGATAGTTCACTGACTGAATGATCATGCACTTCTATAAATCCTAGAAAAGATTCTTTCATTTCTATTGACATTGGTTCACCATTTTCAATTGTCGCAATTTCTACGTATCTAATAATATTACTTAATTGATCTTTCCTACTTAGGTCTTGTGTTGTATCGATCATAATAGCAAAAAAATGGAGCTTCTAGGACTTTTGAAATAATACAAGTTTGAGCTTTATTACTTAAAATATTAATTTTAATTAATTTTCGTCTTGTATTTGATGGCTTAAGTATTTCGTGATTCTTATAGGCAAATAAATGACTTTTCTTAAAACATCATCGTATTGTGCAATTAACTGAAACATGGACAAAAAGTTAAAGTTAAAAAGTGTTTGACTGTAATTCACGAGGTCCACGGAATGTTAAACAGTTTTAGCTAACGTTAACGTAATGTTAATAAGACGGTCTAAAACTTGAACCCAAAAACTAGCCATGTATCTTTATTATGCCAATTGTCCTTTTCTTTAGAAAAAGGCCCGCATGGTTCGCAATAAGCTGAGTCTAACACTTTAAAATATCGCAACCACTGCCTAACTACAAAACCATATGGGGTTTCCTTTTTAAAATGAACATTGGAAAATTTCCTATTATTTTGGGTTGGATCTCGAGGAAACGGGCCCGTATTTAGAGGAAAATTTGTACTAAAGCTTATAATTTGCTTCTTTACTTCATTAGACAAAATTTGATTTCGAAAATATCCTGTCATTCAAAAAATCGTCTGCCTTAGATTGCCGTTTATCTTGTTCTTGATGTTTACTGTTCAGTTGTCCGTTTATATTTAGGTTTAAATCTGCACTTCCGAGCTAGAACTAGCGATGGAAATATTTGAATTAACTATTTTCAGTGTTTTTAGCCACACCACCAGTAGAACGAAGTTTTTTTTTATTCCATGACAATAGAATATAAAATATAACACGATTAAAGAAATAATTAAAACAATATTTAAAATAAAACACAGTTTTGTGGAGCTGTGCGCCAACGCCAAACTATAGAAACAGAAAAATAAAATATGGAATCTACTGTACACACAGTATGCGCAGACTACTGACTACACTATATATAGTAGACAAGTAGTGTGTTAAGCATAGGAAAGCGCTGGTAAGTTGAAGGACATTCTGTCCTTCTCCCACATGTAGTGCGCTCTCACTCGCATGGTCTCCCCTTCTACTAACTTCTCTTATTAAGTTGAATACCACTCATCGTAGTAACATCTGTAAGTAACATGAGAGCGCAGTACATGTGCGAGAAGGATAGAATTTACCAGTTAAATGCTTAGTAGTCTACTCTATATATAGAACTCTTTGACTACACAAAACTAAACTCAAACCATACCATATCGTGACACGTGACCTTAGTCGTGATTCCATAATTAAAAATCGGCGAACGCTTGTCAACCATATGCAACTAGACTTGGACTTGAAAGCATCTCTTTCCGTGTTCTCATTCGTGCATTCGCGAGTCGCCAAGAAAGATGTAGCGTAGGTTACTGGAGGTAACGTAGAGCGGGCGACAAGGATGCCACGAGTACGAGTAGCGTTTCGTCTGGAACCACGTACATTTTTGAAATCTTTCAACTATGCAATCATTTCCAAAACATGTTTACAGGCGAACTTAGTGCAGCTTGGAAGTTGATGAATTCCTTAACTAACCATTTTGTCATGGAACCATGGTCAATTCATTTTTAAATACGGCCTTGTTTTTTGTAAACAAATTTTTGAGGCATTTTCCATTCTACACTCATTGATGTAACACATGTGAAGGTTCGTTCACGTTTCAGATCAATTTCAGCACTCATCAAGGTGTTTTGAAAACATTTTTAATTACGAGCCTACAGCAAAGAAAAATTTGGGAAATTGGGCAGGAGAATCAATAGTTGGAGTTGACATTTTTCCAATAATTGTTGAATCAAAAATAAAGAATTAACAAACGATAGATTATCTTCAATAGTTGATATCTGCGGAGAGCTAACCTTGAAAATCTGAAACTGATTCTTTTGGTTTCTGTAGTATTTATTGAGTATAACAAGGACGAATTACTAATGAAGTGATTTAATTGTGTTATTTGCTTTATACCAGGAGACAATGAAGTTGTTAGACAACCATAATATACATTTTGTTGCTAGCAAAAATCATCGGTTTTAGTTTCTTGAAACATGGTTTTCAAACACCCTATAATATCTTGCTTCAATAAACTGGATATTTAGCATCAGGAATCCACTTGCAAACCTATTGTTCATATTCTCTTTTTCATTGTACCTTAGATATTATCAACCTGGGAGGGGATTATGAATTCTGGAGATTTTCTCTTCTGCTTTACTTCAATTCATGCGGCTCTCCAGTAGATTCACAAAAGCTTCCATTGCATGATTAGTAATTGATGAATGAACGATATATGAGAATATAATAACTACATTAGTCTCTGATAAAAAGTATTGCTGGAATTTGTTTACCTTTCAAGTTTTTTGAGAGAAATCATTTTTACTTTTTTTATCCTAGTAATTACTATAGGTACTTATATTTTCCATAGTTGGCAGTTATACAATTCAAAATTTCACAAAATACACGTAGCCATTACGAAATAGCCAACAGTTTTTGGTAATAACATAATGATCTTCTATCTATTGCATATATAGCTACATATATTGTACGTTTAGGATTCTTGAAAAGGATGAACATTTATACCTAATTTTTCACATAACTTTTTTTAAAGAATATCTAAAACATGGGATACAAGTGACTTGAAATTTTTACTGGTCTCATCATCTGTTAACATAATATTATTATATTTTATTGTGTTATATTGAAATTATGTGTTAATTGTTTACCTGCAAATTAAATTGAAGATAATTCGTTCATACCGGACAACAAAATTTTAACAAGTTCATCTACATCACATTTAAGTGTTATTTCATGAGATATCTGGTGTAAAGAATCATTATTTTGTGACGTACCTTGTTACCTTTTGGCGATAATTACTTATGACGGCCTCAATACTCCTTCAATCATTTAAGTCGATTAGATCTGAATCCAATCGACTTTTATATTGAATTCCCGAACGCCAGATTTTTGTTAAGATTTACTCCTCGTTGAGGGCTTCTGCTTTCACATTCTCGACACAATACAATTACTTAACAAATTCAATTTTTACGTTTACCGGTACAAAAAACAATTAATTTTATCGGGACGTTATGGAAATCTGTACAGGATAAACTTATCAGGTACAATACAACAATTACAATTACTTATTAAACGATATTTGATATTACAAGGCCGTGCCGCGAGCAAAACAATGGAATTCAATGTACTAACTCAAATAGCAAAATCACTATTTACCTACTACTTCAATGGTAACTGGTGGAACACTTACTTTTTGATTTTGGCGGTATCAATGGTTCACTCACTGATTCTTCAGTTGTCTCACTGACTATATTCTCAATAATGAATTCAACACTCGCGTTCTTTTATACCAATCGAGGTGATGGTTAAGTCACCTATACCAGCTCCAGCTGAGCCCTATTTCGCTCATTTCGCGTTCATGATGCTTCACCAGTTCCTCAATTCTGTGCCATGTTTTTTTATGATTACTATCTATATTCCTATACAACAATATAATTATTCTGAATTTTGAATTCTAAATACTAATATAAACTAAATCTAAAACTTATGACCAATCTACGTCTTTTCCATTGAATAATTATTCAAGATTTTTTAGCTGTTAAATGTGAAAAATAATTGAATTATTGTTCTCAATTTCAATTGGGAATTCAATTGTTTGATTAAATTGCTTAAAGAATCTAGAACATTGTTAATTAAATCTGTGCCGTCCCGAATTATTAGTATATGGTCTTTATATCCATTGTAACATTTGATATCTTTGATAAAAAGTTAGGTTTATCGCACATATATTATTATCCTTCAGATTGCTCTCATTAAATTGTTAAATTGTTAAATATATCAGTGATAACTTACATAACTGTCATACTCAAAAAGGCTCCCAAGCTTCACACGTCAAATTCAATAGATTTATCTCAAATAATTATAAACTGAATCTAACTCAACTAACACTATAAATGTTCAAATGTTCACCGATTCGATAGGTAGACACTTTTTCTTCATATGTAAATATCAACTTTTCTTTAATTTGATTACATTTAAATAGTTATCTTTCAACTAAAAAATAGACACTCACATCATACATTGTTTCTTAGTATAGAAATTAGTAGATAATTTGAATAGTTGTTGAAACTATTGTCAATAATAAGTGATATAGAAACAAAGTAATAGTGTTCTATTCTATCAATATGATAAATTTATCACGGCTTCCACCATCGATAAAATTTGTATCCATTCTAGAATCCATCGAGATGAAGATGCAGAAATAATAGGGAGAATTCCATGATAAAGGTAAGAATGGTCAAAAATATGTTAACCAATTTTTAATGTGTGTTTCAATTTTTGTTACTGATAATTATGAAGAATGTTATTATTAGTAATTCATAATTCCGATAATAATCTCTAGAATAAAAGTTATTGAAATAATCGCACTCAATAGACTTTATTATTATAAGTTAATTTCTGCAATCAATATATATATATATATATATATATATATATATATATATATATATATATATATATATATATATATATATATATATATATATATATATAAACAAGTTTTAAAGTTTCTTTGCCTAATTGGCCACTATCGTGTATGTAACTTAAGAGATATAGAATTAAATTTTCTGAATTATGAAGATAACTTAGATAATTTAACATAGGATTATAAAGATGAATAAACGTAAAAGACTGAACCATAGGCGGGATTCGAACCCACATTTCTGGATTTCTAGTCCAGGGTGTTAACCAATTACACCACTTCGGTCCTGTTAGATTTTCATATTTTTGTAAATATAAACCTCTGAAAGGATAGTAGATCATTGATGAACACAATGCGATTCGATGCCCTACCATAGATCAACTATTCACGCACATTCATCTGAAGTTTAGTCGTTTTTTTTTTTTTGAAGTAAGGATTGTAGGTTAGTACTGCTATGGTTGGCAGTTACTTGACAGTTCTTATTCAAATGACAGCATCCCGGTTCTTATATATTTCAATAGAACTGACTGAGAATTGTTCTGGTTAATTATAAACAAGTTTTAAAGTTTCTTTGCCTAATTGGCCACTATCGTGTATGTAACTTAAGAGATATAGAATTAAATTTTCTGAATTATGAAGATAACTTAGATAATTTAACATAGGATTATAAAGATGAATAAACGTAAAAGACTGAACCATAGGCGGGATTCGAACCCACATTTCTGGATTTCTAGTCCAGGGTGTTAACCAATTACACCACTTCGGTCCTGTTAGATTTTCATATTTTTGTAAATATAAACCTCTGAAATGATAGTAGATCATTGATGAACACAATGCGATTCGATGCCCTACCATAGATCAACTATTCACGCACATTCATCTGAAGTTTAGTCGTTTTTTTTTTTGAAGTAAGGATTGTAGGTTAGTACTGCTATGGTTGGCAGTTACTTGACAGTTCTTATTCAAATGACAGCATCCCGGTTCTTATATATTTCAATAGAACTGACTGAGAATATATATATATATATATATATATATATATATATATATATATATATATATATATATATATATATATATGTATAAATCATTTCATACACAATAAAAAAATTTAAAAATAATAACTTACCGAACTTTGAAAATCAGAAAAGATCAAATAAAAGATATGTATATGGAATTAAAAACAATAGTAAAAGCTAAATAATAGTTAGGATATTAAAATTAACAATGTAAAACATAATAAACAACAATGTAATAGAATAAGAAGTGATAAACAAGAACTTCAGTGAAAGTGAAGAAACGTACTGTGTAACGAAGGCAGAAATCATAATTAAAGTGATTACAAAACTATCATGAGATAGTACAAAACATTGAATAATGTTATAGATATAAGTTAGGATAAGTAAATTTGAGTTATGTAATGTTAAAAGAATGTTATTGATATAATATAGTATGTATTAGATTTAAGAATAAGTAACTGTCAAGAAAACCATAAATATGTGAATAATCATATTAATAATAACCCAATCATAGGTTATATTATACCAAAGTGTGGGGAAAAATGTAGGCAATATTAATTTAAAAAGAAGGGAATCACTATCAATTAAAATGAGTTGAAAATCTCCAATAATTCAAAAATTATAGAATACTAAATTCTGATTGGTCGAGACGAATTTCTAGTGTCAGGCTAGTAACAATGAGAACTTGTGTCAGATTAACAACAATTAACTTGGCATTCTTGATATGAAAAGAAGGCACCTGATAGGTGGAAAATGGCATCAATGTAGCGTCGGTTTTGGAGGCCTATAAAAGGGTCTGAAAGTAAAGCCAAGTTCAGTTTGCTATAATATCCAAGCAGAGACTATTCTTCTCTGGCAACTCACCAAAATTTTCTAACCTAAGTTTATAAAAATAAACATCAGTCAACGCAAGTGTTCCAAACTTCGATAAGTTCCAAGTAACCGAAGTTAATAAAAATTATTAAAAGTCAACGAGTGTTCCAAGTATCTAAACCAAGTAAAAGGTTGTAATAACCTCCAATTTATAAGAAGTATCCAACGATTGCCATTCTTCAATATAATTTCAATAAAGCATCGAAAAGGTTTATATCTTATCTAAAAGAATAAAACAAAGTATTATCAACAGTTCCTGATTCTCAAGAAGAAGTAACCAAAATTAGTTACCTGTGATTATCGTGAAATAGCATAGTATTGTGTAAAAAGTGAATCAACGAAATTAAAAAGAAGTAAATTGAACATTGCCAACATTGTTAAACACACTTTTGGATATTATCTAAACGTAAGTTTGTTTATAATTTCTACATCATATTATCCGTATTATCTGTAAAGTAAAAGGAAGATTGTTGATTATAACAGTATAAACAAATATTAGTTGTAAAAGTGATTTTAAGGTTATATCATAGATTTTGTAAACATAAAATTGAATTACCCGAGATAATAGGAGTCATAGAAATTAAATATTGTGAAATCAAAGAGCATTGTGTTTAATTCCATATAAAATAATTCTATAGATAAACTTCAGATAAGCTTCAAAAGTTCAAAAAATTAATAAACATTAATTCAAAGTTCAAATACAATCAAATTAAAAAGATAAAAAGCTAGCCGGTGGAATCAAAATTATAATTATTAAATAAAAACTCAGTAAGAGTTTTCATAATAATTGTCACCAACGTGGGGCAAAATAAAACACTAAGTAAGAATTTAGTTAATAATTGTCGCTCAAACGTGGGGCCATTTGAAAAAAGGAATAGAACCGCGTATCAAAATAATTTAAAGAACTAGATTAATTAATAAGAAAGTAAAAATGGAAGGAGATAGACAGAGTACTCCAGAATTGATAGGATTTGATCAAGAGGGTGAAATGATTAGTGCAGAAAGACCACCAATAATAGATAGTCAATCACAAATAATGAGATTGCTTGAAAGTTTGAATTTAAAAGCTAATGAAACAAATAAAAAAATTGAACAATGTAAGAATGAAACAAATGCTAAAATTGAACAAGGTATGAGTGATATAAGAGATGAAATTAAGAGAGTGAATGATAAATTTGATAAAAGAACTGAGGAAATTATGAGAATAGTTGAAACTGAAAAAAAGGAAATAAGACAACATGTTGAAGAAAGTATAGATAATAAATTAGAAGAATATAATCGCTTTGTAAATAGAAAATTTAATAATGTAGAGAAAGAAATAGATATTATGGAAAATAGAATGAATGTGAAAGTACAAAGTATGAAAGAAAATCAGGAAAAAATGATAAATGAACAAGATGAAAGAATAAAAAGAATTGAGAATAGATCCGAAGAGAGAATGAATATAGAATACAGAAATGTAGGTCATGAGAATACAATAAAGTTTAATGGAAACATAAAATTATTACATCCATGCATTTTTGTTAAAGATTTAAAAAATGAAATACAGTATGAAAGGAATGTAGAGAGAATGAAAAAATTAATAAGAGAACGATTGGTTGATGAACCATTGTTGTGGTTCAATTGCAAAGAAAGGGAATTTAATAGTTTAGATGAGTTTATAGATGAATTTTTAAAAAACGTTTGGGGTCAAAATGAGCAGTCGAAATGTCGAGAAAGGTTATATTTTAGGAAGTATATAGAAGGGACTAGAAAAAGCATGAGTGCTTATGCACTTATGAAGCGCAATATTTAGAACCTAAAATGAGAGAGGAATAGATAGTTTTATACATTTCAAGACAGTATCGAAGTCAAATATCTGAGGCAATAGCCATTGCAAATATTAAAAACATGAATCAACTACTATCATACTTAAACCGAATTGATAATAAGAATAACATAGGAACTAGGCAACAAAATGGATATAATGATAACAGGAACAATTATAGGGGAAATCAAAATTATAATGATAGATTCCAAAGTAATAATAATTATCAAAACAATTTTAGAAATAGGGATGGTAGAAACCAAAATTATTATAATAGGGAAAATAGATATAATGGAAATAATGCTAATCAAAATAGAAATAGATATAGGGATTATAGAAGTCAAAATAATAATAATAGAAATAATAGTAGAAATGAAAGTAGAAATGAAAATAATCAAAGGGAAGTAAACTGTAGTAGGATTGAAAGTAATATGGAAAGGGAAGATTCTTCAAGTCAAAATAATCAACAGAATCAGGATTTTTAAGAAAGCACGAATACCACGTTAATGTATTATATGAACATCAGAGGCAATACATTGACTACGAACAGCAAAGGGAAGAAAATGAAAGTATAGGTTTAATTAAATTAAAAGGTTTTTTAAAAGGGAAAGAAGTAGAAATTATGTGTGACACAGGATCAGAACTATTGCCTGAAGTAAAATTAACAAATCAATTGAAAATACCAAAGGTAGAATTAGTAAATATTAGTGGAAAGAAAATTACTGAAGTATCAAAAATGATTACTGAGCATGTTATAATAGGGAAGTCAAGTCTAGAGATGCAATTATTTGTAGTGCCGAATATGAAATTGGATATTGTTATGGGAACTGATGAATTAGAAAAGCATGGAATTATTATAGATTACGAGGAAAAGGAAATAAAATTGTTAGATGAAATTATAAATATAGGGAAAGGGGAAAATGAAAATATTGACAGACCAAATGAAGGTTGCAATATAATAAATGCGGTCGAAAGAAAAGACTCAAGCAGAAATTTAAATGAAATAATCTCGCAGATGAAAGTATCCGAGAAGTATAGGGGAATAATATCAGAAATAATTTCACAACATAAAGGTTTAATAATAGATGAAACTCGTATAGCTAGTAATTATATTCATAAATTCCAAGTCAAAGAAATTGAAGATGTTAGGAAAAAAATGGGTGAAATGCTAGAACAAGACATAATAGAAAGAAGTAAAACAAAATATATAAACCCTATTGTTATAGCAAAAAAGTCAAATGGTGATATTAGGTTATGTTTAGATGCTCGAACATTGAATAGATTGTCAGTACCACAATATGAAGCTCCTAAAAATATAGAGTCAATTTTTGGTAGAATAATAAAGGCACAAGTTTTTAGTAAAGTTGATTTAAGGCATAGTTTCTGGTTGATTCCTTTACATGAAAGTTGTAGAGATTACACTGGTTTTATGATAGATGGAGAAGTGTATCGTTTTAAAGTTACGCCTTTTGGTATTCAAAGTGCATGCAGTGCGTTAGTTAGAAGTATGAATCAAATATTAGATAGATTTGAAATTTTTGTAGTTGATTATATCGATGACATATTAATATTTTCTAGAACAGTAGAAGAACATAAAGATCACATAAAATTAGTTTTGAACGAATTAGATATAGCAGGTTTAAAAATAAATATTGAGAAATGTGAATTCTATAAAACAGAAGTTAAATTTTTGGGTTATAAATTAACAAGGGAAGGTTAAGAAATGGATGAAGATAGATTAGATGTAATTAAAAATTTCAAAAGACCCACCAATCTTAAAACTTTAAGGGGATTCTTAGATCTAATAAATTATTTCAAAAGGCTCATTCCTGATTTAAGTCAGAAGGAGATTCCATTAGTAGAATTACTCAAGAAAGGGGTAAAACGGAAATGGGATAATGAAAGACACGAAGCTTTCAAAAATTTAAAAGATATTTTCATTCAAAAATTAAAAGTTTATCATGCACAATATGATAAGCCTTTCATATTAAGAACAGATGCTTCTAAACAAAGATTCAGTGGTGTTTTATTACAAAAACAAAATAATGAAGGAGTGCCCATAAGTTTTGTGTCAAGAATGACAAAAGTTCATGAAAAAAATTACAGTGTTACTGAATTAGAATTAGCAAGTATAGTTTTCTGTGTAAAGAAATTAAGATTTTATTTGTTAGGGAATAAAGTAAGGGTAGAAACTGATCATAGTGCATTAACAAGTAACAGTAGGATTCAAAGATGGATTTTGTTATTGCAGGAGTATGATTTTGAAATAAAACATATTCCAGGAAAATTAAATATAATAGCTGATACTTTAACAAGAGAAGAGGGACATTTAAAAATTGATAAAAGGAAATATAAAGTAGGAGCAAATATTTTATTAGAAGTAAGGGGTTTATTTTCATTAGAGAGCATTAAAAACAATCAGAGAAGGATAAAAAGAAATGTAAAATCAAAGAGGGAGTTTATTTACAAGATATAGGCAGGAAAGAATTATACAGAATAAATCAAGACCTAACTTTAAAAATTTTAAATCATTTACATAGTGAATTCAATCACATAGGAGCAAGGAAAATGTGGCTCATATTCAGAGAAAATTATATAGGTAAAGGAGATTACCAAATTGCAAAAGAAATCACAAAGAAATGTGAAATATGTCAAAGAGCAAAGCCTAAAAATATAATTAATCACAATTTAGCAAAGAGTATTATAGTAAAGGAATGTTTAGAAATAGTAGCAATAGATTTTTGAAGTGAGTTAATAGTAACAGAAAAAGGAAATAGACATATATTGGTTTTAGTAGATTTATTTTCTAAATATATAAAATTATATGCTTGCAAAACGCATAAGTTAGAAAACTATTTTGAAGAAATTGGTAGGCCAAGAAAGTTAATTACAGATAACGCAACATATTTCAAAAACATACGTTTCAAGTATTTCTGCAAAAGGAATTTAATTTTTCATCAATTAACAAGCATCAGACATCCTCAATCCAATCCATCAGAGCGATATATACAGGAAGTAATAAAATATCTGAGGATATCTTGTGAGGGTAAACATCGTCAATGGGATGAATCAATATCCAGAGTAGAAAAATGTTTAAATCATTGTCCAAATACTACAACAGAGAAAACACCTGTATTAATAATGAAAGGCGAAGAACCTGATAGAAAATGGTTAGATGAAAATTCAGTAGAACGAAATGAAATTTTGAAAGATATCAGTAATAGGTTAGAAAGAAATGCAAGAAAGTATATGAATAGGGAAATGAGAAAAAGAGGAAAGTTAATTAAATTTGAAATAGGTGAATTAGTAATAGTAAGAGCAATGAGAGTAACTAATAATAAAAAGAATATATGTGGAAAATTATGTTTTGCTTTTGAAGGTCCATATGTAGTCATGAATGAGAATGCTGAAAATAGTTATGAATTAATGAATCCTGAAAATGGAAAGATAAGGGGAATATTTAATATTGATCAAATATACAAGTATAATTATTAATAAATCTAGTTCATGAAAATAAAATCAAAAGATAAATAAATTCCAAATATTAATGTGATTAATATGTTAAAATTGATTTAGGGAAATATATATATATATATATATAAGTTTAAAGTTTCTTTGCCTAATTGGCCACTATCGTGTATGTAACTTAAGAGATATAGAATTAAATTTTCTGAATTATGAAGATAACTTAGATAATTTAACATAGGATTATAAAGATGAATAAACGTAAAAGATTGAACCATAGGCGGGATTCGAACCCACATTTCTGGATTTCTAGTCCAGGGTGTTTACCAATTACACCACTTCGGTCCTATTAGATTTTTATATTTTTGTAAATATAAACCTCTGAAAGGATAGTAGATCATTGATGAACACAATGCGATTCGATGCCCTACCATAGATCAACTATTCACGCACATTCATCTAAAGTTCAGTCGTTTTTTGAAGTGAGGATTGTAGGTTAGTACTGCTATGGTTGGCAGTTACGTGACAGTTCTTATTCAAATGACAGCATCCTGGTTCTTATATATTTCAATAGAACTGACTGAGAATTGTTCTGGTTAATTATAAACAAGTTTTTAAAGTGGCCAATTAGGCAAAGAAACTTTAAACTTGTTTATAATTAACCAGAACAATTCTCAGTCAGTTCTATTGAAATATATAAGAACCAGGATGCTGTCATTTGAATAAGAACTGTCAAGTAACTGCCAACCATAGCAGTACTAACCTACAATCCTTACTTCAAAAAACGACTGAACTTCAGATGAATGTGCGTGAATAGTTGATCTATGGTAGGACATCGAATCGCATTGTGTTTATCAATGATCTACTATCCTTTCAGAGGTTTATATTTACAAAAATATAAAAATCTAATAGGACCGAAGTGGTGTAATTGGTAAATACCCTGGACTAGAAATCCAGAAATGTGGGTTCGAATCCCACCTATGGTTCAATCTTTTACGTTTATTCATCTTTATAATCCTATGTTAAATTATCTAAGTTATCTTCATAATTCAGAAAATTTAATTCTATATCTCTTAAGTTACATACACGATAGTGGCCAATTAGGCAAAGAAACTTTAAACTTGTTTATAATTAACCAGAACAATTCTCAGTCAGTTCTATTGAAATATATAAGAACCAGGATGCTGTCATTTGAATAAGAACTGTCAAGTAACTGCCAACCATAGCAGTACTAACCTACAATCCTTACTTCAAAAAACGACTGAACTTTAGATGAATGTGCGTGAATAGTTGATCTATGGTAGGGCATCGAATCGCATTGTGTTTATCAATGATCTACTATCCTTTCAGAGGTTTATATTTACAAAAATATAAAAATCTAATAGGACCGAAGTGGTGTAATTGGTAAACACCCTGGACTAGAAATCCAGAAATGTGGGTTCGAATCCCACCTATGGTTCAATCTTTTACGTTTATTCATCTTTATAATCCTATGTTAAATTATCTAAGTTATCTTCATAATTCAGAAAATTTAATTCTATATCTCTTAAGTTACATACACGATAGTGGCCAATTAGGCAAAGAAACTTTAAACTTGTTTATAATTAACCAGAACAATTCTCAGTCAGTTCTATTGAAATATATAAGAACCAGGATGCTGTCATTTGAATAAGAACTGTCAAGTAACTGCCAACCATAGCAGTACTAACCTACAATCCTTACTTCAAAAAACGACTGAACTTTAGATGAATGTGCGTGAATAGTTGATCTATGGTAGGGCATCGAATCGCATTGTGTTTATCAATGATCTACTATCTTTTCAGAGGTTTATATTTACAAAAATATAAAAATCTAATAGGACCGAAGTGGTGTAATTGGTAAACACCCTGGACTAGAAATCCAGAAATGTGGGTTCGAATCCCACCTATGGTTCAATCTTTTACGTTTATTCATCTTTATAATCCTATGTTAAATTATCTAAGTTATCTTCATAATTCAGAAAATTTAATTCTATATCTCTTAAGTTACATACACGATAGTGGCCAATTAGGCAAAGAAACTTTAAACTTGTTTATAATTAACCAGAACAATTCTCAGTCAGTTCTATTGAAATATATAAGAACCAGGATGCTGTCATTTGAATAAGAACTGTCAAGTAACTGCCAACCATAGCAGTACTAACCTACAATCCTTACTTCAAAAAACGACTGAACTTTAGATGAATGTGCGTGAATAGTTGATCTATGGTAGGGCATCGAATCGCATTGTGTTTATCAATGATCTACTATCCTTTCAGAGGTTCATATTTACAAAAATATAAAAATCTAATAGGACCGAAGTGGTGTAATTGGTAAACACCCTGGACTAGAAATCCAGAAATGTGGGTTCGAATCCCACCTATGGTTCAATCTTTTACGTTTATTCATCTTTATAATCCTATGTTAAATTATCTAAGTTATCTTCATAATTCAGAAAATTTAATTCTATATCTCTTAAGTTACATACACGATAGTGGCCAATTAGGCAAAGAAACTTTAAACTTGTTTATAATTAACCAGAACAATTCTCAGTCAGTTCTATTGAAATATATAAGAACCAGGATGCTGTCATTTGAATAAGAACTGTCAAGTAACTGCCAACCATAGCAGTACTAACCTACAATCCTTACTTCAAAAAACGACTGAACTTTAGATGAATGTGCGTGAATAGTTGATCTATGGTAGGGCATCGAATCGCATTGTGTTTATCAATGATCTACTATCCTTTCAGAGGTTTATATTTACAAAAATATAAAAATCTAATAGGACCGAAGTGGTGTAATTGGTAAACACCCTGGACTAGAAATCCAGAAATGTGGGTTCGAATCCCACCTATGGTTCAATCTTTTACGTTTATTCATCTTTATAATCCTATGTTAAATTATCTAAGTTATCTTCATAATTCAGAAAATTTAATTCTATATCTCTTAAGTTATATATATATATATATATATATATATATATATATATATATATATATATATATATATATATATATATATATATTATTAAGAAAACTCTTACTGAGTTTTTATTGTTATTAATAATTATAATTTGATTCTACCGGCTAGCTTTCATCTTTTTAATTTGATTTTTACTTGTTAACTTGAATTTTATCTATGGAATTATTTATATGGAATTAAACACAATGCTCTTTGAATTTCACAATATTTAATTTCTATGACTCTTCTTATCTCGGGTAATTAAATTTTATGTTTCACAAGATCTATGATATAACCTAAAAATCAATTTTACAACTAATATTTGTTTATACTGTTATAATCAACAATCTTCCTTTTGCTTTACAGATAATACTGATAATATGATGTAGAAATTATAAACAAACTTACGTTTAGATAATATCCAAAAGTGTGTTTAACAATGTTGGCAATGTTCAATTTACTTCTTTTTAATTTCGTTGATTCACTTTATACACAATACTCTGCTATTTCACGATAATCACAGGTAACTAATTTTGGTTACTTCTTCTTGAGAATCAGAAACTGTTGATAATACTTTGTTTTATTCTTTTAGATAAGATATAAAACTTTTCAATGCTTTATTGGGATTATATCGAAGAATGGCAATCGTTGGATACTTCTTATGAATTGGAGGTTATTACAACCTTTTACTTGGTTTAGAGACTTGGAACACTTCTGGACTTTTAATAATTATTTACTAACTTCGGTTACTTGGAACTTATCGAAGTTTGGAACATTTGAGTTCACCGATGTTTATTTTTTATAAACTTAGGTTAGAAATTTGTGAGTTGCCAGAGAAGCACAGTCTCTGCTTAGATATTAATGCAAACTGACTTGGCTTGTCTTTCTGATCCTTTTATAGGCCTCCAAAACCGACGCTACATTGATGTCATTTTCCACCTATTAGGTGCCTCCTTTTCATATCAAGAATGCCAAGTTAATTGTTGTGAAACTGACAGAAGTATCTCATTGTTACCAGTCTGACACTAGGAATTTGTCCCGACCAATCAGAATTTAGTATTCTATAATTTTTGAATTATTGGAGATTTTCAACTTATTTTAATTGATAGTGATTCCTTCTTTTTAAATCAATATTGCCTACATTTTTCCACACACTCTGGTATAAGATAACCTATGATTAGGTTATTATTAATATGATTATTCCCATATTTATGGTTTTCTTGACAGTTACTTATTCTTAAATCTAATACATATTATATTATATCAATAACATTCTTTTAACATTACATAACTCAAATTTAGTAATCCTAACTTATGTCTATAACATTCTTCAATGTTTTGTGCTATCTCATGATAGTTCTGTGATCATTTTAATTATGATTTTTTGTTTCGTTACACAGTATGTTTCTTCACTTTCACTGAAGTTCTTGTTTATCACTTCTTATTCTATTACATTGTTGTTTATTATGTTTTACATTGTTAATTTCAATATCCTAACTATTATTTAGCTTTTTCTATTGTTTTTAATTCCATATAAATATCTTTTATTTGATCTTTTCTGATTTTCAAAGTTCGTTGAAATGAAATCATAACAATATATTAGTTCGATACATTATACATAAGTTTGCAGTTTACGGCATGAGGATGTATAAATAATAAATATTTCGAAACAAGTCGCATATTGTGATTTTACAATTTTGTTTTGGATCAAAATTACTATTCATTTCAAAATATTTAGTTTTTTAGAAATTTGTATCTGTTTTATAATACACCTCGGGCGTTGAAAGTATAATAACGTTTCCAAGTTATTGTTAAAAGAGCTGTTCTTTCATTTAATCATTTAAATTCATTTTAATATGATTAATAATACCGTTAAGAGCAGTTTCTGAGTAATATTCCAATTAATACCTTCCTTTCGCGGCGCAGCAATATAAATATGTGTTTGTACAAGTAGTCCTACAGCTTTCAAGCATATAATGCTTGTATACAGATGCTCTACATATACAAATGAATTCTATTCCACGTCGCAACATGTAGCTCAAATATAGGAGTACAATAGCTGGCAACATCGCAGGACGCTCCAATAGTTCTCAACTGATAATATCCTATAAGCTCCTACCAGAAGATCCCACCTCCTCTATAGAACGTTCAGTTTCACAAATTATCCGTCATTCTTCCCTTCCTGATTAAGATAAGAAATTTCTGATCCCCATTGTTCAAAATGTCCCCGCTTATATGGTTTGCCTAAATTCATGAGCCCTCAGTTCGCCTGAGACTAATTGTCAGCACTATCGGATCTCCTACTTATAAACTCTCTCGATATCTGTCATCTATTCTCAAACCTCTTGTAGGTAATTTCAATAGTTTTATCCTGAATTCCTTTCATTTCGTTCAAAAACTTCAAACGCTAAAAGTTGACCCAGGCGATTTGCTCGTCAGCTTTGACGTCGAATCACTGTTTACCAATGTTCCCATTCCAGACACCCTTTCCATAATTTCTCAATTGTTACCTGCCAAAAAATTTTCAACGGACTTGCTACCGTTAATTGATTTTTGTCTATCCTCCACATATTTTCTATACGATGGCAAGTTTTCGAGCAGTCCTCGGGAGCTGCCATGGGTTCCCCACTTTCTCCGATCATAGCTAAAATCTTCATGGAAGCTTTTGAACAGGATGTCATCGACTCATCTGTTCTCAAGCCGAAATGTTGGTTCAGATATGTCGACGATACTTTTGTTATTTGGCAACATCGTCGCGAAAAGCTAGTTCCCTTCCTCAATCATTCAAATTCATTACGTCCCAATATCCTTTTCACCATGGAAGTCGAATCGCAAGGTTCACTCCCGTTCCTGGATGTATTGGTTAGTCGATAGACTGACGGTACTTTAGGACATTCTGTGTATCGAAAACCCACTCATACCGATGAATACCTCAATGGTCTTTCCCACTACCACCCTGCCCAAAAGCAATCTATCATAAACTCCCTGGTCCACAGAGCTGTAAACTTATCTCAATCTCAATCCTTGAAATCAGAATTAACACATCTTTCATCTGCCTTATTATCAAACAATTTCTCCCACTACAACAATCAAAAAGCCATAAAGAAATACACTTCGCCTAAAATTTCAAATCGACCTGAGCCAGAAACCCCCCCGCCTGCTTTATCCACGGCCTATCTTCCATATATTGAAAATATAACAGATCGATTTTCCAAAATCCTCAAAAAACATAATATTTCTACCAGTTTTTCTACACTTCCAAAATTATCTCAGTTTTACAAACCTATCAAAGATCCTCTTCCTCCTCTTCACTTAGAAGGTGTTTATAGCATTCCCTGTTCTTGCGGTAAAGTCTACATTGGTGAAACAGGTCGTACAGTAGCTACTCGTGTGAAAGAACATGAGCGCTGTACAAGGTTTAGTGACACCAGTAGATCTGCACTTGCGGAACACAAGTTTGACACTATTCACCAAATCCTTCTTGAAGATACTAAAATCCTAGCCCGAGCCCCAAACTTCTATCAGCGAAAAATCCTTGAAGCTATAGAAATACTAAAACATCCGAATAATTTGAACCGTGACTCAGGATATTACCTTCACAACATTTGGAAACCAATCCTCGAAAATTCCACTTCGCACATGATCACACAACGGCAGGGTCTGGGGCCGGAACGAGGTTAACCACCGGAATAAAGGCAGTGTCGAGTTCTTACAGGCCGGAATGATCTCCAAGACCCTGATGATCAGAACCACTAATACGATCTTGTGATCTGGGTATACTGTGCGGAGCTCGAACAGGAGATCTTGATACTATGTCCGGATCAGAGAATTCGATGACATACATTGTCTGTTTATCGAGGAGGATAACGTCAGCCCTATTTGCTTGTATGGACCTGACGGTGGGAAACGGGTAATTCCAGTAGATCTGGCATTTTTCGTTTCCGACAAGGGATTCAATATCTCCTGGCATGTAAGGTAGCATCGGCTCCTGGTCTATACCGTACGAGTGCCTTAGATGGTAATACAGCAGCTGTAGGGGCGCATTATGGCGATGAGAGTTCGGTGAGGTCGCTTTTGCCAGACATGCCGACAACAGGTGGAGAAGCATCTCAGGCGCCTTTCGACAGGCCCAGCAGCTGCCATGAGTGATTTGCACACTCATCCCATTGCGACGATAGACCGAGGGGTTGATTACGCTATCTTGACAAGCTGGGCTGTCAGGTGAGAAAGGAAGAGAGATGAAAAAAGGTTGAATGAAATATAATTCCATTTGAAAAACTGAAGATGGATATGAAAAATATCACTTGAAACGGAGCAATCGCGTTCAAAATCAATACATTTCCTATTTCCATCACTTTGGAGCGATTTGTGAAATTTCAAATCAATACGACCAATGGGAACGGCGCAATCGTTTCTTCAGTTTTTACACACACATACTCATCTCGAAAATAGTCTTAATCGATTTTGAACTGTTGAAAATAGATATTTCCGCGGAACTCCGGAAATTTCTTCTCTGTATAGTGAGGGAAGTAATTATACAATATGAAGTGAGGAGAGAAAAATTTTGTACTCACCGGTTTGAATCAGGTCCATCATAGTATAACATATACATTCAAAGCTGTATTTCTATGTCTTACAATAATTTTTTATTGCATACATTTCAATACCATATGACAAATATGACCGTCCAGAATACAAGCGAAACTTCTCAAAAAAACAACGTGTGGCACTCGAGGACTACCGCGGTAAAGCTATTGCATAGCATTTTTTCTCAACTTATGCAATTATAATTATTTATTTATTTTTAATTTATGCAGTATTTTTTTTTCTTTGATATTAATTCAAGTTTTTTCTTTGATATTAATTCAAGTTACACTTTTTGAGCGTGGTGACCGATAAGAAAACAATTTTTTTTTATTGAATAAATGAGAAGTTAATATCGTTTAAAATATTTTAATTATCTTACAATACATGTAGGTTATTCAGGAATTTGTTATCATTGAAACTATAGGTTTATGGTAACTGAAATAATAGACATAAGTTTGAGACTTGATATCCTCTAAATATCTGGAAAATACCGCGTCAATGGTGGTCCCATATTTTGTTGTGGATTCTTGTGGATCATTATTCATTTTCAAATTCAATTTTTCCGAAAGAAAAGTTGTCAACCGCTCTGATTTTTTATCAGCGAAGTTGATGTTGAAATCGCTAGCCAAGATAAGTGGAAATTTATTACCATTTGTACCAAGTATTTTCGACCCTTCTTCAGTGTACTCCAGTAAAGTGCGATGAATAAAATGCTCTACCTCGTCCAATTTTGGATTCGGAGAAATGTAAATTGCTACCATGACTATGTGTAGGCCATTTCTAAGTTTGCATAATCACGCACAAATATCTCCAACAAATGAGCGCCTAACATTAACATCGCTAACGTGTGCAATATTCATTTATTTCAATATTCGGAGTCATAATATTAGTTACATTATTATTATTTTGGTAAATAGCTACCCCACCTTTTGGAACAGTATCTCGTTTGAATTGAACAATACAATTGAAATTAGGTATTTCAATTGGATTATCATGCGCCATGCAAGTTTCGGTAAGAAGTAACACATTTGTTTGTCTCGTAACTGAATATTGTAAATCGTATTTGTGACTATTTAGACTTTGGCAATTGAAAGTCATTATTGAAATGCCATTTCTATTACTAATGAAATCTAAGACACTTTGAGCTGTCGTCTGAACAATATTTAAAGACAGTCTTTTGAATTCTTGCAACAAAGATGCAGTCGATGCAGCTTGCCTTCGATTATGTAGATTGAATGTAGAATTATAGTTTTTTGTCGTGATATACAATTTTTCAATATTAGTCACCCGAGAGAGCGCAACATAAACGAGTTCCTGAGAATGTGCTTTGCTATATCATATACCATTACGTCAAAAGTTACACCTTGCGACTTATGTATAGTTATAGCAAGAGCTGAAGTTAATGGAAAATGTTTGCGTTTGGCTATACATTTTCTATTCGATGTTAATGAAATATTTGCTGTTCGTAATTCAATGGGAACAGCAAGATTGCCGACTCTATTTTGCACTGCTGGAGCGGCCGCTTTTAGCCTTAATTATGTCACTGTCACACTGACATCATCAATAACCTACAAATTTCATACCTATTTATTTCAGTTGTAAAACAATAATGAACTACAAATTGAAAATTATCTTGGTCAAGGGTAGTTGTGGAATGTAAAACGAAATGTTAACTTTGAACCTTTTACAAGGTCGCAATAGCCACAAACGGGGTCGAAAACTGTTTCAAATTAGTTAATTTTCGATAAATCGAATGACGTTCACGTGAGGGGCGCGTAGCTCGCGAGTTAGAAAAGTGCAAATCTTCGGAACATATAACGTCTTTGCGAGGAATTTTCGCATGCGGTTTTCACTCCATGTCGTTAGTTTATGAACGGGGCCAACTAAATAGCATAGTCTCGGGCCCCAAAATGTAGATTAAATAGGAAAATTTAATTAAAATAGAAACAGGTACTCTCAGGTCTCAGCTAAGCACGTCTAACGTATAAACTCTAACTGACGCGTAGCGAGCTCCTAGAGGCATATGTCAAAATGATTTCGTTCGTAGCTAATTACATGAGACGTCTAGCGTTCATGCAATTGTGTTTTTATACAATTCGAATCTTCTTATTTCGATAGGCCACGTGAAAATCCCGGAGTCCAAAGCGCTAGAGTGTTATAACATTCGTATAAAATAGCGAAATTTCTCACTTTTAGAAACTTCAAATCAATTAATTTGACATAAGTTTTGATAAATACTGCATTTGTTCGGCCCAGCTACATGTTAGGTGTTCAGGTCTTAGATTATTTTTCGTTACGGAATTTCTTGATTCGGTCGCCGCACTCAAAGCCCGCGATAAAAGCTATATGCAATAGCTTAAAATTTGAATATTGGTGACGCGATGAGCAACAGTTAATTTTCAAAATTATCAAAGGACTTTCGTGAATCTTCATTTAGGTTTAAATCAGTCAATTACGTCAAGATAGATGTCTTGTTTAGTTTAAGACTGATATTGAACTTGCGAGAGAAGAAAGCTCACCAATATTCCTAGTAGGCAAAGAGAATAAAGATGAAACTTGGTAGTTTTGAATCTTAATACCATAAAGGAATAATATACCATGGAATTTTATCATCTTTGCTAAATTCACTCACCAATTTGACCGCCTGCATACACAACGGAACCCATTCTAGCTCTTTCGTCAGATGGTATCCAATGGGCAAGTAGAGAACTTATGGCAGGATAAGTAGTACCCTGGAAAAATTTTGATGGTGTATAAGTATATATACAGTATTAAGGTATGGACAAAACAGAAATTGATTACTGAATGAACTGTCAAAATTGCTGATTTCCGTGATACAAGGTTTCTTGTCGTGTATTCATGCTCCAACAGGTGACAATTCCAAATATAAAGAAAGGTTCGTAAAGATTTAGTTCAAAAGTGTGGGTCAAGTTGGCGGTCGTGATTATATTTAATTCACATAAATAAACGTTTGAAAATAGGAAACTTCAAAATAAAAGCTCAATACGGACATTAATGAGATTAAATGCCATGCTTTTCATTTTAACTACATCTTGATCTGTATAAGGGAGAAAATATGAAATAAATCATGATCGTACTGCTACATTACTTCTCAGTTCCGTTTATTTTGTGGTAAAAATTGCTTATTGTATAATCTCGACTATAGGTACTATGGATTCTTCTGAGTTTGAAAACAATCTAGACCAGTCTGAACATTGTTTTCCTACATGTCTTTGCTAAAATTATAGTCATAGTACAGTAGAAATCAATCGCTTTTTATGTAAGTTTATGCTAAGACTTTCTTTATCAAAATAACAAGTGACTTGATGTGTGCCTAGTGTTCTGTTTGTGAACACGTCTGTACGTCTGTTCATATCGGCTAAAACCCAGAGTATAAATGATATAGAATATAGATAAATAAAGAAAATGTATGTTTCTATATTTTCTCGTATTTGTCGTCGTATAGTATGTACTAGAGGAGACAAAAGAAGTAAATAAATATACCTACTTAGAAGATATAAAAGAAATATTGAGATTATCAAAAATATAATTAATCATTAAGTGTAGGTACTTTCTATAGCCATGTTTCTACTTTCGGTCCTCAGTACTTTAACAGTATTTTTAGTGGATAATTTATTATATAGTGTTATGTGTATCCACAGTGTGAACTCTTTCATGGTTTATTCGGTATATTCTCCAAAGCTGAATATTTTAAATGATACCAGAACAAACAACTTTCCCACACAATTGTTGGTTCACGAAAACATTTAGCAACTCGAATAGACAATGGCGAACACTAAGAGACCTAGAATTTGTCTCTCTTCATTAAAATGATTGTAAATGTTTTCAAGTTTATGAGACTCAAATAAGTGATAACAAGGCACAGTGTACAGACAGTGTTCAATTTGAAAATAATATTAAAATAATAAGATTCTTGACCCAGTATGAATTATATAAAAAATTCTCGGGAATTAGGTCACATTAACACTCTGTTATAAATGTTTGTCTTTACGTACGTTTCGGTCTCACGACCATCATCAGAAGACTTATTTTGTTAAAAAGGGGTTAACTAAAACTAATTAGCACAAGCGATATGGAGTGTTAATGTGACCTAATTCCCGAGAATTTTTTATGTAAATAATATTAAAATAAAAAATCAACACATGATGTCGAAATCTTCGAAAACAGTCAAGAAACTTGACACAAGTGAATGATCTGACAAATCATTTTAATCAAGAACTAGATAAGTTTAAATTAGAAATAAAATCTAAGACCCTAGATGTTATGAATCCATGCTATGTACTTCTAGGTACAATGGTTTAATTTATTCGAAGTAACTATTAAAAATGCTTTTGAACAAATTCAAATATAGGTTAAAACTATTTGCAAAATGTCAACAAAAGGTATACAATCAATTTGATAAATATATAAAATCGACGAACAACAACAAATTCCTAATTAACGGCTTCTAATAAGAGAAAGATGAAAATCCTTATGTTAAGGTAATAAGTATTTTTCAAGATAAAATGAATTATTCAGTTCTAAAGCAAGACATGTTATCAAAGTAGCCGCATTGGCAAAAAAATCGTTAGACAAGAACTGAAGCTGGCCGATAATTTTAGAATTCATAAACATATGGAAAAGGAACGAAGTATGTTGAAAGGATCGCATGTTACCACAGAGATGCTATTACACGGCCAAGATAGTAACTATACGGAGAATCCAAAGAACGATACAAAAAAGATTGCTGGCTTCTGGATGGAAAAATCGTTATTATATGAACATTATTATATTCAATTTTGTATACCTACAGAAATCTTCCTATTTTGAAATATTCAATTAATTTTAATAAATATTGAGTCTTATAATATAAGCAGGGAGAAAATTATCTGTTCTAATTGAGTTGAACTGAATTGAATTATAATCATATATTAGAATAAGATAATTTAACTTGCCATAATCATTGTTTATTTTATTTCTAATTTTGAAATTTTTATAAGCTCTATATAAAATATATAGTTTATTTCATTTCAAATTCAGACTTCCTATTGACAATTTAATTTGATGCGATATATTAACTATTTATATCTACCTTCATAATTTGAAATCAAACTTTGAAGAAATCGTTGCTATTAAATCGTTATATTAAGATAGCTTAACTTATTATAACATATTTAGTGAGAAAGTATAAAATTTTCTATAGTAATTTTATTCATAAAGATCGGAATAAGATAATTTAACTTGACATTATTATTGTTTTTCTTACTACTACTTTATTATTTTTTATAAAGTCTGCATAGAATATATCGTTTATTTCATTTTAAATTCAGATCTTTTATTGACGATTTAATATGATGCGATATATTAATTATTTATATCTACCTCCACAATTTGAAAACAAATTTTGAAGAAATCATTATTATTAATTTGTTATATCAAGACAGCTTATTTTCATTTTGAATTATTATTACATATTTAGTCAGAAAGTATATAATTTTTCTAGAGTAATATCATTCATCTGGTTTAATTTGCTCCAAAAAGTTAATTTTCCTGCTTTGCCACTCAATACGATTATCAACAATAGCACATAAAATATTTTAATATAATCAAATTTGTCTTCGTTAAATGTGTATATTCGAAATCATTGTTATATTTTTATTCCTAACATTTTTTGAAATTTAGTCTACATTACCTTTATCTAATATGTATATTTCTCATTATCTAGTAATTTTAATGATTTTGAGGATCATGTAATAACAATTTGTATGATATACTGGGTGTTATAGAAGCATGATTCAATGAAAATATAGATTCTTGTATTTCTTAAATCAATGACATATGTAAATTCTTGGGAAATAAGTTACATTAATAATAATAATAATATACCTTTAAGACCCATTGTGAGCAATATTGATGATACCTATAATTTGTTAAAATTTTCCTTCAATTTTATTACAAATATAATAGGAAAAAACTAGTATTATGTGAAGGACACATTGCATTTTAATGAGATTACGAAAAATCAATCCGTACCCATAGATCATCAATTAATTTCCTTGGATGTTGTTTCTTTATTTACAAATATGCCAATCGAATTAGCATTCAGTAGCATCAAAAAACGTTGGGGAGATCTTAAGGACGGCACACCTCTAGATCTAGAATATGGTGAACAATATTTTGGACAAATCTCAGTCACTATCGCTAACCTTGTGATGGAATGCCTAGAAGAATCTGTAATAAACTCATGAGACTTTCAACCCATATTCTTCAATCGGTAAGTAGATGATTGTGTATGTTCCCAAGGATAAAAATCAGTATGTAATAAACAAATTCAACAATTTCCACTGTAAACTTCATTTTAGCTGTGAAATAGGAGTGAACAAAAACAAATTTCCTAGATATGAACATTAGACATGATTTAGACGGAAATAAAAACATCGTGGTTCGCAAAAGAAGTTTGGTCTCAACAATATTTCCACTATAATTCAGTTGCACCAACAAGTTATAAAAAATTCAATTGTGGAAGCCGTTACTTTGTGATAGTTTATCATTTTAAGGAAATAATAAATGAAACTACTTTGTTATACTATCACTGACATTTAATATAGTCGTTACTATAGTTTCAACACTAAACCTTCGTTTTCGTCTGGAGATGACACGTTTACTGTTGAAACTATAGTAACGACTATTTTAAATATCAGTGATAGTAAAACAAAGTAGTTTTATTCATTATTTTGTTACAAGTTATAAAAAAATGTTATAAACAGCTTCACAGATCGCGCTGTAAAACCGTCCCAAAAGTTTGAAAAATGTTCGTAATACACTGGAAATGAATGGCTACCCAAAAAAATTTTTTATCCCGATCGTTAAAGAGACAATAAACAAAATCTATAATAGTATATCCTATATAGATATAATATAAACAGTAATAAAGATAATTTTATAACATTACCATATATTCCGAAGACCTCAAAGAAAATTAAGGAATGTTCAAGATAGTATGGCGTTATTGTTGTGTATAAGCCCAGTCAGTGTGTTGGTAAATATTTATGAAATCGAAAACCATAAATACCGCAAGAAACCCACAAGGAATAAATTCTTCAGATTGCGATGAGACTTATACAGGAGTCTCTAAACAATATTTACAAAACATAATGTATTGTCATAAATATAGTTTTAAAGACAAAAATTACACCGCCCTTGCTAAACATTGTTTCGATTATAACCATCAGTTTTGATTATAAAAACGTTAATATTCTAGCTGAAGAAACCAATTATTTTGAAAGATCTATTCTGGAGATGATTCACATAAATCATGAGGTTGATTCTGTAAATAATAGAACTGATGTACATTCATTGAGTCCAATTTATACATATTTAGCTAATTGAATACTTGGAAATTTCCACACATATAATATTTAAATATGCGTTCGTGTAGAAAACTGATACAAAAATCAGTAAGACAGCCATAAAATTTTGAACACATCGCACATGGCGCAAAGTGATTTTTGTTTTTAGATCAGTGTTCAGACCGTTTCACCTTTTTCTTAAGATATGACGTCTTCAACTATAGAACTATAGAAACGTTACCGTGTAAAATATAGTATATTGTAAATATAGTTTACATATTTCCCAAGAACTTATATATGATTCATACCTGGGTCAAAGTCAAGAATCATTATTACGGCATATATTGGGTAGAGTGGCGGAGTCGGATTTTATGTAAAATCGAATGGTAAGTTTAGTATAATTAGCGGTCGTAGTGATATTGACCAGCAATAGATTAGAATTAAGTATAATAAAAAATCATTAAATTTCGTTAATATTGACAAAGTTGCTAAGCTTCTTCTAATTCTGTTAGGGCTCATAATATTTCAATACTTTTCTTGAAAATGTATTGTCCTTATATATTAGATCTCTAACAGATCATATAAACTTCTTCATGGAAAATAGTGTTTTTACGAATTGTTGGAAAGAATATATTCCGCTTCCAATGTTCATCATCTGACAAAGAGATCAGCATCCAGTTAGCATTCTGCCTGCATTGTCCAAAATGTTCGAAAAATGATTAGAGCAGCTACGTAAAAACCTTGACGTGAATGTTTTACTTCCGGAATTAGAGAAGATCATAGTTATACTGATGTGCTCTTTAACATATTATGACGATAACGTTAGAGCTACAGACCATGGAAAGCTGACTATTTTAGTGTTATTGGACTATAGTCTTTGTTACATAGTCACTCTTGCAAAATGAAATAAATTTGAGATCACAGAGAGACATTGTGAATGAAAAAGTTTCTATTTCTACCACTTTAGCTTGTGGTGTTCCTCGGGGGTCGATCTGAAGGTCATTATTATACTTCATATACACTTCTTATTTGGAAAGCTGAATATCGCTTTACAATTATAATTTCTACGGAAACTATTCGCAATTTTATCATTCACTTTATAAAACCTGCCTTTAGTTAAGCATCAGATCAGATAAACTCGGATTTACATAGATTGGTCTCATTTTCAACTGATCATTGTCTCGTACTTAATACCAATAAGTTTGTTGTACTTCTAGTTGAGAAAAAACAGGACCCATTACAGGTTGTCAATGATTTATACGTTACATAATGTCGAAGTAAAAATTGAAAATGGGGGTAAACAATTAGCCCTAGTTTTGTACCATACATTACGTTTCAAAACACATATAAGTGGATGTCTGTGTAGACAATATATTATATAATGAAATAGAATTTGTCAATAAAGATTTTGCTTACTAATTGATTGGTGCATTCTCAGTTTAATTTCTATGATGCTCTCTTTGGATTATTTTCAAATAACATTGACAAGAAACGTGAACAAATGGTTCAGAACTCATGTATCTCACAGAAACTAAAAAGTTACCGCATTTCTTTATCATAAGCTAATTATCAATTGCACAACCACCTATTTATTTGATGAAATAAAATGTAGAACTGACGTCGAAAATAAACTATAAGGCGCAAAGACTTGCTCTCCATCTCTATTCATAAATTTGAGATTTTCAAACGATCTTATTGAAATAAGCATTGTTAAAGTTATGAATAATTTGCCATTTTCATTCGACAATACATCATTTTACTTACTCAAGAAGAAATATAAATTATATCTGTTAAATGACTAAAGTAGCAATATTAGATAGGTACATTTTTTGTTTTGTTTATTTATTTACCATAATAATAAAAATAGGAAAGTTTTCATGATATTTTCACCTATTTTGATGTATGTATTAGTCTGCTTAGGTCGGAACAATTTTTTTCTGTCAATTGATTGAGGTTAAGGTAGGTATGGTAGATTAAACTTCTGTATATGTAGAAGAATTGATTACTGCCCTTGAGGTTTACCTTAGGATGATTATTAATCAATTCAATGACTGATTTGATTGTTGTAATTTTCCTTTCCTATGGTAAATGAAGTCTTATTATTACTATTATTACATCTGCACCGCCAATTATTCCTTATTTGCTTTTCATACGCCATGTACGTGGAATATTCCTGTAATCCCAAATGTTGAAACTCTACAGATTGATAAAAAAAAGAAAATAGTACACAACAATAATTAACTAATTAACAATAATCAATGTCTTGGTATCAATCTGTGATAAGTGATTCTCTATACCAGAAAGGACTGAATGGGATAATACAAAACTGGGCGACTTTCTACAGGGAAAGATCTGGTATACAGACTGGTCCAAGACTGAAAAATGAGTATACTCCAGAAACCCAAAGACTGGCTTGAGCTATTCATTGAGTAAACACATCTCTGTCTTCCAAGAAGAGGTGTATGCAATCCTCCAATGTGTGAACGAAAACAATCGGAGAGCCATCGAAGATGAGCAGATCCACATATTGACAGACAGTCAGGCTGCACTTAAGGCAATGAGAAGTCAGGAAGTGACATCCCGTCTGGAACGGACATGCAAAGAAGAACTTGAAATACTGGCAAACCGAAACTGCGTTAAGCTGATCTGGGTGCCGGGACATCAGGGAACGACAGACAATGAAAAAGCCTACAAACTTGCAAGAAGAGGGTCGGAGAATGCTCCAGATCCAGAACAGGCCATGGGGGTACCAAAACGTATAGCACGAAGGTCTGTAGAAGACTGGATCACAAAGAATACTGCGAAAAAATCCCAGGAAACGAACATGAGAACATGTTCTTTCAATTTTCGTACTGATGATTTAAAATTCTGGTGGAAAAACATGTTGTTCTACAGTTCCATTACTACTTCTTGGTTTGAAGAAAAAAATGTCATTATCTTCTTCGGCCGTCAAACTGCATACAATTATTAATACGTCAATATCCTCTAATAATAATAATAATAATAATGAATAAGTTTATTTCCTGAACAAATAAATACATTGTAAATTAGAAAACATCTTCGTGAAGGAAGCAAACTAATGTTCCCACAAAAGCGAAGGAAGCAAACTAATGTTCCCACAAAAGCATGCGCTTGTACGTCGTCATTTGATCATTTAATTCCCTTATAAGAAGTTTTTACAAAAAAAAAAAATCTCTTTCACATTTTCTTTTCTCAAATATAAATATATTCCAAAAAATAGTAGTTTAAGGTTGATAATTTCCAAAATAAAAAGAATTACAGTTAATTAATTGTCCTAGGTTCCACCAAAAATAAACTAAAAGTAATTATCATACATAAATAAGTATTAAAGTATAAACGAATAAAATGTAATAATATTTAACATAATTATAGATTGTACATAGCATATTCAACTGTTTTTAAGGTCAATTAAGTCTGTTATCCACTTTCTTGGTGAGTTTGGCACAAAACATTTTATTGATTTTTTGAATTGATTAGTTTTAGTTTTAGTCTCAACATCCACAGGTAATGAAATAAAAACACGAGAGGATAAGAACAGATGGCATCTTTGTCCTATTGTTTTCTTACTTATTGGCACATTAAGATTATTCTTCCTCTTTGATGTGGTAGGTTATTTATGTTTAATAGGAGATCCATTATGTTTTTTATATTCAAACAACGCTAAATTATAGAAGAATATCCGCCTGGGGTCCGTGATCTCAAGTTCGTAGTACAATTTATCAGAAGGATAAGTGTTTTAAACCTTATGCATTATTTTTAAAAATCTTTTTTGTACTACTTCAATTTTTTTCAAATGCTGTGTGAAAATACCACCCCAACTCAATATTCCATAGACTATTCTTGAATGGACTAGGGCATAATAAACTATTTTCATTTGAGGTAAGTCTAGGTATTTTGCTAATATTTTGAATTTATATAATATGCTTCTGAGAGTGTTAGCTACTTGTGACGAATGTAAACTCCACCGCAAATGGTTATCTATAATAACACCTAAGTATTTAACACTGCTCGAGGCTTGCATTTCTATTTTCTTATCACCATGATTTATATGTAGTTTGTCAAAGTCAGGTAAGGTATTATCATATGATGAGAATGGGATCCAGATGGACTTGCTATAATTTATAGTTAGTATTTCAGAACTGAAGAAAGTAAAGATTTTTCTAAGGTTCGATCAACTATTCTTCTCATTTCTGTCCAGTCTATGCCTTCATAATAAATTATCGTGTCATCTGCAAAACATGTAATATAACCAGAACAATTTAATGTAAGTAGTGAATTAATATAGAGTGAAAACCAAATAGGGCCCAATACGGTTCCTTGAGGAACTCCGTAGTTGATGCTTTGTTCTGTACTGTACGTGTTGTTTATTTTCACTGTCTGTTTTCGATCTGTAAGGTAGCTGTACATAAGATCATAAACTTTTCCTCTAAATCCAATTTTGTACATGGTGTCCAGAAGCTTTTTATGGCTCACAGTATCAAAAGCCTTTTTTAAATCTAAGAACACACACAAACTTTTTTTCTTATTATCCAGAGCATTATAGATTTTGCCTGTTAACGTACAAATTGCATCCTGTGTTGAAACACCATTTTTGAATCCAAACTGGTTTTCATATATTAAATTAAACTGATTACAGTAGTCCATGATTCTTGTTTTAATAATCTTTTCGAAGACTTTTATTATATTTGAAATCAAACAAATGGGCCTTTAGTTATCCGGTATTTCTTTACTTCCTTTTTTGAATATGGGTATAACTATGCTTTTTTTGAATAACTTTGGACATACCCCACTTTGTATAATGTTGTTGATTACAAAGGAGAAGGGAGTGGATATTTCTTCTGCTATACCTTTGAGAGTCTCTGATTTAATACCATCATTTCCTTCTGTTTTATGTGATTTCCAGTTCGTGTATTATTTTAATGAACTCATTTTCGTCTACAGGTGTCAAGAAGATGGAGTGCGCAGTTGAGGTCTCCGCTTCGACTTCCAGTGGCTCCGTGGATTCATTTTCAATTATTTTAGCCAAATCTGCCAAATAATACAACTACTGTTCTTATGTTTCCATCCAAGTTATTACATATTGCCGTTACTGCAATGATTCTATCTGCATCACCTTCGAATTGTATGCATGAGAAATTCTGTCAAGTTCTTAGCCAAATAATTAATAAGTTTTTCTTATTATTTAAGTTTGAAAGAAACTTGTCTTTTTGCAACTTGAAGTTTCGAATTTGTGTCGAAGTTATACTCTACTGGAATGTACTTTCGCTTGATGAATGTGGTCGCTTGAGTGTTACTCTATTTTTAAATGCAGGGTAGTATTTACTAGTATAGTAATTTTAATTCTCAATTTCATATAATATATAACTGTCTACAATTTTTTGAAAAACTGTATTAAAGTTTCATCAGAAATTCGTAGAACACTGCTGTGAAAACTGTATACTTTGATGCTACAACCACTTTGACGTAAAGATTATAAGAATGACAATTTTAATTTTCCGGAAAATTATGGTTGATATTGATTTAACGATCATAAAATAATACTCAGTGACCTCAAAAACATATGATTTGACACGTTGAACAAGCACCGCATAGGAATATGAAGAAGATATGACCCAATTTTCCGCCAAATTTCCAGAATTTTAATTTTTAGATGGTGAACTCTGTCGCTATAATCATCACGGTACCTTGCTAAGATTTGGACAAATAGCTGGATTTTGATTTTTCGGAGTTTTCCGGAAAATTATTTTTGGTTTTAGTTTTTGGACCATAAAATGATACTCAGCGATCACAAAAACATATAATTCGACAAGCTAAACGAGCCCCGCATAGGAATATGAAGAAAATACGACGCAATTTTCCGCCAATTTTTATTTTTATTGGTGAACTTTGTTGCTATAATCATCACGGTACCTTATCATATCAATATAATTCTATTCACAGAGAAAATTTCGTTTGTTGCCAAAATTTGGACGAATTTCCTAGATTTTTTGAGAAAGAGGCCGGGTTTTCCATTCTCCGTCTTCAGATTCGGATTCAACAGACCCAAAAACCCCCAGATACCAAATTTCAGTAACATTGACTCAAAATAACCCGAGATGTTACATTTGTTACGTTATTAAATGTTGTTGTTGTTTATTAATAGTAAAAATCATCTGCGGAGAAATTTCGTTGTTCTCAAATAGTCTGGAAGCCAAACCAAAGACGATGCAAAATTTTTTTTCCAATTCGGTTCAGTATATCATAGTTTAGATGTTTTTCACAGTTTTGACTGAACTAAAACGTGGTTTGGTAGTCAGTACTACAGAAAGTACCTATACTCAATGATTAATTATATTTTCGATTATATGCTATATGTAGGTATATCCATTCACTTCTTTCAGATGCTTCAGGTACACACTACATGACGAGAAACATAAGAAAATACAAAATATAGAATCATAAATTTTCTTTATTTATCTGTGTTTTATTTCATTCATATTATGGGTTTTCACCTATTGAAACAAAATTCGGCTCTTTACAAGAGTGTACTTAATATCTACCGCCGCGTGTCCGCTATTATGAATTTAGTAGCACGTCATATGTGACGTTATGTTGAGTGACAGGTCTCCGCAAACAAACTACTAGGTGCACAATTATCTTTATCTACTGAAAATACTGAGGACCGCTCAGCTACCAAGTAGCTTATCAGAGTAAACTAAATAAGGAATCAAAATGTGCCTGTGTAAATAACATTTGGAATTAATAGCTTATACACGATTATCATCAGCTGGAGATGAATCTGAATTCATTAAATTGCCTTTTCGCTCCTATATTTCCATCCCTACTAAATTACGTAGTTATTAAGACTTATGAATAAAGTCGATTTATTATTATTATTAGTTATTATTATTCGTAATTACTGAGTGATAATTTACTTGAGAAATGGTGTGACTTGTGTTTAAAATAAGTTTGGCTAACAATGATTATTGACAATTATTTTTCTTCCATATAGTTAACAGATATAATAATATAGTATCCTATGAATCTACCCGTAAGTTTAAATTCTCAAAGAATCTGGAATGTTTCTGAAAAATTTTTCAAAGATGAATGACAATCCTTCAAAATAGGTGTTTGTTACAGCGATGACCTCATCGTTGGAGGCAAATCTCTTTCCACCCAGTCATTTCTTCAAGTTTGGAAATGAATAAAAATCGCAGGGAACCAAATCTGGAGAATATGGTGAATGACGAACCAATCAGTAGCACAATTGATGCAATTTTGCGATTGCGACTGCGTACCTGTGCGCTGGTACGTTGTTCTGGTGCCAAATGTGGCCGGTTTCACTTCAAATCGGCGTCGAATCATTCCAACAGCTCTACATATTATACGCCGGTGATCGTTTTGCCTTTTCCAAGGTAATCGATATGGTCGATACCGTGTACTTTGGCCTTTTTCGGCTTCGATTCGCCAGGATAACTTCACTGTTTCCCTGTTATTTGGTCTCTGGTATGTTGTGATGTATCCATGTTTCATCCACGGTTACGACACGATGCAAAAAGTTCTTTTTATCCCCCTTGAACATCGCCAAATACTCCTTTGAAGTTGTCAGACGGTCGCGCTTGTTGCCAACAGAGAGAAAATGCATCACTTGAGGAGAGGGAGCTTAAGCACTTAGGCCACTTAGTTGAACCGATTATGCGCCCCGTGGTCAGAAGCCTATTCTATTCTAGCAGGTTTGTGGCCCGCCAGAAACACAGAATATTACCAGTGCTGCTTCCATAAGTTCTTTTGAGAGCAGTTTTTGATTTTCCGAAGTTTCGGTGCCTGAGGGATGCTAATGCTGGGCATTCCAACAGGATGTGAGAGGCAGTTGTGAGATATTGTCATGAATCAACGTTTTGAAAGTGTCATAACATGCATACCGTTTGTTATATCATCCTGCAAATTAAGGAAGCTTGATTTGATGCAAAGGCACTTGTTTCTGAACATTCACAACTGGTTTATTTGAACTACTTTGTAGTAAAACATCATACATATCAGAAACTATTTTCACTACTCTGAAAAATGTATCTTCAAATGAATCCCGTTCATTCAAATATTTTTCTTTAGAATATTTCAACAATTCAATTTTGGATTGAATATTACTGAACATCTTGTATGAGGAATACGATTTTGAAACAGTTCAATATCATTGAATTTTCAGGATGAGCTGTCAAGGAATTAACAAAAGACTCACATTTTTTTTATGCACCCCTGCTTCTATTCTATATTTCAATACAAGTTCTAATCCTGGGAGATTGAAATATTTACATTCAAAATTGCTGATGAATTAAAGCGCTTTCCTCTCATATCTATCTGCTTGATATTAGTCAAATTTCTCGAATTTTTTATAGCTGATGCTATATCTGCATTCAACATCTTCAATTTCAGTCCGTTGTGTTTCACCTGGTCGTTTCCTATTAGAAACTAGCAAGGCAACAAGAATATACTGGGCAAGTTTCTCCCAATAATCTAAAGAATATCTCCGTTCTAGTTTTGATTTAGGAAATGTTGCTTGATCCAATAGATATTCAAGATATTTTTCAGTGGTATTAATCTCAGGCAATGCTAGTTGCTTTCTCCTTTCTATCCTGTTCTCACTCAATTTATATATTCTATCGATGTGAGGTGCAAGTTCCAAAGTTACAGGAATCCAAGGACCTCCAACTGGGGCCTCTATAAGGAGGAGCTAATATTTAGGTTCCTTATGATTTCGACCCTCAGCAGAGCTACCAAGTAGCTGAAATTGTCATCATAAGATAAATGTTCACAACTCTGCTTGATATAAGTTCTCATACAAGACAGACGACGCAGGACGACAGACTGAGGCCTTCGCCATTACTCGATTAGCTAATCAATGAACCCACACAGATCGCCGAGATCATCTCTGATTATAACAATAAGCTCAACTTATTTCTCACTAACAATCCGGATCCCTATGGTCTGGGATTGTTAGTGCACCAACAGGAAACTATACAACCTGTCCCTATATCACAAAACCAGCCAATCCAATGAACAGTTTATCTTCGAGTTTCTATGAGTAGGGGTGGCGACACTTTGGCCCGCCTGATAGAGAGCCTTATCAGATGTAGGCAACCAGTAGCGCATGCGCGGTATGCCCGGACAGGTATCGGTAAGTATTGGTATTATCGGTCGGGTAGATGGTGTGACCTCTAATGTGTGGTCGTCTCTGACCTCTAGGGTGTGGTGTCTGACCTTCTGCTAGGGTTTTGTGGTAATCAACCTGTATACAAGGTCTCACGAATCAGCTTGTAGGGTTGGGCATATACAAGGTCTCACGAATCAGCTTGTAGGGTTGGGGCATATACAAGGTCTCACGAATCAGCTTGTAGGGCTGGGGCATACACAATGTGAGGTTAGGGAGAATTTCAGCTGTAAACATATTCTCTGACAAAAGATACGAGACAGTTGAGAGTCTGTGAATATTCACGAAAATAAACTATATTCTTAAAATAATTCAACTCGTCATTCTATAGTAACAATTGCGGTTAAATAAATCATATCTGTTTGAAACACCTATCCAATGCGTTAAATTATTATTAAAATGAAATAATTCAATTTATCGTTCTATCGCGGTTAAATGGATAAATCATATCTGTTTATGAAACATATCGCAAGACGGTAGCGCGTTAGAAGTCGCAAATATTTATATGATAATGTTAATATTTACCAGGCTCGGACCCAGGCATTTACCAGGCTCGGACCCCGACATTTGTTTCTCCACGCGGCCTCATAGTCCTAGGGTTTTGAAATAGTGTTGTTTGTACATGTCGTCAGTCACGTGATTTTTGAAAGAGACCGGGCATTCATCGGAGGTATCATGGGAGGGCTGCTGTTCCTTGAATGCATAGATGGAATGTTATATAGTATAGAAATGATATCTTCTACATTCCTCAAACGCGATGTTTATAAGGAAATTACTTTCAAAAAACGTTTATTCAAGCCGTCTATACCTTACTTGATTGCTATATTACAAAAGGCGATTTCAATCATCTTAAACATATATGGAAATTATTTTTAGTATACAAAATGGAATTGGGAGACTTCAATGGGGTATGGAATGTGGGGTTGTTTATGTATGACATTAGTCATGTGAATTTGAATGAAGCTGACGTGATCTCCAACGAGACAGGTGTGTATGTGAGGTTATACAGAGTGTGCAGGTATAATGATGTCTATCACGCAGGTCTTCAGCGAGGTATCTACCTTGCAGGAGCCTTCAATGAAATGTGAGGTTGTTTGTACATGCCGTTAGTCGCAGGGTTTTGTCTGAGTTATAATGATATCGGTCGCGATGCATCGGCTGCTCCACAAGTCTTCAATAAGGGCCATAACATCTGACATGTGATAGTTTACAAAAATGCTGCTTCTCATAATAGCGATATTATGAAGCGTTTGCAGAAATAACTATTAAATCATCTAAGGACTTTTTGCTTGATTAGTACTAGCGAGTACAATATTCGTTATAATATTATAAGTATGTATCATTAGCTTACTTGGGCGATAAGGTTGTGTTAAATCATGTCCAACAGCAATGTATTCAACTTGGAATTATCGTAATGATGCGCGCGATCCTTCAATGTTAAAGTAGTTTCATAAGTTATCCGAAAGTAATATGAATATATTAAATGTTTTTCCAAAATTAGTTCCGAAGTAAACATAATTCGCTATAATATTCATTCATGTATGTTACATAAATTATCCTATATAATTCAAATAAGGTTGAACAATATTCACTATCATATTTTGCGGTAGAGCTACAGCTCGCTCGAGAGAGAGATAAGAAAGATACGCCGATCACCTTCAAACGCGATGAGAATACTTTATTTTAAATCACACATATAGTATGTATATATTCGAATCATATTGATTGTAAATCGCATAATATGATCCGAAATCTAGCTGCTGCTGGGTGTAGCCATATACAGAATCTAGACGAAGCGGTGTTACGCATCACGAACTGTCTGTACAGCTCGATTGCTATATAACAAAATACATTTTTTTTAATCATCTTAAACATATAGATGTGCTAATATAATTTTTTCAGTATACAAAAATATACTAATAAAACATTTTTCATCGACACACATTTCTTCATAGGATAGTTAGCTTTTTATAAAATTCAATCAATTTCAATAGGAAACATATATGCGAGGGAGTTTTATAGAGATCGAACTCATTTCCCCAACCACCCCAAGAGGTAGAACTATGATGAGGAATAGATGTGGATAATAATCATATGAATATCTTCATAAACGCTAATCTATATGACATTCAAACACATGCTTCATAAAAGTCTGAATATTGAGTAGAGCTATAGTATCTTCTTCATAAGCGATCATTATCATCATTCAGACACTTGTTTAGCACGTGATTCAACAGCCTGGCATCATCGTTCACGAACTATGATGGTTCGATGAGGACTCAAACATTGAACAGATGAATCTTTGAGGTTAAATATCTGCTGTAGAAATTACCCCACTTTTATTACCTTTTATTTGAGAATATCGATATCTCCCATGTAACGGATTATTGCCTAAAGCTATTTTGTATGCAACATTGTTATCATTTGCGAGCCTACGAGAAATTTGGCTGGGGCTAAATGAATATGTTTGACTATTATTACCTGTAGATTTATTTGAGATTCTTCAAGTTTGAGATTGATAACCCACATGAAGAAAGAAGCTTCAACGAATTGATATCAATGAATATTCGCTATTCTGAATGTGACAACTTTATCGGCTTCAACACTCGAGATAAGAGAGAGAATATTTACCGCAAACTGTCTTATAACCACTAGGTACCTACTACATATTATAATAATTGAAAAGATAACATAATAATCTGAATCACTTTTTGAGGAACATTATATGCAAACAGGTAATAAAACAAAAGTATATTTATATTTATTAATTAGATAGTAACACAAATTTTTTGTTTCTAACTCTGAAGCGATATTTATAATTTAGATTACAATCCTGATGGGTTGATCGAAGGGACTGTACTTTACCAAACGGCTCGTTCATTATTGTGATGTCTTGCGGGAAAGTGAGAGAAATAAAATACCAAAAATAATAATAATAACATTTATTTAGAAAAATACATTTAGAATTAAAATAATAACAGATTCATGGTTCTTCACACTAAACTCCGAACTGATCCTGTAATTGGAGAATACTCCATTATACGATCGTTAATGATGATGCAATAAGCCCTGGTGTTTTTGGGGAAATTCAGGAAACTTTCCATCTCTAGTTTGACGTCAACTGTTGATGACTTTATAGCATCGTTTTGTTTTGAACAGTCAATCACAAAAATTGCTCTATTCTTGAATGCTATATAATCTAACATGGGTTCGGTTATTATTTTATTTGAAAATGATTTCTGGAAATCATAGTACATCTGGTATGCTTCCACGTATTGCTGGTCGGTGAAATTCAATTTCATTGCTTCATATGGATAACACTCTGAATTCAAGTATAATTTTACATTTAGCAAGTTTATATTATCGAAATATGCACTGTGCTTAACAGGATTATTTTTTCGATCAGTTTGGAAAGCTAAAATCACATATCTGGGACGTTCCAAATTCATTGAAGTTTTAACAGCCCAAATGTCACGAGTGCTCTCCTTCATCAACGGATTTTCATGCAGATCCCAGCTGCGAAATGGAATCAAAATAGGCTTCTCAGCACTCAAATTCTCCAACATTTGAAATTTAACCTGATCACTTGGAAACACATGTCGCACTTTTAATGCTATCGTCTTCACATTTATTTTAGCCCTATTCGTACCTGTGCTATTGGTATAACAATCGTTATCGGTTCGAGACCTTATCAAGCGCAGCTTATGTTTTCCACTCAAGACTTTGTTATAGTCAATGAATAGGCCTAGTAGAAAATTCAACGGTATCCATAAATTGATTTTATTATTGTAGACTGAACTCAATGCATCCTTAAATGACCATCCAGAAATAGCTAGAGGTATAGATTCATGTTTGGCATATGTTAGATAAGCTCTGATGGTGCTGACAATACCAGGATCACGTACTTTGTCTATCTCTTTTCCATTCAATTCATAACTAATATATTGGAAGAGAAACGCTCCGAAATTATTCGTTAGTTTACATTCACCATCACCACTTGCTTCTGGCTGGAATTCTGCCTCGATGAATAAAGCAGACGATGCCAAATCTACCAACACATCTTGTTGATTGATTAATATCTCAATTTCATCGCTGTTGCCAAAAGATGTTGTGTGTGGATAGTAGGTATGAGTTTCTTCCCGGATGATGTCTTCAATGAAGTTTGGCTCGTTGAATATTTGAAGTTTTTCTGACATTGTAACCAAGGGACTTCAAAAAAATTTATATTTTCCAATGATAGTGATGCAGAAGCAACCTTCTCCTTCTTCAATGACAGTGATGCAGAAGCAACCTTCTCCCTCGAGCTCGTTGTAGATAATGACTGATGACCACTATGGAGATGTCTTTTATTGCTAAAATCCAAACCCATGTTCTCAAGCGATGGCTACTGCAACCTTCTCAGCTGAATTCCTTTCATATAATGAGTGGTGGTGAGTATTGGATTATTATTTATTGTTGTGAGGTATAATCCCTAACGATCTTTTTCAATTCCAATCGTATAATAATTTCTTCTCCACGAAAATTTACCGGTTTCCAATTCTGATCTAGAATATTCAGTGTGATGTTATCGAAGGACGTCTTGCTAATGACCGGTAGATAATTAAGATTCTTCGGCTCTATATCAATGGAAAACCCAGGTGGTACAAGAGGTGAGAACTCATATATCGTATGAGCTATCTTATTGTTATAATATGCTCCCGCGGTTAAGTTACACTCTACGCGTATAGTTTGAACTTTGATTATGTTTATAGGTCGATCAGATACGTGTAGTTCACGAGATGTCAATTTCTTTTTGCTGAACCCCAACAGTTCGCCTATACTATCTTTAGGAATAAAATTCACTTTAAAATCACTCTTCAGCTCTGTGTGTAGAGTGTTGTTGTTAGATTTTATTGATAATTTCCGGTCACGCTCTTCTTGCTTCACTCCTATCCCACAAACTGTACTTTGTATGAAATCTTCGATGTCTGTCAACTCGTAGGACCCCGTAGGTATAGTAACTACTTTTTCCTCACCCTTCACATCTTCATAATAAAATTTATTAAAACCTTCTTCAATGTTCGGGATGCTATTGTACGTATGCAAACCAACAAGTGCGATAGAATAATATGAATGAGGATCTAGTTCTATAGGTGGGTGAAAATCTACAGATAAGCGGGAGCTCTTACCCGTGATAGTGAACGTCTGAGACATGATTGATGAAAACTTCATCAACAATCTATTTATATACTAATAAATGTTAGTCGACCAATTCCAAATATAACTGGCTACAATTATAAGTGTTATATTGCATGAAATATCGTGTAGACGGCAAGCTTTATCGAATGAATTGATACCCTGAATCTCCTCAACCGTTCTTCTAATTTTGCCCCTGGTATTGATTTGAAGTTCAAACGGGAGCTTGTTTATAAGCGTATTGAGAACAACTTCTCCCACGCACGCTTCCATACAGACTGATGAGAATTCAAGATTGCACCGTTATTTAACGAGGGGTGGGAGGAAGACCAAAGATCTCAAAATAATTTTTTTTTATTAATTATCTCAATACAAAAGACTTAAGTATAATCTTAACAATATATGTTTCAAATATTATAATCTTGACTCTTGATTCATCGTCCTAGTCGTATTGCATATTCCTACCCCTTCCACCTATATTGAAGTCCTTTTATGTATGTTCGACGCTGGTAAAAGTTCTTTCTTCTGTGCTCATGAAGCTCATGAACAACTTGTTTTCACTCATCTTATCAATGTGGAAATCTAGTGTAGAATTAATTTTTTGGGTATATTCACAGGATTTGGAGATATACGTTCCACAGAGACCTGCTTTGATGTTATGGATGATGAAGGTCTCTTCTTAGAAGGTTCCACAGATGTCATCCGTCGTTCTAACGCCTCCACTTTACTAGTAATGTCATTTAGACGCATGTTCATACTGTTAAATGTGTTATTGATCTCTTCCAATTCATTTCTGTTTTCCCTCACACTATCACTGATTGTTTTATACTCTGATTTTATATAGATTCCCATTTCATTATATTTATTCTGAATGTCCATCAGATGTTTATCAATGTCGAGAATAACCTTATCAATCGTTAAGTTATGTTCATCCAGATCCTTGTTGATATCTTTGATCAAATTATCAACCCTAACATTGAAGGTATCTTTAAGACTGGTTTCCGTTTTCAGATTCAGTTTGTGTGTTAATTTACCAACATATACTTTATTTGCAACATCTCCATCATCATTCGGTGATTTCACGTTACACAATCTACGATTTTCCATATCATAACTTCCATCGCTCGTTAGGAATAATCCTTGTCCGTGAACTTGTTTGAAATTATTATTAAATACATTTGTATCATATATCCACATGGAAGAGGAGGCTCTGCCAAACTTATCCATTGAAACCATCTTTATAACTGTGATGAATTTGTCTTACACCTGGTTTTTGTTCAATTACCCCTGCCTCTATCAATTCTTCTATTATAGAGATTATCTCATTATGGTTACCGGCATGCGAGGATGCAACAAGAAGTCTCAGTCTATCCACCATTTCGTTAACGTCATCCCAAAAAATATATTCCATAGGCTTCTCGTTATATTCAAGCATATCATTTTTGATATATGCACTTCCAGTGTATGTTTTGGCTCTGGGTCTTTTCATGGAATTAATCAAAGGTTTCAGCACATGTTTGTATTTCACTGTGTATCTTATTCGATCAGCTGGATCGTTATTACGTCTATGGGCACTAGTCATTTCCATCATTTGACTGTAATTTTTCCCATCTTCCGCAGTGTAAGTATCAGGTAGAACATCTTTGTAAAATATCAAATTATACAGTCCTGTGGTACCCTTGAACGGAGTACCCTTGATAATTATATTACTCTCACTATCAATTTCTATAGGTTGATTACCCATGAACCATTTGTCTAAAGTTGAATTATATTGCAAACCCATTCTATCATCATATCTCTTAACATCATCATCCAATAGGAATCCTTCCAAGTAATAACGTGCTAATGTGGGGTATTGTTGCAGAAACTCCTCTGTAGCCGCTGCATTATCTTTCTTATGTTTTCTGAATTCTTCACGAATCTGATCGATAGTAGGTTCGGGTGTAAACACATCCTCCTCAGTATTTTGGGGGTTATATACGAATTTTTCACCTTCAGTTACAATATTTGGGGTTGGTATGTTCTCCATTTGTGTTGCTGTAGAAACAATACTTTTAGGTTTAACCAACGAATTTTGTTTGATTATTTCAGCATTTCTCGCAATTTCCTCTAGGGGTTTAGATACATTCCTGAACATATTATCTAGAATCTCATCATTTTCAGCTTTACCCAATTTCACAGCCATATATTTTTTCCCCGCAACGTTTGCTAACTCCCAAATTTTTTTCTTCAATTGTTGTTTTTCTTTAAGCGTGTTACTCACACCCACGTCCATGCTGAGCGGGTTGTCTATTTCAAATGAAAGTATATATACATGTTAGATGTATATATAACTATCAAAACCTTTGCGATAACGTCCTTTGTTCATATCACAGTCTTTGTTTATCATAAGGAACCCATATTTATCTTTCCAACATACGCTACATATCTCTTTGAATTTTTCGAGTGACATGTCGGTACTCACATGATCGGTGAATATATGTTTCAAATTGAGCTCATCCTGTTTGAAAATAATCAAGCAATTGGCATTGTCGCGCAATCCATGTTTTGGACATTTAGCAAAAGACTGACAAAGATAGAAGCTATCAATTGAGTTGTGTCTCCCTCTTGAAAAATAAGCACGAATTTTCTGCTGTTTCTCAAACATCACGTCATCGAATATTATGATTGAATTAGGCCTCGCTTCTATAGGGTCTATGACCTCATCACTTTCGGTACAAGGAAAATATCCAAGCCCCTCAATTTTCTTCAATGTCTCCTTTAGTAACCGGTATTTTGGTTGGTGTAAAGACTTTGAATATATGTACACGTTTTCAAATTTCAGGCCGTTAGCATCTAACAATAGAGATAACATCAAATTTGTTTTCCCACAATTACTTGGACCACAGATTATTGTTCGTAGAGTATTAGGCAGCAAAGAGCTGTGACGTTGTGGTTGTTCAACATTCTCATTGCTTGACCCTAAGTTCATAATACTCAACGAGTCTTTTTGCTTAACAATCTTCATCATGCCTGAAGGCGAATCGAAATCATACTGGAACATATGTTAATAAGCATTTGTTTATATACTAGATGATGATGTTATATTGTGTATGTCCGATCACGCGGTTAGGTACTTCTACACTTCTCTCTCAAAATCAGGTATCAAATACATGTTAAATAGGTCTGAATGTTGAAACACGTGTCTGAATGTTGAAACACGTGTCTGAAACACGTGTCTGAGTGCTGAAACACGTGTCTGAATGTTGAAACACGTGTCTGAAACACGTGTCTGAGTGCTGAAACACGTGTCTGAATGTTGAAACACGTGTCTGAATGTTGAAACACGTGTCTGAAACACGTGTCTGAATGCTGAAACACGTGTCTGAATGTTGAAACACGTGTCTGAAACACGTGTCTGAGTGCTGAAACACGTGTCTGAATGCTGAAACACGTATCTGAAACACGTGTCTGAATGTTGAAACACGTGTCTGAATGTTGAAACACGTGTCTGAATGCTGAAACACGTGTCTGAATGTTGAAACACGTGTCTGAAACACGTGTCTGAATGTTGAAACACGTGTCTGAATGCTGAAACACGTGTCTGAAACACGTGTCTGAATGTTGGAACACGTGTCTGAATGCTGAAACACGTGTCTGAAACACGTGTCTGAATGCTGAAACACGTGTCTGAATGTTGAAACACGTGTCTGAAACACGTGTCTGAATGCTGAAACACGTGTCTGAATGCTGAAACACGTGTCTGAATGTTGAAACACGTGTCTGAAACACGTGTCTGAATGTTAAAGCATGTGTTGAATCATGCGATAAAACATGTGCATGAATGTATTACAAACATTATGATTATTCACATTTTATTCCTCATTAGCCCATCATAGTTCGTGAACGATGATGACGTCATCATCGTTCGTAAACTATGGTCGCCGGATTGAATCAGTTACTGTCATCGGTTCGAAGCAGTGACGTCATCATCGTTCGTAAACTATGGTCGCCGGATTGAATCAGTTACTGTCATTGGCTTGAAGCAGTGACGTCATCATCGTTCGTGAACGATGGTCGCCGGATTGAATCAGTTACTGTCATTGGCTTGAAGCAGTGACGTCATCATCGTTCGTGAACGATGGTCGCCGGATTGAATCAGTTACTGTCATTGGCTTGAAGCAGTGACGTCATCATCGTTCGTGAACGATGGTCGCCGGATCTTCAATTCAATAAAACACCACTTACTCGTCAAAATCCTTATGTATTTCGATACACATAAAGCTATAGTCTGATGTTCTCACCCACCCCAATTTGTATGCATCATATTGATTTTCCCTACATCAGCGGTAAATATTCTCTCTTATCTCGAGTGTTGAAGCCGATAAAGTTGTCACATTCAGAATAGCGAATATTCATTGATATCAATTCGTTGAAGCTTCTTTCTTCATGTGGGTTATCAATCTCAAACTTGAAGAATCTCAAATAAATCTACAGGTAATAATAGTCAAACATATTCATTTAGCCCCAGCCAAATTTCTCGTAGGCTCGCAAATGATAACAATGTTGCATACAAAATAGCTTTAGGCAATAATCCGTTACATGGGAGATATCGATATTCTCAAATAAAAGGTAATAAAAGTGGGGTAATTTCTACAGCAGATATTTAACCTCAAAGATTCATCTGTTCAATGTTTGAGTCCTCATCGAACCATCATAGTTCGTGAACGATGATGCCAGGCTGTTGAATCACGTGCTAAACAAGTGTCTGAATGATGATAATGATCGCTTATGAAGAAGATACTATAGCTCTACTCAATATTCAGACTTTTATGAAGCATGTGTTTGAATGTCATATAGATTAGCGTTTATGAAGATATTCATATGATTATTATCCACATCTATTCCTCATCATAGTTCTACCTCTTGGGGTGGTTGGGGAAATGAGTTCGATCTCTATAAAACTCCCTCGCATATATGTTTCCTATTGAAATTGATTGAATTTTATAAAAAGCTAACTATCCTATGAAGAAATGTGTGTCGATGAAAAATGTTTTATTAGTATATTTTTGTATACTGAAAAAATTATATTAGCACATCTATATGTTTAAGATGATTAAAAAAAATGTATTTTGTTATATAGCAATCGAGCTGTACAGACAGTTCGTGATGCGTAACACCGCTTCGTCTAGATTCTGTATATGGCTACACCCAGCAGCAGCTAGATTTCGGATCATATTATGCGATTTACAATCAATATGATTCGAATATATACATACTATATGTGTGATTTAAAATAAAGTATTCTCATCGCGTTTGAAGGTGATCGGCGTATCTTTCTTATCTCTCTCTCGAGCGAGCTGTAGCTCTACCGCAAAATATGATAGTGAATATTGTTCAACCTTATTTGAATTATATAGGATAATTTATGTAACATACATGAATGAATATTATAGCGAATTATGTTTACTTCGGAACTAATTTTGGAAAAACATTTAATATATTCATATTACTTTCGGATAACTTATGAAACTACTTTAACATTGAAGGATCGCGCGCATCATTACGATAATTCCAAGTTGAATACATTGCTGTTGGACATGATTTAACACAACCTTATCGCCCAAGTAAGCTAATGATACATACTTATAATATTATAACGAATATTGTACTCGCTAGTACTAATCAAGCAAAAAGTCCTTAGATGATTTAATAGTTATTTCTGCAAACGCTTCATAATATCGCTATTATGAGAAGCAGCATTTTTGTAAACTATCACATGTCAGATGTTATGGCCCTTATTGAAGACTTGTGGAGCAGCCGATGCATCGCGACCGATATCATTATAACTCAGACAAAACCCTGCGACTAACGGCATGTACAAACAACCTCACATTTCATTGAAGGCTCCTGCAAGGTAGATACCTCGCTGAAGACCTGCGTGATAGACATCATTATACCTGCACACTCTGTATAACCTCACATACACACCTGTCTCGTTGGAGATCACGTCAGCTTCATTCAAATTCACATGACTAATGTCATACATAAACAACCCCACATTCCATACCCCATTGAAGTCTCCCAATTCCATTTTGTATACTAAAAATAATTTCCATATATGTTTAAGATGATTGAAATCGCCTTTTGTAATATAGCAATCAAGTAAGGTATAGACGGCTTGAATAAACGTTTTTTGAAAGTAATTTCCTTATAAACATCGCGTTTGAGGAATGTAGAAGATATCATTTCTATACTATATAACATTCCATCTATGCATTCAAGGAACAGCAGCCCTCCCATGATACCTCCGATGAATGCCCGGTCTCTTTCAAAAATCACGTGACTGACGACATGTACAAACAACACTATTTCAAAACCCTAGGACTATGAGGCCGCGTGGAGAAACAAATGTCGGGGTCCGAGCCTGGTAAATGCCTGGGTCCGAGCCTGGTAAATATTAACATTATCATATAAATATTTGCGACTTCTAACGCGCTACCGTCTTGCGATATGTTTCATAAACAGATATGATTTATCCATTTAACCGCGATAGAACGATAAATTGAATTATTTCATTTTAATAATAATTTAACGCATTGGATAGGTGTTTCAAACAGATATGATTTATTTAACCGCAATTGTTACTATAGAATGACGAGTTGAATTATTTTAAGAATATAGTTTATTTTCGTGAATATTCACAGACTCTCAACTGTCTCGTATCTTTTGTCAGAGAATATGTTTACAGCTGAAATTCTCCCTAACCTCACATTGTGTATGCCCCAGCCCTACAAGCTGATTCGTGAGACCTTGTATATGCCCCAACCCTACAAGCTGATTCGTGAGACCTTGTATATGCCCAACCCTACAAGCTGATTCGTGAGACCTTGTATACAGGTTGATTACCACAAAACCCTAGCAGAAGGTCAGACACCACACCCTAGAGGTCAGAGACGACCACACCCTAGAGGTCACACCATCTACCCGACCGATAATACCAATACTTACCGATACCTGTCCGGGCATACCGCGCATGCGCTACTGGTTGCCTACATCTGATAAGGCTCTCTATCAGGCGGGCCAAAGTGTCGCCACCCCTACTTCTATGGAATAGAATATGTTTTGAATCTTCAAACCCAACGCAATGTATTGAAGAGATTTCGAATATCATTATGCTGAAAATACCAACAAATTACCATCAAGTGAACCATGATACAACAGAATCAGTACAACAGTCGTCGCTTCAAAACAGACAGAATAGCGTCGTTGGCGCGAGAACTCATACCTGGAGACTAGAAGAATATGTTGATGCCAATAATATCTGGAGTCACACAATACACGCATAGAAGAGGCATATAACGCCATGATCAGATCAAAATTTATCGAATGCACAGACGATTTCCGTTCGTTTTGGTTATTTGCCAAGACAATTGGAAGAAATTCCACTTCTGACACTTTACTCCAATAACCAAAAGTGATTATAGACTGACTCCAACAATACAAGAGAAGACAACTTATACGCCAACATTTTTGCAGCAAAGTTACACTTTAGATCCTCAAGGGAAGGAAACTTCAAATTCGCTACCATTGATAACCATATGTCTGAAACTGTCTTTCGTCAGCGCACAATCAGGTGCATCCAGCTTGATTCCATTTCAATACTGAAAAGGCCATGTGGCTATACGGAATTCCGTCTATTGTGCTCACAATTTACACAAATTCTTTGCAGGTTTTTTACATTTTCATACAAACTTGGTATGTTTCCTTCTAGCTGAAAGCAGGGACGCGCCGTCCATATGGGCAAGGTCGTGCGGCGCACGACGGCGCCAAGGCCTTAAAGGCGCCGCTCCACCAATACCCAATACCGACCGCCGACCGCCGGTGAAATATTTCTACTCCTATTCCCGAGGAGTGGGGGAGCGAACATCCGCGTAGCCTTCGACGAGCAGGTTTGAACTTGCAAAATTTTGCGTGTTCGTAATCGATTTAACAGGTTGATTTTTCATTCTTGTCTTGATGAGCGCATAAGACATATAGGGGCCTTATTTGCTATTACGTATCTACCGAAGTTGTGAAAAATAGTTACAAATAAGGTAAGTAACTGATAATTACCAGGGATGCACATATGGAAAATAATTGTTTTCCTTTTTAATAATTATTGTTTATGAAACAAATAAGACTCAGTGCTTAATAATTTTTATTTATTTTATTTAGATGGCCAGAGAAGAAAAAAAGAAATTGTCTGGTTACCAGAACTTGCTCAACAAGCGAAAACGGGAGGAAGACTTGGAGAAAATCAATTTCAAAATTAGTCACTTTTTTCGAAAGACCACACAAGACACTACTTCTGATAACAGTGATTTTCTACAATCAACACAATCAAACTTGCCATCAGAAAAGCAAGCTAATGAGGATGAAGATCCAGAAGAATTAGATCTTGATACGTTTCAGTCAGTGTCGGTAACATCATGTTCGAGTAAGCAAGACGAATTATGCGAAGAAGCGCCCCTTTCTCACGATCCAGGTCTTTGGCCAAGTGTATTGTCTTCAATTCAGGTGCAAGAATTTGTCGAAAAAGGTCCAATGCAATATCAAAATAAAACTATGTATCAGTATCCTAAAGACAAAAGTGGACGTAAGTTTTCCGATATATATTTTACTCGAATTTTGTTAAATGGTGAAAAGGTTCAGCGTCATTGGTTGCTATATTCTAATGAAAAAAATGCAGTTTTTTGCTTCTGCTGTAAAATATTCAATGACCCCAACAATCCATTGACTTTTAAAAACACTAAATTAAGTAACCAAGACGGATTCAATGATTGGCATCATTTGAGCGAACATTTGAAAATCCACGAAAAAAGTAAATCTCATTTTCAAAATTTACGTGTCTGGTCAGATTTACTGGAACGATTAAAAACTAATCGAACCGTTGATTCTGAAATGCAAAATTTATTTAAAAATGAAACCAAACATTGGCGCAGTGTCATTGAAAGAATAATGTATACTATTCAATTTCTGGCTGAACAAAACTTGGCTTTTCGTGGTCCTAGTAACAAATTATTCGAAAGAAATAATGGAAATTTTTTAAAATGTATAGAAATGATAGCAAAATTTGATCCAGTCATGTCTGCGCATATTAATAGATCTCAAAAAAATATTCCACTTTACCTTGGGGATAAAATTCAAAACGAAAGCATTAAATTAATAGGTGACAATATAAGAAATAATATTTTAAACGAAGTTAAAGAAGCGAAGTATTTTTCTATATTACTTGATTGTACTCCGGATGTCAGCCGCCAGGAGCAGATTTCTGTTTGCTTAAGATACGTTAATTTAAAAAACAATAGATTTAGTGTCGAAGAACGTTTTTTAACATTTAATCCTGTGAGTGATACAACAGGTGAAGGTTTAACAAACTTTTTACTAAAAACTTTGGAGAATTATGGTTTAGACATTTATAATATGCGCGGCCAAGGTTATGATAATGGTTCAAATATGAAGGGTAAACACCAAGGTGTACAAAAAAAAAAGAATTTCAGACATTAATCCACGAGCAATGTTTGTTCCTTGTTGTAACCACAGTTTGAACCTTGTCATAAACGATGCTGTGAAATCCAATATATCTAGTATACATTTTTTTTCAACTGTTCAAGAATTATATAATTTTTTTTCTGCCTCAACCAATCGGTGGTCTGTTTTGAAAAGTAACATTTCAAGTCTGACGTTAAAGCCTTTGTCAGACACTAGATGGTCTAGCCGAATTGATGCAATAACCCCTCTTAGATTCCAGTTGGGCGAAATTTACGATGCTCTTTTTGAAATTTTATCCGGAAATAATTTTGACACTAGTACAAAACATCTAGCTACCTCCTCAGGTAAAAAAATAAAAAATTATGAGTTTGTGTGTATGGTAGTCTTGTGGTACAAGATTCTAAATAAAGTGGATGTTGTTACTAAGATTCTGCAATCAAAAACATTTAATATTTCCCAGGCTTGCGAAAGTTTGAGTAAACTCAATGAATTCGTAAAACAATATCGATCTGACAAAGGCTTTATTGACTATTAGTAGATGCCAAAGAACTAGCTTCTTGCTTAGAAGTTGATGTAAAATTCATATCCGCAGAGATGTTAAGGCCACGAAAGATTAAAAAACAATTTTCTTACGAAGGTGACGACCAGCCGATTGAAAATCAAGAAATGAAATTTAAAGTATATTGCTTTTTCGGAATGCTAGACATTACTCTTTCATCAGTACATGAAAGATTTAAACTATTATCGTGTCATTCTGATGTTTTCAATTTTTTGTGGAATGTTGAGGATTTCGGCAAATACTCTATTTAATTTTTGTAAAAAACTGGAAGAAACCTTAACTGACAAAGATCGAAACGAGAAAGATATAGATGGAACAGAACTTTTACACGAATTACAATTTCTGCAAAATGGCGACAAAAAGGCGACGTCTGTAGTAGAAACACTTAATTACATTGCAATAAATAACCTAACTCATTCATTTCCAAACATTACGATTGCATTGCGCATATTATTAACCATTCCAGTTTCTGTAGCTACAGCCGAGAGGTCATTCTCTAAATTAAAGTTGATTAAAAATTATTTACGATCTAGAATGGGCCAAGAGCGGTTGGAAAATCTTGCTATTATTTCTATAGAATCTGACTTTTTAAAGCAACTTGAAATGGAAAACCTTGTAAACGAATTTGCAAAAAGTAAAGCTAGAAAAGTCCAATTTTTGTAAATCCTCTTCACATACGTGATGTATCATGATCATATGTATTATCTGTCTTAAAACAATCGCTATTTTATTTCTGTTTTTTTTTCAATAGTTTGTATCTTTGATACTGTTTTTGTTTTGTTACTGTTGTTTCATATTCTATTAATATTTTTTGTGTACTTTTCGTTTGTCACAAATAAATATAGACATATATGGTCATTAGTACTAAAGAGTTTTCATCAAAAAGTTCGACAGTGAACTATGAGAGAATATTATAATATTGGTGAAAGGCGCCTATCATGATTCCGCACGACAGCGCCGAAAATACTTGGCGCGTCCCTGGCTGAAAGCTAGAGCACAACCAATTGCAAAAAAAGGAAAGAAGACACCCAGCTCATCCAATATTAAGAGATCTCCAAAATGGTGATCGCAATATGGCTTTCGTCACTAGATATGAACAGGAGACCTACTTGCCTACGTAACACACATCTGGCAGAAATACATCGAAAAAAATGAGAAATGTCTAGCTCTAGCATTGGATATCTCCATTTCATTTTCACCAAGACCTTCTTGGGTTTGCTGTTCCAACTTTGTCGTTCACTATCGAATTTTCTACCAGATAGATCAATACATAATGGTGGTTGACGGTGTTTCCTCCGATACAGTGGCTATCAACACTGGTGTTTCACAGGGATATGTCTTGGCATCTCTATTTGAACGAGTCATTGAAAGTAACATCCTGCTCCGTCTAAATCCTCACTGATGGTGGCACACTTCATACCTCTTTCTCCTCTATATATTCTCCAATAGAATCAGAGGTACAAGACAGGTCAATGCGATAAATGGAGATCTCTCAAAAATTTGGAATTTAGTGTCTGATAATCTATTAGAATTTGAGCTATTCCATGGTTGGTGATGTCACACTTACGAATTCATTGACCTCAAGAACATTGTAAAAAGGGGGTAATCCCTCCCTTTTCTATAAATATTTCCATAATCGATGTTCATACGAAATCTCATCTATGAATTCCACGATGAGCGATATGTAAACTAGACGCGCAGACTGGTCACTCTTTCATTGTCAAGCACGAGACCTGCATAACTTATTTCCACCAGACTTCATTTTTCTATTGAACGGCTAAGTTTTGGTTCTCTTTGCTCTCAGGTCTTTCCTGATACTCACAACCTCCAAAGGTCTTGGAAAATTCCAATGCCTATCTCATCTCTCCATCGCTGACTCACGCGATGTTCTATGAATATAGTAGTATAGTCCTGGCATTTAAGGAGAAAAATCGACGATTTTCATTCGAATTTCCGCGAGATCTAATTTTGGTCTATTCTTATGTATTTTGACACGCTGAACACGATGATGTAATTTGGATTAACCCTGTGCACGAAAATCTATGTTCATTTTTTGGAAATCTATGTTCATTTTTTGGACCCGAAAATGGCCATTTTTCGATTTTTTGAGTTTTGACACAAAACTATCGGTTTTATGGAAAGATGTTTCGAACAAAAGTTGTTGGAAAAATCAATACACAATTTTTGGCTTTGACCCAAAGTCGATTCGAGATAGTTCTCATTGAGTGTGTTTTTTGGCACATTGAAAAATTTAGTAATGTCGAAGAGTTTCGGTTTTTTTATATTCTGTTTCGGTGGTTACTCAGTTTTTGGTATTTTGACCTATCTAATTTTTTGTCGTCACCATCGGTCATTTTGAAAAATCCGTATTTTGCAAATTTCAGACGAAATGTTAGTGTTATCAATTTAAAACCAAAGTTATTCGTAATACTTCATCATTCAGCATATAATATCCAAAATTCAAGCATTTTGCTTCGAAGACATAACTTTAGTACCATTTTGAAAATTTTGGACCTAAGAAAAATTCAAATTTTTAGAGGTTAGAAATTTTTCACGGAACCCAAATTCTACGTTTTAGAGGTTTTGATAGCGAGTATTCCAAGTCCAAGCAGATCGATTTGCGTTGAAATGGAGCTATCCTAATAAATGTGTTTGGGCCTCTAGAGGGCCCAATTTTGGGCCTATAGACAAAAATCTAGAAGCATATTACAAAGAAATACATCTGCTATTTAAGTTCGAAACAGCGTACGAAGATTCGTTCACAATTCCAAGTTATAACGAATTTCATCATAAAAAATTAGCACGGAATTTCATTTAGCGGCAAAAAGCGAGCATGGGTACAATAGGTTCCGCCCGCGAAATTACAGTTTTTTAAATATTTTAAAATGCACCTGAAGCCATAATCGTTTTTTATGAATGTGTGAGTGTATGTAGACGTTTGAACGTGTATATGGAGCGTGATATGATGTTTGTATAGGGTGTTACACAATAAATTTAAATATTCGAACAAAAAAACTAAGATTAATGAATAATTTTGTTTTTTTTACATTCACATTTTTTTTTGTTTTTTACATTTCATATTTATTGAAAAATTATCTATATGTCTAATTATTCACAAGTAACCTAAGTTTTCGTTATCACTGTCAGCATATATTGTTAATGATGTAATATGATCATTATCGATATACGGATCATCGTGATTCGCTTCATCATCTGAATTCGATGAAATTTGATCGTCGCAATTGTCACTGATCGTCGGTATCATCATCATCATCATCTTCATCATCGTGTTCATTTTCATCCATACACTTATCAAAATCATCATCATCTAATATACTGATTTCTGACTCGGGGCAATTAGCGCAGTCTTTACCTTCACAATGCTTACATAATGAGCTACAAGGTAATCCTAATTTTTGCACGAACATTTACCAGTACAATTATTTTTACAACCACAAGAGATTATTTTGATCAACTCATCGGGACGTGCATTTTTTACTGTTTGTATAGGAGTAATTCCATTTCAAACTATTTCTCCAACACCATTTCGCTGGATCAATGGTTTCATAACCATTTATTTTCATTTATAATCATTTTAATAATTGACCACATATACTTTATTAACAAATTGAATCGGACTTTAGAATGTCTATAGATAATAATTATATTATCAGTCCAAGCGGCTACGAAAATCATCTCAATGTAATGAATAATTGAACTACAGTATTAAATTATTGGGCTATCAACGCTGGTGTGTCTTGGCACCAACTTTGTTTCTGATTCGTATCAACGATCTACTGGGAGTGACCACCTTTCATAGCTTTGCAGATGATGGTACACTTTCTCATCTAGAGCCCCTAGACCATCCATTGAAGTCAGAGGAGCGAGGTAGGGACAGATTGACCATTTAATGTAATATACTTTACAACTTATGAGGTCTGTAACTTATTGTAACCATCACAGATATGCCGATATAGCCAATCTTATAAAATCTATGAAACGAAAAATGTAATGCAGGCTGATATAGAAATTACTGAAGACTTGGGAAATCTAGCACTGAACGCAAAAAACACTCTCTTATTCTGAATAATAGTGAACCAAATGTATCGCTTTTTGTGAGCAAAAAAATATGATCAGGTCCTAAGCAATTTAGAAGTCAAGATTAGAAATGATATCCTAACGCCTGTTAAAGAAGCTACGAACTAGGATGTTTACTAGTCATATCTCCAAATGTATTGAATTTTATTGCCACAGAGAATATTTATCAGTTTCTATCAAAACTGAACTGTATAACGCGCTTGCTCTTTCTCAATCCAATCAATATATGGTGGTCTACTATCCATGTATAAGAGCAGCGGATTAATCCAGACTCCAAAAAATAAAAAATGCCTGTGTAAGATATATTTACGTCATTAGAAAGTATGAAAGAGATGTCTTATAGATTATAGGATCTCAAATGGTTAAACATAGAGAATAGGAACCACTTAAATTCTTGGGTTCACTAAGGAACCGCCATATTTGTTTAGGAGAGTGACGTTTCGGAACAATGTTCACAATTTGAATTTCAGGAATAAACGGCTTAATAGTCCTCCTACATATCGATTATCTATCTTCCATCGTGCCTTTATTTACAACATGTTCCAGTGTTACAACTCCCTTCCGGTTACTATCAAATCCTTAAGTTTGAAACCATTCAAAACAGCTTTAAAATGTGTTAGTTGAATTGTTTATTTTTGTAACGTTGTATGTCAAGGCTGGCAATTCGTTTTGTCCATAGCGTTTCAACTTTACTTATATGATTGTTACTGCTCTTATAACATCTCCGATGTCATACTGAAATTGAATTCGAATGTTTTCTAATCTTAAGTTCATTTCAAATGTCTATGCTAACTCAATTTTAGTTTTAGGTACTGCAGATACAGGGATAGTGGAAGAACGACTTTGTCGAAATATTCCTTTTTTTCTTTTCTCATCAATCTCACATACCAATGCATTTATGATAATCTTACATAATTTTAAATATGAATGTGATTTAATCTCGTACAAATGTAATCAGGGGGAAGAGAAGGAGGGACAAGGAAGAAATGAATTTTATTATTATTATTATTTGTACTGACTATTAACGTATTTTTTCCTATCATGTATCGTATGTGTATTTTGTGTTACAAAAATACAAATTGAATATTACCACATTTCTAATAGAGTTGTCTTATAAAAAAAAATGAATTTGAAAGTTATTTATAGTAAAGATGTACAAATTGAAGACTTGTATCATTTCACAATGGAACTTTTCCAGATTATCAGATATCCGAAATTCAATTCTCTCGCAAAATGCAAAATGTGAGAAGTCCGTTTTTGATAATTATTAAGTTTGAAAATGCTCGTTCTCCAATGCTGTTTGAATATCATCAAGCATCAATGTAAAATATATTTTAGAGCGACTTCTACATTCATCGTAAGCTATTATGATAACGTCCCAGTGGGGACGGCTCTTGGACTTGGCCCTATACTAATTTTCAAGTCTGATCTGTAGATCTAAACAACGTCTTGTTTCAGTCTGAACCACATTATTTACATACATTACTTAGGTTTTATGTTGTTCAAAGGTACCATAGAATAATATATGGGGTGAATTGCTGCAATTGTATTAGACTGTTTTCCTCTGTATCAATTTCATGTTCAAACGTTAAGTATACTTACTTCCCCTAAACCTTCAATAACCCTGAGTGCCACCAAAATAGCCCAATTTCCATTACTTTTCACTATTATCAGAGGTGTTAGGAGTGTGAATATTGTTGTAGATAAAATTCCTATTCCTAGAGCATATTTTCCACCAAATCTTTCGGATAGGAGTCCACCAGGCAAGTGGGTTATCAAATAACCCCAGTAAAAGGAGCTCAGGATTATCCCCTGCGTTTCTTGGTCCCAGTCGTACAACTTTTTTGAGTGCTGGAAAATGAAAAACCGTGAACATTACAAGTCATAGCTCATACCATTTAAAATAAAAAACTGACAGAATGTCTGTCAGTGGGAAATAACCAATTTCTGGAATGGATATTTGGCTTAATCTATCGTTATCAATAGTTTGTATCAGAATTTATCTGAACAATTGGTGGATGCGCTAGATATGTACTTCGGATGGAAAATAAGGAGACAAAAACCACGCCTTTAAAATAGCTTGCGAGTATTGAATCAAATGACAAAATGTGAGTTTTATTGATGTTAGCTGGAACCTGCTATTTTATTCACGTTTTTTGCAGTGTAGGATTTTTTAAATTCATAACGTTAAAAATTGATCATTTACACAGACCATGTTTTATTTTTCCACAAATCGTGATTTGTCAATCAATATCTTTGATTATATTCCGGCTACCGAGATGAAGCTCAGGTAGCAACTCAAGATACTTGAAGTAGCTTTTCTAACGGTATCATTGCTACCAAGAAATATGATCGCCTATATGTTGAAATGAAGTTTATCCTTCCTTATGGAAATAGTATCAATTTCCCGAAAGGTGAACCCAAAATATCGAAAATTATGTAGCATACCTTGTATCTAAGCTTCGAATTGATAGAAGGTTTCTTAAGCTCAACGTGCAAAGTAATTTAATTTCATCTATTTATTTCAATTATTCTTGGCAAAAAATAAACTAGCTGTATGGATAGGTTGGTACAGTCGTGCTTAATTTAGTCATCAATGCATAATTTTAGTCGACAATTAGTAGCTAATGGTTTATTTCTCGAGTGAACTCTGCAAAGATGTTGCCATTATTGTGGGCCATCAAAGCTATCGCGATTTTCGGATACATATATTTTGGAGCTTCTAACTTTTCAATTGATACCAATTTGATGATTTTTGTAGCATGTTCTTATGAGATCTTTCATCTGGCAAAAATGGTCGATGATATATTAATATGGATTAGAAATCATTTTTACATACTTAACTTACTTGATTTATTCCCGTAGTTTCATTCGTGTAAGCTTGAGATGGACAGGCATTTACATCAAGGTCAGTTTCGTTCGATATAGGCACCATCTCAGTAATTGCCAAGTTCAATGAAACACGCATGGTGTAAGCATTAACTATTGCAAAGAACAGCATTATAACCAGAACATAACGCTGTTGAATTAGAAAGCCTGAAATAAATGAAGCAGCTCTTAATATAAATCGACATTGTTTGATGTTTAGGAGGATTCTCAAGAGAATACATTTGAATATTCGATTGTTAAGGTCTAATAATCTTGTATTGATAATTACTATGTAGATTTCGAATTGTTGACTTTCTCCCTGCATCTCGTATTCTATGGGTTTTTAGTGCTAGTTTGTAGTATTCGTTAATATTTATTTTTACTTCGCTCACTTTACGCACTGTAAGGGAAGTTTTGTAATCATCCTGCAAAATTTTTCCGGATTTGAAATTTCGCAAATCGCTTTAAAGTGAATGAGGAACGATAGCCTCGTTCAAAGTAGTATTTTTATATCAATCTTCAGTTTTTCTAATGAAATTATAGTATTTTATTGAATCACAATGACAACAGTATTTCTCTGGTTGTAAATATACAGGGTGATTCAAAGTTAAGCCGCCAAACGCTTACAATCGATTTCTCAGGTAGAAATAAGATTTTTAGTTCTAATAAGCATGTTTACTAACTTTTTTGAGATACAGGATGTCAAATTTGTAGAAAAAGTCAGTTTTTAATAATTACCTACTAAAAACCATTCTGCTGATTTTGATAAAAGAGACTGCTTCTGATGTAATTAGAACAAAATTAATAATTCCAGAGGCGTTCCAAGAGGCAATCAATTTATATTAGGACAAATCATTGACGATTCCGCAGACTACACGTAAACGCATCTAAAATGAATTAAAACTCGTATTAACAATGAACACGATACATGCTATCAAATTTTGACACAAACAAACCTACAATTGCTGTCGACACTAAGCCCGACTACCTTTGATCTGATATTTGTTGAAATGAATTTTTTCCCGTTACATGCAGGGTCTCAAGAACTAAGAACGATACGAAAAAAATTGAAGAGACGAAAAGATTGTATTTTCAAGTGCTTAATGTACAAAAATAAACAAACAAAAAAGAAATTTGTTCTAATATCAATTAGATTACCCTCAGGGACGCCACTGGATTCAATAATTTCATTCTAATAACATTAAAAGAAGACCTTTATTATCGCAATTACCCATGCCAAGTTTCATCAAAATAAGCTGAAACGTTTTTGAGTAATTAATTAAAAACTAATTTTTTCTAAAAAAATTGACACCCAGTATCTCGAAAACGAATAAAGTAAGGATGCATGCTTATAAAAAAAAATTAATTTTTACCTACGAAACCGATCTCACACGTTTGGCGGCTTAGTCTTAGGTCACACTGTATATGACACGCGTATATTTAATCCGTAGAAGTGTCCGAAATTCTCATTTTAAGGTCCAAAAGAGACGTCATGTGAAGTCACAGTCTATTTTATACGTTTATTGTGGCAAATTTTGATAGTTCACGTGTCAGCAGTTGTCAGTATAAGACAAGTTTGTATAGTATGAATAATTTTGGAAGTCAACCTGACAGCAGGTGTCAGTATGAAACATAGACTTGTAAAATACATTTTCCTACAAGCGTGCGTGATTCACCATCTACCCGCACGCAATTCAGTTTGAAAATGGTCATTTTCCCACAGTTGTGCGGGAAGAAGTTTTCCCACACTAGTGCGGGAAATTTTTTCCCACACTAGTGCGGGAAAAACATTTATATGATATCCTCGTAAAATATAAGTGGTGGGTGACAAAATATGAAAGTTCAAGCTTTTTTGTTGCAATACTAAGTGAGTTTGTTCAAAATCATCCATCATTTTGCACTATTTATTGAAAAAATGAACAAATAATGATAAATAAAAATGTATTGTTATGAAAATCACCTTGCCCGAGTTACCTTCTTCTTCAGGAAATCAGCCATCTTCAAAAAATATGCTGGCTTCCGCTATAAATTTACATAATGCATCAAATTGTACATTTACAATAAATATTACGAATAATTAGTGGATAGAAAATGTTACTCTTGTTAGTTGTTTCCATTTGCATGAATAAATAATTGAAAAGATGAATTTATTTCCTACGCTTGTAGAAAAAGTATTGTTCCCAACTCATGCGGAAAGTGTCTTTCCCGCACTCGACTGCTTACCCGAACTCCGCTCCGCGTCGTTCGGGTTAACGGCAGTCGCGTGCGGGAAAGCATCACTTTCCGCAAATGCAAATGGAAACAACTAACAAGAGTAACATTTTCTATCCACTAATTATTCGTAATATTTATTGTAAATGTACAATTTGATGCATTATGTAAATTTATAGCGGAAGCCAGCATATTTTTTGAACTAAACTCGGCAAGGTGATTTTCATAACAATACATTTTTATTTATCAATATTTGTTCATTTTTCCAATGAATAGTGCAAAATGATGGATGATTTTGAACAAACTCACTTAGTATTGCAAAAGCTTGAACTTTCATATTTTGTCACCCACCACTTATATTTTACGAGGATATCATATAAATGTTTTTCCCGCACTAGTGTGAGAAAACTTCTTCCCGCACAACTGTGGGAAAATGACACTTTCCAAACTGAATTGCGTGCGGGTAGAGGGTGAATCACGCACGCTTGTAGGAAAATTACTATTTTATTATACTTCATTGAAAACACCTTATTTTTATTTGTATTCGTAATAATGTAAGATGGGCTTTTTCGGGCTAGCGCACGGGAAAAAGTTTTCCCTATCTCCGATTTTTTCCGTGCGCTGAATAAAAATGCAGAATTTATGTCTTCAAAATAGAAATATACAGTAAAGTAAACCAAATATGAGGAAGTAGATGTGCTATTTCATATTTAACATGTGCCTATTTTGTATTTTAATTCGTAGATCTTTGAATATTTGTATAAATTTCTGTAGTATTTTTTCACGTTTTGTCAACCTTATCTGACATAGACTCTTTTAAAATAAATCACGTTTGAAATAATTTGAGAGTTATTATAGAAACGCATCATACATGCCAAACCTGTATTGTAAGAGTTGTTTATTTTTTGTCGATTGAATTAATGCCGTTAAAATGTACTCCTGCAATTCCCGATAACATCCTAGAGCAAGCAAGAGCGAATTTATTACCAGTAAAATCCGGGTCAAGATATGAACATGAATATCAACTTTTTACAGAATGGCGAAATCTGAACAAATCACAACAGCAAGATACGATATTCTTCTAGTTTACTTTGTCGGAAAAGATAAGTCTATGAAATCTTCCACATTATGGAGTCAATTCTCAATGCTAAGGAGTTGTTTGGTCATAAAAGAGAATGCTGACATCAACAAATATCCAAAATCTATCACTTTCTTGAAGCTTCAAGCTGTAGGATATATGCAGCTCTTCGATCTAAAAATATGGACAGCAGAATATTATTTGTTGGATAAAGAAACGGCAGGTGTGATAATTGACATGTTGGGTACTATATCATCAGTGGTGTTCCGAAAATTGTTGCAGAATACCTGAAAGTAGAAAATCCCAGAGAATATACCGGGCATTCTTCAGCAACCATGTTGGTAGAAAGCGGCGTTTATTTACTTACTCCGAGAAGTCACGGAGGATGGCGTTCTTCTAATGTAGCAGAAGGATATATAGAAGAATCCATACAAAGAAAAAATGGGGTATCACGAAAACTGTTTAACCCTCCACTCGCAAAATACAACAACTGTATCATTTGTTTGAGAAAATCAAAACATTTGCGAAAAGTCTACTTGAATGACTGCAGTTTCACAAAATGGAACTCCAAGAAGACTGAACCTGTGCAATAATACGAATTGTACAATAACCATTAATAATAACAATTCAAACTAAAAACATTATTAGTTGGAGCTGTTATCATTAATAGTTAGTTAGTTAATTTCCAATATTCTTATTCCAGTAGTATGTTTTTTTATTATTAGAATTATAATAAAAAACATAGTTTATTACATGTCCAGAAATAGATTTCTCCATGCTTGTATGACTTTGTCACATGCGCACGAAAAATCCTAATGAAATATATTATTATATATTTGAATATAATTTTCATATCGATGTTCGAAATCACCACTAACAGCACCCTCTCATGGGATGATCATGTGAGGTCTTGGTTTTTTATCCCGTGCCAAGAGCTACTTTACATGCCAGCAGCTCCTCATAATCTACAAAGCACAGATTCTACATGTCCTGGAGTACTGTTCACGTGTCTTGAGTTCGGGTCCCAAACATTCGCTGAAACTCTTGGATTCTATCCAGAAGAGTGCCTGATTGATGATGTCACACTTACGAATTCATTGACCTCTCAAGAACGTCGTAGAAAGGTTGATGATCTATTCCTTTTCTATAGATATTTCCATGGGCAGGGATCTTGAGAGATTCCAGATAGGCGAAATAGACGAGCTTAAGCTAGTCACCTCTTCATTGTCAAGCTCGAGACCTGCCGAACGTCTTCCTACCAGACTCAATTTTTCTAACGAATGGCGAAATTGTAGTACTTTTTGCCTAGTGATGCATATAACCTCCAGCCTTTCAAGGAAAATTCGAACTCCTATAGTGGCTTCTGTGAGTCGGAAAAAAGGCCGAAAAAAGCAAATATTTCAGAGCCTAACGAGACTCTGTCTCCCCCCCCCCCCCGGTTTCGAGGATGCTGAACACGATGGCGATGGTTTAAACTCTTTCTGAATTGACCATCACCCCCAAACGGCCAAAAACAATCCCCAAAAAGGGTGGAACGCGGATATACCGACATATTCCGAGAAAAACCGCGTCACCTCCCGTTTTCGAGTATGCTGAACACAATGGTGATTCTGGATCTTCTCCCCGGAGCAAACTAACCGCTCAAACGGACAACAACTACCCCTTTGATATCCTGAATTCATGAAGTGGATTAGAAAAATCCGATAAGAGAAAATGTATAACAAATCATTGAATACACACCGGATGATGTTTCCACATTTGTTGACGACTGTTCACCCTGAAAAATAGGCATATACATCGTGTCTGGCTAGGTTATTTGGTGGTTTTTAGGTGAGAAAATCCCCTGTATGGAATCAGTGGTACAATTTTACATATGTTATTTCATTGAATCATAAACATTTTCATTTCACGCGTACAATTACTTATTAACTATATATACGAATATAAAACTGTTTCATTGACGCATATAACTACATATCCACTATATATTCATATAAAATATTATTATTGACGCTTACAATTACATTCAATATAGTTAAAAATAAAACATCGTTATAAAATCCATTTTCATTAAAAAAAATGATCCGCTCAATATAATCTACGTCGCTTACAAGTGAAATTACAGGGTTTCACACCTTTCGGGGGTTGTTTTCTGTCGTTTAAGGGGTGGGGTTGACTCGAAGAGATTCCAAAGTACCAGCATCGTGTTCAGCATCCTCGAAAACGGGAGGTGACGCGGTTTTTCTCGGAATATGTCGGTATATCCGAGGTTCATCCCTTTCGGGGGTTGTTTTTGGCCATTTAAGGGGTGAGGTTGACTCGGAGAAATTCCAAAGTACCGGCATCGTGTTCAGCATCCTCGAAAACGGGAGGTGACGTGGTTTTTCTCGGATTATGTCGGTATATCCGAGTTTCACCCCTTTTGGGGGTTGTTTTTGGCCATTCAAGGGGTGAGGTTGACTCGGAAAAATTCCACAGTACCGGCATCGTGTTCAGCATTCTCGAAAACGGGAGGTGACGCGGTTTTTCTTGGAATATATCGGTATATCCACGTTTCACCCTTTTTGGGGGTTGTTTTTGGCCGTTTGGGGGTGACGGTCAACTCGGAAAGAGTTTAACCCACCGCCATCGTGTTCAGCATCCTCGAAAACGGGGGGGGGACAGAGTCTCGTTAGGCTCTGAAATATTTTCATATTTTTCCGACTCACAGAAGCCACTACTATCTCTTCTCTCAACTTTACATTTATGGCTCACATGCTGTTCTCTTCCTTTCGTGAAGTCGAAGTATAGAAAAAAAAATTATGGTTGAACGTATTTCATTAGCGGTTTCTGTTCCTATAATCATTCATTCGAACCACGGAAGTGCCCGAAAACTCTTTTGCTACCAGAAGTGAAGGATGTCAGTGATCGATTGATCACAGTTCATTAACATTATTAGAAATATGTATTAAATTTTTTAATCATGAATATAATTCCGAATATTCAACATAGGATTTTTGAGATAAATAAGGGTGAATCATAGGTGGGATTCGAACTCACATCTTTTGAGGTTCTAGTACAGAGTTAAGCAATTATGCCACTTCTGTTATGTCAAAGTTTCTTAGTTTAGGGAATATACACCTCTGAAGGGATGGTATATTAATGATAATCTTGTGTGATTCGATGCTCATAAGTAATCAACTATTCACATAGATGGGGTTATCTTTAGTGTATGAGGAATATTGAATGGACAAATTGTAGGTCTAACATAAAGACTTTTGCTTAACAATCTTCTGAGGAAATCATTATAGAACAAAAGTAGCAAGGGTTCGAAAGTATACAATTTTCTTCACGCTGAAATTAACTTGTATTGTTTTTCATAGAGAATTTTCTTCTTAATTGTCTATGTATCTTTATAAACCATGAACTGATACAAGTGTTTTTTTACAACCTACATTCTTCCCCTCGACTCTTATCAACGGACATATGAAATTCAGAGCAAAACGGACAAATTGCGAAGGAGTTTTGTTCATTTCACAATTTTTCTAACTGAATATTAGTTCATTCATCAATTCAAATATTCTCAGAATTTGTTCAGATCTTCTGGTAACATCTTAGATCTGATTAATTTTCCAGCTGAGTAGTCAATCAATTAATCAGAACGAGGGCGGGCAAGTTCAGAGCATTTAGACCGCTTGATTAGGTCCATTATGCGTCCCTTGATTCGAAAACTCAGTCCAGCAGGCCTAAGACAGTGCCGAAGGCTAGGATTCTGCATAGACTGATGTATCTCACGTTCTCAGGTGGGATGTATGTGCTGCCGAGGTGTTGTAGTCTAAGAGAAGATAGTGCTGGACATTCTGCAAGGATATGAGAGGCAGTTTCGTCCGCTTTGAAACGTTATCGCGTCACGCGGTCTAAAGAAAGCTGTAATGATCTAAATAAAAGTTTCCGCTCGGCATTTTAAATTATTGAATTTGTATTAAGATGAAACTATATGAGTGCCATCTATCTTTCAATAGATAAACAATTATGAATCTTACGCGAAGACTCGAGTGAGCTCGCACGATTCGCGAGGAGAGCGTTGTCTGGAAAACGGAAACGAAATGACCTCATCTTAGTTTGGATTGTACGCTGGGTAAGTTGATTCTCAAAAGAGAATTTTCTTTATTGAAATATTATAGCCGACAGGGAACATGTAATTTGTTGTCTATTAGTTTCTAAACCTAGTTAAAGATATGTAAATTCTCTGATCGACAATATTTTTCAATGAAAGGATAATCAACGTGTCCACGCTGGATCATCATCATTTTGCTTGATCGAATCTATATTAGATAATCATTTTCTATAGTATACTTCTTCCTTAATTCAGAATAAAGTTTGTCATGTAAGAAGTCAGATTGGTTCATGTCGATCTCTAAGGCTTGTTCAACCTAAAAATTATCCGCTTGACGGCGTAGTACGTGGTATTCTGTTTCACCTTTCTTTGACCTTCCTCATATAAATTTCTTATGGTTATATCTTTTTAGACTGGTTTTGGTGAGGCAACGGAATAGTTATTGATATGGGTGAACTTGAATAAAGCCGAAATTCTCATTTACTCCTTTATGAGAACTACGAGTAAATACTCTGTTACTTCTTGATCAGAATTTCCATTTAGATTTTACGAGCACCATTTCGGTGTACTGTACTTGTGAACTATTATCTAATTGTTCTTGAGCGAATTTCAAACTAACTCAATCATAAGTTTTTGAGACTACCGTTTATTTTTTTACCTTATATCTTGAATTGTCATAACTACAATGAGTAATTTAATATTCAAATATTCCTTCAGATTTTATTTTTGTATTTTATTGTTCTCTTCAAGATTTCAATCCTTTTAATAAATGTGTATATTATATACAATTTGAGAAGATAGCGTAATCAGTTGTGGAATTATATTGGTTATTCCTCCTGATTAAGCTATTTGTCCCTCGAACTTGTGGCCAAGGTATTATTCGTATTGTCTGTTTTACAGGGTTTGAACGATCGAGACGTCTCCATGCTTTTTCCCGTGACGTGTGTAGAGGGAATTTCCTGGCAGAGCACTTCATCCAGCTCATCCAAGTTCAAAGGACATTATTTTGGTTCGAGTAACCAATTCTTCATATTCGATTGTTCATGTTATCTAACTAAAATTGTTTCTATCTTCAATCTAATTTCTAAATTCGAACCTGTTGGTTCAAAAATAATATTCTTCTTTTAAATTAATAATATCATTTTCAGTAATAAATTTATTAAGTTATGGTTTGTTAAGTTGAAACTTGGCTTCATTTCTCTGAAATAACCATCAACGTATATCCACCTCGTAGTGCAAAAATTCTTGATTGAGGATTCTATCGTGTCTTTTTTGTACCGGAACAGTTGGCGCTCAGGATAATCCTACAATCAAGAATCTAAGGACACGTTCCACTATGAGCCCTGAGTGTATATTATCCTAGTGAGCTAGTTGGGATCACGAAAGGTTACTTCAAAACCTTACAGTGGCAATACACTACCGAACTTTACAGCTTCTCCGCATCTACTACAACCTGGGCCATCAACGATGCCCATTGAGTCTAGATGTTTGTACAGATAGCAGTGTCCTGTGAGGAGTTCTGTCACCTGTTTTAAGCCTCTTCTGCTCATGCGGAGAAGGGTTTTCGAGCGTTTTGGTGAGAATTTCGGAATGTGGAGCCTCGCCTACCTCATACTTACTCAGTTCTCATGTGGTTCCTATTGACGAGCAATTGATTTCCGAAGATGATAATCTAAATTTGATAGTTCTTTCAATAAAGGTACAGAGTTTTGTTAGTGTATTATATTATATACCATGAAAAATCTTAACCTTCTTCTATCTAATTTTTATCGGGGATCGACGAAGAATCACTCGTGAAACTCACCGGTAGTCCCAATGTCTGGATAATCAGAATATGGTTAAAAATTTCAAAATTTCCATGAGCCCAATCTTCAAGGGATCAAATATATCTTGAAAGTATGCGTCTAAAAATATTTATACATTTTCATCAACGCCTGGTCCATTTGACATACTCCGACGTCAATTGATTAATAAATTGATTGAAGAAGAAAAATTTCGAAACAGTTATCAGTTCCTCATCACAGTAGGAACTATGACCAAAATTAGTAAATTACAAGGGTAGTTAAATTAGCAAATTGAAATGGTGAAATAATTGATTCCTTCGATTGGTTCACTTATGTCTTCAAAAATGAGGAACATTCAATTGTTGTAACTTAGTTTTATGTAATTATGATGATACTAATACCTCTGATTTATATTCCTCCTCCTTGATACCCCTCCTATTCTACTGCAAGTGAGGAGATATAGTTCACAATTATAAGCATTATATTGTTGAAAATTGTCATGATTGAATTATACCATATACTATTTGGAATAACCCATCACTTTGTGAGGTGGATCTAAAGTGCGAAAATATCATAATAGAAAACTTCATCGCCGACTCTCTTAAACTCAACTTTCATTGTCCGAGACATATATATTCCACATTTTTTTCCTATAGTATGTATGAATGGCAGTTCAACACAACTAAATAATCCTCTGCAATGGGGTATTTCCTGAGTTTTAGTGAATTTCCTTAGGTGAAGGTCGGTTAGAGGTCTTCAGGGTAGGTTAACGAGTAGTTTTTTGAATACTCATTCGAAAATAGGAGAAGATATTTGGGGCTATCGTTAATAGCATTAGAGCTGTTAGTACTGTTATATAATTTGCGCAGCTCTTTCGCTATACCACAGAATGGTTCTGGACTAATTAGAGCCCTACGTGCTCCTTCTCGACCAAGTGAATCAGCCTCTTCGTTGCTTTTGTAGCTTGTATGGCCTGGTACCCAGGTTAAAGACAGTCTGTTTTGACTGTTCAACTCTTCTGGGGTCTCTGAGAAGTCCCAGACAAGTTTAAAATTGACCTGTAAGGAACTGCATTTATAGCCGCTTGACTTTCAGAGTATATAGCAATGGTTTTCCCCTGAAACTCTTGCCTCAATAGCTCTTGGGCACAGTGATATATTGAACCAACTTCTGCTTGGAATATAGTCACGTGTTTGCTCAAACTGAGTGAGATTCTTGTCTTTGACTTGGCCATACATATTCCTGCCCCTGCACCTTAATCGGTTTTTGAGCCGTCTGTGTAACAAGCCATTCATGCATTCATTGGAGGTCTTCCCTTCTCTATGACTGCCCAATCTCCCGTCAATTCCCTAGCAATTGATAAGATGGACGAAAGCGGCATTAAAAATGGTAGGAATACTTGTCTTAGGTATTGGAATTATTCTCAGCAATCCAATAGTTTTCCGACCACTTACTTCTTTAATTATTTTTCGTGCAACTTTCAAAGCTGTTTGAGACATTTCTTTTACATTGGAAGCATCGGTTTTATTTTTCTACTTCCACACAAGACTTTTTTTCACCAATTTTCTCTTTGCTTTCATAATCCTACTGCTCCAATCTTTTATCGTTCTTCAAAATTATCTTTATGAATGAAATATGAGATATGGTGTTAACGGTAAGCTTTATCGATATCTCTCTGCAATTACAGTATTGATAATCAGGAAAATGGAGTTCACACACGTTCTCCCACATATGCTATCTTACAGGCTGATAAGAATCCAAGATGCACCATCATTCACAGATGAAAGAAGGGGGAGGAGATTAATATTTTTCGATAATTTTGAAATTTCGTCAATAGAAAAGACATTAGTATCATATTAACAATACATAATCCACCACTATCCTTATGATTTGTCCTGCTAGTAGAAGAATTTAATGTGTAATTGATGTTGGTTCATTTATACAACTCAGAGTTATATATTTCATAGCAAACTGCTCTGTTGTTATAGTGGGTGATGAGGGCCTTTTCTTAGAAAGTGTCATCCGTCGTTTCATCGCCTTCAATCTACTGTTGATTTCATTCAGAAGGGTGTTTAGACCGCTAAATGTCGTATCAATCTGTTTTAAATCATTTATGTTCTCCCTCATACTATTCCTAATTGTTTTATACTTTGATTCCACATCAGTCTTCATTTTATCATATTTATTCAGTATGCCCGCCAGCTGTTTGGTAAATGATTTTTCCATGGCGCCAATAGCCTTTTCATTTTTCAATTTTAGTTCATTATGGTTGTTGTTGACATCCTTGATCAAATTATCAGCCGTAACCTCAAATTCATTTGTGGCGAATTTTCTGAGGTCAACTTCTGTTTTCAGCCATAGTTCGTATGTTAATTCATCAACATAAGCTTTATTCAAACCATCTTCATTTTCATTCGCTAATTTTACGGTGCAGAATTTAAGATTTTGCATGTAGTAAGGAACACCCATCGTTCGTCAGAAATCATCCTTGTACATGAACTTGTTTGAAATTGTTATTAAATATATTTGTATCATATAGACACATAGAAGTTATTACTCTGCCAATTATCTATTGCTGTCATTCTCATTGATGAGATATGAGTTTTGTTCTATTACATTATCTTTTCTAAATAACTGTACATAAAGATGAAACAAGAAGTCCACGTGTCATCCCAATTTGGAAATATCTATAGGAAAGAGAGAGATCTTCCACCTTTCTACGATGTTCTAGAGAAGCCAATGAACAAGTAACTTGCTCTCTTCTAGATAGAATCCAAGAGCTACAGGGTACGTTTGTAAGGTGAACTCCAAACATGTTAACAGTACTCCAGGACAGATCAAATCTGTGCTTTGTAGATTATGAGGGGCTGCTGGGATGTGATGAAGTAACTCTTGACACGGAATAGAAGACAAGTTATTGTGAAGCGATCGCGAAGGACCTTTTATGCTCGTGTCATGAGAGGGTGCTGTTGCTGGTGATCCCGATCATGGATATGAAAGTCTCCAAAGGAATAGTTGTACCTGACATCATCACATTTAGGATCGTGAGATCCGCTTACTGGAGAAGACCCAAGCTTCAATAAACTCTACAAGATTATCAGATCCCCATATCAAATTCTTTGCCAGATGTCCATTAGTTGCGTCAATCTGTCTCGCTCCTTCGGCTTCAATGGGTGATATAGGGGGAGGGGGGGGGGTCTAGAGGAAGCGGTATAAAGTGTACCATCATCTGCAAAGCTGTGGAAGGGACTGGTGGTCACTTCCCGGAGATCGTTTATATGGAGCAAAAACAAATTTGATCCTTGTGTAATACTAGCGTTGATAGCCATTATAGATAGATAGATAGATTTTATTATTCGTTCACACTTGTACAAAATTATCTACAAATATTGCCCATAGACGTAGAACATGTCAAAATACATTTTGTTAACAAACAAAAATTTAAAATAGTGAATATTCATAAATTTTGGATTCAATAAATATGTGAACTTATGGCTCGAGTAATAATAAAATCTCAAAATATATACATGTACATATACAATAACACACATATACATATATAATCTTGTCAAAATCAAACATTATTAAAATTAAAATATACACACATATATACACATGTACACACATATACACATATACACACACATATATATAAATACATTATACATATATACACATATACACACGTCCATATATATATATATATATATATATATATATATATATATATATATATATATATATATATATATATATATATATATATATATATACATTCCAAATTGATATTTCACACATAAGTTTCTCAAAAACTATTGAAGAACACTATCAAGACAATCGAAAAGAAATTCATGTACTGAGTAATAAGCTTTGTTTATAAGAAGACGATATAGGTGACTTTTTAGATACTTCATGGGTTTATTTCTTACATGTGGTGGCATTCAAATATGTACAAGCTAGGTAACGTGAGAATTTTGTGTTCAATAGAATATTTTTTACAACTTTTCCTGTATTTAAGAAGGAATATGTTTCTGATACAGTTTTCCTGGATGCAAAGTATCCGTTTAGAATTTGCGGAGTTACCCCATAGAATTACGCCGTATCGCAGTCTAGATTAGACGTAAGCGTAATATGCTGTAAGTGCTGTGGAAGTGTTAACATGTTTAATCACTTAATCAGTATTCTTAGTGCATACCCATATCTTGTTATTTTCTTGGAAGTGTTCGCTATGTGCTCAGTCCAGTCTAGCCTAGAATCTAAGTATATACCAAGAAATAGAATATGGGGTACAGATGTTATGTCTATGCCATTTCTAGTAAGTGTAATGTTTTCAACTTCTCTAGATGAAAACCTTAATAATTGAGTTTTATTCACATTTAGTAGTAAATTATTTTTATGGAACCAATCTTCTAATACATCCAAGTTTTGGTTGATATTTTGTTTCAAGTGATCAACATCTTTATATTACTGCTTACGATATCTGTAGTATCATTAGCAAATCGGATTATGCTCTCAATAAGTCCAGATAAATCATTTGTATAGAAAATATATAGAAGAGTACCGATTACAGAGCCTTGCGGGACCCCCCCTCTTTATTGTGTTCTTATTTGATTTGAATATTTTACCTTCTAGATCACTTTCCGCGACATACTGATCCCTTTTGTACAGATAGCTTTCAATGCTTATATCGAAGGATACTCAGTCAACCACCACATGGATTAATCTGTCTGAGAGAAAACTCGATAGTAAGCGACAAAGTTGAGACGGCAAACCATATGACGTAAATTTCTCAAGAAGGCTCTGTTGCCAGACTCGGTCAAATGCTTTGGAGACATTCAATGATACCGCCAGACATTGCCCATGTCTTTCAGTAGATTTCTGCCATACATGTGTTACGTAGGCATGCAGGTCTCCTGTTGATCTCTGCTGACGAAAGCCATATTGCCAGTCATTTAAGGTTTTGGAGCTCTCTAGGTGTTGCATGAGCTTGATGATGATTGCTTTCTCTATCACTTTAGAGATCACAAATAATAGTGCGAAGTGTCTATAATTAGTGGGAAGGTTTTTTTTTCCTTTGTTTTGGAATTAGTTAGAAGGATACACACCAATTTTGTATGAAAGGGTAAACAACCTGCAAAAACTGGTGTTAATTCAGACACACATTCCTTGAGAACGACAGGTGGAATTCCGTCTGGCCCTATAGACCTTTTAGTATTGAGAACAAGCAGAATACGCCCAATTGTGCGCTGACGTAAGACAATTTCCTGCATATGGCCATCGATAATAGCAATATTAGGATGGTCCTTCGCTTGTGGATCCAGATTGGAATTTGTTGCAAAAATTCCAGCAAAAATGTTGACTTTTTCGTGTGATGTAGTAGTCAATGTACTATCATCTTTGGTTAGGGAAGTGAAATTTCCACCAATTGCTTTGTCGAAAGTCCAGAACGAACGTTTATCGTTTCATTGCACATATTTCTGGCTTCAACATATTCTGTTCTGGTCTCCAGATATGGGTTTCCGCGCCAACGAAGGTATACTGTTTGTTTTGAAGCGACAGCCCTAGAACAGATTTGTTTATTGAACCATCGTTCATCAGATGACGGTGATTTGTTGTTATAGGGTATTTAAGTTTTCTTCTCTACCCTGATAATATCCGAGATCTGTGGCACATTGTGTATTAATATCCATGTTTTTAAAATGTACAGAATCATCCAATCTCAAAAGCATCATATAAATATACCACAGCATCAGATTCTTATTATGCAATCTGAAGACGTATTCCGCTAACTATGTTGATATCTTCCTATAGTTCGGTTGAAGGTGGAAACTTGGTTGTCTAAATACGTATTTAGATTTCTAGATAAGAATGCGGTATTTGAGTACCTATTTGATGCTTTTGCGTTGACTATACAATATCCGTAGCCTTATTGAAACATATCTTATCTTCGTGATGACACTACTAGTAAAAACACAGAGTGTGAATCAGGGAAAAAACTACCGCAGTTTTGTTATATTTAACATTCTTGTTTTTCATTTCATTGATTTAGTTACGTTAAGTTTTATTTTGTATGGTGTAACTTCCACACAGATGGATTCGCATCCAAAAATTTTTATTGTTATTTTACTTCCAGTAAATAAGCTTATTGATTCATTCTTTAGATAAGCGACATGTAGATTTTATTGAATCTGTTTATGAATAAATATCATTGTTATATTATTTTGCATGTTTAAAGCATACAGCTCCAAGATGCGAGCAATACCACCGCAGAATACTTAGATGTTTTTGTCGAATTAATCTAACTATGAATAAAATTCCGATGTATGACTCATTGACGCATGAGGTAATATTTTTTATATTTAATTACGTTGTTTGGAATTGTTTGATTACGTCATTGAGTTGAATATATACCATGTACAGCTAAGTAAATACCTAAAATAGTTATTGATTATTGTTTGGAACTTGTCATAAATAATTATTCTTAACACGTTGTGTTCATGAGAGGCTTTAGCGAATAAAGCTATCGTCATCGTAAGAGAACGAATAAGTGCTATAGGCGAATCGAATAGTCTCTAAAAGACATAAATAAATAATTTCTTGGCGTACAGTATGGAATACAGAGTTAAACGTGGATGATGGAGTGACCACATTTCTATAAATTAAGAATGACAATATCAGTCAATGCACTTTGATAAAAATTGAACAAATGAATTTTTCGGAAGAAAAATGGCATCATTGGGCGGCCACGATCTCGGCACCAACCTACCTGACCTTTTAATCTTCCACTTGATCTGGGCACTATCCTACGGATTAGGACTAATGGCTTCCTACTTACATTATTTCTTTATTACTCTTAGTAATAATGATTCTTGACCTAGGTACGAATTAGATATAAATTCTCAGGAAATAGGACACACTAACACATATGCTTATTATTTTCACTTTTACATGCGTTTCGGTCTCACGACCATCATTAGAAGACCCTAATGTCTAAAACGGGATTTATTGAACTAATTGTATCATCACAAAGCGTCTTTATCAAACCAATTTCAATTAAAAATGCTCAAGTCGTCGAAATGAACAGAAACACGAGTGATGTTTTATGTATACGAATCAAGAATTCACTGCTTAGCAATTTTCGATGTCATTTGAAAGCACCGTTGAAATACGATGGAAACCAGATGTTGAAGATTTATGAGGTAATAGAAAAAGGTTGTCAGACCTCATCAAAAATGTTGCTATTTGAGGATTCTACCTTAAATATACTTTTAAAATTATAAAGACGCATGAAGCAATTTACAAAGGTTTTAATTAATCAAATTGGTATAAATCTGTCTTAATGATTAAATGTCTGCTCTATGATATACAGACTCGGAGTCTCGTTTTATGTGAATCATCTTTATAATAATTGGTTTGTTTAGTTGGGATATTAACATTTTCGTAATCAAATTGAAGGTTATAATTAAAACAATGTTTAGTAAGGGCGGTGGGAGTTTTTGTTTCTAGTACTATACTTATGACCACATATTCTTTGTTGTAAATATTGTTCATAGATTCCTGTCCCATCGCAATCTAAACAATTTAATTTGTATACTGTGTGAGTTTGTTTATCTTCAGGTATTTACCAACACATTTTTCTATTACCTCATATATCTTCAACATCTGGTTCCAAAATAGATACTTGAGCGTTTTATTTTTTGGTTTCAGTCGTATTTCAAACGGTGCTTTGAATTGACTCCGAGTTTTAGGAAATTGCTAAGCACTCGATTCTTAATTCATATACTTAAAACATATTGGTTACAATTCCAATTATTCGTGTTTCTGTTCGTTTCGGCAACGTGGACAATTTTAATTGAAATTGGTGCGATAAGAACTCTTTATGATGATACAATTAGTCTTAAGAAATCTCGTTTTAGACATTAATACGTCTTCAGATGAAGGTCGTGAGACCGAAACGTACGTGAAGACGAAAATAATAAGCATATGTGTCAGTGTGACCCATTTCCCTACCTCTTACAATATGATTTGTCACAAATTCTAGTTATATCCTAACTACTGTGGTGATAAGTTAGAAATTATCTACGATGGAAGGTTCTAAATTGAGAATTCATGCGGAATGGAGCTTTTAATAGTTGAATCGGTGCTACAACAAACCATATATAAGCACGCAAGGTAAGCGATAAACTTTCTGATATTAAAGTGAAGAACAATGATATCTTTACCAATCTCGATATATTAAAAGAAACCATTTTATCATTAGATATAAAATACATTTATTTCCACAAAGAATAATGAACTCGAAACTAGAATCAGTTAAAGAAAATAGTCTAGGAGCTATAGCGATACGGTGTGACTGAAAGTTAAACCGATGGCACTATGGTTTATTGTTAGAGGACGATTCAATGATCAATTCATCTTACAGACCGAATCTTCGCTGTCATGTAGTTCTCGAGATACAGCCTCCGCAAATTTTTAATTTTTTGACTGCAGGTTTAACCCTTTTCTAGTTGCGGTTACTTGGAAAGGCATTCTTATACACTTCCACCATGTGCCATCAATTTTTATCTTGTCCGTTTATCGGGCTGGTCAGTTAAAATGGCACCGAAAATGGACTCTCAAACCTGGTAGAAAATATTTACTGGTGTTGCCAATTGTTAAAATACCATATGCCATCAAAAGTTACCGGTTCAATCCAAAGTAATTGGTCATTATTTGGCTCCGACAGCGGTTAAATATCGAATTTACTAATTTTTTGGGGGACTATTGTGGGGAGGGGGGTTTGAAATGAGCAAAAAAAAGATGGCACTCATTATATCATCATTTGTCCTCAAATAAACGTATTTGTCACGTTAACTTTTAGCCACAAAATGGCGTACATGTCCATATTCTCTGAATTCGGCCGGTAACTTTTGATGGCATATGGTATTTTAACAATTAGCAGCACCAATAAACATTTTCCACCAGGTTTGGTAGGGTTAACTCGCAGTCCATTTTCGGTCTCATTTTAACTGGCCAACCCGATAAGCGGACACGTGAAAAAATGATGTCACAGGGTGGAAGTGTATAAGAATGGCATGCTTTTCAAGCAACCGCAACTTGAAAAGGGTTAACTTGCAGTCAAAAAATCAAAAAATTGCGGAGGCTGTATCTCGAAAAGTACATTAGAGCGAAGATTCGGTCTGTGAGATGAATTGATCTGAATTGTCCTCTAACAATAAACCATAGTTTCATCGGGTCAACTTTCAGTCACACCGTATCGCACTAGCTCCTAGACTAAAAAATAGTTTGAAACTTAAATTGAATAAATTAAAAAATATCAAGATATCGTACAGCTCCATTGTACGGGTTACAGTCATGAAATAGACAGAACCCAAAAGCCAAAATCGTTCCAAGCCGACCTACAAACAACATAACAGCAAGTCAAATGGCACATATCGTTCATAGCGCACATATAACCATAAATAAATTGGGGAATGGATCAACGAAACAGACGCTGATGGATTTCAAGCAGTTCAAAAAAAAATTATGAAAATAGGGACGTATGAAATTCATCTAAATTAAAGCTAAAACCAAAAATATGCAGTTCATCTAGTAGTAAACTCAAAAGTATTTCTCAAAATGAGCATGTTCATATAAGAAGACTACACCCCTCTACCACTAAAGAGAACATTGAACCTTTTTTTATCCCATATATCCCTTCGTTAGTTTGGGAAAAATTGAATCCTAAGCAGCCGCTGATTTATTCAATCCTTAAGTCAACTATTCCCACCACTCTTATAAGCAAAGTTATGGATCCAACACTGGCCAAAAGGAATTTTGATCAACAAATTTTTTATGAAGCGTTTTCCACCAAACACGGTGAAGTAAATCACTCTGTTATAAAAAATAATTCAAACAAGTCAGAAAACTGATGTAATCAAATCAAATTAGATGCATTCAAATTCTTCATCAAAATGTGCAATCCCTTGGAAATTGTGTTAATGAACTTCCAGTTCTCACTTGATATTGTTTCTGTACTTGCTAAGTTATCAAAAATTGGGATTGGGGTAATGCCCTGAACTGGTTTAAGATGTAGGAACCTATCGAACAGAAGACAAAAAGTTGTGATTGAAGACAAGGCTGAAACATTTGAGTCTGATGTGTTTGTAACAAACTTTGGAGTTCCACAAGGTGACTTCCTTCAGTCCCTTCTATTTATAATATTCATCAGACATTTATAATTTGTCACTTAGCACGATACTGAGTTAGTAAATTATGCAGACGACACAAACAGACTTGTAAAAGGTTCATCTCTGGATGATATCAAACAGACAGGTATGTCCTCATGGAAGCAGCTCAAGGACAGGTTTTACATAAATCAGCTATTTCTTAATGATCTGATAGCGAATTGCATACTGTTTAGAATAGATAGATCCAAGTGTTAGGCTCCAGAGTTCCTCGACTATGGAGAATTATGCCTTTCTATTTTCATAGTGAAAAATTCCTAGGCGTCACAATTGACGAAAATCTAAAATGGAACAAACTTATTAACGAACTCTCGAAAAAACTGAATAAAGTATGTTTGGCATTGAGGGTTTTATTCAGAATGGTGGGCCCTAGTTCCGTAAGGAGTGTTTATTTTGCCAATTTTCATTCCAGCCTTAAATATGCTGTTGTGATCTGGGGAGGCCATTCAAGGCTGAAGCTGCAGAACATATTTTCAACATCGTTGAGCTGCAGAACATATTTTCACAGGAACTGATAGATCATGAATGTAACACGAGAAATAAAAATAGCTATAATTATCTTTGTCATAGATTAACTTTAATTAAGACAAGTCTTCATTATACATGCATTCTTTTTCATAAATCGGTTAATTCTGAAAAAAGATTCAAGAGTGAAGTGTTTAACTATATACGTCTTAAATTAGTTACTATATAAATAAAACATTTTAAACCCGATTTTATATTAACTATATGTTTTTTGCCATTGTTAGATTCAATTTGAATTTTAATGCGTATCAATTTGTTCTGGATAGGTTTTAAAATACTAATATGATTGTTTTATTTTCATTGTACCTGACTCGTTTCTCATTGTTTCATTATGACTGTTTTCTGGAGCTTAATAAATTACTCTACTTTTCCTTACAAAAATTCAATTATGCGAAGTGATTTACAGCATTGTCACGATAGAAACATTAAAAAGTTGAATTGGCTAATTATAAGCAGTTGCGCAAAAAGGAAGGCTATGGAAGAACCAGCTAAGAAGCCTTCTGGAGTTATTCATTCTGTGGTAAAGAAAAACTCTAATAATCCAGACTCTCTTTCTGTGAGGGATATTTTTCACATTCGAAACAACGTTTACTATAACGGCAAAAAAATTAACCGTCACTGCCACATTCTACCGAAGTTGTTATGAACGTAATGAAAAATCTGGAAATCTCCACAATCAAGGGGGGAAGGTTTTTATTCATCAACAATGAAAGCAAGAAGATTGTAGTGTTTTCCTGCATTACCAATACCCGCTATTCATGTAATAGTGAAAAAATTTATTAGGACGGTACCTTCAGTTGTTGTACGAAATATTTTTTGCAACTATTAACAATCCATATGCTTAGCAATGGACATTATATTTCTTTGTATTTGTGTGTTTAAAAACCAAGTGTTAAAGTGAGGGTTTCAATCTAAATCCAAAAATAGTTGTAGCAGACTTCGAAAAGCCGTTCATAAAGCTGTTGTTTTTGTGTGGATATATGTTAAATTCATTGGATGCCGCTTCCATCTTGCTCAGTCATGGTTTAGAAAAATTCAGAATCTGGTTTTAACTGTCGAATTCAAAGACAACAATAGTGAAATAAATAAATGGCTTAAGCATGTTTTCGGGCCATTTGCCATTTTTAAATACAAGTGATGTAAGAGATTGTTTCGCTTTCGATTTCAAAGAAATTCAACCAGAGGAAGACAGGATTACTGCGTAACTTGTGTAAATTGTATACCAATCATCCGAACATATAACTGTTAAGCAAATTCAAACAGAAATTAATATGAAACTTCAAAGTTTGAACAAGGATCATGAAGTACGGAAATAATAATGAAATAGATTTAGTAAAAAGTTATATAGAGCGCTGAACTCACAGCAAATCTCACTTTCCATTTTGTGAACTGTATATCGTGCATGTATTGCAACAATTACATTTTTAAAAGTGTAATAACATTTCAAAAGTTGTTTGTACGAGGGCAAGGTGAAGAGTCCTTGAAAAATAGAACAGATGGCGCCACAATCAAAAATGCTGTGGCGTTCCTCAATAATTGGAATTCGATGATAACAGTTCTATGGTGGAGATGTATCGGTGAACGAGGGGAGAAGGATATCTAGGATCTTGGCTAGCGGAGGGAGGTTGCTGAGGAGACGGATTTTTGATATATTAAGAAATAAAAGTATTGTATGGAATAATAAAAATACATATTGACGTTTCATTTTTAAGAAGTCTTTCAATTATTATGGGATTGAATTAATATCACAAAACCCCATAAATCGGTGACCCCGACGTGATCCTCGGAAATTGCGGACGAAGAGGATTTAGAGGTGGATAAGAAGGAGCAGATCGGCGGTATTATGGCATCTAGAATTTCCTCCCTTTTTTCGTGATGACCCAGGATTTTCGTTTGCTCAGGTGGAATCGTTCAATATTCCCGGTATCACAAAGGGCAAAACAAAATTTGAATATATCATCACCTACGCGGACAAAGAATTCACACCTCATATTTTGTCGTTAGCGAAAAATTTTCCTAATGAAGATAATAAAAGCAAAAATCATGAAGATATTTTCTGAATCAGAAGAATCCCGTCTGCGCAGAATCTTACAGGGACAGAATCCGGATAGGGAAAAACCCTCACACTATCTGGATGAGCTCCGCAATTTTGCTGGAGACCGAGTAAGTGCTTCAGTGCTCAAAACTTTGTTCATGATTTTGCTCACAGGCTCAGAAGTTGCACCATATTTTCAACGCTTGATCTAACACGGGCATACCATCAGATACCTATGGCTCCGAAGGAAAAATTATTGTGAATGTAAAATCCATGTTGGTACAGGATCTCTTACTGATTTTACGTGCTCTGGCGGGAAATTCACGGATTACTGAAGAAGTCCTATATATATATCGGAAATTTTACGTTCTACAATTTTGATCTCTTTTAATTTTTCCATAAAATGCATATTTTTGCTGGAAATCCAAAAAATCAGCAGAAGGTGACAATTTGCGAATTGCTTCAACGCTCTCTAGCGGCAAATACGCTCACTACCGGAAAACCCAAAGTGGAAATTTATTGCTCTACAACTTTGATCTTATATGATTGCTTCTCAAAATGCATAGTTTCAGCTCTAAGTGAAAAAATGAAATCATATATATACTTTATTTTCCGCGCCCCCTAGCGGAAAAACGGACAATTATAGGGAATTCTGAAAAATCTATATCGATCGGGAATTTTCCGCTCTACAACTTTCTAAGAAGATAGTTTTCTCTCAAAATGCATAGTTTTTGCTAAAAATGCAAAAAACCATGAAAAAACGCGAAAATTGATATTTATGTATATATCGATTACTCCAAAACCACCCTTTCTCATGCATGCGCAAAGTGAAAATAGTCTTCAGACAGTTCAAATACACTTAAATATTTAGGTCGCTAAACTGTGGGTAAAATTTCTCTGAAACGTCGATTATTTGTCTAATTTGAAGGGACTAAAAGGAAGAATATGAGAATGTACGAGGTTTCATTATTGTTTTGAAAACAGCTGGTGATAAAATTATCGACAAACATGTATGGTATAATCACTTATCTGATTACATGAGATATATCAAATATCTGAATAATTTCACAGTATATTCCACTTTCATTTCAACTCTTGAATATCATGCTAGGTAGTGGAAACATGCAAATTGTGTTGCTGAGTTTATCGGAGTTTTACGATCATCTACTTGCAGAATAATCAATAGGGTATCATATGTTATTGAAGCTTTGAAACATCATTATATAATAAACTTTTACAAACAAAATTGGGTTCTCTACTTCTTATATCAAATAATGCAAATTGATTGTAATCTTGAATATCATTAACAACTTCAGTGTTCGAAGGAAAAAACAAATATATGTAAATATATGAAATATCGGGCCTGGTAGCTCAGTGATATAGGAATCAATCTCATAATCACTGTGGCTGCTGGTCACGGGTTCGAATCCTGCGACTGCGGAATTTTTCCGATGGCATGTAGAAGTGGTATATATATATATATATATATATATATATATATATATATATATATATATATATATATATATATATATATATATATATAACTTAAGAGATATAGAATTAAATTTTCTGAATTATGAAGATAACTTAGATAATTTAACATAGGATTATAAAGATGAATAAACGTAAAAGACTGAACCATAGGCGGGATTCGAACCCACATTTCTGGATTTCTAGTCCAGGGTGTTTACCAATTACACCACTTTGGTCCTATTAGATTTTTATATTTTTGTAAATATAAACCTCTGAAAGGATAGTAGATCATTGATGAACACAATGCGATTCGATGCCCTACCATAGATCAACTATTCACGCATATTCATCTAAAGTTCAGTCGTTTTTTGAAGTAAGGATTGTAGGTTAGTACTGCTATGGTTAGCAGTTACTTGACAGTTCTTATTCAAATGACAGCATCCCTGGTTCTTATATATTTCAATAGAGCTGACTGAGAATTGTTCTGGTTAATTATAAACAAGTTTAAAGTTTCTTTGCCTAATTGGCCACTATCGTGTATGTAACTTAAGAGATATAGAATTAAATTTTCTGAATTATGAAGATAACTTAGATAATTTAACATAGGATTATAAAGATGAATAAACGTAAAAGACTGAACCATAGGCGGGATTCGAACCCACATTTCTGGATTTCTAGTCCAGGGTGTTTACCAATTACACCACTTTGGTCCTATTAGATTTTTATATTTTTGTAAATATAAACCTCTGAAAGGATAGTAGATCATTGATGAACACAATGCGATTCGATGCCCTACCATAGATCAACTATTCACGCATATTCATCTAAAGTTCAGTCGTTTTTTGAAGTGAGGATTGTAGGTTAGTACTGCTATGGTTGGCAGTTACTTGACAGTTCTTATTCAAATGACAGCATCCCTGGTTCTTATATATTTCAATAGAACTGACTGAGAATTGTTCTGGTTAATTATAAACAAGTTTAAAGTTTCTTTGCCTAATTGGCCACTATCGTGTATGTAACTTAAGAGATATAGAATTAAATTTTCTGAATTATGAAGATAACTTAGATAATTTAACATAGGATTATAAAGATGAATAAACGTAAAAGACTGAACCATAGGCGGGATTCGAACCCACATTTCTGGATTTCTAGTCCAGGGTGTTTACCAATTACACCACTTTGGTCCTATTAGATTTTTGTAAATATAAACCTCTGAAAGGGTAGTAGATCATTGATGAACACAATGCGATTCGATGCCCTACCATAAATCAACTATTCACGCATATTCATCTAAAGTTCAGTCGTTTTTTGAAGTAAGGATTGTAGGTTAGTACTGCTATGGTTGGCAGTTACTTGACAGTTCTTATTCAAATGACAGCATCCCTGGTTCTTATATATTTCAATAGAACTGACTGAGAATTGTTCTGGTTAATTATAAACAAGTTTAAAGTTTCTTTGCCTAATTGGCCACTATCGTGTATGTAACTTAAGAGATATAGAATTAAATTTTCTGAATTATGAAGATAACTTAGATAATTTAACATAGGATTATAAAGATGAATAAACGTAAAAGACTGAACCATAGGCGGGATTCGAACCCACATTTCTGGATTTCTAGTCCAGGGTGTTTACCAATTACACCACTTTGGTCCTATTAGATTTTTATATTTTTGTAAATATAAACCTCTGAAAGGATAGTAGAACATTGATGAACACAATGCGATTCGATGCCCTACCATAGATCAACTATTCACGCATATTCATCTAAAGTTCAGTCGTTTTTTGAAGTAAGGATTGTAGGTTAGTACTGCTATGGTTCGCAGTTAATTGACAGTTCTTATTCAAATGACAGCATCCCTGGTTCTTATATATTTCAATAGAACTGACTGAGAATTGTTCTGGTTAATTATAAACAAGTTTAAAGTTTCTTTGCCTAATTGGCCACTATCGTGTATGTAACTTAAGAGATATAGAATTAAATTTTCTGAATTATGAAGATAACTTAGATAATTTAACATAGGATTATAAAGATGAATAAACGTAAAAGACTGAACCATAGGCGGGATTCGAACCCACATTTCTGGATTTCTAGTCCAGGGTGTTTACCAATTACACCACTTTGGTCCTATTAGATTTTTATATTTTTGTAAATATAAACCTCTGAAAGGATAGTAGATCATTGATGAACACAATGCGATTCGATGCCCTACCATAGATCAACTATTCACGCATATTCATCTAAAGTTCAGTCGTTTTTTGAAGTAAGGATTGTAGGTTAGTACTGCTATGGTTGGCAGTTACTTGACAGTTCTTATTCAAATGACAGCATCCCTGGTTCTTATATATTTCAATAGAACTGACTGAGAATTGTTCTGGTTAATTATAAACAAGTTTAAAGTTTCTTTGCCTAATTGGCCACTATCGTGTATGTAACTTAAGAGATATAGAATTAAATTTTCTGAATTATGAAGATAACTTAGATAATTTAACATAGGATTATAAAGATGAATAAACGTAAAAGACTGAACCATAGGCGGGATTCGAACCCACATTTCTGGATTTCTAGTCCAGGGTGTTTACCAATTACACCACTTTGGTCCTATTAGATTTTTATATTTTTGTAAATATAAACCTCTGAAAGGATAGTAGATCATTGATGAACACAATGCGATTCGATGCCCTACCATAGATCAACTATTCACGCATATTCATCTAAAGTTCAGTCGTTTTTTGAAGTAAGGATTGAAGGTTAGTACTGCTATGGTTGGCAGTTACTTGACAGTTCTTATTCAAATGACAGCATCCCTGGTTCTTATATATTTCAATAGAGCTGACTGAGAATTGTTCTGGTTAATTATAAACAAGTTTAAAGTTTCTTTGCCTAATTGGCCACTATCGTGTATGTAACTTAAGAGATATAGAATTAAATTTTCTGAATTATGAAGATAACTTAGAAAATTTAACATAGGATTATAAAGATGAATAAACGTAAAAGACTGAACCATAGGCGGGATTCGAACCCACATTTCTGGATTTCTAGTCCAGGGTGTTTACCAATTACACCACTTTGGTCCTATTAGATTTTTATATTTTTGTAAATATAAACCTCTGAAAGGATAGTAGATCATTGATGAACACAATGCGATTCGATGCCCTACCATAGATCAACTATTCACGCATATTCATCTAAAGTTCAGTCGTTTTTTGAAGTAAGGATTGTAGGTTAGTACTGCTATGGTTGGCAGTTACTTGACAGTTCTTATTCAAATGACAGCATCCCTGGTTCTTATATATTTCAATAGAACTGACTGAGAATTGTTCTGGTTAATTATAAACAAGTTTAAAGTTTCTTTGCCTAATTGGCCACTATCGTGTATGTAACTTAAGAGATATAGAATTAAATTTTCTGAATTATGAAGATAACTTAGATAATTTAACATAGGATTATAAAGATGAATAAACGTAAAAGACTGAACCATAGGCGGGATTCGAACCCACATTTCTGGATTTCTAGTCCAGGGTGTTTACCAATTACACCACTTTGGTCCTATTAGATTTTTATATTTTTGTAAATATAAACCTCTGAAAGGGTAGTAGATCATTGATGAACACAATGCGATTCGATGCCCTACCATAAATCAACTATTCACGCATATTCATCTAAAGTTCAGTCGTTTTTTGAAGTAAGGATTGTAGGTTAGTACTGCTATGGTTGGCAGTTACTTGACAGTTCTTATTCAAATGACAGCATCCCTGGTTCTTATATATTTCAATAGAACTGACTGAGAATTGTTCTGGTTAATTATAAACAAGTTTAAAGTTTCTTTGCCTAATTGGCCACTATCGTGTATGTAACTTAAGAGATATAGAATTAAATTTTCTGAATTATGAAGATAACTTAGATAATTTAACATAGGATTATAAAGATGAATAAACGTAAAAGACTGAACCATAGGCGGGATTCGAACCCACATTTCTGGATTTCTAGTCCAGGGTGTTTACCAATTACACCACTTTGGTCCTATTAGATTTTTATATTTTTGTAAATATAAACCTCTGAAAGGATAGTAGAACATTGATGAACACAATGCGATTCGATGCCCTACCATAGATCAACTATTCACGCATATTCATCTAAAGTTCAGTCGTTTTTTGAAGTAAGGATTGTAGGTTAGTACTGCTATGGTTCGCAGTTAATTGACAGTTCTTATTCAAATGACAGCATCCCTGGTTCTTATATATTTCAATAGAACTGACTGAGAATTGTTCTGGTTAATTATAAACAAGTTTAAAGTTTCTTTGCCTAATTGGCCACTATCGTGTATGTAACTTAAGAGATATAGAATTAAATTTTCTGAATTATGAAGATAACTCAGATAATTTAACATAGGATTATAAAGATGAATAAACGTAAAAGACTGAACCATAGGCGGGATTCGAACCCACATTTCTGGATTTCTAGTCCAGGGTGTTTACCAATTACACCACTTTGGTCCTATTAGATTTTTATATTTTTGTAAATATAAACCTCTGAAAGGATAGTAGATCATTGATGAACACAATGCGATTCGATGCCCTACCATAGATCAACTATTCACGCATATTCATCTAAAGTTCAGTCGTTTTTTGAAGTAAGGATTGTAGGTTAGTACTGCTATGGTTGGCAGTTACTTGACAGTTCTTATTCAAATGACAGCATCCCTGGTTCTTATATATTTCAATAGAACTGACTGAGAATTGTTCTGGTTAATTATAAACAAGTTTAAAGTTTCTTTGCCTAATTGGCCACTATCGTGTATGTAACTTAAGAGATATAGAATTAAATTTTCTGAATTATGAAGATAACTTAGATAATTTAACATAGGATTATAAAGATGAATAAACGTAAAAGACTGAACCATAGGCGGGATTCGAACCCACATTTCTGGATTTCTAGTCCAGGGTGTTTACCAATTACACCACTTTGGTCCTATTAGATTTTTATATTTTTGTAAATATAAACCTCTGAAAGGATAGTAGATCATTGATGAACACAATGCGATTCGATGCCCTACCATAGATCAACTATTCACGCATATTCATCTAAAGTTCAGTCGTTTTTTGAAGTAAGGATTGTAGGTTAGTACTGCTATGGTTGGCAGTTACTTGACAGTTCTTATTCAAATGACAGCATCCCTGGTTCTTATATATTTCAATAGAACTGACTGAGAATTGTTCTGGTTAATTATAAACAAGTTTAAAGTTTCTTTGCCTAATTGGCCACTATCGTGTATGTAACTTAAGAGATATAGAATTAAATTTTCTGAATTATGAAGATAACTTAGATAATTTAACATAGGATTATAAAGATGAATAAACGTAAAAGACTGAACCATAGGCGGGATTCGAACCCACATTTCTGGATCTCTAGTCCAGGGTGTTTACCAATTACACCACTTTGGTCCTATTAGATTTTTATATTTTTGTAAATATAAACCTCTGAAAGGATAGTAGAACATTGATGAACACAATGCGATTCGATGCCCTACCATAGATCAACTATTCACGCATATTCATCTAAAGTTCAGTCGTTTTTTGAAGTAAGGATTGTAGGTTAGTACTGCTATGGTTGGCAGTTACTTGACAGTTCTTATTCAAATGACAGCATCCCTGGTTCTTATATATTTCAATAGAACTGACTGAGAATTGTTCTGGTTAATTATAAACAAGTTTAAAGTTTCTTTGCCTAATTGGCCACTATCGTGTATGTAACTTAAGAGATATAGAATTAAATTTTCTGAATTATGAAGATAACTTAGATAATTTAACATAGGATTATAAAGATGAATAAACGTAAAAGACTGAACCATAGGCGGGATTCGAACCCACATTTCTGGATTTCTAGTCCAGGGTGTTTACCAATTACACCACTTTGGTCCTATTAGATTTTTATATTTTTGTAAATATAAACCTCTGAAAGGATAGTAGATCATTGATGAACACAATGCGATTCGATGCCCTACCATAGATCAACTATTCACGCATATTCATCTAAAGTTCAGTCGTTTTTTGAAGTAAGGATTGTAGGTTAGTACTGCTATGGTTGGCAGTTACTTGACAGTTCTTATTCAAATGACAGCATCCCTGGTTCTTATATATTTCAATAGAACTGACTGAGAATTGTTCTGGTTAATTATAAACAAGTTTAAAGTTTCTTTGCCTAATTGGCCACTATCGTGTATGTAACTTAAGAGATATAGAATTAAATTTTCTGAATTATGAAGATAACTTAGATAATTTAACATAGGATTATAAAGATGAATAAACGTAAAAGACTGAACCATAGGCGGGATTCGAACCCACATTTCTGGATCTCTAGTCCAGGGTGTTTACCAATTACACCACTTTGGTCCTATTAGATTTTTATATTTTTGTAAATATAAACCTCTGAAAGGATAGTAGAACATTGATGAACACAATGCGATTCGATGCCCTACCATAGATCAACTATTCACGCATATTCATCTAAAGTTCAGTCGTTTTTTGAAGTAAGGATTGTAGGTTAGTACTGCTATGGTTGGCAGTTACTTGACAGTTCTTATTCAAATGACAGCATCCCTGGTTCTTATATATTTCGATAGAACTGACTGAGAATTGTTCTGGTTAATTATAAACAAGTTTAAAGTTTCTTTGCCTAATTGGCCACTATCGTGTATGTAACTTAAGAGATATAGAATTAAATTTTCTGAATTATGAAGATAACTTAGATAATTTAACATAGGATTATAAAGATGAATAAACGTAAAAGACTGAACCATAGGCGGGATTCGAACCCACATTTCTGGATTTCTAGTCCAGGGTGTTTACCAATTACACCACTTTGGTCCTATTAGATTTTTATATTTTTGTAAATATAAACCTCTGAAAGGATAGTAGATCATTGATGAACACAATGCGATTCGATGCCCTACCATAGATCAACTATTCACGCATATTCATCTAAAGTTCAGTCGTTTTTTGAAGTAAGGATTGTAGGTTAGTACTGCTATGGTTGGCAGTTACTTGACAGTTCTTATTCAAATGACAGCATCCCTGGTTCTTATATATTTCAATAGAGCTGACTGAGAATTGTTCTGGTTAATTATAAACAAGTTTAAAGTTTCTTTGCCTAATTGGCCACTATCGTGTATGTAACTTAAGAGATATAGAATTAAATTTTCTGAATTATGAAGATAACTTAGATAATTTAACATAGGATTATAAAGATGAATAAACGTAAAAGACTGAACCATAGGCGGGATTCGAACCCACATTTCTGGATTTCTAGTCCAGGGTGTTTACCAATTACACCACTTTGGTCCTATTAGATTTTTATATTTTTGTAAATATAAACCTCTGAAAGGATAGTAGATCATTGATGAACACAATGCGATTCGATGCCCTACCATAGATCAACTATTCACGAATATTCATCTAAAGTTCAGTCGTTTTTTGAAGTGAGGATTGTAGGTTAGTACTGCTATGGTTGGCAGTTACTTGACAGTTCTTATTCAAATGACAGCATCCCTGGTTCTTATATATTTCAATAGAACTGACTGAGAATTGTTCTGGTTAATTATAAACAAGTTTAAAGTTTCTTTGCCTAATTGGCCACTATCGTGTATGTAACTTAAGAGATATAGAATTAAATTTTCTGAATTATGAAGATAACTTAGATAATTTAACATAGGATTATAAAGATGAATAAACGTAAAAGACTGAACCATAGGCGGGATTCGAACCCACATTTCTGGATTTCTAGTCCAGGGTGTTTACCAATTACACCACTTTGGTCCTATTAGATTTTTATATTTTTGTAAATATAAACCTCTGAAAGGGTAGTAGATCATTGATGAACACAATGCGATTCGATGCCCTACCATAAATCAACTATTCACGCATATTCATCTAAAGTTCAGTCGTTTTTTGAAGTAAGGATTGTAGGTTAGTACTGCTATGGTTGGCAGTTACTTGACAGTTCTTATTCAAATGACAGCATCCCTGGTTCTTATATATTTCAATAGAACTGACTGAGAATTGTTCTGGTTAATTATAAACAAGTTTAAAGTTTCTTTGCCTAATTGGCCACTATCGTGTATGTAACTTAAGAGATATAGAATTAAATTTTCTGAATTATGAAGATAACTTAGATAATTTAACATAGGATTATAAAGATGAATAAACGTAAAAGACTGAACCATAGGCGGGATTCGAACCCACATTTCTGGATTTCTAGTCCAGGGTGTTTACCAATTACACCACTTTGGTCCTATTAGATTTTTATATTTTTGTAAATATAAACCTCTGAAAGGATAGTAGAACATTGATGAACACAATGCGATTCGATGCCCTACCATAGATCAACTATTCACGCATATTCATCTAAAGTTCAGTCGTTTTTTGAAGTAAGGATTGTAGGTTAGTACTGCTATGGTTCGCAGTTAATTGACAGTTCTTATTCAAATGACAGCATCCCTGGTTCTTATATATTTCAATAGAACTGACTGAGAATTGTTCTGGTTAATTATAAACAAGTTTAAAGTTTCTTTGCCTAATTGGCCACTATCGTGTATGTAACTTAAGAGATATAGAATTAAATTTTCTGAATTATGAAGATAACTTAGATAATTTAACATAGGATTATAAAGATGAATAAACGTAAAAGACTGAACCCTGGACTAGAAATCCAGAAATGTGGGTTCGAATCCCGCCTATGGTTCAGTCTTTTACGTTTATTCATCTTTATAATCCTATGTTAAATTATCTAAGTTATCTTCATAATTCAGAAAATTTAATTCTATATCTCTTAAGTTACATACACGATAGTGGCCAATTAGGCAAAGAAACTTTAAACTTGTTTATATATATATATATATATATATATATATATATATATATATATATATATATATATATATATATATATATATATATATATATATATATTAATTTCCAAACTACGTGGCAAATGACCTGGTCAATGCCAAACCAATTTAAAAAAAATATATGAAATAAGAAAAATGAACATTGGATATCCAACCGGGCAGGTAGTGACATTTCTTCACCTTCGCCTGATTGTTCTCAGAACCGAAGTAGCATTTTAAGGGTATATCAACGATTTATTTGCAATAGTTAAAAAGTAAGAGATTTTGATATAGGGAACCTAATAGAAAGTTGACCTATTTTTCAGTTCTGAATAAAACTATAAAGAGGAAAAGTGAGTTTCTATTTTAAAAAGAGGTCGTCTAAGCTATTTTCAAAAATTGTTTACGAACTCGCTAGCTCAGATTTACCACTATGAAATTCCAAAAGCTCGTTATTCAATAGAAGACCGTTCAGATATAACAGTGAATTGGTCTGCATAAATATGCTAATCTCACGAGAACGGTTTGAGCCAGGTATAGAATACGTCTCACCAAATATACCTGAAATTTTTATCAGAATTCGAAAATATAATTACATAGATATCTTGAATAATAGACAGTTTCAGTTCAAGCCTCAAGCCTGCCCTGAAGATGTCACATGTAATGGTTGGTGAAACGTCGGCATCAAGTCGTGCTATTGTGACGCAGAATCCGACCGGAAGCCAAGAATTTTCAAGTATATACAGGGTGTTGTATTTACAATAAGAAATTGATGTTCACTTCCGGTATAACTGGATGTGCCAGATTCTTGAAAATATCTTAGCTGAACAGTACTCATCAAGTTTCATGACCAAATTAACAAACAAAAATTTCATTTCACTATGAGATATCGCCGCTGGCGTTTGGCATGAGACACCCTGTATAGTTCAATTTACCATTACTCATACTACTTCCATGTTTATTGCCGATTATTTTAGTTGAATGAACTTATTCTATCAATATTATTAATGAATGGAATTGTTAGTAAATTGTAGCGGAAAATTTAAATGAGTTCCCGTAACTTTGTATTATTCCATTTTAAATTACTTTGTTCAATATCATGTTCATTAAATTGATGATGATAATTTGAAACTCTACTGTTTATTCTCGATACAAATGCCAAATTGGGAATTGACTTTCAATCACAACTGAGCGCAATTTTTTTATTTAAGCGTATTTATTTTGAACAATATGAGCATTGGTATTACTAGCTAGCGCAATAATATTTTGAGTTTCGTGCTTTCTTAAACACATGAAATATGAGTATCAATATTACTATTTGTGCAATAACATTTTGCATTTTGAACACTACATTAATAGAACTAATAAAAGTTGACAGGTTTTCATATTTATCTTTTTCATCATTTTCTTCTATATAAATCACAGAATCAATCATGATTGTATAATTAAAGTTTCCTTCGCTCTAGAAGGACGTCCACCTTTACATTATTCTTCAATCTGTAGATTTTTCGCCCCAGCTGATGGGCATGTATTTAAACCGTACAGCTGAACCTAAAATGTGCTTACATACATATCTTTTTGAGGAAGAAGCACAAGTGCAATGTACTCCCTGTCAGTCCTCATCCTCCTTTGGAAAGTAGGTATAACTTATAAAGGGATGATTTCTTTTTTATATTTTTGTCAAAGCCCTTCATATCTGTCAGTATCTCATTATTTATCTTTACTCCAGACCGTGCATTCGTACCATATACCATGATGTATATCTAAATGGGTCTGCTTGAATGTGTGCTACTATACTAACAAATTTACTAGAACTTGCAACATTTGAAATGCTCGAATGAAATATATGCACAGTGGTAGCCTTTTCCAAACTTACCATTCATCTTATAGAAGCCGTAGTCTCCTATCAGACGAGAATATAACGGTAGAAATATAGGAAGGAGTATTATATGCCGAGAATCACCACTCTTCATCATGCCATAATACTATATAGATAGCTTTTCTAAAGCTGGGGTTGTTTCGGCAGTTCATAACTCTCAGGCGACAATGTATACCTTTCCCGAACACGCTAACTGAGCACTAAGGACCAAACGGAGATCGGCCAATTGAGCAGTTTAGTTAGTTTATTATCAGATACGCGTACCCAAATGTACTTAATCCTCTGGACATCCTTGAATGCGAAGCCATGTACGCTGATAAATACCAAGTAAAAATCGAAAAATCATACTAGGCATTTTCTTATAAAACATTTTAGTAGTACTAATTATGATCATAACTTATACTGTTTCAATTATCGAAAATGATAGATGGGTTACACATTTAATAAGACACATACATATTTAGGTACTTAATAACCAAAAAAAAATTACATTATGTAAATATGAAAGAGGTAAGTAATACTAACAACAATGATAAATAACAATAAATAGTACTATAGCTTGTATCTATGAGCAACTAACTTTACAAAATCATATTCAGCATTCTTATTGTCTAGCTCCAAAATCTTCTGACTTAAAAACTCTCTGACTTTTTCAGTTATATAAATATATAAATTGAACTAAGCTATAAATGGACCTGGCGATTTCAAGTAATGGCGACGGAATTAAAATAGATAATCGAAAACTATATATGAACATGTTAATCATTCACAGACTTAACCAGTTATCATAGTCGAGTTGTATTGAGGGATGAGTATAAAAATCATGGTACTATGGAGAGAAGAAAAGCAAGATTTTCTCAGCGTACCGGAATTGATTTTGACAAAACGTTTACATCCGTGGCTCACATAGGTTCAATGCGTATTATGACATCAATTGCGGCTCAATGCGTCATGAAAATGAAGCGATTTTGTGTAAAAACTGCTTGTTTGCACGGCAGAAAAGGTTCATGAAGGTACCAGACTACACAGTAGATACATTGTGAAAATTCTTATGAGTGAACCAAATGCCAGTGAGATTAGAAATAAAGTCATGAGGCTGCTTGAAGTTCTTCAAAAAGGAATAAAGTATGTTTCATGATTAAAGCTCTTTGAAGCAGTTTCAAAAATTTCTGCCGAAATCATTTGAAATGAAGAGTTTGGGGAATGTGAAGTTTTGGCTGGTGATAGAATTTTCACAATCTGAAAGTAAAATTATATGTTGACTCGAAAAGTATATGTTGAAGACATTCTTGAGCGTTTTGCCAACTCAGTCACTACTCTGATGGACTTAGGATTTAAATTGAAGAAAAGTGAATCCAAAACGAATAAGTTGGCGAAGTTACCGTACAGGGAATTGTTTGTATCGCTTATATATTTGGCTATTTGTACAAGGCCAGCTAGTTGTCAATACAACTCCTGTTACGATCAAAGTAATTGGGCACCTGCAAAACTTATTTCAAGATACTTGAAAGAAACACAAGATATTGGACTTTGTTATAAGAAGACTAAAGTATCATTGAGATGATGTGTGGATGCAGATTAGTCCAATTGTCCGAATAAAAAATAGGAGGTCTGCCCCTGGGTTTGTTTTTATCCTAGGTGGAAATCTAATTTCTTGAGAATGAAGGAAGCAGCAGACGCCACCTCTCTTCTAACGTAGCAGATAGTCCAGGAAATGAAGTACAAAATCAACCCAAATTAGGAAAATTTGAGGTAAAAGGCCGATTTTGATGTGTGAGGGCTCATTCGATTCGTTTTGACCTCTAGATCAGAATCTGCCACAGCTAGATAGGGGGTAATTTGTCCTATTGTTAATAAACAATAAATAATGGCCAATAAATGGCATGTTTTTGACATGATAAAAAAAAATTGAAAACGCTATTTTCCATCAATTTTTAGCGGGTAAAGTAGAAAATTGCAGTTACTTGATCAATAAACAGTGTGAATTTAAGGTTTATATCAATTTGTCAGTTATCTATTTGTTAATAAACAACAAAATGGAAATTTCCTAAATAATCAAGATTAGATTCATTTTCAGGTAATTTGAGGTCGCTGAATACAAATTTGATGTTATTCTTCCGATTGGCTGTTAATCTAATTAGTTAATTAACAATTTGTTGATAAACAAATTCCCAAAAAATGGAAATTTAAAAAATAATCAAGATTAGATTCATTTTCAGGTTATTTGAGGTCGCTGAATACAAATTCGATGTTATTTTTCGGATTGGCTGTTAATCTAATTAGTTAATTAACAATTTGTTAATAAACAGATTAACCCAAAAATGGAAATTTTAAAAATAATCAAGACTAGAGTCATTTTCAGGTAATTTGAGGTCGCTGAGTAGTTTGATGTTATTTTTTTGATTGAATGTTAATATAATTATTTAATTAATAATTGCTTAGTTACCGAATTAACAGAAAAATTCAAAGTCTGAAAATAATCAAGATTGGAGTCAATTTTGTATAATTTAAGGTCGCTGAATACGAATTTGATGTTATTTTTTGAAGAAATTGCTGGGAAACTATTTTTTATCAATAACATGGAAAACCACTCTTCCCCTTTACGGCTACGGCCCTGGAGGTTGAATTACTGGTTCTGAATTCAGCTCATACGTCCCTGCACTTCTCTCAGTTACCATGGCAACGCTGTCAATCAACTAATAATATGAACAATTTATTGAAAAATCACATCAGATTCAAATTTAACTACTTCAAATTATCTGAAATTGACTGTAATCTTGATTATTTTGAAACTTTGAATATTTTCTGTTGATTCGCCAAGTGAATTAATTAATTAATCAATCAAATTCGATTCAAAAAGTAACATCAATTTCGTGTTCAGCGGCCCTAAATTATACGAAATTGACTCCAATCTTGATTATTTTAAGATTTTGAATTTTTTTGTTAATTCGATAACTAAGTAATTATCAATAAAATGATTAAATTAACCTTTAATTCAAAAAATAACATCAAATTCATGTTTAGTGACCCGAAATTACCCGAAAATGACTCTAATCTCGATTATTTTGAGACACTGAATTTTTTTGTTAATTCGATAACTGAGTAATTACCAATTAATTAATTAAATTAACATTTAATCGAAAAAAATAACATCAAATTCGTATTCAGCGATCTCAAATTACCTGAAAATGACTCTAGTCTTGATTATTTTCTAAATTTCCATTTTTTGGGCTAATTTGTTTATTATCAAATTGTTAATAAACTAATTAGATTACCAGCCAATCAAAAAAATAGCAACGAATTCGTATTCAGCGACCTCAAATTACCTGAAAATAAATCTGATGTTGATTATTTTGAAAATTTTCATTTTGTTGTTTATTAACAAATAGATAACTAACAAATTGTTATAAACCTTAAATTTGCATTGTTCATTGATCCAATAACTACAATTATCTACTTTACCCGCTAAAAATTGATGGAAAATAGCGTTTTTAGTTTTTTTTTATATATTGTTATAACACATCATTTTTTGGTCAATATTTATTGTTTATCAACAATCTGAGACATTTCCTCTATGTAGCTATGGCAGACTTTGATCTAGAGGCCAAAACGAATCTAATGAGCCCTCATACATCAAAATCGGTCCTTTACCTCAAATTTTCCGCTTCAAAACCTTTATTTCCTGAACTAAGAGTACATGGCTCTAACGGAAGTCGCGTTGATTTTCGATTGAAATTGGATTGAACTAGATGGGCTCTGTAAATCTAACGAGTCATGGCCAATCTACCCAGAAATTAACTAATAACGGTATTTTTCATAACAGAACCTAACGTATTGATGTAAGATATCATTCTATGCAAGATGTTCTTGGAAGAAAGAAGATGCTTTTTTTCGCTTTGTATTATACGTCATTTATTATATGAACTTTTAATACCTATTCATATTATTCGTTTCTTTTATTGTTCCATATCTATGTTAAGCGTGTTAATATATTTAATAACTCAAATACAATAATAATAAAGTTTATTATCCCAATTAGGTTGAATCTTCGTTGACAAAGTATCTACTGCAGATAATAAAACTAACAAACAGAAAAATACCCATTTGAGTAGCTATCACACCTGGAAATGGATATTAGAATATCAGAATACATACTGATTTAACATAAGTAGAACATAACAATATATCTATAGCATTATCTCTAAGCTATAATGCAGATCCATATTTATCTAACAATAAATTGAAGATTCAGTAAAATATGAATTTCGCTTATATCTCTTTACAAAATTTCATTTTCACTATATTTTTTATGTTAATAGGAATATGATCAATGAGTTTAGTTGTCAGATATATAAGAACATAGTAACATTTAACTTTTGAAGAAGGCATGCGTAGTATCTTGAATGTTGTCTTCTCTCTTGTATTGTAACCATGATGATTGTAACAATTTCACACCCTTGTAAAAATGTTTGCGGTCACTTTCAGACAGAACAATTGTCTTATTCTTTGTTATTTTCTGTCAGAAGGATATCTAGAAGACGTTTTTCCGAGTATTATTCTTAAGTATTTTTAAGTAATATTTCTACAGTTTTCATAATAATTTTTCGGCGGTTCCCTTTACTGAAATTCCACAATTCTATTAGTATGCTCATTAATAACGATTCTTGACCCAAGTATGAATTACATATAAATTCTCGGGAAATAGGTTACACTAACCCATATATCCATCATCAGGAGACGTATTAATGTCTTAAACGGGATTTCTTGAAACTGATTGTATCAGGGCAAAGCCTCCTTATCGCATCAATTTTAATCAAAAATGGCCACGTCGCCGAAACGAACAAAAACCCGAGTAATCGAAATCGAAAGATTTATGAGGTAATAGAAAAAGGTTGTCAGACCTTATTCGAAAGATTGCTATCTGAGCATTCTACCTAAAATATACTTTTAACATTATGAAGACGCATGTAAGAATTTTCAAGTGTTTTAATTAATTAAATCAGTATAAATATGGCTTAATGATTTACAGACTTGGAGTCACGTTTTTATGTGAATCATCTCCAGAATAGATCTTTTATAATAATTGCTTTCCTCAGTTAAAATATTAACATTTTTGTAGTCGAATTGATGGTTATAATCCAAAGAGTGTATAGTAAGAGCGGTGAAATTTCCTGAATGTTCGTTCCTTATGCTGTACTTATGGCCATACATTATTTTTTGTAAATATTGTTTAGAGATTCCAGTATACGTCCCATCACAATCTAAACAATTTAATTTGTATACCGAGTGGGTTTGTTTATATTTAGGTATTAAAGGTTCTAGATTTTTGAAGAATATTTCCCAACACAGTTAGTAGGTTTATGCGATTCATATCATACTTTTCTCAATTTTTTCTGAGGTGTCCCGAATGTATGGTAGTGTAATGAGATTATCTGTATTACTGTCATTTATATGACGTTCCATTAGAGGTTTTGTTTATTGTTTCTTTAATGTTTTCGGGTACCCATTCATTTCCAATTTCCAATTTTTAAATTTTTTTGACGTTCCTATGGATGGGATAATTTAACCGCGCGATCTGTAACGCTGTTTGTAACACTTTTTTTTATAACTTGTTGGTGCAACTGAATTGAAGTGAAGATATCGTTGAGACGAAACTTCTTTAGTAAACCCCCATTTTTATTTTTCCGTCTATATAATGCCTAATGTTCATATCTAGGAAATTCATGTTCTTCTATTTCACAAGTAATTGAAGTTTACAGTGAAAATTCATGAATTTAAGAATTACGTACTGAATTTTATCATCTACTCACCGTTTAAAGAATACGGGTTGAAAATCTAATGAATTTATTACAGATCCCTCTAGGCATTCCATAACTAGGTTAGCAATAGTAGCTGAAATAGGGGATTTCATTGCTGTGCCGAATATTTGGACAAAATATTGCTCACCGTATTGAAAATAAGTGAATTGTAAACAAAGCTTTACTGCATTTATAAATTCAGATTGAACTAGAGGTGTGTGGTATTTAATCACTGCCCAACATTTTTTGATGCTATTCAATGCCAAAATGACTGGTATATTTGTAAAGAAAGAAACATTGTCCAAGGAAATTTCATAGATGATAACGGATTGACTTTCTATAAATTCATTAAAATACCATGAGTCTTCCACATGAAATTAATTTTTTCCTTTTATATTATTGATAGATTTTGATAAAGATTTTGATTTATTGTAGATGGGCTCTCCAATATTACTTACAATGGGTCTTGAAGGTATATCACTAGAATGTAGTTTTGGAAGCCCATATATACAAGGTTCTTGCCCATTATGGCAAATTAATTGATCTTTTAATTCAATTATCTTATTTTTGTACCATTTATTTATTCATTCATGACATTTTGTACTAATAACGTATGGTCAGATTTTAATTTTTGTAAGTTGTTTTATCATTTAATAGATTTCCTATTCTATTTTCGTAGTCATCTCTATGCATTATGACGGTTTTATTACATTAATTCGCGTTCAAAACTAATATTTGAAGGTTAGCATCTAAGAATTCTTTAGTCTTTTTTGTGTGATAGTTGAAACGATTTTATGCTATGCCTATTTCTGGTTTCTGTTTAATGTTTTTATTTATCAAGATGTTACAAATTTTATTTCTATTTAATTTTTTTCTTCCAAATTTTTATTTCTAATTTCACATTCTAAATGTCGATAGGCAATTTTTATTATCTGACAATGCAAACTTTGGAACTTAAGTTTAACGTGTGCTGCACCCCATCCCGAATTATTGTGTCTGGTTTTTAACCATTGTTTATTGATTTTTTTTTCGTTAGTAAAGCAAAACATTAAACTATTTATCTTTTTTGATTGAATGTCTTTGATTTTGTTGAAATTATTCTGTTGATTTTAAACAAATTTTGTGATTAAATTGCTATCAAAATTCAGATAGAATGATTGTTTAACGAGCTTAATTTTGTTTTTAATCTTTGCAACATTTGTGCAAGCTTCTTTAATGCACACATTTAAACAATTTTTATGAAGAAGAGAATTTAATAATTTAGGGTACCCCTCCTTATTTTGCACCTTGCTAAACATATTATCCTTTGATTTAGATTTATTGAAATTTGGAAATAATACTTTCAGATTCCTACATCGTACCAGAAATAAAATATAATATGATGAGAAAATTATTTAATGATTTAAACTTGAAGAACTTCACAGCAGAAGAGCTATATGTCTATTTCAATTCAATCAAAAACAACTACTAAATAGGTTACACTATTTTCTATATTTCGTTCGATTTTTGAATCATCACTTGTATTGAATATTATTTTTTCAAAGTAGTCGTGTAGACATAGGATGCAAACGGAAGAATGGTAGTTTTTATCTATGTCAACGGTAAGCTCTTTTTCACCCAACCAGTTGAACTACTCTACTAATTAAATTTTACATGAAAATTATAAAAATATGTTCTGTCAATTGTCAATTGATTTTATTTTTTATGTACCTATACTTTACTTCAAACACTATTTTAAATTTATTTATTTTATACTGACTCACACATCACATTTTTTACACCGAATTTGGCAATACAGGTGTAAAATATTCACCTAGTGATATATGTGAAGTATCTAGGCATCAAAGGGAATAAGTGAGAAATGTCATGAAATAAACGATATGTCAGTAATATATCATAATACGTCAAAGTAGCTTTCCCATATTGATAACGTGTAATTTAATTTGTAAAGTTCTATCTGGAATGAAAATAAAATAACATAATGAACATGAAACACGAAATGAACATGGAAAAACAGATCCTACCTGTAAAAGAATAATCAAATTGTACGTTATCAATATAGGAAAGCTACTTTGACGTATTATGCTATATTACTGACATATCGTTTATTTCATGACATTTCTCACTTATTTCCTTAGGTGCCTAAATACTTCACATATATCACTAGGTGAATATTTTACTTGTATTATCCATTTTTATTTCCTCAACTATTTGTAGCATAAGGGAAGTATTGTAATCGGTCTAAGAAAATTTCCCCGGATTTTCATGGAATTATCCGTTTTGAGCCTTTTTGAATCCACCTGGACTATTTATTTGTGTGCATATTATTATTATTATTATTATTATTTATTGCTCAAATTAATTCACAAAATACATAATAGAAAAAATAAATATATATGAACAATAGTACATTGATACACCAAAGTGAAAACACTTGTAGGTGCAAAGAAATAGACATGAATATATATTATAGAATATTACACACACTTCATCTTAATGTAAGTTTGAGATACTTATCAATCACACAATTGACACATATATTATAGTCATTACTCATCACTAAAATCATTCACATCCTATTATTCGATAATACGATGGATCTGTTTCCTTTCTGTAATCGCCAAATACTCTTTAAAATTTTTTTTGAATTTTCTTATGCTATTAGCTTGTTTAACATTATCTGGTAACCAGTTGAATATTTTCAAGGACATGTAGCTGTTACTTTTTTGTCCTTTAACAGTTGCTTTAAATGGAGTTTTGTAATATGTAGATTTATTACGTGTCTGGTACGAATGATTGTTCAGAAAATGTTTCTTATCTTCCGAGAATACTTTTAGAGCTGTTTTCAAGAAATATAATTGTCTTATATCTTGTATACCTGTTTCTTTAAATAATTTGTCAGAATTATATAATTTTGATTTATTTGAGATTATTTTTAGAATTCCTTTTTGAATAATACTTAGATCTCTGAGATATGTTGTATTAGTACTTCCCCACACAGTAATAGCATAGTTTAAGTGGCTTTCCACAAGGGCATGATAAACAATTTTCCGCGTTCGCCAGTCCAAAAAATTATTTATATGCTTAATTCGGTACAGAACATATCTCAATCTATTTACCAAGGTTTCAGCGTGTTCACTCCATTTTAGATGTCCGCCAATTTTTAGGCCCAGGTAAGTAACGGTATTTGATGATTTAATTTTGATTTGGTCGGTATTGCTTATTATGTTTATTTCCATTTCATGTGAAGTGTCAGCATAGCAAGTGAAGGGTTAGAACACAGTTTTTGCGATGTTTAGAGTGAGTAGATTACTACCATACCAGTTTATCACATCTACCATATCCAATTCGACTTTTTCTTCCAAGTTATACCAAGTATCATCTTTAAAGAACAAAGCGGTGTCGTCGGCGCATGCGATCATTGTTCCACTTATACGCAGATTAAGTAGGCTGTTGATGTATATTGAGAACAGAACTGGGCCCAATACAGTTTGTTGAGGAATGCCACATTGAACCACTTCCATATCACTTTTGAAACCATTCAATATAGTACATTGGAGTCTGTTCGAAAGGTAAGACTTAAATAAACCAATGCCATTCCTCTAATCCCAATCCTTTCCAGTTTTTTCAGCAATTTAGAGTGTGATACCGCATCAAACGCCTTTTGTATATCTATAAAAATAACTAGAGCTTTTTTTCTCTTATCTAGACTATTATATATTTTAGATATGAGTAAATGTATTGCATCTTCAGTGTTATATCCGGCTCTGAAACCAAATTGCTTGTCTGATAATAATTTACATTTATCCAAAAAGGATGTTAGTCGCGTTTTTATAATTTTTTCAAAAACTTTTGAAACACTGCAAATTAGAGATATTGGTCTGAAATTTCCCATGCTCAGCTTATCCCCTTTTTTATATATCGGTTTTATTATTACCATTCTTCAGAGAGACGATTGTCTTTAGAACTTCTTCATTATCTGTGGGATATAAGTAAATACTATTTGGAGAGTATTCCAATTCATGTTTCATAGGATAATTTTTCTCAATTTTTGATGTTAGTTTCGGTCCAATATCGGTAAAGTAAGTATTGAAAGAATTTGCAATTTTCTTGACATCTTGAGTAATTTCGTTATTTTCAGTTCTTATGCTATTTATATTTATGTCAGTGTTAGTTAAACCAGTGCTTTTATTAACAATATTCCATACATTTTTTGAGCTGTTGAGATTGTTGTTGATTTGTCTCTCATAAAATGTTTTTTTTGCAGTTTTCAATAGACTATTCAATTGGTTGCTGTATGTGCTATATTCTATCTGCAATTCCTCGTAATCAGGGGTAATTCGTAATTTTTTCTCAACTCTTCCTTTTTGTTTACAGAATTTACAAGTCCTTGTGTGATCCAGCATTTCCTTTTTCTATCTTTATTTTTTACTCTAATTTGCCTTGTGCATTTTGCGATGTCGTTTTTTAGTATATTCATGAAGAAATCTGTAGCCACATCAACATTATCTGATCCGTAAAGACCATCCCAATTTCTCTTTGATAATACATACTTCAGTTGTTTTTTATCTAGTACACTATTCCAGATATGTTGGTTATATTGATTATTCACAGTTTGTTCTGTGCCATATATAAACTGTATAGCTGTCGTGTAGTGATCCGTGATATCTGTATGGATGACAAATGGAAGAAAATGCTCAACATTTCTAATATGAGAACTGAAAAAAATATGATCTAGACAAGCTTTTTCCCTAGTAGGTATATTAACAGTAGAAATATAGTTACACTATGTCATTATATTTAAGTATTCATTTTTGATATTCATTTGCTGCAATTGATTTGCTATGGTTGTTTGAGTTTCATATTTTTTGAGTATATCAATATTGATATCTCCTATGAATAGGGCATGATCAAATTTTTCTTGGTTTTCGGCTAAAACAGTTTTCAATTCGGTTGTAAAAGTTTGTGGGTCTGTGCTAGGACTTCTATATACAGCAAAAAATTTTAAAGTATTGTTGGGGATATATACATTCAATTCTATTAGTTTTATGTTATTAATAATTCTAATTTGATAATCGTATTTCCATGAGTTTTTAATATAGATTATCACACCATCTGCCTTGTTAACATCTCCACCATTGTAAATGATGTCATATCCTTTCATTTTGTATATGTCTATGTTATGCAATTTCCAAGTTTCAGTAAGTATGTGCGTGCTTAAATCAGTGTTAAGGCCACTGTGCCGTTGGTCGTATAATGTTGAAATTTTGCAAATCTCTTTGAAGTGGAATCACGAACTGTATTGTTTTGGGGAGGGTTAGTTTCCTTGCAACTGTAACTCGACATCCATCTTCAGTTTTCCAAATGGAACTATAGTATTTTATTGAACCCTTATGATCAATGTTTTTTTACTGGTTATAAATTTATATCATACACATCATACATCATACATATCCACTAAAAACACTGTTAAGGTACTGAGGACCTTTCGGCTACCTATCCATCATCAGAGTAAACTAATTATAAATCAAAATGTGCCTGTTTGATTACTATTTGAGCGATAATAATGTAAACAATGAGTTACCCTCAGCTGGAGATAAATCGGAATTTAATAAATCTCTTTTGCCTTTATACATTTCCATCGCTTCTAAATTACACAGATATTTGCCCGTGCTGTGTTTCATAAGTGTTAAGCTTCCTAGAGGAATGGTGTGACCTGTATTCGACATATGTTCGGCTACCGTTGATTTTTCACCATTATTTCAATTTTATATGGGCAAATATTCCTTATAGTCGAGTCATAATTGTAGAAACCTTGGAAACTATTGGTGCTTTTTTTTTGCGAAAACCACATCTAGGGTTTTTTTTGGGTCGCTGATTACAAATATGGAGTCAAAAATACCAAATTGTAGATGGCGCTACTAAACTGGTGAATTGTAGATTTTATATAACAAATTTAATAAATCGATAAATATTCGTGATTTTAAGCTATTGCATATAGCTTTTATCGCGGGCTTTGAGCGCGGCGACCGAATCAAGAGGAAAAAACAAAAGATTTAGATTTCCGTAACGGAAATCTAAAAAAACAAAAAACAAATACTGTAACGAAATATCCTGACACCCACCATTCCGCCTACCATGTAGCTCGGCCGAGCTTAAAATTGTCGGAATGTTTCGAAATGTTAACTTTGAACCTTTTAAAAGGTCGTGATAGCCCCAAACTGGGACGAAAACGGTTTTGAATTGGTTAATTTTCGATAAATCGAATGACGTTCACGTGAGAAGCGCGTAGCTCGCGAGTTAGAAAAAGTGCAAATTTACGGTACATAGAACGTCTTAACGAAGACTTTTCGCTCCATGTCATTAGTTTATGAACGGGGCCAACTAAATAGCATAGTCTCGGGCCCCAGAATGTCGATTAAATAGGAAAATTTAATTAAAACAGTTCTAGGTATTCTCAGCTGTCACCTACTAGCAACTGACGTGCCACGTACGAGAGGGAATTTTTTAGCTACTCAAATATACCGAAAGCGGGTAAAAGCTAGCGGCCCGTATGCCAAAATACTTTATCACAACTGGCGCCGGCCGCACGGGGTTCGAAACGGCCCCAAATTAACAAAATAGAGGTAAAATGTATAAACTCTAACTTACGTGCAGCGAGCTCCTGGAGGCATATGTCAAAATGTTTGCGTTCGTAGCTGATTACATAAGACGTCTGGCGTTCATGCAATTGTGTTTTTATACAATTCGAACCTTCTAATTTCGATAGGCCACGTGAAAATCCCGGAGGCGGAAGCGTTATCGAGATCTGAACGTTAAAACTTTCGTATAAAATTGTGTTTGCAAGTAACTGTCACCATAGATAACTCTACTACCGGTAGTAGAGTTATCTATGCTTGTCACAGAATACTCTTCATAGAGATCAAGATGATACTCTTACGTGACGCCTTTTATGTTTCCCCTACGTGGCGTCTTTTGGTACTACACTATATGTTCAACAGTCGATAAAAAATTTGATTTTGAGGAAAAAAGTTCCTATTAAGATATATGCAGACGCTTAGTTTTTGAGATACAGGGTGTTGAAATTGAAACAAAAATTCCGTTTTTTGCAAATATCTCCGGAACTGTTTTTCGTACAGAAAACATCTTTTGCGAACATTTTCTACTTATAGCAAGCTATGTTCTATGCGATCAAAAAATTTGTTTACTCATAATTCGTGAAGATTTTGAAGGGGTAGTGGATGTTTTTCTGCCCAACTTGGCGTAGTGCTATGCAATAGCTTTACCGCGGCAGTCCCCGAGTGCCACACGTTTCATTTTTGAAACTCTGTTGCACACATATTATACCGTTCATAACTCATATAAAAAACTTCTACTTCATACAAGGTGTCTTGTCAAAACTCACATCCGGGAATTTTTGGGTTTGCTGAATATGAATTTAGTCTCAAAAAATGCATATCGTGGATGGCGCTCGCGTAGGGGCGCTAGTTTCAAAAGGATGTATATTCAACAAATATACATACTCTCTATTTATTAGTGATAATTAAAGCTCTGGGAGTTTCAACTTCGCTGTTCATGAGTATAAACTCAAAAAATTTCAAATCATAGATGGCGCCATTAAACTTGTGAATTCTACATTTATTTTGAAAAATCGATAGATTACATTACAAATTGAATTATTTGTTTTTTCATTGATTATCTGGCATTTTTTCTGACCAAGCTATAGAACAAACTCTCATGCGGTTGCTCAGTATCGAAGGTTCCATTTAGAAGAGGAGTTACCAAAAGTGTAGTGTAGCGTACAAGTGGCTACGTGGTGTCGTTCATTCTATTCTTTGATAGAAGCTTTCATAGGATTTTGTGGAATATCTTCCGATAAAAGTTATCAGTATAAAGACTCTTCGGATGCTAGGTTGAACATTGACGCAGCTGCTACTGCGAAATTTAAGAAAATTTTGGAAGAGCACATTCCTTTTGGGGAATTCGATGGTCTTGTCTCAATTTCAACGGGATTAATAGCTGATGACAGAATAAATTGTTACAATGCATTTGAAAAAGGTCTGAAAGCGATGAAAAAAATTGTCGCACAAACTTCAGAGATTTGAAATTGTCAAGGAAATACAAAATATTGACATTAGGAGATGCAAATAGTACGATTAGCATCGAAGGTAAAGTCGTCAACACAGATCCAAATTTAATATTTCAAAGGATGTGCATCCTTCATATGAACTCACCAACGAACGTTTCCAAACGTTTTTCGCGTATGAGCTTGCATCATATCCGTTGTCAATATTTGATGAATTTTGACTACGAAAAAATCATAAATCAGATTTATAGGGTTTTTTCAAGCAATTGACTGTCAATATATTAGATCATACGAATCCGTCATATGTTATAGATGGAGGAATGTTTTTGTATCGAGTTTTCTAGGAAGTTTAGAAGCCATTCTCAGATATCATTGGAAGATACGTCAGATATGTTTTCAGGAATTACGGATCTGATGTAACTGTTGTCTTTGATGGCTATGATGAACTGACGACAAAATCATCGGAAAGAAATGGAAGATCAAAAAAATTCATTCCTGCAGAGTATTATTTTGTCACAAACATTGAAGAAATGTGGCGAAAGATAAATTTCTTTCCAATACAAACAATAAAAAAGAGTTCCTGAATTTGTTGATTATACAGATTTGAATGACGCAAATATTAAGACCATACAATGCAACGGTGATAATGCTTATTCAAAATGTAAAACTATAAGCCGACTAAAGAAGAGAAAATCTACCTCGCACAGACCAACTTACAGAATTCAGACACAATTCCTTCGTGAAAAAAACTTCGACGAAACTTAAATCAACTGATGCGAAACAGACACCAGTTAATCTTGCAACACTCCCTCCTGCAGTAGACAGTTTCAAGGAACACTTGTATACTCTTTTTGAGTTTATATTCATGAACAGCGAAGTTGAAACTCCCAGAGCTTTAATTTTCATTAATAAATAGCGAGTATGTATATTTGTTGAATATACATCCATTTGAAACTAGCGCTCCTACGCGAGCGCCATCTACGATATGCATTTTTTGAATCAAATTCGTTATCAGCAACTCCGAAAACCCTCAATATTTATCGAATTATTCAATTTGTTATATAAAAATTGAACCTAATGAGCGGTATTTCCGGTTTTACGCAAGCGCCATCTACAATTTGGTATTTTTGATTTCATATTCGAAGTCAACGACACAAAAAAAAAACCAGATATGATTCTGACCAAAAACGCACGAATAGTTTTCGAGCTATTCTATTTGTTTATTAAATTGTTTATTTATTGTTTATTAGGGGGAATGGGGTGCCGGTTCCCTTATTCACTGGGTGAAATATGTTATGCTTAAGACATTGCAGAAGGTTTCAGAAAAAAATATTCGATATCTCAACTTTTCTCTATTCGGCCCTTTTTTGTACAATTATGACTCAACTATTATAACGAATTAAAATGTTCCTCCTAGTTTGACCCACATAGCATATTTGAACACGTCTTACAATCGATTTTGTGAATCCCGGATTTGTCGAATCGGAAACTGTATCAAAGGTGATGCCTAAACGGTATTTTAGCTTGTTCTTACATCTATAAACTGGTTGTATTGCAAATTTAGAAAACAATCTATGGAATTTATTAATTACTGAAGAATGATAAGTGAAACTATTGGATTTTATTGGAGTCGTTGAAGGTAATGGCTCTAATTTGATTAGTTGGTGTTGATATATAATGTTGGCAACACTGCATTATATCTTTATTCTGTGTATTACGTAAGTTGTTCTGTGTCTATGTAATAATGTCAATGGTATTCTGTAAAAAGTAAGCACGCAGCACGTTATTATTGTGAGAATAAAACTTTATAATAGAAAAGATTATTCATTTTTCAATAGAAGAAACCAAGTTTCAACAGGTTATGGGCCCAGTAACCGACAATAGAGAATAGAATTGAAAAATGAGCAAGTCAAACGATTGTGGAAATAACCTTGTTCAAGTGCACATGGCAATGAACAAATATGGTGTCATACCATTTACTGGTGTAGGCTTTAGTAATTGGTTGTACAGAATAAAAACCGTGTTGTCAGAATACGACAGCCTGGAAGTAGCAGAAAAAGACAGGGTAGAATCAGATACAAATTGGGTGAAGAAAAATGCAAAAGCAATCTCAATTATAATGCAGTGCATAAGCGACAGTCATCTTGAGTACATTAAAGACTGCAAAAGTGCCAAAGAAATCCTCGAAAAATTCACTAATACATTTCAAAGAACTGGGATAGCATCACAACTATTCATAAGGAAAAGGCTTCTTATGTTACGACATGATGACAGAAACAGCCTAGAGAAACATTACATAGAATTCGACAAATTATTGAGGGACTTGAAAACTTCTGGTGCTAAACCTGACGACACAGAAATCATTTGCAATTTGTTGATGACCATGCCTGCTACATACAATAGTGTAATAACAGCAATAGAAACAATGTCACCAGCAAACTTAACTATTGAGTTCGTAAAGAATCGTCTACTTGATGAAGAAATAAAGAAAAAGGGAGGAATTGCTGTAGCAAGTAATGATTTAGAACTGCCATCAGCATTCTATAATTCAACAAGTAATGTACGACCAGACAGTAAAAAATTCCAATATGAGTGCTACAACTGCGGCAAGAAGGGGCATAAAAAATTTGAATGTAGGTTCAAGAAGAAGAATATAGGAAAGCCCAGAGAGGATCCTAGATCAGTAACTGGGTTTTGCCTGATGGTGTATGATAACTTAGTTTCATGGGGAACAAGAAAACAAACGAGTGTTTCATTATCATCTACCGAATCAGAGTACAAGGCACTATGTACAGCGGTGTGTGAATCATTATCATTAAAAGGTATTTTGAATGACATGAACATAACAATACAACATTTATGCATATTTGAAGATAATCAATCATGTATACATTTGGCCCAAAATAGAGAAAATAACAAAAGAACGAAACACATTGAAATAAAATATCACTTTACGCGAGAAAAAATTGAAAATGGTGATATCATCTTGAAATACGTTCCAACATCTGAACAGGTTGCTGATACTTTAACGAAAGCTCTAAACTTCAAATTGTTCGAATATTTTAGAGATAAATTGGGATTGAAATAAATTTAAAAAAAAATTGTTTTGTATAATGTTTATTTTTGTTTACATAGTGTATAGTGGATACATATATTTGTTCTGTAGCTGTTATACATTGTTTGATGTAAATTAAAAAATTGCAATGTTGAGTAGGGGTGTTGATATATAATGTTGGCAACACTGCATTATATCTTTATTCTGTGTATTACGTAAGTTGTTCTGTGTCTATGTAATAATGTCAATGGTATTCTGTAAAAAGTAAGCACGCAGCACGTTATTATTGTGAGAATAAAACTTTACAATAGAAGAAACCAAGTTTCAACAGTTGGCTATGTTCCAATTTCCTTTTTGATTAGAAACTAGATTATTAATCAAAGATTTGTGGTAACCATTGTCCAACGCAATTTCCCGAAGTTCCTCAACTTAGTTGTTAAAATTTTGGTGACTCAAAGGGACGTTCAATAATAATCTATGAACTAGAGTAACTAGACTATTAAACGGAGCTATTTTATATCTAAGTGGTCTAGCTGAATCCGCCGGAGTATACCTATTTATTTGAGTGGGTTTTCTGTATATGTCGAAATCTAAGTGATTAGCGTTTTTAATAGCGTTAATATCGGGGAAAGGAAGCTGATTATATGTATCTATTTCGACAGTGAATCTCAGTGAATCAAATTGGCTATCAAGCGTGTTCAGAAAGTTATATGTAAATCATAATCCTTACCTGTAATCGCGAGAATGTCATCAACATATCTATACCAAATGGATACAGATTCAGTTTTGATTTTAAGGAGGTTACAAGTTCGCTCAGAAAAATATTGACCAAAAAAGGAGAGAGTTTGTTTATAGTAATGTTTGTTAAAAGTGAAATAATTTTTGGCCATACATAAAGATGTAAGGATCACGTATTCTGTGCACTTTATATCAGGGATATTAATATTTGGAAGCCTTTTCTTCAGATTGTTTATCGACTCAGGTATTGGAATGTTTGTAGATAGTGAAACAACATCAAATGAAACGAGTGTATCACCAGGTTCCAATTTTAAATCTTTCAATTTTGCAATAAGTTCCAAAGATTTGTTCACAGACAAACTTGGTGCGGCTTGGAAGTTGCCAAATTCCTTCACTAACAATTTGCTATGTTATACGTAGGACATTTAAACTTTGGAATGATTGGTCTCATGGAATTACCCGGTTCATTGATGTTAGGTAAGCAATACAGCTTAGGAAGATTAGAATTTGAAAGTCCAAGTTTGTATTTCAAATTATCGGAGATTACACCTCTACAGGATTTTAATGAACTATTGACTAGTTTAAGGCATTTTGATAACGGATTCCTGGTAATCCGTTAAAGGGCCATCATTTAATAAGGTATTTACCGAATTGTGATAATCCTCTTTGCCTATAATTACTATGGAATTTCCCTTATCTGCTTTCAAGTAATAACAGTCTTCTTCTTCAAATGATTTCCAGATATTATTGGAGTTATTGGAGGAACTTTCATATGATTTATTTGAATGTTCAAAAATTTTCTTGCACTTGTTACGAATAACAGCTTCATCTTGAAAGATGAGAGACCAAATCGCATTTTCCATATCATCAATTAAGTCCTCCTTAGATAATTTCTTAGAATCAATTGGAAAATTTGAACATTTATTCAACAAACTCATTTCCGTTTCATTGAAATTAATATCGGTTTTATTGTGAATAATTTTTGTATCCTTAGTTACTTCTGTAGGAGTTTATGGTAACTGTTGTTGAAATTTATGGTTGATTGATTTAACTTTTCAACTTTCTTTTGGCGAAACTGTGTTTAATAATTTAGAATAAAAGGATTCGAATTCGTATAACGTTGTCTCAAAAGCTAATTTTAAATGTAAGGTATAAACCAGAAGTTGTAAATGATCTAGTTTATGATATTTGTTACTGATACCTCATTTTAACCATCTTTGTTTTGCAGAGAAAATGATTTTTTCTATTTTTGCGTTCTTACACGTATATATTTTAATGAATTTTGAGAGAACGTTATTTGACAAATGATCTTTAAGGAAACGTAAATCTAATTTTAAACAGGACATTTTGGTTTTCAATTTAATAAATTGGTTGAACTCACCTAACCGGGAAGTCATCGCCACTAATAAACTGAAAAAGAGTTCATACTGTGGATATATTATAACACTATTGATAAGAAATAATCACCATTATCCACTCAGAATACTATTAGAGTACTGATGACCTTTCGGCTACTAAGTAGCGATCACCAGAGTAAACTAAACTATAAATCAAAATGTGCCTGTTTAAATACTATCTGGGGGTAATAATTTGAACAATGGGTTACCCTCAGCTGGGGATAAATCGGACTGTAGTAAATTGCTATTTCGTTTATACATTTCCAACCCTTCTAAATTACCTAGATATTTGTCTATACTGGGTTTCAAGAGTGATAAACTTTCTTGAGAAGTGGTGGGACCTGTACTTAAAATGTGTTCGTCTACCTCTGACTTTTCATCATTATTTTCCTTTACATGACAAAATGTTCCTTATAACGAGTTAAAATGTTCCTTCTAGTTCGACACACATAGAATTTTTAACTCAAATTACAATTGATTTTGTAAATCCCGAATTTGTCGAAATGGGAAACTTTGTCAAAGGTGTGGCCTAAACTCCCGAATTGGTGGAATCGACAAATCTCTGGTAGTCGACAGGTCCTCAGTACTTTAATAGTATTTTTAGTGGATGAGGGTGATTATTTCATATCAGTAGTCTTATTTTAAGCTTTGAATGACGCCACACTCACGTCACCGATTTGTGACGTCACATAGTTACATTGATTTAATACTGTCTATCATGAAAGTAAGGCCGATTGTGTCAATGTGTGTATCAGATCACCCTTAAGCACCAAAATATAATAATATTATATAATTAATTTTAATTAGGTAGCAATGAAAATAAGATTTACGGCATGTACCAATATCAGAACAACCTATCATTATCCATGTTTGGATAATTTTTTTTCTATTTTGGTATCGTAAAGAAGTTTTTCTGATACACAAAGTAGCTCTTCTCGACACTCTTGTTTTCCTGTCCAAAGTTGGTGACACTGAGTCATAGCAATCTCGACTGTCATTCATTCAGATTTTTTACGTTCATGATTTTAAAGAAACTATTTGATGAATATTGTTCACGTAAACTATAAAACCGGTAAGAAATAAAATAATGATTTCATTCATTTTCAGATCGAATGTAGAAGACCAATGACATTCGCAAGTGCCACATTTCGAAGAAAAGGAAGACTGAAGACGATTACTCTTAAAGACGTATCTAACCTCAAACTGATAACTAAACAAGAACAATAATTTCAACTGTAAATAAATAATAATCCAATTGTGGAAGCCGTTACTTTGTGATAGTTTATCATTTTAACGAAATAATAAATAAAACTACTTTGTTTTACTACCACTGATATTTAATATGAACAGGCATTTGATTTATGCCTTAGTCAAAATTACTGTCAGTTTAATAACAAATTTTATACTCAAAATAACGGATTAGCTATGGGTTCTCCATTAAGTCCACTTCTCGCAGATATTTTTATGTCTCACATAGAAGATACTATAATGAGTTCTGCCATAACTAAAAAACATATTCAATTTTGGTACAGATACGTAGACGATATTTTAGCCCTCTTTAAAGGTACACCCAGACAATTAGATGTTTTCTCATCATTCATCAATAATATTCATCCCAACATAAAATTCACATTAGAGACAGAAAAGGATCACAAAATAAATTTCTTAGACTTAACATTATCACATCATAATAATAGCATCTCATTCGACATTTACAGAAAACCTACTTTCACAGATACAGTAATTTGTACCTCTTCACATAGCCCCTATAGTCATTAACTAGCTGCTTTTCATTCAATGATACATAGAGCCTTTTCCCCTCCCTTATCTCAAGAAAATCTTAGTAAAGAACTAGATACAAATAAAGTCATTGCTACAAATAACGGTTTCGGTCCTCAAGTAGTCTCTAAATTAATAAATAGAAAAAGACAAAAATTAATTTACAATAGCATTTATCCCTTTATAAAATACAAAGATAACTCAATAAAATATGTTTCTTTAACTTATTTTGGTCCTATAAGCGAAAAAATCGCAAACATCTTATCCCATCATAACCTGACCATCAGCTTCAAACCCCCAAACAAATTATCTCATATTCTGTTCAATGCGAAAGATAAAACTGACAAGTTTAAAAGACCTGGAGTTTATAAACTAACTTGTTCAGTGTGTGATAGTTTTTACATAGGTAGATCTTGCCGTAACATAGCAGTTATATATAAAGAACATTTTCGTTCCTTTAAAAATAATAAAACCGATTCTTCATTTGCAAATCATATTTTAGAAACAGGCCATACCTTTCCTAATTTGAATAATGTCCAAATTTTACATAGTCAAGATAAAACTTCAAAATATATATTAGAATCAATGGAAATTTTCAAAGGAATGAAGTTGTATGATAATAAGATCCTAAACGATCAACTAGATTTATATTACAGTAATCTCTTCAATGTATTAATAACCTGATTTTAGTATTTGAAGTCTGTTAGTAAATATACCCGCACCACTAATGTCCTCACGGAATTACCTAATCACCTTACCCCTCTCTGGTCTTTCCTAGAACTATTTCCTACAGCCATAAAATTTGTTTGGAATCCTTCTTTAACCTGTATATAGTAGATTTAATATTTGTTGAATTCATTTTTCGTCTGAAGATGACACGTTTAGTGTTGAAACTATAGTAACGACTATATTAAATATCAGTGGTAGAACAACAAAGTGGTTTTATTTATTATTTCGTTAAAATAATAATCCATTAAATAACATTATTTTTGAACAATTGTGAAGTTGTTGTAAACATTGATCGTGAGTGTGTGGGTTTCACGAGTACTCACTCTTCGTTCAGGAACATGAATCAAAATATTTTGTTCGTTTTGTTATCTGCTTACGATGTTTTGTGTATGCTGCTAAGTATGCTATAATGTGGATGGGACCGCATTACTTATATGTAAAGTGCAGGTACTGACTGGTGTTACCTGATGCTCAAAATTTGTGTATTTGAAAGTTAAATTCACCAAAGCCGAGGTGGAGGAAGTAGTCGGTAACACTTTAGTTACTGAAGTTGAAGAGGCATCTCATATTATTTGTGCCACTTCGGTTTTTCTTTTTAAGGATGTTTGAATATAGCCTTCAGCCATAGCGGATGACTTCCATCTTCCATGCCTTTTAATGGTGAATAGATAACTTACCTTATTTGAGAGGTGCGAGATGCTGGAACGCCGGAAACAATGACCAGTGTGGGGGTTTGGCATATTCAAGACAGTGGCAATTAATTTTGGATATTGCTCCTATTTTATTTATGCCAACAGGGTAAAAGATTTGTTATATTCTTCACCAGTTCGCAATATAGACGATTTGAGACTTTTAATAATACAGACTTTTGACAACCTCGATCCCAATGAACTCGAAGTGCTACGCAATTTATTGAAAGTAGAATAATATCAGGTTTGAACAAAGATGGTCTCATCTTAAACATTAAACATTTGCGTTAGAGTTCTGACAACATGGTTCTTGTTCGTTAATAATAATTTTTCTTGTGTAATTAAATAGAAAACTATATTTTTTTAATTATTACAATGATTGTTTTTAGTTTCCATGGCATAATTGAGAAAGCAAGAAATATCTCCGGATTTCTTGATTTTTATTGAATAACTCGATAGAGGATGGAGTTAGTTATAAAGAATATTTTTTTATATACTCGGACTACACGAGAGGGAAACCTAAAATGGTGAAAGAAAATCACGTGAGCAAGAGATGGAATGTTGGGAAAGGAGATAGGCATTTGTATTTTTCTTGAAGGCTTGGAGGTTATAGACATAGGGAAGGACGTCAGATCCCCATTTCAAAATAGTTGCCAGATATCCTCTAATTGCGTCAAACTGTCTCGGTCTCTCTCCTCTGTCTTCAATGACATTTGCAAAGCTGTATATGGGACAGGAGGACAATTCCTGCAGAAACAAAGCTGTTGCCAAGACAGCTCCCTGTGCACCAGCGTTGATAGCCATTGTATCTGAAGATACTCCGTCAACTACCATATAGAGTGATCTATCGGAGAGATAACTCGATAGTAAGCGACAAAGTTGAGGCGGCAAACCACATGACGCAAGTTTCCTAAGAAGACTTTGGTGCCCAACTCGGTCAAATGGATTGAAGATATCCAATGGTACAGCTAGAGATTCCTCATGTTTTTCAATAGATTTATGCCATACCATGCCATAATTAGAGTAACTCATCCTAAAATTCAATGTTATTTCGAATGGTGTCAAAAAAAGTAGGTGTCATTTGAAAAAATTGAGTTTTTGACCATTTTTGAATGGGATATTTGAATATTACCTGCACCCGTATGGTACAAAATGGCACCATCAATAGGACACCAGGAGTTAGCCTGAACTTCCTGCTAACTGTTCCACAAATTTGATATCCTAATTTGGAACGGTTTGCGAGATACATTTTTTTCGTAAGCGACTATGGCGGTAATCATTTTTAGAAAAATTGACATATAAAAATCGGGTTAAAATAACTTCCATAATTTTAACGAAATAATAAATGAAGCTACTTTGTTTTACTATCACTGATATTGAATACAGTAAAATTTTTTCGTCTGAAGATGACACGTTTAGTGTTGAAACTATAGTAACGACTATATTAAATATCAGTGATAATAAAACAAAGTAGCTTTATTTATTATTTCGTTAAAATGATAAACTGTCACAAAGTAACGGTTCCACAATTGAATTTTTTAACTTTTATAAACTCAGAATAAGAAGTCCAATCGAACCATTAAGCGAAAGTATGTGTCTCGAAAGAAAACCAATTTCTATATGAGGTATAGATTTGAAATGTTAATCCATAACATGTTTCAAAAAATTATTCAGCGAACTGTCGGTTTAAAATATCCGAACTTATCAAGCATGAAACGGGAAAAGTTCTCACGATTCAGAAATAATTTTATAAATTTTACGAAAGAGGCTAGACCCATTACGAGAGTCAAACCACTGAATTGCATGCATTGAAGATAATCAAATTATCATTCTCGGATATTTTTAAGCATATTCTTAAGACTCAATACTTCCAGGTTTTCAACTGTCCAATAGCTCGTAAATAGTACAGGGTGTCCTCGAACTGCGTGGCCAAAATAAAACCGAAGATTCTTTGATTCGAAAAAAAGTTGATGAGCCTTTTTACTTTTGCCTCAAGTGTCTTGTTCACCCGGTAGAGGTGTTAGTGAAATTTTGAGCAATAATTTTATAAAATTTCTACGGAAAGCAAAGTAAAACTGACAGTTTTGAGAATAAATTCTTCAAATTCCAAAATGACATTAGAAAAGCAAAGGCAACTAAGGTATTTTAATCTAGTAAAATTAGTAAGCCAAAATTGCAGAGACTCGAAAATTAATTTTTTCAAGCTAATCCGTTGATTTTATCAAAATTTTCTAAGAGTAAGAAAAGTTTTCATATTAGATAAGCTATCTACATAAAAAATATCGAGTGAATTACATTGACCACAAAAAAGTTCTGGATACTTTTCCCGTTACATCCTCAAGTTTGAGCCATTTCTATGGTCTCTAAGGCTCTGTGCTCCACTCTCAAAAATGGCCATTATTGACAGTAACTCACCTGCTAAGTATTGTAAAAGTTCTTCATCACGTTCTCAAGTTATACCGAAAAAACAAAATTATTTTTGCAATTTTGAAGCCCTCTACCGGCTAAACAAGACACTTGAGGCAAAAGTAAAAAGGCTCATCAAATTTTTTTCGAATCAAAGAATCTTCGGTTTTATTATAGCCACGCAGTTCGAGGACACCGTGTATAATATATCACAATCATAATCATACATTCAAGGTGCAGAAGTCTGCGAAAGCGAAAAATTGTGCTAATAAAAGGAGGTAACAATAATATTATTAGGTATAATTCATTAATCTATATCTATACAGATAAGACTGAAAGTATGATTGTCCCAAAGAGAAAACCCACTTCTACATGACGTATATATTTGAAATTTGACATACAGTTAGATAATGCTTTCGATATAATGTAAGGAATCTAAAATCAGAAAAAACCGTTAAAAAAAATATATTGGAAAGGATTTAGAAACCGACATACTTTTCTGACCGCTAATATAAGTACAATTCACATGATATACAAATCCATAGATGTCACAGTTCAGACTGTTTATGACAGACAACACAGACCATTCCATATCATAGATGTATCATGTATCCTTGCCAATTCAAATAAACTTTTACATGACATGAAAGATATAATTTTACGTCTTTCCACGCCTTAAGCTATTTTATTTTAGTATTGGAACTTGGGGAATGACATCGCGGCGGAGCAGCTGAAGAGAATAGGTTGTTGAATTAATTACAACATGTAATCTACTACTAATAACTCCTTATTTTCCATTGCTAATACAAACCAAATGTTTTCTTTTCTATTCAATTGAATTGTTTGGAATACAACTTCTTCCCGATGCCACACTACCTATTTATAACCACTATAATCAACAAATATATATGCACATACTATAAGGAAGTACTTGATTTGCAACACTCAACTCCAAACAAGACTTTTAATATAAATAACACAGTAAAATTGTATTTCTGGACATGCTATTAGTATTGTATCGCGGATGCAAAATCCTATAATATTATTGAGCATGAATTAGATCTATACCCAGAGTATGGTCATTTACTTCAAACCAGATCATCGTATCAATAAATTACCTAATAACTATCATAAGCCGCAATTTTAATTCTTATTTTGCAATAGATTCTAAACGTAATGCAACGAGAAGTGTGTGGGCTAGACGCGAAATTGGCTAATATTGGAATTGTTTCTTTTGCAATAATTATAGTAGATATCTCCAAATTATTTAGTCGGTCATGCTTTTTTTATGAAATTATCGATTGATTTTCTCAATTACTTTCACGCTGCTCACATCGTGAAAGTCTGTATATGAAGGACGTCAATAAAATTGCAATGTTCCGCCAATAAGCAGCTGATTCCGTTCTGCAATAATGCATCCTGCAAAACCTTATTTAATCACAAACATGAATTTCTGATAGTGCTAATACATTGTATCATGAAGCAACTCTATGACTCCGAATAGTTAATTAGACCGCCATGTCTCTGGTCAAGTGCAACATTAGTTGAAATATCTCTTAAAATTCATAGCAATATCTCCATAGATTTGGCGTTTACTTTATGTAAATTAATTTTTTATAAATACAGGTGACCCAGAGTCCCGAAATAGTGCAACAGCTCCATTGCTATTGGCGATATTGCCAAGCGTTTTTTTTTAAATAAATACACAAACAGAGCATAATTGGAAAATGGTAGCATTCATATACAGGTGGTCTTAATTAGGTAACACACCAAACTTATGTATTTTCAACTTAACACCCTATACTGTGATCATTGTTTCGGAAGCCCTCATCAATCTGAGAAGAATGATATAACATACCATGGGTCTCCTGTTAACGGTCTCTGAATTATTAGACATTTTAGAGTTAAAAGGGATTTACTTTGAAAAATCGCACTGTGCTTACTGATTGAGATACAACCGCGATTCTTACAAAATCAGTTTTCCAATATGATGGAAAATAGTATATTATTTCATTAGTCAAAAGGTATGATCGAAAGGCAACATTCAGACTGTTATTAAATAAAACAAACGCGAAACTAAACTTTCCACTGAAAACATGCACAAATCAAATGGTTTACTGTCAACTTTGCAGCTCTGAGATCCATTCAGATTCATGTAAGGATACAATTTTCGAAATGAATTTCACGCGACAAGAACTGATGAATTTAGTGTATTGTTCAGCAGAAGCTGATAAAGGTACTGGCAACGACGCCTACACAAAAGAGTATTGTTTGGTTGGAGAATACGCGATGATGGATACAGAATTGAGTTCTCGAGAAATTGCTGCAGAAACTGGAATGTCGCAAAGCACTATTAATCGAATAACATTAAAGCATAAATTCCATCCGTATCACATCGAACTTCATCAGGAACTGTACGAAGATGATTTTCAAGACGGAATCACTTTTGCGAGAACAATGCTTAATTTATTTGATAATGGATGGAGTGTCTTGAATATAATATTATTGAGTGACGAAGAAAAATTCAAAAGGAATGAACCAGTGAACAAAGACAGCATGCATTATTATAATATTGAAAACCCCCATTGAATCCGCCATGTTGATCATCAAAGTAGGGTGGTCACTGAATGTTTGCGGAGATTTGTGGGGGATAAATTGATGAAAATTTGAATGGGATTAGATGGAATTTCTAGAAAACGATGTCTCACATCTTGTAGAGAATGTAAATTTGAATACAAGGAGAAACATGTGGCTGCAGCAGGATGAGGCGTCTCTACACTATCATCGAATTGTTCGTCAATTTTTAAATTAAGTTTACCCGAATCGTTGGATAGGAAGAGGAGAAGCAATCACATGGTTTGCCTGTTCTCCCGATTCTATCGCAACAGATTTTTTCCTTTGGGGATTTGTGGAAGAGACAGTTTTTCGTGCTAGACCAACGACTGCTGAAGACATGAAGATCAGAATAAAAGCGTGTCAAAATTTCTTTTGTACGGAAACTAAATGTTTGTAGCGAACAACAAGGTAATATCTTCAAGCACCTACTTTAAGATCCGAAATTCGAATTGTTACTTGTTAAATCTATCAAATCATGATCTGTTGTCAATCATATACACAGTTTTTTTGCATGTTTGTTCATTATTTGCATGTAGTGACTTATTGGTAATTTGTGATATTTCAATCAGCTTTGTCGATTAGTGCATTGTTTTCATTGAAAAGTTTAATTTCTTATTTGTTTTATTCAATAACAGTTCTAACCATACTTACCTTGCATCGTTGGAAAGATTATTGGAAGACCTTTCGAATAATGAAATAATATACAGGATGTTCTATATAGAATAAGAAAGTTATGCGTGTTTTTTTGTGATGGCTTACAATGTATATTTTGCAGGTTTTTGTGAAATTTCTGCTATTGGCTATTCTCCACCATAATGAAAAACTGCTCACGTATGAATCGCGGTTTTATCTCGATCAGTAAACACAGAGTAATTTTTTGAAGTAGATCCCTTTTAATTCTAAAATGTCTAATAATTCGAAAACCGTTAACAAGAGACCCATGGTATCATATCATTCTTCTCAGATTAATGTGGGCGTTCGAAATAATGATCACAGTATAAGGTATTCCATTGAAAAAACATAAGGTTGGTCTGTTACTTAATAAAGACAAGCCTGTATATGAATGCAAACATTTTCCAATTATGCTTCATTTGTGTATTTATTTCATAAAGAAACCGCTTGGCAATATCTCCAATAGCAACGGACTTTTTCGGGACTAAGAGTCAACCTGTTTGTAGAAACATGGAATAAAATAAAATGGAATTTATATGAACTGCACAGTTCAATTGCCGACAATTGTTTCATCACATAGTGACATTAAGCAACCGGGTGTTAAACATAATTGGAAATAGTTTCTGTAATCCTTAATAATTATTATCAACAAAATTACAAGCAATCGATGAATTATAAATATCAATCTTTTCAAAATATTGAATTTACTTTAATATACTTTAGAATTTCTATGGAATCCAAAATGTATAGTTCTTAACATTTCTCCTAAATTTGTTGATTGCCCGGTTTGAGAGTATTAATAATTAAAATGATTATTATAATGATTTGCATAGTTTGAGTCTTGTGTTTTGAGACGGTAACTTCTTATGTGTACTTAAGAATGCTGAAATATAGTCCTGTTATATCTTATTCAAGCAGGACTGCTTTTTGAATTTTGAGTTATTATCATTATTATAAGGTAAACGAGACGATGCGCCAACATAGGTAATATGCCACACTAAATCGTTAGACCCACTAACCCTTTCAATACGACTTTTGGCCAATGATATTTCCACTATATCAATGATATAACTCTGTTGTTATAGAGTAATAAAACGTGTGTACAACGTTTGAGATTTTTCACTAGTGCTATTTTTGGAAAAAGGGATATCATATGTCCCAGCAGTATTCAACACTTGGGACCAAAAATCTCAGCAGTAATAACAGAATACAAACTTATTTGAAAATAAAATGTGTTTATTGAGGAAACTAACATACTTTTACTCAAGTATAACATATTTATGTATGGTACGGGTGGAAGCATTCATAATATATAATAGTACAGGCATTTAAGGATGAAAATCGACGATTTTTGTCCGAATTTCCGCGAGGTCTAATTTTGGTCTACTCTTATGTATTTTGACGACCATCTTGCAATTGGAAAAGGTGGCAGAAGCAGGAAAATTGAAAAAATAACAAAACTAATTTGTCAAAGATGCCAAGTGTCTTTATAGTCCAGGAATTTTTATGTCCGAATTTCCGCGAGGTCTAATTTTGGTCTATTCTTATGTATTTTGATACGCTGAACACGATGGTGTAGATTAAATTTGAATAAACCTTGTGCTCCAAAAACTATTGCCATTTTTTGGACCCGAAAATGGCCATTTTTCGGGTTTTTTGCGTTTTGAGACAAAACCATGAGTTTTATGAGAAAATGTTTTGAACAAAAGTTGTTGGAAAAACTAATACGCAACTTTTGGATTTAGTCTCGAGTCAATTCGAGGTTGTGGGCCAAAGACAGGGCCCATTTAATGTGTTTTTCGGCACATTGAAAAATTGAGTATATGTCGAAGAGTTTTCGATTTTCATATTCTCTTTTGTTTTTGTTTTCTTTTATTTGATTTTTAGTATTTTGACAATCGGCCATTTCGAAAAATCCGTATTTTGCGAATTTCAGATGAAATATTGATGTTATCAATCTAAAACCAAAATTATTCGAAGGACTCCATCATTCTGCATATAATATCCAAAATTCAAGCATTTTGCTCCGAAGACATAACTTTAGCGCCATTTTGAAACGAAAAATCCAAACTTTTTGAGGTTAGAAATTTCTTACGGAACCAAAATTCTAGGTTCAATCAGAGGTTTTGATAGCCAGTATTTTGAGTCTAAGCAGATTGATTTGGGTCGAACAGAAATAAAGCTATCCTAATAAATGTGTTTGGGCCTCTAAAGGGCCCAATTTTGGACTTACAGACCAAATATTGGAATTTGTTATGTAACACACTATAAAAACATCATGCCACGGTCACATATACACGTTCACATGTCTACATACACTCACACATTCATAAAAAACGATTATGCCTTCAGGTGCATTTTAAAATGCGCGCGAAATTTATTGTACCGACCCTGGCTTATTGCCGCTACATGAAATTCCGTGCTAAATTTTCATGATGAAATTCGTTATAACATGGAATTATGGACGAATCTCCGTTGTTCCAAACTCAAATAGCCGATGTATTTTTCTGTAATTTGATTCAAGGTTTTTGTCTATATGCCCAAAATTGGGCCCTTTAGAGGCCCAAATATATTTATTAGGATAGCTTCATTTCTATCCGACCCAAATCAATCTGCTTAGACTTAAAATACTCGCTATCAAAACTTCTAATAGAACCTAGAATTTGGGTTCCGTAAAAAATTTCTAACCTCAAAAAGTTTGGATTTTTCGTTGGTCCAAAATTTTCAAAATGACGCTAAAGCTATGTTTCCAAAACAAAATGCTTGAATTTTGGATATTATATGCAGAATGATGAAATCTTTCGAATAATTCTAGTTTTAGATTGATAACATTAGTATTTCGTCTGAAATTCGCAAAATACGGATTTTTCAAAATTACCGATTGTGACTTCTACAAAATGAGATAAGTCAAAATACCAAAAATCAAATAAGAGAAGAATAAAAATACCATCTTTTCACCGAAACAGAATATGAAAAATTGAAAACTCTTTGACATATACTCAATTTTTCAATGTGCCAAAAAACACACTAGAGGGGCCCTATCTTGGGTCAACGACTTCAAATCGACTTGGGACTAGAGCCAAAAGTTGGGTATTAGTTTTTCCAACAACTTTTGCTCGAAATATTCTTTCATAAAATCGATAGTTTTGTCTCAAAACTCAAAAAAATCGAAATATGGCCATTTTCGGGTCCAAAAAATGGCCATAGTTTTTCGAGCACAGGGTTAATCCAAATTTAATCTACACCATCGTGTTCAGCGTATCAAAATACATAAGAATAGACCAAAATTAGACCTCGCGGAAATTCGGACATAAAAATTCCTTAAATGACTGGACTATAAAGCCACTTGGCATCTTTGACAAATTAGTTTTGTTATTTTTCCAATTTTCCTGCTTCTGCCACCTTTTCCAATTGCAAGATGGTCGTCAATATATTTGAGCAAAGTTTAACCCATTTGGAAACCCTGCTCTGTTTTCTGGAGCATTTGTATGTAGATTATGATCTATGTTGGCTTATAAGGTCTTCCGCCACGTTCATAACAAAGTGAACAAACGGAACTTTTTGGTGGATGACAATGAAGGGGTGACTAGCTCAAGCTCGTCTAGTTTGCCTATCTGGAGTCATGTTAGAACAACAGACGAAATTTCTGGTAAACACTAACCATGGAAATATCCATAGAAAAGGAAGAAATCGCCCACCTTTCTATGATGCTAAAGATAAGTCAATGGATTCGTGAGTGTGAAATCATCAATCAAACGAATAGCTCCCTTCTGAATACCTGTTACTGTTTGGCTCCTCTGGCTTCATTGGATGGTATATGAGCTCTAGATGAGGAAGTGGTATGAAGTGTACCATCATCTGCAAAGCTCTGGACGGGACAGTTGGTCATTTCCAGCAGATCGTTGATAAGGAACAGAAAGAAAGTTATTGCCAAGACATATCCCTGTGAAACACAAGCGTTGATAGTCATTGTATCGGAGGATACAATGACTAATTACTTCCTTCAATAAAAATAAACTGTACAAGTATGAAAGACTGAGGATGACACAACTGATAGCTTTTGACCAACGTCGACTCCGTGGGGACCTCATCATATCTTTCCGTATAGCTAAGTATAATTATGCTAATCAGAAAGAACTGTTTGTTTTCAACAATGATTCGCGGTTACGTGGTCACACTCTCAAATTAAAAAAGAAGAAATTTGCCACAGGCAGAGACAATATTTTTTGGTGAATCGTATTTTCGAAACATGGAATAACTTACCCAACGATGTAGTGAATTCTGACTCAGTGAATAGTTTTAAAAACAGAATAGACATTTGCTTATTTGCTTAGTTGTTTCTTTTTCTTTTTTTTTTTTTTTCATTTTTGCATGCATTGTATTAACTTGTTGATCTCTTCAGTTTTCAGGCTTACATAGGACTCTGTCCTCAGCCTTTATTTTTTATATGTAATAATAATAATAATAATAATACTCCATCAACTGGACTCGGTGAAGTTTTGGTGCCGGACTCGGTCAAATGCTTTGGAGATATCCAGTGCTACAGCTGGAGATTCTCCATGTTTTTCAATAGATTCCTGCCATACATGTTACGTAGGCGAGCAGGTCTCCTGTTGATCTTTGCTGACGGAAGCCATATTGCCTGCAGACAACTGGTATTAATTCAGGCGGTAACTTCTTGACAACGACAGTTAGATTTCCGTCTGGCCCATAGACTTTTTGGTATCGAAATCAACCAGAATGCGCTCAATTGTGCGCTGACGAAAGACACATTCAGGCATGCTATCGATAGCAGAAATATTAAGAAATATTAGGTGGATCATTCCCTTGTGGATATAAAGTAAAATTTGCAAACATTCTAGCAAGTTGGCTTTCTCCTGTGATGAAGTAGCCAGTGTGCCATCATCTTTGGTTAGGACAGGGAATGAACTAGAAGTGAAATTTCTACCAATTGCTTTGGCGGAAGTACAAGACGAACCGTCTTATTTGAGAACTTGAGCCAAGCAGAGTTTTGAACGTTGAAATCATAGACCTATTATCCTAAGGAGACAGAACTGTTTACATTTAAACACGATCAGACATTGCCAAAATTTCGGACCACTCAGACCGCTGTATATTAAAGGTATGGCCGTATGGAATGTGCTGTTGCTGGATTAGTTGTTCTGTGTGCCGGATTGAGATTTGCAATTATTATAAAAACGTCCATAGCATTATTTATTGGTTATAAAGCAATACTGTTGAAATGTCGTTTTCTCTGAAAAATATTCCATAATTTATGATAACCTAGAATATACAATCGAATTATGGAATATTTAAATTTTTAAATATAGAACTATTCCATTCCATTGCATCATTTGTTCAGAAGGCGACAACGCCGCGCAACTTTTATGAATGGGGACTTTGTTCTGTACTACGCAATTTGACAGCTTCCGTATTTCTCGTAGCTATTTCGAAGCGGTGTTGCCTTACAAGTGGTACCAAGTTTTCAATCATAGCTACAGCGTTGCCAATAAGGCGTAATTATGACTCGACGACAAAGAGGTCCGTTGGTTTTCTTTGTCATACTTCATGTAATCATTGCGACCAGTCTAATGGAGTTTTATGAATGAGATGTTTCGTCTCCTTAGGATAATAGGTCTGTGGTTGAAATCCCCCATGATGATAATTTCAGCTGCTGGATATTTCCGCTGAATGAGATCAAGTTTCAGGGGAAGAAATTCAAAAAGTTCACGATTAGCTAGTTCATTTGGTGATAAATGAAGACTACAGAGAAATTTTTGCTGTTTGTGATCATCAAGCTTGTACCACATTGTGGTTCTAGATTCTCCTCTCGGTAGCATGAAAAATCATTTCTAAAATAGATACAGATACCTCCGTTAAATCTGAAACGAGTGTGAAGCTCGTAGCCAGGGCAGAGCATATAGATTGTGTTCGTGGATAGATTGACCTGCGTCTCCGTTAAGTATTTTATATTTATAAATAATTGGTGTAACTTAAACTGTTATCAGTTGAAAGCAATACGGTAAATACCATGTTGAATGATGTTCCCTAATAGCGGATTTCCAGAAACCCTTCAACTACGTTGAATTAGAAAACCGACATTAAAATCTTTAGCGCTGTAATCTCCAATAACAATACAAACTTAAACTTTGGAATCCTTATCTTTCTGAACTGTATTACTTACCCAAAATTCATAACTCAGATAATTCCTTGAGATCAATCTGTTTATTAATTATCCCTTGGTCAACATATCAAAATGATTAGTGAAGGAATATAGCAACTTCCAAGTCACACCACGTTTATCTGTAAAAAATTCTTTGGAACTAATCGAAAAATAGAAAGATTACAAACTTGAACTCTCATTTCATTTATAAATACTTCAATCCCTGAATCGATGAACATTCTGAAGAAATCACTTTCAAATATTAATGTCCCTGAAATAAGCAGCAAGTCTTTATGTATTGAGCAAAATTTTTCCACTTGTAACAAAAACTGCTATGAACAAACAAGCGGATATACAATGAGCAATCCACTTTTCCCTTTTTAGCTACTACTTTTCTAATCGAAGTTGAAACATTCTCAAATTCAAAATTAAATCGGTTTCCAAAAGTTTGGAATAGATATATCGTTGATATTTTCCCCATTATAAGTGTAGTTTTTCATTTACATTAACATTTGATTCACTTAAATTCGCTGTAGAAATCAAGACAAATAACAAGCTTTTTTTCCTTGATATTAACCTATCAAAGATGGTTATTACTTGTTCATTATTTCTTTGACTCAGCGAAATTATACTAACGAAGTTGAAAAAATGCAGAAAGAGCGTTGAACATTTGTTATAACAAATCTTTGATCAATAACTCCTTCTCTAAAGAAAAATGGAACGAAACCAATAAACCAAAATAGAGCTCAATGAAATTCAAAAGTTTCACTTATCATCCTTCAGTAATTAATGAGTTCCATAATTTGTTTCCTAAATTTGCAATACAACTCGTTTATATATGTAAGAATAAGCTAAAAAACCGTTTAGGCAACACTTTTGATGAGGTTCCCGACTTCTACCAATCTAGGATTTATTGAATCGATTTTAACTCGCTATGGAGAGCATTTTGCCCATAATGGTAAAACATCAACGTTAGCCAAACATGTTTTGAATACAGGTCACACCATTTCTGAAGAAAGCTTAAAAACAAATTACGGACGATAATCTAGGTAATTTAGAAGGGATGGAAATGTATAAAAGAAAAAGCAATTTATTAAATTCTTATTTATCTGCAGCTGAGGCTAACTCCTCCTTTGCATTATTATCCCTAAACAGTTTTTAAACAGTGAAATTTTTATTCATAATTTAGTTTACTCTGATGATGGCTACTTGGTAGTCGAAAGATGCTCAGTATTTTCAGTGGATAAGGGGGATTATTTCTTATTTATAGTCTTATAATTTGATTGATTAAATTAAAAATATTGTAATTGCATACTATGCTGAATTAGTTTCATTCATTAAACTAAAGATAACCAATTTACTTGAGATTTGTTTCAATTTGATAATAATACGAAATTCATAAAGTCGTTCATGAAAAAGTTCATATTTTGGTTGTGAGTCGTGTCCAAAATGCTATGTGGGCCAAACTAGTACTAAACTCTGTAACTCTGTATAAAGTACATTGTTAAGATGCGATAGCAGTTGCTCACACTTCGAAATGGTTGAATGCAAAATGTTGAGATGCGACAGTAGTTAATCGCACCTTGAAATGGTTGAATATTCTCCCAACACTTATAATATAACACGACTTGAGTTTCTTCGGTTGTATTTAGTAACAGCAATGGTGGAAGAGAAAAACAAGTGACATATTATACAGTTGAAAATATACTGGTTTCTACAGCCTCGTAGAAATTATAAAAACTAGACATTTATCCCTACTACACTCCTCATTGGGTTGGTTGTTATTTAGCATATTACTTAGAAGTGGAAGTTCATTCATGTTTCTTGTTGAAAAATACCACTAACTCGCTTCTAGGTAGGCATTAAATGGTTAGAACCTTTCTGTGAAACGTTCGAAGTGGATATAATATGCGACAGGAAAGTCCAGTGTCATTGTTTTTCAAAATACCTACTCTTAAACACATTATGAACGGATTAAGCTTATTTCAAGGTTTACTTAAATAATTACCGTTTATTATTTCAATATAATACATGAATACTTAGGATTACGTTTTATGGATCTTTCAAAGGATTATGTGTTTGCTTTGGAACAAACATACAATTTGCCTAAAAAAAATAATGGTGAAAATCTATGAGGCGGCGTTTATGTCATAATTATCACATATTTATATTTTAAACATTTCAGAATATATATTAAATTTCACGATATATATTGAATATATATATATAGAAAGTTATTCAATATAAATTGTGAAATTTAATATATATTCTAAGATGTTTAAAATATAAATAAGTAATAATTATGACACAAACGCCGAACATATATTAAATACGAGTCATACCATTTCTCAAGAAACTTTATCATACTTGAAACGCAGTATTAGAAGGAATTTAATGAATCCAGATTGTTCTCCAGCTGATGACAATCCCTTATATACAATACCAATGTCAAATATTATTCAAACAGGCTCATTTTGATCTCTAATTTAGTTTACTCTGAAGATGGCTACTTGGTAGCTAAAAGGATGTCAGTACTTTAACAGTATTTTTAGTGGAAAAGGGTGATTGTTTTATAGTTTATTTGATTGTTTCTAATTTAAAATGAAAAGTTATAATTGAATCGAATAGGTATTAATGCTACTTAATGAAATATGTTGCAATTATGTGTTATATAGTAGTATGTAAATTGAACTAAATAATAATAATAGTATAAGTACAGCCGATAAGACTTTGCATAAATGTTTCATAAAAATCACTTTTGCATCAGTAAAAATTATTCACGCCTGTGTATATTTTATCGAACTGTAACTAAGTATGTATTGCTAATCATACTTTTAAAATAGCTTGAGGTTCCGCTCTAGAAAGTTCACGTTGAATACGAGGAGTTCGATTGGGAATTGATTTATTAGTAAAGTGAAAAACTGTTAATATAAGACTAACCTACTGAGAGTACAATAAAATGAAACAAATATGAAATATATGATTTTCTACAAATGAATGTGTTCTCTTTCTTAGCTTGTGATTTGTGCTATGTGGGCCTGGAATCTTTTCTGAATGACGATGAGAGATTGTTATGTAATACCCTTTCAGTTCAGATTATAGTAATGTAAAAGTAAAGTGATCATTTCATAACTCAATGTTGCTGTTCTAGAATACTCTCATATCTCATTAATAATACGGGAAGGCAGCTGCCAGTTCTTGCTACTCGTGGCGCTATAATAGCACATCCCGGTCGCGAAAAGGCCAATGTCAACAGTCAATACTGCAGTCAAAGCATTTGTAACGATAACGATCCTACTTCTTGAATTGATTATGAAACTACAGGGATAATGATGAGGCTGTTTCCTTATACCGGATGTTTATTAAGTACTTGTACCTAACCTAACTATAAAAGGGGAATCTTTGACTAATTTTAAGATAAAAAGTGCTTATGAACAAATATATATTTGGTTTTTTGTTTAATATTAGAAGGCGCCACATACAGTGTTGTAGCTGGATTTAAATGACCATAAGTTTTTTGTGTCACACTGTTTGTCATTTTTGACTAAGCAAACTTATTCTCCATTTAATTTTACATGCAAAATGTGCACTCAGATTTGTCGCTGAAAGCAGCAGTTTTGGAAAAAAACGGGTTTAAAGTTAAACCTGCGTTGGAATTTTGTACGTTGAATTTTGGAAAATAAGTTATAAAATGTGTCTTTTATTGATGATATTGTGATGTGACTAACTTAGATCAATTACAAGACTAAGACTAAACTACTTCTACAAATAAGTTGATAATATTTACAATAATTGCTGAAAATGACAGCCGCCTACTGAAACACATGCATTAATCCGCCTCAACATCGATTGACGAACTCTTTCGAATATACCTGGTGTCTGATCAATGATGGCACACGATTCAAATATCCTGTTTCTCAGATCCTGTTTATTTTGGACTGGGGTTTTGTAAACTAGTGACTTCAAATGGTCCCACAGAAAATAATCCAAAGGATTCAAATCAGGTGATCTGAGAGGACAGGCTTGCGGTTCCGTTCTTCCTATCCAACAATTAGGGTAACTCTCGTGCAGAGATCGGCGCGCAACCAAACTGAAGTGTGGCGGTGCTCCATCGTGCATCAACCACATTCTGTGCCTGGTTTCTAAATCATCTCCTTCTAAATGTTCAGGAAGCTCGTGCTACAAAAACCTTCGGTACTCTTCGCCACTAAGTCTCTGAGGAAGAGTGCAAGGTTCAATAATATAATCACCGATAATTCCTACCCAAATATTTAAAGAAAATTGTACTTGAAAATGATTTTCTGTGATAGCATTGGGGTTATTCTAGAGCCAGATATGGTTATTGTAAAAGTTAATGATGGTATTACCAGAAAACAAAGTTTCATCTGTGAATAGCAAATGGTTTAAGGAATCAGAGGTTCTTAAATATTTATTACGCAACCAAATGTATAAAGCCACTGCAAGCGGAAATTCTCTAGGTAATAGAGCCGCACACGTTGCATATGATAAGGATAAGGTTGTTTAGATCCTAAAATGTACCACAAAATTGTGTGTGTGTGTGTGTGTGTGTGTGTGTGTGTGTGTGTGTGTGTGTGTGTGTGTGTGTGTGTGTGTGTGTGTGTGTGTGTGTGTGTGTGTGTGTGTGTGTGTGTGTGTGTGTGTGTGTGTGTGTGTGTGTGTGTGTGTGTGTGTGTGTGTGTGTGTGTGTGTGTGTGTGTGTGTGTGTGTGTGTGTGTGTGTGTGTGTGTGTGTGTGTGTGTGTGTGTGTGTGTGTGTGTGTGTGTGTGTGTGTGTGTGTGTGTGTGTGTGTGTGTGTGTGTGTGTGTGTGTGTGTGTGTGTGTGTGTGTGTGTGTGTGTGTGTGTGTGTGTGTGTGTGTGTGTGTGTGTGTGTGTGTGTGTGTGTGTGTGTGTGTGTGTGTGTGTGTGTGTGTGTGTGTGTGTGTGTGTGTGTGTGTGTGTGTGTGTGTGTGTGTGTGTGTGTGTGTGTGTGTGTGTGTGTGTGTGTGTGTGTGTGTGTGTGTGTGTGTGTGTGTGTGTGTGTGTGTGTGTGTGTGTGTGTGTGTGTGTGTGTGTGTGTGTGTGTGTGTGTGTGTGTGTGTGTGTGTGTGTGTGTGTGTGTGTGTGTGTGTGTGTGTGTGTGTGTGTGTGTGTGTGTGTGTGTGTGTGTGTGTGTGTGTGTGTGTGTGTGTGTGTGTGTGTGTGTGTGTGTGTGTGTGTGTGTGTGTGTGTGTGTGTGTGTGTGTGTGTGTGTGTGTGTGTGTGTGTGTGTGTGTGTGTGTGTGTGTGTGTGTGTGTGTGTGTGTGTGTGTGTGTGTGTGTGTGTGTGTGTGTGTGTGTGTGTGTGTGTGTGTGTGTGTGTGTGTGTGTGTGTGTGTGTGTGTGTGTGTGTGTGTGTGTGTGTGTGTGTGTGTGTGTGTGTGTGTGTGTGTGTGTGTGTGTGTGTGTGTGTGTGTGTGTGTGTGTGTGTGTGTGTGTGTGTGTGTGTGTGTGTGTGTGTGTGTGTGTGTGTGTGTGTGTGTGTGTGTGTGTGTGTGTGTGTGTGTGTGTGTGTGTGTGTGTGTGTGTGTGTGTGTGTGTGTGTGTGTGTGTGTGTGTGTGTGTGTGTGTGTGTGTGTGTGTGTGTGTGTGTGTGTGTGTGTGTGTGTGTGTGTGTGTGTGTGTGTGTGTGTGTGTGTGTGTGTGTGTGTGTGTGTGTGTGTGTGTGTGTGTGTGTGTGTGTGTGTGTGTGTGTGTGTGTGTGTGTGTGTGTGTGTGTGTGTGTGTGTGTGTGTGTGTGTGTGTGTGTGTGTGTGTGTGTGTGTGTGTGTGTGTGTGTGTGTGTGTGTGTGTGTGTGTGTGTGTGTGTGTGTGTGTGTGTGTGTGTGTGTGTGTGTGTGTGTGTGTGTGTGTGTGTGTGTGTGTGTGTGTGTGTGTGTGTGTGTGTGTGTGTGTGTGTGTGTGTGTGTGTGTGTGTGTGTGTGTGTGTGTGTGTGTGTGTGTGTGTGTGTGTGTGTGTGTGTGTGTGTGTGTGTGTGTGTGTGTGTGTGTGTGTGTGTGTGTGTGTGTGTGTGTGTGTGTGTGTGTGTGTGTGTGTGTGTGTGTGTGTGTGTGTGTGTGTGTGTGTGTGTGTGTGTGTGTGTGTGTGTGTGTGTGTGTGTGTGTGTGTGTGTGTGTGTGTGTGTGTGTGTGTGTGTGTGTGTGTGTGTGTGTGTGTGTGTGTGTGTGTGTGTGTGTGTGTGTGTGTGTGTGTGTGTGTGTGTGTGTGTGTGTGTGTGTGTGTGTGTGTGTGTGTGTGTGTGTGTGTGTGTGTGTGTGTGTGTGTGTGTGTGTGTGTGTGTGTGTGTGTGTGTGTGTGTGTGTGTGTGTGTGTGTGTGTGTGTGTGTGTGTGTGTGTGTGTGTGTGTGTGTGTGTGTGTGTGTGTGTGTGTGTGTGTGTGTGTGTGTGTGTGTGTGTGTGTGTGTGTGTGTGTGTGTGTGTGTGTGTGTGTGTGTGTGTGTGTGTGTGTGTGTGTGTGTGTGTGTGTGTGTGTGTGTGTGTGTGTGTGTGTGTGTGTGTGTGTGTGTGTGTGTGTGTGTGTGTGTGTGTGTGTGTGTGTGTGTGTGTGTGTGTGTGTGTGTGTGTGTGTGTGTGTAATATCCAGTTCACGCGCGATTTTCCTTGTACGAACTTGCGGGTCTTCTTCAATCCTATTTAACACACATTTTTCTATCTCATCTGTTCGAACTCTCGCAGGACTTCCTGAGATATCTGTTGTCCTTTGTAAGCTGCCAGTTCCACAATGTGTTGCGTGAATATTAATAATAGTTTGGACGGGAGCAACCACCCTTTGAGGGAATCGCGCCTGATACATTCGTCTTACACCTTATGTACCGGGATATCAAAAATTATCTTGGTCAAGGGTGGTTGTGGAATCTAAAACGTGTGTCTCACTTTACGTTTGAAATGATTATGTCACTGTCACACTGACATCATCAATAACCTATAAATTTCACACTTATTTATTTCAGTTGTGAAACAATAATGAAATACAAATTAAAAATTATCTTGGTCAAGGGTGGTTGTGGAATGTGAAACGAAATGTTAACTTTGAACCTTTTACAAGGTGGCAATAGCCACAAACGGGGTCGAAAACTGTTTTAAATTGGTTAATTTTCGATAAATCGAATGACGTTCACGAGAGGAGCGCGTAGCTCGCGAGTTAGAAAAGTGCAAATCTTCGGAACATAGAACTCTTTGCGGGGACTTTTCGCATGCGGTTTTCGCTCCATGTCGTTAGTTTATGAACGGGGCCAACTAAATAGCATAGTCTCGGGCCCCAAAATGTCGATTAAATAGGAAAATTTAATTAAAATAGAAACAGGTACTCTCAGGTCTCAACTACGCGCGTCTAACGTGCGACGTACCAAAGGGAATTTTCTAGCTACTAAAATATACCCAAAAGCGGTTAAAAGCTAGCGGCCTATAGCCGAAAACACTTTACAACTGGTGGCGGCCGCCCGGGGCATAAAACGGCTCCGAATTAACAAAGTCGAGGTAAAAAGTTTTGTAACGAAGCTTAAATTTTGAAATATCATTTATTTTAGTAAATACGGATATTACATGTAAACTTCGGTTGAACAGTTCATTATTTCAATAGATATGCTTGAACTCCGAATGTGTATTCCGTGATTGTCACTTTTCTAAATTTCCGCAATTTTGAATAAGTGTAATTATTCGAATAAAAGAATCGAATTCATGTCCGTTCACAAATTGCATTCATTCCGATGAAACATGTTGCAAAAACGGGGGTCTGGCAAGTTAATGCATCAAACTTTGGAACAGCCTTATGTATAAAAAAGGCGAACAACCAAAAAACTCCGATAACATTTGTCTATTGTGCCGAGAGGAACTAGTGAAGCATCATGTGCTCTCTTTGGTGATTTTGATTTTCAAATAGTACAGTTGCTCTTTGGTGATTTTGATTTTCAAATAGTACAGTTGCTCTTTTGCAATTTTGGTTTTCAATCAGTACCGTTAAAGTGTGATTATCATATTAGAATCCAAGTGAATTAATTATTATCCGAGTTCAAGTCAAATTTAAACTGTGAATTAACAATAGTGTTCCGTTTAGTTAATTTTTTACATAAGGTAGATGATAGCTCAATAGTTTATATTTTAGGGTATTACGATATATTGATTTCCGTAGTTTGTGATGGGTGACCGTTTGTATGATATCTGAGATCTATTGCTTTCAGTATTTTAAATTGTTATATTTGAGTTTATCCCGTCATAGGTCGGACCGAGCACGATTTGAATTCGCACGTGAATTAAAATATTCAAGTAGCTGTATGGTGTGTACAGAGTGTGCATGTTTATACGACAGGGGCGTCTTTGGTATATTTGTGCACTCTGTGCTGATACCGGAAGTATAAGTATATCATGGACGACCAAACCGCCAACGGCTTGTGCACGCTGTGCTGATACCGAAAGTATAAGCTGGGGTGGTTGTGTGATTGAGACTCGTAATTACCCCTTATTCGTATGAGAAGTTCTCGGCCGTGGATGTAGGGGTTATTGCAGATACGATAGTTAGGGTTTGTGCACGCTGTGCTGATACCGGAAGTATAATCCCTAAGTGTCTAGATTCTGAATCTGCCAAGTGTATGAAATCTAACACTGTCATACAATTACCGGGCACTCTGTGGATAGTTAATACAAGGGTGGGAGATGTGACAGAATAAACTCATTTAGAGTAATTATCCGAATATACCGTGAAATCTGATATCATACAATCGTGAAACCTACTGCAGGCCAATATCTTCCGATCCGACCGAATTTTAACCGTTTAATATATCGTAGTGTAAAATGAACATTTCACGTAATATTGCTATCTGAAAATTCACCATACACCGCTTATTACGCTAGGATCTGTTTGATTCGTATTTTCCGCAAATTGATAAATGTGAATCATTTATCAACCGATTCCGTACCGTTCAATTGAAATTAAATACCGAACATATCGTAAAATAGATATGTTGAAATAGTTTTCATATACCGTTTGAGCTTCCTTACATCTTCCGTCTGGGTAAATTTTTTGTGTAAAATACCGTTCAATTGAATTTATTAATTATTCTGAAAGTGTACTTGTTAAAATTATTATATATTTTAATATTTGGAATCCCCCGTTTTATTAAATTATTTCTGCTCCATCTTTTAACGAGCTAAGTTTCAACCAGGTATCAATTGTAATAAAAGCCTACCATTTTGATACTGTTTTCTGCCCAATAGGCCCTGGTTTGACTCCACTGTAGCTACCCTAGGGACAAGGCTATCTATAGATAGCATAGTGACAAGCCTTGTGGTGAAGGCCCTAGCAGAAGTCTTCAAAAAGGAGTAAACCTTTAGGAAAATCTGGCGCCCGAGGACTTGAAGCTTACCGCAGTGAGCAATTCACCGAAAAGTCGCAAGGAGACCTCTGGATTGTTTAACAAGACTTGCTATGCAACTACCTACTGTTTTCTTGTGTACTGCCGCCACAGAGGAAAGATTCAGCACGCTTTTTGCGAATTTTTATTATTGATTTTCACTAATTTGGTGATAGTAATTTGTAAAGTGATAGTGTAACACAGCATATGACGCTAAATAAGTATATTTTTCGCTTATTTTTCAAAAACTCTTAATACTTCAACGCAAGTTCAACTTCAAGTCCGGTTCTTTCCAAAACGACTGTTCAGCGACAAATACCATTTGTATCTGAAATTAAATGAAGAATGTGTCTGCTTAGTCAAAAGTGACATACAGTATGACACAAAAAAGTTATGGTTATTTCAATCCAGGTACAACACTGTATGTGGTACAAAAAACTAAATAAATATTTGAGTTCCTCATCATTAACACTCCCAGAATCTCGAATTTCATCAGATTGCCATGTTATTGAGGAAAAATGTATTCAAGAAATCGAATAATTTTTTTTTGAACGCCTTTTATTTCAAGAATCAACCCGTTCCGGACTCATGTTCATATGAAGTTTTTATCTTAAATTAGTCAAAGATTCACCCTTTAATGTTTGTACAAGTACTTAATAAACACTCTGTATATTGGATGACAAATTCAAATTTCATTCATACACTTGGTTCAGAAATTCATTTACTCACTTATCGTTACAGTCGTGAAGTTCTGAACTTGTCCGTGGAAGGTCAACATTTTTAACACATAACATAAACGAAATAAGGAAGATTTCGAGCTTTTTATGCTTTTTAATATAAGTAAAACTACTGTTAGTGATACATTGAATTTATTACTTGTATTAATTTCATGCATCAAATGTGGATCATGTTTAACGTATGACCAAGTTAGGAACTTGCCAATTTTTACGTGCCTGGCGGTATTAAAAAGCTGGATCCATCCACTAGAGTACCTAATTATTGTTGATTGCACAGTTAAACTCATTGAAAATCGTGAATAAACAGTACCCCTAGCTTGTTTTAGCAATTACAAAATCAGAACAATATGTTTGTTTGGGTCACATTGATCTGAAGCTTGTTTGGAAGCACCAGGGATTGTCAGTCTGGAAAAAAGCTAAATTCTTCAAAAATGTAAGAAAACGGCCAAAAGGATAGTGTTATGACGGATCGTAGATTTAATGTTCAAGATCTATTCGCTAGAAAATATTTTGCAGTAATAGTTCAGTCAAAAGTGTGAAAAAATAAGGGTCATTACTAAAATTTTATAGACCGCACGAAAATGCAAAATTCTTTCTGCATCGTGTTCAGGATGACTTACAAATCGTTAGTCAGAAAAAAAAGGGTGCCGTGATTCTTACTATTGATAGACAATGAACACATTTTCAATTAACAAATAGAATGTCTTTTATAACAAATGGAATATCTCGGGTTCTTATAATCCAAAGTTTCTGAAATTTGGTATCAGGGTTTTTTTTGGTTCGCTGAACCCGAATCTTTAGTCGGAAAATGGAAATGCTGGAAAACCCGGAAAATTATTTCAAATCTTAGAAACAAACAAAAATTTTTCTCGGGCTAGAGTAGTATTGAAATAATAAAGTGCCGTGATATGTCTCGGTACAATTTCTGGAAATTTGGTGAAAAATTGCGTCGTTTTTCCTTCATATTCCTATCTCGGTTCCCGTCCAATGTGTCTAATCATATGTTTTCGTGGTCGCTGAGTATTATTTTATGATAATAAAATCAAAACCGACGACAGTTTTCAGGAGAACTCCGGAAAATGAAAATTTAACATTTCTACACGACAAACTTTAATTATTTTGTTTTCCGAAAATTGTTAGTGTTATTGGAATAATAAGGTACCCCGATGGTTCTCGGTACAAATTTCACTAAAGGAAGGATAATTCCAGAAAATTGGTCGAAAACTGCGTCGTTTTCCTCCATATTCCTGTCTCGGTCCTCGTCCAATGTGTCAAATTATAGGTTTTTGGGGTCTTTAATTGTTATTTTGTTTTTCGAACAATTTTAGAGAATTATTGTGATAAAGAATTTCAAGTATCTTTTATTATGATATGTACAGTACCACTTTCTAAGAAGGTAAAAAAAGATGAGATGTTTCTGAAGCAGCAATGTTGATGCAGCATACGTGTACCATAGACATTATATACACAAGATATCTATGACGTAAATACGTTAACGCGCACGGTGAACACAGCAGCTGTCTTTGAGTGGAAATGGAACTGGCCCCTGCTGGCAATAGTATCCGTGATGCGGTTGTAAGATCACGTCCTTTTTTCTATTGTAATTTATAAAACACGTGGACTCTATGAAATAGCGATTTGTATCAAGACTTAGTAAATGAAAATGAAATTATGTGAATTAAATTAACGTATATGCTCATTCGAAAAAACATTATCAGCTGAGTATCTTAAAAACCTAATTCACAACAAAACGAACAGTTCTCGGATTTGAGGTAAATTCAAGATTTTTTTCTCAAAAAAGTTGATTTCGATAATATGAAAGAACAGACTATTTTATATATAACCGAGTAATATCTTCATTGTTATATAAATTTTTCCCTACAATTTTCTGAAAAAAATCAATCTTACAGTTTAATCAAACTTCAATTTGCCGGAGTTTTCCGGAGAACTATAGCTGCTTTTCATTTTATAATCATAAAATGTTAGTCAGCAACCACAAAACCCTATAACTTGACACGTTGGCCGAGGACCGAAACAGGTCTATGAAGGAAAACGACGCAATTTTTCATCAATTTTCCAGAACTCCCCTTCTTTTAGTGAAATTTGTACCAAGAACCATTATGGTACCTTATTATTCCAATAACACTGAATAAAATTAATAACAAAATTATCAAGCTTTGTCCAGTAGAAATGGTAAATTTTAATTTTCCGGAGTTTTCTGGAAAACTATCTTCGGTTTTGATTTCAAGATCATGAAATAATACTCAGCAACCACGAAGATATATATTTATATACGTACAATATTGATTTTTGACTCAGGTATGAATTATATGTAAATTCTTTGGAAATAGTTGATTGAAAATGGGAGCTGAATCCTTCTCACGTTACATTATCTGCGGGGTCGCCAGGTTGTGCTCGATTTCTTAGAATTTGAAAAAGATGTGCACTTAACCGCATATAATAAACGGTTGACTCTGGAACTTGAACTCAAAGAACATAAATAGCATCATATCTGGCTCATGTAATTGCAGGTCCGCAGTCGCGATGGCAAAATTGTATGAATCGCGCTACGAATTGGTTCGTCATTCAGCATATTCTCCAGATTTGCCCCCCTGCGATTTTTATCTGTTTCCAAACTTGAAGAAATGGCTTGGCGGAAATAGATTTGGACCAACAATGAGATCATTGCTGAAACATACGCCTATTTTGAAGGATTACCGATATCGCATTATTTGGAAGGGATCGAAAAATTTGAATAACGTTGAACGAAGTCTATCGGGCTACAAGGAGATCATGTTGCAAAATAAAATAAGTTTTGACAAAATAAATCATTTCTTGTCTCATTTTCCAGGGACTTTTCACCTTGCCCTCGTACATGTCTGCAGCAACAATTTCAATCTAAACATAAGGAAGTAGATTGATCATCGGAATGTACCACTTTTTTTCAACGATGTTGATTTAAATTCTTAGAACTTCGCGTGTCAATTATTATTTGAAGGAAATACCAATTTATATTGTGTAACTTTTGCATTATATTCAACAAATTGATACTATATTATTAAACCTACTACAGCTGGTTGAATGAAGAGAATGACAATAGTTATCAGTAGTCTTTAATATTCGAATACTTCACTTAAATTCTTACGGTCTCTCTAAACATACAAACGGTGAATTATTATTGAAATCTTGGCTAATACTTTATTGGATATAGAATTCCGAAAAATATATCCATGAAATAGGTATTACGGCTATTTATCGAGCAATTTATTGTACAAAAATCTAGAAAACGCGCTTTTATTAGAAACGTGTTAAAAAGTGAAAAATAATAGTTTGTTCACTATACCATGTGCTATTATTATACTCTTCGCAGGAGAAGTCCAAAATAGTTATTTATGTATCAAGGGAATTATAAGGGCCTTAATTACCGATGGCAAAGTTTGCGTCCCGAGGGCCTCTGGCCCGAGGGACAGCAATTGCCTGAGGTTATTAAGGCTCAATAATTCCCGTGGTACATAGATAATTTTATTTCTGACCGATTTCAATAAAATTTTGTTCATTTTTAAAACGGAATAAATGCACCAATTCATTACCTTCCGCTATATTTGAATCAGGTACCGTTGATTATAGGAGTTTTGTTGTTGCTAGGTTGTTGCTATGTTACTTGTTTACAAACAAAGCTTTATTATCAAGTTGTGTTTGGGTTAAAAACGTGTTTTCTACCCCACATATAATGGAGGATATTTTGAAAAATGCTGAAAAAGCAAGAGAATCATCAGTTCCATTGAAAAGTGAAGCCGTATACAAAAAAGAATATAAAATATATCTAGAGTGGCTGACCGGAAAAATGCCACTGAAACTATATTTCTGGCATATTTTCAAGAATTGGTAAAGAATTGTCTATGTTTTTCGGTAGATTTGGTAGTAATTGTGTTTATTCGTTGCAGACAGAAACGTATAGTCCGAATTCTTTATGGCCTAAATGGTCAATGCTAAAATCGATGATGACTATACATGAGAAACGAGATATCACCAAGTTTGAACTAGAGGCTTTTTTGAAACGGAAGAGTAAGAGTTATAAGCCGAAAAAGTCCGCTGTTTTATCTCCTAAAGATGTCATCAGATTTATAAATACATATGTATCAGCATTTCTTATTTTATTTTTACTTGTGAAAGGTAGAGGGAATTATAGAATCTATAATGTCCCAAGGGAGTTATGACCCTCATTATTGATAGCGTAACTATGACGATATAAGCTTATAATATCTCGGTCAGAAATAAAGTATATTACATTTACTTAAGTTATTTCTAAAATGGTTGGAAAAAGTCCTAGAGCAAAAATTGCTTCACAATAGTATTTCTCATCGAATTTTAAAAACGTTGAAAAATCCATATGTCTCTCTGTCTAGATGAATGTAGCAGAACTTTATTAATTTGAGCACGATTTCTGCACCAAACTACCTGGCCCTTTAATCCCCTACTCGATCTGGGCCCTATGCTACGGATTAGGACTAGTGACTTTCTAATTACATTGTTTGACCTACCTCTTACAATATGATGTGTCACAAATTCTAGTTATATCATAACTATTGTGGTGATAAGTCCCAAATTATTTACAATGGAAGGTCGTATAATTGAGAGCTTATGCGGAAAGGAGCATTTAATAGTTCTCCTCTCCTCTCCCTATATTCCACTGCTGGCTCACATGATGTTCTTCGAACATTATAGGTTTCCCACTCGTGTAGTCAAAGTAAAAAAAAATGTTTCGCTATAGATCAGCTATTCACGCACATCCATCTAAAGTTTAATCGTTTAGAATTGAGGATTGTAGATTCTTATATATTTCAATAGAACTGATTGATAAATGTTCTAGGTAAGCATAAACAAGTTTGAGGTTTCTTTTCCTAATTGACCACAATTCCGTGTAAGTACATTGAAAAATTCTGAATTATGAAGATAACTTGGATAATTTAATATAGGATTATCAAGATGAATAGACATAAAACATTGAGTCGTTTCAACCAGGCTAAATTTATGTTTACCTCGAAGCGGTATAAAGAAATATTACTGCCATATTAATATTATTATTCTGCCCCCGCATGATCTGAATATGATGTGGCGGGACGAACAGTATGAGGTAATTCTAAGATTGTTTTGTGAATACATGAAGTAATCTGATCAGAGCTTCGTTCGCTAATTATACTTAGTTCTACATAAAGCAAAAAGATGATTCTATCGAAAACAGTCTCCAACTATTGTTAAAAACGTCTCTAACTGTTGTTGTTAAAAACTGTAGTTGTAAAAAACATAGCTGGTAAGACTTGCTGCAAGTCGAAAACCAATCACTATTCATATGTCAATGTATTCCTTACATGTGAATCGATTCAAGAGTAAATGAGAGATGTCAAAATTATATATCAGCATATTTGGTTTTGCCATCTTCTGAAATTAAAGATTCTAATGAATATTTCACGGCTTTTATGTATTATATGGTCGCCACATAATAACTACCACACTGAAAATACGTTAAGATGTAAAATCAATTCTAAAGCTTACATGGTATCGCCATAGATATGGAATCGCAGGATACGACATATATTTGACCCCGAAGCAATAACCGGCACAGAAAAAGTTCAAACATACCTAGTTTTGCCATCTTATACCTAGATCTCGTTATCACGAACATGCATGTTATAATAATCGATAAATGGCAAAAAATCGACATATTTGGTCTGCCTCTAACCACAGAAAATAATATAATTATTTTGCAATTACTGCTACCGTTTATCGTGTCAAAGGCAAACATCTTAAGATATAATGTATCGGTGGTTGCCTAATGGCCCCAGGCTCATCTTCTCTTCCCTCTATCTTCTGGAGCTAAATTACGTAATTTGATTTTCAGAATTCTATGTGTAGTTAGATTAATGATAGGTAATTAATGGATGAGGCTAGCGGATACGAACTTTTCAACTAATGAGCGAGTATGGTCGATTTGGAATATCAGAAAATAATTTCATCAGCTATTCAATCAATATTGGAAAAATCCGCTATTCATTAAGTAGTATTATTAAGTGAAATATCGTCCATGACCATAGCCACCATAGCCTTTCCCAATGGAACACTCCTCCGGTATATGCGGTAAAGTGCCTTATTGACTTACCTGTCTCAATATTAACAAATTCGATGAAATCAAAGTAACGTGCATCCAATATTTTGGAGATACGATTGTAATATCAATAATAACTTCATAGTGGCACCTTCATCATATACAATTTACTCAAACCTGATTACTTCTGTGTGTATTTTATTTAATAAATTGATCTGATTCCAGTGCGGCCTAAGAAATTACTCTATGATTGACGTTAAGTTTTTGAACTACGTTCCATAGGGCCTTAATGGCCCTATAACAGCAGTTAATTTTATTACAATTGCATTTTAAACCCAAACAATTCATATGTAAATTGTAGTAACCAAATTGATATAAGTACAAACCAATTGTTACCAGTGGCGGCTCGTGAATTTTTGAGAGAGGAGGCTGGTCATAGAACGTTTTTGTAAAAATATACTCTATCCACAGCCTTTTAACCTTTGCACAGCGACCGTACCAGCTACTTCAGTGACAAAATTAATTGTAACCCAGCAAGAACCAACGTGGAGGTATAGAGTTTCTCTTGGCAAAACATTTTTTTGTTCGTTTTCGTCTTTTATTTTTTTTGGATTTTACAATTTTTTCTGTTTTTTGGAATTTTTCTTATTTTGTTTTTTTTATTAATTTTATTAACATTTTTTATATATTAACGGAATTCTACGGTCTTTAGTTTGCGAAAAATGATCAATAATATTATCAAAAAATGCATCATTTTGTTTTAAGTGTTTTACTGAATCTTTTTCAATAGATATTGAACTAACATTGTATAAACGATTTTGGCCCATTGTATTTGGCATGTAAGTTTTAATTCGTTTGAGAGTAGAAAATGATCTCTCCACCGATGCCGACGTGACAGGAATGGTGACTGTCAAACAAAGTAGTTTATAAGACTGAGGTAAAACTTGTTGCAAATCATTGTCTATCATATATTTTATCATATCGGCGTGACTGTCGTACTGGCCTAAAATATCTTTATCCGAGTATAAAACGCATAATTCATTGTGCCGTGCTATTTTATCAAAAAATTTATATTTTAGAACTAAGTTATCTTAAAGTGTATTGGGGAACTCTTTTGAAAAAGATTCGAAAAATCTTCTATTCGTCAAGTCAAAAAACTTCAATTCATGTAAATCGGAAAATCGAATCTCAATTTGACCTTTAATAGTATCTAAAATTTCATAAAAAAGTTGTTTATAATGTAGTTTCTTGTCTACCAAATTATATATTTTCCTCCTTTTCGCGGGAGGAGCCTCATCAGTTGAAAAATTTTCAAATAAAATATTAAAATGAAATTCTGTATTACGGAAACTTGAAATTTTTTCAATGAGATGTTTCAAACGATCTCTTGAATAAATTATATCAATGAATTTATGTTGTAAAATTTGAAAAATAAGATAAGTTTGTTCAAATATTAATTTGAAATTATCAATAAGAAAGAAAAATTCTTTATTTTCTAAATAAGATTTTAAACCAACAGCAGCATTTAATGAAACCTGATCTGTTGAAAAGTCATCACTGTTTAATACAAAATACAGTTGGAGCATTACAGGGAAATCAATGATTTTTTTTTAAACTTCGTCTTGTCAATACTATTATTAGTATTAAATGATCGATTTTGATAGTTACCTGACATTACTAATCCTTTCAAATCCAGTAAAGGCCGTTTATTTAAAAGAAACACTTTCATAATATGTTAATCCACTAAATAGATTTTCTAAAAGACAGCAACTAACTCACTAACACTCATTTCAAATTTACAACAGACAACAATCTAACATCGCGTGGCGTGACAACACATAAACAAGCACTGACTGACCCACTCAGCAGTCGGCAAAACGCACGTGTCGTATTTCATAGATTGCGAGCGGCTGCTGCAGGCTAGCCTCCAGAGGGTGTTGCGATTTTCGCTGATTTACCCAGTTGGCGATCGGACTGGTCGGAAAAACGGCAACTGCGTTGAACAACACATGCTCAGCGTTTGAGATATATAGAGAGTCTAGCCTCAGGGCACTGTTGCCAGATTAAAAATAACTACTGAAAACGGGAAATTAATTGTAAAATTTTACAAATTATCAGAGAAACAGGAAATAAAATGGAGAATGATCATTAAGATAAATTGGTGAGGAGGCTGAACCTCCTTAGCCTCCTTCGAGGAGCCGCCACTGATTATTACATGAGAAATATATACATGGACATTGTGTTTCAAATAGTCCTTGAGAGACAGACTGTTGAACGATTCTCCCGAATGAGGAGATTGATCGACTAAGACTGACTATTATTTCATTGAGTATAATTTCCTTTGAATGACAATATTATCCAAAACTCTCACTGTGCTAATTAATTGAAAGATTATTTATATATCGTGATGGTATCTATAGTTTTTCTACTTAATCATTATCATTGGTTATATTGTTGTAGAAGAGTTATGAAATTTTTCAATTCTATCTATGGTTACTGAGGAACATTTCTTACTAGAGTTTCTTCTGTTCTAATAATGAATATTCTTTTAGTTGCATGATGTGACTCCTATAACTTCTTCTGCTAAATGTATAGTTGTTTATAAGAGTGATTTTTAAATCGTAAAAACTATAGTATAGATTATTTGTTGTTTTAAGGGCGACGTTTTCATTCTGGTTTCTAAGAAAAGATATTTTTTGTGAGTGCCTACCTAAAAATCAGAATAAAAAGTCACCTTTAAAAATCACAAATAATCTATGTAACCCACATATTAATGATTTAAAATCTAAATAATTTATTTTGTAATACGTAAAAGCTGAAACCATAAATATATTGTTATTTTTAGTTTGGTAAATGATACTATTCAGTTTTCCATACACTTCAGGATCATCTGTAATAATCCGACCGATTATCAATTTTGGGGGGCTTTAAATAATTTGATTTAATTCAAATTGAAAGTTTTATGAATTATTATATCTAGAAATAAACACACGATATGTTAGATATGTCTATAGGCGTCTGTAATCTGAAGCCCTCTTTCCTGTGGCAATGACTTATGCTTAGCAAACGTAGCGAAGTATGCGGTCAACGGTACTTTTTTCCCTGAATCAGGAGAAGTCCACGTGGACTTGAGTAGACCCGTCACTTAAGATTCTTTCGCCTAGTTAGATTGCGATAAGTGGATTCATAACTCAGCTAGCTTTATGTCCACAGAGATGCTCCATTGTTGCATTAAGTCAAGTCATGTATCAATCAAATCAATTAATATCATGTTGTCAAGATTTAAACAAACTAAATTCCAGAAATTTATAGAGATTTAATTAATTCATCAATTTGTGTTCACTGCAACAAGGGTTATGCATCCCTGTTCGGAGTTGTGCTAATTAGTCTTTCATTTAATTCAACTCTCTAAAGAGAACATGGACAGGAACTCGCTCGCTGGCGAAAGGGGTAGAACTAGCGACATTGATAATTTCCCAGGTTCTCACTTAGGGTCAGCCTGAACTTAACGTTTTTAAATACAATTTTATTCCCCTTCTACAGCCTAGTGGAAATTTTAAACTAGACATTCATCCTTACAACACTCCACATGGAGTTGGTTGTTATTCAGCATAATATTTAGCAGTGGAAGTTCACCGATATTTCTTGTTGGAAAATCCCACTAACTCGCTTCTAGGTAGGCATTAAATGGTTAGAACCTTTATGTGAAACGTTCGGAGTAGATATAATATGCGACTGGACAGTGTCAGTGTCTTTCAAAATACCTACTCTCGGACCCATTATGGACGATTTAAGTTCAGGGAATCTACGACTAGCGCGCAGCTCATAAAAAATAATCCCCTTCTTATACCACTAGCGCGCGTAGTCGGTATACGACCAGCGCGCGAGCTACCTGCCGTATACCTGCACCCGCAACCTCCTTTTATGTGATCAAAACAAAATTAAAATGCACTTTTTTTGCAAATTAATTTGTTTTTTAATTCATCAACTAATAAAAAAAGAGGATTTCAGCCTTTTTTGATTTTTTTTTCTAACTTTAACCAAACTCATAATATACATTGGTATTCAATATAAGCATAGATATGGTACGGCTGATAGATTCTTTTGCAATATTTTTACTTTACGTTTTTTCGGGGGGCTATTTAGATAATTATAAACAAATGATTTGATTAAAGAAAGCCCATCATCATGATATGTTATGCAATCAATTACTATTTGGACTTATTTTTTCAATTTCCCGTCCACATTTTTATGTTTTTTCGTTGTAATTTCTGCTCCAGACAATGAAAGTATGGTCTTTATCAACGATACTGTCAACCAAATTATAGTGCTTGGAACTATTCAAAGTCTACAGTTTTTATGCTAAATGAGAACAATCTATATGGATGGCACATTTGAATATTGTGTCCAACATTTCCAACAACTTTTACCATCCATGGAGTGAAAAACAACAAGTACATATCGCTGTTGTTTTGTTTGTTACCAAACAAAGAAAAAACAACTTACGACATTTTATCTCAATCAATAATTGATAAATGTTGGGAATATCGGTGGTTATTTTTTTCCATACATGAACATATCTATAATTTATAAATTATTTAAGTATATTGTTACTACAATATTAATATAATAAAATTGAATAGATTGAAGATTGTTATATGCTGAGTACAATTTGGAATCATTCATATTCCAATATTTATTGTAATAAGTCTCTACATGTTATGACTTGTGTGGTGGTTGGGATCTATTCGTCTCACAACTCGTTATAATCTTTAAACACTGATTATATACAATTCTAGTTTCTTCTTTCAAACGATCACTATTGTCTCTTAACAACATATAGGAATTCTATGTGTATCACTATAATAAATTTTGCATCACTTCATTCTCATTTGCACTTATTAACCAATTTGTGAGTTTCCGTTTTAAAACAAATTTATTGGTGATGGTCTTCAAATCAGTTGGTAAAAGGCTATGTAATCTTGGATATATATAATTACACGAATGCTGGCCTATAGTTTTTTTTACTCTTGGTATTTGTAATGATTGCTGTTTCTGTAATCTAGTGTCATACTCATGTTCTATTTAGTTTTGTCTGTTTTTAGAATTAACATTTTTCTTGCAAATATCATTTTTATGTCAAGCAATGCAGCATCAGTGAATAAGGCCTTACTAGGATATCGAAAGTTTTTATTATAGATGATTTTTATTATCCTTTTTTGTGTAGATTCTAGTTTCCTTAGATATGATTTGGAGACTCTGCCCCATGCGATAATGCCATAGCTCAAGTGACTTTCCACTAGTGCATAATAGAGTATTCTCAGTTCAGTGATGTTTAGAACCAATTTTAATTGTTTGAATTTATATATTATTTTCCTAATTTTTTTCGTTAAATTCTCAATGTGGAAATCCCATTTCAGATGTGAATCAATGAATATTCCTAAATATCTCACATATTCCGTTTTTTCTATTTTGAAATTTGTATTAATTCCGGTAAGTGACTGCGGTATGACGTAAACGGTAAGTAGGTGGTTTTTGTTAAATTTGTACTGAGCATTTTTTTGTCGAACCATTTTTTTATATATACTAACTCGTTTTCAACAATTTCTTTCAGTTCTTTCCATGTTTTTGCAGGATAAAATAGGGCGGTATCATCTGCGAAAGCAATAATTTCAGCCAATAATTGTAAGAAACATGTCGTTTATGTAGGGAATGAACAGTGTAGGACCCAACACAGTGCCTTGGGGTATACCATATGTTGTTTCTTCAGGAGTGCTTTATATATCATCAATTTTAACTGTTTGGTTGCGATTTGTGAGGTAAGATTTTAATAAATTGTTCGCTACTCCTCTAATTTTTTTTGCTATTGTTACTCCCACGTTTTTAAAGTAAGAGTTGAACGTGTTCGCAATCTCGATTTTATCTATTACAATTTCATTATTTTTATTCAATATTTCTTTCACGACTGGTTTCACTTTTTTTTGTTGGTGATCATCGTGACTGTCTCCCACAATTTTTTATTAGCGTATTTATTAGAGTCTATAATCTTTCTATAATAGTTAGTTTTCGCAGTCTTGATAATCTCATTCAGTTTGTTTCTATAGATTTTATAGTTCTTTTTGTTTTCTTCGTCTTAATAATAGAATTTGTTGTTATCCATTCTTTCCGAGGAATATTTGAATGTTTCACTTTGAATATTTTAGTAGCACAATCAATAGCTTTATTAAAAATTTCGTAAAATTCTATAGTTGCTTTATCCGGATCATTCATATTGTATATTGTTTCCCATTTCTCCAGTTCTAGAATTGTCTTAAGTTTATTACTAATAAACAAAACAATTATTGTTAATGATGGCAATAAACTAACGAAACGCAATTTTATATTCGAAATGACATTCAAATAAGGCTACATGTTTGCTAGAATCATTGGCATGTGCTCCATGGAAGCTAGGGAAGCACAGCTTCCTTCAAACTAGATTGAACTTCAAGAACTTCAATTCCTTCAAAAAACTGCTTAAGTATTCAAATTCATTCTGAAAACTTATTAAAATATTTTGGCAATAGCGCTTCTGCCTATTGCATCGATTTCAACTAGATTTTACTCCTACCATCTACATAACAAGTAGAGAGCGGCCCTATCTCAGACTAATATAGTCTGAGGGCCCAATACTCAAAACGACATCCGCCAAACGCTGCCGAAATGTAGTGCTCGCTAGGAATACAAATTCTTTATTGTATTACATTTCATATAGCGCCTACAATATCACGGCGGTCTTTGAAATCAAAAACAGCCGTGACAATTATGCAATCAAATACGCGGAGGTGTGAGCTGTGAAAGAGTAGTTTCATAGTATATTTCGCGCTTGGTTATCGCCAAAAGGGCGGTATTGGTATTGTTGCACTGTAGCGATTGTGGGGTCGTGTTCTAAATGCTATGCGGGCCAAAGTAAAAGGAACATTCTAACTCGTTATAAAGAACAGTTTTCCCACATGGAGAAAGCGTTAGCCCAACTTATCTTAGATACAGGTCACACCGATTTACAAGAAAGTTTATTTATACTTCATATGGCTTCATTTCCAGATAATTGAAGTTTATATGTAAAATATCATTTTTGATTTATACAGTGTCACCATTAAAGTCTGCACCATATGGGAATTGAAAAAAGAATAGGTTTGGTTGAAATTTGATTCGGGAACAGTTTCAGGTTCAAATTAGAGAAAAAATTACATCAACAGTTATGGCCAAGCGATCATCGTTAGCTGTCAAATTTGACATTTGTTGCAGAGAATGGCATTTCTGAATCGAGTTTGGGAAAAAATTATCTGAAAAAGATTTTCCTACTGCAATTTTACGTACGTGTGCAACTTTTCAAAAGTCTAGGATGAAGTTTCTGTTTTTAATATGTTGATCAAATAAAATATTTTTTACAAACCCAATGTTTACTTAACCGGTAAAACTTGATTTATTTGTGCAATGCTTACCGTCACATGTCAGTTCCATGATAAATATTTTATTTACTATCCATATTTTATAAAATTAGAATTGCAACCATAAAAAATGTTGCAAAGTTCCAATAATTTCATCGTTCTTTTGAAAAGACACGAGTATTCAATCTTATAAAGTATTAAATGCATGTAAGATATAGGAAAACTGTCAAAAGAAGGCATTGTTATAACATTAGTTTTCGCACCTTTTTTGAAAACATAATATCTTGTAATGAGAAAACTGTTGAAACAGCAAGTTAGTTTATTTGATAAAAATATCAAAAATCGCAACTTCATCCTATACTTTTGGAAATGTGCATACGTACAAAAAATTGCAGTAGAAACATCTTTTCCAAATTCGATTTAGAAATGCCACTTTAACTTTTTAACTCTTGGCCGCAACTGTTGATGTCCTTTTCACTCTAATTTGAACCTAAAACTGTTCTCGAAATCAAATTTTGACTAAGCCTATTTTTTTTAAATCCTTATATGGGGACACTATACAAGGTGTTCCATCTCAGACGAGCCACCCCGTATATTTCTTATCTCATAGTGAGTGGAAAAATCTCCCGAAACACGTCGAATGATTTTGTTTGGGGGACATCTTTTGACGTATATTTGAGGTTTGAACGAACAACCCCCTGATAGGGGGCGCTTCAACCCCTCAAAATTGAATAGGAGAGAGGGGTTGAGTGATACGTCATTTGAAAGGTCTTGGAAGCCTCTTTACAACGGTGTATGAAAAACGTAAATTTGATCAACCGTTTTCGCCAAAAATTAATTTTGTTGCTCGAATGCCCACCTTGAATATTTTGGTTATTTGTACAATGTACAAGCTCATTTTTATTAAGCCTTTTTTACAAACTTAAACAATCTTCAAAAAATCACATTCGTAAAAAAATTGAATTGTGTTGTCATGCTTACAATGAAAAAAATTGAATCTGCGTGTTTAAATCAAATGTTCAAATTGTCCTCCATTGAGTTCCATACAATAATACATTCTCTCAAACTAATAAATAAAAAACAGCAAAATATTTCCTCATGTTGCCTTCATTTTTTGTTCTTAGAAGGTGTTTATCTGGTTTTAACGTTTCTTCGATCATTTCATGATTTAATCAATCTGTTGAGTTACTACTTTGCTGATTTGTTTAAAATTTCAAAAAATATGGTGTACACATTGCAAGAACGTGTTGAGCTGGTTAGCCTTTATTACCAAAATCAAAATTATGCCCGAGCGACTGCAAGGATATTTAACGAAAACCATCCTGAACGTAGCGTTCGCCATAAGTACGTAATGGAATTGATTTCCAAATTTGTGGAGACGGGTTCAGTAATGGATAAAAAAAGGGGAACAAATTGGAATTGTTAATGATGAAGGAGCAGCTGTGGCGGTATTGGGTCATGTCCAACTTATGTCAAACACGCAATCTGTACGACAACTTTCTGCAGCTTCCGGTATTAGCCAATCTAACGTTTTCAGAATTTTACATAAGCACAAGTTCCATCCGTACAAAATTAAATTAATTCAGGAATTGAATGATGATGATTGGGATCGAAGGCAAGAGTTTTGCGAAATTATGGTCGAGCGTATCAACAATAACCCAAATTTCTTGTACAACGTTTGCTTTTCTGACGAATGCACTTTTTTACTTAATGGAGAGGTTAACCGGCATAACTGTAGAATTTGGAGCGATACAAATCCCCATGTATTTCGAGAAGCTCACACTCAACATCGGGAAAAGCTAAACGTTTGGGTAGGAATTTGAATTGGACCTCTGTTTATTCCTGGTAATTCAAATGGCGAAATTTATCTCGAAATGTTGGAAAATGCGATTGATCCGTTAATAACTGAACAATTAGAAAACGATCCTCTACTACTTGAACAACAATTGCATTTGTAACAAGACGGAGCTCCTCCTCACTACGCCGCACCAGTTCGCCAATACCTCAATTTGCAATACCCCGGTCGTTGGATTGGAAGAGGTCCTATGGAGTGGCCTGCCCGATCTCCTGACCTGAACCCTCTGGACTTCTCCTTGTGGGGACATCTTAAGTCCAAGATTTTTGTGACTCAGCCTGAAAATTTGGACGAACTACGCCAATGAATTGTCAATGAGTGTCGTCAAATAACTCCAATTATGCTGAACCATGTTAGAGACGGTTTTCAGTCAAGATTGTATTATTGTATGGAAGTCAATGGAGGACAATTTGAACATTTGATTTAAACACGCAGATTTGATTTTTTTTATTGTAAGCATGACAGCACAATTCAATTTTTTTACGAATGTGATTTTTTGAAGATTGTTTAAGTTTGTAAAAAATGCTTAATAAAAATGAGCTTGTATATTGTACAAATAACCAAAATATTCAAGGTGGCGCATTCGAGCAACAAAATTAATTTTTGGCAAAAACGGTTCATCAACTTTACGTTTTTCATACACCGTTGTAAAGAAGCTTCCAACACCTTTCAAATGACGTATCACTCAACCCCTCTCCCCTATTCAATTTTGAGGGGTTGAAGCGCCCCCTATTAGGGGGTTGCTCGTTCAAGCCACAAATATACGTCAAAAGATGTCCCCCAAACAAAATCATTCGACGTGTTTCGGTAGATTTTTCCACTCACTATGAGATAAGAAATATACGGGGTGGCTCGTCTGAGATGGAACACCTTGTATAATTCATGTTCAACAGTTGAAATTCAGGAAGCTTCGAAGCAGTTATTTAAATGATGAGGATGATGTAACTTTAGATAACAAATTCGTAAAAAATTATTAAAAACTTATTATAAAAAAAGGATACATCTTGGTAGGTAATTTCGAAGATATGGAAACGTATATGCAAAAATACAATTTGATAGTTTCAAATCTATCTCTAGCTGAGGGTAATCTTCATATATATTGATTTCAAATTGTATTTAAACAAGCACATTTTGATTTTTACATTAGTTTATTCTGATGATCGGTAGCATTGATAGTATTTTTAGTGGATAAGGGTGATTATTGCGTGTCTAATTTATATTGGAACAAAAAACTATATAAGAAAGTTGTGAACAAGCAATTGTAAAACATGTGAATGGGTTATAGGTTGAGAAATTAATTCAGTATTATTTACTGGTCATGTCTCCTTCTTTCAACTAAAAACATTTCGCGGAATGAAGCAAGATTTTTTGATTAAACCAATTTACATGAATATTGAAAAAGAAATTCGTTCTCTATAGCACATTTCCATGTAATAGTTCAAGAAAGAAAAAATCGGTAAAACACGAATAGAAAATGTTTCAGATGAACAATTAAAAATTAAACAACACAACCAACAAGTACAAAAAAAAGATTTTTCATAGCAACATCAGCATGCCTTTCCGGGTCACAAAGATCCTGTTGATTCTGCCAATGAAGGAAATTCCTAACTCACGTTGCTGTCTAAACATGACGGAACATTAAAAAATCATTAACTAATCCTACCGTCTTTGAAGGAACCTCAAATGTTATCCAAAATGATATAATTTTGTGTGTAGGAAGGGTAATTCTTGAAAAAATTGAATTTGAAAAATTTTTTTTCAATTGAAGAAGAACCTATTCGAGAAATGGCCGTGAAAAGTTTTATGATTATACTTCGTCTTTGATGAGTTTGAAAAACAAAGTTGAAGAGCACCCATCACCTATAAATAATGCAAGTTTGTAAGTTTTATTTGTATTTGCTCCACCTGCATGTTTCTTTATTGTATTTTATTTGAAATTCTTGAGAAATAGGTCACACTAACACATATGCTTATTATTTTCGTCTCCACGTAAGTTTCGGTCTCACGAGCATCATTAGAAGACGTACAACTGTATGAACGTGAATTCTCAAAACTAATAGTATCACCACAAGGCGTCTTTATCGCACTAATTCCAATTAAGAATGCCCACGTTGCCGAAACGACCAGAAACACGAACAATCGAAATTATAAAACATTATAAGTAATAAAAATTAAGAATCGGCTGCTTAGCAATATTCTTATAAGCTCTATAAACATATCGAATCACGGTCTGTCATACGATTAAAGAGGTGAACTAAGAATATAACGTTCGAGGATCCACTTTCGAACCAGATGTTGAAGATTTATTAGGTAATAGAAAAAGGTTGTCACAGATCTTGTTAGAGCTACTGCTTTCCAGCATTCTACCTAAAATATACTTTTAACATTATGAAGATGCATGTAGGAATTTGCAAGGGTTTTAATTAATTGAATTAGTATAAATCTGACTTAATGACGGAATATCTGTTCTATGATTTACACAGACTCGGAGTCACGTTTTATGTGAATCATCTCCAGAATAGTTCTTTTATAATAATTGGTTTCCTTAGTTAAAATATTATTATTTTTGTAATTGAATTGATGATAATAATCATAGCAGTGTATATCAAGAGCGGTGGAATTTTCCAAATTTTTGTTTCTTGAACAACACTTATGGTCATACCTTCTTTTATGTGAATATTGCTTAGAGATTCCTGTATAAGTCCCTTCGCAATCTTAACAATTCAATTTGTATACTGTGTGGGTTTGTTTATCTTTAGGTATTGAAGGTTTTAGATTTGAAAAATACTTCCCAACACAGTTGTTAGGTTTATGCGCAACATTTATATCATACTTTTTGAAACATTTCTCAATTTTCTCTGAGGTCTCCAGAATGTAAGGTAATGTTATAAAATTATCTGTATTACCGTATATGTTATTTATATATGACGTTCCATTATAGATTTTGTTTATTCTTTCTTTGATGATGGGATTGAAAAATGTTTTATTCTAGTGTATTAAGAACAATTTTTAAATTTTTGGGATGGTCCTCTGTGTGGTACAATTTGACCGCGCGATCTGTAAGGCTGTTCATCACACTTTTTATAACTTTTATTTTTCCATCTGCATCAAGCCTAATGTTCATATCTAGGAAATTTATGTTTTCGTTCACTTCTATTTCACAAGTAAATTGAAGTTTACAGTGAAAATTGTTGAACTTATTAGTCACGTATTGAATTTTACCATTAGGAACACACAATAGGCAATCGTCTATATACCGTTTGAAGAAAATCGGTTGAAAATCTAATGAGTTCTCACAGATTCCTGTAAACATTCCATAACTAGGTTGGCAATAGTAGCTGAAATAGGAGATCCCATTGCTGTGCCGAATATTTGCCGAAAATATTGCTCACCGTATTGAAAATAGGTGCATTCTAAACAAAACTTTACTGCATTTATAAATTTCCCAGATATGAACATTAGGCAGGATGCAGATGAAAAAATAAAAACTTGGTGATTTACTAAAGAAGTTTGGTCTCAACGTTATCTTCACTTCAATTCTGTTGCACCAACAAGTTATAAGAAAGTGTGATAAACAGTCTTACAGATCGCGCGGTTAAATTGTTCCACCCAGAGGACCGTCCCAAAAATTTAAAAATTGTTCGTGATACACTGGAAATGAATGCCTACCCAAAAACATTTTTCAATCACATCATTAAAGAAAGAATAAACAATATCTATAATGGAACGTCAGATATGAATAACATAAACGGTAATACAGATAATTTTATATCATTGCGATATATTCCGGATACCTCAGAGAAAATTATGAAATGTAAAAAAGTATGATATAAATGTTACTAACTGTGAAATTAGTGCGATAAGGACGCCTTGTGGTGGTACTAGTAGTTTTGAGAATTCACGTTTATACAGTTATACGTCTTCTGATGATGGTCGTGAGACCGAAACGTACATAAAAACGAAAATAATAAGAATATGTGTTAGTGTGATCTATTTCGCGAAAATTGTATATATAATTTATACCTTGGTCAAGAATCATTATTAATTTATTGTATTTTTATCTAACAGCTTCCGTCTTAATAAAAGTCACGATACCCCACTGGTAGAAGCCAATGTTAATTGTACCCATGGCGTTTTTCTGCAGGATCAATATGAAGGATACATATCGAAAATATTAGAAAGAAATTAAACTCAATATTTTTTATTCATCAATTATTATCAATACTTCCTTAATATATTTTCTGTCACGTCAATCAAAGGTTTTGCCGTGTTCACCTCATCCTTAACTACATATCTATAAGATAGTTCATCAAAGGAATTACATCTTAGTTGAAGGTAAGTAGTTAATAATTCATTCTGAGGATGCCAATATGTGGTGAAACAAATGGTATAAAAGTGTAAATTTGTGTCTTATTCACACCTAATATCAAGTTATTGAGGTGCTGTGTCCAAGAAATGTTCCAGATTTTGATTCTGATATAATTTATAAGTCCGATGTAAACCACATACTTGAATTGACTCTATTGGCTATCGATTCGAAATGCATATGCAACGTGAAATGCAGGTCAATCTTCAAGTCTTAGTAATATACTTTAATATTCCTGATTGTACTTACATTTAGAAAGTTTTGTTCTCCAGCTAGTTAACATTTTTTCAATATATTTAATTGACTGGATCACTCACAAATTCACTGAGGAATATATTATTTAGATAAGTATTCTGACCAATGTAAATAATACGCGACTATATTCAAGGTACTTGGTACCTACTGTAAATTCAACACTGTACTGAGACAACTATCTATCTGTAAAGGCATTTTATGCTGTTATCGATATGTTTCGACAATATTTAACAAACACAACTCAGAATGAAATTAATTAAGGGATTAAAAAGCAACCACATAATATCATCTCATAAGATAACACTATCCTGCCATAAATTATATAATAACCAACGCAAGTCGATTTTCGTTCGTGTTGGAATCTTCGAAGGTTTACCTGTTGATGTTTTACCTGCTTGCAGTTCGTACAGTGGTATAACAATCAAGATTTACAACGGCAATATAGACGATTTGCATCAAGGAGAAGCAGTCATCAAAACTTTACTACTAGTCAAAGGTTTTAAATGTAGTAGACCGAGTAACTAAGATAAGACTGGAATAATATTGAAAGTTGTATTGTCGTATTAATTATTACCTTATATACAGAGTGTTGAGATGTCGTTGGTTTTGTAAGGTATCTCGCTTATTTTTAGAAAGATGCGGTTTTCGCTACACTGTTCCCCTTTTTCGAGAAAATAACGTTGGTGAAGACAGATTTTTGATGTCTTTTATTTTTTAAGCTACAGCCAAATATTGAAAAATCAATATCGGGTGATTTTTGTAGCGGCCCCTGTGTACCTATTTTGAAAAATGTTTTCATCTTATAGATTGTTTTACGTAGAATCCAAGTTTGTATCTTTTTTGTCGGTCTAACCGTTTTCGAGATATATGCCAAACTTCCATTTCACTTTCTTGACATTGTTCGGTGAAATCTTTGGTTTACCAGGTTGAAACGTGACAACACGTCCTATAGTCTCAGACAGCTATTTCACTCTTCTTATCGATTATCCAATGAGAAGAGACATACGTGAAGAGACTGTTTCAGCCTGGTGAACGAAAACTTTGTCTGTTAACTGCCAACATGAAATGTGTATTTCATGTATTTCACTATGCATTATAGGGGGGTTAATCATAGGTGGCTATGGAAACGAAAATTTTACTGAAGCGTATTGATTTTTATTATTAAGCTGACCATGTACACTTTGAATTTTTTCCTCTTTCTTAGTAGGCTATGACGAAGATTTTCATTTGTATCACCATATCAAGTTAGCCTCGATCAAGTTTCATTTGACATTCTTGTCAAACGGTATTAAAGTATTACTAGTTGTCAAGATCATAGAAATTATGAATGTCTGAAATATATCAATAGATTAATTGATTGATTTGTAGTTGAATTTGCTTTCATTCTCTGATCGGTAGATCTACGTCTATATAGTAGGCGCCCCCACTTGCTCCAAATAAAAATAATTCAATATTTTGTACTTTTTATGTGCTAATTTGGTCCCAAACTTAAAGATTTCGTGCTACAAAAATATATAAGAAAACACGGGTTTGAAGAGTGGGGGCGCTAGGTAGACGCCTTTTTGGCGCCCCCTTAACTAAAAACATAAACAAAATAATTAACAATATGCGTATAATTTTGTGCTATATATGTACTAATTATGTACTCGACTTATATGCATAAGCAGAATTCCGAACTTGCAATTAACATTTTCGACATTAATTTTTACTGGGGGCGCGCTGGTAAGACGTCTAGTCAATGTCCTTTCCCTCGAGATGGTTCAAAAAGTACTTTCACATAACACCTGATTTATGTGCTAATTATGTACTCGACTTATATGCATAAGCAGAATTCCGAACTTCCAATTAACATTTTCGACATTAATTTTTACTGGGGGCGCGCTGGTAAGACGTCTAGTCAATGTCCTTTCCCTCGAGATGGTTCAAAAAGTACTTTCACATAACACCTGATTTATGTGCTAATTATGTACTCGACTTATATGCATAAGCAGAATTCCGAACTTGCAATTAACATTTTCGACATTAATTTTTACTGGGGGCGCGCTGGTAAGACGTCTAGTCAATGTCCTTTCCCTCGAGATGGTTCAAAAAGTACTTTCACATAACACCTGATTTATGTGCTAATTATGTACTCGACTTATATGCATAAGCAGAATTCCGAACTTCCAATTAACATTTTCGACATTAATTTTTACTGGGGGCGCGCTGGTAAGACGTCTAGTCAATGTCCTTTCCCTCGAGATGGTTCAAAAAGTACTTTCACATAACACCTGATTTATGTGCTAATTATGTACTCGACTTATATGCATAAGCAGAATTCCGAACTTCCAATTAACATTTTCGACATTAATTTTTACTGGGGGCGCGCTGGTAAGACGTCTAGTCAATGTCCTTTCCCTCGAGATGGTTCAAAAAGTACTTTCACATAACACCTGATTTATGTGCTAATTATGTACTCGACTTATATGCATAAGCAGAATTCCGAACTTCCAATTAACATTTTCGACATTAATTTTTACTGGGGGCGCGCTGGTAAGACGTCTAGTCAATGTCCTTTCCCTCGAGATGGTTCAAAAAGTACTTTCACATAACACCTGATTTATGTGCTAATTATGTACTCGACTTATATGCATAAGCAGAATTCCGAACTTCCAATTAACATTTTCGACATTAATTTTTACTGGGGGCGCGCTGGTAAGACGTCTAGTCAATGTCCTTTCCCTCGAGATGGTTCAAAAAGTACTTTCACATAACACCTGATTTATGTGCTAATTATGTACTCGACTTATATGCATAAGCAGAATTCCGAACTTCCAATTAACATTTTCGACATTAATTTTTACTGGGGGCGCGCTGGTAAGACGTCTAGTCAATGTCCTTTCCCTCGAGATGGTTCAAAAAGTACTTTCACATAACACCTGATTTATGTGCTAATTATGTACTCGACTTATATGCATAAGCAGAATTCCGAACTTCCAATTAACATTTTCGACATTAATTTTTACTGGGGGCGCGCTGGTAAGACGTCTAGTCAATGTCCTTTCCCTCGAGATGGTTCAAAAAGTACTTTCACATAACACCTGATTTATGTGCTAATTATGTACTCGACTTATATGCATAAGCAGAATTCCGAACTTCCAATTAACATTTTCGACATTAATTTTTACTGGGGGCGCGCTGGTAAGACGTCTAGTCAATGTCCTTTCCCTCGAGATGGTTCAAAAAGTACTTTCACATAACACCTGATTTATGTGCTAATTATGTACTCGACTTATATGCATAAGCAGAATTCCGAACTTCCAATTAACATTTTCGACATTAATTTTTACTGGGGGCGCGCTGGTAAGACGTCTAGTCAATGTCCTTTCCCTCGAGATGGTTCAAAAAGTACTTTCACATAACACCTGATTTATGTGCTAATTATGTACTCGACTTATATGCATAAGCAGAATTCCGAACTTCCAATTAACATTTTCGACATTAATTTTTACTGGGGGCGCGCTGGTAAGACGTCTAGTCAATGTCCTTTCCCTCGAGATGGTTCAAAAAGTACTTTCACATAACACCTGATTTATGTGCTAATTATGTACTCGACTTATATGCATAAGCAGAATTCCGAACTTCCAATTAACATTTTCGACATTAATTTTTACTGGGGGCGCGCTGGTAAGACGTCTAGTCAATGTCCTTTCCCTCGAGATGGTTCAAAAAGTACTTTCACATAACACCTGATTTATGTGCTAATTATGTACTCGACTTATATGCATAAGCAGAATTCCGAACTTCCAATTAACATTTTCGACATTAATTTTTACTGGGGGCGCGCTGGTAAGACGTCTAGTCAATGTCCTTTCCCTCGAGATGGTTCAAAAAGTACTTTCACATAACACCTGATTTATGTGCTAATTATGTACTCGACTTATATGCATAAGCAGAATTCCGAACTTCCAATTAACATTTTCGACATTAATTTTTACTGGGGGCGCGCTGGTAAGACGTCTAGTCAATGTCCTTTCCCTCGAGATGGTTCAAAAAGTACTTTCACATAACACCTGATTTATGTGCTAATTATGTACTCGACTTATATGCATAAGCAGAATTCCGAACTTCCAATTAACATTTTCGACATTAATTTTTACTGGGGGCGCGCTGGTAAGACGTCTAGTCAATGTCCTTTCCCTCGAGATGGTTCAAAAAGTACTTTCACATAACACCTGATTTATGTGCTAATTATGTACTCGACTTATATGCATAAGCAGAATTCCGAACTTCCAATTAACATTTTCGACATTAATTTTTACTGGGGGCGCGCTGGTAAGACGTCTAGTCAATGTCCTTTCCCTCGAGATGGTTCAAAAAGTACTTTCACATAACACCTGATTTATGTGCTAATTATGTACTCGACTTATATGCATAAGCAGAATTCCGAACTTCCAATTAACATTTTCGACATTAATTTTTACTGGGGGCGCGCTGGTAAGACGTCTAGTCAATGTCCTTTCCCTCGAGATGGTTCAAAAAGTACTTTCACATAACACCTGATTTATGTGCTAATTATGTACTCGACTTATATGCATAAGCAGAATTCCGAACTTCCAATTAACATTTTCGACATTAATTTTTACTGGGGGCGCGCTGGTAAGACGTCTAGTCAATGTCCTTTCCCTCGAGATGGTTCAAAAAGTACTTTCACATAACACCTGATTTATGTGCTAATTATGTACTCGACTTATATGCATAAGCAGAATTCCGAACTTCCAATTAACATTTTCGACATTAATTTTTACTGGGGGCGCGCTGGTAAGACGTCTAGTCAATGTCCTTTCCCTCGAGATGGTTCAAAAAGTACTTTCACATAACACCTGATTTATGTGCTAATTATGTACTCGACTTATATGCATAAGCAGAATTCCGAACTTCCAATTAACATTTTCGACATTAATTTTTACTGGGGGCGCGCTGGTAAGACGTCTAGTCAATGTCCTTTCCCTCGAGATGGTTCAAAAAGTACTTTCACATAACACCTGATTTATGTGCTAATTATGTACTCGACTTATATGCATAAGCAGAATTCCGAACTTCCAATTAACATTTTCGACATTAATTTTTACTGGGGGCGCGCTGGTAAGACGTCTAGTCAATGTCCTTTCCCTCGAGATGGTTCAAAAAGTACTTTCACATAACACCTGATTTATGTGCTAATTATGTACTCGACTTATATGCATAAGCAGAATTCCGAACTTCCAATTAACATTTTCGACATTAATTTTTACTGGGGGCGCGCTGGTAAGACGTCTAGTCAATGTCCTTTCCCTCGAGATGGTTCAAAAAGTACTTTCACATAACACCTGATTTATGTGCTAATTATGTACTCGACTTATATGCATAAGCAGAATTCCGAACTTCCAATTAACATTTTCGACATTAATTTTTACTGGGGGCGCGCTGGTAAGACGTCTAGTCAATGTCCTTTCCCTCGAGATGGTTCAAAAAGTACTTTCACATAACACCTGATTTATGTGCTAATTATGTACTCGACTTATATGCATAAGCAGAATTCCGAACTTCCAATTAACATTTTCGACATTAATTTTTACTGGGGGCGCGCTGGTAAGACGTCTAGTCAATGTCCTTTCCCTCGAGATGGTTCAAAAAGTACTTTCACATAACACCTGATTTATGTGCTAATTATGTACTCGACTTATATGCATAAGCAGAATTCCGAACTTCCAATTAACATTTTCGACATTAATTTTTACTGGGGGCGCGCTGGTAAGACGTCTAGTCAATGTCCTTTCCCTCGAGATGGTTCAAAAAGTACTTTCACATAACACCTGATTTATGTGCTAATTATGTACTCGACTTATATGCATAAGCAGAATTCCGAACTTCCAATTAACATTTTCGACATTAATTTTTACTGGGGGCGCGCTGGTAAGACGTCTAGTCAATGTCCTTTCCCTCGAGATGGTTCAAAAAGTACTTTCACATAACACCTGATTTATGTGCTAATTATGTACTCGACTTATATGCATAAGCAGAATTCCGAACTTCCAATTAACATTTTCGACATTAATTTTTACTGGGGGCGCGCTGGTAAGACGTCTAGTCAATGTCCTTTCCCTCGAGATGGTTCAAAAAGTACTTTCACATAACACCTGATTTATGTGCTAATTATGTACTCGACTTATATGCATAAGCAGAATTCCGAACTTCCAATTAACATTTTCGACATTAATTTTTACTGGGGGCGCGCTGGTAAGACGTCTAGTCAATGTCCTTTCCCTCGAGATGGTTCAAAAAGTACTTTCACATAACACCTGATTTATGTGCTAATTATGTACTCGACTTATATGCATAAGCAGAATTCCGAACTTCCAATTAACATTTTCGACATTAATTTTTACTGGGGGCGCGCTGGTAAGACGTCTAGTCAATGTCCTTTCCCTCGAGATGGTTCAAAAAGTACTTTCACATAACACCTGATTTATGTGCTAATTATGTACTCGACTTATATGCATAAGCAGAATTCCGAACTTCCAATTAACATTTTCGACATTAATTTTTACTGGGGGCGCGCTGGTAAGACGTCTAGTCAATGTCCTTTCCCTCGAGATGGTTCAAAAAGTACTTTCACATAACACCTGATTTATGTGCTAATTATGTACTCGACTTATATGCATAAGCAGAATTCCGAACTTCCAATTAACATTTTCGACATTAATTTTTACTGGGGGCGCGCTGGTAAGACGTCTAGTCAATGTCCTTTCCCTCGAGATGGTTCAAAAAGTACTTTCACATAACACCTGATTTATGTGCTAATTATGTACTCGACTTATATGCATAAGCAGAATTCCGAACTTCCAATTAACATTTTCGACATTAATTTTTACTGGGGGCGCGCTGGTAAGACGTCTAGTCAATGTCCTTTCCCTCGAGATGGTTCAAAAAGTACTTTCACATAACACCTGATTTATGTGCTAATTATGTACTCGACTTATATGCATAAGCAGAATTCCGAACTTCCAATTAACATTTTCGACATTAATTTTTACTGGGGGCGCGCTGGTAAGACGTCTAGTCAATGTCCTTTCCCTCGAGATGGTTCAAAAAGTACTTTCACATAACACCTGATTTATGTGCTAATTATGTACTCGACTTATATGCATAAGCAGAATTCCGAACTTCCAATTAACATTTTCGACATTAATTTTTACTGGGGGCGCGCTGGTAAGACGTCTAGTCAATGTCCTTTCCCTCGAGATGGTTCAAAAAGTACTTTCACATAACACCTGATTTATGTGCTAATTATGTACTCGACTTATATGCATAAGCAGAATTCCGAACTTCCAATTAACATTTTCGACATTAATTTTTACTGGGGGCGCGCTGGTAAGACGTCTAGTCAATGTCCTTTCCCTCGAGATGGTTCAAAAAGTACTTTCACATAACACCTGATTTATGTGCTAATTATGTACTCGACTTATATGCATAAGCAGAATTCCGAACTTCCAATTAACATTTTCGACATTAATTTTTACTGGGGGCGCGCTGGTAAGACGTCTAGTCAATGTCCTTTCCCTCGAGATGGTTCAAAAAGTACTTTCACATAACACCTGATTTATGTGCTAATTATGTACTCGACTTATATGCATAAGCAGAATTCCGAACTTCCAATTAACATTTTCGACATTAATTTTTACTGGGGGCGCGCTGGTAAGACGTCTAGTCAATGTCCTTTCCCTCGAGATGGTTCAAAAAGTACTTTCACATAACACCTGATTTATGTGCTAATTATGTACTCGACTTATATGCATAAGCAGAATTCCGAACTTCCAATTAACATTTTCGACATTAATTTTTACTGGGGGCGCGCTGGTAAGACGTCTAGTCAATGTCCTTTCCCTCGAGATGGTTCAAAAAGTACTTTCACATAACACCTGATTTATGTGCTAATTATGTACTCGACTTATATGCATAAGCAGAATTCCGAACTTCCAATTAACATTTTCGACATTAATTTTTACTGGGGGCGCGCTGGTAAGACGTCTAGTCAATGTCCTTTCCCTCGAGATGGTTCAAAAAGTACTTTCACATAACACCTGATTTATGTGCTAATTATGTACTCGACTTATATGCATAAGCAGAATTCCGAACTTCCAATTAACATTTTCGACATTAATTTTTACTGGGGGCGCGCTGGTAAGACGTCTAGTCAATGTCCTTTCCCTCGAGATGGTTCAAAAAGTACTTTCACATAACACCTGATTTATGTGCTAATTATGTACTCGACTTATATGCATAAGCAGAATTCCGAACTTCCAATTAACATTTTCGACATTAATTTTTACTGGGGGCGCGCTGGTAAGACGTCTAGTCAATGTCCTTTCCCTCGAGATGGTTCAAAAAGTACTTTCACATAACACCTGATTTATGTGCTAATTATGTACTCGACTTATATGCATAAGCAGAATTCCGAACTTCCAATTAACATTTTCGACATTAATTTTTACTGGGGGCGCGCTGGTAAGACGTCTAGTCAATGTCCTTTCCCTCGAGATGGTTCAAAAAGTACTTTCACATAACACCTGATTTATGTGCTAATTATGTACTCGACTTATATGCATAAGCAGAATTCCGAACTTCCAATTAACATTTTCGACATTAATTTTTACTGGGGGCGCGCTGGTAAGACGTCTAGTCAATGTCCTTTCCCTCGAGATGGTTCAAAAAGTACTTTCACATAACACCTGATTTATGTGCTAATTATGTACTCGACTTATATGCATAAGCAGAATTCCGAACTTCCAATTAACATTTTCGACATTAATTTTTACTGGGGGCGCGCTGGTAAGACGTCTAGTCAATGTCCTTTCCCTCGAGATGGTTCAAAAAGTACTTTCACATAACACCTGATTTATGTGCTAATTATGTACTCGACTTATATGCATAAGCAGAATTCCGAACTTCCAATTAACATTTTCGACATTAATTTTTACTGGGGGCGCGCTGGTAAGACGTCTAGTCAATGTCCTTTCCCTCGAGATGGTTCAAAAAGTACTTTCACATAACACCTGATTTATGTGCTAATTATGTACTCGACTTATATGCATAAGCAGAATTCCGAACTTCCAATTAACATTTTCGACATTAATTTTTACTGGGGGCGCGCTGGTAAGACGTCTAGTCAATGTCCTTTCCCTCGAGATGGTTCAAAAAGTACTTTCACATAACACCTGATTTATGTGCTAATTATGTACTCGACTTATATGCATAAGGAGAATTCTGTACTTGCAATTAACATTTTCGAAATTCATTTTTACTTGGGGGCGCTGTAGTGAGACGTCTAGTCAATGTACTTTTCCCTCGAGATGGATCAAAAAGTTCTTTTATATAACACCCGATGTATGTGCTAATTATGTACTCGACTTATACGCATAAGCAGAATTTCGTACTCGCAATTAATTTGAAAAAATTTATTTCAACTGAGGAGCGCGTTGATAAGATGTCTAGTCAATGTACTTTTTCCACTTTCCAATACAAAACACTAATCGCCATAAGACACCGCGAAAGCGTCTAAATGTCTTAATGCATGACTACACCGAGCGGGTTTTCTTGCTCTAAAAGCATGAGGTACCATGCTCTATTAGCATGAACAGCTTCATGTTTGTTAAAATACGGTACCTCATTTTTGTTTAAAAATTGCTACCATGACTATGTGTAGGCCATTTCTAAGTTTGCATGAGCACGCACAAATATCTCCAACAAATGAGCGCCTAACATTAACATCGCTAACGTGTGCAATGTTTATTTCAATATTCGGAGTCATAATATTAGTTACATTATTATTATTTTGGTAAATAGCTACCACACCTTCTGGAACAGTATCTCGTTTGAATTGAACAATACGATTGAAATTAGGTATTTCAATCGGATTATCATGCGCCATGCAAGTTTCGGTAAGAAGTAACACATTTGTTTGTCTCGTAACTGAATCTTGTAAATCGTATTTGTGACTATTTGGACTTTGGCAATTGAAAGTCACTATTGAAATGCCATTTCTATTACTAATGAAATCTAAGACACTTTGAGCTGTCGTCTGAACACTATTTAAAGGCAGTCTTTTGAATTCTTGCAACAAAGATGCAGCCGATGCAGCTTGCCTTCGATTATTATAAAACTTGAATGTAGAATTATCGTTTTTTGTCGTGATATACAATTTTTCAATATTAGTCACCCGAGTTCCTGTTATTTTTCGTTACGGAATTTCTTGATTCGGTCGTCGCGCTCAAAGCCCGCGATAAAAGCTATATGCAATATATGCAATAGCTTAATAGAAACAGGTACTCTCAGGTCTCTGCTACGCGCGTCTAACGTATAAACTCTAACTGACGCGTAGCGAGCTCCTAGAGGCATATGTCAAAATGATTTCGTTCGTAGCTAATTACATAGGACGTCTGGAGTTCATGCAATTATGTTTTTAGATAATTCGAACCTTCTAATTTCGATAGGCCACGTGAAAATCCCGGAGTCTAAAGCGCTAGAGATTTCTCACTTTTAGAAACTTCAAATTAATTAATTAATTTGACACATGTTAGGTGTTTCGGTCTTACATTATTTTTCGTTACGGAATTTCTTGATTCGGTCGCCACGCTCAAAGCCCGCGATAAAAGCTATATGCAATAGCTCAAAATATGTTTATAGACAAATCCTCTTCAAGTTCAAGCGTACATGCACAACAAAATCGTGAAAGAGACGGTGGTAGCATTGTGGAAATGAATCAACCTTCATATCAACAGCAAATTGAGCTTCCTATAATTCAGTTACACAAATTCGACGAGTATTATTCTAACTGGTTGGAATTCCGTGATACATACGAGTCTTTAATTTATACCAACGCAGCGATAAATTCTATAAAGAAATTCCACTTTTGCGAGCGGCATTGGAAAACGGTGAAGCTCAGGTAATAAAATCTTTGGAATTCACATCCAAAACTTATGAAGTAGCATGGAATTCACTTTTGACTTGGATAGATAAGATAATAAAAGAAGATGTCCAAAATCATGTAAAGGCCTTATTCAATAACCAAATTCTCAATGAAGAGTCTGCTGAAGACATACGAAAAATCATAGATACAATTTCAAAAAATGTATGTGCTCTAAATCTATTACGAAGGCGAAGTGAAAAGTCCCTGAAAAATAAAACAGATGGCATCAAAATCAAAAATCCCATGTGGAATTTTGTGGTGTACCATATTTAGGTACAACGTATTAAAATTCTCTGACTGATATGTCATACAGTTCTGTTTTGACACCCATCGATAGCAAGCAGCCTTGCAGATATTTGTAAACATGGGAAGAAGTGAATTTCGCGTCTTGATTAAACATAATTTCTTGCGTGGAAAAAACATTACGTAAACCAAATCATTGCTTGTTAAACATTAGGGGGACTCTTCAACATCGATTGAAACGATTCATAAGTGGTTTACTGATTTTCGTTGTGGTAGTATGACACAAAGGACGCCGATTGTTCTGATCGTACAATTGAGGTTACAACGCCAGAAATCGTCTATATAATCCATGGTATGATATTGGACGATCGGTGAGTTTTTGTGCACGAGATTGCTGAGACCATGGGTGTCTCAACTGAACGGGTACGGAACATTTGTATACATTTTCCAAAATGAGAAAGCTATCTGCCAGATGGGTGCCGCATTTGCTCTATGTTGACAACAAGCGCGACCGCGTGAGGAGTGTTTGGCGATGTTCAAACGCGATAAGTAGGACTTTTTGCGCCGTTTCGTAACCGTAGAGGAAACATGGATCCATCACAACAGACCAGAGACCAAAGAAAAGTCGAAAGGATGAACTTGTCCTGGTGAATCCAAGCCGAAAAAGTGTGTTTATCGACCAACAAATTCATAGCAACAGTTTTTTTTTTATGCAGACGGTATTGTTCATATCGATTACCTTGATCGGTGACCATAGCGTATATTATGCAGATTTGGATCGATTCGACGCCGATTTGAAGCGAAAGCAGCCGCATTTGACAAAGAAAAAAGTGATCTTTCACCAGGAAAACGCACCGGCGCACAGGTGCGCAGCCGTAATGACAAAATTGCATGAATTGTGCTACGAATTGGTTCGTTATTCACCATATTCTCAAGATTTGCCCCCTGCGATCATTGTCTATTTCCAAACTTGAAAAAATGGGTCGGCGGAAAGAGATTTCACTCCAAAAATGAGGTCATCACTGAATCAAACGCCTATTTGGAAGGGATCGAAAAATTAGAAAAACTTCGGACGAAGTGTATCGGACCACAAGGAGATTATGTTATTAAATAAAATAAGTTTCGACCAAATAAATGATTTCTTGTTTTATTTTTCAGGGACTTTTCACCCTGCCTACATATCTCAACCAACAGATAATTGGGACACGCTCATAGTGTACATGATGGGGACAAAATTAGACGCCAATACCGCTAGAGAGTTGGAAAAATACAAAGTCGATAAGAACGTACCATCAGTAGAAGACATTACAGCTTTTTTGAGAGCAAGGGCTGATTTACTAGAAACGCTACAACAAAACCGCTAGCCGTATCGTAAATACACTAATAATTATAATAAAAAATGCAAACAAAACACGAAAGGATTATTGGTAAGCGAACAAAGGCGATTCAAACCATTCTGTCATTTTTGTAGAGAGACCATCTAAAATTGCATTGAAATTTTAAGTCTAACAATTCCAGAACTGATAAACAAAGTGAGTTATTTGAAACTGTACAAATTGCTTAAGATCAAAACACGATAGTCAGTCGTGCGTCAGAGGCTCATATCATGCAAACGATGTTCTGCCAGACATCACACTCTTCTTCGCAGGGACTGAAGTTCTATTCAAAACATAGAACAGGCAAGTACAAGTGTAGGTATGGCAGCTTGGAACATTAGCGGTTCATACATTCTGTTATCAACAGCTTACGTACAAATATTAGACAATAACAAAAACTATGATACGATACGAGTTTTGATAGATTTTGGTTCAATTATATCACAAAAGATTTATGCAATCGACTTAACTCAAATACAACAAGAACTAGTTATTCCGTTCTTGGAATAAATCAGAAAGTCACAACCATTGGCCAAAAATGTGACGTAACTATTCAGTCGTTCTATATAACAATTATACAGCGAATATTTCTTGTTTCATTCTTCCACTTATGACAAGAAATTTTAACGTTAACATTTCTAATTTAATAATATCCGCAAATCTGAAGTTAGCAGGTCCGGTATTTTTCAAGTCTAATAAGATTGACATGCTTCTGGGATACAGCTTATTTTGGGATCTCATCTGTATAGAACAAATACGCTCAGGTAATAACAAGCCTATATTACAAAAACGCGACTAGGTTGAATTATAGCCGGTCTCATCTACAGTTTCATGCAATTATAGTGATAAGTTCATCCATTCAATTCCCTAGGCCACGCAACCGTTTTCCAGGCTGAGGTCTGTGCAATACGGACATGTGCACTGGAAAACCTTAGATTAAACTACCGAGGAGGATTTACATTCACAGAATAACTTCTAGGCTTGTCTTGGAGTGCAGGGAAACTGTGGTTGAACTAGCCAGAAGGAACAAACTCCAGCTAGTGTGGGTATCTGCCCATTCTGGTGTGAAGGGAAACGGAGTGGCCGATGAATTGGCCAAACGGGGCTCCTTGAGCGCCCCTGGCCCCGATTCCACTGTCGTAATTTTATCGATCACCGGGTTCCACGCCCTCAAGGAGCTACTGGACAGACAGTGGCCCTCGATCTGTTATGGTACTCCAGGCATGAGGCAGGCGAAGCTCCACATCAGGGAATTCTCGCCTAAACTCTCTTAAACCCTACTCTCTATGAGCAGGAGAGGCTTAAAACTGGAGACAGGACTCCTCACAGGACACTGTCATCTGAATAAACATCTACACACAATGGGCATTGTCGAAGACCCAATTTGTAGTAGATGTGGGGAGGCGGATGAAACTGCTTCTCATATCCTAGCAGAATGTCCAGCACTGACTTCTCTCAGGCTACAACACCTCGGCAGAACACATATGCCGCCTGAAGCAATAAGAGATATAAGTCCATGCAAAATCTTAGCTTTTTGGCTTGCTGGACTGATTCTTGTATCAAGGGGCGCACAATGGACCCAATCAAGCGGTCTAAGTGCTCCGCATTCGGCCGCCCCCGTTTTGATTGATTGATTGATTGATCATCCATTCAATCACAACTTTCACGATTTTGGGAAATGTAAGAATACGCTCGATCAAAACCATTTTCGAAAGAGGAAATAGAATGCGAAAATCATTTTATGAAAAATACCAAACGTAGTAATGATTGCAGATTTATTGTAACAATTCCCTACAAGGAGACACAAAAAATAGGTGATTCTTTTGGAATGGGTAAGTCTAGGTTCATGTCGTTTTTTTTTTGCGTAGAGGGGAAATCTTGCATAGACGCCTCGGGTGCCCGTGCCCCCGGGGTGTGCCGGATTCCTACCTAGTAAAACCCTTCCTCCGTGAGGTTGGTTCTCCATCCTGAGGGGAGCCCCACAGCACTGCGGCCATTATAGTCCTATTGTGCCCTCGCTTGTTTCACCTCCTCATCAGTCCAGTGTATTCTTTGAATTTCAGTAGCCTGATATAGGGGATACTTCTGATTACCTCGGGTGTAGTGTAACGAAGCTTAAATTTTGAAAGATTATTTAATTTAGATCAGGCAATAAATATGGATGTTACATGTAATTTCAGTTTGAACAGTTCATTATTTCAATAGATATGAATGAATTCCGAATGTGTATTCCGTGATTGTCACTTTTCCAAATCTCCGTAATTTCGAATAAGTGTAATTATTCAAATAGATGAATCTAATTCACGCCCGTTCAAAATTGCATTTCATTCCGATAAAATATGTTGCAAAAACAGGGGTCTGGCCAGTTAAGACACCAAACTTTGTGCAGCCTTATGTAAAAAAGGGCGAACAGCCTAAAAACTCCGAATAACACTTGTTTACTCCGCTGGGAAGAACTGGTGTGATATCATGAGCGCGAATTTTAGATCTAAAAAGTAGCGTCACTTTTAACCATTGTTCGGGGCATAAGTAAAAACTATTGGCACAAAAATAAGGATTTGGTGGAGCAGACCGAACTCTTGTGTTTTTGAATTTCGAGCCGTACAGTATCTCTTGTGTTTTTGATTTTCAATCAGTAAAGTAGCTCTCTAGTGTTTTTTTTTTTTGAATTTATTCGAAGTGTGAGTCAGAGATTTAAAAGCTGTGAAATAACAATAATGTTCCGTTTGTGTTTGTGAATTTTACAAAAAGGTAAATGATAGCAAATAGTTTATATTTTTGAGCATTACGATATATTGATTTCCGTAATTTATGATTGTTATTGTAATTGGTAAACGTTTGTACGATACCTGAGTTCCGTAGTATTCAGTAATTTGAATTGGTGAATTTGAGTTTATCCTAGTCATAGGTCGAATCGCGCACGATTTGAATTCGCGCGTGAATTGAAATATTCAAGTAATTGTGTGGTGCATACAGAGTGTGTATGTTTGAACGACAGGGGCGTCTTTGGTATATTTGTGCACACTGTGTCACTCCAGAAGTATAAGTATATCCTAAGACGACCAAACCACCAACGGCTTGTGCACACTGTGTCACTCCAGAAGTATAAGCTGGGGGTGGTTGTGTGATTGAGAATCGTAATAATTCCCTTAATACTATGAGAAGCCCTCGGCCGTGGATATAGGGGTTATTGCAGATGTGATAGTTAGGGTTTGTGCACACTGTGTCACCCCGGAAGTATAAACCCTGATTGTCTAGATTCTGAATCTATAAAGTGTATAAAATCTAACACTGTCACACAATTACCGGGTACTCCGTGAAAGTTAGTACAAGGATGGGTGAGATGACAGAATAAACTCAATTAGAGTAATTAACCGAAACATAGTAAAATCTGATATCGTACAATCGGAAAACTAGTGCAAACAATATTTTCCGAACCAACCGAATATATCGTAGTGTGATTTGAACATTTCATTTATTAGTGCTGCTATCTAAGATTTACCGCATACCGCTCATTACGCTGAGACCTGTTTGATTCGTACTTTTCCACAAATTGATCATTCTGAATTATTCATCAACCGATCCCGTACCGCCGAATTAAATTTAGCGACCGAACTTGTCGTAGAGTTGATATCTTGAAAGAGTTTTCATTTACCGTTTGAGCTTCATTACATTTTCCGTCTGGGTGTAATTTTGTGAAATAATACCGTTCAATTGCATTTAAATTGATTATTCTGAAAGTGTAATTGTTAAAATCATTATATATTTTAATATTTGGAATTCCCTGTTTTATTAAATTATTTCTGCTCCATCTTTAAGTTATAACCAGGTATCAATTGTAATTAAAGCCTACAATTTCGATACTGTTTTCTGCCCATTGGACTCTGGTTATACTTCACTGTAGCTACCCTAGGGACAAGGCTATCTTTAGATAGCATAGTAACAAGCCTTGTGGTGAAGACCCTAGCAGAAGTCTTCAAAAAGGAGTTAACCTTTGGGAAAAATCTGGCGCCCGAGGATTCGAAGCTTACCGCAGTAAGCAATCTACCGAAAAGCCGCAAGGGCACGTTATAGTAGTCTTATCGTCTCAGAGATATGTCCGACGATCAACCGTGTATGCCGTGCAGTGACACAGCACATGCATAGGTGTCTCATATTCCACGCTGCAACCCCTGCAGGTGGGCTGATCCAGTCCCATCGTGTAGAGGTGTTTGTTGCAAGGGGCGTGTCCGGTCAGGAATGCAACAAGATTCCGTATTTCTTGTCTGTTGAACGTCAGCAGATTTTCCACTCGTTGCTGCTGGAGATCTCCCATCAGTCGCTTGGAATGCGACATATGGGGCAGTTCTCTCCAGTAGGCACGGTGCTCTATTTCGAGCCATTTTTGGATTACAGATTTTGCTGTGGCATGAGAAATGCCACAGGTTGGCTCTGGTCCAATCAGTGGTTTTCCCGCCCCCGCTTTAGCAAGTCCGACGGTAGTTTCTGTGCCTTCTCGTTTGGTCTCTTCAGACTCCCACACGAGTGTTACTCTATTGAGGTTCATTACTAGTACCGTTAGTTCCTTGACGCAATCAAGTACACATTGTGAGGTGATTGTGTATGACTCCAGTGCCTCAAGCACTGTCAGGTTGCTCACTATGATTGTGATTTGTCTATTCTCATAGGCTCTCTTTCCCATGATTTGAGCACATGTTGCAATTGCAACTATTTTTGCTTGGAATTCTGTCGCAAAAGTCCCTAGGTTCAAAGAAATTCTTTCCCCTAGGTCCGTTTTCTCGACTATTCCAGCACCCGTACTCTTTTCCGCCTTGGTGCCTCCGGTAAGCCATATGGAATCCCCTGGTATCATGTGAGGCCTGCCCCCAGCGTTCTCCCGCTCATTCACGCTTTTAATCATGAAAAGCACGGGAGTGCTGTGAACCTTGATCCTGTCGGATCTCATCTCCAATGGCCTAGGTGATCCAAGCAATCCGAAGATGCTTCGGCCTTTTTGGTCAGCCTTTCCTTGGCCGATAAGATCGAAGCGATACGCTCCTCTTATGGCCCCTGCCTGAACGGCGAGGTGCAGTGGTTCCAACCCCAACAGCTTCTCCATAGCAGTCGTTGGGGTGGTCGACATTTCACCTGTTACTCCTAAGCATGCCAGCCTCTGAACTCCGTTCAGTGAATTCTGGGATGCTTTAGTTCTAGTTTTTGGCCACCACACGATGGCGGCGTATGTTACAATGGGTCTCACTATGGTTGTGTACACCCAGTGTACCGTCCGTGGAGCGAGTCCCCAGGTTCTCCCGACTGTACGACGACAGGTCCACATGGCCCTTATCGCTTTGTTAGCGGTTTTCTCCAGATGCTTCCCAAAGGTCACCCTTTTATCTAGGCTCACCCCAAGGTACTTGACCGTGTCCGTCATCTGTATATTTTTTCCATACAAAACTGACTCTTGTCTGTTTCCAATGTCCCTTCTCTTTGTGAAGGGTACAATGATTATTTTCGAAGGATTTACTTTGAGTCCTTCCTTGTTGCACCATTTTTCCACGGTGTTCAGTGCGTGCTGCATCAGAGATGCTATTGTGCTCCCAAACTTCTCTTGTACTATAATGACGATGTCATCCGCATATCCTATTACGCAGAATCCTTTGCTCTCAAGGAGTATCAGAAGTTCGTTCACCACCAGACTCCACAGCATGCTCCACCAGTACACCTCCCTGCGGACATCCTCCAGCGACCCGCACCTTCTTTTCAACCTCATTGAGAGTTCCTATGACTGTCCTGCATCGGAGCATGTTGTCGATCCACCTGCACAGCAGATCTTCCATCCCTCGCTCTCGCGTTTCTCGGGCAATTGATTAGAATTTTTCTGCTCTCTGTATCAACTCGTATACTGCCATTTCACAGGATTTCCCGGTTTGGTAAGCATACTGATTGCGGTGTATGGGGATTTCTCATAAGAGTTCCATCTCTAACATGCCTGTCGATCAGTTTCTCTAGGGTTTTCAGGAGAAACGAAGTTAGACTGATCGGACGGAAAGATTTTGGCTGGGTTCATGTCGTTAGATCCAGACTTGAAACAACAAAACGTTGAATCCAATAATGAATATAATAATAATAATGATATTTTTTATTGTTCATAAGACCAATGATACAACATGGTATAAGACAAGTCAAGAATATACAGATATGTAAGTAAACAAATAATCAAATGTATGGATAAACACGTATTTTGATACAACAAATAAGACAGGAAAGGAAAACAAAAAGAAAAAATGATATAAAGATATACAAAGATAATACTTTATGGATTATTTGTTATTACAGATACAACGTACTCAGCAACACTTTAGAACACTCTTGCAAAAGTTCATGAACATCCTTCTTAAACTGTTTTAAGTTAACATTATAGTTGAGCAACTGCGGGAGTTTGTTGAACATCTTTATGCCCATATATTGTGAACTTTCTTCATACAGAGACATCTTATGCTGAGGTATCAACAGGTCTGCTCTGTCTCTAGTAGGATAAGTATGATTGAAATCATCGCGAGGAAAAGAACCAATATTCATTTTGACATATACCAAAAGTTGCTTCTTCATATATATACATGGAAGGGGTACTAATTGCAATTGTTGGAAGATGTTTCTACATGAAGTTCTTCTATTTGCTCCTACCATACATCTTACTGCAAGCATCTTTATTATGAAGACTTGGTCCCATTTAGATGCAAATCCCCAGAACATAATGCCATAAAAACATCTTGAATAGAACTGTGCATAATAATGGGATAGTAGTATACATCTACTTGTAAGACTGTACAACCTTCTGAAAGCATAGCTCATGGTTGATAATTTGCTACATAATATGTCAATGTGAGCATCTCAGTTTGACGCATTATCTGTACATAGCCGCAGAAAACTTACATTCTGCATTGCCTCAAAGAATGTCTGACAATTTTTAAGAGGAATATAAATTACTAGGACATATGAACCTAGTGCAATCCTCTCAAAACGATACAGTTACTTATTATATGCCATATACATGTCGTCCCATAAGAGCAGAACTAAGTTTATGTCCAATGTCATCGATTTTGAGATTATGAGCTCTTAACATGATTTAGAGTATCCCTGATTTGGGCCAGAGATATTCTAAGTCCAAACGCTGACATTGCGTAATCATAAACGTGGAGGGGGTGAAGTAGTCTATCTTACTACTATGTACGGGCATTCCGCTCTTTGAGCAGGACTTAAACTAGTTCTGACTATTATTCAAGTCCGCGATATTCATTTTGTTTCGAACATAGAATAATTCTGACTCGGTGAGGTGTTTTCATTCATTGACATAATATTGTTCCGATCTATTCGATTTAGTGATACAAGCCGACATAACGATGACCACAAGAGTCAAAAAAATATTGACTGATGAAAATTAAGCAGAAAGGTAAGTGATATTAAGTAGCGAATTTTCCAATTCTATTGGCCACATAATCAAATTTCAACATATCCAATATCTCTAACCTGAAGTTGGATAATACAACCAGTGTTATTGAAATTTTTAGATAGCTTTACTGCAAATTCATTTCTACTTCGATAATAGTTCTGAGTAACATTGAGAAATTCACTAATCAACAAAGGAATTTGCATTGAATCTTCTCAAGAAGTTTAATATTACTCGCTGTATTACCCAATTTCAGATTAGAAATAAATATAATAATACAACACCAGGAGGAATTTTACTTCAGTACGTGATAATTATTACTTTCTGATCATAGTATATTATGAAAATCATCCTGCAATTTTACACAATACTATAGAGAATATTTATTTTATTTTAGATCACAATGGCAGTATTGGTACGTATCAAAGCGTAGTTTCAGCAAATGGTGCCACATCCATATAAAATTCTGAATACTTGATGGATTCTGTTTAGAACCTCCTGCTCATTTAATCCCATGGAAAACTGCAACAACATTCACAGGCGGAAGTTTGTCTTCTGAGTCTCTTTGTTCTCTGAAAAAGGCCACGGCAATCTAAACTAATGGAGCAGATAATAAATCAACCCCCATAGCGAGATCACAGGATTGTCAAATTAGACCAATCCCAACGGAGAATGCTAGAACTAGATTTAGATATTTCACCATCGGACGTCGACCCATTTCATGTTAGCGATGATGATATGATTGACCCTGACCATCATATATCTAGCTCTCACGGCCGGAGTGATGAAGAGAATCAACAAGTAACGAAAAAACGTTTGGATGAAGAAAATCGACAAGTACAAAACGTCGAAAAAAATTTCTGAAAACTGAAGAATATCTAGAGAATAGCCAAAATTCAGGGTTTCGGAATGCTCTGACATGATTCCTCGACGTCTGAGGTGAAAACTAATGGTAGAATCGGAATTCTCATCAATGAGATTGTATTTTGACCCAGTTATATGAGAATCGATGAGATCGACCAAATTCACTATTTTTCATTCCCCCCCCCCCCCCTCATGAAATTTACGAAAATGCGAGAATTTCCGAAGGTTCATGTAACTGATAGAACATGTTCTATATGATCATAGAAGGTTGTGGATACCAATTTCAGTATATTAATCATGATAAATGGGATTTTATAGTGTATTTAATCGGAATGAATGTAATTTTGTTCAAGCGGGCATGAATGCACTATGTGCGATTCATTTATTGAAATAATTACACTTATTCAAAATTCCGGAGATTCAGAAAAATGACTATCACGGAATACACATTCGAAGTTCACGCATATCTGTTGAAATAATGAACTGTTCAACCGGAGTATACGTGTAATATTCGTATTTTTGATCTAAGATGAATGATATTTCAAAATTTAAGCTCCGTTACACAGGCAACTAGATTTCATCTAGAAGCTGTTGCAATTCAATGAGAAAAAAACATGTCGAGAAACGGAGTCTAAAACAGGAGAAAATTTGGAGTCCGAAGAAACAGAAAAACTTAGTAAGCGCACATTAACATTTGTTTATAGTCTCCCAAAAGTAGGTACAAATGGGATCAAAGATTACAAATTTTTTTCCTCAATACTTCATGCTTTAGTGCATAGTGAGAACTATATGCAACTAAATGGGAAGTAGTGGTGTAGTTTTGGAGGGCAAGAGAGGAAAATTGTGTAAAAATTCTATGATCGATGAATCCGTGAAACAATTCATCTGCGATGAAATAAATTCGTTTGAGCCTGTTGAAAGTCATTACTGCAGGAAGAATATTACAAGTGTATACCTGTCTCCGACTTTAAATAATTCGAAGATGTTAAATTTATACCAAGAGTACTGCGCAGAACAAAACGTTCCCCAGAAAGTAACAGAAAGTAGGTACAGATCGATTGTCAATTCAGAGTTCAATATAACTTTTTTCAAACCAAAGAAAGATTTATGCCACCTTTGCAATAAATATGAGCATTCTTCGGCAGGAGACAAAATGAAATTGGAAGAGGAGTATGAATTACATTTGAGAAACTAAAACCTAGGAATAGAAATGACGAACCTGGATAAGGAGAAAACGGTTCACAATTCAAACTTTTGTGCTGCTATTTTTGAAACAAATTTCATCTGCACCCGAATCGGATGTTGGGCCTATTACAAACTTGAGCTTCCCATATATAATTTCACAATTTTTAATTTGGCAACCAAGAACTGTTTTTGTTGCATGTAGTATGAGAACATTGCCTAAGGGGTGCTTCAGAAATTGGTAATTGTCAACTACTTTTTATACAACATCATATTATGAATGTTCAAGGAATTTTCTTTCTATTCAGACAATTATTCTGGACAGAATACGAACGAATTCTCGTTTTCCCTTCACAACATATTACTCAAAAATATGGAGTAAGGGATTCATTTTTGAACGAGGTCAGACTCAAACTGAAGGAGACTCAGTTCACAGTATTGTTGAAAAAGTAGCAAGACCTGTAGTATGATCGAATTAGCTATACATAAATGTCGTTAATTTTTGCATAATTCTGAGTTCTGAGAAAAAAATTGCTCTAAGTAGATAATTATGATACAAATTGAAGGAACTAAAATCGAACACTTTTTAATCGTCGCAACAGGTCCAAAAAAATTGTAAAAATGGCCAAAACCGGTTTTTTCGCGTCGGACATCGTCGGATTAAGTTAAAAAGACAAAAGCTTCTAATAAACTTATACGCCGTTAAAAGACGGAAGGAGAAGCTGTGAATGAACCCGATTGGACTAGCGATGATCCCGCAAATTGCAAAAAACCATCGATTTTGCTCGAAATTTCAAATATTCATAACTCTTGTTCTTTTGAAGATTAAGAGCTGAAATTTCAATAGGTTGTAGCTTTTATGCCCACCAAGTACCGCACAAAATTTCAGCAAGATCGTATTTACACTTTTTGCAAACCGCAACTTAATGCAAAAAAAAGCACTTTTGTGAAATGGACCTAAAAAAGTTGTGGTGCGTTGACGCGCTATTTTTTTACGGGATCATCTTCTTCAATAGTATTGAACAACTTATCAAATTTTCAATCTCTTATCTTTCGTAAAAGTTGCTAAAACATTTATTTTAAATAATGATATTTCGTGCGCTTGGCGGTGTGGCGCGCGTGGAAGGGAGAGCTGCCGCGCTAGGACACGCACACTCTACCGCAGCTCGGCTATCCGGCGTTTTCATGCGTATGGGTTCAAAATGCAAACGCTCGTAAAAAACAACAATATCTCGGGAACTAACAAAATAACAAAATATTTTGTAATATTTTACATGCTATAAGTAAGAGCAATTTCGTATATTACTACTTACATTGAATTTTTTAGTACAATATGTACTAAATACGTTTTATCAATGTAACTTTTCAAAATTTTGTATTACTTTTTATCGTTATGTGATATATTACCGGTAGGGAAGCCAATTTCGGGGGGAGCCGAATTATAAAAATGAAAACTCTTAGGAAAAAGGGCAGTTCCTGGGTCGTATCTTGCTGGGTAAGCTCACTTCTTGTACATATAGCTCCGTCTCTCTCAAAGCCAGATTCATTAATTCTTTTAATTGATATTTTTAACTTAGTCATTTGATTGTTTTTTTTGTGTATTGCAAGTTACAAGATTTCTATTTTTTCAACTATATTTTCCTTTTGGTTATTACTCAAAGTAATTTAATTAATTCGAATCAATTTTTATCATTTTTAAAGTTCACTTTCATTCACCCAAAATCATTCTAAGTATCAGTTTCAAGAGAACTTACATTTTACTTTAAATATCATTTGCTATTTAGTGAAGATTGTTGGTAACTAGAATCTAAAATAACCTGTAAAAGAAATTGTGGAGAGCGTCATTGGTAACTTGATGATAGAAATCTAAAGTAATTTGATATCTTGGAGAATTTGTTCCCTTTAACGATTTGACAATTTGATCTGGGTGCGAGAGAGAACTAGCTCCGGGGTGTAATTTATAACTTAACAAAAAGACGCCGCGTAATACATTTTGTGGAGGCCGTGCGTGAAGTGTAAACTCAGGTGTTACTGGTTTACTTTGTGGATTAAGGATTAAATACTGAGTCAGGGTAAGTCTATAGAACAAGCTATTTAGTCTGAATTCAAGCCAAAAATTCTGAGGTCAGCACCCCCCTTTTTCTCGTTTTTTTGTGTTGGCTTATAGAGGACCGTAACCATTAATAGAGTATTTTGATTTATTAGAAGTGTATTGATCCATCGGCCGAATTTCTCATATTTTCCTCTTTATGTATATATGAATGGGACTTAGTGTCTATATTTGTTAATTATTATTATTGTTTTTGTAAACGAATACTTTTTCCCAATATACAACTTATACTGTTCGCATTGTTCTTCATTGATACACCATCCCTGAGATAACGTTATAGTGGAAGAGAACAATCCTGTCGTGATTGTCATTCCGAACATCTTCAGCAACGTGAAGCTGTCATACTAGCCTAGTATATAAATCGGCCAGGAAAGGCCCCGCTACTAAACAATATTATACCAAGTGCTACTGGAGAGGAACTCCTTCGACATTAGTTTCGTTCCCTGGACTATTCTCTAATACATCTCAAAAGGGAACTGGTGGCAACTAAATATAATCCATTCTACCAACGACAGGGCACTCCTTGTAGTGCAACCCTGCAATTTTCACCCTCCGCAACCCTCGGGTTGCATAGTAAGGGTAGCTATTCTAGCATAGTTACAACAAGGTTTCCACTCTCCATAGCAGCATATGATCCCATAAGGCTTTGACCAGAGGGAACAGTAAACAAACATAACCTAGTAATATCTTGAGCTGGATTTGGTATATCTGGCTTGTGTGTAATAACATTATAAATAAGTTTAATAGTTTGCTCCCAAGTACCAGCTTTTCAGATTATTACAGTATTTCTTTTTCCTCAAATTAATGATGAAATTACTACTCACTTAGCGACCGAGCATATAGATTTGAACTTTATACCAGCCTACTCACCTCATTTTGGGAGACTCTGGGAGGCCGATATAAAATCCTGTAAACATGACCTCAAAAGGGTTCTAGTTTATGCGAATCTTACTTTTGAGGTGTTCAATACTCAATACACAAGTTGAGGTAATAATGGATTCCCGTCCCCTTATACCTCTCTCCTCTGATTCAAGTGACTCAGTCCCACTCAGTCCTGCTCACTTTCTCGTTGGGCGGCAATAATGACTATACCGGATCCAAATTATCAGATATGCCTGTCAGCAAAATAACTCGATTTCAGCATGTACACCAGTGTCAGCAACATTTGAAACCATTGGCACACATAATATGTTACTGGATTGCAGCAACGACGCAAATGGAAGCAAACCCAAAATACTTTACTTCAGGAAATGATGGTGATCATCAGAAAAGATAACACTCTCAATTAGGAAATGGGTAAAATTGTTGAATTACATTCAGGCAAGGACTATGTATCTAGAGTGGCTACCATCAAGACAGCAAATGGGAATGATAAGCGATCATTTGCTAAAATCTGTCCGTTACCCGAAAAAAATCAAGGTTGAAAATTATATCGCAGTATTTCAAGAGGGGGGGGGGGCATGCTAGGAGCCAAAGTTAACGAAATGATTGTCCTAATAGACCAAATAATCGTTTCTTCAGAAAACAACCTTAACAAAGGAAGAATCAAGCTCATATGTTCAGAGAAGCTGAATCAGAAGAGGATATAGAAGCTATATCATTTATGACGAACGGATGATATATGGCTCCAACGGCTTGGTCATTCGAATGAATAGTATATCAGAAAATTGGAACAGATGGTAGAAGATTGTATGTCCTGGATTGGAAATTACTCAAATGTTCAGTTATGACGTCATAGGTTAGATTAAAATTGTCCGTACCGGGGGGCACGGCAGAGCCCCCGCCAAGTCGAGCGCGAAGCAAACACTGCCGTACCATCCTTTACTGGAACCATTTCGCCGCATTTTCAGGCCCCTATTTGAGAACCTCTGGATAAGACCAAAACGCATCCAGTAAGCTATAAAATCACATACTTAAAATAAAAAATTTCAAGTCTGTAGGTCATTTAGTTCCGAAGTTAAGCGAAAGCAAAGTTTCGCATTTATGACACTCATTCACTCACTCACTCATGATCATCAGAATAGAACTAGTACTTCCCATAAACTCGGAGAGCTGAAATTTGGTACAGAGTTAGGGTTTAATGGCCACATAAAGGGAAAACTATAAAAACTAGGATAATCGAAGATCTGGAGTACTTGGTGACCCTCATTTGAAAACACAAGAGCCCAACCAAACTATTAAAGATCGATATACCGCCTTTACAAAAAATATTCAACTTTGTTTGCCTCTTCATTTGATGTCAAAAATCGATGGTCTTATGTATCTGATGAAGAACCCTCAGCTTGTCTCAGCTGTATAAGAGATATGGTAATGCCCCCTTCTACTATTGGTACATAAAAGAATGCCGTGAATTTGATTCACGAATTATTGCCTATTAGGTTAAAATTTCAGATCATACCCCGGGCATACGTGTACAGAGAACAATTCCCAATCTGTGTGGTGTATGCCCTAACAATTCACAAGAGCCAAGCTCTAAGTTTAAAAAATGCCCTCATGGACATTGGCACCTTCATATTCTCTTGTGGCCAAGCCTACGTGGCGCTTTCACGAGTAATCAATCTTCATGGGGTGCACCTCATAAATGTTGACTTCAAGAGTATAAGAGCTCAAGCTTCAGTGATCACCGAATACAACCGGCTTAGGCGTAAATAGCGCGCAGATCTTTCAGAAATTAAGCCGTCTAAGCCGTCTAAAAGAATGAATAATGAACGCGAATGGGCAATACGAAAAACTATTGCTACTGTACAAGAATCAGAACCGGAAAAAAAGAAAAGAAAGATTTGTAATAATGAAAAAACTACTTCTAAAAAGAAAAAAAATGTGTCAAATAAGAAAATCTAATAAAATGGATCAATATGCCCACGTTTCTACAAACAGAAGTGCAATCCCACCAAAAACATTCTTTAAAAAACTAGCCAAGTCTCCATGGAGCTGCTTGTTTATCTCTAACAAGTAATGAAATCTAGACAAAGTCGTGCCAAGTCTAAGGTTCCTTACTGCGATTTCTTTATTATCATGGTTAATGTTGTGTGACTTGGTCGTTGAAGGGTACACAAGGGTACAAAACCAGGTGCTCCATGACACCATTGCACCAATCTGTCGCCAGAACCGCTACCCATTGACGATGGAAAATTGCCACTTGGAAAACGTTGATTCAATAACCAATCAATTGTAGACTTGATAAAGCTGCGTATTTCAATAATACTTATGTGTGAGCGAGCCTGAAACAAACAATATAAAAAATTATTTCCAGTACAGACGGACTTCTAATCATTGATAGAAGTCTGTCTGTACGTCTATTTTATGTTAGATCGGTGATCGATTTGACGCTCCAAAAAGAAGAGAGCAGAAGTCAGCATTGTCAATGCTGAATGCATGTGTTGCACAATCAACAACACCCTAAAATGAGACACTAGCGTCCAATTACCAATACCAGTATGGGCTATTATCTCGCTTAACAAACATAGGTAGTTACAACAGATAACATTACGTGTAAACAAAATTGACTTGTACCCACTAACGTATAAAGAATGTTCAACGACCAAGTCACACAACATTAACTATAATAATGAAGAAATCGCAGTAAGGAACCTTAGACTTGGCACGACTTTGTCTAGATTTCATTACTTTTTAGAGATAAACAAGCAGCTCCATCGAGACTTGGCTAGTTTTTTACAGAATGGTTTTGGTGGGATATCGTATTACTCGATACGAGTAGTCGAACTCGTGCATTGAAGACTGCCTCACTATGTTACATTTTTTTATAACGACTATCGTGAAGTAGGTCGATCGCATTATCACTACTTGGTTAGTTCCCATGCAACCATTTATGACAATGAGAAGTTATAGTTTAGAGTATGTTGGAAGAAACGGAAATTGGTTTTAAGTTTTTTTTGGGGATCTAACGAGCAGAAAAGAGCGGAAGGTCTTGACGGTTAGTCGTTGTAAGTCACTTGGGTAGAAGAATATACTAGTTTAATAACTAGAACCTTATTAGAGGGATTTATTCTCCCCAGATTTAAATGCTGTTTCTTCGTTTGGGAATTTATAAGTTCACTGGCTTGGTAAACAGACAGCAGACCATTAAATTGAGATAATTAGACCTACATGTGTTCTTAGAACACCGAACAGAAGCTCAAAATCACATTGTTCTTAACTTTGGAAACCCTTTTTCGTTATAAAGGGTAACTATATCTAATTAATTTTTGTTTCACTCTATCCGATAAGTAGCCCTATATTTTTCACCAGTCATAATTCTCATAAAATTAATTTTCTTTCATAACCTAGGAATCAGTCAGGGTGCAAGAAATGAGATAATTATCTAAACTAACATTGTAGATGTTAGGAGTGTTATTATGAGTGTTATTAGGTTTATTATTGTTGTATCGATTATTCATATGTACAATGTATGTGTATTTTTTTCCTACAAGGGTATGTCTTTTCCACGAGAACTAGAAGTGACTATACTTGTGAACAGTTTCATAACGGGTTAGGTTAATTACCCTGTAAGAAACAGTTGTGCTTATGTTTGTATGTTATTCTTAGGGTTTTCCCTTTCTGTTTTTCTTATAGGACATCAGTTATTTTGGAAGTTTCGGAAATACTGTTTGTCCAATATGGAGATTGTAACAAGTATTATGCAATACTATCTAGGTCAAACTGTGTTGAACATAGACATGTTGAACATTGTGGGATTGTGCGAATGAATGTGTGAAGATTGGAAGAGATGTGATATTTGATGAATCATTGGAATGCATGTCCTCTGGTTGTTGTTGAAAAAAGAGAAAATGAGTGTCAGCCAGTGAGTAATGTAGACAAAACTGAACCGGAAGAAATAAGTATGTGTGAAATTGAGAGCGATGAGAATGTTTGCAGAAAACTAGAATCTTTAGTAAATTAAAGTGGTAGGGACTGTAAAGAAGACGACAATCATTTTGGATCATCAGAACACATATCATGAATTATAAAATCTCCTTTGTGCCATAAAAATTTTGAAATGAACTCACATTTTGTTTAATGGTGGGAAAATCATACTCTATTTTCTGGAGATCCAGTGATATTTGGACTTTCAGCTGAAGAATTTGTTAATGATGTACCATTGTCTTTTAATGAATTGAAAAGTCATCCATGTCGGAAACAGTGGGAGTCTGCGATGAATGACGAATTGGAATCACTCTACGAAAATGAAACTTGGACACTCGTTCAAAAACCAAAAGGGATAGTTGATTGTAAATGGATTTTCACAATTAAGAATATTGATTCTGATGAAAATTGAAATTAGGTATAGAGCAAGGCTAGTTGTAAAAGGTTATAGTCAGCAATATGGTTATGATTATTGTGAGACCTATGCTCATGTAGCAAATATAATAACAATTAGAATCTTGTTGGTTTTGGGCGTTCAGAAGGATTTTTCTATCTACCAAATAGTTGTAAGTACTGCGTTCCTCCATGGGAAATTATATGAAGATATCTATGTGAGTCAACCTCCTGGTTTCACAGATGGTTCTGGCATGATATCTGCGTACATTGAATAAATCTTTGCATGGATTGAAACGTTGTTGGTATAAACGTTTTGAAGATAATTGTCTTTATATCAAGTTTTTTGGGAATATCATCTAATGTCTTTTAGTCTTTGTAGATAATGTCTTTACATTTATTTAAAGATTTTTCATTTAAGTTGGGTTTGTCATGAATATGGATTGAGTGGAAGTGTTGATATGTCTATTTTGTTCATGTAATCAATGTTCATGACTAACTTTCTTTTGTAAATTATTATAATTTTAATTGACTGTCTGTCAGTATTGATATTAAGAAATACTTTGAATTTATTCACTTTTCACTGGAAAGTTAACATAGCATTGTGAATTTCATTCCCAGTGGGACATTTACTCTCGTGTAAATGGTGTTGGAACTTCTAGGTTTGCAAACATTTTCGAGGGTGTTTTATTATATCACTTTCGGTGATGGTTGATCAGTGACTTCACGTCTGCTTCATCTCACTGACTAGCTCAAGAGGAGAGGGAAACAGCTGTCTGATAATATAGGACGTGTTGTCACTGTTTAACCTGATGAACCAAAACATTGTATAATGACTGCTAACACGGTATGTGTTTGTATTTCACTATGTATTTAACATTTAGCTTGAATGTTAAAACGTTTATCGAGTTTTTATGGAAAAATACTCCAAATTACCGAAAATGTTGGCAAGATTAATGACAATTTTAATCTAAGTGGTTATTGGAAATCGTCAAAGGTTGTGACTGGGTCTGAAAGTAAAAACTATTACAAATGTTCTTGAGTATTTTCAAGAGTTTCAAGCATTCTCTCGAGTTTCCATCCGAAGTACTGTTGCGGCATCCATTCCATAACCTTACCTCCGATCCACCCTCAAGCTCTATGACCATCCGCGACCGGATGTCACTTCCGGTTTGGAGGTAGACATGTGTATCTATTGAAACATAGCGGAAAACGAGCATGGCTCGAATTATTGAACCAAATGAAAGGTCTCAAGTATCTGCCTCCGCTGGCGTCAGCCCATGATAAATTTCACCATTTCGAACTTCAAAGCTCATTTTCTAAACATGTAATGAGACAAAATTGGAATATTAATGAATTTATAGGGGCTAAACAAATAAAGATTGATAGGGGGCTTTTGAGGTATCTGATTTTGAAACACCACCTTTGAGAATCCAATAAGCTATGAAGTACTTCATGTCCTCAAAATAATGTTCGAACAGCAAATTTATAAAAAAAACTTACAGTATATTGTACATGAAATTCATGTCTCGATTTTAAGTGAGGCAATCTCTAAATGCCCCATACTAGAAATAGAACAAAATAGCATGATCCCAGCTATATGCTTCACTTCTCCCAAAATCCTCATCCTGGATAGAGGAGATAGAGTAACAAAACTCTCACCGTATTGCCACCTAACGGGCTCGTATGTTTCATAGATGGGTTCAAGGCTGGTCAGGCCTCTGGGCTGGGAGTGTACCTAAAAATCCCAAAGATAACTATCTCAGGGACTCTAGGCGCTTACTGCACGGGTTTTCAGGCGGAGGCCTATGCAATATTGACTTATGCCATGGAAAACCTACGACGAAACTATGTAAATAGGTGCGTATCAAGACTTGTCAAAGAAAGAAGGGATACATTGGCTGAACTAGTGAGGAGAAATAATGTTCAACTCATTTGGGTTCCTGGACACAGTTAAGGTGTAGGAAACGAAGTGGCCAACTCCCCGGCCAGGCGAGAGTCGTTTAGCGCCCCCGTCGTGCCGGTGTTAATGGTCGCTTTATCAAATTGCGTGGGTGTCTCGCCCTTCAGGATCAACTGAATAAAGAGTGGTCTGAACTGTGGCGAGAATCACCACGCATGAGGCAGGACAAGATCTTCATCAAAGAGCTTGTGTTTAGGCTTTCGGAGAAACTCCTTTCTCTGAACAAAAGGGACATCAGAGAGATGACTGGAATCCTAACCGGTCACTGTTGTCTTAACAAACACCTACACACTATGGGCATCACACATGACCCAATAATAGTAATAATAATAATGATATTCATTAGCCAACACCACAAATACAAAATCTGTTCGTGACAAGTCAACAAAATCAAATAGAATACAACATAGTGCAAAGTATCCACATAGTGCTATACTAAATATTCAAGGAAATACAATTTAGTACCAATTAAAATACATTTAAGAACATTAAACAAATCAAATAACTAAAAATCTTATATACTTCCAGTAACAAATAGGAATAACCAGCCTACACATAAAAGATTACTTGCTACAATGGGCAAATATTGAAACACGAGAAACAGACAAAAAGAAAAAAAATTATATATACGTAAAATGGAAATAGGAAATGCGGAGAAGCGGAAGAAACTGCCTCTCAGATCCTGTTGGAATGTCCAGCATTAGCATCCCTCAGGCACCGACACTTCGGAGAATCAAAACTGCTCCCAGAAGAACTCATGGAAGCCAGCACTGGCAATATTCTGGGTTTCTGGCGGGCCACAAACCTGCTAGCATAGAATAGGCTTCTGACGACAGGCCCAACTAAGTGGTCTAAGTGCATTTGGGGGCTAAGCCCCTCCCCTCAAGTGATGATGAGATGATGTGACAAGAAATTCATGAGGTTTGTAGCTACTAGCATTCCTTTGTCTATCTCTCTGTGGCCTACGAATTTGCAATAACACAGCTAATCTAGAAACTTGCTTGTTTTTGTTGAAATCTTTAAGGAACAACTTCTTAGTTTGTATTAATATACGTAAATTGATTTCATGACACTGGTACGTCTTCTTTTTCAGATGCTTACAAGGAATTACCCATTTTCCATGATAATATCTCTGGGTTTATAGCTAAAATGCGTAATGTTTAGAGAATAGAAGTTTATAATCTCAATATTACCACTTACTGTGCATTTCTTTGCTAAATTCTTTTATTAGTTTTCTATTTCAGTTTTTTCTAGTACCACCACTGTTTCCAGCAATCACTACACCATCAATATTGCCCATTTCAAGCTCCAATAACCCAAACTTAAAGAATCGTACTCGAATACAATCGCTAGCCACGTGCAAACTGCAGAACAAAACAATAAGGCTTATTCAACTGCACGATGTAGTATAATGGTAATGCGTCTCTTATATTAAAAGCGTAGCCCGAGTCTGTGAACTTACAACTCTTGCCGCAGGGTCACTACCGTCGGATGTAAGAGGAGCTATACGGCGCACAGTGGGTAAATTCACGAATTTAGGTGGACAATAGTCAACACTGTGCAGAGTCAAATCTGATATCGCAACTAATACACCTTCTATAATTCATTGTAGAAATATAGAAGTAGATGATAACTTAAATAACTTTCATAATTTTCGAGAGTACAATCCTGGTCAGAGCTCAGGTTAATAATGATTTTGTTGACATCACATGTCGGTAAAATATTAAAAAAATTATCAGCTTATCATCATCGTTCACGCCGTTTAGCTCCTCTTACATCCGACGGTAGCGACCCTGCGGTAAGAGTTGTAAGTTCACAGACTTGGGCTACGCTTTCGTCATGTATAACAGTATACGAGACGGATTATCATTATATTATACCGTGTCTAACTGCGAGGACTTGTGACCATTTGAAATCAAATACGGACGTGTTGCGCTTTATAAATAATAGTTTGTGGACCTGTATTGTTTTGTAATGAGATATGCGAATAGCTGGCGTTTTTAACATGGAACTTGTTTCGATTTGCAAACTATGCTGCGCACCAATATATAGAGCTCAGCAAAAGTATCTAGCGTCATCTATACCTCAGATTTGAAAATTTTGAACTTGTTACGTTTAGAAAATGAACTCCTCATATCTGTGTAGATACACCACATTATAATTAAGCTTTTGCGCAATTCTTTTCTTCATCATTATTACCTTGTTGATTGAAAAATAATCAATTCCGAAATAATTATGGATTTATTGCAGAATACTAAAATTTGGGATATAAATATTTCCCATAACACTATAAATTAGAACAAATGCCATTATTCACTGAAAATACTTGGATCTTCCAGCTATCAAGTAGCCATTATCAGATTAAACTTGTAGTTTGAAGTAGTGAAAGGTAGGGTAAGTGAAGAACTGTTTATTTACCATAATCACTGTTATTATTATTGATGTTATTTCACTACAAACATGGTGTTTCATGCGCACAACGGCAAAACGTCAAATATGTTACAAAGTCAGTTTCCTATACAATTTCAAAAGCAATTTCCAGATTGGGATGATTGGTTTGTAAAACACAGGGAACAACTGTATGCTCGAATTTTTTTTAATTTTTAATGTTTGATTTCTTCAATTCCCAAATTTCTGATGATAATCAAAGAAGCGAGAAGAAGACAAAATTTAGAATTAGTTTCTTTTTCCAATTTTACTTTTACTTTAAATAATTGATTTATCTAATTTATCTTATAATTCGCTTAATGATCAATGATGGTTGTAGTTTTGCTTTGATAAGACAAACTGCAAATTTGGAAACAATTTAATATATGTTGGAATAAATGAGAGAAATAAGAACAACTACAATATTACCATTCAAAAGGGAATCATTATTAGCATAGAATCTGTGATAATATTAGACGTTATCATTCAATGGGCTTCAACATACCAATTTATTGTTTGTATTGAACAAATATCTTATCTGCATTAAATGTATTAAAATATGAATGTAAGATTAATGATGCTTGACAGATCAATGTATAACTCGGGCTGTCTGTCGCAGAAGTTCATCGACACTCCCTTATCGTTGGTCAATGATTAGTAATTCTGATAACAGACCAATTGGGCATGATGCTACAGAATCTTTAAAGAAACATTGCATTGAATTGAAACAGGATTTCACCATATTCATGCACATACAGACCTAAACAGGATCTCCTTTGAGAGGTATATTCACTTATAAAAACAATTGCTGGATTGCACGAACCATCCAAACTCACTTCAATTTAAATATCGACTGCGTAATTATTCGATGTACGGAAATGATGGAATTTGATCAGATTCTGCCAATATGCAACAGCAAACTAATTTGGAACCAAGTAAACATATACTACTGCTACTACTCTGTATGAGTCTAAGAAATTTCCTGGTTGTGGTTGGTGAAATTCTTAGTTCTTAGTTGATAGTGAATGGCCAGCCATATGGCTTTCGTCAGAGGAGAATAACAGGAGACCTGCTTGTCTACGTAATACATGTATGATAGAAATCTATTGGAAAACATGGGGAATCTCTAGCTGTATCATTGGATATCTCTAAAGCATTCGACCTAGTCTGACTCCAAAGCTTTCTTGGGCGAACGCTCACTATTGAGTGTTCTCTCAGATGGATCACTTTATGTGATGGTTGACGAGTTATCCTCCGATACAATGGCTATCGACGCAGGTGTTCCACAGGGATCTGCTGGAGGTGAACACCTGTCCCGTCCACAGCTTTGCACATGATAGTACATTTCTTACCGCTTTCTCATCAAGAACCCCTTTACCATCCAATGAAGCCAGAGGGGCAAAACAGGGACATGTTAACGCAATTAATGGAGATCTGGTGAAAATGTTGAGATGGGGATCTGATAATCCAGTAGAGTTTAATACAACCAAATCTCGACCTGCGTCTTCTCCAGGAAGGCGGATCCCACAATCCCTGATACAATAATGTCCGGTCATGGGACGATGATGTGAGGTCCATTGCGTAAACCGCCTCACAAAAACTTTCTTTTCTATTCCGTGCCAAGGGCTACTTTACATCCCAACAGCTCCTCATATTCTTCAAAGCACAGATTTGACCTGTCCTGGAGTACTGTTCACATGTTTGTAGTTCGGCTCCCAAACATACGGTGAAGCTCTTGGGTTTCCACCCAGAAGAGAGCTATTCGTTTGATTGATGATGTCACATCATCAATCAAACCTCTCTAGAACATCATAGAAAGGTGGAAGATCTTTCCCTTTGCTATAGATGTTTCCATGGTCGGTGTTCATGGGAAATCTTATCTGTTCTTCCACCACAAAAGATTCCCGATAGGTGGATTAGATGAACTCAAACTAGTCACCCCTTCACTGTCACGCTCGAAGCCTGCCGAACTTCTTCCTACTAGACTTCATTTTTTCATTGAACAGCGAAGTTGTGAAAGTCTTCAAGTAAGGTCTTTCCCTAAGCCTATAACCTTCAAGAAAATATAAGGGAATTCCTAGTTCTTAGTTAAATTTATCCGATGATGATAAAGAAGCATGTGTGATGCAGATGAACCGGTAAATACCAATTTAAAAGAACTAGGCTGGAATGGTTTGAAGAATTTTCATTGCATTGAAATTAAGGGAAAGCGTGAATCTCTTTTGTTATATTTCAGACTGTACGAGGATTCATTTTTTTAGGCAGATGATTCAACTGAAGATGGATTATAAGAATCTACAGAGGTGTTTTCAACAAAATGCAACAAGCTCAACCTTGTATTTCATAAATTTAATGCAGATTCACTGGAAAATAATAATTGAAGTTATTTTAAATGTAAAATGTAATTCAAAATATGAAGTCTTAATATTAGAAAAACCTGCAACATGCGTATTCTTGAAATAAATAAAACTCTAAATTATATTGTGTACACTGGTTTATTTTTTATTTTGTATATCTGAATAATTTTCTAGACAGTTAAAACTCTGAAATAATAAATTATATATAACCACTAATTAAAAGATAGTTTCTCCATATCCCCATAATATCACATTTTTGTACGCGATAACGACATGCGCCAGTCAAGCATGCAATAAATTTGCGACCCAATAACTTTTTTCGCACATCTTGTCTTACATAGATGCAGAACGAAGCAAGTTTTTTGTCTTGCTCGGCACATCGCTACTAAACGTGTTTCTCCATCTTGATATTCACATTAAAAATAAGTTGATCATTCCTTCGTCTGAGACTCAATTTGTTCCATTTTCGAGCAGCCTGATTCATTCGCATCAGTTCTTGGAGATTCTCTTAAACCGATGTAATTGAATTTCTGAATTTCGGCACTACCGAAAAGTACGAATATGATGTTGGTGATCAGGAATACACCAAATGTGATCCAGAATACAACTCTCCATTCCTCTAGAGTGTGCTGGAAGAAAACAATATTCAATACTGTATATTATGTGGCAATGTATCAAAAAAATATTTGCGCTTTTGGTTACAAATATTACGACATTACAAATTTTAACAACGCTATAACAAAGTTAGCCTCAAACTCATTTCATAGAGGATCCTCCTATATTCTTATATTTGACTCATTCCTGCCCCACACAGATTTCAGGTCAAAGCGATAAGACAAATCTGAATTTCATAAATCCAGTGGCAGAAAAATACCTAGTAATTTTATTACAAAAATATTTTGCAAGAACTGTAACGATCTGCTACAAATGTAGAGCTCTAATTCAATTATAAAGACCCTCGAGATGATTTCACGACAGAAGCATGAACTTTTTTCCTTTATCACTTTTTGTTCCCTACCTTGTTTCGCGACATCCGTTTGTGCAGTAAAGAAGGAACTAACAGCCTAGTGGATACAAAAATATTACCATTGATAATGATTGATGAAATTACGTTATTTGCCTGATGTTATAGATGAGTGATAGTTATTTGAGACAACAATAATGTATTAAATGAACCGTGGCGATCACTTATTTGTTGTTTTTTTAGTCTTGAAAACTTATAGGATCCTCTCTCAACATCGCTACACTTTAGAGACACCGACGATCGACCATTTTACATGATGACGAGGAGTGTGGGGTATGCTTTGCCAACACAACTTGTTGGAATCGAAACAGGGAAGTTAGGTTAGAAACCGCGTGACTGCGAGAGTACATTAAAAACGGATCTATATTGCAATGATGATTGGACGTTCGTTATGAATTGTGTCATATGTCATATTTCACTTTGATTGTGAGCGATAAGTTCAAGATGTGAAATACTGGAAACTTCGAGGAAAGAAGGAATCAGAAGATCCAGGTTTGAAAAAACATGAAAAATTGAATGAAGAAAATAATCAATGAAACTAATGAGTTATATTTATAGATTTGAGATCAAGCTATAACACCGCTTAAGCAACACCTTTGATGAAGTTTCCGATTCCGACAAATCCGGGATTTACAAAATCAATTGTGAGTCATGTTCAAAATGCTATGTGAGTCAAACTAGAAGGACCATTTTAACTCGTTATAAGGAACATTTTGCCCATAGAAAGAAAAATAATGGTGGAAAATTAGCGGTAGCCGAACATATTTTGAATACAGGCCACACTTTTGAAACACAGTACAGACAAATTTCTAGGTAATTTAGAAGGGATGGAAATGTATAAACGAAAAAGCAAATCAATAATTCCGATTTATCTCCAGCTGAGAGTAACCCATTGTTTACATTATTATCCCGAAATAGTATTCAAACAGGCACATTTTGATTTATTATTTAATTTACTCTGATGATGACTCTTTAGTAGTCGAAAGATCCTCAGTAATAGTATTTTTAGTGGATAAGGGTGATTATAAATAGTGTTATACTATATCCACCGTGTGAACTCTTTTATAGTTCATTATACATATTTTAATTAGGAACTTGATAAATAGACCAGATTGAACTTACATGCCTATAAATAAAACATATCACAGTACTTTATTACTTTCCATTTACATTAAATTTCAACCCTAGGACGTAACATACAATTTCGATAACAGCTATGATATCATTTCTATCTATTTTCAATTCCAATTATAAAATCAATGTAATTTTGAAATTAAGAAATAAGGAATTAAAATATTTAAACAATTTTTATTTGGACACATCAGATTCCTGTACTAACCATAAAATTTAATTAACATATTGAATGTTGATTAGAAATCAACATAATTTCTAATTCTGAATGACGCCCGTCATTCGGGATTGGGTTGAAAAACAGTCATCACATGAAAAAGGCTTCCTTCAATAGTACACAAGATTCATTATACAAAGGTTGTAACTATTTTATGTTTGTTCTCATCGCTCTCTGATGGCTGCAGGAGCAGGAAATTTGAAAATTCAGAATTATTATTATATTAATCAGTCCTGTTTCAACCATGAACATTGAAAGTCGCCATCCCATCAGGAAACGGTTTATTTTTCCTATTAGCGAGAGCGTAAATCTGCCCTGCTACAGAACATATGAGTGTTTCCTAAATTATGAATAAGTAGTTATACATGACGAGTTCTGGATCGAAATTTGCGCAGACATCTTCCTGGTCAAGTTTTCAGAACTATGGAGCTTAGATTGTTCGAGAATAAATGATTTATGATGCTATGTGGCATGTCATGGTGGGTGTATGTCTAAAGATGAACTCTCATTACCCAAATTTTCTAATCATCTATGAATGAACCAATAACCTAATCGTTGCTAACTGTTAATGTCAAAACAGTTAACGTCAAAGGATGACTTCTATGGAGTGTATGCGCGAGAAACCACACTCCAATTTCGGAATATGACTGATGTAGCTATATCGCCACCTAAGAATAAACCGATGAGCTATCATGGCTACATGTCAATGTCAGAACAGTTAATGTTGAAGGACAACATCTATTAACTGTTTAGGATAATTTTTGAAAGGTAAGACATACCATCAATCCAAATATATTAGTGACACATGCTCATTTGTTAAAAATGTACTTTTTTTTCCTGATGGAACCGGAAATGAGGTTCAGAAGTCATATCTTCGTTACACCGGAAGTACTATTATTGCAAATTCCGAATCTACGTCATTGTCCTGAATAATAATATAATAATTGAATAGTGATTGGTCTGACCGATTTTCCGCAGTAAGGGCTTAACATTTTCATTCCTGAAAGTATAACTTTATCGGTTTCAAATAAAAGGGCTCGATGCTTAGAGTATAAATTTCCTAATTTTTCGAGAAAAATATAAAAATCATATTCCACTCGTCTATAGCAGAATATAAATTTTCAACTTTTTCACAAAAAATCCAATATGACGCATGGAAATGAGGAAAACTCTAACTATGGCTCTATAAGTATCAAATGAAAGGCCCCTAGAATAGGAATTTTCAACCTCTAACAAAAAATTCAATATGACGCATGCAAATGAGAAAAACTTCCAACTATAGCTTTGTGGATATCAAATGTGAGGGCTTGATTCACTAATCTAAGAACTGTCAACGGTCATTATACTACCTATCAATGTGGAAAGATCTTATATCATAACTATTACGTCATCTATCTGTCATAGTGGTGAACATTATATGAGGTCAGTCAGTAAGGTGTTCAATCTATGAACTCTTATGAGCTCTGATAATAACTATTCAGACATTGACTGGTAGTCATGATAGTTCATCGGTTCTTGAATAGATGACGATATAGCTACAATATCAGTTATATTTCAAAATTAGGGTTTGGTCTCTCCCGTTTAGACATTGACAGGAAGCTATGATAGTTTATCTGTTCCTTCACCGGTGGCGATATAGCTCCATATCAGTGATATTTTGAAATTGTGTTTTGGTTTGCCGTACAGCTTTGACGTTAGGTGTTCTAACATTGATAGTTAATCGGCTCATTCATAAAAATATTAAAATATTGACTATTCCAACGTCAGCCGTGACAGTTCCTACACCAGACATGTCAAGTGACAGTCCCAATACCCGCCATGACACCCGCGACACAGGCTTCTTCCAACGTCAGTCATGGCAGTCCACCGTTTGACAAACACCTGCCATGGCAGCTTATAGACTAGTCATGACATGTTACGTAACATCATACACCATCTATTCGCTAACCTCAAATCCTATGCTCCACAGTTATATGACTCCGATCTAGATGAGTGAGGTCTCTTCATCAGTTCTATGACTGGCTTAGAGGCACCTCGACAAGGAAGCTGCGCGCGCAACTTCCGATCCAGGACTCGTCATGTATAACTACTCACATATTTGATTTGAGCTGGTTGGTTTGCACTTGAAACTGATCCCCCCCGAAAGCCCCAGGTCTATCGTTCAGGACTGAATCCGCAGCAATCAGGGAATATTAGTTGCCCCAAGTACTAGGCTACTTGACTTAGATGGAATTGATAATTATACGAGACTATTAGCATTACGAAATAGCACGCCAAGTAGTGATTGTTTCGATGTTCAAAACGTGACTATAACATGCAGTTCGTGGCAAGAAGGATGTTGCGTGGCAGCTTTCATTGAACTAGTTTTCAAGTTTAGTCAATCACACATGTCTCATTATGAGTCTCCACGGAAAGCATAAAGATTAAAATTTCAGTTTTTCATTTGTACCTTGATACGTGATGCCAAATTTAAACAGCGAAAGTTTGTTCTGAAAAAGAATAAATAATCTACTATCATGTAAATTCATCATCATCTGTTACGGATAGATATATTGTGATAGTTATTCAATTCAAATTATTCTTAAAAGTTCTCTGTACTTACATCTTCGGTTAGCGCTGAAATAAGATAGGGAACGATTATTCCTGTTAGTGCTCCTATACCATTCACAATGGCCATTACCGATGCGGCGTAGTTGGGAGATATGTCAAGAGCATTCACCTTCATTCCACAATAAAATGTTCCCATGAATCCCATAGCTATGGTAAACATGACAACTGCTAATATTCTATCACAACCTACGTACGATGCTATCACTATGAATATTGCAGGTCCCATGGAAGCTACGAACACAAAAAAATACAATAGCATAGGTGTGAAAAACATTTCAACATAAGCTAACGTTTTCCCATACATCCTATATACTAATATTTACTTCTAAAATTAAGATATGGAAAATTTATAGTTAAAGTTGAATGCACAAGTCATTTGAATGAAGGAATATTATATTGTGCAACAAGTGCGGAAAATGAGATATTCCATACCAGTGTGAGAAGCTGATATGCTTATCATTGTGTCACACGAGTATGAAATATTCAGTTTCCGCACGAGTTGTACACTACACTTTTCCTACGACCTACCTAAAAACAAAATACGTCATTCATTATTAAATTAAATTTTGCGTGACTATATTATACCTACCTGAAATAGGAAATCCTATTATAGAATTGAGTGCGCTTTATACTACTTGCCCATAATACCAAATTAATTGACTGAATAAACATTATAGAAAGATGTATCACACAAAAAGAACGAGTTTTATTAAACATATAACAATATTTAGGTACATTAGTCTGTTTGGGTACTTACAACTTATACTTAAGTACCCAATAATTCGAATTAACTTAATTAGTGACACTGTCACCATGTCATGAATTCAGGTGTAGATTTACCATTGTCACAGCTGCCTATAATTGAAAAACTGTGCGAAAAATTTCCTTTCGATCGCATTTTTGTGGGAAATGGAATATTTCCAATTATTTGCACGCGCGAAATGTTTTTCAGGTGGGTCATTCTATTTGTTATTATTTGACAACCACAACAACAAATGACGTTAAACTCATTGAGACAAAATCTATTTATAGGTTTGGGACGTACACTGCTTGAGCGAACTACGGTGATCTTGAAGATTGTAATTGTTAGTACCTTTGTATTCATAAATGCGGAACGTAACGTGAAGAGCACTAATATGTAAACAGGAACTGTTCATGCTGTAGAGCATTTTCCATAACAATAATATTTTAACTTTATATAGGTAATGCAAAGTGAATACAAACATATTTCGTGTTAGAATCAATCGACTGACGAAGTATCAATTATCCAGGTTGAACAGTTACAACATGTCTACTAGTTCCAGACAGCTGTTTCGCTCTTATCAGGAGCTCATCAGTGGAACGAGCCAAACGAACCATCTCCGGCAGAGGCATAACCACTATATCAGGAAATTTTGGCCAAACGTCTGCCTCGTCCCACGGATGAGCTCATGAGAAAAGTTGAACAACTGTCCAGAACTTTGTCTGTGCAGTATCTACCACCAGGTACGACTGAAAATGTAATATAATATAATTTAATTTACACTATCATCAATTTTCACTTTGTTCCAAATTAATTACTGTCATTATCAAACACGTATGTTAACGGAATTTGAAGCTGAGATAACGAAAACGCGATACTCAGACCGTCTAATTTGGAAAAGAGTAAATTAGAATCAGCGATGAAGGGGCTACTTTTTCTGTTTCAAATTCATGAAAATATTACACATACTCCTTGACCGAAAATTAACATTCCAGAGTATTCCAGGTAGTCATTAATCCTAATCAGTTAGCAAATAATTACTTTTAAATACGTGATCCTAGAGTTGGCCGGAAGTATCATTGAAGTACTTGTAATGATGGATTGTTCCCGATCAGAGATGAATAAAAATTCACTTATATTTATACATTTCTATAGCTTACAATATCCCTAAACAGGTTTTTCCCTTCTTCAACAGATCACACTGGATTTTTATATATATACTATCTATCAAGATCTGAATTTGGCTGAACTTGTTACTCAGCAAGCATTTAAGTTTAGATTTGGATCCAAATGCATGATTTCACATTAAGTCTCTTGAATATGCATAGAGTACATACACATTTCGTGTCAATAGACAAAGTTTTTGGTTCACCAGATTGAACAGTGACAACACGTCCTATAGTCTCAGACAACTGTTTCGCCCTTCTCATGGGCTCATCAGTGAGACGAGGCAGACGTGAAGTCACTAATCAACCAACTGCAAAAGTGATTTAATAAATCCCCTTAAAGTGTTTGATGAACCTGGAAGTTACTACACCATCTGCCGGAAAGCAGATGTCCCACTGAGAATACAATTCACAATGCTACGCATTCTCGCGATTTAAAGAATTGATAGGGAAACTGTTGAAAATACTGCCGCCAGGTGACGGTCCCTCAACGATGCATAGTGGAATACAAACACATTCCGTGTTAGAAAGTAAATACACAAAGTTTTCTGTTCACCAGGTTGAACAGTGACAACATGTTTCAATAAGACCATCACCTGGCTGCAGTATTTCCAACAGTCCTTTGAATCGCGAGAACTTCTTTATCAATGCGTAGCATTATGAATTGCATTCTCAGTGGGACATCTGCTTTCCGGCAGATGGTGTTGGAACTTCTAGGTTTATCAAAGTTGGTTGATCGGTGACTTCACGTCTGCCTCGTCTCACTGACGAGCCCAATGAGAAGGGCGAAACAGTTGTCTGAGACTATAGGCCGTGTTGTCACTGTTCAACTTGGTGAACCGAAAACTTTGTCTCTTGAATATGTCAATTAGTGTATTAGAGAAGTTAGAGTTATAAGTGAATGACTTGAACTTCGTGTGGTTGTCGAATTTTTCGTTTGGATTTGCTCATGAGTATAGATATTAAAGATTTATTATAATGATGAGAATGGAAATATCATGAATTCTGTTGAGCTCTTTGTTATACTTCGCTTCGCTAAGAGGAATATTCAATAAACTATGTATAAGACATTTAAAATAAGCAACTTTTTGACCCCATGGTGATACAGAGACGGCCGGGTTGAATCTGTTGGTATGAGTAGGATTTCGAATAAATTTTAAAAGTCACTTGAGAAAAGTTCAAGTTATCCTCTCAGGATTGTTTCAGATATGTTAATATTTTTGCGACCATATGTAACGAAGCAGAACTCGTTAGTAAATTGAGGAAGCTACGCTAAGCTAAATATAAAAACATAGCACTATAATGCAAGCGTTGATAAGGAGTCTCCGCCACAGAGAACTTCTGACAAGCTCGACCTCCACCTGGAGGAGTACAAAACGGTCTATTCTCATTGGAAAGTAGCTGTCGATATGACTATGTTGTAGTTACGAGCTTAGAGAACTCCGTTATCCCAGGAAACTGAAATCCGATTACACCGGAAGTGAAGTAATAATTACATTACGAAATCCTACATCCAATTAAAAGTGAGCAAGCATGTTGAAGGTCGAAATTAATCTTCAATAGACTTACCAATTAGTTGCGCTAAGATCAAACGATTGAGAACTGACTTTTAGTCAGAGCAATGAATTGTTCAATTATTTTGTCAAAGTTCGAAATTACAAGTATATCAGACCTACCAATTGGTTGAACTATGAGCAAAATATTGAGGAATGCTACTCAAATCCAGGAAAGAGATAGATTTTCAATTAATTTGACTGAAAGGAAACAGAGCTTATCAGACTGGCCGAGTTGAAGCCGCTGTTTTTGCGATTGGCCTCTCTCTTTTAATATACAAGAATCAGCGCTGAAAATAGTGAGTATGATAAAATCTATTATTTTTCCTGGGAAGTGAATCTTGCCTGAGCGTATAATTGAAATCATTCCGCAAACGGACCTGATGCCAGGTTTAGTTAAAATTAAGGTATTGGGAAACGATTGACCTCGACTGACGCCAAATTCAACTAGGATCATGGTATACTACTGAGAATTTTCATACCGGCGCTACTCAGCCTATGTAGAGCATTCAACCGATGTTCGCTGAGAGAGGCACGGATATTTGCATCCTAGTCCCCGCGAATGCAACATGTGTAAATATGATAATAATATATTGATGAACAATCAAATCCTTATTATTTGGCACAGACATCTTTTTCGAACAGAAACAAAATTTTCATTTTTGAACATCGTGAATGATCAATACTTTTCTGTTCAATTTTCTTTTGCATCAGAGGTTGACAACGCAATTCCGTTCCTAGCCATCAAGTTAGTTAAAGCAGACAATGCCTTGGCATTTGATATATATCACAAACCCACTCATACCGACAGATATATCCCGGCCGACTTCGCTGACCATGGAGTCACAAAATTGCTTGTTTTAACAGCCTTATACATAGATTATTGAATATTCCTCTTAGAGAACTATAAAAGGGCTCGATAGAATTTATAGTATTGCGAGTTCTCATTAATAAGATAATTATTTAGATAAAATGATAAACAAACAAAAGCGACGAATTCAACTGAGAACATAAACTGAACTTACACTCGCATTAAGCGGCCCAAATAATGAAGTATATAATACATTTCAGAGAATTAATGTTGAACCTGCATTTATATGCAAAACTACTTGGTTAAATTTCAGATATTGAAAAATCCAGTTTGATGATAAAAGTAATGTGTGTTTAATTAAAATAAATATTTAAAGTAGTATTAGTATTTTTATTATGGTAGTACTAATAACATTAATAAGTCCGTCATAGCAAACCATGCCTTACAACCGGTCCTACAAGCACATATTCGGGACTTCCTCTCTTAATAAAAGTAACGAACCTTACTTAGAGACATTGGAAGCTGCAGAAATGTTTAAACGCAGAGATCATTTAATGAACTTTGATTGACTCATTATTACTACTACTGGTAGTACTTCACTAAACCTTCAGGTCAACTCTAGCGACACGTATTATGAGTAACCATTTGTTAACTAATTAGGATTAATCACTACCTGGAAAACTTGATGTTTATTTTAGCCCAAGAAAGTAGCTCAAACACTTTGATGTACTAGAAACAGAATAATAATCGCTTTATTACTAGTTGTAATTTATGGTCTTCCAAATTTGACACTTCAAAAATATATTGCATTTCTCGAATCTTAGCTTTGAAATCAGTTCACAAGCAAATGTAATAATCACGAGCTATTCCAAAAATATCACTACTAACATCCTCATCCCACAAGATTAAAAATTTGAATGCAAAAAAATGAAAACTAGCTACATTAAAATGAACGTTGAATTCTTGATCTTGAATATACAGATTCCCTCCCGAGAGTTGAACTATCTGCCCTCAAACCTGATTGAAAAAGGAGTAACATCCGTCTTATTAGCGGGCATTGCTACTCAATAAGTGCATTTTCATAGGTGTTGAAATAATCTTTCAAATTTCAAATACATCTTAATATTACTAGCTAGGATTTTGATCCATAAATTTGGAATTGTTTCTATGTGTAATATTTTGTATTTCATACCTATTTCTTTTTGATATGAATTTAAACATAGTCCTTGTCGTCTTTTATTTGAACGGTATTACGTTATTATTGCAATTTATCATTTTGGAATTCCTGACGTGTTCTACACCTTCTTATAGGTAACTACATATCTATGTATCTTACTATATCAGATGTTACTTTCCAAACTGGTAGTTAGTAATGATATTTTGTCTTGTATCAATCCCTTTATTGCAGAGGATTTTCAATCATGAAAGTGTAGCTGTTTTATTAATTATTAATCAGTCAAACATTTAATTAGGAATTACTAGGTTAGGAAGTCGTTGAGAACACCCGCAATATTAAATGGAAAGAGTGAGTATATTGTCTATATTTTTACCCTCAATTGTTCCTGCTTGTAGAGCTATAACTTGTATAATTGTTACCCTTTCTTATTGACCTCACCATGCACTGCATAATTACTACAAAGAATAATCGAATGAACTCAGTTCTTGATTGATAAGTGGAAGTATTAAGCGGGGTTACGAAGTAAATAATCAGAAGGTTGGATGAATAAAGAGTGCAATCAATCAAACTTGTTTAAATAAATATAGACAACAGGTGAAAGAAGAGAGTAACATTGATTACAACAGTTGCAATATGCACTCCTCATTTACAATTTTTCTCACAACCCAAAACCTTTAGGGAAAATGTAATCAAATATGACTAGGGTAGTTGAAAAGGAGCATGGAAATCGTGTCATCCATTTCGAATTTTCTCGTCTTACTTTCAACTCATTCGTTCCCTTTTATCGCATATAAAATACTCACCAATAGTCGTAAATAATTTCCTAGCTACCGATATCCTTAGATAATTACGTAAAATTAACCAATCGCATAACCATCCTGAAGACATGGAAATTATCCACATGAAAATATAAGGGATCGACGACAAAATACCATTTTGTCGTACATTGAACCTGAGCACTTCTTTCATGTATTTTGGTAAATCAGTAACCATCGCAAAAAAACCCCAGTCGTGTCCAATTTGTGCCCATACGAGAGCCCAAACGGGAGCTGATGAAAGGATGTGTCGCCATGGAATATTTTTCTTCTCTTTCGATACAACTGGAACCAATTTACTCGATTAAACTATATCCATCTGTTTCTTTTTCAACATACCTATTTCTTCTTGAAGGTACTTCTTTTCTTTTTCACTGATAAATGGATGTGAGTCAGGACTAGAATAACACAGGATTGTCCATAAAATGGCCCACAATACTCCCATACTTCCAAAAAAATAGAACACTGTTACCCAGCTCTGAGTAGAATGAATCAGAGCCCCACTCACTGAATTTCCCAATACTGTTCCTGAAATATGAACACTAGGTTAAATTTTATCCCAAATTGTATGTTTGTTAGCACTGAGTAATGATAAAATAGCTGAGGAATAGTATCAAGTTATTTTCGAGGAAAACGGTATCAGCACAACGTTTTAAATATGATGAAATTAGTATGAAATCGAATATGCTACGGAATTTAGATATCTAGGTGCGTTCGAATACAATTAACAATTTCTAGATCTGTTTGAAATCTTTTACCTTTCCTTTAGTTTTACTTTCTGTGCTGATCACAATTCAGGTAACTTTGTCAACTTTCTCTGTAGTTTAATACAATAAATAAGGAACAATCATCATTATTATAGTTTATTATGTGAAACAAATTCCAAATTTTTGCTTCCGAAGATGTCGGAGGTCTTGGGCACTTCTCGGTGCGAACGGATACTTCTTTCGAGCTAGTAATAGCAATTATTAGTTATGTGTCTCCTTTTTCGATATAAAACTAATATGGTATCAAATATCTGCCAAAAACAGTGGCCTAAATAAGCAGATAGGCAAAGTTGTCATCCTCAGTAGATTATCCTATTCACATATTCGATAACTTACTGTTTGCTTGAAACTATAACTTTCCAATTTTGGACAGACTGAAAGAAGAATCCCTGTGAACGGATAATATCATTTACATTCTGTACATGATATGTGGCGATCCAAAGTTCAAAGAAAGGGATATTTTTATAAAAAAATGTCTTTATTTTGTTTGTATCTCCGAAGATGATTGAGGTGTCGTAATGAAACTTGGAACCGTGGATGCGTAAATAGCTGACCACACTTACACATAAGTTCAGACCGGTATTACGTCCAGTGGCGTAGGTATTTAGTAACAATAAATCGATTCGAAAAGTGTTATCACCCTGTACAGACTACTTTCTAGATACAAACTTCAATGCAAAATTTAAACCGAAATAAATAAGGTCTCTTGATATTTCTGTGTACCTGGCACCGTTTCATGGCAAATTTAATTTTTGAGATTTAATTATCATCATCATAAAAATCGGGTGAAAATTAGAAAAAGAGGAACCTTAAATTAAAAAGCGTTGTTGACCGACAAAAATAAAATAAGCTGAATTTTCTAATCTCTACAGCGTATTGCAAAGGAAGAACGAATAACAAATTTTATTTCCAAAAATGTTTAAACCAGATAACTACAATGTACTTTAATTCATAGTTACTCCACCAACAAGAGTTAACAAGACAATTTACTAAATTTTGTGTATTATTGATGGATATTAAGAGACCTTATTCATTTCGATTTAACTTCTGCATCGAAGTTTGTTCCTAAAAAGTATCCTTTACAGGGTGATAACACTTTTCGGGTCAATTTATTGTTATTAAATACCCATATCTACGCCACTGGTAGTAATACCGGTCTCAAATTATGTGCAAATGGTAGCCTATTTACGCATTCACGGTACCAGATTTCATTGAGATACAAACAAAATTAAGAATTTTTTTATAAAATTCAAAAGCGTCTGTGCTTATACGTTGATAGGAACTTTTTTTTCAAAATTAAATTTTCTATCGACTGTTGAAGTTCTATTACCAAAACCTATGACACCCTGTATACATCTATTTCTCGGAAATCACCCTTTTTTTTACTTCCGGGTTTCACAGATTTATTTCGTATGTACTGCAACTTGGTATAGGTCACATTGCTAACTATTCGACCAAAGGTCTTTTTTTGTATATCTCGACTTGAATAGTTAACAGTTGACAAATTATTCTGGAGATGCCAATTTCAGATTCAATAATTATGGATATGTTTTATTTCGAAAGGTCATTTCATTCAGATATATGTTTCGGAATATAGTATATTACAACAACCACCATTCTATTTGTATTAAATTGAGTGGTTTTGAATCTCTTGAAATCTTTCACTCAAGTATCTCTATATTCAACTTTCAAATCTGCTTCTGCTAAATAAATGATTAAGTAACTTACCTATCTGACTTCCCGCGTACACCAAAGTCCCTATTTTTGATCTTTCATTTTTAGGCACCCATTTTGCAAGCATCGAAGTCAATGCTGGAAATGTTGTGCCCTGAAAGTAGTTACTTGTTTCATAGATCAACCCAGAGCATTAATAAGAACCAAAAATGAAAATGGAGGAGAACGATGATTAATTTTTTTTTGGCGTATCCTTGTAGTGTACTTTATGAATATTTACCTCTCCAAATCCTACAATAACTCGTAGAACAACCACCCAAATCCAGTTGCCGTCCGTTGCGTAAATGACGAAAGGAGTGATGAAGGTGAATATGGCGGTACTGAGGATACCTATCCCCAATACATATTTTCCTCCAAATCTTTCAGCAATTATGCCTCCTGGTACATGTGTGAGTACATAGCCCCAATAGAATGAACTTAATATAAGTCCCTGTTGATGGCTGGTCCAGTCGTATAAATTATCTGTAACCTTCAATACTTATTATTATAAAAACATTTGCTATTATTCCTTTCAACAGTTCGTATGCCTTGCAATCCTAGCTCGGATACTATAAACCCTTTTGAGCTAAAATTCTTTCGATTCGATATCAGGGTTGGTTCCGAAATCCTTCAAAATACTCATATTTTCCGAGTTATAGCCGGTTGAAACACTTACGTGGGAAAATATTTCTTATAAAACGCATAGATAGATAGTCATTTATTTTCCTGCAACACTATTACAGTAGGATTCGTCAGACAATGTACAGGGTGTCCCATTTTGGGTACTTTTGCGGGGTATCTCCTTTATTTTTAAAGATAGAGAGTTGCGGTTTTCGCGACACTGTGCTACTTTTTCGTGAAACTCGAAATGCCGTCAACAGAATTTTCATAGTCCTTTTAGTTTTTAAGATACAGGGCATTTCTGAAAATGTTGCATTTTGTGACCCCCTCGTATCTCCGTTATCCTTCAACTTATCGAAAAGGTTAAATAACATTCTGATAGTTTTTTTTCCGTAGAATGCAGTGGTGTAGATATCTTTTGTTACATATTTACTGTTTTTTAGTTATAAAGTAAACTTATGTTTTTTTAAATAGAACACCCTGTATATTTATAGACTACAAAATTTGTCTTTTTTTTTAATTTTCAAACATATATGATAGTATAAATTTTTTTTCAGAAACACGCAAATAATTGACAATTTTCAGGAATTAAATACATATTTTAATAGTAGGCTATGGATAACAATAATAAACAAGTGCAAGTTATTACTAACAAATAATTGGATACATTGTATATAGGTATCTATTAAAAAAAATTCCCATAGATCTTTTTCCTAACAGTAAGTTTGTAACAACAGTTTTGTGGCGTAAAGTGACAATATAACAAAAACACAAAAAAATAACATTATTAAAAAAAATTAAATGTGATGTTCAAATTGACTACCATTTTCTCTAATGCAAAATTGGCACATCTTTGAAATTCTTTGAATAGCGTTCAAAAGAACCATTGTTCTCATTCGCAGATTTCGAAAAGCTAAATGAATTGTCTCTCGAAGTTCTGCAATGCCGTCATATCGAATTTTATATACTTCATTTTTTATATAGCCCCATAAAAAAATCTAAAATTGAGAGATCTGATGATCGTGGAGGCCATCTAACAGGTCCGTTGGTACCTATCCATCTTTGAGGAAAGTTATTATTAAGAAAGGCCCTTAAGAGCCTAGAGTTATGACTTGGGGCAACATCTTGCTGTAGGTAAACAGCATTATACTGGGCTAATGGAATGTTTTCGAGCAGTTCTGGAATAACTTCCTCAAAAATTTCTAGGTATCTACGTGCTGTAAGACCTCCTTCAAAAATCCTATAAACTATATGTCTAACCAAAATAAAACATGAAACTCCAACTCCAAAGCGTCCTTGTTGTGCCCTTTCAAACATTAAATGCTGATTTTCACTATTTTCCATTTAAAAAAACATAAGTTTGCTTTATAACTCAAAAACACTAAATATGTAACAAAAGTTATCTACACCACTGCATTCTACGGAAAAAAAAACTATCAGAATGTTATTTTACCTTTTCGATAAGTTGAAGGATAACGGAGATACGAGGGGGGTCACAAAATGCAACATTTTCAGAAATGCCCTGTATCTTAAAAACTAAAAGTAGCACAGTGTCGCGAAAACTGCAACTCTCTATCTTTAAAAATAAAGGAGATAACCCGCAAAAGTACCTAAAATGGGACACCCTGTACGTACTTAAAATTGTATTACACATAAGTTAAGCCACTAAAATATAGACAATATTGAAATATTAAGACCTAGGGCAATATAAAATTATGCCGTAAAAGCAATCAAACCAAAAAATAAGGATCATAATACATACACTCATATATACATATGTACATATACACAATATACAAACATACACACATATACACATACGTGCATATACACATAATCCTAAATATTAAAAAACACATGTTGTCATCTGTTAGTAAAATATGCAAACACAATAAATATTGTTTGAAGTCTATTGTGAAATAAATTCCTCAAAAGAATAGAAACGTTTCTGCAATAAATACTTGTTGAGATTTTTCTTGAAGGAGATAATGTTGGTTGATTCAATAATTTCAGTAGGAAGCCTATTGTAGATGTAACTCATGTTGTATTTAGATGATTCAGTGTATTTTGTGAGTTGAATTTTCTGACGTGTATCCTATTTGTGTTCCTAGTTTGATATGAATGAACCTCACTATTTTGTTTTAAATTCGATTTGTTTTTGTAAGCACAGATTGCTGTTTTGTAAACGTAAATTGATGGAGCAGTTAACAATTTGTTCTCAATAAAAGTTGGTTTACAAGATTAAATATGATTCTGAGTATGCGTTGTTGTATTATGAATACTCTGCTAAATTCCACTGAGCGGCCCCATACTACAATATTATAGCTAAGAACGGAATAAACGAGCGCATAATAAGCTGATAGAAGATTGTTCTTTCCAAACTCATCTTTGAGATTTTTTATAGCAAACATAGCTTTTGAAAGTTTAATGCATACATCATCAACTTGAGGAGAGAATGATAAAGTGGAATCTAAAATACAACCTAGAAATTTTGTTTGAAATTCCATTTTTATGGTTGAATTCATGATAGTTGAATCAAAATTATTTATTGTTCTATTATTGGTGAAGTGAATTGCTACAGTTTCTTTAGCATTTACGATTAATAAGTTATTATGACACCATTCCACAAAATCATCCATAACTGTATTGGCTTTAATTATTAGCGAATCAGTATCATCGGCTATTACAATCATACCAGAGTCATCAACATATGAAAAAGGAATACCAATGCGTATATGCTCAGGTAAGTCGTTTACAAAAATCAGAAATAATAGGGGACCGAGAATGGAACCTTGTCCCACCCCATTCTTTAAAATCATCCAATCGGACTGTTCTTGTTCATGAGTAACAAAAAAGATCCGATTTTTTAAATAAGACATTATCCATTCTGAGATTTTGCCTCTTAATCCAATTTGTTCGATTTTAGCTCTTATACAGTAAAAAATTTGACCGGTGTAAACTTTCACACCCTATTGTGGTGTAAGCATTCTTCACTATATGGTGTTAAGTGCTGGACCCGTCAAAATTACTCTACCAGAAAAACTCCGTTTCAACACCTACCTAAACTTAACTTCGATAATACACTGTATGGATTTGTATTGAATTCGCAAATGGTTAAAACAGCACCTATCGACCGATCAGATCACTACTTTACGAGCTCAGTTCAATCAGTTCCTCCCGCATTGGCCTTGTGTCGTACATAGTCAAACCCGCCATTTTGCTGCTGAAAAAATTTTCATTGCATGTGTACTAAGTTTTTCACAGTAGACACATTGAATATTGATCAGGTTAGTTGTTTACGTGCCTTTATCAGTATCTTGCTCTTAGTCGATGGAGTGAAGTGAAATAATGTCGCTTTTTATCAAAGTTGAATCCCATAACCTCCAAAAGTGAATGTGTTTGGACTAAAATAAGGAATATAAAGACTTCATCCTGAAAGGTGAGAGTTTCATATTCATAATTTTTATACTTAGGTAGGTATATGCACATCTATGTACATCTGAATTGTGTCATAACGAAATCCTTGGCATGTATATTTTCATATTATATACAAGACATACACGAATTCGCTATTGGGTTACAACTTGGGAATTTGGTTTGTGATCATGCGCAGTTAGGATCTTGTTCTATTAAAACAAATGGTACCAAAAAATTGTGGTTGCTGATGCTAAATAGAATAAGAAATTAGAAATTGAGAGAGGATGATTGAGAAGATGAAAGATAACGAGACGTCCACTTCAGTGTTGCTGTGGCTACGAGTTTTTACGTACGAAACCGTTTTGCCTAATTCTATATAACTACTATAAAATACAGTGGTGACAACAGCTGTCCGATTTTATTGGTTCCACCATGTTCCAGCAAATAAGGCAACTCATTTGTCTTTTCTACATAGACAATACAGTTGTTCAGTACTAAAGCCTCTTGTATCTAATGGGGTTATGGGTGTTGACAGTTTTGACAAAATGTAAATAAATACTTAACAGGGAAACAAAGACCTCAAAATCAATAATCCTCCATTTATTAATCAAATGTTAATACCATACATTACTTTTCTAGAAGAAAATATAAATCGTATAAATAATATGCACATGAACAATATGTGCACATGAAATACAGAACAACTATAAATTGAACAAAGTAAACAGTCGAAGCACAGTATAATATACTGTGGTGAAAGTGGTATATGGTGCAAAACTTTTCAGGTTGTTTTGTCTTTGCACAGAACAATTGAGCTGAATTATTTGCTGAAACATTGCAGTTTGAAGTGTTTGTCGCCAATATTTTTTATAGTCACTGTACCATAACCTAACTTTCAATTATTGAAACACTTAACCTAACTCGACTTAGATTCACTTCTTGTCTTGAATCAACCATTTTTAATGAAAGGAGGTTTGAGAAATATAAAATGAGATCTCACTAGAAATCGAACCCATGTGGCCTTGTTACCAACGCCAATCGACATTGACATTTGTTGAGGCAATGCCGATTGGCGTTGGTAATAAGCCGTCTGACTGGCGAGACATTCTGAAAGATAACCTAAGTCGGTTCACTTGGGGAGAAATCAGTCCAAGTTATTTCATTCATGTTTGTTTTTAAAAGCAAAAATTTTCTTGCAAAACCATTTATTGAGATATTTATCATATTATTGGGCACTGTCATCTTCATTTTCAGGTCTTGAAAAATTTGCCATGAACCTCTCCAAATCAGAAGAAACAGCTGTATCCGAATATGAAGGGACTGGTGAGACTGGCTGTCTCATTGATGAGGACGAATTTTCAAACCTCCTGGAGCAGGCGAAGAAAGGATTTAAATTCAAAATAATTGAATGCGTGGAGAACTGACACCGAATGAACATAAATTATTCAATTAATTCATTGGTAAACTGAATCTCTTAACTCGTAGAAGTAATGAATATAACAAATTATTTATTTTCCGAAAATCAGACCTTCATAACCTTTTTGATTTATTGAAAACAACAATGTATTTCGAAAGCCTAGGAAGCCTGAATTATGTAACTGTGTACCCATTTAACCGATGCTATATCTCTAACCGTTTCTAAAACTCCTGTACCTATGTAACAGGCTGTTTTTTTGTAAATAATAGCACTTATGTTTTAAAATATTCCTACGTTTCAATAATGTATTTTGAAATTTAAATAAGATATCTTATTATTTCGCTTCTAAATAGGTAAAATATTATATTAACATTTTTTTGTGTAACTATTCAAAAATAAAAGATATTTATATATAAGTTACATTATTCTTTGCTATTTTCAAACTGATCAAATTTTTGAAGTCCACAAAAATAATCAGATCATGAGTTCTTAGCTGCTATCGCAATCTAATGGCGAAAAGCCTAAAGCAGGTTTTGAAGAAACACAAGAGTGACAATGATATGATTCTGAATACTTTTGTGGTCTCTTTATATATTTAGTCCTCTCTACTCCAATATAGAAAATGTCCCGCCAATCTCAAAAATTGCGGTTTACTGAATCTAATAACCTTTCATAATTTTTTTTCTCAAGAAATGTTATTGTATTACACCATAATTGATTTGTTATTTTGATAACGTAACTTGAGCTAAGAAAAATTTGCTTGTGTGAAATTCAATATCAATTTGTTTCACAACTGAAATGATCATTTTGGTACAAAAATATAAACTTCTTTTCAGCTTACATTTAGTTTTTTATTCTTGTCACATATGATTGAACTAATAAATAAATGAAGAAAATATTATTGGTACCAATTTAGCAACTATAATATGTCGCCACTCCATTTGGTGTATACATTTATAGCAATTTTTGGTGTTAAAATGACCACAAGAGATGAGTTGCACACTCTATTTGGTGTCAAAAATTCGAACTTTCATCAGTGTTGAATCGACCATCTAAGATGAGTTCCATACTCCATATGGTGTAAAATATAAATAATTGATAGTGTAAGATTTACCATTTTTAATAGTTGTGTACTCTGTTTGGTGTTAAAAATCGACACCGTGAACGTTGAATTCGCATTATATCTGGTGAAAAAAATGCACCATAAGGTGCTCTTCATACACCGCAAAAGTTATGTTTTTACACCTCCTCGGAGTCAAATTAACACTTCAGAATTTCAAATTTGAACAATTACTGGTGTGAATATATTCACCGCTGAATGTCAATTGAACAATGCTTATATGGTGTTGATTTTACACCAAATTGGTGTGGATAAATCTGGACCACGCGTGGTGTTATTTTGGTGTCAAATTTCGCTTCGATTTTTCACTGTGAGGAAATCGAAGTTAACAGTGTCAAATGCTGCAGACAGATCGAAAAATAGTCCTAAGACTTTCTTTCCGTCATCTAGAGCATCATAAATTTCTTGAGTAAGATATTTGTTAAAGATGGTCACAGAATCGCGAAAATATAATTTTTTTTCTGAATAAATCATTCATATTGCGCAAAAATCATGTAGTTTGATTTCTCAACATCACATCAAGGAATGGAAAGAAAATTTCGGTTAGTTCGACACATCAATTTGTTGTAAACAATAAATTCTCAAAAATTTTGTTAACAGTCAGAAAATTGTTCAAGAAAGAAAACAAACAATACATTTAAATTTTTTGGGTCAAAAAATAGTTTTCAGACAATTAATGAACTGTTTGTGAATTTATTGTTTACAACAACTTGATAGTAAAACAAAAATTTTTTTACGGATGTTGATGTGATCTTAAAGAGTATTTGCATTTTTTAGGAATATATAGTTATAAATGTGTTTTTATTTAAGCGAAAAATTAAAATTTTTGCTCACTTCCCGGAAAGCGTCGATATTTCGGAGAATATGCGTTATCGAAAAATAACTGAAGCGTACATAATTTGTATGACTTTCAAAAATTTACCTGAAATTTTTTACATATTCATTCCCAGAAATTTTCTATTTCAAACAACCTACAATTTTTTTGAGTTTTCCTTGGATAATTCGGGAAATATGTGTACTTGAAAAACCTTTTACCCACAAAATGGTTTGTGTTCTTATACTACATAACAAGTATTCTTGAATCGATCGGATATCCGGTTCTGAAAATATTCTTCGACCCATGGAAAATATCACACGGATGAACTCGAAAAATATGCATTTTCCGGAAACAATGTTGAGAAAATAAATTGTTCATTTTGATCCAAAGAACCTAAATCTACCTCTTATTTTGCTTTTCGAACGATTTTGAGGAAATTAACAAGTAATTAGTTTGTTTATGGTTTATAACAAGCTGCTTAATAGAGCACACTCTAATTCCTTTTTGAGTTCCTCACTATACGTAGGATATTATAATAGAGGAAGTTCTGTTTCATACTGACACCTGCTGTCAGGTTGACTTCCGAAATTATTGACACTTTATAACCTCCATACCAGAGAGCATTGAACTATACTGTATAATACATAAATAATAATAGTAGAAGATGAATTACGTTTCATACAACATGAATATGGATAATATCTTTTTATGTACAATACCATTTGTAACTTGATAAATAAACATGAAGGAATGAAAGAATATCCGCTGAAGGAGCTATTGCAGCTTGTGCGCAGATATATCTAATTAAAAAAACGATCATGCAACATGACAGTGGATTTAGATTTAATAACAATATGATTGATGATGAAGTAAAATGTAAACAACATGTAATGATTAAAGAAAATGAATATGTAAATTTCATAATGAAAAAATTTTTGAAATGGTAAAATATGTAAATACAAATTTAAGTATAGTTTATTTGACTATCAACAAAATAAAACGTGATTAATGATAATGTTGAATCTAATGTTTTGATGGAATAATTATATGTAAATACATATCTCAATGTGTACGGGGAAAATTTATAAATGATATAAAAACAATGAAGTATTCTTGGAATAAATTCTAGATATAGCTTGAATGAACTTAGTTATAACTTGAATGAACTTGTTGGCAGACTTAATATCTATTTATTCAAATATTTTTAAATAAAGAATGAGTAGAACAATTTTTCAAATTTTCGCAACAAATCATAATATTTTCCAATAAGATTCGTGAAGCTACTTATATTATTATAAACATGCTTCGGGTACGTGATATAATTGTTTAAATTTCAATAGTTGAATTTTAACATAGTATCAGAAAATATTTGCCGAAGATCAAGTATTCGCAGATTAAGCTTAATTTCCCCTCCTGAAATTCATTTTACAATCAATGTTTAAAATAAAAGCATTCGTGCATATCACCAGTAAAAATCACCTGTCCGTTAGAGCTAGAAATTATTTCAGTTGATGTGCACTCATGCTTTCCTAAAAAATTGGTTTTGAAAATTTTTTTCCACAAATTTGCGTAAATTTTTTATGAGCTTGGGATATTTGTACTGAATATAATTTGACGCCTTTACACGCCTTTATCTGTTCTCGAGTTCCAGAGGATGGAGAATAAAATAATCACACAAAATTCCCAAACATTTGTAAATATAGTTATAATAATTCTATGAATCCAAAAAGAATGATGAAATTTCTTTAATTCAGCGGAGGTTTCAAATGTTTCAATGTAATGACATACAATATAATTTGACGCCTTTACTCGTCTTTATCTGTATCTTATTATTTGCAATATATTGGTGATGTATGAATCACAGTTAATTTATGTAGTTTTCATATTTGTTTATAACCATATTATCATATAATGAACATTATTAAGATTTTGGAGGAACCATTCACCGCCTTGAATAAATTATAAAAATTTTTTGTTGTTGTTGTTACCCGCCTCTTTCAGTTTCAAAGATTGCCCACCCCTGGTATATATGATAAGTCATCAAAACTTAAGCACAGAAGGGTAATTGACTTTAATGAACAGGTAGATATTCATTATTACATATACAAGAAATTATTCTCAGATTCTATTATAATGCTATTCCAAATATTAAGTGTAGGTACTGTGGATTTCCCTAGGTCTGATATTATTTCCAAGATGTGGTAATTCCCAAATTCAATGCAAGGATCTTAGAGAATCTGACTGGTCAGCTTTCGTATAGCTCAATCGTTTGGATATTTCTAGCGATGTACTTGAATTGTAAAATTACATAAAGATTGAATCACAAGCATATGTGTCAACTGTTGGTATTGTCTGAAATCTACTTTGAAAAATGAAATGTGATGTGAGAGAACAGCTCGAGAAAATCTATGAATGACTTCACAGCTCACTAATAAAAATCAAACATTGTAGATCAGAGTATAATTATCCAAGAAGAACAAAATCCAAGTTTTGCCAAATATGGATGTCGAATAGGTACTTAGACTGTCTGTCACTTCATCCACCTGTCCAGATGAGTTTTGATTTAACTGTGACAGAATTTATCAAAAATAATTAAAAGTAGGAACCAATTAAAAATGTTCCAGTTCTTCCCTTATTACTGGCTAGAAATGATGAATTCCGTTGAAATATATAATTATTCCTTCATTTTCATACAAATACACATTGCGGTGGGGAAGAAATTCATAATACTTCGAAGGTTCCCTGTATAATGATCCACGCTCACTTTTTTGCAATGAAAAAATTAATTACGATATCATATTGTATATGTATCAAAAACAGTTGAAGAAGGAGAGTCTCCGAGCGCCATTTCGGTCGTGCGACACATCGCACATACGATTTTCGAGAGCTGTATCGACGGAATCAAACTTGTTTTCCTTTGAAATATGCATTTTCAAACGTCTTTAACAGATTTTTACCGTATTCGTTTAGGACGTGATAAAACCCAAGATTTGAATTTGTTTATGAACAAAAAGTATTAAACATGTGATTCGAATACTTTCCAATACTATAGATCGCGTATGGATAGAAAAAGAATTCATCATTCCTACAAAATAAAATATATGCATATATTCCTTCTCAGACTATATAGCAAACTTTTGTAATATTAATATTTTTATATATGGTCATTTAAAACTTGCAAAATAAAATAAGAAACAATCACCCTTATTCAATAAAAATTCTGTTGAAGTACTACCTTTCAGTTACCAAGTAGCCATCATCAGAGTAAACGGAATCAGAGATCAAAATGTGCCTGTTTGAAAATAGTATTTGGGGTTAATAAAGCAAACAAGGAGCAGGCTACCCTCCGCTGGAGATAAATCTGATTATAATAAATTGCCTTTTCGTTTATACATTTCTATCTCCTCTGAATTACCTAGATATATGTTTGTGCTATTTTTTAAAAGTGGTAAAACATTTCTGAGGAATGGTGTGAGCTGTATTCAAAACATGTTCGGCTAACGCTAATTTTTCACCATTACTGTTCTTTATTAGAATGTCACTTTCAGTTTAACCCACATAATATTTTGTACACAACTCGCAGTCAATTTTGTACATCCCAGATTTGTCGAAGTTGAAAAGTTCACCAAAGGTGTTGCCTAAACTATTTTTAACTCGTTCTTACATCTAAAAGCGGGTTGTATTGCAAATTTAGAAAACAAATTATGGAATTTATTAATAACTGAAGGATGGTAAGTGAAACTTTCGAATTTCATTGAACTATTTGAAAGTAGTTGTTCCAATCCGCTTAATTGGTTGCTTTCCAATTTCTTTCCTTGTTTAGAAATTGGGTTGATCTATAAATTATTAAATCTTTGATTAATAATCTAATTTTTGAACAAAAAAGTGAATTAAAACGCAACCAGTAAAACAAATTGAAGTCACTACGTCCAAATAGCTCAATAAAATCCAAAAGTGTCACTTATCCTTCAGTTATTAATAAATTCCTAAATTTTTTTTCTGAATTTGCAATACCACCCGCTGTTTAGACAATACCTTTGATAAAGTTTCGGACTTCGAAAAATCTGGGATTTACAAAATCGATTGTTAGTCGTGTTCAAAATGCTATGTGGGTCAACCTAGAACATTTTACTTCAGTATAAAAAACATTTTGGTCATATGAAAAAAAATAATGATGAAAAATCAATGTTAACCGAACATACCCCATTTCTCAAGAAAGTTTGTTACTCTTAAAACACAACACGAACAAATATCTAGGTAATTTAGAAAGGATGGAAATGAATAAACGAAAAAGCAATTTACTAAATTCCGATTCATCTCCAGTTGAGGGTAAGCCCTTATTTGCATTACCAACCCCAAATAATATTCAAACAGACACATTTTTATTTCTGATTCAGTTCACTCTGATGATGGCTACTTGGTAGCTGACAGGTTCTTTGACAGTATTTTTAGTAAATCAGGGTGTTTGTTTCTTATTTTATTCTGCATATTTAGAAATTTTCAAATGACCATAGATAGCTGCATTCATGTTTTTTAGACCCACCCTGCAACAGAAAAGATTCTGAGGAAAAATGTATTAGAAAAGTGTGCTATACAGTCTGAAAAGGAATATATGGATACAAAATATGTTATTTCGTAGGATTGTAAATCTTCCACTTTGCAACCTGATGAATTCCTTTTCTATCCATTCTCGATCTATAATATTGGAAAATAATCAATTCGCAGTGAAAATGTGTAGTAGTTTTTTTTATAAACAAATTCAAATACTTGATTTTTATCACGTCCTGAAAGAATACGGTAGAAATCAGTTAAAGGCGTTTGAAAATGCGTATTTTGATGGAAAATTAGTTTGATTCCATCAATAAAGCGTATTATGCTCCCGAAAAACGAATAACGATCTCCAGATGTGTCGCACGACGGAAATGACACTCCGGAGACTCCCTTCCCTTCTTCTACTGTTTTCGATACATATACAATATCCTATCATTAATCATTTTTTCATTAAAAAAGAACGTTATACTTATATGAGAATAGAACATTATACAATGGAACCTTCAAAGCATCTTACATTACTACCCCATTCGCAAAGATTTGTATTTGTATGAAAATTAAGGAAAAATTATATATTTTTACTTTTCACACGAGATCCATCCTCGTGAGATTAATTTAGGTCAAAGGGCATACAGGAATTCAAGGCAATATTTTAGTCGATAGTACTGCCAAGAACTTTAGTGGGAAGAGTGATTCCATTACATCAATTTGTCTGTCGGATATTCACCATCAATACAAAACACAATTGCAAAATGAATGGAACGTTCGCTGGAGAAACTACAGCACCACGAATAGTACAAATTTCTGTAAATTTCATCTGTCAATACCATCAAAACCCTGGTTCAGCCAGCTTTCACTCAACAGAAATGAAATCACAATTATATCGAGAATAAAATTCAACCGCGCTCTTTTTCCCGCACATTTACACAAAATTGGATTATGTAAAACTCCCGTGTGTAACTGCGGAGAGTATGGAGATTTGTATCATATAATTTTTGGCTGTGAAATCAACAGAGTGAATTCCGATTGGTTAATAACACCATTGAGATCCCTTGGTTGTGAAGAACCCATATGGTTACCCTCCGTATTTCTAAAGAACTCCGTGGAAATTTATCGCACTTTCTATAAATTCTTTCATAAATCGAAAATTAGAATATAAAGTCTAGACGAGGTAGGATCTGTAGGACTCGTATCCTCTCCTCTCTCATATATGTGTTTCCGTGGCCTTCCATCTGCCCAAATGCCCTGATCGGTCCCAGGGCGAGAAGTGTGTCTGTTACCCCTCCCTAATCCTGGTGGTAATTGTGGAATTAATTTCATGTTGCTTTAGCTAGCCCGAACGTTCTTCTCAAAACTACGTGGCAAATGACCTGGTCAATGCCAAACCAATTTATAAAAAAAAAAATATATTTTTACGAAATGCTTTATTGTTGCCAGCAATAACGGAATAACTGTAATTGGTTCCCACTTATAATTGCTTTTGATAAATTCTGTCACAGTTAATTTAAAATTGATCTGGGCAGGTCTGAACGTATCGGTCGTATTAAATTCTTTTGACAGTGAATGAAGTGACACCTTCTTACAAAACTGGAGAAATACGGAGTTGGAGATAAACAGTTAGCTTTGATGGAGAGTTATTTAGAATATAGAATGCAGAGAGTGAAAATTTCAGGAAGAGAATTGTCACTACAAATGGGAGTTCCTCAAGGTAACATAATTGGGCCACTTTCGTTCTTAATCTATATTAATGATCTACCACAAGTTATTGCTAATGCTGGAAAATTACTAATCAAGTATGCAGTATGAGTAACATTAAAGTATCTGCAAATCACCTTTGCCTTCTCGAAACGGAAATTGCGTCTGCACTCTCAAAGATTGAACATTGATGTATAAATAACAAACTCACATTGAACAAAAGTAAGACAAACTGCATCATCTTTACGTAAAGCCATAGTAGATTGCAAATTCCAGAAACATTAAATTTAAATGATTACATTTTGGAAATCAAGGATTATTCGGAATGTCTTGGAATAAATATAGATAAAAACCTCAACTGGTGTAAAGAAATCGAACAACGATGTAACAGGCTGAGTTCAATCATTTATAGTTTACGTGTCATCAAACCACAACTTGAGGAAAATACATTAAACGTTTTTTATTATGCCAACTTTCAATCTCTGTTGAGTTTTGGGATAATGTTTGGGGTAACAGCTACCAAGTTGATATGATATTCAGGTAGCAAAAAAGAGCAATACGAATAATCTTCGGATTAGGGTATAAGCAAAGTTGCAGAGGTTTTCTCAAGAAAAACAACTTGCTAACTGTTATTGGAATATACATTTATCAATCCCTTCTTTTTATTTTCAAACGTAGAAGATTCTTTACAGATTTCGGAAAATGTTTCAATTACACCACACGTAAAATTTCATATATATATATATATATATATATATATATATATATATATATATATATATATATATATATATATATATATATATATATATATATATAGCGGCATATTCCAAGCTGGGCTGTCGAGGGGTACACTGTGCTACTTCCAAAGAGTGGAGACTTGTCTGATCCCAAGAACTACCGACCGATCACTTGTCTCAACACCTGCTACAAGTTATTTACACGTATCTTGTATGCTAGGTTGTTGAAATCGATCGGTCCGGTAGTTAATAACATCAGCGAGCAGCGTGGGGCAAAGAAAGGGATGGAGGGTTGCCGGGAGAACCTGGTGATAGATAGATCTATCACTCAGGACTCTATACTTTACAAGCGCAACCTTTCCATGGCCTGGATTGACTACCGCAAGGCATTTGATTCAACATCACATGAGCTATTATTATACTTGCTCCAATGCCTTGCGGTACCTACCCCACTAGTGAGATGCATAGAACATCTGTTGCCACTCTGGAAGACCCGTTTTGCCATCACATCAGGCACACGACGAGTCTTGACAGAGTTGGTAACATTCAAGAGGGGAGTTTTCCAAGGAGACTCCTTGAGTCCCCTCTTGTTCAATATCTCACTGCTGCCACTCTCCATTGCTTTAAGACGGACTCATGGATATTACTCTGCACCACCGAACGACCGGAGGCATCAGATCACCCATTTATTTCACGTGGATGATTTGAAACTTTATGCCTCTGGGGAGAAGAACCTCCATCAATCTCTCAATGTGGTTCAGGAATATACACGAGCCGTAGGCATGGAGTTGGGATTGGACAAATGCGCAGTGTTTCATTTGAGGAGAGGACGATCACCGGAAGTGTACGAGAATATGCAGCTTGCCGACGGAAGCATCTTTAAACACCTCGATGCTGGAGAGACCTATCGATACCTGGGAATTGAACAGCGTCCTAATTATGACGCTTTCCAGGTAAAGGTGGCTCTCCGCGGCAAATACAGAAACCTTGTTCGAAAGATTTGGTCTTCCGAACTTTCGAGTGGGAACAAGGTGTCTGCAACAAATATGCTTGCCGTTCCAGTCCTGCTCCACTCTTTTGGAGTGGTGAAATGGACGGTCGATGAGCTGCATAGACTCGATAAAGACACCCGGAAAATGATGCATATCCATCACAGTTTGCATCCTAGATCGTCCGTTTCCCGTATTTATCTCCCACGTCATCGGGGAGGTAGAGGACTCCTCAGTCTGGAGGGTCTGCATCGAAGTGTGGTTCTGAGTATAGCTTGTAAAGTTCTTAGGAGCTCGGACCCCCTCCTGTGCCTTATTAAAAGTCACGAATTGGCCGGAGTGGGGGCATTTATCGTTAAGGCAGCACAAAAAGCTGCGGAAGAACTTGGTCTCGAATTTCAGATCAGTCGAGAAGGTCGACTAGAGGGCAACCTCGAGCTCCTACCTTCTCGCCTGAAAGCCCAGATAAATGCCGCGGAGCAAGATCTTACGCTCAGGCGGCATGTTGACAAGACGATACACGGTGTTTTCTATCGAAACATCGAAACGCTCGGCTTGTCAACTAGGCTGACCTTCGGCTACCTAAGATCAGCCGGGCTTACATCCGAGACTGAGGGATTTACCGCAGCTTGCCAAGATGGCGTAATTAACACCTTGGTCTATCGCCGCAATGTGATGGGTGTGCAGGTCCCTGATGTCAGCTGCAGGGCCTGTCGAAAGGTGCCTGAGACGCTTTTCCACCTTCTGTCGGCATGTCCGGCAAAAGCGGCCTCGGCGTACACCCATCGCCATAATGCGGCCCTACGGGTGCTGTATTACCATCTAAGGCACTCGTACGGAATAGACCAAGAGCCGGTCCTGCCTTACATGCCAGGAGATATTGAGTCCGTTGTCGGAAACGAAAAATGCCAGATCTTCTGGAATTATCCGTTTCCGACCGTCAGGTCCATACAAGCAAATAGGCCTGACGTTGTCCTCCTCGATAAGCTAATCAAGACTATGTATGTCATCGAATTCTCCGCTCCGGCAGAGAAGAACATAGTCTTGAAAGAGGAGGAAAAATGGACAAAATATCAAGATCTCCTGTTCGAGCTCCGCACGCTATACCCAGGCCACAAGGTCGTATTAGTGGTTCTGATCATCGGTGTTTTGGGCGGAATTCGGTCTTCGCTGCGTTCAAACTTGAAGATCATTCCGGCCTGTAGGAACTCGGCGCAGATCTTGATAGACCGGATGCAGAAGGCAGTCATTCTGGGTTCAATTAGAATACTTAGGGCACACGATTTAGGAACCTGAAGCTACTTACCGACCGGTGGGGAGGAGTAGCTTCGGTTAACCGCCTTTTAGGTTTTTCTGGCGCGACTGCTGCGATGTCGTCGGAGCTCGCAGCAGCCCCGACCAGGTTTGAATGTAAAAAAAAAAAAAAAAGTATATATATATATATATATATATATATATATATATATATATATATATATATATATATAACTTAAGAGATATAGAATTAAATTTTCTGAATTATGAAGATAACTTAGATAATTTAACATAGGATTATAAAGATGAATAAACGTAAAAGATTGAACCATAGGCGGGATTCGAACCCACATTTCTGGATTTCTAGTCCAGGGTGTTTACCAATTACACCACTTCGGTCCTGTTAGATTTTTATATTTTTGTAAATATAAACCTCTGAAAGGATAGTAGATCATTGATGAACACAATGCGATTCGATGCCCTACCATAGATCAACTATTCACGCACATTCATCTGAAGTTCAGTCGTTTTTTGAAGTAAGGATTGTAGGTTAGTACTGCTATGGTTGGCAGTTACTTGACAGTTCTTATTCAAATGACAGCATCCCGGTTCTTATATATTTCAATAGAACTGACTGAGAATTGTTCTGGTTAATTATAAACAAGTTTAAAGTTTCTTTGCCTAATTGGCCACTATCGTGTATGTAACTTAAGAGATATAGAATTAAATTTTCTGAATTATGAAGATAACTTAGATAATTTAACATAGGATTATAAAGATGAATAAACGTAAAAGATTGAACCATAGGCGGGATTCGAACCCACATTTCTGGATTTCTAGTCCAGGGTGTTTACCAATTACACCACTTCGGTCCTGTTAGATTTTTATATTTTTGTAAATATAAACCTCTGAAAGGATAGTAGATCATTGATGAACACAATGCGATTCGATGCCCTACCATAGATCAACTATTCACGCACATTCATCTGAAGTTCAGTCGTTTTTTGAAGTAAGGATTGTAGGTTAGTACTGCTATGGTTGGCAGTTACTTGACAGTTCTTATTCAAATGACAGCATCCCGGTTCTTATATATTTCAATAGAACTGACTGAGAATTGTTCTGGTTAATTATAAACAAGTTTAAAGTTTCTTTGCCTATTTGGCCACTATCGTGTATGTAACTTAAGAGATATAGAATTAAATTTTCTGAATTATGAAGATAACTTAGATAATTTAACATAGGATTATAAAGATGAATAAACGTAAAAGATTGAACCATAGGCTGGATTCGAACCCACATTTCTGGATTTCTAGTCCAGGGTGTTTACCAATTACACCACTTCGGTGCTGTTAGATTTTTATATTTTTGTAAATATAAACCTCTGAAAGGATAGTAGATCATTGATGAACACAATGCGATTCGATGCCCTACCATAGATCAACTATTCACGCACATTCATCTAAAGTTCAGTCGTTTTTTGAAGTAAGGATTGTAGGTTAGTACTGCTATGGTTGGCAGTTACTTGACAGTTCTTATTCAAATGACAGCATCCCGGTTCTTATATATTTCAATAGAACTGACTGAGAATTGTTCTGGTTAATTATAAACAAGTTTAAAGTTTCTTTGCCTAATTGGCCACTATCGTGTATGTAACTTAAGAGATATAGAACAATTCTCAGTCAGTTCTATTGAAATATATAAGAACCGGGATGCTGTCATTTGAATAAGAACTGTCAAGTAACTGCCAACCATAGCAGTACTAACCTACAATCCTTACTTCAAAAACGACTGAACTTCAGATGAATGTGCGTGAATAGTTGATCTATGGTAGGGCATCGAATCGCATTGTGTTCATCAATGATCTACTATCCTTTCAGAGGTTTATATTTACAAAAATATAAAAATCTAACAGGACCGAAGTGGTGTAATTGGTAAACACCCTGGACTAGAAATCCAGAAATGTGGGTTCGAATCCCGCCTATGGTTCAATCTTTTACGTTTATTCATCTTTATAATCCTATGTTAAATTATCTAAGTTATCTTCATAATTCAGAAAATTTAATTCTATATCTCTTAAGTTACATACACGATAGTGGCCAATTAGGCAAAGAAACTTTAAACTTGTTTATAATTAACCAGAACAATTCTCAGTCAGTTCTATTGAAATATATAAGAACCGGGATGCTGTCATTTGAATAAGAACTGTCAAGTAACTGCCAACCATAGCAGTACTAACCTACAATCCTTACACTTCAAAAAACGACTGAACTTCAGATGAATGTGCGTGAATAGTTGATCTATGGTAGGGCATCGAATCGCATTGTGTTCATCAATGATCTACTATCCTTTCAGAGGTTTATATTTACAAAAATATAAAAATCTAACAGGACCGAAGTGGTGTAATTGGTAAACACCCTGGACTAGAAATCCAGAAATGTGGGTTCGAATCCCGCCTATGGTTCAATCTTTTACGTTTATTCATCTTTATAATCCTATGTTAAATTATCTAAGTTATCTTCATAATTCAGAAAATTTAATTCTATATCTCTTAAGTTACATACACGATAGTGGCCAATTAGGCAAAGAAACTTTAAACTTGTTTATAATTAACCAGAACAATTCTCAGTCAGTTCTATTGAAATATATAAGAACCGGGATGCTGTCATTTGAATAAGAACTGTCAAGTAACTGCCAACCATAGCAGTACTAACCTACAATCCTTACTTCAAAAAACAACTGAACTTCAGATGAATGTGCGTGAATAGTTGATCTATGGTAGGGCATCGAATCGCATTGTGTTCATCAATGATCTACTATCCTTTCAGAGGTTTATATTTACAAAAATATAAAAATCTAACAGGACCGAAGTGGTGTAATTGGTAAACACCCTGGACTAGAAATCCAGAAATGTGTGTTCGAATCCCGCCTATGGTTCAATCTTTTACGTTTATTCATCTTTATAATCCTATGTTAAATTATCTAAGTTATCTTCATAATTCAGAAAATTTAATTCTATATCTCTTAAGTTACATACACGATAGTGGCCAATTAGGCAAAGAAACTTTAAACTTGTTTATAATTAACCAGAACAATTCTCAGTCAGTTCTATTGAAATATATAAGAACCGGGATGCTGTCATCTGAATAAGAACTGTCAAGTAACTGCCAACCAAAGCAGTACTAACCTACAATCCTTACTTCAAAAAACGACTGAACTTCAGATGAATGTGCGTGAATAGTTGATCTATGGTAGGGCATCGAATCGCATTGTGTTCATCAATGATCTACTATCCTTTCAGAGGTTTATATTTACAAAAATATAAAAATCTAACAGAACCGAAGTGGTGTAATTGGTAAACACCCTGGACTAGAAATCCAGAAATGTGGGTTCGAATCCCGCCTATGGTTCAATCTTTTACGTTTATTCATCTTTATAATCCTATGTTAAATTATCTAAGTTATCTTCATAATTCAGAAAATTTAATTCTATATCTCTTAAGTTACATACACGATAGTGGCCAATTAGGCAAAGAAACTTTAAACTTGTTTATAATTAACCAGAACAATTCTCAGTCAGTTCTATTGAAATATATAAGAACCGGGATGCTGTCATTTGAATAAGAACTGTCAAGTAACTGCCAACCATAGCAGTACTAACCTACAATCCTTACTTCTAAAAACGAGTGAACTTCAGATGAATGTGCGTGAATAGTTGATCTATGGTAGGGCATCGAATCGCATTGTGTTCATCAATGATCTACTATCCTTTCAGAGGTTTATATTTACAAAAATATAAAAATCTAACAGGACCGAAGTGGTGTAATTGGTAAACACCCTGGACTAGAAATCCAGAAATGTGGGTTCGAATCCCGCCTATGGTTCAATCTTTTTCGTTTATTCATCTTTATAATCCTATGTTAAATTATCTAAGTTATCTTCATAATTCAGAAAATTTAATTCTATATCTCTTAAGTTACATACACGATAGTGGCCAATTAGGCAAAGAAACTTTAAACTTGTTTATAATTAACCAGAACAATTCTCAGTCAGTTCTATTGAAATATATAAGAACCAGGGATGCTGTCATTTGAATAAGAACTGTCAAGTAACTGCCAACCATAGCAGTACTAACCTACAATCCTTACTTCAAAAAACGACTGAACTTTAGATGAATATGCGTGAATAGTTGATCTATGGTAGGGCATCGAATCGCATTGTGTTCATCAATGATCTACTATCCTTTCAGAGGTTTATATTTACAAAAATATAAAAATCTAATAGGACCGAAGTGGTGTAATTGGTAAACACCCTGGACTGGAAATCCAGAAATGTGGGTTCGAATCCCGCCTATGGTTCAGTCTTTTACGTTTATTCATCTTTATAATCCTATGTTAAATTATCTAAGTTATCTTCATAATTCAGAAAATTTAATTCTATATCTCTTAAGTTATATATATATATATATATAAACAAGTTTAAAGTTTCTTTGCCTAATTGGCCACTATCGTGTATGTAACTTAAGAGATATAGAATTAAATTTTCTGAATTATGAAGATAACTTAGATAATTTAACATAGGATTATAAAGATGAATAAACGTAAAAGATTGAACCATAGGCGGGATTCGAACCCACATTTCTGGATTTCTAGTCCAGGGTGTTAACCAATTACACCACTTCGGTCCTGTTAGATTTTCATATTTTTGTAAATATAAACCTCTGAAAGGAAAATTTAATTCTATATCTCTTAAGTTATATATATATATATATATATATATATATATATATATATATATATATATATATATATACATATATATGTAGAACTGGATTCTCGGGTATTGATCCGCGTTGTGTGGTTTCGGTCCTCAAAAGGACCAATTTCACAACGTTTCGACAAAGTCGCATTTGCCATCTTCAGGTGATTCGACCGTAGAGTCTGGAAAATCCAGACTTGATGATTTGGTGAAAGATGTGGTATCATTCATTCCTTTTAATATTCCTTTCGTAAAGCGGTATGTTGATGACTTAATTCTCGCTGTACCAGCAGGCAGAGTTAATGAGGCTCTATATTATTTTAATAGTTACAATATACACCTACAGTTCACCTCAGAAGAGGAAGATAATCAAAGTATCCCTTTTTTAGATATGAGAGTTTGTAGAGGTAATGACAACATTCTCCGTACAAAGTGGTACAGAAAACCTATATGTAGTAACAGATTCATCAGTTACCATTCATACCATCCTCTCAATATGAAAATAAATCTGATCATCGCTTTAAAGAGCAGAGTGATTCATTTATCACATCCTACATACCGGTTGGAATGTATGAAGGAATTAAGAGCCATTTTGAAAGAAAATTCATATCCATTAAAATTAATTAATAAATTTTTGTTCAATTCTGATCAAAAACAAAATTTAAACAATAATCAAGTCCCAACTAATATTACTCCAAATGTAAACAATAATGTTACAAACAATACCAACGAAGAATTGCCACCTCAACAAATAACTTTTTTGTACAGGACTCTACCTTACATTGAAGATCTCACACCAAAGCTTACCAACATTTTCAAATTAGAAAATCTTCGGATTGCTAAAAAAAATTTAAAAACAGTGTCAAGCCTCTTCACAAAAACTAAGGTTCCTCTAACAACACTAGAGTGTTCTAATGTAATTTACAGTATTCCTTGTTTGAATTGCGAAAAGGTCTACATAGGACAAACCGGGAGAAATTTATCAGGACGCATTACTTCACATAAAAGTGATTGTAAGTTAAAAAAAAATAGTTGTGCACTTGCAGAGCACACTATAGATTTCAAACATTTTAGCAATTTCAATAATCCAACTATTTTGGCTAGGGAAAATAATTTTTCTAAAAGAAATTTCCTCGAAATGGTTTTTATTAACAATCAACCGAATTGTATGAACAAACGTTCTGATATTGCAAATTTAAGTGTGATATACAATTATTTACTTAATTTCGACAAAAAGGGCGAAGGCGACCCTGTTCTAGTTTCAAATCTACCGCCGTAAATCAAGTGTGAGACCTTGGTATCTAACAAGTGGTCTTCTCCAATTGGCTGAATAGACTTGTCAATTGATTTATGACTTTCCTTCTGTCAGTTTTCATTGTTTCCAATGGCAGACAGGAATGTTTATGTTTAATGTCACTGGAATTTTTAAATCACTTTTAATATGTTTGTATGTTGTTTTATAAGATATTGATGATTTTGTGCGCTGTTAGTTTTATGCCAGCAACCTCAAGTTAGTAAGTCGTTTTCACTATTTACAAGTGACGTTTGTTTTACAATTAGACCTTGTTTTTTAGATGTCTTGAAAATGAAAATAAATTATTTCGAAAGCTCGACAATTTAACAAAGAGTTTCTCTTTATATTGGCCGTTCCCATCGACTGCAACCTCAAGGAAAACATCTTTTAGTTGTTTCCAAAAATTTTCAGTTTATATATATATATATATATATATATACGCTAACACTAACAGAGAAAAATTGTCCCTATATGTGCATCAAATTTTTCAATAATTTGTCAATTGATATTTAATGTATAAAGAATTTCCGTGAATTTAAGGATAGAATATTCAATATTTCTGTCTCTGTATTTTATTTCAAATTTCTTGTGTATTGTTTGACTTGTGTTTCCTTATAATCTTGTTATTATTTTACAACAATTATTATTGAGAAATAAATTCACTTTACTTTACTTTTGTTCATTTCGGATACGTATACTCTGAAGTTCAGTTTTTGATTTTTATCAGCGAGCTGTGTAGTCATTCATAGAGTTTTTCGGACTGTTCTCTCACATCACATTTTTTTCTCTAGAGTAGGTTTCAGAGAATATCAGCAGTTGTCACTAATCTTTCTGATCAAATCAACATCTGATCTGGTAATGTAATTCTAGAATTTAAGTATTTCGCTATAAATATTCAAACAATTAAACAATACAAAAGCTGACCAGTTAGATTTCCTAAGATCCTTTAATTGCATTTTGGTAATACCACATGCCGGAAATAATATCAGATCTAGAGGAATTCCACAGAACGTACAGTTAATATATATATCATTATAATAGAATATGTGAATAATTTCTTATATATGTAATGATGGATATCCACCATCAATTAAACTTAGATAACCTACTGTGTTTAAACGGTTACGTATCATATATAGCAGGGGTAGGCAATATTTTAGGCTGACAGAAGCGGGCACATTTTAACTCGCTATGAGGAACATTTTGCCCATATAAAGAAGGATGATAGTGGAAAGTCAGCATTAGCAAAACATATTTTAAATACAGGTCACACCATTTCTCAAGAATGTTTATCACTTTTAAAACACATTATGGCCAAATATCTAGCTAATTTAGAAGGTATGGAGGATGCATAAGCGAAGAAGAAATTTATTAAATTTAGATTCGTCTTCAGCGGAGGGTGACTTTTTGTTTGCATTTTTAACTGCAAATAGTATTTAAACATATTTTTTTTTAGTTTACTCTGATGATGGCTACTGGTAGCTGAAATGCCCTCAGTACCTTGATAATATTTTCAGTAGTTAAGGTTGATTATTTTTTACTTATTATTGAATTAATTTCTGATTAATGCTGACAAATTGTTCCATCAAATTGCATGATGGTCCATGTCCAGTTGTTAGAGGCACAAAAATATATGTAGCGCTGAACCAGCTCTAGTAACAACAATGAAAAAATGTCAAGCACTCCGAGACGGGTTTTAGTGAAGAAGAAAAAATATTTATTCAAACATTTGTAAATATACTAATATCAATTCAGTGTTCCAAAAAAAAATGTTCAATTTTTTTGATAACCAGGAGGCGGGTCTAAGGGGATGAAGTAAAACATTTATTTGAAAATTAAAATTTTTGAGCACTCGTAGGTGGGTTTTGGTGGATACATGAAAGAAAATCGTTGTGAAATTACAATATAATTATGAAAACTAACAGAATATCTTCAAGGAATGAAGAAAGCAGAAGTAAAATGAGTCTCAAATTCTCAAGCTTTGAACCTTAATTGTTAACAATGATTTTTTTTTCTCGTTGACTACATGGGAGTTAAAACCGATAATGTTCGAATAACATCTTGTGAGCCACCAGTTGAATGTAGGGAGAGGAGGTAGGTATTCGAATTTTTTTGAAGGTTTGGAGGTTATAGGCATAGGGAAAGAACTCACTAGGTAAAGAGTTCCGCAACTTCTCTGTTCGATAGAGAAATGAAATCTGGTAGGAAGAAGTTCGGATATAGTAAGTTTGTCTGTAATATCATCATCAGCAAGTTCCATTCATGTAGCATAGCATAGTTCTTAGTCATCCATTGATGAAGTGGATTGAACTCTGCCCCTTTGGAGATCTATACGAAAGCCGTCATTAGAATGGAAAACAGTTTTTCTCGTTGACAAATAATTCGAAAAATATTAAAAATCGTGTCTTGTGCCGATCAACTTTGTGGTGGGTACTAGTACAGTTCTGGCCCCCGTCTTGTTATTATGACATGTACTAGTATGAATTTATTCAATGTGTTACATTATTTGACATATGAATAGAGTTTTGTGATAAATAATGCCTTAATTGCTCAGAAAGGTATTCTCTCTACAATTTATTTCGAACCCCATCAAGAATGGATTGATTCCTGAAGACGGATGACGCTGATCCATATTCACCAATTACCCCTCACAAATGACTGAAAACTTTCGAACTTCAGAGCCTAATTCAAAGATCTGGATGATGGAAGTGAGCTAGGGCTTCTCATAAATCACGTCTCTTTCAATCTATATTATAACGTGTACTTTTCGGTAAAGTGCTTATTTCAAATCCTCGGGCGCCAGATTTTTCTAAAGATTAACTCCTTTTTGAAGACTTCTGCTAGGGTCTTCACCACAAGGCTTGTCACTATGCTATCTATCGATAGCCTTGTCCCTAGGGTAGCTACAGTGAAGTATAACCAGCGTCCAATGGGCAGAAAACAGTATCGAAATTGTAGGCTTTAATTACAATTGATACCTGGTTGTAACTTAGCTCGTTTGAAGATGGAGCAGAAATAATTCAATAAAACGGATAATTCCAAATATTAAAATATATAATGATTTTAACAAGTACACTTTCAGAATAATCAATTTAAATGCAATTGAACGGTATTGTTTCACTAAATTATACCCAGACGGAAAATGTAATGAAGCTCAAACGGTAAATGTAAACTCTTTCAACATATCTACCCTACGATGTGTTCGGTATCTAAATTCAATTCAGCGGTACGGAATCGCTTGACAAATGATTCAGAATGATCAATTTGCGGAAATGTACGAATCAAACAGGTCCTAGCGTAATGAGCGGTATTTTAGATAGCAACACTAATAAATGAAATGTTCAAATCACACTACGATGTATTCGGTTATAAATTCGGTTGATTTGGAAAATATTGTTTTGCACTAGTTTTCCGATTGTACGATATCAGATTTTACGGTATTTTCGGATAATTACTCTGATTGAGTTCATTCTGTCACCTCACCCACCCTTGTACTAACTTTCACGGAGCGCCCGGTAATTGTAAGACAGTGTAGATTTCATATACTTTACAGATTCAGAATCTAGACAATTAGGGCTTATACTTCCGGTACAGGCACAGCGTGCACAAGCCTAACTATCGTATCTGCAATAACCCCTATATCCACGGCCGAGGACTTCTCATAGTATTGAGGGAATTATTACGATTCTCAATCACACAACCACCCCCAGCTCATACTTCCGGTACAAGCACAGCGTGCACAAGCCGTTGGCGGTTTGGTCGTCTATGATATACTTATACTTCCGGTACAGGCACGGCGTGCACAAATATACCAAAGACGCCCCTGTCGTTCAACATACACACTCTGTACACACTATACAATTACTTGAATATTTCAATTCACGCGCGAATTCAAATCGTGCGCGGTCTGACCTATGAGGGGATAAACTCAAATCTAACAATTCAAATTACTGAATGCTACGGAACTCAGGTATCGTACAAACGTTCACCAATTACAATAATAATCATAAAGTACGGAAATCAATATATCGTAATGCCCAAAAATATTAACTTATTTGCTATCATTTACCTTCTGAAACAATTCACTTAAACGGCACACTATTGTTACTTCACACTTTAAATCTGACTTAAAACTAGGATTTTTAATTTACTTCGATTCATATATGATCACACTTCAACGGTATTATTGGAAAATCAAAATCACCAAAAAGCAACTGCACTGATTGAAATTCAAAAACACAAGACAGCGATCTTTTGTCTGTCACGGCTTTTATATGTTTCCCCAGGTTCTGGACAGGTCTGCTCCACCAATTCCTTATTTTGTGCCAAGGGTTTTTTACTTATGCCCCGAACAATGTATAAAAGTGACGCTACTTTTTAGATCTAAAATTCGTGCACTTGATATCTTGGTAGTTCCTCTCGGCGGAGTAAGCAAGTGTTATCGGAGTTTTTTTGGTTGTTCGCCCGTTTTATACATAATGCTGTTCAAAGTTTGGTGTCTTAACTTGCCAGGCCCCTGTTTTTGCAACATGTTTTATCGGAATGAATGCAATTTCTAAAAGGGGATGATTTCGATTCATCCATTTGAATAATTATATTTATTCGAAATTACGGAGATTTAGAAAAGTGACAATCACGGAATATACATTCGGAACTCACGCATATCTATTGAAATAAGGAACTGTTCAAATTAAGTTTGCATGTAATATCCGTATTTAATGCCTGATCTAAAATGAATGATATTTCAAAATTTAAGCTTCGTTACAATATCAACAAATAACTGAAACCGACGCTTAAAATACAGCCATAGGAATACTATGGGCGATTTATATGAAGCCAACGAATGAAATCTTTGCAAGACATAAACTGACTACTAGAAAACGATAATCCGAAAAAGCGATTGACCCGTCTAAGACACTTGGAATTCAACACACTAGCCCTTGATGAGGCCATCGAAGAATCTCGTGCTTTAGAATCATCTAAAAATCAATCCGCCTCATACTCATTAAATGAAGCAAATCTCAACGCAACTTCTGGTCATCATTGAGACGACTCTTCACAAGATTTATTGAATCTCGCTGCATTTCATTCTAACTAGAGATGGGCACTGGACGACCGTATGAGGATCTCCCAAGAAAACTGCAAATAAAAGGCCAAACAAGTGAGCCGCCCTTAGCGCAGCCTCTTCGTCAGCTCTAGACAATACTACGGTTGCGATTCACGTGAACAATGTAGCTACTCATGCTTTAATCGAGACAGGAAGCTCTGAGACTTCTATATAGAAACAGTTTCCCGAAAGCTATCGTTTCAAAATGTATTCAACATTAGATTTTGTCTATGTAGCATGCTCTTCACTCAATTCATAGATTACAAAATATTGTTTGGCGAAACTTGAGTAACTAAGCCACCTTTACAATCGTCATTGGAGATGCTGTCCGATTTCCATGCCAATCTAATTCATGGTCACGATTTATTGAAACAGCATTCGAAGTTGAAATTGTATAGTTGTTCTAACAGGTCTATTGTGGAAATGATTCACATAAAACGTGACTCCAAGTCTGTAGCTCATAGAGCAGACTTCCAATCATTGAGTCTGATTTATACCAATTTAATTAATTAAGCCCCTTGCTAACTCCTAAATGCGTCTTTATAATGTTGAAAGTATATTTTAGGTAAAATGCTCGAATAGCAATATATTAATAAGGTCTGACAACTTTTTTCTATTACCTGATAAATCTTTAACATCTGGTTCGAAAGTGGATACTTGAGCATTATATTTTTTGGTTTCAGTCTTATTCAAACATTGCTTGAAATGACTTCGTATTTTATAAGGAAATTGCTAAGCAGTGGATTTGTAATACGTATTCATATACTGGTAACATTGATGTATTACAATTTTGGTTACTCGTGTTTTTCTTCGTTTCGGCGAAGTGGGCATCTTAAATTTAAATTAGCGAGATAAGAACGCTTTGTGATTGATACAATTAGTTTTAAGAAATCCCGTTTAAAACATTGACACGTCTTCTGATGATGGTCCTGAGACCGAAACGTAAATAAATACGAAAATAATAAGCATATGTGTTAGTGTGACCTAGTCCCTGAGAATTTATAAATAAAATATAATAAATTTGTATCGCTATATTGTAATCGCTTGCTTTACAGGTAGTACTGGTCCAATAAACTGATTTCTTATCTATACAACAACTTATATCCTAATATAGATTCACCTCACAGTTTGAAAACAACAGCTCCTTTAACTTTCTAAATCTGACCATTATTCCTACAAATAATAACCATTCTTCCGCTATTTATCACAAACTCACCTATACTGATACCAATCTACACAACACTTCTCTACATCCACATCCAAGCAAGTGAGCAGCATATAATTCTATGATACTTGGATTAAATAATGTCCAATTAGGTTATTGTATATAAATTCTCAGGGCATAAGTCACATTAACTTTTATGCTTTATATTTTCGTCTTTACGTACGTTTCGGTCTCACGAACATCATCAGAAGACTTATTAGTCCAAAACGGGATTTGTTAAAACTAGTTGTATTAGCACAAAGCTTCCTTATCGCACCAATTCAATTAAAAATCCCACGTCGCCGAAACAGAACCATGAATAATCGAAATTGTACCACATCAATGTTTCAAGTATAAAATATATCAAGAATTCACTATTTAGTAATATCCTCATAATATACAAATGAATGATATTATATAGTTTATACGACTGAAGAGTAAAACTATAACGTTAAGTATCTACTTTCGAACCATTACTTTTGAGTATTTTTCCCAAATTATAGAGACGCATGTAGGAATTTGCAACAGTTTCAATGAATTAAATTAATATAAATCTGACTAAATGTATGAATATCTGTCCTATGATTTACAGATTCGGAGTTCATTTCCAGGATAGATCTTTTATGATAATTGATTTTCTTAGTTAAAATATTAACATTTTTGTAATCCAATTGCGGGTTATAATCAAAGCAGTTTTTAGCAGGGCGGTGGAATTTTTTAGAGTTTTGTTTGTTATGCTATACTTATGTCCATACCTTCTTTTTTGTAAATATTGTTTAGAGATTCCAGTATAAGTCCCATCACAATCTAAATAATTTAATTTGTATACTGTGTGGGTTTGTTTAACTTTAGGTATTGAAGGTTTTAGATTTGAGAAAAATTTTCCTACACAATTAGTAAGTTTATGCGCGACATTTATATCATACTTTTTCAAACATTTTTTAATTTTCTCTAAGGTCTCCGGTATGTATGGGAATGGGAATGTTATATAATTATCTGTATTATCATTGTTATGTATATATGACTTTCCATTATGGATTTTGATTATTCTTTCTTTAATGATGGGATTGAGAAATGTTCTTGGGTAGCCATTCATTCCCAATGTATCACGAACAATTTTTTAATTTTTGGGACGGTTCTCTGGGTGGGATAATTTAACCGCGCGATCTGTTTATCACACTTTTTTTATGAGTTGTAGGTGCAACGGATTTGAAATGAGATAAAGATAACGTTGAGACTAAACTTCTTTAGTAAACCTCGAAATTCATATTTTTCTATCTGCATCATGCCTATTGTTCATATCTAGGAAATTTATATTTTTGTTCACTTCTATTTCACAAGTGAATTGAAGTTTACAATGGAAATTATTAAATTTATTAATCACGTACTGAATTTTATCGTCTACATACCGTTTAAAGAATACGGGTTGAAAATCTAATAAATTTATGACAGATTTCCCTAGGTTCTAGGCATTCCATAACAAGGTTAGCAATAGTAGCTGAAATAGGAGATCCCATTGCTGTGCCGAATAGTTACCCAAAATATTGCTCACCGTATTGAAAATACGTGCATTTTAAATAAAACTGTACTGCATTCATAAATTCAGATTGATGTAGAGTTGTGTAGTGTTTAATCTCTGCCCAACGTTTTTTGATGCTACTCAATGCCAAAACGACTGGTATATTTGTTAATAAAGAAATCCAAGGAAATTAGTTGATCATCTACGGGTACGAATCCATTTCTCCAATTCTTTTTTTCCTATTATATTATCAATAGATTCTGATAAAAATTTTGATAAATTGTGGGTAGGCGCTCCAATATTACTCACAATGGGTCTTAAGGGTTTCGATTATTCGTGGTTCTGTTCGTTTTGGCGAAGTGGGCATCTTCAATTGAAATTGGTGCGATAAAGACGCTCTGTACAATTAGTTTTAAGAAATCCTGTTCTGAACATAATAAGTCTTCTGATGATGGTCGTGAGACCGAAAGGTACGTAAAGACGAAAATATGAAGCGTAAGTGTTAATGTGACCTAATTTCCGAGAATGTATTAATAATTCATACCTGGGCCCGGAATATTTATTTTATTGTCCCATTAGGTAAAGATAACTGCCATTTAGAATGAAACAGAATCATAGTTATTGCTAAAAATAACAGTCAAGTCATGTCAAGTTCAATAAATACTCCAAAATAAACTTAATGAAAAAGCCATAAGCCTAGCCTAACCTAAACCTAATTTATTCATAGATTAATAATGTAACCAAATCTACTTTCGCAATTCTGACACAATAGGTGAACACACACAAATATTTCAATATCTTAAAACCCAGAATAAAAACGTCGCCTTTGGAACAACAAACAACCTATACTGATATATTAATAATTCAAAATCTGAAGGAGATAAATTAAAGGAATCTGGAACTTACAGGCTGAGCTGTGACGGTTAAAATTCCTTGTACAGGGTGTCCCATTTTGGGTACTTTTGCGTGGTATCTCCTTTATTTTTAAAGATAGAGAGTTGCGGTTTTCGCGACACTGTGCTACTTTTTCGTGAAACTCAAGATGCCGACAACAGCATTTTCATAGCCCTTTTAGTTTTTAAGATACAGGGTATTTCTGAAAATGTTGCATTTTGTGACCCCCCTCGTATCTCCGTTATCCTTCAACTTATCGAAAAGGTAAAATAACATATTAATAGATTTTTTTCCGTAGAATGCAGTGGTGTAGATAACTTTTGTTACATATTTACTGTTTTTTAGTTATAAAGTAAACTTATGTTTTTTTAAATGGAACACCCTGTATATTTATAGACTATAAAATTTGTCTTTTTTTTACATTTTCAGAAATATATGATAGTATAAACTTTTTTTCAGAAACACGCAAATAATTGACAATTTTCAGGAATTAAATACATATTAATTTAATAGTAGGCTATGGATAACAATAATAAACAAGTGCAAGTTACATATTACTAACAAATAATTGGATACCTTGTATATAGGTATCTATTAAAAAAAATTCCCATAGATCTTTTTTCTAACAGTAAGTTTGTAACAACAGTTTTGTGGCGTAAAGTGACAATATAAAAAAACACAAAAAAATAACATTATTGAAAAAAATTAAATGTGATGTTCAAATTGACTACCATTTTCTCTAATGCAAAATTGGCACATCTTTGAGATTCTTTGAGTAGCGTTCAAAAGAACCATTGTTCTCATTCGCAGATTTCGAAAAGCTAAATGAATTGCCTCTCGAAGTTCTGCAATGCCGTCATATCGAGTTTTATTTACTTCATTTTTTATATAGCCCCATAAAAAAATTTAAAATTGAGAGATCTGGTGACCGTGGAGGCCATCTAACAGGTCCGTTGGTACATGTTCATCTTTGAGGAAAGTTATTATTAAGAAAGGCCCTTAAGAGCCTAGAGTTATGACTTGAGGCACCATCTTGCTGTAGGTAAACAGCATTATACTGGGCTAATGGAATGTTTACGAGCAGTTCTGGAATAACTTCCTCAAAAATTTCTAGGTATCTACGTGCTGTAAGACCTCCTTCAAAAATCCTATAAACTATATGTCTACCCGAAATAAAACATGAAACCCCCACTCCAAAGCTTCCTTGTTGTGCCCTTTCAAACAATAAATGCTGATTTTCACTATTCCAGTTCCTGGTATTGTGACGATTGAAAATGCCAGCACTGGAAATAAAGCATTCGTCTGACCAGATAACAAGTCTGCCAAATAAATCGTTATCATCGATTTGTTGCAAATACCACTGGCAAAACAGTGCCCGGCGCTCAGCATCGCCAGGATGCAAATGTTGTATAATAAATTTGTATGGATGATACTTATATTTCTTCAAGATCCTCTGAGCGTTAGTTTTTGGCACACCAATTTCCTTCTCAATTTTTCTACATGAGGACGAAGGTGTTGCTTCTATATATCGTAAAGTATCTATCTCTTTTCTTTCCCTGTTCTCTTTGTTGTATGTTTTAGGGCGCGGGTGAACAAATGATCCGTACTCAACTAAATTTGCTTTTGAACGGGCAAATATCCCAAAAAACGGTTGCCTTCTTTCTGGATATCTAACAAGCAAAAATTAAAACGATAATAGAGATTTTCATAGCCATAATAGCTTACTCACCTTTGGAAATATAATTCCGAAGCTTCTTCAGAATTTTCATTACTCTGTATAAAACATACCATCATATCATATTTCTCATAATTTTCGTAAACTGCCATTATTCAAAAAAATTTATAAATATCTATTGAATAATGATACCAAAAGAACGAAAATAAACATCTTAAATGCGATAGAGATTTGACGTTTATTTCTGTTTCTTGTCATAAACAATATCAATGGCCTACTATTAAAATATGTATTTAATTTCTGAAAATTGTCAATTATTTGCGTGTTTCTGAAAAAAAGTTTATACTATCATATATTTTTGAAAAGGTAAAAAAAAGACAAATTTTATAGTCTATAAATATACATGGTGTTCCATTAAAAAAAACATAAGTTTGCTTTATAACTCAAAAACACTAAATATGTAACAAAAGTTATCTACACCACTGCATTCTACGGAAAAAAAACTATTAGAATGTTATTTTACCTTTTCGATAAGTTGAAGGATAACGGAGATACGAGGGGGGTCACAAAATGCAACATTTTCAGAAATGCCCTGTATCTTAAAAACTAAAAGGGCTATGAAAATTCTGTTGACGGCATCTTGAGTTTTACGAAAAAGTAGCACAGTGTCACGAAAACCGCAACTCTCTATCTTTAAAAATAAAAGAGATAACCCGCAAAAGTACCTAAAATGGGACACCCTGTACATTGGACAAACTGGACGCAGTTGCAGTGAAAGGTTAAATTTTGAGAAGTTTGAAAAAGAGGAGTCCAATTACCCGCATCCCCTTTTGGAATATAATCATGATTTTATCCTTAATCCCTATATCACACTTATTCAAGAAAAAGGACGTAAACTCAATATTCTAGAATCAATAGAAATTTTTAAACATTCACAAAACAATTGTCACTTAATATCAAATGGCCAAATCGATATTTATGATACCACCGTCAACATGTTTGTAATTGAATTCTCACCCAAACCATTGTCTCATATTCAAGGACATAATTTCAGATTTAGCTTTAGTTAATAACTCCTAGCTTTGAGAATGCCACAATGTGGTAAAGCAATTTGTCAGCATTTATTAGAAAGATACATGTATAAATTTGAGTTTTGTTTTCAAACTACAGAAAGTTTAAACAGGGATGTGTTTAACCTTTTATTATTTGAGTATACTCACCACAAAATATGTACTGATTATGCAAAAGAAACAAATGTAATAGCATATTCAACCAAAGTTTTTTTCAATTCATCAAAATTGAGCACCGAATCGAACGGATGACAAATATGACACGATAATTAGTCATAGTGGATATTTATGAACGGTTTCTAGCTATAATCAATTGTTACATATTGTTCACACGTAAATAATCAATTGTATATTAATGGATACTTACTATATTAGCCGACGTTTGATTTACAACCTCTATGACGCAAGCATTCGGATCGAATATATCTTTTGTTTTGTGTATCACCATTTCCGTTATAGCCACCGATAGACATACCCTCATTGTATACGCATTCACCACAGCCAGAAAGCCCATTACGCCCAGGATATACCTTTGTGGAATTAAGCATACTGCAATGAAAATACAAAGTTATCAAAGGTTAATAACACATACGCTTTCGAATTAATTATGAAAAGATTCCAATGGTTATTCAACCACGCTACGCTCTCATGTAATTTTTTGATGATTATGGTTACTATATAGATATTTTTCAATTTCATTCCATTGTTTTTTCTTTTTATACATATTTCTGGAGTGATTATATTTAGTGAGACGATTTATGAGACGAAACTCGAAGGAAACATGCAGATCTGAGAACTTATCTTCATTTATTCTGGTATTGCTGATTGGCAAGATGTAGAGTTTTATAATATGGGTGATGAAAATAGACTTATGAAAACTGTAAATATGGTATGGGCCCTTATCCACTAAAAATACTCCTAAATTACTGTGGACCTTTCGGCTACCAGATATTCATCATCAGAGTAAACTTTAACTCCTCAGTATTTTAAGAATATTTTTAGGGGTTAGGGGTGATTATTTCTTATTTATAGTGTTATAGTTCATCCGCAGTGTGAACTCTTTAATAGTTTATGAATATAGATATGTATATAAAATATACAGCGTGATTTGTAACATATGAAGTAACTTGAATGGGCAATTAATGGAGTGAATAATGAATTTTTGTCAAAAATCCGATTAAACAAAAGTTACAGTATATGGAGCTATTTAGTATTTAAATGGTGTAGCTAATTCCGCCGCAGCATACCTATTGGTACGAAAGGATTTTCTGTATATGTCACAATTCAACATTTATCATGTTAATATAAAGGAAAGGAAGCTGTTTCTATTTCGACCTTGAATTTCAGTGGAGCAAATCGGTTATTAAGCTTGTTCAAAAAGGCATGTAAATCAAAATCGTTATTTATAATAGCGTAATATCGTCAACATATTCATACCAAACTTTATGCAAGTGATTCAATTTTGATTTTTAGAAGGTTTCAAATTCGCTTAGAAAAATATTGGTCGAAGAAGAAAGAGTGGATTGTCCATTGCACATCTTCTTGTTTTTTTTTATAGTAGTTTTGGTTAAAAGGGAAATAATTTTGCTCCATACATAAAGATGTAAGGTTTATGTATTCTGTGCAGTTTCTATCGGGGATATTGATATTTGAAAGTCATTTCTTCAGAATATTTATCGATTCAGTGATTGATGTATTTGTAAATAGTGAAACAACAATAAATTAAACGAGAGTATCATCAGGTTCAAGTTTGAAATCTTTAAATTTTTCAATTATTTCGAAAGAATTTTTACATACAAACTTCGTGCGGCTTCGAAGCTGCTTAATTCCATTTCATCTATTCCAACTAACAATTGATGACTATTAATGTTTGAAATGATTGGTCTAATGAAATTAACCGGCTTATGAATCTTAGGTAAGCAATATATAGGAAGGTCTTCCTAAACTATACTGCTTACCTAAGTTTATGCTCTATTTATCAAAAATATTGAAGATAAATCATTCGATAAAGACAAATATGGGGTTTACAAGCTGATATGTGTATCTTGCCCTATGATATACACTGGTCAGACAGAAAGGACTTTCAACATAGCCATAACTTTAATTTAATAAAATACAACACTTTTACTTTGTTTTTTATCACATATATTATAGAAACAATTTCGACTAATTTCGACAGTAGCGTGTCATCTTCAAACGATACTAATCTATGGAAATTTGTATAATCTTTGCTATTTATGGTACAAAGTATCGTTTAAAGATGACACGCTAGTATCGGAACTATTGTCACGATTTTTTTCTATAATATATGTGATCAAAAACAAAGTAAAAGTGTTTCATTTCACTATATCCATATGGTAAATTATCACAAAGTAATGGCTTCCACCATTGAATTTTTTGATAATTTTATTGATAATTTCAAGATCTTATACATCCAGAATAAAAATAACAGATTGAATTTGCTAGAATTCCCAGAAATTATTAAATATTGAACGATTAACAAATACTTCATAATTCTCTCTTGTTAAATTTGATTTTCCGTTTGGTACCAGTTCATCGTTTAATCCATTAATCGGTAAAATCCAATCAGCTTACCTATATAATATTATTTGATATAATATTGTACCTTATACGAATAAAAGTATATTTTCCTATACCTATACCCCATAATCAATTAATTTGGTTCTTTTTATAATTGTCTCGCCTCCTGTTAGAAGTTTGGCCCAGATGAACACAAATGTAACAGATTGGTGTCATGGGTACATGAAATAATTATTTTTGTGTAAAGTGGATGGAGCAAATTAATTTCCATACTGTTCCAGAAATATATGGATGAGATACGCAGTAATTCAACTATTCTAACAATCGAGATATAAATGAATATATAATACATTAATTTATTTCTTGTTGGCTCAGGCCAGACTACGATGATAATGTTTCTCTATTCAAGATCGGCCATTAACATTATAAGTTAATAGTTCAAGACTGTATGGTTACTAATTAATCTAGATTAGTTGTGATGCTACTTATCGATTTAGGCTATATGGACAATATCATTGTTATCGGGCAAAGTCAACAAGAAATAAATACATGTATTCAATTACTTCTCGATTGTTACATAAGTTTGGTTCAGTTTCGCCATCAAATCTTGCCATCTTGAAAATTTTGTTATTTCGTTTTCTTATTGATTGCAAGGTGAACCTTATTGGACAAACATGTTGGAAATAAAATTCTACACTTGTTGGTAACAGTAAAGTGGAGTTTTTATAACAGTATAGGGCTCCAAAGTTACCAAAAATCAGTTTTCCGCCATTATAGCACCGTGGGAGTGGCTTTCCGGAAAATTCGTGAACATGAAAATTCTTGAAAAAATGCGCTAATATCTCTAAATTCTGTAGAGTGTTCCAGATTCAGCCTTTCAAAGTATCCTCGGAGTGGGAAATGTACCCATACCTACTCGAATGGTTTGAATATAAATGAGTTCAAAGGACCAAAAACAGTCAACAATGGAATCATCTTCACCTCTATTTCTTTTCTCGCGTTAAGTCGGTCGGACGAAAAAAAAGTATTCATGAAAAATGTTGCAAACAAAATTACACTTTTTTATGATTTTTAAGATAACACAGGAGTTGATATTTCAAGTGGTAGAGAACACCGTAGCTACCAAAAATCTATTTTCCGCTATTATCCCCCTGTAGAAATAGCTTTTCTGTATCAGTCTGATTGCGAATAGGGTTGATAATGGTTATGTATTGCTAATTTTCTAAATTAACAAAGTAAATACTTCACTTGACATTAATTGGCGATCCGGCCTGGAAAATGGTATAAATGCAAAATTGACGTTTTGAGATAAATGAGGTTGTAATTTATTTATTGGGATTTTTCAATAACCTTTTTTTAATAAAAAAATTATAATGATGATCAATAGTTCAAATCACATCTTAGTTAGTCAAAAAAGACTTGTACCCTTTTCCACTAAAAACGAGGTTCAAAAAGTCAAAAATATTGAAGATAATAACATAACACTTTCACTTTCATCACTTATTATTGCGTCAATAGCTATCGTGGACTTGACAATTTTTTTTCTATATACTTTGATTACACGAGAAGGAAACTTATAGTGTTCAAAGAACATCGTGTGAGGCAGCAATGGAATGTAGGGAGAGGAAATAGGCATTCGTATTTTTCTTGAAGGTTGGGCATAGAGATAGACCCCACTAGGTGAAGAGTTCCACAACTTTGCTGTTCGAAAAAAAAATTAAGTTTAGACTTGGTAAATGGATGGAAAGCTGTATCAACACATTAATTGCCGAGAATTTTTTTTTCTTTTCATCTGATATTGGAACAGGGGCCTTATAAGATAAAGGAAGAACAGGTATCTGTTGCAAAGACCTTTTTTCTCAAAAACGATATCTTTTTTTATGGTTCATCATTTCCTGAGTATACCTTAACCATTTGAATCTCTCCAAGATACTTTTTTGCCACTCATATCAGTTTTTGGCCTGCTTGAAATATTGTCTTAAAAGTGCTGAAAATTCAAAAAATGCACTTTGGGTCATTTCAATCACATGAAAGGAATGAGAATCTGAATCTGGGTCATACTCCATATGAGTGTCACCCGGAACGAGGAATTTATGGTTTATGTATTTTAGCGATGGCTCCATTTGCATGAGCGAAGAAAACATTACAAGTACGTGTAAGTTTTTGTTTTGCCCAGAGCATTTATCCGAGTAAAAAGTTATTCTTGAGATCTCATTCAAAGAAGTACTCTTGCAATGTGTGTAAATACATGAGGCTATCTGATTTGCTCTTCGCCCTCCAATGGCCTCATGCCACATGAAACAAAAACACTGCTCCGAGTTTAATTCTCGCATGGTAAAATTGAACACCCAGAGCTGTCGTTTGTAGAATGTAATAGAATTTTTAATATCGGGCATTGGGAGACATTACTGTAAAGTGCAGCCATTGTCTTAGCATGTTTCTTAGCGTCGTAAGCCTTCTCTTCCTCCAACTCCAACGACGGCTTCATCTTTCGAATTTTTGGTAAGCTTTTGAAGCTAACGCATTGGGCACAAGTTTACCTGTTTTGCGAAATTCTGTCTCATAAATTTTTTGAGAAACTGATTTTCTTTCTTCAGGTAACCAAAGTTTATACTCGTTATAACATCTCACTGAAGTAAAATGACTTTGTGGTTAGCGGTATAAGTAGGCATATACCTTTTTTCACAAAATTAGCTAGTTATTTATTTTTGGAATATGGCCTTGAGTATTCTTATACCCTTTTTCATTAAAGGATGTTCTATCATGCTTGTTCTACATAAAAAAAATCTTAAATTTCAAACACATATCTATAAACGCATTGCTTGACCTTGTATATAGATACCGTTGTTCCCTAACCTAAATTTAAAAGCCATGAATCATGTAGTACATATATTTAATTTTTCGCAATTTTTGATTTATACTTTTCCCCGCCAACTTTGCGAATATTGCTTAATTTTGAAAATTTGAGACTTACGGATCTTTAAGAATTTTCACAGCTCTCTAACAAACGGCAGATCGCGAGAAAACATGATATGAAAGTTTTTTGGAGATGGCGATTCAAGGGAATTGAGGTTGAATCCAATTCCATTTTTGACTGTTTTTGGTTCTGGAACCCCTTTCACATTCAAGCTACTTGAGCATCCCATAAGAGGAATGTCTTCTTTGGGGCGTCAGAATATACATTTCCTACACCGCGCCCAGTTTGAATGGACTCTGAGACTATTTTAACTTCCATATTTACAATCTTCCGAAAAAATCACTCCCGCGATCATAGAGTAGCGGAAAAATGGCTTTCAGTAAAGAGAAAACGTTTCCAATATGGGATCCAGTTTTTCTGGTTTTAGGCTTATTTAGTAATAAGCTCTCCCATCGAGTACTTTTGAAATATCTCCTATCTTTCCACCAATGTTGTACATTCAATGTATTGGCAACGGTTTCGTTCCCTTTAAAACACGTTATTATTTAGATCTTCTAAATTTGCTTCCAAAAGAAGAAATGCAGTTGTTTTTGTCAGTATGGATAATGCATGTGTTCAATTTACTGAAACTAGCATAAATTCGAATGATTTAAATTATTTTTATCAAATTCTTCGCTGTGTTGCTCGAATACAAGATAAATGAGATCAATGTTGTAATCTGCCACTTAAAAATAAGATACTACAAGAAAATACAATAATTATAAGCTGTCAAAGTTCAAACCAAATAGTAACATACAATTGATTAGACTTCCAAAGAACTTTGGATGGTTTTGGTGGTTACTTGTTAAAAATTCATATCTATTGCTTTTGAAAAATACACTTGTAATAAACACACAAACACAAGCTAAACAAAAACTTTCACGTTCAGAGTATTTTACGAAGGTTTTGATTAATTTACGCACTAATATGTAGTGGCATTAGTTAATTATTTATACTGCGAGAGGATGCGATTTATCCTTCGATTTTACATTGCTTAACAAGTATTTACACAAATGTTCTAATTCAAAGAAATTTGTTGTAAATACTCATACTATTAATGTCACATAGTTATACAATAGAATTATATTGTTACATAGATATATCCAGGGTTAGATATTTAGTTATTGTCATTAAATGTTTTGCAGAAACATAGTTTACTACACCTATGCTCAAATATATTACATTTTAAGGTCGAATATGTTCTTATTAATGTTGGTTAAAGAATATCTACGTGTGCTGACAATATAATTCTGATCGTGCTATTTCTAGGAACTTATATCACCTACTTGTAATCATCCATGAATTCTACAATGCGAAAATGAGTCTGGTTTCTTCTAAAAAAATTGGAATCTGTATAAAACCTGCATGACCATAAACTTGTCAAAGCGTCTACCAACTATAGTAGTTCGAATACAATACAAAAAGATAGAAAATATATATAGTGACCTGCAACGGGTTTCTAATCAGAAATGATTACTGATCTACCATTTACCTTTAGAAGTTTAAATTCACAAAAATCTACAATTTTAACGGTGACGTCATTCATTCATCATCATCAATTGAGGGGAGGAGGCTTAGCCACCATATGCACTTAGGCCACTTATTTGGGCTCATTGTACGCCCCGTAGTAAGAAGCCTATTTTATTCTAGCAGGTTTGTGGTCCGCCAGAAACTCATAATATTACCAGTGCTGGCTTCCGTAACTTCTTCAGGGAGCAGTTTTAATTGTCCGAAGTGTCGGTGCCTGAGGGATGCTAATGCTGGGCATTCCAACAGGATGTGAGGGGCAGTTTCTTCCGCCTCTCTGCATTTCCTACACATTGGGTTATCTGTGATGGTCATAGTATGTAGGTGTTTGTTAAGACGACAGTGACCGGTTAGGATTCCAGTCATCTTTTTGTTGTCCCTTCTGTTCAGAGAAAGGAGTTTCTTTGATAGCCTAGGCACAGGTTCCTTGATGAAATGCTTGGCCTGCCTCATGCGTGGTAATTCTTGCCATTCAGACCACTCTCTATTCAGTTGACTAAGAAGGGCGAGACCCCCAATGCAATTTGATGAAGCGACTATTGGCTCCGGCCCGACGGGGGCGCGAGACGACCCCCGCCTGACCAGGGAGTCGCCATTTCATTTCCTACAACTCCACTGTGTCCAGGGACCCATATGAGTTGAACTTTATTTCTCCGGCCTAGTTCAGCCAGTGTATCCCTGCATTCTTTGACAAGCCTTAATGTTACCCTGGGTGATTTGAGAGCTTCCAGAGGCGACCGGCTGTCTGTGCAAATATTTCTGCGCCTATTTACATAGTTTCTTTGCAGGTCCACCATGGCACAAGTAAATATTGCGTAGACCTTCGCCTGGAAAACCGTGCAGTAAGCGCCTAGAGTCGCTGAGATAGTGGTCTTTGGGCTTTTTAGGTACACTCCCGCCCCAGAGGCCTGATCAACCTTGGACTCATCTGTGAACCATACGAGCCCGTCTGGTGGCAATGAGGTCAGAGTTTCCTTACTGCAATCTCCCCTATCCGGGATGAGGATTTTGAGATAGGTGAGACATACAGCTGGGATCATGCTATCTTGTTTCACTTCCAGTATGGGACATTTAGAGATTGCCTCAATTGAAATCGATGAGTGTCCACACGAGAGTAGTACGTTTCGGTCCAGTAGCCTAGGCTCTTTACCCTATACGTCGTTCTCATAGCCCCAGTTCAGGTGTATTTGCCTGTATGAACCTGGCGGTCGTTTCTGACAATAGACCGTGTATGGGCTTGTCAACATACCACCTGATCTTGCTCCGCGGCATTTATCTAGGCTTTCAGGTGAGAAGGTACGGCGAGGACGCCGGGTGTTATTTCACCATTCTAAAGAGTAGAGCAGGACTAGAACGGTAAGCATATTTGGACACCTTGTTTGGAAGACCAAATCTTTCAAACAAGGTTTCTGTACTCTCCGCGGAGAGCCACCTTTATATGGGAACTCCTAAAAAAACCTACTAATTTGTAACAATTGAAAGTAATAAAATCAAATTTCTAGGGAAGCGAAAGCGGAACCGCATGAAATTGTATTTCATCGAGATTGTTGAATAAACTATTAGGTTTTTCCATAATTTCAGTTTTAATTGTTGAAATTATTTTATTAATTGGGATATGTTTTTCTTTACATAGAACCGAAGTTTCTATTACATTTTCTGGAATGATGGTATGAGATAAATTCATCAGCCAACTATTATCAATAATGAGGTTTTTTCTTTGTTTTTAATTTATCAATTTTTTCAATACTTTCATTCTTTATTTTTTTTAAATTTTCATCAAATTTGTCAGTTTCCAATTCTAAACATGTTTTATGGATTTGTGTTAGTAGAATATGTTCCATTATGTTTTACAAGTGTGAGATATTAGGAGCTTTAACACTTTCAACTGAAAAGGTTCTCTAAATTCAAGGTTAGTATTATGTTACAAACAAACACTACACTGAATGATACACTATAGAAAAATTCCAAAATGAAGTCTTATTGTAAAAATAAAAGAAAACAAGACATGTTTCCCACGTAGTGGCTTCTTCAGGTGAACAATGGTACAAAAACTTACAACGTATTAGTACTTATTTATACATAAACAGAAAATGACTTTATGGGATTGAAATCTAATAATCAGTTTGCAGCAGGTTGTCAATGAGAGAAGAGATTAAGGAGCGAACAGTATGTAAAAGATACTGTGCTAATATTTATCAATTTCTGAACATTCGAAGTTATCTTAAAGTCTACCTTCATACTCGCCGCTTCTCAATCTTTTCGCAGATCAATAATCTGTTCCAAATTAATTTTTAGAATTTAATTCAATAGTGTGAACAACCTGTATTTTTGTAATCCGTAAATTAACTATGAACAATATGAATATATATATAATACCTTTGTAAGTTTAAGTACCATTGTTCATTTCAAGAACCCTCTGTATGGCAGACCATCTGTTTTCTTTCATTTTTAAGATAAAAGTTTATTTTGGAATTTTTCCAGTGTATTATTGAGTGTAGAGTTCATTCGTAATATAATGGGTTTCCAACAAGTAAAGCCTAGTTCAATCCTAAAACGAGTATTATCTATGTACTTGCTTTCGAAACCTATATGATTCTCTTTGATTTTTGTAAATTTTTTATATTATTATTGAATTTTTGGGTCGTACTAACTATATTCTCCTATTTCTCAGATTTGAGGAAGTATTCATCAACTTCGAGTATGTTTTCAATAATTGAACGGTGTGTAGAATCAATAATTCCCTTGAATTTCCTCATAAAACGCATGATTCTCATGAATTAGGTATATTGATGTCAAGAATAGTATAATGTGAAAAATTTGAAATTCCAGGGGGAACTATTGTAAGGTTTACATCCTCTAACCATTTACCTGAAAGAAATATAAAAAGAACGTTATTATTAATTTGATAAATCGAGCTAATAAACTAAGTTCTCCTGAACTAAGAGCTATGTCGATTCAGAATCCTAAAGAAACCTTAGTGAAGAATGGTTATCCCATTGATTTGGTCAATTCTATAACTAATGATAATATTCATAAATTTTATGACTCCTCCTTTACTACTTACATATCATCATCTTATATTAATAGTCTTTTGGTAAAATTGAGTAATATAGTGAAACCTTATGATCTAAACGTATACCATAATAAGAGTCATTCAAACCAAAAAATTTTTTATACACAATTGAAAAGTAGCATACCTTTCAAAACATATTCTGCCAATATTGCGAGAAAGTATCGAAAAATCATCCCCATACATCGATAAAAGATTGAATGAATATAAGTATACAAGGAATTCATTCAGTGCACTAAGTAAACATATGAAGGCCGCAAACCATTCATTTGACTACGACAAGACATTCTTGTATTACAGATGTCAAATTTGCATTCGTTCCAATCCAAAACCGTGTATGGTTAATATCATTTGAGATATTTCGTGTCACTATAAGATAACACAGCTGAGATTCATGAAAACCTCGTTACAAAACATTTGGAATTGGTGAACCATCAAGAGCGTCAAACAGGTCAAAAAATAGCAGTGTTCGCGAAAGTCATGCCAAAAATAGGAATAAAAGACCATGCACGGTCAAGGAAATTCAATTCATCTTGTGATTTCTGGAAGAAATCAATCAGAGAGCAGCCTAGTAGAAAGAAGTAAAAATTGTTCCCAACCATGTCAAGTAGTAGAAGAGGAGATGTTTCAATCATTTAAGTTGGTGATATTGATGTGTATGTATAATTTACGCTCACTAACCGGAATAAGATAGGATAAAGAAATTGCAGTAGCTAGAAAGTAGTTTGAAAATACGGATATTGTGTGGATTCGGGTGAGTGAAAGCCGATCAAATACCACAGAAACGCTTTTCATCCGTTTTGCTTGCTTCGTAAGTTGCCCGCTTTAGACTCATTGTCGAAATCATTGGCTACTTTCCTTTTACCGCCCTATTGTAGATCATTGTTTCTGAGCTTCTACTTAAATTATTGTCATATATTCAAGTTCAATTGATTAATGATTTTCATTCTATTCATAAATAAATATATTATTGGGAACACTTTATTCGTGTTTCGGACGTCGTGTTTTGTGCGGAATTATAAAACCTTCTCGTTTCGGACGTACCCTCTATATGCAATAAAATGTATTTGCAATACCTTCTCGGTTCGTGCGATTTGAACTGAATGTCGGAAACTAAATAATTATGTAGAGACTTACCTTCCTACCTCCAATACTTTATACTCTTTGCTAATTTAGAATACCTACTTTTATCTTAGAGATATCTTAGTCTATCATAGCATCGGTCGAATTATAGAGAAATAACAAATAATAATCTCATATGCAGTAGATATTTTTCATTTCTCAAAATTTACCTTTGGGGTACAAATTGACATGTTATAATAATAGTATTTACTGGTATTCACAAAAATAATGGACTTATTGATATTAACATTAATGTTAATAGTAGATACCTAATTCAAGAAAAATAAAACATATTATGCTTCTATTATTTACAGCTTATTCATTATTATATACATTAATTTTCTCAAAGTTTCGCCTAAGCTTACTTTACTTTGTACAAAATCGTCAACTCTCTTATTTATACAACAATCTAAGTCACTGTACTCTTTTGCACGCTTTGGAGTGTTCATATTCAGTTGTTTGTTTTACAATAATATCGTAGTACCGTATTTCATCATTAAGTATTTTAAGCAATTCATAAATATTTCGATGCGCTTTTCCAATACGATTGTTAAGTCGATGATGCCATTCTCTACCGAATTTGGTAAAGGCGCATAGATGGCTGGAACAATCCAGATCTACGTGTATTGTATACCATTGGTCGAAGAGGGAACAACAGCTGTTAAATGTACCGTCCAGACAAAATTCTGATCCTTGGGATAGAAGTGTCCTATCACTGCAAAAAATCAATATTCGATCTTCCTGGCCGTCGTCTATTAGCACAAGGTGGTGCATTGTCTCCGGAATGATGATTTCTTGCCGTTTCTTTGGTATAGATTTAACTCCCAGAGGTTTTTGCCTGCCTCTGTTGAATCTATCTTTGACGCAAGAAATGAGGGGAATAAACTCGACAATTTTTAATATGCCCGAAACGAGAGGGTTTCAGGTAGTCTAGATTTACGCACAAAACGCGTCGCCCGAAACAAGAAATCACCTTGGGAGCTCCGTGTTTATTTGCAAGGAAGTGTGATTTCTGTGACATCATTTAATTAGTCTAAAGTAACCTAAAACCTAAAAGTACAATTGCAATTAAAGCTACAATTTCAATACTTTTCATTATGCTATATTGAGCCCTGACTATTTACTTACACTGAGATTATCTGAGACAAGGCTATCTATAGATAGCACTGCGATACGCTTAGCAGAAGTCCCCTCTGAGAAGTAAACCTCACGAATAATCTGACGGCCAAGAAATTTAAGACCATAGTAAGTATTAAACGCCAAAATTGACAAAGTACGCCACAAATGGCGCTCCAGGGCAAAGACTGTTGAAAAAAGTAGACCGAGAAGGAAACTTTTTTTTGGTTCTTTTGCGTAATCGGAATACTGAAATGTTGAGATTTGATTATTTATTTCAATTGAACCGGTAAGCCGATTCCGATGAAATTTGAGACATAGTTGAACAAGAAACCAAGCTTAGCGAACAACGTTTCGATCACGCTATTGAGTAATCCCCAAGAGTTTCTCGTTAGGCATTGGACATTTACGAAACTTTCAACGGGAACATATTCACCGTGCCACCCGAGAGAGCAAAACCCGTAATAAGTATTAAACGCAGAAAGTGACAAAGCATGTCACATAGTGTTATCTACTTTCTGTTTCTTTTCTTCCAGATTTTGGTCATTTTTAAATCCTTCCTGTATCATTGAGTCTGTTCAACGTTTTTGTAATTTTGTGATATGTATGATGTTTTGTGACCTTTCTGGTTAATAAGATTTAGAGTTGGTTGGGGAGATAACTAAAACCACTCAAGCTCTGTTGCCGACGTTTCAACTTTTTAAAGTCATATTAGGCAGGTGGACAAGTATTAATTTCTGAATAGTGAATATACAAATATGAAGAATTCAAGTTTATATTTAAATGTCCTTATTTACTTAAATATTTTCACGATAAAAAAAACATTGGTCTTCGGCCCTGAGGACGAGTCGAAATGTCGGCAACAGAGCTTAAGTAGTTTCAGTTACTTGACCTCTCCCCAACCTACTCCAAATTTTATTCAGTGATATGTTTTCATTCAGATTCACTTCATTACATAATCAGAAGATTTCGAAACTAGTTTTAGCCAAAACATTACGTTCTTATTTCTTTAGGATTCTAGCTCAGAGTTTGTATATTTCCAAGAACTTTTTGATATGTAATAATCTTCCGTAGAATCCTCTCGAAAACACAAACATCACTTTATGAAGTCTAGGGCTAATCCAGACTCAAATAAATCCATGAACTAAAAATAGCTTTATATTACTGTACTGTAATTGAAATAATTTAATCTTTATAAATAAATGGATAAGAAATTGTATGGGACGGTAAACATAACTTTGGATTAAGGAAGTTAGTTTGTTTTTCTGATTGTAAGGAGTAATTTTCAATTAAACTATGACTTGTATTATTCCACGCATTTAAAACTTTTAATGTCAGATAATCGAGTTCAAGGATTCCTAATATTGAAGATGTTCGAGAAACTGAGAAATATCTCATTTAAGTGAGTCTTATGGTATTTATGATATTCAGTCGATGTGTTAGGCCTAAAGAGCGAAAACGCTCAACGTGGCTTCTCAGATTGATCCACAAGGTACAATTCATGTCGTGAAAATTGCCATAACGTGTTTTGGAAAACTTAAAAGAACCATAAAAAAACGAGATTTGTGTCAAAATCATTTCAATATTTGATCAGGACCCCTTGCGATAACGAGAAAATTATACAATGCATTGACATACCCACCATGACTTGATATAATAATTAAAGTATCTCAATAGTATTGACAATATCTCATTTGCATAATTAGGAAGAATACAAATTATTTATACTCGGTATTTCCAACATCTGTTTTTGATTTCTTCTGTTTACGATCACGAACACTCACTAGAAACCCGTACCCCGAATGAAGAAGATAAGTCTATGTAGTTGAAGATCAAAGGACTTAATTTTATTCACTCTCAACCTTATAACTGAAAAACATCATTATATTAAAATTCAATACATCATCGATTTTAATTATAAACCAAACTTGTGAATATAGTATAATTCGATTGATTAGAAATAATCTCTGATGATGAATGGATTACTTGGTAGCCGGAAGGTCCTCAGTACTGCTTTCATTGTTTATTAGTATAATTTTATTTACATCGAGTTTTAGTCTATTTCACCATATATATCCGAACATCATCACATAAAAAGAAGTATATGAGTTGATACGGAGATTTTCAACCTGCAGTATGAATTTAAAACAATAGTGTTGAATTGTTTATTGAAATTTGTAAGTGAGAACCTGATTCAAAAAACTCCTCTAATCAAACAAAATAAAAACATTATAGTTACAATTGACAACGCTTTTATTTTAGATTTTCAGAATGTATGTAAAATCAAAATGAATTTCCATCATTTCAGTTGGGTATGAGAAATGTCTGCTTGGAAATTGATAGCTGACAACTTCATTTTAATCCTAGATCAGAGTAAAGAAATTTAGTTGTTTCTCTTAAGAATATTAGTCAACCCTAGAAAATTGACAACATTAATACAAAAATATAATTTATCTAATACCCAACTGAAATGTTGTTGGTAATTTTTAACGATGCTTCCTGGATGAGATGGGAAAGTAGGTGATTTTATTTAAAAATAAATTTTAATACCATCTCAGAATCTGTAATAGTTTTTTCTTGGCAACTTATTCAGATGTACATAGTACGACCTTCCAGCTTTCATCAGAAAACATACGAGGATAATTCAGAAATGTATTGTTAATTTATATTAATACAGAATTAATTTAGTATATTTCTATGAATAGCACATTTCTAAGATCGATTTCAATAATAAATCGGCTAATGCACATCTATTAATAATCATAACTAGAAAAAATATTAGCCTAGTTTCCAACTCCTTCCAATATCTGTATCTAGATTTATTCTTGTATTGTGAAAGAATATTGAGAATAAAAGCATTTAACTACAAAAATTTCTCCATGGTGATAAAGTGAACTCATTGATATGATATAATTTTAGCAACATGATGAGTTATGTGACACATGAGGATTTGCATAATATGTACTTAATTAATTAACTTCAACCTAGGAACGCATCAAAGTATATCCATTTAAAACTATTTCTATTCCAAAATTACTCTATCATTTCATCATTATTCCAGATTATTTTTAATTATTTGTCCCTACCATCTCAACTTCTGTGTGTATTCATTACTATCGTCTAGCGATTCAAAAGTAAAATTACGTAATTTCGAAAATGGATAACAGCTTTTGCTATGGTTGCAGTCAGGATTTTTTAGCATAAACTTAGACCTTACAAAAAAATTCGTATTTTAAACGTGATACTTCCTTGCACAAAATTTGATAATAAAGAATTTTGAAATATGGACCTCCCAATTCGTATTCGACAATAAATTTAAAATATGAATCTTGAATAGCAAGTTTTAAATTTTCGAAAACTAATTTCGCGGCTTCCGTTCCAACATGCATCTTGTCAACACATGATAACATCGAACTTTTTTTTATTGGATACAGTGCTGTTATCTAACACACGTGTATTCGATTGGCAAAGCAATTACAATTATCATAGGTTAAAAATACTGTCGATATGTATTCATTCCTAATTACTTTCATATGGTACCTACAGTTTGTTTTATCAGGGTTTAGTAAGAACAAAATGTTGATTTACCGTAGATGTATTTGAGACCTTTTAAAATACGATAAGCATATAAAATCGGAAAAAAATCATCTAACATGAAAATACATACAAAATGAGAGCAGATTCACGGTTCCGAACGCTACAATTAGGATATTCAGCTAGAACAATTATATAATCAATCATAAATATGTACTAACAACAGTCCAATCAACAACAAAAACATTGGTCTATTTTCTTAAATTTTCGTTTAGTTAGTACTATTGAATGGTATAAGAATAATAGGTTGCATTATGATTATGTAATAAAAGTCATCAATAATCTGAAAATCACTGATATTATTCCAATATAAAGTACAAATCTCAGAATACACAATGCCCTTTCGGCTCATCTGGCAGGACATCACCCTTTTTTGTTGAGATGTGCAATGACTCTTACGCATAATTCGGGCTTTACCTGATCAATACACCCTATTATGTCACCCGTTAGAGCCGCTATACCATCCAAGGAAGCAAGACAGGAACAGGTCGATGAAATGAATAAAAATCTAAAAATTTTGAACTGGTGATCTGATAATCTTGTAGAGTTGCAACCAAAACTCAAGCTTGTATTTTCTCCAGGAAGGCGAATCCCACAGAACCTAATGTGATGATGTCAAGCAGTAATTGATAAAATCACTAAATTTTCAAGTATCCAAAACGATTGGTAAAGAATCAGACAGGAATATAATTTTCAGTCGACACTATAGCTCTATAGTAGAATTTTCAGCCAGATTTTTGTATTTCTCAAACATAAATTAGTGGAATTACGAAAGTTTGCCATTCTCCAGGACGTATACTGGAGAAGCGGAAACGTAATTTTTTTGAGCTTCATCTATTTGAATAATGTACGTTTGGCATGATGTATGAAACCAATTTGAAACGTCGATGTTAGTGTAGAACCATAAAAGATAAATAGTTTCTAAACATGAATTCACAGGCGCTATAACCTCCATACAGATTCATCAAATTATTGTTATCAGGTTTAATAATTTTTTGTTTTCTTAGATATCTCTCTAGATAATGAAACTCGAACTTGCGTGTCCTATTTAATTTGAACAAGTCTACAAAATGACAAAAATAAATTAATTAAAATTCTCGTACATTTTGTGTGAACAGAAAATCATGAAATTATGTTCTCTCTGATTCAATCTATTCCGCTCATTGAACACTACAATTTGTGATCATGTAAAAATATTCTTATTTAATTTCATATAACAGAGTTCGAGAAAACTCAATTGTTCGAAACATTTCGATTGTTCGTAAAATAAAGCGAAATCAATGACATCATGTTCCTTCTAGTCATTTTGTTGTACTCAATAATAAATAATGACACTATTTTATCGAATTATTCATAGCAGGTTCGGATCTCTGAAAAGGAACTATTGACTGCTTTCCAGCTGAGAAATACTATAGATATAACACTACGGAAAATAAATAATCACCCTTATCTACTACAAATACTATAAAAGCACTGAGTACCTTTCGGCTACTTGTTTTCCTAGTTTACTCTGATGATGGCTATTTGGTAGCCGAAAGGTCCTCAATACCTTAATAGTATTTTCAGTGGGTAAGGGTGATTATTACCTATTCATAGTGTTATAGTGTATCCACAGTGTGAACTCTTTTATAATTTATTACTGTTAATATAAAATCAAAATATAGAATCGAATCAACTTTCTGAGCAATCTGTTATCTGCCCGTCTACTGACACGAAAAAACAAATGCGTTTCTGTGGGAAACTAATCCGACAATGAAGACAATCCAGATTTGCAAGGAAACCGAAATCTGTTAAAACTGCTATAATCTTTATTTACGTAATCAGCCGGAACAACCCTGCCTGGATCATTTTCTAGTTGTTAGTTCAGTTGTTATTATGGAATTATGTGGTATGTAAATTTAGAACTACGTTTTTATATTTCATATTTGATTCTCTGAAGAAACCAACCATATAGCGAAACGATGGTTAAATTGAATAAATACATTATCACTATAAATAACTAAATTTAGAAATCAAAATGTGCATGTTTTAATACTGGTTGGGGTTAAAAAAGCAAACAAGTGGTTACCCTCACCTAGAGATAAATCAGAATTTAATTAAATACTTTTTCGTTTATACATTTCCATCCCTTCTGGATTACCTAGATATTTGTCGTACTGTGTTTCAGAAGTTATAAACTTTCTTGAGAACTGTTGTAAGCTGTATTTGAAATATTCTGTAGCGCCTGTTTTCCTTCATACTGAGTTAGAATATTACTTCTAGTTTGGCCCATATAGCATATTGAACGTGACTCAAGATCAATTTTCCAAATCCCGAAGTTACAAAGCTCATAATTTACATTTAAAACCGAGTTATGAAACGAAATCATACGAATTCGAGTCGTTTTATTCTAAATTATCAAACACAGTTTCGGAAAAAGCCAATAGAACAATTATATCAATGAACAATAAATTTGAATGATTGTTACCAAAAACCACAAGAGAAGAAACTGCAAATATCGGCGTTATTCACAATAAAACCGATATTAAATTCAATGAAACGTAAATGAGTGTTGAATAAAGGTTTAAATTTAGCATTTGATTCTAAGAAATTAGCGGCGGAGGATTTTATTTATGATATTGAAAATACGACTTGGTCCCCTCAACTTTAAAGATGAAGCTATCATTCGTAACAAGTGCAATAAAATTCTTGATCATTCAAATAACTTATATAAAAGTAGATCATTATGGAAAAAACTGTTGAAAGAAGATAAAGGAAATTCTATTGTAATTATGTACAAAGAAGATTATAACAATTCTGTGAATACCTTGTTGAACGATGATAGTTCCTATGAACAGATTTCAAGGAACTCTTTATCTAAAAGCTTCAAGCTATTGAATTCATCTTTGAAATATAGTACCGCAGTAATCTCCGATAATTTAAAATACAAACTTAGACTCCCGAATCCTAAACTTCCTAAGCTATACTGCTTATCTGAAATTCATAAACCGGGTAATTCCATGAGACCAATCATTACCAACATTAATTGTCCCACTATAACATATCCAAATGGTTGGTTAAGGAATTTAACAACTTCCAAGCTGCACCAAGTTTGTCTGTGAAAAATTCCTTTGGAACCAATTGCAATATTGAAAGATTTCAAACTTGAACCAGGTGATACTCGTTTCATGTGATATATCACTATTTACAAATAGCTCAATTCCTGAGTCGATAAATGTTATGAGGAAATGACTCCCAAATATTTATAACCCCGATACAATCTGCCCAGATTAATTTTTTATGTATGGGGCAAAATTATTTCACTTTCAACAGAAACTTCTATAAACAAACAAGCGGCTGTGCAATGTAATGGTAATCCACTCTCTACTTTTCTGGCCAATATATTTCTAAGCGAACTTGAAACCTCCTTAAAATATAAGTGAAATTTCGATTCAACTTTTCTTACTTATACTGTAACCAATGTGGACTCTTTTATATCGAAAAATTGGCTTCACCCAGGTGTGAGTTCATAATTGATATTAATATTACTGTTTAATTCTCACAATCCATGTTTTGTACATTTGTACTACCAAGTTTCAATTACTACACCTCATCCTCAGAAAAATGTACAAAATTTGTTAAAACTGTTGTATAAATATTTTTATTTGAAAATAGTTTTTTAATTAATAATATTGTAAATAAAATATTTTGAGATGAAAATAATTTAACAACTGTTTTAACAAACACTGATACATTTTTTTTTATCACAGACATGCTTTATATATACCTGAGAATGAGGTGTAATAATTGACCTCGAAACCTGCTAATACGAATCTACAAAAAAATGGATTGTGAGAATTAAACATTAATATTAATATCTTTTATATAATTTATATTTGAAATGAATATATAATTACTTTATACACAATGTGTCTCCCAAAATAAACTATTCAAGTCTGAAATTATTGGAATCAACGGTTTAATAAACATAGTAATATTAGATAAAAAAATTGTAGATTTATTCATTTTAAATGAAATATCACAAAGTAGTTTTACATATTCAAAATAAGAATACAATGTAGGTACAATACAATGTTTATTACTCATTATGACTATGATTATGAAATATTTCATTTATCTGAATTAGTTTTTCAAGTGAAGATATAAACAGTGTAATAACGTGAACATTATTTGGTTTCATTTTTATCCATAAGAATATCTAGTTTATTTTGTTTCATGTTATGTATACTTTATACAACACATTATTAATCAAGAATTATCGTTGAGGATATTATCTTGTAGATAATTATCAAAATAAAATAGAATATATTTATTGCTTCCTCGTAAACGTGAATGAACAGATATTAAAAATGAATAATGGGAGAACGATGGTTGCAATCCGTTTCAAAAATATTTTTGCAATATGAGCTTCCTATAATAAAATGTTTCCTTAAAAAAATTTAAATTAATTAATAAACTTTTGAAATATACTTACTTTTTGAAATGTATAGCCTCCATCCTGTTAACATTATTTATAACTATTAGTTTTATCTACACTTTAATAATTCCCAACTTATATTTGTTATCATATTAATATCAAGTCACCTTAAACTAAACACGTAACCGACAACTACAAGAATTGTAATGAACTGTCAACAATTAGTATTGTCGTTACACATTTATATCTGAGGTCAGACATATTGTTCATACAGTGTGCTCTATTAGGCATGCTGTAAAAAGAGAGTGCCATTGAGCTGGTAGTTCCTTCTTCATGGTCAAGATCAATTCAAACAATTTTTAAATACGTGTACGTGTTCACCAAAATGTAAAAATATTAACTACTGTACAAATACCACCTAATCATAAGATTAGAAACAGTTTCCGATTATTAGAGTTTCTGATTATTAGATTTGCATAAGTATGTTTTTAACGTTGATCAAATGAAAAATATGGATATAAATTACACTAAACATCTATCCCAAGATCATTATTAGTGTTATGTATTAGATTAGCCTTTGTGTTGTATGTTAGTATTTAGTAATATCTGTTCTAAGAAGCTACAGTGTTAAAAAAACTAGTCGAATTCAAATACGTGAAAATCTAACTTTTAATAGTTACTTTATTTCAGTTTAAGAATATAGCTATTCATGAAACGTACGAAACTCACAACCCATCAAAGTAGAAAATAATCATACATCTTCATAATAAATAGCTCGTTAAATGTATGTTGTAGGATAGGAGATGTGAATTATCAAAAAATAGGTAAAATTCAACAAAGGTGAAATATCAAAATTCAGGATGAAAGACAAGCACAACATATATTACATAGCAATAAAGGCTTGATTTGTACAAATGCATTGGATGAATAACAAACACATTTTCGTGTTCTTTCAATGGACAAGGTTAAAGTTTCTCTAGGTCGAAGAGAGACAACACGTTCCAACAATTTCGATTACGCGGTATCTGCTCGTTTCGACGTGGGCATTTTTAATTGAAATTAGTGCGATAAGGATGCTTTGTGCTTGATACAGTTAGTTTTAAGAAATCCCGTTTTAGATATTGGTACGTCTTCTGATGATGGTCGTGAGAACGAAACATACGTGAATAAGAAAATAATAAGTATATGTGTTAGTGAAGTAAAGTAGTTTATTAAGCTTCAGTGTGCAATTATAATAAAACAGTGAGAAGCGAGTCAGGTATAATGAGAATAGAACAAACATATTAGTATTTTCAAAACGATCCAGAACAGAACACATTAAAATTAAAATTATATCTAACAATGGCAAAAAACATAGTTAATATAAAATCGGGTTTAAAATTTGTTATGTACATAGTAACTAATTTAAGGGTGACGTATTTACTATTTAAAAATTCTGCAACAGAGTAGGAATCTAAAACACATATATAGTTAAACACTTCACTCTTGAATCGTTTTTTAGAATTAATCAATTCATATAGACCCTTACGTAGACATGCATAATAAGGACTTATTTTCGTTGAAGTTAATCTATGAAAAGGATAGTTATAGCTATTTTCATTTCTCGTGTTATATTCATGATCTATCAGTTCCTGTGAAAATATGTGCTGATTCTTTTGCAAAAAAAAAGAAGGCATTCAAAGATATACAGGCCCGGTGTTGTTGAAAACTGGTTACTAGCAAATTTATCTTTGCATGACTGATTGAATTTCATTTTTAGAACTATTCTTAGAGCTCGTTTTTGCAGCTTAAAGATATCTATTAGTCTTGAAGAGCCTCCCCAGATCACAATAGCATATTTAAGGCAGGAATAAAAATTGGCAAAATAAACGCTCTTTAAGAAACTAGGGCCCACCATTTTGGATAAAACCCTCAACGCAAAGCATACTTTATACAGTTCTTTCGGGAGTACGTTAATATGTTTGTACCATTTTAGACGTTCGTCAATTGTGACCCCTAGGAATTTTTCACTATCGGAAATAGCATATTTTTCCATAATCAAAGAACTCTGGAGCCTGACTCAGTCAGTTCGTTCTAAAGAATGAACAATTTGCTTTCGAATCATTAAGTAATTGATTTATATAAAACCAGTCCTTGAGCTACTTCCGTAAGGGCGTACCTGTCTGTTCGATATCATCCTTCCACAAGCATATTTGTGTCGTCTGCATAATTTCCTAACTCAGTATTTGTGCCAAGTGACACATTATGAATGTTATTGATGGATATTATAAATAGAAGGGTCCCAAGGACGCTACCTTGTGGATCTCCAACATTTGTTACAAGCACGTCAGAGTAATATGTGTCACTCTTGTTTTTGATAACAACTTTTTGTTTTCTGTTTGATAGGTAGGTATTAAACCAGTTCAGGGCATTACCCCTAATCCCAACTCAGCAAAGACAAACAGTATCAAGTGAATCGAATGTCTTGGATAGGTCAAGAAAAACAGCAAATATAATTTCCTTATTATCTAATACATGAATTACATAGTTTACAAAATTGAACAAAGCGTTGTCAGTAGACCTACCTCTTATAAGCCCATGTTAAGAACGATTAAAACAGTTTGCGCTGTTTAAGAAGCGACTTACTCTATTGAAGATTAAAGTTTCCAATATTTTCGAGAAAGCTGATAGCAAATTAATTGGACGATAGTTTTTGAGCAGCTCAGAGTCTCCTTTCTTATGAAGAGGAATAATAATTGCCAAGTTTGGTGGTTCGGGAAAAATACCAGAAGACAGAGCGAGTCGTTGTATATATGTTGAAGAGGGTTAACTAATACTGTGATACACATTTTAAGTATTTTCGTGACATATCTCCTGAAAATTTGTATATAATTCATACCTGGGTCAAGAATAATTGTTAAAAGTTCCAGACAGCTAGTCTTCTCTCACGAGTAAAGTGGAACGAGTATGAAGAAGATGTCACTATTTGACTGATTTGTAAGGTGGTTGGTATATATGGCTCGTCATTCGGTTCTCCTAATCACGTGTGAATCGGCAAATATATTATAAGGTTACTTTCAGATTCAGATTACTTTCATTTGAAGGATTGAAATTTTTAATTCTTCTCGATAAAACTTGTACACTCCTTTACCTTCTGGGTTAAATATATAGGATGATCTTCTTATGTCATTAATTAAATCTTCCGTGGGAAGTTTACTGGGTTGAATAGCGTAATTTGAACCTTTATTCAACAGGTTTGGTTCTTCGGTTGTAAATGTAATACCTTTATGTTTTATTGTGCACATTATTGGGTGCTCAAACTTGACCTGAGGGTATGTAAACTGAATATAAACTAATCGAAAAACTCAAAGGACAAATTTTGGAAAGGGTCGATTAGAACCAGTAATAAGCAGTCATTATGCTAATTCCAAAGATTAAAAGTGTTACATGTACTTCTTGACTGAAATAAACATCAAATATTCCAAGCAGTCAATAATACTATCAGTATTGAGGTTTATCGAATTACTTGTAGTAATGGATTGTTTTCGATAGGAGATAACAAGACTCAATAGTTTCTGATGTACCTGAAAACGGTTCGTCGCTTTCTTTAAAAAGAATAAAACTCGATTTTGTAATTGTATTACCGCTTTGTAAGACATAATTTGCTATGGCAGACATATCTATAATTTTTGAACCTGGTACAAAATATTCCTTTCGGTTGAGCCAACATGACATTTATCATATTGCACTGGTTTTATATATACCTGATTTATCAAGATCTGAAATTTTACTGAAACGGTTAACCGAAGAAGTAAGTGCTTGAATTCAGATTTTCATTTAAATGCAGGTTAACCATTACCTCTCTTGAATTAATTAATTTGTTTATTAGCGAAGATAGGATTATAAGTAAATGACTTAAACTTCTTGGGTCACTTGATGCGGGTGTAAGTTTGGTGTATGTTTACAGTTTTTGTTTGTTTATTAATTTGTATGTTATAAATTTATCGTATTAGTGAGAACTATTTCTACTAGGTTGAAATTTATCATGTTTCTACTAATAAGAATAATAAGTCCGCCGTAGCAAACCATGTTTACAAACCAGCCATGGAATTACAAAATGAGTCTTTCTAATTCAAAAGACAGTGACGAACCATTTTCTGATACATTGGAAGTTATAGAAATGGATAAACATGAGATCATTTATTGAATTTTGATTCATCTCCTATCAAAAACAATCTATTAACACAAGTATCTCGATAAATCTCGGGTCAACTCCAGGAATACGTATTTACGAGGAATTATTTGTTTATTAATAGCATTATTGTCTACTTGAAATATTTCATATTTATTCCAGTCAAGTCTAACACTTTCAATTATTAGAATTTGCATAATGGCTGTTTTATTACAGGTTGTAATTAACCTTTTCCAAAATTGGATCGTCAAGTATTTTGCGTTCTTTCATAATCTTTGTGTACATTCAGTTTACATACATACGTCTTTGATAGTGGCTGTATGCAGTTTGAAGTGATTCAGATATGTTCCTCAACTTCAGCGAATAGCGTTGGGCAATGGTTATGACAAACCTTTGAACAATAACTTAATTTTCAAACAAAAAAGAAAATTGGAATGCCAACAGTAAACCAAATTAAAGGCAATATTTCCAAATAGCTCAATAAAATTCAAAAGTATCATTTATCTTATCATCCTTCAGTAATTGCTAAATTCCATAATTTGTTTTCTAAATTTGCAATGCAACCCATTTATAGATGTAAGAACAAGCTACAAAACAGTTTAGGCAACACTTTCGGGATTTACAAAATCGATTGTGTGTCGTGTTCAAAACGCTGTTTGGTCCAAACTAGAGGGAATATTCACTTATAATATCCCATGTGAAAAATTTCCGGAAATTAATTTATGCACTCGGGATATTCGGTAAGAGAATTTCACACCGAAGGAAAATTAGCTTAAAATAATTTCAATGTAATATTATTTGACATTTTGTCATGAAAATATGAGACATTACGAAGGGATGACATAATTTTGTTGTTTTGTTATGTATTGTATCACTTTCCAACTCATTTGTTAAACGTCAAAAAATATCCACTATAATTTTGCTTCTCTACCCTAAATGAAAAAATATCCGCTGAAATTTTTTCGTTGGCATTGCAACAAGTCAAAATAGAAGTATTTCATTGGTCGAAAATTGACGATGTGAAATTCTCAATAGAATATACATAATATAATATTCTAACTCGATACAAAGAACATTTTGCCCATATAGAGGAAAATAAATGGAAAAGTTTATCACTCTTGAAACACAGTACTGACAAATATCTAGGTAATTCAGTAGGAATATCTATTTTACATTACATGTTCCAAGAAGTCGAAGACTTTTGGTGTGTTTACTCCTTAGACCTTCTAGTACATGTACATGTACGCTGATTTATATGTTATTTTCTCGTTTTTAATCAATTCAATATGTCTGAAGTACCTATACGTATTGTGATGTAATCGATCCATTGATTGAGTACGTGAATGATTGGTTCCAACAGAAAGTCTTACTGGTCGCCTGGCCCGCCACTTTCTTTATATTGGATTATTTGAGGAAGTTTCAAAATACACAAACACATATTGTTCATTATTTATACAAACTCCTTGAAAGGAACGTTGAAACCAATCAAGCAGAAAACGATAAGTGATTCTTAATCGCATTTCCGGGATTGTAAACCCGTAAAATCGAATATTTTTATCATAAGAATTACTGGTATCAGCAACTGTTAGCATTGAGAAAACTAATAGAATTGGTTGAAAATACCTTGCAACTATGTTCAAGTCATGAGTCGCTTGTAGTTCTACATTTCATACAGGTTGTCTTCAATCTCAAGAAATTTTTCATATGACTTATTTGTTTAATTGCTGGTTTTGTAATAATTCGGTTTATGATTTGAGTGAAAAATTATGATTAATGCTTACAAAAAAATATATTTATTAGTGATGCTTCAATGATAGAGTTACATATTAATGTCAATGTGACATTAATTGGATATCTCTAAAGCATTTGACCGAGTCTGGCACCAAAGCCTTTCAGGAAACTTCCGTTATATAGTTTTCCGCCTCAACTTTGTAGCTTATTATAGAGTTTTCTTTCATATAGATCACTCCATGTGTTGATTGACGTAGTATCCTCCGATACAATGACTATCAACGCTGGTATTCCACAAGGATCAGTCTTGGCACCAATATTGTTTCTGCTTCATATAAACGACCTGTTGGAAGTGACCACCTGCCTTGTTCACAGTTATGCAGATGATGATGAGAGCCCTTATACCATCCAATGAAGCCAGAGGAGCGAGACAGGGACAGGTTGATGCAACTAATTGAAATCTGGCAAAGATGAGAATCTGATAATTTAGCAGAGCTAAAAAAGTGGTTCTATTGATTTTTATTAGAAAATTGCTGAACAGCAGTGACTCGATTAGACACAAAAGTTTTAAAGTGATGTGGTTGAGTGATAATCCACGATAATACAATGGTTGAACCAATCTAATGATTCAAGTCTTTGATATTATCAGGAATAGCTGCAAGAACCTCTTGAGTAAGCTGACTAATCGATTTTCTTAAGCTCAGGAATTTCTGTAGTTTTCAAAACCGCCGTTTGGGATCAGAAATGTTTTTCTTGGAACCTGTTCAACACATGTTACATTCTATCAATTCCTTCGGATTGAGATCTCGGGATATGATATCTGCTGGATTCGTTTCAGAGAACGATTTTTATTAGGAAATTGCTGAATAGCAGTGACTCGAGTAGACACAGAAGTTTTAAAGCGATGTGGTTAAGTGTTAATCCACCCTAATACAATGGTTGAACCAATCTGATGATTTAAGTTCTTGGTGTTATTAGGAATAGCTGTAAGAACCTCTTGAGTAAGCTGAATAACGAGTAAAGCTGCGTAAAGTTCGAGCTCGAATTACCATTTTAAGAGGTGTGACCTGGGATTTGACAGAAAATAAATTAACATGGAGTCTGTCAAATTGATCTATCGATCGGAAATAACAACAAGCTCCTCCATAGGTTTTTTCTGATGCATCTCCAAAACAATGTAATTTATTGGAAACATCAGGATTGCTACAAATGATATGTCTAGGAATATTTACTGAATTTAAATGGAGTATTCGACTGGAAAATTCGATCCAAGAATGATACCTAGTTATTATTTCAGAATGATAATTTTGACTATGACGGTACAAGGGTTAATCAGACCTGATGGGTCAATGATTTATGACACTGAAGATAGGATTGTGCGTTTTGTGACATTATTAGATAGCTGATCGTAAGTAACGGTATACTCGATATTATCTTCTACTGAGTTCCTTCCATGTTAGACGTAGCAATTTTGTCCTTGTCATCAAAAATAAAAGTTTTTGCCAATTCAGACTTGATTCTGAAAAAAATTCAACATTTCATACTTATACGAAACACAAATTTTCTGAGATTAAAACCGGCTCAACTCAAAATGTGAATTAGTTCTGATAAAACATGTTGAATAGAATAGAAATCTTTCATCAAGGCATTCGCATAGAAACTAGACCTGATAATGTCACTAGCTTGAGGATTCATTTTCTATAGCTACTTGAAACAGAGATCATATACAAATGAATGAAACACCAGCGGTGCTATGAATGTCTTTGTGAAGTTGATAGTAACCAAGTTCTTCAGATGGATCAGAGAACCATAATATGCATTGTAAATCACGTTGGTTAGGTTGTATAATCACTAGAGAAACTCAAATATGCCAGTAAAAAACCCAAAAATATGCACATAAATATGCAAATCATTTAGTCAAAACATGTACCAAAATGTTGTAAGTATGCAAATAAAAAAACTTAAAATACATAAATTTATTGATTTACCTAAAAATGAACAGACATTTTAATTGTTCCACTTGAGATTTGAGATTTTGAGATTTATTGAAAATTTTGATAATAACATAACATAACACATAACATAACATGTGAAATGTGAAACAATCATTACAGTACAGTATTTTGGTAAATTACAGTATTTTATAAAGTTGATTTAAAACTAGATAATTTACAAGCAATAAGGTTAGTAGAATTTGTGACTATTGATTGCTAAAACACTTTCCTAAGCAGAGCTTGTGTGAAAGCGCAATAACAAATTTATAAACTTAAAAAAGAAGAAAATAAATTTTTTATTACAGTTTCTAGTAGTGCTGTAGAAACTTATTTTTAAATTACTACATTAACAGGTAATATTAATTTAATTAAGTAGTTCCATGAGATTAATAAATTATTAGTGTCACCAATCCATCTACCCTAGTAGTAGAAATCGTTCAACCCAAAACTTGATATAATGAATGCATTTATGATTCTTTCATACTAGATGATTATATAACGGTTGTAAATCTTTTGAGTGGATTAGGAAATACGTTATTTTTTTCGGAAAACTTTACCTCTCAAGTGAGTTGGGAGATAATTAAAAAATCTCGGTCCAAGATAGGAGCTGGATCTTTGTCCAATTCTTTTGAACGCTTTATCGGTTGCTAATACATTATTGTTATGTGCTCTAGTATTGATGTTATGTGAAATAGTATTTTTTACCGATTTTTGAATATCGACATTAGCTTGTTTCATGAAAAGTTGCCTAATGTTGCATACTGATGCCTCTTTGTACAGTAGAACTGTAGAAAATAATCTAGGTTTGTTCAGAATAATTTTTAGTATTATATTTTGGGCTATTTTTAAACTATTAAGCGTATTCTCATATACGAACCCCCCCCCCCCCCATCTTACTATTCCGTACTGTAATACCGACTGCACCAGGGCATAATAAACGACTCGGATATCTTTTTGCGACAAATATAACTTTAGTTGTTTAAAAATGTAATATAGTTTTCTAACTTTCTTTGTTAAGTTTTTTATATGTTCATCCCATTTCAGATGGGAGTCTATGTTAATGCCTAAGTGTTTTATATTGTACACAATTTCTAACACATAGTTTTTGGTAGGCTCTGAGCAATCTGGTATGTCAGTGTTACTTAATGAGATAGTTTTATACAATGGCAAATTGTTTGCGTATGAAGTAAAAGGTACTAGTTTGGTTTTATGGATATTTATTGTTAACAAATTTAGTGATAACCACTTCATTATGATATTCATTTTGAAAATGATTTTTGTTTTCAGTAGATCCCAATTTTCAGCTTCGAAAAGTATGACAGTATCATCTGCATAAGACAACATTAGACAATTTTGATTTAGTTGTAGTAAATCGTTTACTTACTACTTACTGAACTAGACCAAAATATGCATGTATTACACTAAGTAGATTGTCGTTAGTTGTAAAGACCACTAAATGTTCCTCGAAGTTCTCAATTTAAAAACTTTTGTCTCGTGTCAGAATATAAAAACTTATGAATGGAAAAACTCCTTTCCACATCAACCGATGTAATAAGAGCGTTTTTGAAATTGCTTAATATTGCAAGATCCAAATCAATGGACTCAGTACATTCTCCCTCTAAAATATTAGCTACTTGGCTAAGAAACCAAAATTCACAGATCACATTTTTGAATTTTAAGAAAATTTTACCCCTCATTTAGCCTGCGACATTTTGGATAGCTGCCTCAGATTGTTTTACTAGTTCCACACTTCGGGTTAATGGCAAATTAGATTCTTCCATTTGTGTTATTGGTTTAAAAACAAAGCTATAAATGATTTTTATAAACAAAAGTTGTTGTTTCATTTCTTCCTTTTTGAATAATCACTTAACATCAGTGAATGATTGGCAAGATTAGTCAGACAATTCAGAAATTTGATCTGTTACTTGACAGACATTCTGGCAATAAGAAAAACGGCTTCCAACCAAGTGCCCCATCTTATAATAACAGTATGTAGTTTTTCTTTATAGAACTAAACATTTATAGGTGCTTTAAGGGAGATTTTTTCCATGTTGGAAATTTAACTATTTACAAGAGGAAAATGTTTCTTAATATCTTCAGCAACTCTATTTAAAGCATGAGCAAGACATGTTACATGTATCAAGTTTGGACAAAAGATTTTCAAATTTTACCCGGCCTCTTTCATGAACGGTGCTGCATCTGACAAACTGAGCTAAAAATTATCTGCAGGAACAGGCGTAGGAAGAAAAAAGGTTGATAGTTCCTCTCTGACAAATCTGGCCACTGTCAGTGTATTCAGAATTCAGAAATCGATTTATTATTTTATTTACGTACTTATGTAAATATCAGTACAGAAAATCCCTGTTAGGGGCTTAAAACGACCTATTTTAAATTCCAGGAATTTAAGACTGGGAATACCCATACTCTTGTACCTCTCATGAACGAACGACCATGATTCGTCACAATTTGATTATGAGGACCGGTCAAGGTCACAGGTAAATTTTAATGGTGCCTGAAACTTCTCACACAAAGCTTTCTTCGGTAAGAATTGAAAGAATGGGCAGATGTTGATCATTACCCTTATTTATTATTTATTGCTTAATAAGGCTAGACAGGGGCGTGTTTCCAAACTTATGATCATTATGAAAATTCTTGGCTTCCGGATGAATTCCGCGTCACAATAGTTCGACTTGATGCCGACGTTTCGCCAACCATTACAGGTGGCATCTTCAGGGCAGGCTTTAGACTTGAACTGAAACTGGTTCCACTGGTTTCTGTAGCCGTATTTATTATATAAAAAATCCTTCACGCTACACAGTTCACTGCCTTTATTCCGGTGGTTAACTTCGTTCCGGCACCTGACCCTGCCGTTGTGCGATCATGTGCGAAGTGGAATTTTCGAGGATGTGTTTCCAAATGTTGGGAAGGTAATATCCTGAGTCACGATTCAGATTATTCGAATGTTTTAGGATTTCTATAGCTTCAAGGATTTTTCGTTGAGAGAAGTTTGGGGCTCGGACTAGAATTTAAGTATCTTTAAAAAGGATTTGATGATTAGTGTCAAACTTGTGTTCCGCAGTAGCAGATCTACTGGTGTCACGAAGCCTTGTACAGCGCTCATGTTCTTTCACACGAGTAGCTACTGTACGACCTGTTTCACCAATGTAGACTTTACCGCATGAACAGGGAATGCTATAAACACCTTTTGAGTGAAGAGGAGGAAGGGGATATTTGATAGGTTTGTAAAACTGAGATAATTCTGGTATTCTGGATAAGTGTGGGAAAAACGGGTAGAAATATTATGTTTTTCGAGGATTTTGGAAATTCGATCTGTTATGTTTTCAATATATGGAAGAAATGCCGTGGATAAAACTAGCGCTGGGGTTTCTTGCTCAGGTCTATTTGAAATTTTAGGTGAAGTGTATTTCTTTATGGCTTTTTGAATGTTGTAATGGGAGAAATTGTTTGATAATAAGACAGATTAAAGATGTTTTAATTCTGATTTTAAGGATTGAGCTTGAGATGAGTTGACAGCTCTGTGGGCCAGGGAGTTTATGACAGATTGCTTTTGGGCAGGGTGGTGGTGGGAAAGACCATTGAGGTATCTATCGGTATGAGTGGGTTTTCGATACACAGAATGTCCTAAAGTACCATCAATCTGTCGACTAACCAATACATCCAGGAACGGGAGTGAACCTTGCGATTCGACATCCATGGTGAAAAGGATATTGGGATGTAATGAATTCAAATGATTGAGGAAGTGAACAAGCTTTTCGCGACCATGTTGCCAAATAACAAAAGTATCGTCGACATATCTAAATCAACATTTCGGCTTGAGAACAGATGAGTCAATGGCATCTTGTTCAGAAGCTTCCATGAAGATATTAGCTATGATCGAAGAAAGTGGGGAACCCATGGCAACTCCCGAGGACTGCTCGTAAAACTTGCCATCGTATAGAAAATATGTGGAGGATAGACAAGAATCAATTTACGGTAGCAAGTTCGTTGAAATGTTTTTAGCAAGTAACAATTCAGAAATTATGGAAAGGGTGTCTGGAATGGGAACATAGGTAAACAGTGATTCGACGTCGAAGTTGACGAACACATCGCCTGGGTCAACTTTTAGCGTTTGAAGTTTTTCAACGAAATGAAAAAAAATTAGGGTAATACTGTTGAAATTACCTACAAGGGGTTTGAGAATGGATGACAGATATCGAGAGAGTTTATGAGTAGGGTATCCGATAGTGCTGACAATTGGTCTCAGGGGAACTGAGGGCTTATGAATTTTAGACAAACCATATAAACGGGGACATTTTGAACAATGGGGGACAAGAAATTTCTTATCTGAATCAGGAAGGGAAGAAAGACGGATAATTTGTGAAACTGAACGTTCTATAGAGGAGGTGAGATCTTTTGTAGGAGCTTAAAGGAATTAGTTTGCAGATGTTGCAGGATTTTGTTATCATAATCTGAACGATTCATGACAACAGTGGAGTTTCCTTTATCAGCCCTCAGAATAGCCAAATCAGGATTTGATCTGAGTAAATTGAGAGCTTGAATTAAAGGTTCAAGGCAATTTGATCTAGGAATCTTGGAATGACGAAGAATTTTAGCAGTTTCGAAACGAATTTCATCTGTTGCGAGATGGGTGATTTCATGTAGGGATGCTTCTACAGCAGAAATAATGGATGTTGTAGGAATATTTTTGGGGGAGAAAACGAAATTAGGACCTTTGGATAGAACTGATTGTTCTGCTTCAGTAAGGGTATGTGAAGATAAATTAACCACAGTATTTACAAGAGGGGTTGGTCTTGAAGGTTGGTGCTGAGGGCGTTGGGAGGCAAGAAGTTTATTGAATTTTTGAATATGACGTTTGGAATTGAGGGTACGAATTTGATCGGCTTGATCGTAGGTAATTCGGTCGGACACCAACGAATCGGATGCTGAAAGGGTATTTGAAAGTTCAAGGTGAAGGCCAAAGAGGGTTATATTGATGAAATTGATCTCGCGTCTAGTATACTTAATTCGTTCCCGAATCAAAGCTAAACTAGCGCGTTCAAATATGCTTTTGGATGAATGTGAATTTATGAGATGGGATATTTTAAGAAAATTGGGAATCAAATTATGATCAAGACAATGACAAAGAAGTTATAATCATTATATTTTTCGTGTTGTACGTGCTAACAAGTAATATTTAACATTCTTTTCAAAATTTAAAATATCGTTTGTGGAAGAAATTGTTAGTGAATGCGGAAACACCCAAATAGTGTACGAAAATTATAAGTTTTCTGAAAATCGATCTTCAACTAATGAATCTGTCTGGAGCTGCATCAAACGGCCTGAATGTGATGTTTATGTGTATACCAATGGAGAATCGGGTAGTTTTGTTGTAACAACATTGAAAAATCAACATGATCACGAACCTGAAGAAAAATTGCTAGACAAGTTCTCAGTGTTGCCTGCAAAAGAAAGGCGGAAGAAGAATCTACAGAAAAACCAACTAAAATATTGCATATGGAATTAGCTTCAAATGGTTTTCCCTCAGATTTTTCTTCAGAAATACTGACTTTCCGGGACTTAGAATGAGTCAAAGAAAATATGTACAGTAGACATCGCAAAACATTGCCAACTTAGCCTCGCTCTGCCAACGAAGTTCATCGGTATCGCAAGAACATTGGTGCAAAACGTCAAGATAGGAATATTTTGTTCTGGTGAATAATTTCCGCAATGGAATTCTAATTTTTAGCTGCCAAGCAAATTTTAAATTCTTATGTATGTTGAGTTTTATAAACATGGATGGCACATACCAATATTGCACAAAATTTTTCACACACTATTTAACATACATGGTAACATAAATGGACACCATATACTGCTAGTGTTTGGTTTACTGAAGAACAAATCAGAAGAAACTCTGGAAAAAATTAAGTATATTTGTTCTCTTAAGAACTCAAGTTTTATCCCTGAGGAAGTAGTGGTTGATTTATGAATTGTGATTCATAATACAGTTCGTAAAGTGTGGGATAACGTTACAATTATTGGTTGCCGCTTCCATCTTACTCAGTCTTGGTGGCGTAAAATACAAAAGTTGAGGTTAAATAGTGAATAAAACAAGAATTGTGAAACTGGAAAACGACTTCGTTATTGTTTTGGTATGGTATTTTTAAATCCAAATCTGTTAAGCGATTTTTTCGTTTTTGAGTTACTTGCGATAAAACCAAGTGACGATTAGTTAACGGTTTTTGCTGATTATTTGGTGAATTATTTCATATCCTACGAAGCCACTTTTCCACCCCACATTTGGGCTGAAGCTTCTTCAACTGTAAATGAAACCACGAACGCTTGCAACCTTTCACTCTCATTTAAATAACTCTTTTTATTATAGTTCACCGAATATTTTTTAATTCATTGACTTTTTTTCTTCCCAGTGTTATGTAAAATTCATGAATTATAAATACACTATATTCTTGATCAGACTCGTATGTTATAAATTTTTTTATTACACTAATTTAGTGAGTAAATAAAGTAAAACCGACCTCATAATTTAATTTTTCAATCATTCTAATATCTTTGTAAAGGTAAAATACTACTTGGACGCTCATGGTGGCATTGTTGTATCAACAAGGTTTTCATTGTATTTGAATCTTAAAATCAATAATTATTTTTGTGACGAATTTCGTAGTTGAAAAATCGGACGATGAATTCTGATTTATTATTCTATTTACCTACTTATGTAAATATAGGTTTAGTAAAACCCCTGTTAGTGATTCAAATTGCCTATTCTCAATTCTCGGAATTTAAGACTAGGAATACCCATACTCTTGTATCTCTTATGAAGGACCGCGGTTTTCTACTTAGAATTCTCAAGAACAGCATATGAAATAACTAATTACTTCTCAATGATAGGGGAGTTAATAAAAAATTGTTATTGAACCCTTTAGCTTAAAAGTCTTTCAATTATGCACAATATTTATTAAGGATACATGCAAATATTTAAGAAAAATGCATTTTTTAATATGCAAAATGCGCAAAATATTCGCTTCACATATTTGAGTGTCCCTAATTAATCACCATTTGATAAATTTTCCCAGCTGCGTTACTATATACTAAATCTGGTCACTACTGTCCTGAATCGTATGTCCTACTTTTAAAACATCGTTCAGTGAAATGCCACTGGAGGTTTATGCAAATACGACACGGAGTTTTGTGGTAGTGCTGGACATTTTCTGGATGTCATAATTTGTGGTAAATAGTATACTCAAATTTTAAATGAATTATTTGTAATATATAATTTTGTCGTGTGTCATAACTCTCCATATTCGTTCATAGAAGAAACTGTTGTTGTAAATCGAAATTTTACAATCATTTTTTCTCAACCCCATAGAACATCTTGAGAGCAATATCAAAGGATTCGCTAAGTTGATTTGTGTTTTACAATTGAAGGGGCGTTGTTTAACATCCTGTAAATTTTCAGGGTATATTTCTCTAAAAAAGTATTTGTTGAATAGATTAAAAGGCAAATTCAACTTTAGGTTACATTCAACTTTAGGTAACATCAAACTATATTAGGGTAATTGGTAATGAATTCATAGTAGGCTTGAGTGAAAACTTAACGTTTTTTCTTTGTCGGTGTCGAACCAACGGTTTTGTTCAGGTAGGTATTTGATTTGCTGCTTAAGATTTTCCAGTTTTTCATCAGATGTGCTTCCAGTTTTATGAGGAAAATATATTTGCATAAGAAGTCTTCTTTACCTTAAAATTATCAGACATATTTTTGTTCTCACATTCTTCCAAATTCTATACGTAATGGATATGTTCAAATTAGGTGATAGATACATTATATAAAGATTTCTATTGCGGGAGTAATGGGGGGATCTAGTCGGAAATTGACCGTCTTGTTCTTTGATGTATCTACCACTTCGTAGGTCATTTTATGGGGCATGTTCAAGTAATGGTGCTGATGAGCCCTTCTGTACTTTCCTATGAATTATTCAAACTTTTTTGCTTATTCGAAGAAGCGTACAAAAAGCAGTCTTGCATACTTTGGTTTGTTTATTATTTTCCCTAATAAAGTGATCATAGGCAAAATATTTGTGTTGCTGTTGTTGATTTAACTGTTCGTTTAGTAGACCTAGCCCACAATACTTTTGAATAGGATTGCATTTTTTGAGTTGATATTAAGCTGATAAAATTCATTGGAAATAGATTATCGTATGTCGAGGTTGAAATCTTAACTACATGTCAATCTATATCTATCGCTGCTTAGATCATTAAGGCAAAGTTTTCATTCGGCCGCCTCATGTCCCTTTTGAGATAGATACTTCTTTCCCCGTGCTCTGTTTGCTACAGTTTCAACACTTTTTCAAGTTGCTGGTTGTCCAACCGTTTTTTTGGAAACCTTTGGTTTATCTGGAAAATTTTTCAATTTTTTGGGTTTAACATTCAATTGTATATAAGTATTGAGTATACCCGGATTTTCAAGTGGTGTGCTAGCTACTACCGTTCGAATATTTTCAACCGTTTCCTCATTTTCAGAATATTCACTTTTTCTTGGAGAACTTCCATTGCCTGGAGGAACATACTCGTCGCTAGACGTCCCATTATAAGAATCTCTAGCATCTGAAATATATTGAAATTAAGCAAAGAGAAAGGGTATTTTTATAAAAGCATTAGCTTCTTCTGATAGATCTTCCATACTTGTTTAAATCATGTTCGATTTAGGTAATCTTGATGGCTCAGTGAATAACAGATCAGTACTGGATGTACTTTCATACATGTTATTCTCAATAAAAGCTGAATTTGTTGAGTTGCTCTCTCCCAACAATATTAGATCCAAATTGCGGGTATGATTATCCACTAACAGAAACACGAAGCTTTCAAATTTTTGACTTTATTTTTAATGTTAGTAAAATGTACACAATATATTAGTAATGATTATTCATTCTTTCTATATTCCTCATTTCTTCCATTGATCTAGAAAAGCTTGCATAAATCTGATGCAATACGTACAATAGAATGGATAACTGAGCATACACCGCCGAATATATGACAAATAATACGTAAATAATAGTTACGTATACATACATGTTCCTATGTTTTGAGCAATAACATATCTTGCTGAATCTTCTAGTACCTTTTCAACCATCTATTTCTCACGAGTAAGGATTTTTCCGAGTTATTTTAATCCTGACACTTCACAGTTTGACTAATATTAACTTTTGAGGTTAAGTCGCACAGGCGAACTAAAGCGCTGCAGTGGATAAAGGAGTTAAGTAGCGCCTATATCACAATTTGGAAATGGTTAAATGAGCTATGTGATTTAACTCGTTCATCAAATAGATTTTGTTGAAATGGTGTAATAGCTTCCTTCGCACTTAACCTCATTTCTGATTTCATTGAGTCGTTGAGGTATACTGAATTTTCAGAAAATTTGAACATGAGAATATGGAATAATTGTTTTGGCTAAGGATGCATAATGAATACGTGGTAGCATTATGGGTAACACTAGAATCTTGAGTTGTTTTCGTGACAAAATGTTTTTGTGTTGATTGACAAACTTTCTCGTTTGAATGTGAACCTTCTAAATATTGATACCTCTGATTTAAAAATGAGGGCAATTTTTTGAGACTTGAGATTCAGTCTCATGAGGTTTTTCATATGACTTACTTGTTTAATTGTTTGTTTTGTGATTATTAGTTTCATGATTTGATTGGTGAATGGTGATCAATGCAAACAACGGCTGCGAAAAAATTCATTTATAATGGATGCATCAATGATGATGTTACACATTAATGTCAATTCTACTTCATTGGTTGTCTAAATTTAAGTACCAGTACAGTATGGCTCTTCAATAACTTCTTCACTAGGTTAAACACATCAAAATATCTCTAAACATAATGATCTTCTGGGGACTGGAGAAGGCAGGTGAATGTACCAAAACACTATATTGATATTTCGAAATCAAATGGTTTAAGTATATCGATGATCCATTGTACAGGTTGGGCAAAATTCGATGTTGTGTAGGGATAGGAGATTCAAAAAATGGAAGTCACATTCTCGTTCTCTTCTTTTGAGACAAATTCACCGGCGGAAAAAAAAATTTGCCATCGTCGTTTGTTTTCGAGTTATAAACGTCTAAAAGTTGATTTTTCGATATTCAGAAACATGTGAATATCGTGGATGTTAGGAGGAAATAACTTTCACATTCTTGAGGCACTTCTTTCTGTATAATCCAGTGGCTTCGAGAAAATTTAAAAACAGGTGCAATTTCAAGATATGGTCATAAGTTGTTTTTTTCAAATGTGAATCATAGTTGCTATGGTTTAGTTAGAACGGATTTGTTGTAACATTTCTTTTTTGTTATTATAATTTATTGTTAGGTCAAGGAAATTCATTTGTTTTTCTTGCTCTTTTTCCGTTGTAAATTGAAGTTTTCAAATTCTTTGTTGATGTTTGCTTAATGTCTCTTCCAGAAGATCAAAAAGCAATACGTTTCAAAAAAATTCAATGCAAAACTTCAATTAACAATAGAAAAAGAGCAAGAAAAACAAATAAATGTTCTTGACCTAACCATAAATTATAATAACATAAAAAGAAATGTTATAACAAATTGGTATACTGAAGATATTTGGTCCCAAAGGTACTCAAATTATAAATAAAACTGCCCAATCACATATAAAAAAGCGTTGTAAATTCTTTGAACGATAGAGCTCTCTCAAACCCTGAATATAGAAGAAATAATTTGAAGAAAATAAAAAATGTTTTGAAATTGAATAATCATCTTGAATGTTTCTATAAACATCTATATATATAAAAGAAAGTCGTGTTAGTTACACTATTTATAACTCAAGAACGGCTGTACCGATTTGGCTGAAAATTGGTGAAGAGGTAGCTTAGAACCAGGAGACAGACATAGGATACTTTTTATCCCGTTTGACCGCGCTCCCGTATGACATGACATAAAACGTCAAAGAGAACTAGGCCAGGTAGAGTAGTGAAATAAGGGGGATGTAACATAGAAACGATACTCTATGTTCATAAAATAATATTCTATAATTGTCTAGGCAACATTGTTCAATGTAATAAAGTGTCACGTTCACAATAAGTTGTCAAAAAGTTTGTACTCAGATTACGGCTGTACCGATTTGGCTGAAAATTGGTGGAGAGGTAGCTTAGAACCAGGAGACGGACATAGGATACTTTTCATCCCGTTTGACCGCGCTCCTGTGTGACATGACATAAAACGTCAAAGAGAATACAAGTCAATATAAAACGTGGTTTAACAAAAATGCACCTGACTTGGAATAACAAAACGTAAATGACAGCTAACCGTTTGAGTTTAAAAGACTTCAATTTCCGATCCGTCTTGCATTCGCCATGACCATTAACAAATCACAAGGGCAATCCTTGCAAGTTTGTGGTTTGAATCTGGAATATCCATGTTTTTCCCATGGTCAATTATATATGGCATGTTCAAGGGTCGGAATACCATCTGCGTTGTTTGTTCTTGCGCCTGATAATAAAACAGAAAATGTCATGTATCACAAGGTACTTAACTGAAGCGCATGCACCAAAATACATGAATAATAAAGAATAATTAAAATACTTTTTTTTTAATTTTTATTTCTTAATAAAAAATTGAACTTAATAAAATCACAAATTTTGTATATGCCTCTAAGGCGGAACAGAGTTCGCCGGGTCAGCTAGTATTATATAAAGAAAAATAAAATTTAGAACAATTCAAAATAATTGGAAAAAATGAAAACGAACAAACAATAAATATGTATCGACTCCATACATTCCTAAAAGTTCAGAACAAATCCAAAAATGCTTAAATAAATTTGTTATAAAGATTTCACACAAGCCTATAAATAAATTGATCAAATATTAGCAAAATTCAGACCCAAAATTGGAGAAAAAATTACACACACTGTTTATAAAATGAATTGTTATATTGAACAAACAAAACAACCCTTACAAAAACAAATTTACAGTCACAAACGTAGCACACAAAATGAAACTCTGGAAAATAATACCGCCTTAGCAAAACTACTCAACTAAATCATAATTTCACTTTCAAACATACAAAAATTTGAACCAAATGCAATAATAAAAAAAAAAATTCTTGAAATTATATCTATTAAAAAAGAACCATCAGTTATAAACAATGGAAGTGAAATTAGTAAATCAGATAAATTTTATAACGACTTCATTTAAATTCTGCTAAAACTTGTGAAATGACGGGAAGAAAAGATTTTGCATCTTATCTGAAAAGAGTATAAATAATAAGGTTTAGTGTTAATAATGCTTATTTCGAATATTTAATAATTACATTAATAAAATTGCGTATTATGAATAATAGAATACATAAAAGTCCGGCTCTGAGGCAAAGAAGTATACTAACAGTTTCTTCAATTTTTTTCAATCTTTATCTGATATCTTCAAACATCGCAATAGTCAGTAGATTGATTTCGATATTAAAGAGAAATTCATTATATATGCTAGAACAATTAAGGAGCAATGATTCAAATACCAGCTACAAAATGTACAAATAAATTACTAACACATGTATATTTCAAAAACCATAGCTATAGTAAGTAAAATGAATTAAACAAAAAGATAAACTGCTAGCAACAATATTATCAAACATTTTTAGATAGCTTAGCAAAATGGTATCTGTTTTATCTATGTTAGAATTTTCAACTTATTCTGATGATGACATGTAATGTCATGTTAATAAATAGAAGGAGAACAAGCCAATACGGAATGTTTCATTAAAGAAGAAGGATCTGGATGAAGTGGATAATTATGAAAATATTTTATGTTAATTTTCTACCAATTTAGTTCAAGGATTTACGATCCACGTGTAGATGAAATCAAGTGTTGTGGGAATTAAAATGCAATCGAAAGCTTCAGGACTATCGACTTCTTATTCCTTCAACCATTCGGAATTTCAAGTAGTACATATCAATCTCTTTGTTAATCTTGTTGCTACACGGTCGTGTTTGTATCAAATGTTGTTGGACGGCATTCTTATTGAAATAACAAAAGATCTTCACTAGTACAAATGTACCAATATTATTCCTACTACGATACTGATGTCGCAATTCAAAACGTTACCACCTGTTCAATTCAATTTTCAAGTGAGAATAGGTTTCCTGCCGAAAATGAAGAAAATCCTACATATATAACCTAGACTCTGACAGCACGTAAGCTGTTCTCAAGCCCAAGTAAAAAAAAATTGTTATATTCCATAATTTACTAATCATTAATGATCGACTCTCTAAAAAAAAGTGCCGCCAAAAACCCCATGATGACGGATATACGATTTTTTATGAAAAATGGTTTTCAACGTTAGGAAGACGTGTCCCCTCGTGGGCAGGATTTTTCCTTCAATATTTCAGATGTTATTACGAGACCAGATTTTTTTGGTTTGCAAATAGTGGTCTTCAAACTGTACAATTTCCAACAGGTTCCGGTTGTTCTCTTGGCCAATCCAGATCTATACTTTTGGACATAAAGAGCCCGACAAAAAATCCATCCAAATGCTCGCTGACAATACGAAATATATAACTTTCAGATAACCACTAGTTATTTCAAATTACTAGACTCAAATATGTCATACCGTTTAGCTCCACTATCAACTAAATAGTTGGAAGCAATTTTTTGTTGCTTCAATTTGCAGTTATCATCTAGAGTCTAGACAATAACTTTGAATTCATAGCTCAAACTTAGGGACTGAGTTGTAACACTAAAACTTGGTACCTACTCTTTAAATTCTAAGTTTATATATGAACATGATTCTTATTATGATTGTATGGAATTCACTCTATCTATTTAAAAACTGCTTACCTTCATCGCTAATAAAAGCGCAATGTATCATTAATCATCTCCGAATTCCATTCTTGTAGACGTAAGTACTGTTTAATAGAATTTGCATTCTTCTCATAACTATGCATAATAAACAGTTTTTTATTTGAAACTTTTTAACAGAAGTTACATGTAAATAATTAGCGGTTATGTTTAATTCTGAGGAAAATCCACATTGATTTATAGGATCAACATAGCTCCGTAAAGTACCACTGTGTATACTTTGTTCTATCAGAAATTCTACAGGTCCGGCTCTTAAAACAAAATGATCCGTAGTTGGCTTCGTTCACTCCATATTTTTCAGGATCAAAAACAATGATCCAAATTTCAACACAAGACTCCTACAGTAGGGAACAAATATTACATCTTAACATATTGAGAATACCCAATATCGGCTGAAAAAAAATAGTATAACTCATTGATTGAAATTTTTGTTCAGTAATCAATATATGATGTATTTTTTCTTCTTACAAAACAACGAAGGGATCATAAAATATCAAATATAATCAATCATGAGCCGGATATGTTCAATGATGAAACGAACTCATCAATCGGGAAAACATCTCACCACTAGGATGTTTTAACTTTTCATTGATTGTATAAAGCAATTTAGTGGAATGCAGGGTGGAAAAATATGAATCAACTCTTGTGAAACATTACTTATCTTGAATAGTAGACTTCTGCGAATAGCTAATGTTAAAAATTCTTGGCTTCGGGATGGATTCCGCGTCACAATAGCACGACTCGATGCTGACGTTCCTCCAACCATTACAGGTGACATCTTCAGTTAAGCCTTCTCTGAAGATGCCACCTGTAATGGCTGGCGAAACGTTGACATCCAGTCGTGTTATTGAGTCGCGGAATCCATCCGGAAGCGAAGAATTTTCAAAATATTACTTTGCCGAAAATGAGATCCGAACATCTATTTCAATATCTGTTCTATGCAACATTATTAACATTAATTAATATTATGTATAAATTCTAGGTAAATAGGTCACACTAACACATGCTTATTATTTTCGTCTTTAAGTACGTTCGGTCCCATGGCCATCATCATAAGACGTATCAATATCTGAAACGTGATTTCTTAAAATTAATTGTATCATCACAAGGCATCCTTATTGCACTATTTCAATTAAAAATGCCCACATCGTCAAAACGAACAGAAACACGAGTAATCGAAATTTTAACACATTAATGTTTTGAGTCTTATAAATTCAGAAGTCATATCGAAGCGCAGTTTGAAATACGACTGAACGACTGAAACCGAATATATAACGCTCAAGTATCCACTTTGGAACCAGATGTTGAAGATTTATGAGGTAATAGAGAAAGGTTGTCAGACCTTATTAGAAATATTGCTATTTGAGTATTCTACCTAAAACATACTTTCAACATTATAAAGACGCATGTAGGAATTGGCAAGGGTCTTAATTAATTAAATTAGTATAAATCTGACTTAATGATTGCACGTCTTGTCTATGATTCACACACTTGGAGTCACGTTTTATGTGAATCATCTCCGGAATAGATCTTTTATAATAATTGGTTTCTTCAGCTGAAATATTAAATTTTTGTAATCAAATTGATGGTTATAATCAAAACAATGCTTAGCATTAGACGGTGGAATTTTCTAAGTTTTTGTTTTTAGTACTATACTCATGGCCGTACATTATTTTTTTTAATATCTAGTATGAGTCCCATCACAATCTAAACAATTTAATTTGTATTTCCCAACATAGTAAGTTTACGCGCAACATTTATATCATACTTTTTTAAACATTTCTTAATATTCTCTGAGGTCTCCGGAATGTATGGTATTGTTATATTATCTGTATTATCGTTTATGTTATAGATTTTGTTTATTCTTCCTTCAATGATGGGTTGAAATATGTTTTTGAGTAGCCATTAATTTCCAATGTATTACGAACGGTCCTCTGGGTACAATTTAATAGCGTGATCTGTAAGGTTGCTTACAGCACTTTTTTTTATAACTAGTTGGTGCAACTGAATTGAAGTGAAGATATCGCTGAGACCAAACTTCTTTAGAAGACCACGAACATTACCATACATCGTTATGCCTATAACCTCCAAACCTTCAAGAAAAATACGAATACCTATCTCCTCTCCTTAGATTCCACTGCTGGCTCACACGATGTTCTTCTAACATTATAGGTTTCCCTCTCCTGTAATCAAAGTATTAAAAAAGACAAATTTAGAATTAAATCCTTGATAGAATGGAGATTAAAACCTTCCATATATTCTGACTAGGAAAACCTATAATGTTTAAAGTGTGAGCCAGCATTGAAATGTTTAGAGACCGGATGAACATTGCAATTTTTTCGAAAGTTTGGAGGTTACAGGCACAAGAAGAGAGTTCAACAACTTTGACAATTAAGGCGGACCAGCTTGATCATCTTTGTAAGTAAACAATCGGAACGATACAAAAAATTGGTATGATTATAATCTCACTACTTCATCTAGGCAAGCTGTATTTCGATTGCGATGCAAAGAAAAAAAATTGCCTCGTTATAATTGATATCTGAAATAAGTGGTCGTGGTTTCGTCTCAAACGAAAAAGGGGGAAAAAGCAAGCCCAAGTGGTATAGTACGTCGTTTTCGAAGTTTTTTTCGTTTACTTTTGGATGCAAAAAACTATTTTCATCGTTATGTTAAAGCACATTGGATAAGTCCACTGTTTGAATCACGCGCTATAAATTTGGTACTCCAATGTGCCACTAGCAGAGCTAGTATCACGTCAATTACGTCTTCCAATGCAGGCTGTGTTTTTTGTCTTTCAATCACTCCCCTGCGTTTTTCAGGAATAATAACGTGTTTTATGGAGAATACAAAGACGATTACTATCATAACTCTTACCCCGATTCAGTCTCAAAACCTTACAATTTGGGAAGTTCCCAGCCAATTCCGATACCCGTTAATCCACCAATTAACTCGCAAGCAATATTGAGAACCAACGAATTTAAGACTAGTTGGAATGCACTACATCTGATAGGTAGTCAAGGAAAAGGGGATTGGCAAAATTTGAAAGAAAACTCGAAATACATAGTGAAGGCTGCTGCGTACACTAATTTATGTAGAGGACCTTGATCCAAATAATTTGTAGGCAGTACACTATCGAATGAAACGAAAAACCTTTTCGTTCTTTGGTCTTCTGCTGAAAGATTGGTGATATCTGATGCTACTGGGCAAAATGTTAAAACTCTTATTCACGGCAGTAATATGAAAAAATTCATAGTTACAGACATTACATGGTAACAAAGATCAGATATATTTAGTTACAAATAATTCACACATACTTTGGTATAATATGATATCCCAAAGACAAGGAAAACTTCTAGAATCGGTGGCTACTATACCAATTGATTGAATTGGGCAAAAACTGTACTGATCAAACCCTAAACAGCAAATGGTGAGTTATCGTTATGTTATATTTTAAGGACACTGTACTTTTCTGATAAGCCACTTGCACCTAAAATTATAGCTTATCTAAAGCACTTGTCAACTGCGATGAAGCCATTATCAATGACGTATATAAATGAATCTAAACTAAGAGAACTTATGAAAGAAAGAGAAATACTTAACGGTCAAGTTTGGAAAAGGGTTAATTACAACGTGTAATAAAGAGGGCATTATGCTAATTCTAAAGAAGTGTTATATGTACTTCTTGGCTGAAATAAACATCTCTGATTTACCTCTACATTTACGCGCTAATTTTATTGTTAAATAATACCTACTCAATTTTACCCTAAAAAGCGATATTAGTAAAAATATGAAATATTTAAATGTAAAACTATTATTCTACACTTATCAACAGATGAACGATGGACGACATTCTAATAAGAAATGCATTTTTACTTTCTGAACAATCACCTATGTATCATAATTATTGTTACAATAAAAGTACGTGTTATAAAAGTTTGTTCACCTCTGAAAACAATGCAGACTGGATCAATGGAGCCAGTGAGGCTTGTAAATTAGATATCGTATCTCATATTGTCATATTATATGATTCAGTTTACTTTGCGCCAAAATCAACGGGTTTGATAAGTAAGTGTTATAATGTTTGAACCGCAGAACTTCGATTATAATCAACCACTTATTTTTAAGGGCAAACCTAAGCTATTTCATATTTCCAACATTGATGTCTTGTGGATAAGTTTTTACTCGTCTCCCTGACAGGTAAATTTGTTTAACGTCACCTTCGAAATCTAACAACAGAGAATAAGCGTATTATAATTCTGGGTGAAATCTACATAATTACAATGGAATGTACGTATAGGAGTATAATAATTCGGTAAGTACCATGTTGAATGATAGTTCCTATGAACAGATTCCAAGACATTCTTTATCTAAATGCGTTGAATAAGTAAATCAATCATCTCCGATAATTTAAAATACAAACTTAAGCTTTAGAATCCCAATCTATATTGCTTACCTAACATACATGAGCCGGGTAATTCCATGAGACCAATCATTTCAAACATTAATGGTCTCACCTATGTAACGAAGCTTAAATTTTGAAAGATTATTTAATTTAGATCAGGCAATAAATACGGGTATTACATGTAATCTCAGTTTGAACAGTTCATTATTTCAATGAATATAAATGAATTCCGAATGTGTATTCCGTGATTGCCATTTTTCTAAATCTCCGTAATTTCAAATAAGTATAATTATTCAAATAGTAGAATCAAATTCATGCCCGTTCAAAATTGCATTTCATTCCGATAAAATATGTTGCAAAAACAGGGGTCTGGCCAGTTAAGACACCAAACTTTGTGCAACCTCATATATAAAAAAAGGCGAACAACCAAAAAACTCCGATAACACTTGCTTAATCCGCCGAGAGAAACTACCGGAGCGTCATGTGCGCGAATTTTAGATCCAAAAAGTAGCGTCACTTTTAATCATTGTTCGGGACATAAGTAAAAAACCTTTGGCACAAAATAAGGAATTGGTGGAGCAGACCTGTCCAGAACCTCGGAAAACGTATAGAAGCCGTGACAAATAACAGATCGCTCTCTTTTGTGATTCCAATTTTCAAGCCGTACAGTATCTCTCTTGTGTTTTTGATTTTCAATCAGTGTAGTAGCTCTCTCTTGTGTTTTTGGATTTATCCGAGTTTGAGTCAGATTTAAAACTGTGAATTAACAATAGTTTTCCGTGCAAGTGAATTGTTTCAGAAGGTAAATGATAGCAAATAAGTTTATATTTTTGGGCATTACGATATATTGATTTCCGTAATTTATGATTATTATTGTAATTGGTAAACGTTTGTACGATACCTGAGTTCCGTAGTATTCAGTAATTTGAATTGGTGAATTTGAGTTTATACCGTCATAGGTCAGATTGCGCACGATTTGAATTCGCGCGTGAATTCCAATATTCAAGTAATTGTATGGTGTGTACAGAGTGTATATGTTTGAACGATAGGGGCGTCTTCGGTATATTTGTACACGCTGTGTCTATCCCGGAAGTATAAGTATATCATAGACGACCAAACCGCCAACGGCTTGTGCACGCTGTGTCTATCCCGGAAGTATAAGCTGGGGTAATTGTGTGATTGAGAATCGTAATAATTCCCTTAATATTATGAGAAGTCCTCGGCCGTGGATATATATCCCGGAAGTATAAGCCCTAATTGTCTAGATTCTGAATCTGCAAAGTGTATGAAATCAAATACTGTCATACAATCACCGGGCACTCCGTGAAAGTTAGTACAAGGGTGGGTGAGGTGACAGAATAAACTCAATTAGAGTAATTAACCGAAAAATAGTAAAATCTGATATCGTACAATCGGAAAACTAGTGCAAACAATATTTTCCGAACGAACCGAATTAAGAACCGAATATATCGTAGTGTGATTTGGACATTTCTTCTATTAGTGTTGCTATCTAAAATTTACCGAATACCGCTCATTACGCTAGGACCTGTTTGATTCGTACTTTTCCGCAAATTGATCATTCTGAATCATTTGTCAACCGATTCCGTACCGCTGAATCGAATTTAGATACCGAACACATCGTAAAGTAGATATATTGAAAGAGTTTTCATATACCGTTTGAGCTTCATTACATTTTCCGTCTGGGTGAATTTTTATGAAATAATACCGTTCAATTGCATTTATATTGATTATTCCGAAAGTGTACTTATAATAATCATTATATATTTTAATATTTGGAATTCCCTGTTTTATTAAATTATTTCTGCTCCATCTTCAAACGAGCTAAGTTTTAACCAGGTATCGATTGTAACTAAAGCCTACTTGATACTGTTTTCTGCCCATTGGACTCTGGTAATACTTCACTGTAGCTACCCTAGAGACAAGGCTATCTATAGATAGCAGAGTGACAAGCCTTGTGGTGAAGACCCTAGCTGAAGTCTTCAAAAAGGAGTTAACCTTTAGAAAAATCTGGCGCCCGAGGATTTGAAATAAGCCCTTTACCGAAAAGTCGCAGGAACACGTTATACCTATACCATAGAACTTCCGAGTCGCAACAAGTTTGTATGTAAAAAATTCTAATCCCAAAATTCAATGATTTGAAATTAGAACCTGGTGATGTTGTTTCACTATTCACGAATACCCCAATGCCTCAGTCGATGAACATTCTGTAGAAATGGCTTTCCAATATTGATCTCGAAACAAACTGCATAGAATACGTGACCCTTAAGTCTTTATGTATGAGGCAATTTTTCAACTTTTACAAAAACCAATATAAACACATTTTAGTGAATATTTATACTGTTATAGTGTATCCACAGTATGAACTCTCCTATAGTTAAATTATTATAAACAAACAAGCGAATATGCAATGGGCAATCCATTCACTCCTTTTTAGCAAATATATTTTTGAGTGAGCTTGAAACCTCCATAAAACAGATAACCACTTCGTTTCCTTGATATTAACATTGTCGAAGATTATCACTTGAAAGTCAACATATACAGAAAATCTACTCAAACAAATGGGTATACTTCGGCGGATTCAGTTACACCAATTAATTATAAAATAGCTCCATTTAATAGTCTTGTTTATAGATTATTAAACATCCCTTCAAGCCAGCAAAATCATAACACTGAAACTCCAACAAGTAGCGTTGGACAATGGTCACGACAAATATTTGATCGATAACTTAATTTCTGAGGAAAAAAATGGAAAGCAACCAAGTTGAAGCCCCCACCTTCAAATAGTTCAATTAAATTGGGAAGATAGACTTATTAGCCTTCAGTGATAAATGAATTCCATAATTTGTTTTCTAAATTTGCTATACAATCCGTTTAAAGATATAAGAACAAACTAAGAAACCATTTAGGCAACATCTTCGACAAAGTTCCCCACTTCGACAAATCCAGGATTTACAAAATCGATTTTGATTCATTTTTTCAATAATGTGGGCCAAAAAAAAAGTGTTAGTCGAATATCTTTTAAATATAAGTCACACCGTTTCTCTAGAAAATTCATCACTCTTGCAATGACAAATATGTAGGTAATTTAGATGGGGTTAAAATGTATAAGCGGAAAAATAATTTAATGAATTCAGATTTGGCCAGCTGAGGGCAATCCCTTATATACTCTACTAACTTCAAATAGTATTTATACAGGCATATTTTGTTTTCAGATGTACTTTACTCTGATGATGGCTACATGGTAGACGAAAGTATTTTAGAAGATAAGGTGAATTGTTTCTTCTTCTTAGTATTATATTAATAATTCACTCCTACATGTATCACATACATTTCCTCCTACATAGGGTAGAATGGATATCAGGCACAACGTAGGCAGCTATTTGCACTGCTTACGTCAGTTAAATTAGAAGGTATTATGTCAGTAACAATTGCACCCTTGTCTTTAATGATTATTCTGGGACTAACAACTATAAATATTCGGAACCAAAGAGTTCTATATATAGACTAGACAAGTAGTGTGTTAAGCATAGGAAAGCGCTGGTAACTAGTCGGATATTCTGTCCTTCTCGCACATGTTAGTGCGCTCTCACTCGCACGGTCTCTCCTTCTATCACGAAGTGTATAAGAATACAAGAATAAGTATAATGCACGCACATCGTGCGAGTGAGAGCGCAGTACATACAGTGAAAGGAATATAGTCCAGGCAACGAACCGGAAAATAAAAAAAATATATAGTAGGCTAGAATTTCAAATTTTTGTTTGCATTTTGTTCCTAATACCCCATAGATCATTCATGACTGTCAAGACCACGGGGTCGACCTTTCTACCCCCCCTCCAAAACGGGGTTTCAACCCCTCAGAGGAGCATTCTTACTAAAACAGTCCAAACTCCGAAAACTCCCTCCAGATGGGAAATTTGGAAAATTTATATATAATATGTGATTCATAATTTTGTTGCAAAAATGACCTCTAGTAGGTTTCTTGGGTCGCTGATCACGATTCCGCTGTTATTTTTCCCAAAAAACTCTCTCCAGATGGAAAATTTGGGAAATTTGAGATTTTCCTGACCTCTAGTCATGACCTCTAGTCATTTTTGTAACAAAATTATACTTTATTATTCAGAACCGTCTCAGGAAAATCTCAAATTCCCCGAATTTTCCATCTGGAGAGTTTTTTTTGGAAAAATAACAGCGGAATCGTGATCAGCGACCCAAAAAGCTACTAGAGGTCATTTTTGCAACAAAATTATACTTTATTATTCATAACCGCCTCAGAAAAATCTCAAATTTCCCGAATTTTCCATCTGGAGAGACATTTTTGAGAAAAATTACAGCGGAATCGTGATCAGCGACACAAGAAACCTACTAGAGGTCATTTTTGCAACAAAATTATACTTTATTATTCACAAACGTGTCAAGAAAATTTCAAATTTCCCCAATTTTCCATCTGGAGAAAATTGTTTGGAAAATATAACAGTGGAATCGTGATCAGCGACCCAAAAAACCTACTGGAGGTCATTTTTGCAACAATATTATAAATTATATATTATATATAAATTTTCCAAATTTTCCACCTGGAGGGAGTTTTCCGAGAGAACTAACTTCGGAATCGTGATCAGCGACCCAAAAAACCTACTAAGGGTCATTTTCGGCTCTTAATTCATTGTTTTGAACTGTCTTTATAAGAATGCTTCTCTGAGGGGTTGAAACCCCGTTTTGAGGGGGTAGAAAGGTCGACCCCCGCGGTCTTGATAGTCATGAATGATCTATGTTGTATTAGAAACAAAATGCAAAAAAGCGCACTCCGGGAGTGCAGGCAGAAGTGAAAACTTGAACTTATGACGCGTTGGGCACTTTTTTGGGTGCGCTCGCGACATGAGAAATTGTTCATAAAAAATCAAGTTTATCAAAGCAATGTGGGCACTTTTTGAATAGACATGAAGTATAATAATATAGAAACTATATTCGAAGGAAGTGGTTTTATTTAAATGAGTAAATATTAGTAAATAGTAAATACAAAATTTATCAATTCTCATCCATAATTTCAACAACTCTTACATCATCATTATCAGCATTTTCATCATTATTATCAGGATTTTCATCAAATTCTAAAACTGAAACAGTAGGTCTATGGTAACTAAAGTATGAAATGAACAATTTTGATATAAATCTATTTATATATCTTGTGAATACTGCATCAATAGTAGTTTTGTATTTTGTTGTGCTAAGATTGCGATCATTGGACATCGTTAAATCAAATTCTTCATATAAAAATTCAATTAATGATTGATTTTTGACATCTGCAAAGTTTTTGTTGAAATCTCCACTCAAAATCATAGCTAATTCTATTTACACTTTAGATTTGTTTTTTTAACACGATACCATAGCAGCAACACAAGTCAAATGAAATATTTAAATAAATAAATTTTCCGTTTAGTATTCATTTATAAAATAAATATAAAAAACTCTCAATCTCGTCTGTCGCAAGGGCACGAACGAATGCCCATGCAAAGACTGCGTATAGCATGCAGCGCTCTCGCATACCTATACACTCTGAGTATACATATAGGTATGTAATCTCGTCTGTCGCGAGAGCACGAACGAATGCCCATGCAAAGAGCGCGTATAGTATACATATATTATAAGAATACACGCGGAGTATATCTGTGTAAAATCTCATCTGTCGCGAGAACGGCTGAAAATGCTCTCCCACAAAAGTGCCCAACGCGCCATAAGAAGTTTTCACTTCAAAAATGCCAGGAACTTCAGGGAAATTCCTATGAAGAATATAAGAATGATTTGAGATTGATAATATTGAAAATATGTAGGAATGCGTGATTACGTGGTATCAACTGGATTTTTTACTTAACATGACGTACTCTACTATTATTTTAGAAAAAATTTGTTCTCGTGTTACATGCAAATTCAATATGACCGTGATATTAATCTAAAATCTTTCCTTTTATTTGTATTCTTAAACCATTTGTAAATGTATGTTACGTTTTCTTGCTATTTTGGTTCTTCAATACTGCTAAAAATAGAATAAGATATTCTCTTTTTACGTTTCGGTATTTTATCTAAATCTTTATCAAAAATTGTTATGTAAATTAGTGCGTCCATGTTGTAGTCAAATGAATGGTTTGTGTCTTTTATATGTTTATCCATTGCATAATTCATATTCATATAAAAATCATAGTTACATTTAGGTTTGTAAATTATAGAATGGTGTCTTAGGTATCTAATTAGCTAGATTCAATCCATTCCAAGTGTAAATACTGCAGACTTGGGGTGCATTGGGCAATATTTACTGTATAGTATTGAAATAACTTTATACTTTCATAATAAGAAGTGTATTTGACAAGTAAATTCTGACAGTCATCTATATTATTTTTTATTTTTCTACATATCTAGGTAATCATGAAAAACATTAGAAACAGGAAATAAAGTATCTTTAAATTAATATATGAATTCCATTCCTAACATCCTCCCCCGTTATAATTTGTAAACGTTATAGAATTAACAAAATGTAACTAATTAAAATTGAAACGCTGCGGTTTCTTCACTTGTCTACCGGCTCTGGTAACAGTGATGACACCATCATCTATACTTCCGTTCCCTTCTTTGTTTCCTTTTGCCTTTTCTGTAATATTGTCCTCTTGTGACGTGTTGCTCTCTTGCTGTTGATTTTCTTGAATCTCTTCTCCTTGTACTTTTTCACCTTGAAGCTTATCTTCATGTCTGGAGCTGTTGCTGTTTTCTATTTGTCCTCTCAATTCTTTTGTTTCTTGAGATCCAATTTCCAAAGGATATAGTGTTTGGAATGGACGGATTATCTCACCATTCTTCTGGCTGTTCTGGGTGTATTGTCTCTTCCAGGGTATATTTCCAGAATTCTTGCTAAAGGCCAGTCCATTCTCTTCATGTTTTCAGCACTCACATATACTATGTTCCCCACTTTCAAACTACCTTGTCTCCTTCGACCAGTATTAGTAAGTTCTGATAAGTACTCTTTCCTGAATCGGCTCCGAAAATCGTCTCTGAGCTTCTGTATATATCGATGACGTCTCAACAAACTCATTCTGTCTAAATCATCAAATTCTGGCAGTTCACTAGACCGTATGTCTGTAATAAACATGGAAGGACTTAAGGGCATTAAAATGTCCTCTTCAGAAAAATAAGTTAACGGACGAGTGTTAATAATCGCTTCACATTCACACAATAATGTGTTGAGCTCTTCGTAATTTAAAGATTTCCCGAGATTTCTTCTCAATAATTCTTTTATCATTCTCACTATTCTTTCCCAGAATCCTCCCCACCATGCAGCAGTAGGTGGATTGAAATGCCACTTTATTTTCTTCACAGATGAGTACTCCAAAGTTTTCTGCCAATCAATTTTATTCATAAGATTGTTTGCACCAATGAAGTTTGTTCCATTATCAGAATATATGACAGAAACTCTTCCTCTGCGTGCTGTGAATCTTCTCAAACATAAAATGAAAGTTTCTGTAGAGAGTGATTCTGCCAGTTCTAGATGAACTGCTCTGTAAACAGCGCATGTGAACAAAACTATCCAACATTTTTTTCGTTCTTTCAGATATAATGGACCGGCTGAATCCACTCCCACTATTTCGAAAACTGCTCCACAATGTATTCTGTCTTTTGGCAATGAGGCAAATGGTGTATCAACGAATTTACTATTGTACCTTTTGCAGATTATACATGTGGATATGACTTGTTTAACTGTCCTTCTTGCTTTCAAAATCCAAAACCTTTCACGTAATATATACAACAATGCCTGAACTCCTGCATGTAAGTTAATTCGATGTTGTTCTTCAATTAATTTGTGAATTATTTTATTCTTACCTGGTATAAGTATTGGATATTTGAAGTTATACGAATCTTCTCCTTCAGTTAGTTTCGTTATGATTCTCCATAATCCATTTTTGTCTTTGGTGATCTGTAAATTCTTAAGGTGGTTCGGATTACTTCCAAAGGTTTCCAGCTGTATGGACTTCAGTAGACGTATTTCAGCTCTGTCAATTTCCTCGAAAGTAAGTTCTCCCAATATTTCCACAGCAGTTATTTTCGAATTGATTGCGAATCGAAAAATCCATCCTATCATTCTAATAATTTTTGAATATTTGGAGAAATAATTGAAATCCTCCGTAGAAATGTTCACTGGACATAAGAGTGTTGAATTGTCTTCTTTCTCTCTTCATCAATTTCTTGTTGTGAACAAATGATTTCATTACGTGGCCAATTCTCTGGATTAGTGTACAGCCAGCTTGGACCATCCCACCAACTACTTTGTAATAAATGTTTCACAGTGCAGCCTCTAGACGCAACATCTGCTGGATTGATTTTCCCAGGAACATGGTTCCAGTCTTCAATGCCACTGAAAACCTTTATTTCCCTGACTCTATTTGCAACAAAGGTACCCCAATTAGAATTAGATTTTACCCATGTCAGTGCCACCATTGAATCGCTCCAAAAATATGTTTTTATCTCTCTGAATTCTGATATTTTCTTTATAGTTTGGTGTAAACGTACTCCCAAAACCATCCCTAATAATTCAAGTCTTGGAAGAGTTGTATTTTTTGGTGCTACCCTTGATTTAGCTAATAACAATCTGATTGTTATGTTTCCACAATTGGTAGACCTCAAATATATACAGGTTGCGTAAGCTTTTGACTTGCATCACAGAATACATGAATGCTTGTCGTTTCTGAATCTTCCAAATTAGTATTTTTACATAGTGTTCGAGGAATTTCACATAGACTGAGCAAATCGATTTGTTTCAACCATGTTTCGAACTGAGTATGGATATCTTCTGGTAAGTTTTGATCCCAATCAATTTTACTTTTCCATGTTTCTTGTAACAACATTTTAGGTATAAGTGAAACTGGACTAATGAACCCTATAGGATCGGATAGTTTCTGAGCAATTGATAATAGACATCTTTTTGTTAATGGAAAATTGTTTTCTTTCATCAGATATCTAGTATCACAAATCTTCTGCAGAATTCCAAAGTAATCCTAATACTCCAACGATATTTTCTTTTGGTTCAACTGAAATTGATGGTTCTTCTAATTTCAAGGGATTGTGAACCCATCCTCTTAAATTGAATTTAGCTTTGGACATTAATAATGTACACTCTCTAATGAACTGTTGCAATTCGATTTCATTCCTGACACTCGTTACACAATTGTCAACATAAAAGGAATCTTTAAGTTTTTCTGCAGATCCTTTCAAATGTGCTGGAGCTCTACTCAAATGATATGAAATTGTTGCTGAGAGAAGAAAGGGACTAGATTTAACTTCAAACACAACTTTACAATGTGTATAAGTTTTCTTTATTTGTTGTGAATAATCTGACCACCAGAAAAATCGCAAAAAATCTATATCCTCTTGTTTTAAACCTATCTGTAAGAACGCCTTTTCAATGTCAGAAATAACCCCGATTATACCTATTCTAAATTTTAGAAGAAGTGTAGGAATCATTTCCAAAAAATTAGGTCCTTTATCTAAACAGTCATTCAATGTATTACCCTGTATATTCTTTGCTGGAGCATCAAAAACTGGTCGAATTCTTGTTGTTGCGCTGGATTCTTTGATGACTGCATGATGAGGAAGATAATGTACTCCTTTTTCCGTATCCTCATCAACTGTAACTTCTTCTATGATTCCTAGTTCATTCCATTCCTCGAATATCTTTTCATAGGCATCAAACATTCCTTTGTCAAACAACCTCTTCGTATTCGACTTCAGTCTCTTCTGTGCCAAACTTTTATTACTCAGTATCGTGGGATGACCGTCAATCCAAGGCAAGTTGACTTCATATCTATTGTTTTTGCATAAAATAGTGTCGTAGAATTTTCTTAAAGTTTCTTCGTCTAGAGCTTCCTTTGTCTTCATTTCTGGTGGATTCTTTATTCCCAATGTGTCTAAATTCCATAAATCAGTTATAGAGTAATTATCAGAAAATCCAGAAAATATATTCATATTACGTTTGGGAAAATATTTACCCATGATTGTCCACCCAAATCTAGTTTCAACTGCTGTTAGTTCGTCATCGATATTATCGGTGTTACCTGTCAATAAAGTGCCGAATATATCCGCGCCTAATAAAAGTTCAATTTCACATTCTCGAATTCATTGTCATAAATAATTATATTTTTATTTCTCAAATAGTTTATATATGTAATATTGTCTAATCTTGGAATATTATTACATATTCTATTCTGTTCTAAGACATCTAGTCTACATTCAAAGGAATTTTTGATGTCTCTGATAACAATATTGTATAAAGTACGGATTTGAGGTTCTGAAGTGTAACCACCGAAAACACCCTGTATAATTTTTTCTTCGCCCGATTTTTTCAAACTAATCTGTTTCGCAAAATGGGATAAAACATAAGAGCGTTGAGATCCCGAATCTAAAAGTGCTCTCACCAACTTCTCTTCATCTTCATTGACAACTTTGACAATAACTGTTTGTAATAATACTGAAGGAGAAAAATTACATGTGAGAACGTTATCTGTTTTAACGGTCTGTATATTCTCAATACTCAGAATACTATCGACTCTGTTTTCTTTTGATTCAGTGTTATTTATTTTTATTATCAAGTCAGGACACATAATCGGATAATGTTTTTTCGAACATATCATACATTTGACATATGCTCTACAATTCTTTATTGAATGATTTTGTTTCAAACAAGCGAAACAACCTCTTTTCTTAGTGATACATTCTTTCTTTTCATGGAAAGAAAATCCCTGTGCTCTTATGCATTCCTGACTCAAATGTGATTTGTCACAAAATAAACAAGTTGGAATTTTCTTACTCTTTTCAATATCCTTCGAGTTTCCAGAGTAAAGAGCTGCTGCTGTGTATGGTTTACTACTCTCACCTTGCTTCTGTGTTTTGAGAATGTTATCCATCTGATATTTGGGCTCATTTACAAATCCTTTCTGTGCTAAATTGATCCTCTCCTCAGATTCCACCTCACTCCTTAAAAAATCCAATAGCATTGATAAATAATCGGAATAAGTGTTGTTTTCCTTTGGACCATCCTGTGTAAGATTTGACAATTTGATTTTATTAACATTTCTATGTCTTTCCCAAACTTTCAACAAATCGGTTGGCAGAGCAGATTCAACCAATGGTAGCAGCATTGTAGCGTATTTTTCTTTGGTTACCCCAAGTGTCTCTAAAGCTCTAAGCTGTGTTTCTAATGTATCGTATAAACTGGAAAGTGACATACCTGTTTTCTCTTTCATAGCTTGTTTCAAAACTAAATTTAAAAGTTCTCTAACATATACCTCAATGAGTAGCTCATCTCTAGCGAACCTTGCTTTCAACTGGTCAATGGCGACAAGATAATTTGCTCCAGATGGTGGGAAACTTTCTACTAATTCGAGAGCTGGTGAACCGTCTTCCATAGATTGAAGTAGATATTGGAATTTATCTTCAACGTCTATTTTCTCATCTTCATGTATTTTTCTATACTGGCCCCAAAAACCAATCCAATTCTTGATATTTCCATCAAATTTTCTCAGCTGAATTTTCGGCAAATTGAATTTCCGTTTGGTTTCATTGCTCGTACAGCACACTCCTTTATTAGTTTGAACATCGTCATCAAATCTTCTCAGTAGGTATTCACATTTGGATTGATATTCGAAATATGTATCCCTATAGGATTGCGTTTCTTGATATTCTCCTTCCAGTACATCATCGAGCGCTTCGGAAAATATAGTTTCTCTTAAATTATCATCAAGGCAGCTCAATCTTGTAGTTGTATTCTCCAGATTCTTCATAAGAGACTCCAATTGGTATTTTTCTATAGGCTTCCCTATTTTGATTTCTATCTCCAAGGAATCGCATATGACGTTTACTTGTCTTCTGATAAAACTCCTTTCTTTCTTTACGATTTCCATTGCGTGTCCTGTCACGGTCGCCAAAATGTAAATACTGCAGACTTGGGGTGAATTGGGCAATATTTACTGTATAGTATTGAAATAACTTTATACTTTTATAATAAGAAGTGTATTTGACAAGTAAATTCTGACAGTCATCTATTTTATTTTTAATTTTTCTACATATCTAGGTAATCATGAAAAACATTAGAAACAGGAAATAAAGTATCTTTAAATTAATATATGAATTCCATTCCTAACACCAAGTAAGTCAATTTGATAATTAGCAATACACTACTGTTTCTGCAGTTTTAATTGTATTTTAAAAAACACAAGTTGGCTGCAGACGTATATTAGTAATCAAAGTCATCTATTCTTTTCTAAATTACATGGAAACACTAATTAACATAACAATTTTTGATGAGGATATAAACAAGATATCGAAACGTGAAAAGAAAATATCTCATTTCATTTTTAGTAGTATCAAGGAACCTGAATACCAAGAAAACGTAACATGTATTTACGAATGATCCAAATATATAGGGTCCTATAATTAGACTGCCAAGTATGCAAGTTTTCCCTAGATTTAGTTTCAAATTATAAATATTCAGACCTTTTTACAGAATAAAGGTACTCTTGTTCTGTATCAATCAGTTGTATCATTTTTGAGTAAAATCGATTTAAAAATATTGTTAAATACCACAAATGATATACAGCATTGCCATATCAAATCATAGTACAAACCAATTTTTTCAACGAACAAATTCATAGGGGCACGTGAAATAGGAATACGACAGGATGAATAACTACCCCAATTTCTCTGTATGTGACTCGATTCTGGAGTTATATCAACAAAAATGAGCTTTCGTTGCAATATTGATGATAATCGTTTTCCAGTAAAATGAATGCAAAAGTTATTTTACATGTCTCAAGTATGTGATGTTTTGAATGGTCCGATCTTCTTTTCAGGATTTTCTCGTTGCGACTTTAAAAATGAATTTTTTCCCACATTTCTATTTCCAGTAGGTTCCGAAATATGGCCGAGAGCCGCCAATAACTGATCACCCTGTATAATAATAAGACTTGTCTTTTTGACAAATAGATGACATTGATTAATGAAATGCGTCCGCAGCCGACTCGTGTTTTTGTATCCAATTAAAACTGCAGTAAACATTGGATCGGTAGTGTGTGAAAAAGTGTTATATGACTAATTATCAAATTGATGTGCTTGAAATGAATTGAATTTCGCTAATTGAATACGTAAGATAATATTCTATAATTCTACAAATCTAAAGAACTATGATTATTCTATGAATTAGCTATTTTGGTTCGTATTTCATTTTTATTACTAACTAATCAAGTTTAAGATATTTGCATCAGAATCCGATAATTTTCGAGGTTGAATTAAATAGACCATAGAAAGTGTTAATTCAAAATATCTGAATTTGGTTATGTTTGAATTAGGTTATTATTATAAATGAAATGCATGATAGAGATACTGATATGGAAGAATTTTATAGAAATTTTTCAACATTCAAGAAATGTAGATACCTATTAAGAAATTGGCAAAACTAAAAGTCAAAATTTGAGAGACCTGTGTAAAATCGAAATAGCTATTGTTCGTGGAATTCAAACAAATAACTTTATTTTGAGCGGTTATTTTGGAAAAATGTCAGGTGGGCCCATCCAAGAAGGCTATTTTTCATCTTTTTTAAAGCAAAAATTGATGCTCAAGTCCAATTACAAAATAAATTATTATTAATCGGAAAGTGTTGATTCACGAAATTCACTGGCAGATATAATATATATAATATATTATTATTATATATATTATATTATAGGTATATTAACTTATTTATACTTATTATTACCATTATTAATATTGTGTATTTGTATAATGAAGTACAATATATTCATCTTTTGTGATTATTGTTATTCTAGAATAATATTATATGTTGTTATATATTCTTGAAAGGCTTACAAAAAAATTATTATTATAGATTAGACGGGAAAGCAGATATACTAGTCACGATACCTGTGGAGAAGACGTTACTTCCTATTCTGAGTTCCCCTAAGACAGTATAGTCACTCATCGGGTTACCTCAGTTATAGCAGTAAATTTTATTCTTTTGCAAGTATAAAACTGATTAACCAATTCATGACGATTATCTTTGTTCAAATGGGAGATGGTTCTTTCGAGTAAATAGATTTGCTGGCATTTGAGGAACAATGCCGTACCCTGTCTTGAAACCTCCTACGAAGTATTACTCAAATATTATGATTCTATTGAAAAGGTTCCTTCAAAAACTTCGGCTATTCCATTTTCAGCTACGATGATGCTTGAAGTTTTATGTTTCTTCCGTCCTTATTTTTCGCCAGCAAATCTTAGTCAGTCTGAAATATGCAAAGTGTTGGGAGGAAGTGGAAATGATATCATTATTTTTTATTCTGCGATTCATCAATTTTTGGACATTTAGGCTATCGCTTAAGTATTACAAATGACAATAGAAGTGTCCGGCACCCTCAATCGATATGCCCGAATCATATGAAATATAATAATTTCCAATTAAGTTTTAAAGGTAAAGCATATTTATCTAAAATTTGGAAAGATATTAATGGTCAGGTGGCCTGGTGTAACCCAGAAGTTAATATACTCTAATCCATATTATTACATATGAATTGATATTAGATGGAATATGTTGCTGAGGTAGATTCTATCTTGAAAATATTCTAATTGGATAGCTCAAGAAGTCTACACTTTGAAAAAATATGTAAGTTGATTATCAGTTGAACTATCCGTAGATATCCTGAAAATCTCCGTCATGCACCGTTTGTACATCAAATTGATAATTATTGGGTTATCAAATTAACGTGCTCCTTTCTGTACATGAGCTGTGGTAGCTAAGCTAATTGGTATTTTTTTCAACAGACAATAGTGAAGCAATTACATTTTTTCCATTTTGACAAACCTTCAATAGTTGACGAGTTTGATTTCGTCATGATAAGTTATGTTGGAAGGTGCTTGTCTTCCATGGGTTGATCTAGATACCTGAAGTATTCCAGAACTGCCTCAGCACACGATCCAGTTGTAACAAGCTTGGTAGTATCTAAGATAGGTACTTATAATTTGGACTTTTGAACCCAATCTAGAACTTTTATAAATTATTTTCGACCATCCAACTAAAAACGTAAACTTATGTTTTTTGTAACTTGTCTAGCCTGAGTCTGTTTATTTACATGAGTATTTACTGGGTTAAGACTTGTAGGATAATTTTAGTACTACTCAAATGAAAAATGTGTATTAACCATTTCAATTACATCATGATTCGAGTATAATATGAAATATAATTCACCGAAACTACTTGAACTTGAGATTTTTTCTTTCTGTTTATTGTTTCAAATTAAGTCACTAGCTTCACCTTCTACGATACGACCATCACTTTCGGTTACAATTTTTTTTAAGACTTGCAATAATTAATTCCGTATTTATTTCAGTTAGCTGCTTACATTTTTTGCAACACCAGATTAAAGTTACGTTAAGGTTCAAGAGTAATGAAAATAAATTTGAACAAATGATAATATGAAAATTTCTAATCAATCATGTTTCAATGGTATTAAATGCCGGTATACAAATACAAAAACTATCACTTCCCTTTGGAGTTAATACAGAACAGATTATTGCAGTCATATTTGAAAAAATGTAGATGATATATGTGCGTCTCGTGTGGTCAATATAATCATTCATTCGGAATAATTTCTATTTTTTGTTGAAAGAATGATGTAGGTCAAATCAAATTAGGTCATTCGTGATGAAAATTGTAGAATAGAATAACACGGTTGGAAGATCTTGTGACGCCCACACCATCTACTCGGAACATATAATTGATATACAAAATTCACTGGCAGATATACGAGAGTGAAGATATACAGGCATACTTAATTCTGAGTTTCAACCATCGACATATATGTATATGTCGATGGTTTCAACTAATGCTTACATTTCCAGGTTATCTTTTCCAAAGGCACCATTTATCGGGATAATCTTGATTCCAATTTAAAATTGAATTCAATCGATACATTGAAAATAATAATGGTTATTAGTAATAACCATTATTATTTTCAATGCATCGATTAAATTATATATATACCTAAATATGAAGAGCGCATATTTTGCATATTTTACATATTACATGCATTTCTTAAATATTTGCATGTATCCTTGATAAATAGCATATTTTGCATAATTGAAAGAATTTTGAGCAAAAGGGTTTAAGAAAAATAATTTTTATGAACCCCCTATCATTAAGAAGTAATTTATTATTCCATTTGCAGTTCTTAATAATTCCAAGTAGAGTGCCGCGGTCGTTCATAAGAGATACAAGAGTCTAGTCTTAGATTCCGATAATTGAAAATAGGTCAATTTAAATCACTAACAGGTGTTTTACTAAACCTACATTTACATAAGTAGGTAAATAAAATAATAAATCGAGTTCTGAATCTTATTTTTGATTATGCTCTTGAAGAGATAACATCGATTTGTGTTTTATAGTGTAGTATTGTGATATTTTATTTGTTTTTATAAGTAAAATGCACAAACTCAGTAGTGCGTCAGTGTGGGTTGACCCATACTAAGAACAACGTATAGATATGGGAAAGGTCTACTGTTCCGCAAGGAACAGTAGGACAAAATTCAGACCCTAGCCAATGTCATATGCAAACAGTCAACCTCAGCTCAACACAGCTATATACCCTGGCTTTAACCCAGGTGTATTTCATGGATTGAAAGAAACTGCGAAGAATATGAAACCTAGTGAGAAACATTGTGTTCTTATTTTTGATGAAATGAGTCCTACACCATACCTGCAGTATATTGAAAATACGGACGAAGTCGATGGTTTCGAAGATTTTGGAAGTTACAAAACCTCTATCATAGCTAATCATGTACAGGTAAACTATATGTGAATGAAAATAATTGAATTCCTCTCATTGACACTTTTTCAGGTTTTCATGCTGCAAGGTATTGAGGGAAAATGGAAACAACCAATTATGTATCAATTTATTAAAGGAGCAGCAAAGGCTGAAACCATTAAACGTTCAATTCAAAACATTGTACGATCTTGCAGGGAAATTGGTTTCAATGCGGTGACCACAATAAACGAACTAGTGAAGGAAACGAAAAAGGAGTATGCAAGAGGAGGGAAAGAATTATATGACTTCATATTTGAAGTTAATGGACAAAAAATTATCCCATTGTATGATCCACCACATTTACTGAAAGGTGTGAGAAACAACCCCCTAACAAAAACCGTTTATTACACGCTATATGTTTTTGTTTTAATTAGTCTCGGTATTTAATGGTATGTATATGTATATTTTTTGTATTTTTGCTTTAACCCATTGTAATTAGTCTCGATATTTTATTATATTTATATGTATATTTTATATATTTCTGTTCTATCTCTGTTGAATGAAAACTGTTGGTAAAAACTATCGACTTTCATTTCCTACTTAAATTGTAGAAAACAAAATTTGCATTTATGTGCTGTGTAACTTCGAATTTCCCTCCAAACCATCATTTAGTACGCTTCCAATCCTCACGCAGCGCTCTTGTCGCGGTTTCGGTACCTAACATGGAACATTTCATTCTACGGTAGTAGAGTTATCTATGACCGACACGAATTCCTAAGAATACGACAAGCCGGGAAACATCTGCGTAGATTTTTAGGTTAGACTCACAGTTGCCATGCGCTTGTGTGACGTCAGGCTAGACTGTTTGACTAGCGATTTTAAACTTTAAGGAGAGGCTATTTAAAGCACATATCTTAGTTATAAGAGAAAAACCTTGGAAGTGGCTATAACTGGAACAGTGGCTATAACTGGTACGCTGACCCTACGAGTATTCTTAGTCTTAAATTCCGAGAATTCAAAATAGGTAATTTTAAGCAAGGGTTTTACTGTATCTAAATTTACATGAGTAGGTGAATAAAATAATAAATCGATTTTTAAATTTTATTTCTGATTGTACTTTTGAAGAGATAACATGAATTTCTGTTTCGTAGTGTTGTGGTATTTTATTTATTTCCATAAGTGAAATGCCCAAAGTTAGTAGTGCATCAGTGTGGGTTGAGCCATACAAAGAACTACGTATATATATGTTACACTCAAACACCGAAAACGCTCACTGAGCGAAATAAACGACCACAACGCGTTGTGGACAGTTCTCAATAACCAAACACCGAAATATCATCATTAATCGCGTTGTGGCCGGCCCATTGCGTCCACAACGCGTTCTGGACAATCTTTAAACAGCCAGAACGCGTTCTGGCAATATTCAAACAACCACAACGTGTCTGAAAGCTTGGGGAGCAAGTCCAGACTTGTCAGTGTGATCCCAACTGTTATCGAGTAAGGTGCGTTTTATCTGTTATCGAGTAAGGTGCGTTTTATGTTCCTAGGTTCCTAGTATACCTATCATAACCTAAAGGCTAAAATGAGAGATGCGTTTATTGAAAAAATTAAAACTATCGTCGACAACAGCAATAATCGAAGCGATTATTTCACAAACGAACGGTATGAAGAGGTCGTCCGAGAGGTAAAAGAAGCCAAACGTTTGAGAGACAGCAAAATGCCGTAGTCTGCCAAGCAATATAGAAGGCTAAAGAGATACGATATCATAACAATTGGGGAACATGAAAAATTAATTGCTAAAAACAAAGGAACACGAGATGAAAGCTTTCGATATTACTGTAAAACAGAGGATCTTTTTGGCATTATTGAAGCTGCACACATAGCAACTGGACACAAACGAACTAGAGGTAAGTATAATCATCTAATTTCATTAGTGATGTCGGAAAACCCAACCTAATTTTAATGTAATCCTTATGGAACACACATAGTATTTGCGGACACCGGTTATGATAAAATAAAACAACTTGTTTATTTGTTTTTTAGTCGTGGAGGCTGAAATCAACAAAAAATACTGCAATGTTACTAGAACAGCTATACAAATTTATTTGTCTCTTTGCGAACAATGTCAAGGAAAAAAGAAAATAAGGAAAAAGGGGTTAGTTGTCGCACCAATTTTATCAGATCACATGAACTCCAGATGTCAAGTGGATTTGATCGATATGCAGAGTGAACCCGATCGAGACTACCGTTTTATATTAAACTATCAAGACCACCTCACAAAATTTACCATTTTGAAACCACTTGAATCAAAAACCGCTGAAGAAGTTGCGTATGTCGTGGTAGACATTTTTTGCATGTTCGGTGCTCCGTTTATTCTACAAAGCGACAACGGAAGAGAATTTTCCAATAGGATTATAGAAGAGTTAAAGGATTTGTGGCCAGGTCTTAAACTTGTACACGGAAAGCCCCGTCATTCACAAAGCCAAGGATCTGTAGAACGATCTAATCAGGATGTAAGAGATATGTTGGTAGCTTGGATGCTTGACAATAATACCAAACAGTGGTCAGACGGTTTACGGTTTATTCAGAGTTAAAAAAATCGAGCCCTACACGAAGGGATTAAAAAAAGCCCTTACGAAGCTATGTTTGGTAGCAAGCAAGGAATCGGACTGGCAGACTCCTCCCTGGAAAGTGAAGTATATGATTCTTTGAAAACTGAAGAAGATTTGGAGAAAATGTTAGAAGGGATGACATGTGAAACAGAACAGCAGAATGAAGAGATAGTGACAAATGCAGAACCCAATCCTGTTGCGACAAATGCAGAACCCAATCCCGTTGCATGTTACACTTGCGAAGAATTTGGAATTAACCCTGTACAATATGCGGTTTAAATGTACACATAAAGTGCGGTCTTGAAAATGAAGGAGAAGTCACATGCAGCCTTTGCTTTCGAAGTGATACAATCAAAGTGCAACGCGAGGACGCAAAAGCCGGATTGGAAAAGCAAGCTGAAAAAATGCTGACTTTGTCCCGGGAAAAACTACCCCCTGCTGAAATTGGTCAAAATGTTGTAGTAAAAGTTCCGGATGTCGACAGGGAGCGTCTTGCTCCTAGAAGTGTTCTAGCTGTGGTCTTAAACGTTAATGAGTCCAGCTTGTATAAGTTGGGAACCAAAGACGGTGCACTGGAAAGACTTTATAGTCGTAATGAATTTATCTTTGCGGATTCAAATTTTATAAATTTATCAGATGTCCCGAGTTGCTCTATAAATTTGAGAAAAGCTTCCGCTCTTTCGTCTGGATCAAGACAAGGTTTTGTTAAGTGCAATTGTAAGCGTTATTGTAACACAAAAAGGTGCAACTGCAAGGCCAATAAGGTGTTGTGCAATTCGAAATGTCATGATAATAGTGCCTGCAAAAAATAAGTAAATAGACAATTATAATGTCCTTTTAACTAGGTATCTGTTTCGCGTTTAATCTGGTATACCTATATTCGACCTTTTAAATATTTTAAAATTTTCTTTCATTTGTGTTTTATGTTTGTACTTAGGTTTCCAACTTAGATCATATTATATTATATTATTATTATAGTATATTATATTATTATATTATATGATCTAAGGTTTCCAACCCTTTGATTATTTTTTCTTTGTTAACCCTGTTCCATATTCAAATATAATCGGTTTACATGCGTCTTTTATTCTAAATGCGTTGTGGTTGTTTGAATATTGCCAGAACGCGTTCTGGCTGTTTAAAGATTGTCCAGAACGCGTTGTGGACGCAATGGACCGGCCACAACGCGATTAATGATGATATTTCGGTGTTTGGTTATTGAGAACCGTCCACAACGCGTTGTGGCCGTTTATTTCGCTCAGTGAGCGTTTTCGGTGTTTGTGTGTAACATATATATATATGAGAAAAGTCTGATGTTCTGCGTGCGTTAAAATTGTAAGTATAATTTTTTAATATTCAATAAAGAGGGTGATGCGAAATTGCTCGATATCTGCTATTTTTTGAGATACAAAAAAAGTTAAAAGCATGTTACATTTTTTTGAGAGATATACACAATAAAAATACAGAGAAATATACGGAGCGTTTCAGTTTTGCCCTGTCAGTATTAACTTAATTTTAATTCGGAACATCCATATTTTGTTATCTCGAAAAATAACAGAGATCCCGCCCGATTTTGCACCAGTTGGTCACTCGGGGAACTTTCGTTTCATATTTTGAACTTATTTGTAAGTATATCTAAATATTGATATAATTGCTTTTCAATCTGATATCATGTGATCATGTGATCCTAATAGACCAACACGTGAAAACTTCTGCTCATATTGCTAAATTGGGTAAGATGAAATCTGGAGACGTGTCACAACCCACATTAACGCAATGTTTCCAACCAATGTCCAAAAAGCTAAACGAACAAGACATCTTCAACCGAGACCTATGTCATGTAATGATGGCGTCAAATATTCCCTTGTCAGAGCTACGCCTTCACGTCTTTTCTCCAGAAGTATTGCAAATTTAATGTCCTAAATGAAACAACACTACGAAGAAATGACGTAAGTTCCTTGTATTCGGAGGTAATTGAGGAAATTGAAGCTAAAATTCGGAACAAACATTTTTACCTATGTATTGATGAAACCACCGATTCAAGAGGACAATATATTGGTTATTTATTGATTGGTGTTCTTAGCGATGAGATTCTGCAAAAATCTTACCTCATTGCTTCTCAACAATTAGAAAAAAGAAATGCACTGACAGTGGCAAGATGAACTATCAATTTCTTCTTCCTACGCCTGTTCCAATTTCTTGCTCATTTTGTCAGATGCAGCCACCGTACATCAAAAAGACCGTGCAAAATTTGAAAATATTTTGTCCGAACTTGATACATGTAACATGTCTTGCTCATGATTTAAAAAGGGTTGCTGAAGATATTAGGAAACAATTTCCACTTGTCAATAGTTTAATTCCATGTAAACAAATGTAAGAAATCTTCCTTAAATAACCTATAAGGGTTCAGTTCTATAAAAAAAACTACCAAACATTTCTCTTCCACCTCAACCTGCCGCTTTTATTTATTGCGAGAATTTCTGTCCACTAAAAGATCTAATTTCAGAATTGTCTGACGAACCTTCCCAACCTCACTGATGTCAATCAATTATTCGAAAACAAAGAAATACAACAACAATATTATTTTAATACCAATTATAGCTGTGTTTCTAAGACAAATGAAGGAATCTAATTTGCTATTAACCCGAATTATAGAACTAGTAAAACATTGTGATCTTCCCGAAATGTAGCATGGAAAATGGGGAGCAAAATTCAAAAAAGTGAGGGGAAAAATTGTGAATTTGGGTTTCTTAGCCAAGTAGTTAATACTTTAGAGGGAGAATTTACTGTATCCATTGATTTGAATCCTTTAATAATAAGCTTTTTCCAAAACGCCCATATTACATCGGTTGATGTGAAAAGGAGTTTTTCCATTCATTAAATTTGTGTATTCTAACAGGAGACAAACATTTTCAATTGAGAACTTCGAGAAACATTTCCACTGTTTTTACAACTAACGACAACCTGCTTTATGTAAGATATGCATATTTAAGTTTAGTTCAATCAGTAGAAAAATTGAAATGTCTGTTTATTCTCAAGTAAATCAATAAATTTAAGTATTTTCTTATTTGAATATTTTCAACATTTTGATGCATATTTAGACTAAATGATTTGTATATTTTTGGGTTTCCACTTGCAAATTTGGGTTTCCCTAGTTATCACACCAAGATGATACCTATTTCAAAATATGTAGTCAATAAGAACATTCTAAATTTACAATATGCTCAATTCAGTTACACTGAATCAATAACAAATTTTGCATATTTATTGCAAAAAGCTCAATAATTAAAAGACAAATTTCTGAAAAACGCACATAAAAGTTCGTATAATTCATATACATGGTCATGCATTAGAATGTTAAAGTTCTATATACCCGTTATTATAAGATATCAAATAAATTTACAAATATTGTAGACATTTTTAAACTGCAGATTTTAAAATTATTTTAATATGTACAGGTTGTTCCATATTACCAGGATGAACAAACAAATTTATATTAAGCTCATCTTCCCCATACTTTCAATATGAGATTTCATATAATTATATGGAGTATTTCGGAAATTATATCCAATTTTACATGAAAATCATTACTAGTTCAAGGCCTTCTATATTCTCAAGGAAACAACTAGACATTCATTTTTTGAACGCATATTGGTCCACTTCTATGACAAACGGCTTTTTTTCAATATTGCAATAACTGAATAGAGGGAAAACCAAAAGTCGTACAGACATTTTTCAAATGAATTAACCTGTATTTTATTTCAAAAACTGAAAACACACTCTATGAAGCACTCCGTATACCTAAAATTATTAATTTATGGGATTTCCAATTTAATCATAAACAGATTTTTCAAAATTATTTTATTATAAATACCTAGTTGTGGAAAAATGACAAATTGTTACACATCAATTATAACGGTAAACTTTTATTACAACAATTAATTTTATAACAAATGTTCGAAAAGTTCACCCAGAACATCAATGCACAAGTGATCTCCAAATGATCGACTCACTTTTCTTCTACATTAATACCCTGGAATGTTTGTCGTATTATGTTCTTCATATCCTCTTGTGTATTTGATAAAATTTGATAACAAATGAGATTTTTAGAAATTATTTTATTATAACTAGTTAGCTGTGGATGAATGACAATATGACAGTCTTATTTAACAAACTGCTTTGAAATTGTGTATGGTCTATTGATTCATAAAAACATAAATTACTATTTCAAATAAACTTTAACCGACATGCTTTGAATATGGAGAGAATATATGAAAACTTGTTCAGTAGCACAAAGAACTTAAAACAGAGATGTACTGTTCGAAGACAACCCGGAAAAATAACAATGGAAAGGTTAATGAATCGTTTTACACGTAGGGTTCAGTAGTTTATAAAGTACATGAAGGGACAAAGATTTTAGCTACCGAGGAAAATGAATTTAATGTGATGCTGGTCGCCAGGATTTGATTCTGATTTAGAAGCTTTTATAAATCTGTATAGAGTATGTCAAATGTCAGCTAATTCTACAACAGAAGCGGAAGATGATTGGCTCTCTTTTCTCGTTCTTTTTAACGTATTCACATAGATTTTCGGTAAAATTTTTCTGGTTCTGATTGACGCTTATTCTAAATGGGCTGATATAAAATATATGACATCTACCACTGCTGAAGAAACCATTACCGTTTTGAGAACTATATTTTCTAACTTTAGTCGAATAATGGGTCTCAAATCATTTCACAACTCACAATAATTTGTTGTATTTTGATGCAAGAATGGTATCTACCATGTTAAAACCCCTCCTCACCATGCCAAATTGAATGATGTAGCAGAGCGAACAGTTCAAATTAAGAAAAAAGCATTGTTAAAGTTGAATCTCGAAAATAATTCAGATCCAATTCAGTTGCAGCTCGGTAATATTTCGTAAGAAGAAGAAGAGTAAAGATGGATTGAAGGAATAGTTTTAAATAAAGTTAGAACTAACTACAGGTATTTAGTACAGAGTCAGGGAAGAGAGAATCTTATTCATATTGACGATATTGAGATATGTCAATCTAAAATCACGGATCCTTATGTGCTTGACTGTACCTACTAATAGTCCAGGCAACGAACCAGAAAAAATAAATAAATAGTAAGCCAGAATTTCAAAATTGTTTTTGCATTTTGTTCCTAATACGCCATAGATCATTCATGACTATATAGACCGCGGGGGTCGACCTTTCTACCCCCTCAAAACGGGGTTTCAACCCCTCAGAGGAGCATTCTTATAAAAACAGTCCAAAATTAATTAATTAAGAGCCGAAAATGACACCTAGTATATTTTTTGTGTTGCTGATCACGATTCCGCAGTTGGTTTTCTCGGAAACCTCCCTCCAGATGAGAAATTTGGAAAATTTATATATAATATATAATTTATAATTTTGTTGCAAAAATGACGTATAGTAGGTTTTTTGGGTCGCTGATCACGATTCCGCTGTTATTTTTCCAAAAAAACTCTCTAGATGGAAAATTCGGGAAATTTGAGATTTTCCTGAGACGATTATGACTAATAAAGTATAATTTTGTTGCAAACATGACTAGAGTTCATTTTTGCAACAAAATTATACTTTATTATTCATAACCGTCTCAGGAAAATCTCAAATTTTCCATCTGGAGAGACTTTTTTGGGAAAAATTACAGCGGAATCGTGATCAGTGACCCAGAAAATCTATTAGAGGTCATTTTTGCAACAAAATATATTATATATAAATTTTCCAAATTTCTCATCTGGAGGGACTTTTCCGAGAAAACTAACTGCGGAATTGTTATATCTCAGATTGCTTTGAATATAGAAATACAGTTGTCAATCAAAACTTGTTAATTATCAATAATATCGAATTGTCATTTTACCTGATTAGTTACAATTTTATAATAAAAACCTGTTTAAGTTATGATTTACTACTATAACAATTTGGCGACGAGGTATAACATTTTGAAGAAGAACTTTTTAATACAGACATATCAAACAACGGAGGGAGATCAAGAATCAAGATGGAACCGGAACAACTTCAAGCGATTATCACCGCAATGAACCGTAACCAACCAGCCCTGATCGGAGCGTTATTGGGAGGAGGAAGAGAAACCGAAGAAAAGAAACTACCAGTGATCAACATAACCCATGTACCGCCTTTTGAGAATTTTGATCCTAAGAAGGAGAATTCCAAATACTATAGGCAGCGGTTCGAAAATTATATCAAAATAAAGGAGCTGGATAAAGATAAGAAAAAGAGCGCTCAAATGTTACTCAACTCAATCGGAGCATCAAATTATAACATCTTGGCAGCTTTAGTAGCTCCAAAACCGCCAGCAGAACTTGATTACGATGAGCTCATCAATCAACTGGAAAAGCATTTAGCTCCGCGGAAGAGTGTACTCGTAAGTCAACACTACTTCTTATCAACGTATCAAAAAGAGACTGAAACTATCGCAGAATACACAGCAGCATTACGACGCAACTTAGAAGAGTGTGAATTCAAGACGGAGTGTCAATGTGGAAAAGAAGTTTCAGGAGCTGACTTATTCCTGCGTACACAATTCATTCGTGGGATTAAAGATAGCTGGATTAAGGAACAAATCCTCCAATCTGAACTTATCGAATTCAACGAAATTGTGACAAAAGCAATTTCACTAGAAGCTTCAAAAATTGACAGTCGTGAACTAACAAAACTTCCATCAATATCAAATACGACCATTAACGCAGTAAACGAAGTTACCAAAGGAAACTTCCGAAGTAGTAACCGGACCGGAGTCAGAAATCAAAAAAATCGGAAACGACCACAAGAGACTTTTCAAGACAGTAACAATCAACATTATCAGTTCAGATCAAAATCAACAGGACGTATCGACTACGAGAAACTCGGTATCAATAATTTATGTCTTCACTGTGGACGGGACAATCACATGGCAAGAGATTGTCCTACGAATGTCAGCAGTTTGAAATGTACAGGTTGCAATAGAACTGGGCACATCGCTAAGGTATGCATCAAAACTCGCCTTAAAACAAAATCCTCAACTTCAATGAACCATGTAAATAATTATGAATATTTTGGCGTGAATAAAATTATTGATGTTTATTATGATCAATCAACGAATAAAACCGGATCCGACGCAAAAAAATATTACGTGACGTTAAAAATCGAAAACCGCTATCAGAATTTTGAAATCGACACGGGAGTTGGATATACCTTGATTCCTGAAGATCAATTTAAAGACCTCGACATCAAACGACCCTTGCTACCGACAAACATAGCTTTTCGGTCATATACTTCTAACATTTTCCTTCCTATTGGGAAAATACAGGTCAATGTTCAATATAAAGACCGGAAATCAGTCGAAGAAATGTACGTAGTACCTGAAGGTCATGATCCTCTTCTTGGAAGAACATGGATTAGGCATCTAAAAATTAAATTAGATGAAATCGACCAAACCAATGAACGTCATATCAGTACGAATCAAATTTCACCAATAAGCGATATAGACGACCTTGAAAAAATGTATCCAGAAATTTTCGTTCAAAAAGTAGGGTGGGTACCAAATTTCGTCATTAAGCTTCAATTGCGTGAAGGATCCAAGCCGAGCTACACCGCAGAACGCACCGTTCCATATGCATTACGCGAAGAAGTAGAAAAAGAATTGGATACTCTTGAAGCAGAAGGGATAATTACAAAATCAACCACCAGTGATTGGGGATCGCCATTAGTCGTCATCCGAAAACCAGACGGATCGGTTAGACTTTGTGTAAGTTATAATATCGGAGTCAATGATATGTTGGTGAACGCAAATTATCCAATTAAAAAGATTGATGAAGTACTCAATCGCCTTCGAAACTCGAAATACTTCTGTCGATTAGACCTTTTCAAAGCCTATTTACATTTGAAAGTTGATGAAGAAAGTAGTATCATTCAAACAATATCAACACACCGAGGAACTTATCAAATGAATCGATTAAGTTTCGGCATCAAGATAGCGCCAGCAGAATTCAACCGTATATGTGATCAAATTCTACGAGACTTGAAGAAAACTATTGCATATTTTGACGATATCATTGTGCACGGAGAAACGTTGGAAGAATGCAAGAGAAATCTACATGCTTGTCTTCAAAGATTACGTGAATATGATCTACATCTGAACAGGCGGAAATGTGTCTTCTATCAAACGGAAATCGAATACCTTGGACACACCATTCAACACAACGAAATTTCAAAATCGCAATCCAAGGTCAAAGCAATCAATGAAATGCCACGACCGAAGAATGTTACGTAGATTTTTGGGGATGATAACCTATTATTCTCGATTCATTCCAGACGCATCTAGTATTACATATCCATTAAGGAAATTACTCAAAAACAACCAAAAATTCTTTTGGTCAGCAGAATGCGAATCGACTTTCATCAAACTGAAACACGAAATCACCAGTGATCGAGTGGTATTACCATTTGACCCAGAAAAGCCAGTCGTATTAACAACAGACGCAAGTCCAAATGGAATAGCAGCCGTACTCTCACACAACATTCAAGACACAGAACGACCAATAGCATTTGCTTCCCGCTCATTGTCAAACTCGGAACAGAATTACTCTCAATTGGATAGAGAAGCTTTGGCAATCATTTTTGGAGTCGATCATTTTTTCGATTATCTATATGGAAGACGATTCACTTTAATCACCGATAATCAACCGTTAACCAGAATTTTCCATCGAAAAGGGAAATTACCAAAGATGACATCATCTCGTCTTCTACGTTATGCATCATTCTTAACAGGTTTCGATTATGATATCAAGTTCAAACCAGGAATTGACAATCAAAATGTAGACTTATGTCTCGAGCACCGATAAAACAAGAATACCTCTCATCCGATATGGTTATCAATGAAGAAACACACCAAGTTTGTGAAACGACTATATTTGAGATATCGACTCGTACTTTGACTTCAGAACAGATCAGAAAAGAAACTGAAAAGGACGAAGAATTATCAAAAATCAAACAAGATCTTTAATTAGAAAACATTGAGAGCGAATACACATTGAATGAAGGAATCTTATTCAAAAATGACCGAATTGTAGTCCCAAAAAGTTTACAAATCGAAGTTTTAAACGAATTACATTCCACGCACTTGGGGATAACTAAAATGAAGCAATTGGCACGTCGTTACTGCACCTGGAAAAATATCGACAAGGATATCGAAAAATTGGCAAAAACTTGTGAAGATTGTACCAAAATTAAGCATAACCCAGCGAAGGCTCCTATACACCATTGGGATCCACCAGTGAATAATGGGGACCGCATCCACGTCGATTATGCGGGACCATTCCAAGGATTTTATTACTTAATCGCAGTTGACGCAAAATCAAGATGGGCTGAGATAGAAGTATTCAGAGAAGCACCGACTTCACTGAATACCATGAACATCCTCAACGAAATATTCGCAAATCACGAATATCCCGTCGTGATGGTGTCAGACAATGCTGCGATTTTCACCAGCGGAAATTTTTGAAATTACTGTACGACGAACGGCATATTTCAAAAATTCATTGCACCAGGACATCCGGCTAATAATGGTTTAGCCGAACGACATGTACAAACGTTGAAGTGTAGACTCAAGGCAATGGTCAATGAAGACTTACCGATTTATCAGAAGATCCAGAAAATACTTCTAAGATATCGAGCAACACCACCTTCAAATGGGAAATCACCAGCAGAAATGTATCTTCAGCGACAAATTCGGATCAAACTGGATGCTATGCGGCCGTTAAAGGAAGAAACGCAAGAACAAGCTTATAAACCTCGGACACGTTTCATTCAAGTGGGGGAGAGAGTACAAGCCAGATTCATCAGCAACAACAAGCCGATATGGAAATTAGGAACAGTCAGCCGGAAACTGGGAAAACTTCATTACATAATCGAACTTGATGAAGGACGTTTCAGCAAGCGGCACATCAATCAACTGAGAAAATCCGGTGTTGAAAGGAAAACTGTTACATTTGAACCGTCCATTACCGAGACATCAACACAAGAAACTTCAGCAACAGGAGTTGAATTCGATCCAGTATGTTTGGAAATTGAAGTACCAACTCACCATCAGCCGCGTGATACAATACCAGAGCAGCCGATTGTGGATCCACCAGATCCAGAGTTTCTATTGAGAATATCTGGGCGTAACCGAAGATCTCCAAGTTACCTCAACGATTATATCGTCTATTGAAGAATTTCAAGAAGCTATATAATAAGTGGGGGAGACTGTTATATCTCAGATTGCTTTGAATATAGAAATACAGTTGTCAATCAAAACTTGTTAATTATCAATAATATCGAATTGTCATTTTACCTAATTAGTTACAATTTTATAATAAAAACCTGTTTAAGTTATGATTTACTACTATAACAGGAATCGTGATCAGCGACCCAATTATCATTATTATTATTATTTTCGGCTCTTAATTCATTAATTTTGGACTGTTTTTATAAGAATGCTCCTCTGAGAGGTTGAAACCCCGTTTTGAGGGGGTAGGAAGGTCGACCCCCGCAGTCTTGATAGTCATGAATGATCTATGGGGTATTAGGAACAAAATGCAAAAAAAAATTTGGAATTCTAGCTTACTGTATTTTTTTTATTATGGTCTTTTCCGGGCTTATTGCCTAGACTATAAGGCGTTGCCTTTACTAATGTCTACGAAAATTTTGAAAATGATAAAGTTGGTGTCGATACAACTGATCAAATTATTTCTACCCACGAAAATCCTAATAAATGAATTGTTATTCAACCTAGTAAGTTTCCCGGAACCTATTGTTTAGTTAAGGAATTGAGGATACTCCGATGATTATCCACCCTATGACAATTATAAGGCGTAGGACTGCCAGAGAGAAGGGAAGGACGATTTCGGTGTAACCGTAGATTGAAACCTCTTCAGTCAACGGTATAACACAATGTCCGGTGGATGGGGAGCTTGGAGTCTGAGAATCCTGCTCCTGTATCTGAGTTTAATGGAAAAATTTGTTTACCTGATAGTTGCAACTGTAACCGAAAAAATACCTAAAACAAAAAGTTAAAAACACACAAAAGGGGCAAGGGAATGCAAAAAAATGTGTTCCAATCATGTCAGAGAATACAAGGTGATTGTTATAGAATTGCACTGTGACCCATTGATTACCAACTTACCTCACTCGTAGGAACCGAATGAATATTTATTGCAAATAATTTGAAAGAGATCAAGACGTGAAAATACGTGAAATTATACTTTATCATTACGTTGTTTATATCCTATGTCATGTCATTGAAAGCTTATCCGAATTGAGAACACAATGTGTTCTGCGAGGATACTAGGACCTTTATCGTATTATTATATAAACGAATAAATTAGGTACATATAATTGTTACGACCTTTGGTTGCACGATTTCGGATACTTCTACGGTTTATATGATTGAGATATATATTTACTAGATGTTCGCCAAGGGCAGATGAAAACGTGGAAAGATGTCGAATTATACTCTATTACATGAAAACTTCATTCAAACTTACAACATAATGTGTTATGAATCGTCAAAGTGGTTTTCACATTATAAGGATAGAGTAGTATCTTCGTTTTGCATCTTTGACATTCAATATAATAATATGAATTGTTATTCCATACAACTTATTCGAAATGAAATATGATTTGAGGAATCCTCTTCTACTAGCTGATTTGAAAAAAGTTGAAAACCCACTCTGGTATTTCACTGTTTATCATATTGAACTATTATACATCAATCATATACAAATATATAACCTGAACTAATAATATATACAAATTTCCATAACTAGAATTTAACTTATAATTAAAAAGAATATCTGTAATACAGCCACTTGAAATTAATCTGAATGTATTGGTGAAAAAAATGTTCTTCAAGTATAACCCAAATGAAGGTAAGCAACTCAAATTTCTTGCTTACAGTAAAAGAAAAGTAACTTCAAATTCTCAATTGTTCTTGGAAGATTAACTGTATTTTCTTGATTGCTGCCCTTACCTAATATATGAAGACTTATCTGACTATTCCTTTTAGTGATGTCCCAGTTCCATAAAATCTGCCTTTTCCTTCTTATATTCGATTACTCATACAATACGTTGTTGTCTGAATTTTATTCAGTTCAGTGATAAAATGTATTTCATCAATCTTCCAATGATGTGTACAGCTTTAGTATAAGTATCATTATGATATTTTATTTCAATTGGTCGTATATCTTCCAACACATGTCTGAGATAGGTCGGGCAAGGTCGATTCCGATCTTTTTCTAATCATTTTCTTTAAGACGGGATGATTCGGTAATATAACTTTTGGGCATATTGAGAAATCTTCTACGCAGTAGATCATAATTCCAACCGTGGATCCCCTCATTTATTCACACCTTTTATATTTTGATGTTTAGACTACCCCAGCAGCTCCAAATATGCAACGGAGCACGTCGTCCTGGGTACTGACCTTGCAGCATTGTTGTCACTCAATGGTACGGTCACGTTTCCGATAATTTTTTAATTTCACGAATTTAGTTCTTCATTTTCTTTGTAGAAATTGTATTACAAATTCGCGTCAAAACGACCCGGCATCATAACGACCGGCATCGAAACGTCCTCGGGTTGATATGGCCGCGTTGAACCAGGCGAATCAAAACGTCGCATTCCTAAATTTTTTGCATCTTTCACTAATTTCGACTAAACAAAGTTGCTAATATACCATAAAGGTAGTGTTATCTACTCCACATATTTTTTTGCAATATATAAGCTAAATACAAAGATATCCTCTGTTTTGGAGTTTTTTAGCTTCTTAATAATAACAATGACATGATTTGGTGATACAGGCTATAGAAATAAGGAGTGAGTAACATTACAATTCACTAATTCAGCAATACACTGATCCTAGTGAACAATAGCCCAGTTCAAGATACTATTAACAAATTGTGAAACATTGAAGATAGTGGCTGATGTAATTATTCGATTATCATAATAAGAACAATATAACGACCAAATGCAGGTGGTTGAGATGATGAACAATCAATATTTATTCCACGAATTCTTGTGAGACATAATAACAGTCTTCCCATAATAAGAACTTTGGCTGAAAAATAACTAAACTATTTTCAATTTATAAATTGCCAGAAAAAGCAAATTGTGATTTTACCCCAAAATGAAAATGTTCAATATGTACCATATATTTTCTTAAATTGATGTTATCAATAATAAAATACTTTCCATCCGGTAGCGTTCAATACTATTACTATTACTCATGTACATTTTTCTACAGATTCCATGTCACAAGAAATTCCAAACTGTTCAGCATTGAAAGATAGCTCACCAAGGCAAGCATTCTTATCATTGAGATACATTTTTTTTTCAATTAGGCTCATGTTGCCCCTGTATTTTGTCGTAAATTGTTGTTTTTAAAATTGCATTTATTGATGCATATAATCCACTTTAATTATGAACACAGTTATTTTAATTAACGAGCTATTCGATAACACATCCGTGTAGATACTCTGGAAGCAACGCTACTAGTCTGGTTCAGATGTATATGTTATGCAGTGATAACATATATATTTTAAATTGGTGAAGATCAAAAGTAAATCAGTTATGATTTAATTTACCAGATCATTGATATTTTAGTAATGATGGAAAACAGAAATGAAAATAATGCAGAAATGTTTTCGTGAATGGAGGAATTGGAAAACATTGTAAATATGACAGAGTGTCACTGAAATCAGGAAGAAATTGGACTAAATCAGTCAAAGAATAACATCTGTTCCGACCTATAAGGTCGCTTCCTTCATAACTTAAAATGTTTTATGTGTATTGATCTTGATATCCTATGTTGAATAAAATAACTAATCTTATTTATTATTATATACCTCTTAATGTACTCACACGAATTCTGGCCAATCAGACAAAGAAACTTTGAACTTGTTCATACTTACCCATAATATTTCTGTCAGTTCTATTGAAATATATAAGAACCGGGATGCTGTCATTGAATGAGCTCTGTCAAATTAATAACCAACCATAGTAATATTCTAACCTATACTCCTCACTTCAAAACGATTGAACTTTAGATATATAGAGGTTCCATATTTATAAAAATATAATACTTTGACGGGACCAATGTGTTTGAATCCCGCCTATGGTTCAATGTTTTCTGGTTTTTCGTTAATCGTTGATACGAACACTAGTTTTTCACGATTTATGTTTAAGTAATAATGCCAAAATACTCTATGCCAACTGCGCCAATGTTGTTTTCGTGAAGATAAAAATTAGTTTTAAACCGGTTTTGTGTTACTAGTAATTATGGTTTTCAAATTAGCAAGATTGGCTTCGCTAGGTAGTTTATAAACTATCCAGCTATTTTAGATTTCTTTAAAATGTCTAGTGAATTAGCCAAGACTCATAGTTAGTTCATAAACTAGTCGCTAATTTAGTTGGAATTGCGTTATCTATCAAAATAGCAAAATAAATGGTTCGATTGGTTTATAAACTATCCAGCTGGTTTTTAAACTAGAGTAGTTTGCACATTAGCCGTATCATTATACATTATTTTATGATTCCAATAATCCATGTTCATTTTTTCTCTCATGTTTCTCCATTCACGAATTTATTCTTCATAATTCAATATTAGCCCCGGTCAGGGCCGTCTTTAGATGTGGCCCTAGGCTCACGAACCTTTGGGGACCCTGTCATTTTCATTTTAAATTTTGCAAAAATGTGTACATATTATTTTTGAACACACAAATTGGACTATCAGATATCTTCTTATTTAATGTCTTCAGCTATAAATGAAATTATAATTGGAAATATTAGTCAAAACAAATTTGTTGATTCTAACGAATTGTTGATTCATATAAATTTTCATTGATAATAAAATGAACATTAACAAACATTTGTATTCATTCGAACTGTTCCTTTATTGCTCTGGCATTCCGTAATACTGCAAATAACACGTTTCATAAATTAATTGACGATAAAGATTTATTACGCAGGCTACTCGTAATTATAGAGTTCTTCTGAAATTAGGGAATTTGGTAACACCACAAAACCAGAAAATTAATAAATAAAAATACAAGAGCACTACCCCGGTGAAAATGAAAGTCTCTAACGTATCATTTTGAGAAGAATTCTTCTGAAATTGGGATATTTGGTACTGATGCATATTACTTTTTACGTTATTTTTTATAAGATTCAACTTAGGAAAAGAGCGTTCACCTATCGAATTGAGAGCCATCGTCTTAGAAATTCGTAGAGCTATTTCCATAATGATAAAATTTTCTCCTACCTTATTTGTTCTTATAAATTCATACATTTCAGTTATAGGGACATCATCTTCTTCAGAATTATCGCTCAACAAATAATGATAAAATTGAGTGCATTCCGATTTCAGCTCTTCTTCCCTTACATTTTTCAGTTTAACATTTTTTTTTGCGAATTGTTCACAACTTGTGTATAACTTGTTCTGATCGATCGATTTTGAATGCGAAATGACTAATAGTGCAGTCAATAAGGTATTTTTTAAATACAATTTTTGAATAACAACCAATCGGGGTGAAACAAAATGCATTCGACGGGAAAAAATATGTAGAGTAAAGGACCCCAAATTATTTTTGTCCAAAACTTCTTTTCCCCCCCAATACCCTTAAATTAGCCAATTTCTGGGGGAGTTCATGTGGCAATAAATAAAAATTGAGGGAATAATTGAATAATACTGCCGAATAGGCCTGAAAATGTCTACTCGGGGGTTTTCAGGGTCGCTGATCACGATCCAGACGTCAGATTTCCCAAATTCCTCTTCCCTCCTCTAACCCCCCCCCCCACTCGGTTCATCCACCAATTTTGGAAAAAATTGTTCAAAAACTCGAGGGTTTTTTGGGTCGCTGATTACGATCCCGAGGAGGAGGGGGGATGAGATATTTTCCAATTCTGAAGTCAGGATCGTAATCAGCGACCCTGGGAACCCACGATTGCACCATTTCATCCAATTCTGATGGATTTTTTCGAAAAATGCTGTATGAACAGCATGGGGGTTAATTAGAGGAGGGGGGATGAGATATTTTTCAATTCTGAAGTCTGGATCGTAATCACTGACTCTGAAAACCTCCGAGTCCGCCGTTTCATCCAATTTTGATTAATTTTTCCCAAAATTGCTGGATGAACCGAGTATGGAGGATTAGAGAAGGAGGGAAGAGGAATTTGGGAAATCTGACTTCGGGATCGTGATCAGCGACCCTGAAAACCCCCGGGTAGACATTTTCAGAACTATTCTGCAGTATTATTCAATTATTTTCTCAATTTTTATTTATTGCCTCATGAGTTCCCTAGAAATTAGCTAATTTAAGGGTATTGGGGGGGAGGGGGAATAAGTCTTGGACAGAAATAGTTTGGGGTCCTTTTGTCTGCATATTTCTCACCGTCGAATGCATCCTGTTTCAACATGATCGGTTGTTATTCAAAAATTTTGAATAATCGACCTACTTTTATACCATATTGACTGCACTATAAGTGTATGTTGATGTGCGCCTAGCGGTTTGTTTGCGGACACGTGTATCACGTCACTCTATATAACGTCACATGTGACGTGCTACTTAATTCATAATAGCTAACACGCGGCGTTAGCTTCTAAATACACTCTTGTGAATTTCAGAATTTTGTTTATCGAGTACGAATGAAATAAAACATTAATAAAGAAAATTTGTGTTTCTAGATTTGTTCGTATTAGTCACCGTATAGTATGTTCGAAAACTGACAGAAACAAATAATTAAATAAATATAAGCTATAAATATAAAAGAATATAAAATAAATATGGACATTATCAAAAATGTTGTTAATCATTGTATATCTTCTGTAGCCCTGAGTACAAAACCACGTTTCTACTTTCGGTATACTTTGAAATTTTTCGCAAACCTTCTCATACAGATATCACTTGTTCATTTTCTCTTTATGTCTATCTAGCTAGTCATACATTTATAAGTTTGAGTAGGTACCATTGTTCACCTGAAGAAGCCTCTGTTTCTAAACATGTCATGTTTTCTCTCATTTTTATGATAAAAGTTTATTTTGGAATTTTTCTTCAGTGTAGTGTGCATTTGTAATATAATGGATTTCCAACAAGTAAAGATCAGTTCTATCTCAAAATTATAATATACTTTTCAAGACTCAACATTTCAAATGATACCACAACTTTCGCATACACAAATGATGATTCACTTCCCAAAAAAATTCAACAATGTCTGCACCTCCAATAATTTCTTAGTTGCTTTTCACTTAACTTTATATGGAATGAGACCCACGTCACATGTTATTTGCAATAAAAAATGAAACTGATTATTCACCTGTGTGAAATGATTAATCAATAATCAATCCTAAATTTTTCTTTCTCAAGAAAGGTAATTTCATCTGCTCGTCCGTCAGGTTAAAATTTGACTGTAACATTCTTGTAAAGTGGCAACCACTTGTCCGATTTCCAACACAGCCAAAGCAGACCATTAGAGTCGAGTAGCGATATCTGTAAACTGAACGCGTACGATGTATGGGGGAATGTCAGTAAGTAATGTAATGTAATCCGGCTTTATTAGGCGGAGTTCACCAACAGTGTGGTGTTCTTCCACTCAACCTCACTATTTTTTCACAGTTCTTACAATGCTTTGATACATTTTTAAATACATATTCACAAAGTGTAAATTGAAAAAAGAAGTATAACGGAATAAAGATATGTGGGTTAATCATATATCAATTACAGAGATTTTAGCTTGCGTAGTTTGTATATCACATTGGTGTCTGTACCGCTGCTAGGTATTGTGAAATTTGCCTCTTAAATTTTGGAAAAGAAGTCAGTCTGATGTTCACAGGGATCCCATTGTACAAACGGCATGCAGAGTATGTGAAAGATTTTTTGAACAACATATTGGAAAACGAGGTATGGAGAGAGTTTGTGGATACCTAATATTGTGGGAGTGAATCTGGTCACGAGTAATTAACTTATTGTGTAGGTACTCAGGATATTTGGTGGTCAGTAGTCAGTTTTTGTAAAAATTGCTAAATGTTGACGCCTTCGCTGCTCCATTGTCTACCACCCAAGCTCTCGCAGCTTATGTGAAACCGGTTCTCGTCGTCTTATTTTACAGATGAAACGTTAACAAGATTTTTGTATTTTTTCGATTTTTGTCGAGGTATCTCTATCCAGCGCAGGTCCATACACCATATCAGCGTGATCAAACCTAGAGAGTATTAAGGAGCTACATAAAAGAACTTTTATGTTGCAAGGAAGACGGTCTTTGTAGTTATAGAGATGTTTCAGTGTTCCGCAGCTTAACCTTACGATTCTATTAATGTGCTCTGTAAATTTGAGATCGTTATCTATAGTTACTCCCAAATTTATAGCAGAGGTTTCAACCTCAAGCATTTGATTTTTTATAACAATCGGGATACGTAAGTTTTCAATCTTTGACCTGTCGTTCCTCTTTCCAAAGTACAACATATAAGATTCAGAAAGATTAATTGTTAGATTGTGTTCTTCAGCACGTTGAACAAGGTTGTTTGGATCCTCGTTGATAAGACGGATAGATGGGTTACAAGACCCCAACGGAAATGACTTGTACAGCTGCGTGTCATCTGCATAAGAGTGTGCGCTAATATGTCTCAAGGAATCAATGACATCGAATGTATACATATTATATAAGAGAGGTTCCAGTATTGAACCCTGTGTAGTTTCCCATCATCCTTACGTGGCTTGTTCACTGAATCCCACATATCCTAATTTGGCACATAGTAACTTGTGCCTAAGACTTTTCAAAATGTGTGTACTTTACTTCCCGGCATACGCAACAAAACTAAACTAACCGTCTATACAACTGATAATTGTTTGTTATAAAGGGCAAAAGGTTAGTTAAGCCTCAAGCCTCGATCAGGTGAATTTTCCTAAGAAACCATTGATAAACAAACCATTGATATTCTATTATTGACCCAAAATTTTATTATAGAAAGGTTTAGAAAAAGAAATATGAATAATAGGTAAAAAAAGCACAAAAAGGCGGAATTTACGATAAATAGCAAAATGTTCAAAAAACACTTAGAATAGGCTAAAAAGGCAATTTGCCTATAATCCGAGCTTCACTTATGATATAGACAAACCTGCTGCCTGTAGCCTACTGACCCTATTCCCAGTTTCTATGTTAGGATAATATTAGAATTTAGTTCACTTTATTTATAGCATTTGAAAAAGTTCACACCACTTACTTATTAATTCATTTAATAAAAATATATATCTTCAAGATCAATAATTTCTTAGATTGTACGTGATTGATTCACGGAGAGTTAGAGTAATTGGTACATGTTTTATAAAACTTACAGTTTACATTTTTTCCGTTCTGGCTACGCACCAAAGAGGATGTGAAATGAATATAAAATATTTCAATGCTACATATTGTTGGTTATTCAAGTCTAATACCATTATTGGCTCAAGGTACTTTCACGCATAATATTAATTACGCGGAAAGGATTTTTAGAGAAAAAAGATGATTTTTTTCTATTATAACTGTAATAATTTCATTTTATAGACTTGATTCTAACGGCTTATTAATGAATATCCATTTGGAATTCAACTTATTATAAAATGTGAATAAATAAACAAAAAATGATATAAATTATATCTATCATTTGATTCCAAATCAGAACAAAAAAAAATTCAGAAATTAGTAAATGAAATGAGTTGTACGTTTTATTATGATATACCTCTCTAACTATGACTTATCTCATAATTTTGCACTTGAATTTTATGGTATTTGTACAATTTTACGAACCAATAAATTATCGTATCTCATTATTTACAGAGACGTTCATTTGACAGTACTTAGTTTGAACTCATAGAATCAGTAAAAACCCGAAAAGTATATTCTTTTGTATAACATCATAGCTTGATCTAATTCAGAATTCTTCAAACTCTGAAAAACAATATATTCATAATATAACATAAAATTAAAATCACGCCGAAAAAAATGTAAGCTATACCGGGATATCAAAAATTATCTTGGTCAAGGGTGGTTGTGGAATCTAAAACGTGTGTCTTACTTTACGTTTGAAATAATTATGTCACTGTCACACTGACATCATCAATAACCTACAAATTTCATGCCTATTTATTTGAGTTGTAAAACAATAATGAACCACAAATTATGAAACAACGTTATATTTAAAAATTCAATAAGCTTCTTGCCTCCCAACTCTTGGTCTACCAGCACTTTTTTTATGAGTCACAAAACCAGTTTGGCGAAACACTTCAACACAATTTGTAAGGCACGCATAAAAATTGTCCGGTAATATTGCCACGTTTGGGAAATGCTCTCGAAAATTGTCCAAACACAAACGTTGACTGTATTGCCAATTTCCATTAACTAGCGCACCCGTTCGAAAAATAGGCTTCAAACATGAACATTTTGTGCTGTGTGGTAAGAGGCATGATTCAAAAACTGGATTAGAGAATTTCAGCACAATGACTCAACAGATTCTGACACAACAAAACATATTCAAAAATTTAAAGTAAGACACACGTTTTACATTCCCTAACCACCCTTGACCAAGATAATTTTTAATTTGTAGTTCATTATTGTTTTACAACTGAAATAAATAGGTATGAAATTTGTAGGTTATTGATGATGTCAGTGTGACAGTGACATAATCATTTCAAACATAGAGTAAGACACACGTTTTAGATTCCACAACCACCCTTGACCAGTTCCTAGTTGTATGTGCCAAACTTCACAGGGTGGGAGAAACATTCAAAATATGACAAAAATTCATATAACGATGGGTCGAGAAACGATTTGTTTCCGAGATAGTCAAAGTTATTGAAAAAATATTTCATATTTTCTACATCATCCGAACCATTGTATAGATTCAAACCAAATTTTGTATGTATGACCCCCCCCCCCCCCTCATAGGCTGTCATTCTCTATGAGAATATGGAGTTCCAAAAATAACTAGTGGCATGGTTATGGAGGTTCAGTTTTATTTAACTGAGAAAAAAAACAGTACGGCACTGCAAAAACAAAACGATTTGGATCAAATTTTGGATAAGACATTTAATTTGCTGTAATAATGTCTCTTGGTATTTTTTTGTATGCATCACTGTTTAGACGCAAAATCAGAGTTGAAGTTGACATTAATTTAATTTTCTCAATTCTTAACGGTGGACAAATTATCGAATTATTCTACTTATTACAGAAATTTGTAGCTTTTTAATTGAAGTTTCTTCATTATCGTCAAGTTTGCGTAATGTGGAAATATCATAGAATGCCATGATTACAAACGTCACGGCGATATGACAGTTATGTCTTAAGTTGTCTTATCTAGCACAAACGTATAGCACAGGGACGTTTTTATAAAAAATGTTTAATAATATTAAATTCGCGGATATTGATTTTATTTATGGGTATTTTGATGGAAACGCCGATGTAGCTGTACGCGAATATCAGAGAAGATATCCAAATAGAAGACTACCATCGGAAAATACTTTCATCCGATTCCACCTTGAATTCCGAAATTTTGGACTAAAAAGAAATCCAAACCATTAAGTTAGACGAAATAAACATTTTAGAAACAGAGTTTCAGACAAATATGACAATAATAACAAATTGAATTGTTCGAGAGTTAAGTGGTGAATGTTTCCAAAAACAAAGTAAATGGAATTTTGAAAAACGACCATAGAAAATCTTTTAAAATGCAATCAGTCCAAAATCTTCAGCCAGGTGAAGCAGAACGGCGTATGAATTTTTGTGTGTGGTTTTTAAATTATTTGGGAGAAGATGCCGAGTTTGCAGATACAATTATTTGGACTAACGAAACTACTTTTACCCGTAGTGAATCGGTTAATTTTCACAATTTAAAAATTTGGGCTCATGAGAATTCTCACTCAATTCGCCCTCGACCTTTCTAGGAACAGTCCAGTATTATCGTTTGGTGTGGTGTTATAAACGTGACTTTTTGTGGGCCCCACATTCAACCTCCACATCTAAACGGTACATCATTCAACAATTTCTAAATAACATTCTTTTCGAATATTTGGGGACATTCCACTCATTTTAAGAAATCAGTGTTGCATCCTAATGGATAGGGCCCCCACACATTTCGCTGGTATAAGCCGTATGTGGCTGAACAATCATTTTACCGGGCGATGGATTGGTCGGTTGGCTCCAACAGTATGGTCACCTCGCACCGGACTTGACTCTTGTTGATTTTTTATGTGGGGGTTATTTGGAAGGCAGGGTGTACGCAACCTCCATAAGCACTAGAAAATAATTAATCGGTGGAATTCAACAAGCGAGTGAAGATGCCAAAAATGTATTGGATTGCATTTCTAGAATTTATTATTTATTTTTTTCAAGTTACCAACTACCTTCAACTAAACTATTTAACTGATGTGTAATTGAAATTGCATTGCATGGTTACCTGGAGTCTTGTAGTTGTTCCCGATAAAAGCATTGTTAATAAAATACACATCGACAATCACTCTGATTTACGGCCAAACAGTGACAGATGCGAAAAATTTACGGCAAATTGAATATTTTATCCAAAATTTTACCCGAATTGGGTTTTTTGCAGGGCCATGATGTTTTTTTCTCAATTGAATAAAACTGAACCACCATAACTCCACCACTGGTTGCTTTCGGAACTCGATATTTTCACAGAATTCACCTATTGAAGGGACCCACATACAAAATTTGGTTTGAATCGATACAATGTGGCTTGGATGGTATAAAACATACGAGATATTTTTTTGATAACTTTGATATATTTTATCTCGGAAACAAAACGTTTTCCGACCCATGGTTATGTGAATTTTGTTTCATATTTTGAATGTTTCTGTTATCCTTGAAGTTTAGCATTTACAATTCGGACACCTTGCATAACACAAATAAAAATACCTATGATTACTTAATTGAACATCACCACATTTATTACAATACACTGCTACAATTTCAAGCTTTAGAGTTCATTTGATCAAAATCATACGATGAGAAAGAGTGAGACGATCTATCCATAAGAATAACATTTGAAAGGAACTAATTACTACTAGAGTGTAAAGTTATAAAGATATTCTCACGATTGAGGAAACTTCAAATATTATCGGAATTTTTGTAAATCAGAATATAGAATAACAATGCAGTCTACAGTTTCCTAATTCTAGGATAATTAAGAAAATAATATTTCTTAATAGCTTTCCTCAGATGCATATAAAAATCATAAGGCTTTTCAAGATCGAACAGTAACATTACAACTAATAGTTTCGGGCGGCTGTTTCACTCTCTCGACCTCATCAACAGAACTCGTAAGCTACAATGCTACTGAAATAGAACTATGTCAAGGTATGAATGACACTATTGACAAAGACTAGAGAAATTAAATGTGATCCATAGATCATTAAATTCCCTCACCCGTAGGGACCGAAACTGTATTGCAAATAATTAGAAAAAGATAAAGACTATATGATAAAATTGGTAGATTGTTCAATTGACAACATATGTGTCTTAAAAGGGTCGATACTACGAACTTTATTGTATTATTATAATGTGGGAATTAATTATCCACTGTTGCTTCATCATCATCATAAATTGCGTGCTGGAACCCGTATATGCACTTAGGCCTCTGTATTCGGTCCATTTTTCGCCCTGTTGCTACCTATTCATATTCAGTGGGGCGATTTCTTGAGAATCAAATTTGATATCTCGTCCATACCACCTCGATATCTTTTCTTCAATATGATGAACACAGTTATTCCAAAACAGAGATTAAACAGTGCTAGTTAAAATCTCCATCCACATATCTAAGCCGTGATTCATCGATTTTCCAACTCTTTCGATTTGCTGGTTATAATACTTCTTTGAAATTCCGCACTTCATTTCTATTGAATTGGAGATACAGTAATATAGAGGTAATCTCGAAATAGTATGTTAACATTTGCTAATTCATCATCGATTACATGCCTCTCCGGTGGCTTATCTCCAGCGAACAAGCAAGTGTAGATAACTAGACCCAAAAGAAATATGTGTAATGTTCTATACGTTACTGAGTTTTTGATTGCTTGAAATATGTTAATAATGGTTTCCGCGCGGAATTAAATATAATCAAACTTGGAAAGAGATTGTTACCGACATCTGGGATTTAAAGGTGCTAATCGATTATTTTACTGATGCGCGAAACTAGAGAGAGGCCTCATGACACGCGATGAGAGGGGAGACTAGAAAACGGAAATCGAGAGGGGTCATCTTCTGTTGGAACGTACCTGTGTTTGAGGCGAATTATTTTCATTCCTTCATCTTTTATTAATTGAATATATTAAAGGATTATTATCCACAGTCAACCTGATAATTTGATGTCTAATTATATCTGAACCTTGTAGTAGACGTGTATATTTCTCTAATCGATAATATTTTTCAATAATTATATGAATATCGACTTATCCGCGTGACCACACAAGATCGCTTTTTCTTGCTCGGATTCAAATTAGATAATCATTTACTTATGTTCTTTCTCTTGTCATTAATCCGTATCCAATTTGTCAAGTTAATAGTCAGAATGGACTATATCGTTCTTTAAGGTTTGGTTAACCTAGCAATGATCCACGTGGTTACATAGTATTTCGTATCACTCACACTTGACATTCCTCATAATAAATTTGAAATGAATATGTCTCTTTAGGCTAGTCTTCGTGAGATAATGGGATAATTATTGATCTGGGTGAACTTAAATAGAACCGAAATTCTCATTTACTGATTTATTGGAGTGAACTTTCTGATATTGCTTGAACAGATTATTCATTTAGAAACTACTATGACGATTTCAGTCTACTATATTCAGTAAACTATTATTTAATTGTTCTCTTGCGGATTTCTATATTAATTCACTCATTCTCTTTAAGAGTACCATTTTGTTCATATATACAATTTGGGAAGATAACATAATCAGTTTGTGGGAATATATTGATTATTCCTGCTGATTCAGTAACTTATCACTCGGACTTGTGGCTAAGGTATTGCTCGTTTTGTCTATATTTCAGGGTTTAAACGATCAGAACCTCTCCATCCTTTTTCCGTGCTGTGTTGTAGAGGGTAATTCCTGGAAGAGCACTACCTCCAAGCTCATCCAGGTTTCAAGGACGTTAAACATTTTTTTAGTTGGAATAACCGAATTTTTATGATCACATTGTTTTCATCATTAACTTCTTAAGCTTGAACCTTTGATTCAAAAATTGATTTGCTTTATAAAATTGATATATGCCATTATAATCTGAATTGCAAGCTTTTGAACCAAATATGAGTTTCCAGGTACACTAAGAGTTCAGAACTGTGGATACACTACGAAATAATCAATCTTCTCCACTAAAAAAACTATTCAGTACTGAAGACCTATCACCTTTCAAGTAGCCATCATCAGTGTAAATTAAATTAGAAAACAAAATGCTGGAGATGAATCTGAATTTAATATATCGCTTTTTGGCTTATACATTTCCACCTCTATCGAATTAACTTGAGAACTGATGTGACCTGTATATAAAATATGTTTTGCTTATGCTGAGTTGTCACTATTTTTCTTCTTTATGAGCAGAGTGTTCTTTATATCGAGTTAAAATGTTTCTTCTTCATTGACCCACATAATATTTTGGACACGACTCACAATCAATTTGGTAAATTCCAGATTTGTCGAAATTAAGGAACTTAATCAAAGGTATTACCTAAACGGTTTTTAGCTTGTTATTGTACCCATAAACGGGTTTTATTGCAAATTTAGAAAACAAATTATGAAATTCATTGATTACTGAAGGATGGTAAGTGAGTTTTTTTTGATTAAATTGAATTATTTGAAAATAATGGCTTTAATTTGATTAGTTGATTGCGTTTCATTTTTCGTTTTTTGTTAGAAATTGACTTATTTATCGAAGATTTGTCTCAACCATCTTTTGTGGTTATTTGCTGTAGTTCCACACCTCCGTTGTTATAATTTTTCTGGCTCAAAGGAACGTTTGATGGTCTATGAACGAGACTATTGAGTTGAGCTATTTTATAATTAATCTGGTGGATTATATCTACTCGTTTAAGTAGTTTTCTATATCACTAATAAGGAGATAAATCGGAATTTCATAAATAAACTTTTCGCTTATACGTTTCCAACCCTTTTGAATTACTTAGATATTGGTCCGTACTGTATAAGCGAAAAAACAATTTAACAAATTCATATTTGTCTCCAGCTGAGGGTAACCGCTTGTTTGCATTATCAACCCCAAATAGTATTCAAACAGGTACATTTTGTTTTCTAATTTAGTCTACTCTCTTGATCGCTACTTCGTAGCTGAAAAGTACTTTAATGCTATTTTTAGTGGGTAAGGTTGATTATTTCATACCTATTAGTGTTCCCTTTATAACTGTCATAATTAATATGTTATCAGCATCACACAATTTAAAATCGTTTATCATTTCGTAATATTCAAGTTTCATTTTGGAATATACTCGGAAATAATTTCTTCGAGAACTATGTTATACTCCCTCAAAATTCTTTTGTTGTTGATATATTTGATAATTCCATGGGAACCAATAGTCACAAAAATTATCCTAACGACTCGATGCAGCCTTCAAATAAATGGAGTTCACCTAATTCTTCTTGTAAGAACCTCCTCAAAATTAATTATATTATATTATCATATTTTGGTGATTTCAGTACAACTGGCAAAATCATCACTTCTGCGAGTTAAATATATGCGTATGATATACAGGTTGTACCGTCTAAAACGAACATTAGAAGTATTTAGAGTTCTAATGATGATCTGCTCAATACGAATATTCCAAAGATGGCGACACTTCTGATGGACATCAACTTTGTTATTTTAAACGGAAAGCTATATATAGTTTCCGAAATATTCATACTTTTTGAAAATGTTTGAGTTTGAACCTGAATAACTCAGTTTCGAATATTTCGAAATCGTTTTCGTGCATCAAGAAAAAAAACGATGGAACTTCATGTCGATGTATTTATTGTGGAAAGGGAAAAATATTTAGAAATTCACCAAATTCAAATTCAAGATCTATTCATTTCCAAATAAAATGGCAATTTTTTTTCTTCAACTGAGTGAAGGAGAATTGATTTCCGCATCGATCTGTTTTGTGGTCCCTATACCTGTTCGATAGTTTTCTAGTTATGATGACATTGAGGGAAAGTGATTTCATCCGAAAATATCCGAAAGATACTACGAAGTCTTCTTATATTCTTTATCGGCATAACATTCTGAGAAGATGGCAACATCGTTGCCGAAAAACTGTTGGGTTACTTAATAATATCATTGTAGTTCTGAAAATGTTAGATTTCATATTAAATGTATATTTTCATACTGACGACACCCTTCAGGAGAGGAAATCCAAAGAATTAACGTAAATGCAAATATATTGTACCTACCTTTTGAACTTGTTGTTGACGTAGGAATGTATTTAGGCAGCAAAAACGATGTTTCATTAACTATCGAACGTGGAAATTCATTCTCCAATTTCGCCCGGAAATCTTTTTCACGTATAATGTTGTAAATATTGTACAAAAACATCTCAAACACTTTATAACTTTGACACTATGAAACATTCGTTCGCCTTTTAACTGTATATTACTGTGTTATATTAACAGATCTATTAAACGATATTTCGAGTTCGTACTTTTCCAGTGTTTACATGCCATTAATAATATTATATTATGAAGTTGATTACTTATCTTCCTCAAAACGACCTCGATTTAATTGCGGTATCTATTGTGATAATAAATTCGAACTCAGATTCCTCAGGTGAACCTTTAGAGGCAAAGATAATAATATATGTGCTAAAATATTAAATATCATCAGTGGCAATGGTCAAGTTCCAAATTAAGTGCCAATTTAAAATTTTCTGTCAGTTATTTTATTCTGTAAGCTTTGCGGCTAAATTGATAAAATCACGTAATGTATATAGATTGGGTTTGTCCACCTTGTGGTCCAAAACGGCTATGAATATCCCAACGAAAAATTACAAACTGTATGAGATTGCATCTAAAAATACCATCAACAATAATACGAATGCGATTTCAGCTTACTGTTAATTTAAAATGATCAATCGATCACTGACATCCCAAACTTATGTTAGCATAATAGACTAGCGTCTAAGTACACTAAATTACGAAACTTGGGTTACGTAACGGTTAATAATGATTCTTGACCCAGGTATGAGTTATTTATAAATTCTCGGGGAATAGGTCACACTAACACATATGCTTATTATCTTCGTCTTTACGAACGTTTCGGTCTCATGGTCATCATCAGAAGATGTATCAATGTCTAAAACAAGATTTCTCAAAACTAATTTTATCAGCACAGAGCATCCACTTTCGAATCAGATGTTAAAGATTCATGAGGTAATAGAAAAAGGTTGTCAGACCCTATTAGGGACATTGGTATTTGAGCATTCTACCTAAAATATACTTTATAAAATTATAATGAAACGTGTCTCCTACACGTTAATTGATTGAGCTGGTATAACTCTAACTTATTGATTTACAGATTTGGAGTCACGTTTTCTCCAGAATAGATATTTTATAATATTTGGTTTCTTTACTCAAAATATTAACATTCTTGTAATCGAATTGATGGTTATAATGAAAACAATGTTCAGCAAGGGCGAAGGGAGTTTTTATTTCTAGTACTAAACTTGGGACCATACATTGTTTTTTGCGAATATTCTTTAGAGATTGCTCCCAACGCAATCTAAACAATTTAATTTGTATACTATGTGGATTTGGTCATCTGTAGGTATTGAAGGTTTTTGATTGGAAAAATATCAACCAACAGTTAGTAGGTTTATGCGCAACATTTATATCATACTTTTTTGAACATTTCTTAATTTTCTCTGAGGTTTCCGAAATGTATGGTAATGTTATAAAATTATCTGTATTGCCGTTTATATTATTTATATATGACGTTCCATTATAGATTTTGTTTATTCTTTCTTCAATGATGGGGTTGAAAAATATTTTTGAGTAGCCATTCATTTCCAGTGTATTACGAATAATTTTCAGTAACTCGCGACGGTCTTCTTCATAACTTGTTAGTGCAACTTAATTAAAGTGGGGGTATAGTTGAGGCCAAACTTCTTTAATAAACCACGAAGTTTTTATTTTTCCATCTGAATCATACCTAATGTTCATACCCAGGAAATGTATATTTTTGTTCACTTCTATTTCACAAGTAAATTGAAGGTTACATTGTAAATTGTTAAATTTACGTACTGAATTTTATCATTGAGAACACACATTAGGCAATCATAGTACCGTTTAAAGAATACGGTTGAGAATTTATTATAGATTCCTCTAGGCATTCCATAACTAGGTTAGCAATTGTAGCTGAAATAGGAGAGCCTATTGCTGTGCCGAATATTTGTCCAAAATATTGCTCACTGCATTTATGAATTTAGTTTGAGCTAGCCTTACCTTTTTTGGAGCTACTCAATGCTGAAACAATTGGTATATTTGTAAATAAAGAAATAATGTCGAAGAAAATTCTAGATGATCTACGGGTACGGATTGATCAAGATGTCAGATACCTCTAGATCAAACTGAAATGGTATGTTGATGATTGCATAATGTCACGAATCTCTAAACAATATTTTCAAAAAAGAATGTATGACCGTAAGTATAGTAGTAGAAACACATGAAACGTGTGAATTGTCTGTAAATCATAGAGCAGACATTCAATCATTAAGTCAGATTTATACTAATTTAATTAATTAAAGCCCTTGCAAATTCTTACATGTGTCTTCATGTTAAATGTATATTTTAGGTAGAATGCTTACATAGCAATATTTATACTGACAACCTTTTTCTATTACCTCATAAACATCTGGTTCGAGAGTGGATACCTGAGCGTCATATTTCTTTGTTTCAGTCATATTCAAACATTGCTTGAAATGACTTCGAAAATTGCTAAGCAGTGAATTCTTGATACATATTCATATACTTAAAACATTAACGTGTCACAATTTCGATTACTTGTGTTTCTGTTTTTTCCAGCGACGTGGACATTTTTAATTGAAATAGGTGTGATAAGAAATCCCGTTTCAGACATTGATACGTCTTCTGATGATGATTGTGAGACCGAAACCTACGTAAAGACGAAAATAATAAGCATATGTGTTAGTGTGACCTATTTTCCGAGAATTAATATATGAGTTATGTATTGGACTTCGCGTATTGTGACATCACATCGATGAAGACGCATGAACACTCAAAAAATGAGAATTTCGAACACTTCTGCAAGTTGAACATATGCATATTGTAACTGTAACATGACTTTCTCTCTAAGAAACTCTATAAAACTTTACTTAAGGAATTCATATTGTTCTTATTACTCAATCTATTTATTTATTTACAGTGTGGCCATTCAATTTAGAGAACCAAGACACGTTGGAGTTTGATCCAATCATTGATTAGCCAGAACGAAAGTGAAAAATATTATTGACACTTACCCTTTTATTTCACAAGACTTTTAAGATTTAACACACTGCGAAGTAAGTGGAAGGGCAAACGCTAATATTAATCAGTTCTCAACAACAACAATAGAATATAATAATAAAAATAACAATTAAATTAATAATAGTAAACAATGATTATGACAATTGATGATGAAAGAATATTATAATTAACTTTACTACTAATAAGAATGAAAAATAAGATCAAAATCTGAACTCAAATAAAACAAACCTAGATAATCTAAATTAACTAAAAGACAGAAATAAAACTGAGAGTATTAAATCAATTACCCAGCCAGGATGAACCTTAGGGATAGAAACTGAACGAATGTATTATTGAACTTGAACTTTAATAAAAACTAAGAACAGCAGACCTTGATTGAAAATCTAAAACAATTGTGATTCAACGGAATCCACCCTTTATACCAAAAACACTGAAGAAACTATTAAGTTGAAATGATTGAAATTGTCTGAGTGCCACGTGATTTCTTAAGAGAATAATTCACGTTAGAAAATATAACTGAAGTAATTGGCATTGCTCCTGGTATTTGTAATGTGTCTTTTTTTTTCAAAAAATAATCTACAAATAGGGGAAGGATCCCCGAATTCTTTAAACAATAAACAGTAAGATAGTCAATAATTCTTACCGTCTCTTGAGGCCTCTAACTTAGAATGTTTTCGGTGGTGAAGTTAAACCCATCTGTCCTTTTCTAAATATTACTAACTGATTCCTTCTTTACTAATTATTTCAACTATAAACAAGAATATATTTAATAACAATTTTGATGATCAGATACTATGTTAGTTCCCGATTTACGTGTGATATACTTTGACTAATTATATAACTTAGGTATACGTTTAAAACTCCCATATTAAGATCTACAGCGGGTCTGGAAAGAGCCTGCTACCTAAGCATCTCCAGATGGTTAACCGTAACATTTATCATAGGTTAGCATTCTTTTTCCGTCTTATACGGTTATTCATCTTGACAGGCTTATGATTTCCTTTAGAATAAGAAACTTTTGTGAAATTATTGAAACCATCTTGACCATGCCAGCTATGGTATCATATCACCCTAAGTGAAGCGAGTGTCAATTGTCTTATATTTATTATTACAAATTCTTTTACTTTTGTCATGCTACATTTGTTATTGAAATTAAACAGAAAACAGCTGGCAAACCCTACATGCTCTTGGTACTTTGTTTTTAGATATTTTAATTTTCTAAAAATGATTGTTTTGAATATTGGAAATTACTTGTACTAGACCCTTATTACAATATTTGTAACCAGAAAAAATATTTGTTAATATGGTTGATAAAATACTACAATTCAATTTGAAAAACTGAATATGGATGTAAAAAATATCACTTGGAACGGGGGTTAACGCTCCTAAAAAATCAATTCCTATTTTAACCACTTCAGAGCAATTTGCAAATTTTCAAATCCATACGACCAATAGAAGTTTTTACACACACATACAAATATGCACCCTTCACAGACTTCATCTCAAAAGTAGTCTAGATCGTTCCAGGAAGGTTCAAAGCGGATATTTCCGCTAAGATCCTGATTTTTTTTACAATACATCCTTCAAACTACGTATAGTAAGGGGAGATCAACACTGTTCAGGAACGAGTTTCATGAAACATAAAATGAACTTACATAAAAGTTTGATTTTCACTAATTATATAAATATATGTTACTATAATTTTGCCACAGTATAAATTGTGTATACTGTGGTTTCACTAAGGCAGCAGCTTCTTCAAAGAAATATTACAAAGTACTAACTTACTAGAAAGAGCTAACCTAGTATATCACTTTAAGTTCCTTTGTTGTAGTAAGTTAGTACTTTGTTATATTTGTTTTAAGAAGCTACGGTGTTAACGAACTATAGTTATATTTATTTATATGAAAATCAGACTTTTAATAGTTATTTTATCTAACTCTTGAATGGATGTAATGTCCGATTCTATTCAATTTTTAAGAATTAAATAAATATAAAATCTAGAAAAATTTTATTTGTGAAATGATTTTGGCATTTTTCGACTGATTTATGATAGTATAGATGAATATCCATCGTTTCACAATCATGCTTCATTAATTCTGTCTGTATTTGGAAGTAGCTACTTTCAGGGATAAAGCACACGCAAAATATAACTATCACCAAAATATATCTAATGAGCACCTTGAATTCTCACTGAGAAATGCAACTAGTCAAATATCGAAGTAATGGTGTGTCAAGAACTATGTTTAACATCTCATTCAATTTCATGTTGTATTTTACCTTCTAATGAAAAATTAAAATATAAATACGTTACCTAAATATGTTAATATTAGTATATTTTCTATTTTATGTTTGAGCGAAAACATTTACTCCTTATATAGCTCAAAGAAGCTAAAAAGTTGGAAGCCCCTGGTATATATGGTATCGTAACGGATAGAATTCTGAAAAAAAGTGTTGATCATTTTTTGCATTTCAGGTACCGTTCAAATTAAAACGTGTTTTTCCTAAAATTATTATTGACGTTATTATTCAACCGAATATAAGAAATTTATGTAGACAGGACCTAAGCGGATCTGGTGAAGGAAATTCGTCTCAGAACTCATGTGTGTGATGGGAGCCTGTCTAAAACTTAGTCTCACTTCGACTTGGCGATACTGCACGGTTCTAACAAGCTTTTCACATATGTGTCACATGAATAGAAAATATAATACAGAATACTTCAGTATATGACATATCGCTCTCTGATTTAATGCAATTTATTGGTACCACAATTTATTATCAAGTAACATCCTGATGAAACCATACGTTATACAGCATAAACAAAATAGCACACTTAGAAAAAATTTGATAATATACGACACAAACGATATAGCATACTTAGAAAAAATATAAAATGAAACTTCTCATAAAATTTTTAGTTTTATCAATGCCTTTCTTGCTTAAGGACCCAATCAGCCTTTTTGTGCAATAATGATATTTTTAGTATAGATTGCTAATTATGTCAGCTTCAATTTGATGCTATACACTATACGGCACAAACGAGATAGCATACTTAGAAAAAATAAAAACTGCGAATTCCCATAATTTTTTTTTCAATTCCTTTATTGCTTTATTGCTCTATGCAATGATAATATTTTAGAGTAGATTCCTGATGATATGAGCTTCAATTTGATACTATGCAGTATACGGCACAAACAAGATACCAACTGAGACTGAGACTTCTCATATATTGATTTTTTTCAATCCTAATATTGCTTTAAAAACTTCCAGCCTCTCTGTACAATGTGAAACTTTCAGTGTACATTCCTGATGATGTAAGTTTCAATTTGATGAACAATCAAATGGCACAAACGAGATTGCATACTTAAAAACTATAAAAATTGAAAAAAATCTATGAGAAGTCGCTATTCTTATTTTTTTTAAGTATGCTATCTTGTTTGTGCTGTATAGTGTATATTATCTGATTACATCTCGCATCATCAGAAATCTACAGTGGGAGTTCCATCACTGCAGAGAGAGGCTGAACGAGTACGCAGGCAATAAAGGAATTGAAAAAGGATACAAATCTATGAGAAGATTTCATTTTTTTTAAGTATGCTATTTTCTTTGTGCCGTATAGTGTACTATACACTTCAAATTGAAGCTCAAATCATCAGAAATCTACAGTAGAAGTTGCACAGAGAGGCTGCACGCAACAATGTAATGGAAATAAACTAAAAATATATTAGTATTGTCTGTTCTTATCTTTCTAAGTGCGCTATTTTGTTTGTGCCGTATAATGTATGGTTTCATCAGGGCTACTTGATAATTAATAGTGGTACAAACAAATTGCATTTTCAATACGTCCATAATGAAGTATTCAGAATTACATTTTCTATTCATGTAAAATACTCGGTATGTTAAGAAGCGCGCAAGTGTTACCAAGTTGAAGTCAGGCTGAGTTTTACACAGGCTCACTTCACACACATTTAGAACTCGAGATATTGGAAACATATTTATGCAAGTCTTGTTGCCTATATATACGGATCCGACGTACAAGGAATAATAGGATATTCGTCTCAAAAGTCAGACTTTTCCACAAGTGAAGTATATGACCAAGGTATCGACGACGGCAAACCGATTTGTGATGAAAAACTTCAGGTATTAATATCAAAGATTTATTCAAATTTACAAATAAAATCGAGAATGAAATTTCTATTATCGAAAATCAGTGGAAAAAAGTTAGTTAACTGAAAATGGCCTGTTATAAATGATGATACTCAGATGTATTAGATTATAAAGACTCGCAAAATTAATCCAGTATTTAAAGAATTGTCCTTTGTAGCATTAGGGTATTTGAGTCTGCCTTATTCTAACATCGAAATTGACAGACAAATGCATGTAATAAAAAATAAATTACATAATATGAAACTTTTGATGGTTAAATTATTCCTTGTCATTCGTAATATAGAAAAAATATTGGCTGCTATGATTTCGTAACGCCCAATCAATTGTTAATAAAAATCAAATGTAACGATTTGTGTTAGTCCCAGTCCTACTTTTGTTGATGCATCGTGGAGACTTTAACAGCGAGCGATTGCTTGGTTTAAGCTAAGGCTTCAAGAATTCCGAAGGCCTTTCACCTTGCAATACCTAAAATAATATGCTTGTATATTTTACAGTATTTCATTAAACCATTGTATAAAAAATTGGTGTGAGTTCATATATTTATTTCTCACAATCCATTTTTTTTAAATCCGTTCAGATTTCAAGGTGAATTAGACCTCATCTTCAGGTATACCAAAAGAGTGGCTGTGATAAAGAAAATTGCATCAGAATTTGTTAAAACAGTTCTAAAAATCTTTTTATTTCAAAATTTTATCAGAATAGTATTTTTTGAAAGATTTACTCACATTCAATATGTAAATTTGTTTATACATCATATGGCTTCATTCCCTGATAATTAAAGTTTATATGTAATATTTAATTTTTGAACAGTTGAAATTCAGGAAGCTACAAAGCAGTTATTCTAATAGTGAGGAATATGCAACTTTAGATAACAAATTGATAAAAGATTATTAAAAATCTTATTATGAAAAAAGATGTGTTTTGAAAGTTTGATGCAAGAATCAATGACATCTAGTGGTAAAGTGATGAAACTATATGATTTCAAATAGAGAGAACTTTGAACTTTCAGTAGAATAAATAGTTTCCTGTAAAATGATAAAATGATTATAATATTGAATAGTATAAACTTTCAACTAGATTATTGCAGAAAAAATTGGATTATAATAAAAACGATATGTGAGTTATTAATTCGTTGTTTTTGAAAGATTTATGTATTTCTAAAAGTTCTAAATTGTTAAAGTATAATCCTTTGATAGCTGTATGTAAAATTTTAAAATGTGTTTCAGGGTTGAATTTGTGATTATTTTCTAAAAGATGGTTAGCAAACAAAAACAGGCTCCTCTCACTTTACTAACCATCTTTTAGAAAATAATCACAAATTCAATCAAACCGTTTGTACCGGGATATCAAAAATTATCTTGGTCAAGGGTGGTTGTGGAATCTAAAACGTGTGTCTTACTTTACGTTTGAAATAATTATGTCACTGTCACACTGACATCATCAATAACCTACAAATTTCACACCTATTTATTTCAGTTGTGAAACAATAATGAACTACAAATTAAAAATTATCTTGGTCAAGGGTGGTTGTGGAATGTAAAACGTCTGTCTTACTTTATTGTGCAGAAATTTTCTAATCCAGTTTTTGAATCATGCCTCTTACCACACAGCACAAAATTTTCATGATTGAAGCCTATTTTCGAACGGGTGCGCTAGTTAATGGAAATTGGCAATACAGTCAACGTTTGTGTTTGACAATTTTCGAGAGCACTTCCCAAACGTGGCAATATTACCGGACAATTTTTATGCGTGCCTCACAAATTGTGTTTCGAAGTGTTTGTGTTTCGCGAAACTGGTTATGTGATTCATAAAAAAGGTGCTGGTAGACCAAGAGTTCGTACAGAAGAAGTTGTCAATGACGTTCGTCAAATCCGGTAAATAATTTGCAAGAATTTCAACAAAGAATAGTTCAGCAATGTGCAACCATAACGCCAGAAATGCTGCAAAACGGTTTTCACAGCATGAGGATGCGCGTCAACTTGTGCATCGAACAAAACGGGGGACATTTCCAACAATTACTGTAATTTAGTTTTTCTTGTTACTAAAACCGTTATTTCATAATTTTCAAAGTTCATTATTGTTTTACAACTGAAATAAATAGGTATGAAATTTGTAGGTTATTGATGATGTCAATGTGACAGTGACATAATTATTTCAAACGTAAAGTAAGACCACCCTTGATATCCCGGTATATGTAGAAATCTATTTTTTGAATAAAGTGTTCTAATTTTTAACCACTTTGAAATATGTCTTTCATTAACAAAGCTAGCCGGTGTACTAGATATTAGATTGATTAATTGAATCAGGTTAGATGAATACTGTACCTCGCTTTTTCTTAAACAACCACGTGGTCTGTCTTCGGAATGCAGTACTTCTAGCGGCGCTAGATTTAGGTTCTTATGCCCAGCTTTAGTACCTGTATATTTACTAGGATAGTATACTTAATAGCTGTCACATGTATTATATTATATCAATTGACATTCAAACACTCTTTTACATGTTAATTCATTTCTATCATTTTATTCTACCGTACCTACTAATAACATCAGGACACGTTTTTCCACTATATATTTTTTAAATCTCATGCGCATTGCGCTAGCTATCGTCAAAGTGAAATAGAAACACATTCTATATAACGATATGTAAATGATGATTGGCTCATGTGGGTTCCCAAAGATAAAATTCTGTATATAGTCAATAAATTTAACAATTTCCACTGAAAAGTTTCCATTTACCTGTGAAATAGCGGTGAACAAAAACTTCCTAGATATGAATATTAGGCATAATTCACGGTAGAATATAAACATCGTGACTTACAAAAGAAGTTTGGTCTCAACGATATCTTCACTTCAATTCAGTTGCACCTACAATTTATGAAAAAAAAGTAATAAAGATCCTTACGAACCGCGGTGTAGGATTGTCACACCTAGAAAACAGTCCCAGAAATCTGAAAAATGTTGGTAGTACACTGGAAATGAATGGCTACCCAGAATCATTTTTAACCCCACAATTAAAGAAAGAATAAACAAAATCTATAATAGTACTATAATAGTAATTGTACCGATACCATACATTCCGGGGCCCTCAGAAAAAATTGAGAAATTCTTAAAAAGTATAATATAAGCATAAGCCTTCAAGTCACTATGAGTTAAGTATATAAATTAAATTGTTTAGATTGCGATAGGACTTATACAGGAACTTCTAAACAATATTTACTAAAAAGAAAGTATGACCACAAGTATGGTACTAAAAAGAAAAACTTCCACCTCCCATGCTAAACATTGTTTTTAATATAATAGTCATCAGTTCGATTATGAAAATGTTGATATTTCAACTGAAGGAGCCAATTATTGTAAAAGATCTATCCGAGAGATGATTCACATAAAACGTGATTCTAAATCTGTTAATCACAGAACCGACGTACAGTCATTAAAACAAATTTAATTAATCAAATACTAATTCTACATATTTCTATACGTTAAAATAGTCTGTAGGTAGAAAACCGATACAATAAATCATGAATTTTGGTACAACTAAGGCCTTATTGCTATCGTAGTCAAAAATATCTCAAACACATCTGTTTTAGCTTCACATCTACTTGACGCAAAAGGAGTTCACACGTTTTCGCTTCTTTCTCGAGTAATGACGCTTTCAACTATAAAACGTTACTTTGTAGTGTCTTTCTAATACACATAATTTTACATTTCAATGCGTTACAATTTCAATTTTTCATTTTTCGCTCATTGTTTAATTAGTTTAAGAAATCCCGTCCTTCAGTTGATGTGAATTAGTGTTCAAACGCCTTCTGATGATGATCGTGAGACCGAAATATTCTTTAGTAAACATAGGTGTTAATGTGGCCTATTTCCCAAGAACTTATATATAAAAGTATACTGAAATTGTGACTAACACCTCTTTCGCTTGTGATAAACCTGAAACACATATAAATTGGAAGATTATCCCGAAAATTGGCCCAGATATGTACGTGATGTACTTTTGTAATAACAGATGAACATTTTGATCCAAATAATTTCATGGATATATTAAATAGCCAACCTGATTCACTTTTGAATTAGAGGAGCATAATGTACTACGGTAAAGTTAATAATATTTTTTATTCCAATAGATACAGAAAAGCCACACACAAATAATTACATATCGGCTGATTCAGATACTCCATAGAATTACTGAATTTTGCATCTTCTTATAGTTCAATTCACAAACTCTAATGTGGCGTTTACATTATTAAAGTGAATTGTCAATTAAATTCAACTAAATTCGAAGTGAATTTGTTATCTAAGCACCTTTATTTATTTCACTTGATCGCGTTAACTGTATGGCTTCACTCTTGAAAAAACATGTTCAACTTTTTATATTCAATTGAATAAAAACAAGATATTTGAAATGGCGGCACCTAGATGGTCGGGATTTTCAAAAAAAATATGAGTTTGTGGAACACCAATAATTATGAATATAAAAATAGAGTTGCTAGGCGCTCAATTATATTCTCTAGTTTGGGATATTTTTCGTACATACAGAAATAATACAAATTTTGCTATTAGCATCATTTATACTTATTGCTTATTTTAACATATTCCTCCAATACTTGATAAATAGGCTTTCATTACAACCAAAAATGAACATATTCTAAACTTTTGAATTAATATCGTAAAACAATTTTTAGGTTTATCCGGGGTGAAAGAGTATCACGTATAGCCGTATCTTCTTCCTCATTTTGACTTTTTGCAGTAAATAATCGAATTGCTGCTCACCCATAAGTAGAAAATTTCTGTAATCCCTAGGATCTTCCAATTTAAGCTCAGACAAAATGTTATTTGAGACACCTTGTTTTCCCCTGCAACTGAATAATGTCTCTAAGCCATATTTTCTTTATCCATTGATTTTTTCTTGCGAATATTTTCAGCTAATCTCCCAGCTAGAATTAAAACTGTTTGGAGAATAGCTTTCCTTAATACTTCCGCCATTTTAAATCGACTGACATGCTTTTCTTTAGAAGAAATTATGTTAACAAGAAATTAAATTGAGCAGTAATTGAGTGATTCATATTTAGTAGAGTACGTATTCTTACACACACACTAAAAGCTTCATAATATAGCAATACTTTACAATCCAAAAAACCTGTCTAATTGCGTAATAACATTACGATACTGACTTACTCTCAAGTAAACACACCTAAATCTGAATAGATTGTTCTACAAAATTAAGACATACTACAGGTATAGCTGCAAGTACCTACTGTCTGAAACGTAAACAGTACAAAATAAAGTTAATTTATAGTCATTTATACAATATAAAACGAATTTTATATAAACTTCACAATATACTGGGTGTCCCATTTTAATCTGCCAGTAGCGATAATTCTGAAGCAGTACATTGAAGCAAAAAATGTTTTTTTTTGCCCCCCCTAGCCCCCCGGGGGCGGCTGGAACAGGGGGCAACTTTCAAATCTTAAATGGAAACCCCTATTTTGTATTGCAGATTCGGATAGTGTTAAAGAGTTAATTTTATTAAGGGTGTTTTTAAAATTTGGCAATAGATAGCGCTGCAAACGTCAAAATCTGTTTATGTGTCTGTTAAATTGCAAAAATCATCAGATGATTGATTATTGTTATAACTTAAGATTTACTCACAACATGACAAGTTTGTTCTCCTTTTTGTCACCCCGCCCCACACAGATAAAATACTACCCCCCCCCCTTCCCCACAAAGGTAAAAAGTCTAAAAAATTGGTTACTCTTATTTTAAAATGAAGTTTATCTTGACTAGCAAACCGAGAAAATAATTAACAGCATTTTTCTATCACATTTTCTATCACACAGTAATCGAATTTCTTAGTGAAAACATTAATATTTTTGACAACGGCAACAGTATCTTTCATGGCATAATTAAATTGAAATAGCTCAATTAGAACCGCCGGCATTAGCGTTACCCAAGACGTACCACGAGGAGGTTGCTCGGTCGAATTTACGTTTCGTGTGTGTGTGTGTGTCAGTGTTCGTGTCCGTGTTCGTTTGCGTGTTTTTCCGTGTGTTTGACTGAGTGTTTGCTGTGTGTTTGCTGTGTGGTTATTAGTGTGTTGCCCTCAACGTGTTTGGAGAAATTTCATACAGGCATCAGTTTTTTGCTCAATCATGTTCTCGCGCGTGGTTGGAGGATCGTGGAAGACGACGTCTTTCAGGTAACCCCAAAGGAAAAAATCTATTCAATTGATAAAAAAACACATTTTCACGTTTGCAGCGCCATCTATCAACAATTGATTTTTGAGTTGACGAGTGTGGTGTTAACATCTGTATAGCAGCAGCTCCTCTTAAAACGCAAATTTTAACCGGTATAAAATCAAAATTAATGCGCAAATTTATACGTACTTGTGCATTAAATCGAGATCTATATTATGGTGTAATCCAAAGTGAAATACAATAAATTGTTGAACAAGTTGTTCAGTAATAACGCAATTGCGTATATCGAAGCAAGTTCATAAAACCCAAGAATAAAAAGGTAGATAAAAACTGTTAATCTCAATCATTAAAATAAAACATTCAATTTTTTGCAAGTGCGGCACCTGGTTTAGTAGTGAACATCTGTGATCTATTTCCTAACATATGAGATATGAAAACATTGAAATAATTGTAAACAATGAGTAAAAATTGTGCCAAATGTGAATTTACTTCTAAAAAACTTGCTTGTTGTGATCAATGTAAAATAATACTTTGTAAAACATGCGCAAATCTTACGGAATCGGAAATGAGGGTAGTCGTAATGAAAAGAAGAAAAATGAAATATTTTTGTGATCTATGTGATGATTTCCCGATAACACAATCTAGCCAATCTGAAACAGGTAGTTTGGATACGCTAAATGATGAGGATGATGAAACTAGTCCGAAAGAAAACATTGCTGTCGAACTGATCAGAGTAAGTGAATCAATACATGACATACAAAATGAAATCAAAAATATGAAAATCTCGAACAATGAGTTCTTTAAATCAATAACAAAAAATATGAATCAAATGAGTGAACCAGCAGAAAATAATATTTATGATTCAAATAAACCCTCTACCAGCAAAGCTACTTATGCAAACATAGTTAACCGATGTTCTCAAGAAAAAGTCATTGTGAAACCGAAAACAACACAAACAGTTAAACAAACAAAAAATGATATTATGCGAGATGTAAATCTTCTGAACTCAAATATAAATATAAAATCTGTCAGAAATCTCAAAGATGGGAGATTATTACTAGGATGTGAAAAGCCTGAAGACATCACAAAATTCAAAGAACTTGCTGATGCTAAATTAAGTACAAACTACGATATATTTCAAGTAAAAAAACTTCTTCCAAGAATCAGAATAGTGGGTCTTTCGAGCAGCCTGCACGGAGAGACAATTTGTGAATATCTTACAAGTCAAAATAGTGATATAATTCACAAATCAACAGAATTAAAATTCATAAATTGTAAACCAACAAAAAATAATGCAGATGTTTACCAAGCTACTATGCAAGTAGACATGAACTCTTATAAAACAGCGATTGAAACTGGCTTTGTAATGGTGGGACTGGATCTATGCAGAGTATATGATGCTATAGAAGTATTAAGATGCTACAACTGTAACGGCTATAATCACTCATCTCATCTATGTAAAAAGAAACATCTTTGTCCTAAATGTGGGCAGGAACATGACATCAAAATCTGTACTTCGGAAAATTTACAATGTAGCAACTGTAAAGAATTTAATCTGAAAAACAACCTAAATGTTAACACAGAACATGCAGCATGGGACTATGGACAATGTCACACCCATAAAAATTATATTGAAAATTTAAAAATCGATTTAGGTTTAAAATAGCAACTAAGTACAGTAAATACATCAGGTAATATTTTAAACCAATTCAGTTCAAAACTAAATTATGTGTTCGAACAACAAAACAATCTTCAAAAAATATTCAATGGTGAACTTATAGTGTTACATCAAAATATCCAATGCATTAGGAACAAATTGATTGATTTAAATGTATTTCTTGATAGCAATCGGAAACCAGATATAATTTGCTTCAGTGAACATTGGATGTGTACAGGTGAGGAAGTCTATTGTAATTTGGAAGGATATGTACTAGCTGCTTGCTTCTGCAGGCATTTATCAAAAAATGGTGGTACTTGTATATATGTAAAGGAATATTTAGCCATAAAGTGCAGAAATGTGAAAAAATTTAATAACTACTTAACTGAGAAGACATTGGAGTTTTCTGCCATTCACCTAAAATATTTGAATTTAACTGTGCTGTGCATTTATCATTCACCTGCAGGAAATTATAATGATTTCTTACGGAAACTGCAATATCTCCTTAATGATATATATAATGCCTACAAAGGTAAATTAATTTTATGTGGAGACTTCAATATCAACTTTCTTCTTCAATCTAGGGAAAAAATAAGCCTTACAAATCTCCTATCTACATATAACCTTAGTCAAGGAGTATTTACTCCAACACGAATAACCTCATCATCACAGAGCTGTATAGACAATATTTTTGTAAACTTTTCTGAATTCAAGGTTGAAATAATTGATTACGGTTTTTCGGATCATAGCGCACAGCTTATTACTTCTCAAAGTATTCCATATGTTGAAAGAAATAACTATCACTTCAAAAGATCATATACCAAAGCAAATATATCAAAGTTCATACTCAAACTCGGCAAAATCCAATGGAATTTAACAATAAGTTCAATAAACGCGGAAAACTATAATGAATATTTTCAATTCTTTGTTGACGAAATGCAGAACTGCTTCAAACATTGTTTCCCACTAAAAAAGTTTCAGAATAAAAACAAAAACAATAATTGGATGACTAGTGGTATCAAAACTTCCTGTAGACAAAAAAGGTATCTTATTAAACAAAAAAAGATTGTTAATGACGTAAATTTTACAAATTATACTAAAAAATATAATAAAATCTTAAAAAAAGTAATAATTCTTGCTAAAAATCATAAGATAAAGCGAGATTTACATCAGTGCGAAAATAAAACTAAAAAAATCTGGCAAATAATAAACAATGAAATAAAGAAAAAGGAAACCACAGAAAATATTGAATTGTACATTAATGGAAAAATTGAAACAAACTCAAATGTTGTAGCTGAAGAATTCAATAAATACTTCTTAAACACAAGTAATCATTCAAAAATGAGCAAACATGATCAGTTATGCATTAATCAATATCTGAAATCTTCTTACAAAAACATTAATCACACCTTTTTTATAAATCCAACTAACAGTATAGAGATTCTTTCGATTTGCCAATCAATGAAATCTAAAACATCTTCAGGCTACGACAATATTTCTACAAAATTACTAAAAGAGTGTATAAACGTTCTGGCTGAACCATTGTCATTTTATTTTAATAAGTCAATTGAAAACGGCATGTTTCCTGATGCACTAAAAATCTCACATATCCTACCAATTCCAAAAAAAGGTGATAAACATCAAATTACCAATTATCGACCCATATCATTATTGACAAGTGTCTCGAAAGTTTTTGAAAAATTAATGTACAGTAGATTATCAAACTTCTTAAAAAAGTTCAACATTATTTCAGAAAATCAACATGGCTTTCAAACCAACAAATCCACTTCCTCGGCCATGTTTGACATAACTACCTTCATAAATAAACATCTTGATCAAAAAAAACTTGTGGGGGCAGTTTCGTGTGATTTCTCCAAAGCTTTTGATAGCATTTGTCATGAGATTATTTTACATAAATTGGAGTATATAGGAATACGCGGACTGAGCCTGGAATGGTTCAGATCTTACTTAACGGATCGCAAACAATATACGTTAATAAATAATAGACACGAAAATAAACAAATTTTTTCAAATTGTGGAAACATAGTAAGTGGTGTACCCCAAGGCTCTATATTAGGACCCATATTGTTTACAATCTTTATAAATGACTTACCATCAGCTGTGTCGTCCGCAGTTTTAACACTTTTTGCTGATGATGCTATCTCTTTAAATATTAGTAATTCGAAAGAAGAACTCACTCATAATATAAATAATACAATATGTGAAATAGATACTTGGTGTAAAGTCAATCACATCAACCTAAACATGGGCAAAACTCAATGCATTAAATTTAATTTATTTTTTTACAACCAAAATCTGAATGAGCCAGCTGTCTTCGACATTCAATATGTTGATTATATTAAATGTCTGGGATTTATATTAGATTCTAATATAAATTGGAAATTGCATGTTAGGGAAGTAAACAAAAAATTGACTAAGGCATGTTACTGTCTACGAGTAATGAAAGCAAAGGGTCTTGATTATGAAACTTGCAAACTCGTATATTATTCCAACTTTGTTTCAGTGATGTCATATGGCATTCTGTTTTGGGGTTATTCGACAGAGTGGAAATCTACTTTTATTTTGCAAAAATATGCAATGCGAATATTAAACAATCTTAAGTTTGGTAATTCCTGCAAACCATTTTTTAAGGAAAAGAAAATTTTGACATTTCCCTCTCTATTTATCCAAGAATCATTGAAATTTGTTCACAGAAACAGACAGTTATATAATTTTTCCACTTCAAATACTCGTCAACTAAACAATCTTATCATTTTTCCAAAGCATAATACAACTACCTTTCAAAAAAGTTTCTATTACACGAGTTCATCTTTATACAATAGACTTCCTAATAAGTATAAATCATTTTCACTACCTAAATTTAAATCATGTATAAAAAAGCTCTTGTTAGAAAAAGCTTACTACTCTGTAAACGATTACTTATCGGAAACTAGCCTAGTCTAATAGCTTAAGTTCTTGTTTTATATACTTGGGTATCTCTTCTAATACTATATATATGTTTGTTGTATGTATTCATAGATGCAATATTCATGGTGTATTCCACATACATTATTGTAATGTTTTTTATTTTGGAATAAATTGAAATTGAAAATTTTGGAATAAATTGAAATTGTGGAAAACAACCCGAATAAAATTTACCTACTTTTTAACGCTATATCAAGTTACTTACTACTTATATGAACTTGCATTTGCTTTAGCGAATTTGAGCAGTGCTCGTTTTCCGCTGCGTTTTTATTAAAAGCTCTTTCGCTTATTATTTTGGTTTATTTCTTCTTTTTGCCCATTTTGAGTGTATCAAGTGAATTTTGCTGCTTAATGGCGACTGCGCCAACAACCAATCAAAAACGAAAGACTCTATTGAATATAGTCACTGAATATAATTCGTTGTTATTTATCTTTCTCTAGTTAATGCAATGTAAAATTGGCGATTTGGGGAGGGATTAAGGTTCAATTGGCTATTAAGTGTATTGAATTGGGGGTTTTTACAGTAAATCTCCAAACTTTCCAACAGATTCATTGACTTCTTTTTATTGCAAGTATGAAGGATTTTAAGATTATCTATTGTTATATTATGATTCAAAATATTAATAGATCATTTTGAGTCACGTGACTTTGACAGAGCGGCCATTTTGTCGGTAGGGCATACAAGGGCGCGTCTGCCATAAGGTTTTCATTGTTATCTGCAGTTTTGAGGTGTTTACTTCGAGTTTTTAGTGTGTGTATTGCGTTTTTTATAAACTTTTTCTACAATATGGCTTGGGGTGAATACTACTTATCTCTCAAAGGAGACGTGAAATCGCGTTACGAGTCTAAACTTGGAATTATAGACAATGTTGATCCCTATTCTCTTGGTGCAAGTGAACTGGCCAGCAATTTAAGTTTTTTACCAACTGTGAGCATTATGGACATGGTGAATTACTTAATTTTAACTCATAGTTTCTATACTGGACAACAGTTGAAGGCCTACAAGTCCCTACAGGCTTACAAGTATTATGAGGCTGGATTTGTTGTTGACGTATTGGCCAAGAGAATAAATGAAAATTTTGTTGTAGTTGGCAAGGTAAGCTTTTTTATTCCAATGAAGTTAAACTCACAAGCTATTATAATTAGCAAAAAATGTTCTGTGACACCCAAGATGACCTTTATTAATTTCCTCTTTTGTTGGTTTAGGTGAAACATTCCCAAAGAACACGGGAAAAGCCCCTGCATGTATGGGTCATCATCTTACCGGACGGAGCTGTATCCTGTGGGCATTGTACCTGTATGGCAGGCTTGAGCGAAGTTTGCAGCCATGTGGCAGCAATTTTATTCTATTTACAAGCCCGTCCAAGCAACGAAGAGGTGTCTTGCACAGAAACCCTAGCTCGGTGGCCAGTACCGTCTACCAAAACCGTTGACATGGTAAGGATCCGAGACATGGACTGGACTAGGAAACCAAAACCAGTGGTGTTACCCCAAGGTGGAGTACCAGCCTTAGAAGGTGAGGAGTTGGTGACATTTATCCGAGGTTTTGAAAAATTCGATATTACACCAGCAATTGCCAGAGTATATGAGCCATTTGTATCTGAAATGTACCAGCCCCCAAAAAGTTTACCCAATGGTTTGGAGACTCTTTTTAGTGACGATTTCAGAGAGTATACATACAAAGAACTTGTAGCACAACCCATTGATTTTACTATAAGCGAAGAGCACATCAAAGAAATAGAATCTGCAACCCGAGAGCAAGCTCAAAACAATATTTGGTTTAAATATAGGGCTGGTAGAATAACTGCATCCAAATTTAAAACTGCATGCAGGGCTAAATTGGAGAAGCCTCCTTTATCTCTCATAAAAGGTGTATGTTATCCTCAGAAGGTGATATTTAAGTCAAAACAAACTTCATATGGCATAAAATATGAAAAAACCGCTTTGGAAGACTATTTAAGTGAAGTTAAGAAGTACCACGAAGGAATGTCACTAAAACCTGCTGGGTTCTTCATTTCACATGAACATCCAGAGTTAGGTGCTTCTCCGGACGGAATTGTACAATGTGAATGTTGTGGTTTGGGATGTGTTGAGGTGAAGTGCCCCTACTTGCTGAAAGAGTTGAGTATTTCAGATTTTGCAAAGAAGAAAAATACATGTTTAGTGTATCATAATGATGATGAATTTTCTCTAGATAAAAACCATTTATATTTCTATCAAATGCAATTACAAATGTTCATCACAAAGACTAAATATTGTGATTTTGTTATTTGGTCAAAAGAATGTTTATTTATTGACAGAGTGGGTTTTAATGAGGAGTTTTTTAATGAATGTTTGAGGAAATCATTAGATTTTCATAAATTTGTCATTAAGCCTGAATTGCTTGCAAGATTTTTTACCACCAAATGTGGTGTGGAAAAGGTTGAGACATGGTGCATCTGCAAAACACCTGATGATGGTCGACATATGTTAAGTTGCGATAATGATGACTGTGAAATAGGTTGGTTCCATTTCAATTGCATTGGAATAATGGAGGAACCACAAAACGCCTGGTTTTGTGATACTTGCCAGTAAATAGGAGTTTTTTTCAGGATTTTTTGGTGTACGAGTTAGATTTTAAGTTAAGTAAAAGTGTCCTTCAATAGAATAGAATAGAATAGAACACGGATTTATTTTCAGGAATGACAATCACAGTGACATTACATCTAAAAACATATCTTATCACAGTAACTGAAATTAAAGAAAATAGTGTCAGGTACAGTTGATTGAATCAATATAAGAATTTTATAAGTATGTTTATAAATAAAATGTATAAAGTTGTATTTAAAATAGACAAATAGACAAATAGAAAAGTAGACAAAGTAAACATTTATTTTATTTCCATTGCAGGCTATCTTCCTCAGAGTATCTACTTTTCCAAATATTCTTTAATAGAGTATGGTTCCAGATCCACAATAATATTTATTATAAGTCTCTTGAGTACTTTTATGTTAACTTCTTGTTTGATTGGATGGGGCCAAGTCAATTGAAGGATAATCGAATGCTTAACTGCCAAAAGGGTACTTTGACTTTGTCGATGTCATAATATCATCTTGGATAGGTGAAAAATTAAAAACTGATTCGTTTTTTGCAATACATCTTTTTATTTAAAAGTTTTAACTTCCAAGCATTTTGGCATAACAATAATGATCAGTAATTAAATGGATAAATGCCCATTATACATTTTATAAAAATCACACATAATAAATTGTCATTACAAAAATACAAAGTCTATAATTAAAAATATTTCATGTTTAGCAAACAAGGTGAATAGCACTAAACCTGTTTAAAATAAAATTAGGGACTTTTTTAATTCATGGGGATAACAGAAGGGCATAAATTGAGAAAGGCACCACATACAACTATAATCTTATCTAAAGCACTTAAATCATCTCTAGATGCTGATAACATGCTTATAGGAATGGGACCTTGACAAATTTTGAATTTCCTCTTAAGCAGGCCTATTATTCGTTCCACATGAATTCTTACATTTGCAATCTTACGGGTGCTTTCTATATCAGCAGGGTCAAGTTGATTTTTTCCTTTTGTGAAGGCTAGAATTTCCAGGTGTCCTCTTAGAGTTTCAACAGAGTCTCTTATCAAAAATCCTCTATCAGCTAATATTACATCTCCAGGCACAATTAAATTTAAGAATCCACAGTTTTCTGTCAAAAACTTATCACTTGTTCGGCCGCCCCAGGCTTCTGAGATATATGATATTGTTCCTTGAGGAGTGATCCCAATTAAAAACTTAACAGTCTCATGATGTTTGTAATTAGACCAACAACGAGCTGCATTTAACATACCAGATGGTGTTTCTGTATATATTTCAAAGCAGTCAATTATTACTGCTACACGATCACCAAAATTTTCTTTGAAGCAATCAGGCATACTTTTTTTTAATATCTCTCTATCTGGCCAAAATATAAGTTTTTGGTACCTAGCATAGAGTACATCAATACACTTGTAAAATGATTCTGATGCAGTTGATGGAGCTATAGCAAATCGGTAAGACAAATACTTGAATGGCAAGTTGAGCCTCAATTTCATTAATGTCAAAATAAATTGATGAAACGGATATAGAACACTTTTAGTTGATAAGTAGGGAGCCACACTGTGAAATACTTGAAACATCAGCTCAGCTTTTGGGAACCCAGTGAAGTACAATGTTCTTGAATCGTTCTTAAATGACTCCTCTGTTAAATCTGATGCATTCAATTTTTCTTCCAAAGCATACATTTTTTGATTAGAAAAATCGAGATCTTCAAAGAGCTTGTTTAAGTGGTCCATAGTTAAATTCGTTTGACTGCTAGCAGGTCTGTGACTTTCGTGTTCATTGCACAATTCAGGAGTTTCTGTAGATGGACCTGCTGTGGGTTCTATATTCAATGCAGTATGCCCAGCTTCATCCTAAAGAAAATGAAGAATTGATTGGGATTACAACTTTTTTAAATAACAGTAATACTGACCACTTTAAGACGTTTCGTTTGACGTTTAACCAATCTAACATGCCTTTTTACACTTTGCTCATCCTGTGTTTTGATGCTAGTGTATCCCATATTTACAGAAGGGACCCAATCGGGGCTATCTCTATCTTCCACTTTAGCTGGTTCTCCTAAAAAGTTGAACAAAAAACGTTTACTTTAACACCATATTTAACTATAAATTCAAACATTTTGGACCATAATATTTGTATTTCTTATGTATTAATATTATTTACATACCTGATACAAAATGATCTGCACAAATTCGTGCATGTTTAAGGAATGTATCGGTCAAATTGCCCCGTCTTAAAGCCCTAACCCAACAATCTCGACGTTCTTTTGATAAGGCGTCCAGCATTTCTCCTCGGTTTTGTAAGGCTTTGGGAACTCTAAAAAAACGAATTTGATCCCTTTCTGCCCTTTTAGAACACCCCACAACAGAACAAAACGCCGGCATTTTAAATAATTCACACTTTAAAAATCGATCTTTTCTATTGTTTACAATGACAGGAACGTTTTGTGTGCCCTACCGGCAATATGGCGGACCTGTCGTGACGTCACCTCAAAATGATCTATATGTTCGAAGATTGCTGATTTACTTTCGGAGAAAATATGGTCTTTGTAACGTGATTCGAAATTGCGACCCGTTTGCTCAACATAGACCACCATAGACTCACATGCAATTCTGTAAATACCGGATTTTTTTTATTTGTCTGTTTTTTGATTGGCGTTAAATGGTAATTTGCTCAGATTCAAGCCGCAAGACAAAAAATGTGTGACATTAAATTTTGAAAAATAGTTACTCATACTGTTTGATAATTCGCCAACATAACTAAAACATGTATATTTTTGTTCTTACGATTAATGAAGTGAATGGGAATATCATTATTTACAGCTATCTGTGTAATTGTACTGATTTCTGTCTTGAAATCTTTTTCTGATAGAGAGATAGAAAAGGCTTGTTGGATCATTGAATCATAAGCTGCTAATTTATGACTAATATGACTGAAAGATTCCATAGGAATTGTCGCATCAGTGAATGTGTCTCTTCTATAAATATTGTATAAAAGTTTATTATTTTGTTTAGAAATTGTCAAATCCAGAAAGTTTATGGAACTGTTGTTCTAGATTTCAGCAGTGAACTTTATATTGTTATGGTGCTTATTTAGGAAGTATAAAAACTGACCTATGTGTCTATTGGAACCTTGAGAACCAACTAAAATATCGTCACATAGCGGTACGAGAAAAGGATAAAGAATTTTTCATAATAGATTTTTCCAGATTATTCTTAAAAATATCTGCTAGTAGCGGGCTAAGTGGTAAGCCCATAGAGAGGCCTGATTCTTGTTTATAAAAAAAATTCCTGAATGATATGTGGGCAAGTATTATTCTTACCCAGAATAATTATTATTCTTATCAAGAATAATACTTTCCCACAAATCATTGACGAATTTTGCAATCTCTTACAAATTTGCTTGTTTTAAAATTATTTTCAATATGAATCGGTTTATAATTATAAACCGACTGATAACTGTTATTTATGTGGGGTAGCTGAACGTTTAGTTAATTGATGTTCACTAAATATTGCTATTCACAGGTACATTTCGCACCAAACATGTGTTCGAAGTCTCAAATTGATGGAAAAATCAACTTGAAAGCAGCTACAGTAAATTTAACTTTTCGCAACCTTCAGTACCTAAGCGAAAGTCACCTTAGAAAAGAAGCACACCTTGTAAGTTCTGATTGTTACAAAAATTGAATAAGTTCATCGTTTGAAGCTTGAGAAAAAGATTCGACCCTATGATACTTGGATCATATCAACCACATAGATAAATAAAATAGTTGGAATAATGATTTTGAATTTGAATACTAAGTATTTGTCTGTGAATTATACAGATGATTTCTCAACTAGTAACGGAAGTTAGATACATTTTCTGTATTTATATAGAAAAAAATTATATTACAAATTTGTATTTCCAGTAATAATTGAATTTGATTGTTGAGTTGACATATATATTTTAATTCTAGCCATACATACCAAAAGCTATAACTAGTGATAGTGGGCACATCACAAGCACAAATAGAGATCAGCATGCCCATCGGGGGGCAAGAATTGTCTGCAGTAGGAAGTACGTCTTCTACGCAAACATCATCTAACGATAATGAAAAAGATATTGCAGTATAAGCGATATTACAGGAATGTGGAATAGAAGCCAAAGACGTTAGAGAAATCAAATCAATTAGTCCCTTCAAAACCAAGTTACGAAAAAACTTTTATAATTATAATAATCTTTGATGTTCTTGATTATTTTTTCATTTTAGAGTCAGTTCATATTGTTGAAATTTTATTCCTCATCTTACCAACCGGTATATAATGTATGAGATTTTTTCCATGATTAAAAAAGCTTCTCTACATTTCGTTTGCTATTGAATTATAATCTTTATTTTACATGATTGCTATTTTAATTCCATGGTTCAATTTGTTGGAATTTTATTTATTATCTTATCTCACCTTCTTTTTTGTATATATGTATAAGGCTATCAAGCTAGTTTACATATAAATAAAAATGCTTTTCTACATTTCGTTTTATTCATGTGTGATAACTTACTAAGGTATTTTTAACATATAGCACAGTATATTATTGAACACACAGTGCTTGAAAAAAAAATGTAATAGTTATTTACATACAAAAGCATAAAAGTGCCTCTTTCCTCCCGCAGATAGTTTGATTAAAATCCAAGGGAAGAAATGCACTTTACTCTAGAGGAATGTATATAATTTTTCCTACTACCTTTTATGCCCATTTTCAAGATCGATCTTTGTATTCTTTTTTCTGTTAAAATGTAACATTTGAGATCAGTTAGTATACATCACAGAGACTGGCGTTGCCAAGGCGTTGTTTACAACATAGTGATTGACGTATTTTAACGAATTTTCTTTATTTAAATCAATAAAATTATCAATGAAAAATGGAATATGAAGCTGAGGATAGTATTCGTCAAGATATTTTGAAATCTGCCAAGTTGGTATCGCTAAATCTCCTGCCAATTACATATCGAGAAAGAGTACGAGCTTTTTAAAAAATGGTTGGAGGGAAATATAAACTTGATAACTTGTTAGAGATTGCTTTTTTCTACCCTAATTCAGGGGTCGTAAACATCATTTCCTCAGAGAGAGAGGGAGGTGGTTTTAGGAAATAGCTTTTTTTGTAAGAAGTAACTAATATAAGGATGTTTGGGAAGAATATTAGCAACTGAGTCCTAAAAAATCTGATTTAGGTACGTGTTGCAAGCAATATTTTTTGTAACAGTTTATCTAGGCATTTACAAGTTTTGATCGAAGTTTCTTATTACTACATTGATTGCATTTGCTACTTCTCCATGTTTAAACTGTACTATAGAATCAAAACGTTCCGGGACGTAAAAGATATAATATAGCTTTTTTTCAAATGTTGCTGCTTAATGGCGAATGGGCGGAGCTTATCGTCTATTATTATATTCCATAGACCTATTATCCCAAGGAGACGAAACATTTCATTCATAAAACTCCATTTGACTTGTCGCAATGATTACATGATGTATGACAAAGGAAAACCATCGAGTCATAATTACTCCTTATTGGCAACGCTGTAACTATGATTGAAAACTTGGTAGCACTTGTAAGGCAACACTGCTTCGAAATAGCTACGAGAAATACGGAAGCTGTCAAATTGCGTAGTACAGAACAAAGGCCCCATTTATTTAAGGTGCGCGGCGTTGTCGCCTTCTGAACAAATGATGCAATGGAATGGAATAGTTCTATATTTTAAAATTTTAATATTCTATAATTCGATTGTATATTCCAGGTTACCATAAATTATGGAATATTTTTAAGAGAAAACGATATTTCAACAGCATTGCTTCTAATATAACCAATAAATAATGCTATGGACATTTCTATAATAATTTCAAATCTCAATCCGGCACCCAGAACAACTAATCCGGCAACAGCACATTCCACACGGCCATACCTGTAATATACAGCGTGGCCCAAAATTTTGACAATGTCTGATCGGGTTTGAATGTAAACTAAACAATTCTGTCTCCTTAGGATGATAATAGGTCTATGTTATATTCACTGTCTTGTATATAGTTACTATAGGGTTATAGACCAATCTACCACATACGATACAAAAATAATATGACAAATTAAATTGGCATGTAGGTTAGTTATACTGCGCTAGGAGTTTTTCGAGCATCAAAAGGGGTAAAAGGAATTCGACATATTTTTTTGGCAGCTAATATAATAACGTGAAGTTTATATATGACAGAAAATTCCATAGATTAATGGATCAATGTCACTGTTCAGACTGTCATGAAAGTATCATGTTATTTTAATTTTTAATTAAAAATCTAAATTGATTTGGGCAATATGACTCACGATTAGATTGGTAAGAATGAGTAAATAAAGTAGTGAGAACGTTACCAAGATATTGCTTTGCCCTAAAAAACATTTCAGTCTTAGTGAACACTGCAGCGTTAACTGCTTATCATGGGTTTGTTCAACCAACATTGAGATATGAGATAGTTTTTTGTGGTAATTCTAGTGATGTAGAGTGAGTGTTCCGCACCCAAAAACGATGTCTTAGAGGCGTCTTCAACTTGTCTCAAAGAAAAAGTTGCAAAGAAATATTTATAGGAAATAATATACTTACTTTATCAAGTCTATACATTTATGAAGCAGTTATCTTCACTCATCAAAACCAGCATTTATTTCAGGAACAGGCCAAAAATCATGATCATAATACAAAAACAAAAAATAACTACATCTGCAATAAGTTTAATTATTTATATCTCCAGAAGAAATGTACAAATTCATAATAAAATTCTCCCAATCATTGAAAAAATTACCATTAAGTCATCTCAAGAACAATTTAAAATCTCTACTTATAAAACGAGCCTACTACTCACTGAATGAATATTTTGCGGTCAAAGATATTTCTAAGTATTCTAAGTCACTTTAGTCATATCTGTATGTATCTTTTCCATTTTGATGTACTGGACCTATAGTGTGATACAATTAGCTTTTTGGAGTTTTCAATTCTAAGTTCGGAGAAAAAAATTGATTCAAGTAGATAATTATGATACAAATTGAAGGAACTAAAATCGAACACTTTTTAATCATCGCAATAGGTCCAAAAAAAAAGGTAAAAATATCCAAAACAGGTTTTTCGCGTCGGACATCGTCGGATAGAGCTGAAAAAAAAGCTTCTGATAATCTTATGCGCCGTAAAAAGACAGAAAAAATGAGATGCGAAAGAACCCGATTGAACCAGCGGTGACCCCGCAAATTACAAAAAACCATCGATTTTGCTTGAAATTTAAAATATTTCTAACTCTTGTTCTTTTAAAGATTACAAGCTGATGGGTTGTAGCTTTTGTGCCCATCAAGTAACGCACGAAATTTCAACAAGATCGGATGTATACTTTTTGCAAACCGCAGCTTAATGCAAAAAAAAGCACTTTTGTAAAATGGCCCTAAAAAAGTTGTGGTGTGATAACGCGCCATTTTTTCAGAGGATTATCTTCTTCAATAGATAATGAACAGCTTATCAAATTTCCAACCTCTTATCTCTGGTAAAATTTGCTAAAACAATTATTTTAAATAATGGTATTTCGTACGCTTGGCTTTGTGGCGCGCGTGGAAGGGAGAGCCGCCGCGCTAGTCAACGCACATTCTACTGCACTCAGCTATCCGGCGTTTACGAGCGTATGGGTTCAAAATGCAAACGCTCGTAAAAAACAACAATATTTCGGGAACCCTTGCTCGAAAATCGATGTTTTTTTTAATCCGTACTACCATTCAATAATATTAAGATTGCGCGTATTTTCAAACTTCTACGTTAACTCACCACAACTTTTTTAGGTCCATTTTACAATAGTGCTTTTTTTTTGCATTAAGCTGCGGTTTGCAAAAAGTGTACATATGATCTTGCTGAAATTCTGTGTGGTACTTGGTGGGCATAAAAGCTACAACTTATTGAAATTTCAGCTCTTAATCTTCAAAAGAACAAGAGCAATGAATACTTGAAATTTCGAGCGAAATCGATGGTTTTTTGCAATTTGCGGGGTCACCGATGATCCAATCGAGTTCATTCGAAGCTCATTTTTTCCGTCTTTTCACGGCGCATAAGGTTATTAAAAGCTTTTTACTTTTTAACTCAATCCGACGATGTCCGACACGAAAAACCGGTTTTGGCCATTTTTACCATTTTTTTTGGACCATTTGCGACGATTAAAAAGTGTTCGATTTTAGTTCCTTCAATTTGTATCATAATTATCTAGTCAGAGCAATTTTTTTCTCCGAACTCAGAATTATGCAAAAATTACCGACATTTATTGCTAATTCACATTATTGTCTGTTTACCCACAGTTATTTTTATTTACGATGACAAATGTGTTGTAATTCATATGTATATATAATTTCAACTTAACGTGCTCCACACCTCTCTGAGGTATTATACCATATATTTATTTGTGTTTATATCAGAGCAAGAAAAATAAACTAAGCTAAACTGAGGAACATTTGTCGTTCTTCAACTACAGGATCACTTGAGTATAAATTAGAAACCGTCTTTATAGTTGTTGGATGCTGCATGGAGCAAAATTTATAATTTGGACGTCTCAAAAACGAATATGTGTGTGAATTAATTGTATGTAACAGTGAGGCCTCGATCAGAATTTTCTTTGGCATAAGGTATATGAGCTAGGAACGACATTGGGAAAAGAATATAAAAGTAAGACTAAAAAATGTATCAAATGTATTAAACACATTGGGTATACTTTAAGGTATTCAATATCACTTTATAACAAACCTCTATAAAATTTTATAAATATATCACATTCACACCATCATGACAATAATACTATAGAGAGGAGATAAGAGTAGAAAATCGTAAGGAACTTGATGATACAGTATATGTTCAGACGTCTTTCAAGTATTTAAATTCATTGCTTCCGACTCCATTAGTTCAACGTATATCAGAATTTGCCCTATAATTCAAACCACTGTTTTCTTCTATATTCATTTCTCTCAGTTCTAGGAGAGATTTCCTCCACATATGGCAAGAAACATTGCCCAAATCTTCATAATTATCTAACAGCTTTCCATCTTCTGTCATAACTTCATGCACCTTATTTTCTGTAAAAAAAAGTGGATCAGTTTTTGGATAACACAAACTTTTTTATGGGCAGGACATTGAAACTTACATATCGTTGACAAAAGCACTATTCATACAGTATAAGCAGGTATAAATATTTTCACATCAAAGGAAGTACGTGTGTCTTTATTTTCATTCTCAGGGACCAATAGGCAACAGTACTTCATTCAGAAATCTGAACTTTCAAACATAGAGGAAAGTAAATTTCAACCTACATACTAGTATAAGAAAGCCGTGATACTCTGAGACAAGCAGAAAACTCTAATAACACTAGTCTTTGTTGGATAAAGGGATACGATATAACATAAGACAATTTTAAAGCAGATGCGCTGCTCAAGGAAATCCCGAAGATAGATCAACCATTATTTTTAAAGGAAACATTCAAGCGCTGGCAGCGCTAAAATGAAACTCCAGATTGTAGACAGACCAAGCAGGCGCCACCCGGTCCAAATAAACGGTAAGGAGTGTACGCGAACTCATAGGATCCCTTCACGATCAGCACAAAAGCCATAAAACATACGAGGAATATGGGTAAGCTGACCGTTTCGTATCTAAACAAGGTTGGGAATTCAAATGCTTATAAATTTCATCCGCTCGCCGAGTTAAGTACAGCTGGAATTCCTTACGGGCTAATCCCCACATCCTTTAAAGGTACTCCGGAACGGGGGACGCTGTAGCCAATGTCTGTATCGATTAGGCTAGAAAGGATTGGCTGGCATCCGCAGTGGTGGACAGCGAATCCGAGAAAATGTGGAGCTACGCCATTCCTAGGCTAACTACGTAAGTAAGCATTTGTTCTGAACTCTTGGGCTAACAAGAGCATTGTTGAATGATTGCAAAAGGCAAAAGATGAGAGGTAATCATCTGGAAAGCAAGAGCGATAAACAGTTTCAAATCATATAACCCAACAGAAGTTGGCGGGGTGTTCCGGCAATGCTTCAGCACGGCTTCAATGCCCTCGACACTATGTATGCTGTATAGGGTCAGCATACCTCTGAAACAGTCAAGCGCTAAGTTAGCTCACAATCCAAACAAATGGATTTTCATATCAAAAATGGAAAACTAATCGTGAAATTGGGCGACTCATGCGTCTGAGCTCTTTCTTATCAAAGACATTAGAGAAAATAATTAATAAATACATAAGGGTAGTGCTCTGCATGAATAGCGAATACCCATGGAACATATACAGTAAAAAACCAGTCCTCGGTTTCCACACCCAACAAGAATATAACATGGTGTCAGGTTCGTAATAAGAAACTCGGTAAGAAGCTAGTATTAAAACTGTGGGAAGAAAAGAAAAACATCAAGATGGAAGGCAGTTTTGAATAGCAACGAAACCTTATATTTGATAATATCACTCATAAAAACTTGGAAGACTTTCTAAGAAGCCTGGATATGTATTTAAAAGCCACTGGATTGACATACCAATTGCCAAAATAACTTGAGACATTTTTACGTTTGGAGAAGTTGACTACTTAGTTGTAGTCGACTACTTTAGTGACTGGTTAGAAATACAAACACTTTCTCCTAAATCGACAATAGAGGTAACAAATAATCTTGAAAATATATTTGCAACTTGAGGAGTACCATTTATTCTTGTCTCCGACAATAATCCATTTAATAGCCTAGAATTTAAAGATATTGCCAAAGAATGGAACTTCAAGTGTGTAACCTCGAGTCCTAGGTATCCTGAATCGAATGGTTTGGCAGAAAGGGCCGTAGGTATTTTCAAAAATATTGTGAGAAAATGTTCTGATATTAATACTGACTTAAAGAAAGCACTGTTGGAATATCCCGCAACTCCTCTAAGAGGACATCTAGTATCTCCTTGTGAACTATTGAATAATAGACTCTTGCGCATTGAAGTGTGCAAGTGTACACTCTAACGTTTTAAAATAAACTCCAAATATTGACCTCAATCAAATACATAACAAAAGAGACAAAATGAGAAAATATTATGATCCACATGCTAAATGTCGTGACCTATTTCAACCAGAGGATAGTATAATAATAATACAAAAGGAAAAAGTAGGCATTCGGTTCCAGGCGAAGTAATGGAAAAATGTAATATACCACGTTCACATTTGGTCAGGGATGAATTTGGAAAAGTGTTAAGGAGAAATTCGTCATCCCTTAGACAATTGCCCAATCCGGTTGAACCTCCACGTACAGACATGGTTGAATCTAGCCCTTTCGAAGAAATCGGTAACGATAAAAAACCCGATAGTGACAAACCTAATATGACGAAGTGTAAGCCTAATTGTGAAAGTACAATGACAATAAACTATGGTAGACCATATGTAAATCTAAGTGCATCCAACAACCACCCTGTAACTAATAGTCCAAGCAATAGACAAAAGTGCGTGCAGAAATTAATATCTGGAAAAAAAATATGAGCGTATAGGAAATTAAATTCAAAGGTGAGTTTCTGTTTCATGCAACTCGATCGGAAATGGCGAACATAACCTAAAAAATTGGCAAAGTTGCAAAAAACTTTTTTTTTTAAATAAGTAAAAAACTATAGCTCGGATCAAAAAAAGGTGAATGAGAAAGTTGTAGGTATCAAATATCGATTTACTTTGATGAATATCGATATCTTTCATACTTTTCGAGTTATATTGAAAAAACCGTTAAAAATCCGGGTATCGAGAAGTCTTTAACTAATACGTTTTGATACTTGTTATTTGCTGTCCGTATAGCCCATGGCAAGCTTGAAGAGCGATTTCTTTTTCAATTTAAAATATCAATAATTTTTCGAAATATATCGATTTTTGAGAAAAAAGCGCTCTCATAAATTGACTAGATCTTCTCAGCGGATTATCCTAGAGTAACGATTTCAGGCTTATTTTCTTCTTAAAGAGTTGTGCTATAATGTTTTCAAAGAAATATAGACATTTTTTGAATTTAAAGGGTAAAAATGTTACATTGAAAAAATTTCACCTTTTTTGAACATGTTTTCTTCAGATAAGTTTTACAATTTTTGTTTTAGGGAAATGTCTTTGACGGAAATTTCGGACATTCTTTTTTTCACGAATTATCAAAAAAAAATGTTTTATCTACGACCTTCTAGATCAGAGATAATTTTTTTAATCCAAAAAAATCTGTAAGACACAATAAACATTTTAGAGAAGTGAACGTTATGGAAGGTAATGCTAAATACCTACATTTTCAATAAAAAAATACTAGCATATGTTTTATTAATTAATAGTATTAGAAATTGAGTAACAAAGTAAAGCATACGCGGCTGCCGGAGCGTGCGGCGGAGTGGGGATAACTGATTTCATGCGTTCATCTTCAATATCTCGGCTTTTGGATCTTAATCTGGGGAATATCGTTTTTTGCTTAGTGAATCATACTGACGTTATGCTTGTTGTGCGACACTTGTGAAAACTAATATAAAACTGCTGTATACCGCTACTTTGATTGTGAGGATTTTATAAATATTTTATAATAATTTTGTAAATGAATGAAATTTCAAGCTTATCCTAATATGTTGCATTTATTTAATTTTGTATCAGGAAAAATTATTTACTGCAATAATTAAATAATTGTTAAAGAGATCCGCAAGCAAAACGTCAGTATGATTCAATAAGGAAAAATTTGAGGTATTACAAGGAAAATACTATTCTGATCATAAATAATAATTTAAATGATGTAAAAGTAAAACAAATTAGAAATGTAAAAAAAAAATATTTCCGAATCTATTTTGCTTCTAGGCGAAAATGCATACAATATTCGTGTTTATCTCGATTTTTGTACGTGATCCAAAAGCCGAGATATTGAAGATTTTGCAAGCACAAGCTACTTTGAACGCACGAAATCAGTTTCCCCCACTCCGCCGCACGCTCCGGCAGCCGCGTACGCATCACTTTGTTACTCAATTTCTAATACTATAAATTAATAAAACATATCCTGGTATTTTTTTATTGAAAATGTAGTTATTTAACATTATCATCCATAACGTACACTTCTTTAAAATGTTTATTGCGTCTCACAGATTTTTTTGAAATAAAAAAAATTTCTCTGGTCCAGAGGGTCGTAGATGAAAAATGTTTTTGGTAATTCGTGAAAAAATGTCAGGAATCGATTTTCGTCAAAGACATTTCCCTAAAATAAAAATTGTAAAACTTATCTGAAAAAAACATGTTCAAAAAAGTGCAATTTTTCAAAGTAATTTTTTACCCTTAAACCCGCTAAATTTCTTTGATAACATTATAGCACAACTCTTCAAGAAGAAAATATGCCCAGAATCTGCACTCTAGGACCATCCGCTGAGAAGATCTAGCCAATTTATGACAGCATCTTTTTGTCGAAAAATCGATATATCTCGAAAAATTATCAATATTTTAAATTTAAAAAAAAAACGCTTCTCAAACTTGTCATGGACTATTCGTGCAGCTAATAGCAAGTATGGAAACGTGATAGTTAACGACTTCTCGATACCCCGATTTTTAACGGTTTTTTCAATATAACTCGAAATGTATGAAAGATATCGATATTTATGATGGAAGCAAATGATGATAGATCTATGTGATACCTACAACTTTCTCATTCAACTTTTCTCGATCTGAGCTATAGTTCTTTACTTATGTAAGAAAAACCGCTTTTTGCATTTTTGCCAATTTTTTAGTTTATGTTCGCCATTTCGGATCGAGTTGCATGAAACAGAAACTCACCTTTAAATTTAGTTTTTCATACGCTCATATTTTTTTCCATGTATCAATTTCTGCAAATTTAACATAAGGCCGTCGTCTATTGCTTGGACTAAGTCGGGTAGAATGATTGTAAGAACTGTGAGATATTATTCTCGGAACCTTAGGGAACTGAGGCTGAGATATTGGCAATGACGAATTATTTCCAAGTCATATTGGAGGGAGCGCGTACCTAAAACGTTGGGCCAATTTTCATCATCAGTCAGTTAAGCAGCCATAAATTCATCAGTATCCGACATGAACTGTCCGTCCTATCCACCAACAATCAGGTAAACCTGCTGTGGGTGAAAGGCCACCACAGTATAAAAGAACGAAATGGTGGACCAGCCGCTAAAGGTCTTGGACAACTCAAATTAACCGAGGGGACCATGCAAACGGGAAACTCATGAATTACTGGAGCTATCAAGAAACCAACTTCGGCGGTAGGGCTGCTCTTGAGCCACTGTCAACTGAAGACACACCTATTAAGTAAATGTGTTAAGTGCTGCCAAGTGTGTTTTGTTATGGGTTATATATATAAATGAGAAAGTTGAATAGGGGTTGACAATAGAATTATTAATTAATGATAGATGTACTGTTTGAGGTAATAAAATAAAATGTATCTTTAATAAATGAACTTTCATAGGTTATGGGCCCAGAAATCATCTCTGCGTGAGAATTAATTGATTAATAAACTTCCTGTCAAAAATTTTTGTGTATGAACAGATCTGTGGAGTAACTCTACTTATTTAATTTGAATTGTCATTTTTATTTTCAAAATATGACTTCTCAAGTTTCTACTGATATTAAATGTAAGAAATTCAATGTCCAAAATTACAAACAATGGCTGTTTCAAATGAATAATGGGTTGAGGGCCAAAAAAATCATCAATATAGCTGATGGAACATTAACAATTCCTGATATTACAAACAAAGAGTAAGAAGATTGAAATCAGAAGGATGCTGCAGCTATGTTCTTTCTTACAGCTAATATGGATGCTGCACAAATCACGTTAATAGAAAACTATAAGTCAGTTCATCACATACTAAAAAATTTGGATTCAATTTACTGTTTGAAATCAGAGAGTAAAATGATGACATTAGAACGTTTTCTTGAATATAAAATGAATCCATAGCATAACATAGCACAACACATAGCTATGGTAGAGTGTCTCGCTAGATATGTTAAGATGTTGGGGAACAATTGAGTAGTTTATCAATCAATACTAAAATCCTCAGCTCATTGCGACAAAAATATCGTAGTGTACGTCAGGCATGGTTATCAATGTCTGAAGAAAAACAAACCATAACAGAGCTAACGGCTCGTTTACTAATCGAAGAATCCAATCTGAATAATATGGAACAAAAAGAAGAAGCGCTTGCTTCTGTAACTATGAATAGTAATTTTTTAAATGATCAACGTAATCGTTACACGGGTAATTCAAGAAAAATTATCTGCTATAATTGTCGTCGCCCTCTCGTGATTGTCATTATTCTAGCTCTAGAGAAAACAATTACAAAAATGATAATTACAAGAATGACAATTACAAGAATGGCAAGAATTACAACAGCAGTTTTTCTGCTTTCAACATTATAGATACTACTTTAAATACTAATAGTGCAACATCTCGTATGGTGTTAAGATTATTTTTCAAGTTAATTTAATATCAAAACGTCCGTCTTAAATGGTGAGTTGGGAGAATAAATTTGAAAGAATCCCCCACTGAGAGTGAATACAAAACTTGGATTGTCCTGTAGGTTAAACAAAAGTCTATATGGACTTAAGCAATCCTTACGATGCTGGAACATAAAATTTGACCAATTTATATAAAAGAACAGTTTCAAACAATACGATGGTGACAAGTGTATTTACAATGGAACTTGTCAAAGAGAAATTTTCTTGAATCTAGACGGTCTTCTAATTGGAGTTTGCAGTCCCTACTTCGGAGTCAACTTTCTTGGTGGGAATGGAAATAAAATATAATAGAGTAGAAAGCTATAAGCCAAATTGGTTATTCTGAACAGCTGATTAGAAAGTTCAATTTAACTACAGCTAACTCTAGCAGTACCATCAGATCATGAAACTCAAAATAACAATCATCCATATCGCGAAGCAGTGGGAGCATTATTATTATTCTTGTGAATTAAGCCTTTGACAACACCTCAATTGATTCAATCATCAGGTCCCTCAAACACGGGAATCGGGGAACCTTGTGTGGCCTGGATAGAGTCAATGCTGAGGAACAGGATTACACATGCAACCATAATGGAGGAGACCGTAGTGACGCGAATGACCATGGGATGCCTGCAGGGACGAGTACTTTCTCCACTCCTGTCGAACCTGGTCCTGGACGGGCTACTGAGAACCCTCCAGGACAAAGTATACAGAACCCTTGGATATGCCGACGACGTAGTGGCCATTGTACAAGGAAATACAACTCCACGGTCAGAGATCAAATGCAAAAGGCTCTGAACCTGGTAACAATATGAACGGATTCAGAGGGACTGAATATCAGTCCCTACAAAGCCACCATAGCAGCATTCACTCGTAAACGTAAATTAGAGGGCTTGGGACCTCTGAAGATTCGAGGAGAAACTGTACAGATAAAAGGGGAAGTCAAATATCTCGGGGTGATACTAGACTCGAAACTGACTTGGAACCAACATCTGGGATAAGTAATTGAAAAAGCGGAGACCTCATTATATGTGGCTAGACGCTCCTTCGGAAAAAAATGAGGGCTACGACCGAACATACTCTACTGGTTGTACAACATGGTGGTTGAACCAGCAATAACATACGCCTGTTTGGTATGGTGAACTAGAACACACTAAAGAGGGATCATGACAAGACTGACCAAGGTCCAGAGACTTGCATGTCTTGGGATTATAAGGATCATGAAATCTACGTAAAAATCGTAACCATTGACGTTTTAGGTATGAGAACAGATCACATTTCAAAGCGATACTCTTTTAACAACACATTCAGGGTATCAATACCAGAAAGGACTGAATGGGAACATACAAACCTGGGCGACATTCTTCAAGGAAAAGATCTGGTATACAGACGGGTCTAAGACTGAAAAAGGTCCAGGTGCAGGAGTATATTCAAGAAACCCAAAGACTGACTTTAGCTATTCATTGGGTAAACACATCTCCGTCTTCCAAGCAGAGGTATATGCAACCCTCCGATGTGTGAAGGAAAACAATCGGAGAGCCATCGACAATGAGCAGATCCACATATTGACAGACAGTCAGGCTGCATTTAAGGCAATGAGAAGTCAGGAAGTGACATCCCGTCTGGTATGGACATGCAAAAAAGAACTTGAAACACTGGCAGACCGAAACCGCGTTAAGCGGATTTGGGTGCCGGAACATCAGGGAACGACAGGCAATGAAAAAGCCGACGAACTTGCAAAAAGAGGGTCGGAGAACGTTCCAGATCCAGAACAGACCATAGGGGTACCAAAACGTACAGCACGAAGGTCTGTAGAAGACTGGATCATGAAAACCACAAAGAATACTGGGAAACAATCCCAGGAAACGAACATGGGAAGAAATACATCAAAGCCCCGTGTAACAAAAGAACGACAGACCTATTAGCACTAAATGGGGAAAAAATAAAAGTCGTAACAGGGCTCATGACATGCGCCAGTAAAAGAGCACCTTAACAACATGGGACTGTATAATGGCGACCTGGCATGCAGACTTTGCGGTAAGGATACAGATACAGTGACACACATACTGTGTAAATGCGAGGCACTGGATCGCAAAAGACAGTCAATTTTTGGAAAACCTAACGGCGAACCAGGATTATATGGTTCCCACCCAGTAAAGGACTTGTACAAACTCGTACAAGGTACAAAAATACTCGAGTGGATACCGTGAAGAAACAAAACATAGCCGAGATAAAATGAGCCAGCAGACCTAAGTGTCACCGGAGGCAATAGCCAGACAAGCCTACAAAGGGGGTGACGTTTTTAGTGAGTATGTCTGGAATGGTGACTCTCACAGTAGACCTTGAGACTCAAAGGTTCATAACCTCCCCATAAAAGGTTTTCTTCACCTCCGCAACAAAAAAAAAGGTAGTAGATATACAAATGATTCCATTGATGCACACTGAAACGCAGCGAAGAAAATCACCAAATACCTAATGGGCACAATCAATTACGGAATTTCATTTGACAATCAGTTTAAAATTTCAAAATTACAGACTCGGACTACGCAGCTGACATAGATACAAGAAGATCGACAACAGGGTATTTCTTCTGTATGAATGGCAAACCTATTACTTGGTGTAGTCAGCGTCAAAAGACGGTAGCTCTTTCAACGACTGAAGCTGTTTCCTTGGCGGCCAAAGAAGCTCTATGGCTTCGAATCTTGCTCAATGACGTCCACACTGGTACGCAAGAGACCAAACATTTTGGTGGAAAATACTTGTGATAAAAATTCCTAAATTCCATAAAAGATCTAAAGACATTGATGTGTGCGTTATCATCACATTAGAGAATGTGTTGACAACGGAGAAAGCCTACTTTCATACATTCATAGCTCAGAGCAGCTAGCGGATATATTAACCTGCCTTGGTAAACTCAAGAGGTATTTAATAAACTCTAAAATAAATGAAGTTCTCCATGTGGAAAATAATCTTTGACAGAAGTTTTTCCTTTATTTGGAATATTTTTGATGTTTATTCAATATTATTTTTTATGGAAGCACATAACAAGTGGGAGTATTAAATACATGTGTTAAGTGCTGCCATCTGTGTTTTGTTATTGGATATATACAAGTAAATAAAAAATTGAATAAGGGTTGATAATAGAATTATTTTGATTATATGAAAGAATAACTAATTTGGTTTTATATCACTTTTATTAATAATAACGTGAAAAAGTAACTATAGTTTCAACACCGAAGTGCCATCAAACAATTAGAAAATAATGAAGAAATCAATGAAATAGTTCAAGTATAAATAGAGTAGACTGGAGAAGTAGAGTACTCTACTTCATTTATACTCGAACTGTTTCATTGATTTCTTCATAATTTTCTAATTGTTTGATAATGACACTTCGGTGTTGAAACTATAGTTACGTTTTCACGTTATTATTAATAAAAGTGATATAAAATCAAATTACCATAAAGTAACGGCTTCCACCATCGATTTTTTGAATAGAATTATTAATTAATGATATGTAGATGTAGTTCGAGGTAATAAAATAAAATTTATCTTTAATAACTGAACTTTCAATAGCACCTACATACATATGTGTAGAACAAGTTACATCATGAAGATGGATGCGATGGAGGTGATGAAGAAAATGAGTCTTCTGCGGATATACCGCGCCAATTTCTCGCGCTGAATTACTGCAGTAGAATACACTTTGGTAACACTATGATGATGTCAATGAAACTCAGCGATTTTAGAGTCAATACAGATGAAGTAGTCTTGGGGACAAAGAGGAAAATCCCTTAAGGGCGCAGTCGCGCAGTGCTTTGGGTCCTAACAAACCGCCCCAAAAAGATATAGGTAATCAATTTGAAATTACTCCCGTTTTATTCATAAATTATTTCAAAATATTCTCAATTCCAACAAACAATGTTGTAAAAAAAGGAGTACTGACAAAAATAACCGAAGAATTTTTGGGAATGGAACGTAGTGCTTCAGGCCAAGAATTTGATAACAACGCCAATTCTTGTGTTGTTTTCTTTGTTCAATATTGGAACAGAAGTGAAGAAATTAACCAAATCATAAATTTGTAAGGCCCTTACCTTCAAGTACTTTTTCCAATTGTTCATTTGTTTTAAAATACTTAAAATCTTCATCTAGGACTCCCTGGAACACTGATACAACTTCATCCCTTGTATGTAGAAAGTACAAAGGTTGTTTACGTATTGAGAACTCATTTATTAACGCAGATATGCCCTTCGCGGCAGTGAAGTCAGCTCCTGGAAATTATGAAAATAATATGAATCATCTCATATTCCCCTAAATACAGATCAACTTGATTCTAAGAGACTGCTCCCATTGTATCACGCTTACTTTCGCCAAAATAAAATTTGTCGAACTCACTTTAAAGTTGTTAAATACTTCAGATTAATGCAAGAACACAAGGCTAGATTAAATACAATAATAATTCAATTATTGAAATTGGAATTACTTATATAGTTTTCTAAAGCTATTGAGGCATTCTTGTGGTAGTGTATTGTTTAAATTTATATTCAGTATTGGTTGGAAAATTTGTTTTCTATGTAACATTTTACGTACCCATTATGTTTTCATTGAATCCAATCATTTTAACTATTTGACAAATAATTTTTAATTCTAAAAATTATGTGAAAAAAAATTGAATTAGAAGTTATATGTCAAATAGCCGAAATGAATGGATTCAACAAAAACGTAATTCATAAAATGTTAAATAGAAACATATGGATCATCAAATTTTTCACTTTTAAATAAAGAAGATTCAATAGATAATATGGAAAAAAGTGGAATATACCAATTAACATTAGATTCTTGTCATGCTGAATATGTAGGGAGAACATATGGAAATTTTAAAACTCGCTTGAAAGAACGCTGCATGAATCTCAAAACCGGTTTCTCTCACTTTGATAACCATCTTTTAGAAAATAGTCACAAAGTCAACACTGAAACAAACTCTAGAATTTTACATACAGCTACCAAACGATTATACCTTAACAATTTAGAACTTTTAGAAATACATAACGAATTAATAACACTGAACTCACAAATCGCTTTGAATTATAACCCAGTTTTTTCAGCAATAATCTAGTTTAGAGTTTATAATATTTAATATTATAATCATTTTGTCATTTTACAGGAAACTATTCATTCTACTGGAAGTTCAAAGTTCTTTCTATTTAAAATCATATGGTTTCATCACTTTACCACTAGATGTCATTAATTCCTCATAATTGCATAAACATCTTTTTTTATAATAAGTTTTTCATTTATTTATTTAATCTTACACTGATCAACAGGTATAAACCCAATTAAAGATCAGGACAATGCATAAGAAAATTTATGTATTAACAATTATTATCTAAATTAAATCTGAATAACCTAAATTATACTCTAGTCCGATAGGAGACAAAATCAAGAAGAAAAAGAAAAAATATCCAAAAATATTTTTTAATAATTTTTTACCAATTTGTTATCTAAAGTCACATATTCCTCGCCATTAGAATAACTGCTTTGTAGCTTCCTGAATCTCAACATGAATTATATAAATCAAAAAATGAAATTTTACATATAAACTTTAATTATCAGGAAATAAAGCCATATGATGAATAAATAAATGTACCTATATATTGAATGTAAGTGAATCTTTTCAGAAAATTGTACAACAAATTTAAAATTTACAAATTATCAATATCAAATTTTGAAATAAAATGATTTTTATAACTGTTTTAACAAATGTTGCTACAATTTTCTTTATCACAGCCATTCCTTATATATACCTGAGGATGAGGTGTAATAATTGACCTCGAAATCTGGTAATACGGATCTACAAAAAAAATTGATTGTGAGAAATAAACATTGCAATATTAATATGAAATATTGCAATTTATTGTTTATGAATATAAATAATACAGTCTGGTGCATCAGTCAAATTAATTGCATCAAACAAGATACAGTTAGTTTGTTCGCTATTTAATGCTGATTTATTTTCGTTAAACCACGTTTTTATTGGATGCATTAGTGGGCTGGCAATTTCTAATAATAATACATAGTCTGATCTTGCCACGGTAAGGTTAGAATTATCAACATATTTTGTCATTTGATTGTAGTTAGAAACAACATTACATACATCATTTGAAAATGCAATGAGTAAGATTTGTTCCACCGGGACCCTCACCGATACTCAAAGACATTTGATTCAAGATTTAGGTAATTGTGGACGATATATGTAGCATTAAAGAAAGTATTATTAACATCATTCTCAAGCTGTTTTGGGTTTTGAATATCATACTACTGCCAACTCAGTACACGATATTAGTATTGTGTTGGTTTCGATAATGTCGGATGATATTCACCTTTACCTTATTATCAACCACTTCTAATTCCAAATAACCCCAACAGATCAATGTTGACAAAAGAACTAGCAAGAGTTTATGGAAACGATGGATATGGAAATTATTGGAAAGCTAAAGTTTTCTATATCTATTATATAGAAAATGGACAGCAGGGCATGACATTTTACATAATAATATAATCAATATTTTCCTTCTATATTCTCCACAATATATAATACTATAATTTTCGAATTATCCACAATTTTTTCAATAATTAACTTTCTTCTGACTCTTCTTACTCAAATTCATTTCAATTCAAGTTATAGCAAAATTTCTTTTCTTTAATCTATGCTCACCCAAATGAGGAAATGTTTCCAAATCCATACTATTTTCAAGTACAGATAGGTTTGTGGTGACACAGTATATCCTACGGGACCTACTGATTTATTGCCCATCCGAAGTAAGGCACTGTGAAATATTGTCTTGCCCAATGAATATCAACTTTTACGAGAGATATTTACGATATGTATCAAAAATATCTCAGCCGTGACTCCGGTATGAAACCGGGTCAATATTGAGAGAGGCTACCGTGCTAACCAGTACAATACCGAAGACGGTAAAACTATCTTAATATTAGGACGTTTTCCTCATTTATTCGTAACTGATAGAACCTGACTAGACTAGACTAGACTGAATTTCAATTATAACTATCACCAATTCAAATTGAGAAATGTGTTCTTACCTAATATAAATCTGCAATCTATTACAACGGGAAGATGCTTCGAAGAGACTCCAGCTTTACCAACGCTTGTTTTTATAAAATCTACAGCTGGGAAATATAAACTATTTCCAGGTGTGATCATTAAGTACTCCAAACAGGATTGAGTCTGTTGGAAAAATAACAGAATTTAGATCAAATACTATATATTTTGACAAATTTTTCTTACCTTCAATTGTTCAACGTATACCGTAGGTCTAGCTGAAGGGTACAACAAAAATATGATATTGATTCCCACTCCCACCAGAATCCCGTACTCTACGCCAATTACCAGACAAAAAACGAATGTTGCAAACGTCGATATCAGATCTTTCTTGCTTGAACGCCACATTGGCTTCACCACTTCGTACTCGATCATGAAAATCACTGCACTTATAATCACAGCCGCTAGAGATGCTTTTGGTATAAAGGCAAAATAGGGTGTCAAAAAACTCAAAGCCAGTACAACCATAATACCTGGAAACAAATTTGATACATACAAATCATATTTAAACTAAATTTTGGCATTCTCAAACTACTATCAATTCTTAATAACACCCTAGGTACATCGTTTTGTAATCTGAGTTGTAGTTGTCACTATTTGTTGAATATCATGTATACACTATTTGTAATTCAGCAGAAATTTGTGAATGTATGAGCTAGGTAAGTTGTTGAAGAATTATTCAAAGTTTTTACGTTAGGGCATTTGTAGAATCCAACTTAGTGAATTAGCTCACGTATGTGTCTTATATTTACATGATGCATTTGAATCAATTATCAAAATTCCGTTCCAAATATCCAAATTTCTGTACGTGAGATAAGATAAGATGAGATTTTTATTGATGCTAATATACAATGGACTCACACTCATATGTTTATTTTTTTCGTCTTCACGTATGGTCTCATGTCTAAAACGGAATTTCTTAAGAGTAATAGTATCAGCACAAAGCGTCCTTTTCGCACCAATTTCAATTAAAAATACTCACGTCGCCGAAACGAACATAAAAAAAGGAGTCATTTCAAGCAATATATGAATACAACTGAAATCAAAAAATATAACGCTCAAGTATCCACTTCCGACCCAGATTTTAAAGATTTATGACGTATCAGAAGACGGTTTTTCAGATCTTATTAGAAATATTGCTATTTGAGCATTCTACCTAAAATATACTTTTAACATTATAAAGACACATGTAGGAATTTACAAGGGTTTTAATTAATTAAATTAGTATAAATTTGATTTAATGATTGAATGTCTGCTCTATGATTTACAGACTTGGAGTCACGTATTATGTGAAACATCTCCAGAATAGATCTTTTATAACAATCTCTAGTTAAAATTTTTAAAATTTCTGTAATCAAATTGATGGTTATAGTCAAAACACTGTTTAGCAAGTGAGGTGGAATTTTTGGAGTGAAAACTTCTTTAGGTGTGTTGAGCTATTTCAGATGGGGGGTAAAACCATGAGTCCGTTACGTGATATCACGCTGTAGCTATATTAGTCGGGTCGAATTAGACGAAAAAAAGTATAAAATCTGGGAAAATTTGCGGGAAACTCCGATCGACTCTGGGTTTTTTGCAAAATTTTTCTGAACGGATTTACAACATTCCCGAAAAAAAACTAATATGTGCTTTTCCATTTTTCAATTGTTATAGAGCAATAAAGAGGAAAATGACCAATTTCCATGAAAATGCCTAGAAAACTGTACTCGGGGATTTTCGAGGTGACTGGTAACAAATCTTTTTAGATTGTTGAAAGATTTATATTCGATCTATGAAGTAACATTCAAATTACCGCGCTTCAATTCTGATATAATACCGCCCCTCAAAAAAATATGAAATACCTATATGGATAATATGACCAATTTTATGATAAATCAGTCAATTATTGAGATTCTGGCGGGGTTTAAAATCGAAACGCCCGTTTTTGTTGTTTCTTTTTGGGGGGTGGTCTTATGGGTTTTTGGGTGGTTGAAATAGGCGAAGAGTGATGACAATAATTTTAAATCTTTATTTGACCTCCAATAAAGCTATTCAACATGGTGCCATCATGTTACATAGTAACCCGCAAGTTTTATCCACAAAATGAAAAAAAGAAACAGTTTCGGTCCAAATAATGACCAATTACTCGGAAATGGACCGATAACTTTTGATGGCATAGGGTATCTTAACAATTGCCAACACCAATGAACATTTCCCACCAGGTTTGGAAAGGTTAACTTGCAGTCCATTTTCGGTTCAATTTTAACTGGTTGGCCTGATAAACGGACACTATGCAAAATGATGGCACATGAGGGAAGTGTATAAGAATGGCATGCTTTTCAAGTAACCACAACTTGGAAAGGGTTAACCTCCAGCCAAAAAAAAAATGCGGATGCTGTATCTCGAGATCTAGCAGCCGGGGAAAATTCTGTCTGTGAGATGAATTGGTCATTGAACCGTCCTCTAACGATAAACCATAGTGCCATCGGGTTAATGTTAAAATCATCAATATCGCTCTGGCTCCTAGACTACAAGTACGTATTCTATCGACTACTCGGGCATGGTATTTATCCGACATATAGACAAACAAATTATAGCAGTTATTTCAGATATCATAAACCTATGTTGAGCATAGCTTCAGATGACGATATTGAATGTATTACCTACTTTGTTTAAATTTTCCAATTATTTCCAGTTCCTATTGTAACGATCCCACTTTTGAATATATCGTTACAAATCATTACCATGATAGAAACCTATAATAATTTGATTTTATATCTTTGAACTTTCTCCCAATTAAAGAACTCTATCTTAAATGATATAGTTAACTGTATTCTATTAATATGGTGAGGATTCAACGAACACTATATTGTTACCCCCACGTCCGATTTATTAATTGGGAAGGGATAGTCGGAATAAAACCGGTTGCGGTTGATAACCAACCATCTTTTGTGTTACTGTGATATAAGGTAGGTCTTAAATCAAAGTTATTAAATTGTTTTTTTGAGTAGCATTGAATCTTTAATATTTCATTCATAATCAGGCTTACTCTGGTTTATGCAAAACTTTGATTGCTTCCTGCTCTTATAACAGGCACTTAGATCTCTTGATTATAGATTTTGTAATTTCACTCATATTATCATTCATTCAATTTGCCAAATCACTTGAGTTCATTTCCTGAATACACGTGGGATTAATATATCGTATATTTTTTTCTTCTAACTCTTCGTAATACCAACAACGTAGCGTTATCCACATCGGAAAGGTACGAAACATATAGAGAATGGGCCAGAACTAACCACTCCATATTTATAATTCCACGAGCCTTGTTTTCAATACCTTCGATTATAGAGATAACGTAGGACTTGTTTAACAATCCCGTAATCGTAATAAAGAGTCTTAATAATACAAAATCCACCCACGTGGTTCTAGGAATCTCTGAACTTTAACTCATAACTAACTTCAAACTCAATTCATTTTTCTCTAACTTTGTTTAAATTTATTTTGCTAAAATTGTAGTAAATTCTTAATAATTGTCACATATTAATTTAATTTGTAATTGTAATCATAATTTATATTGGCTTCACCTATCAACAACTTAGCTCAGCTATTCACAGCGTCAATACTGAGTCATTGCACATATTAAATTTAACTTCTTTTGTGGACATCCTACTCGTGCATTTTCTTTCTTTTTCGATAGGAGGATATTGGATCCAATACACTGCTAGAGACCTCGCGGAGCCATCATCAGGACCACAGGAGGAACACAGGGGAGTAATTCTGATATCTCTGTTGCAACTTTCGTTACCATGATGAATTAGATGCTGGTCGTAATTGCTGAGTCAAAGTAGTTTGATTACCTTCATTTACAATTGTTTCAGTTTTATATCGGTGCCCCGAAAGGGCATGCGAGTTTGTATACTTATTTTTTCCTATTGTTCAATAATAATTGAATATATTTGTTATTGTTTTTATATGCTTTGTTTCTTTTCCTTTTTACTTACTACCAATTCAATTATGCTTATTTCTTTATTTATAACAGCCTGAAATTCTTCTCTTTTAACTCGTGGTGGCGCCCAGGGTTTGTTGTTCAAAAAGTAATAGGGCAAGTATCATCATTGTTAACGTAAAGGGCCGAACAATCACGAATTTGAGCTAGTTTGGGAAATATTAGTAACTTGGGTAAATTCATCTTTTGATTAATTGAGAATCAAGGGAAGGTGGAAATTGCGTAGCTTACAATTATTTTATTACATTTGGGACCCAACAATTATTTCATTACACTATGTTGGCACAGATAAGTAAAATTCGAGTGAAAGAAATAGCCTTGACAATATATATAAAATTATAAGTATTAATAAAATGAAACTGCAAGCATTGATCTAAGTATTCATGTGTCAATAAATGCATGAGAGTGAATGCTAAGTCTATACCTGTGAATACTCCTCCCATCGGAGTTTGAACACCACTTGCATGATTCACTGCTGATCTTGAGAAAGAACCAGTAATGGGCATCGAAGAGAAGAAAGAACCAAGTACATTGCACATGGACAGTGTGAATAGCTCTTGAGTAGCGTCGATAATTTCACCGCTGGCTGGAAGAATAAGTAAGTATTAATATGATTTTCTAACAATGTAATGTTGTTTTTAGGAAAGGTTAATGTAATTGAGTTTCAAAACTAGCCTACAAAATAAAGAACAAATTATTCGATAGAAACACACTTCCGGGATGACTAATGTGGTGGTTATCGGTACTAACTTTATTTCAATCTTGTCTCTGTTTCTATTATGTATGTTTATGGTTTATTGTTTTATATTTACATCAAGTAGAGTTGTAGTTGCAGAAAGTTTAATTGGTAACAATAAAAAAGTCTATTGCACATGAGTAATATTTCTAACTTGAGTACTAATAACATTGTTCTAACAATAACTGTAATTTCAACATTAAAATGTGCAATGAAGCAGAACATTCCAATTGAGTTAAATTGAATACAATCAACCATCAAAAATAATTTTATTACTGTAATACTACAACAAATTGGTGACCCCGATGTGATCCAGCCTCAATGTAAAGTAGTCCTGAACAAGAACAGCCCCGACGTAGAGCAGCCCCGAATAAAAAGCAGTCTAGTCTGACCAACGAAAAATGGCTCAGCCTGCCCAACGAAAAACAATCAAACGGGAAAACAGGACCCAGTCACTTTTTATACATCCATTTTGAATTCTTTCTCTTGAGGTTATTATTATTTACGACTAATTTATTCTATCTGTGAAAGCAAATATCATCCACTAGTTTTTATTTAAAAATTTAAATAGAAATAGTGGAACAAACTGGTGATAATTAAATTTCCAAAATCAGAATTCCTCCATTCTGGCACATTCATCCAAAATTATGGTAGAATCGCAATTCGCATCAAACAAAATTCAATTACATCGCATCAAATTTGCCGACAGAAACAATTGCCATTGTTAATGATTTGGTTCAACAGCCCCCAAATGTAAATGTATATGAAAATCTCAGTTTGATAGAAAGATTGTCAGACTCTAAGGAAGAGAGATTAACAACATTATTATGAAATTCACAATTAGGAAATCAAACGTCATCTACATTTTATAGTGAGATGTCTGTTTTAGTTGGAAGTTCTTCCTAATTGAATTCAGAGTTGTTGATGAATCTATGGAAACGTAGACTTATAAAATGAATCGCAATAGCTATAACTGCATCTGGTCAAACTCGGCAGAAAAATATATCAGAGACAAAAATTGGGAAGCAAATGAGATAGATAATTGTATTTCAGCGATAAATGAAAATTTTAGATACGAAAATTAGTAAAAAGTAAGCAATTAGTAGAAAATAATTTATCAACAGAAATAATAAAGAAAGTGAAAGAATTGACATCGAAATGTGAAGATTCAATTAATTTAATGCAATGAGCAGCAAATTCAAATTCAATATTAAAATCAAATTAGATAGAACTGGAGAAGCATCAAATTCACATGGTTTTATTTGCTGTTATCATAAACAGTGTCATAATAACACACAAGTCAATGTGGGGGTTCTTGGTGTAAGCCTTATAAAAGACAGGAATACTAAAACGTTCAGTCAATATTGCCATGAATGACAGAACAAATTGTGGCAGTCGCAGAATTTTTGTTCAAGATAAGAAAAATGGATTAAATTGTCTAGTTGATACCGGAGCTGATATTTTCAATTTGCCGCGTAAAATATTACAAAATATTAAGAAAAATAAAAGTTTTAGTTTATCGTCCATAAATGGTTTTTCGATTGCAACATTTGGACAGCAATTTTTGAACGTAAATTTATGATTATGAAGAAATTTCCCCTTCATTTTTAGTATTACAGATGTAAATAAACCTATCTTACAAATAAATTTTTTATCTTATTTTGGTCTTGTAGTAATGTTAAAAACAGACAACTCAAAGATTCAAGTACAAATCTGTCAATTAGTGAATTTTTGAAAGAAACAGAAGTAATTATTCCTAAAATAACTTTAGTGAATAATGATTAAAAATTTATTACCGGAATTTCCAAGTTTGGTGAAAGAGATATCAACAGTTCAAACAGTTAAACATAAAGTTTATTATTATATTCATACAAATGGTGCTTCTGCTAAATTTTGAAGATTGGATACAACTAAGTTTTTTATAGCCAAACGAGAGTTCGAACATATAGTTATTATTCTAGGTATTTGTTACCAATCAAAATAAATAGCTTCTTCACCTCTACATATGGTTCCTAAAAAAGAGCCTGGTGATAGGAGACCTTGTGGAAACTATAGATGGCGTAATTTTTAACAATCAAATGATTCTATTACTGCAATACTACAATGACTGTGCATTTTGTATATGATCATGTAGTGGACTCAATGATTAGCTCCATTTAACCACAAGCTCTTCTTTTTGATGTGCTCCTAGGTATCATGGGGTCGGGTCTTGTACGGTAGTGCATTATGAGAGAATGTGGATACATGTTTCTCCTTCCTCGCGGAATCTACACCCTTCATCCTCTACTAATTCGAGCAGTGCTCTTCTAGAATTGCCGTTAGTATTCTTCGTTTATTGTTCCTTGGCTTGGTGCAATTGTTAGATTGTTTCTGGTTATGCTTTGTCAGCAGTATCGTCAGCTGGCTCAATCCTTGTAGATCTATCCAGTAATGGGATATGTTCTTGTATACTCAGTTACTGAGTTATTCCAGTATTGACTGGTTCATTCCTGTTGGCTCCGGTGTGAACCGAAGCCCATAAGAGCGTAGCCGCATTATTCTTGCTTAATTCTTTTAGTTTCTCCAAGCATCCAGATCATCTTGGAGTTGATTAAATGAGAACTCAGCGCATTTTTAGCTGCCTGACTGTCCGGCATGATGGTGATTTCTTGTCTGCGTCAATTTCTTTCTATATTGAACCTAAGATATTTTCCTGCATGGAAGATACTTGGGGATTTGCATAAGCTTTCAAAGTATTCGATTCCAGGCCCATATGCTTATAATCCACTTCCTTTTATTGATGCAGAATTATCTGTGTACCATTTAATGGCATTACTACTCAGTTTTTGGATGGTGTCTTTGTCCCATTACAAAACTTGTTGTTTCATCTCCGGCATGCTCCAGGTGCTGATGCTCATTTTTAGTAAGGAGTCGATACTCATGGTTGGTGATTTCCTTTCTGGTCATTCTGTTATGTTCTTCTCATCGTCATACTCTACTATTATATGGAGAGGTTTAGACTTACCGCCATATCGGCCATTGGACACATGTTATGCATACACAAGCTAGTCTTTGGCATTTCGATTGATTCATCCTTGTACTTTCCAGCCTGGTTCTGCTGCCCAAGGCCGCTACCCAGTAAGAGGTTATCGGTCCCACTATTGTGCAGGATATTTTAGGTTGCACCCCCAACATTTTCCCCCAAAGATTCATCATCTTTTGTGGCTTTGATAGTTGCTTCCTTGTCATGTTTGTTCCAGAGGTTTTGGAAATAGTTACAAGATATTTGACCTCTGACCTCTTTTCAATAATACTCCTCTAAGTTATTTTAGGAACATATTCTGTCGATATATGATAATATAACAATAAGTCAAGTCTTAGTAATATCAGATTGAATGTTCTTAAATGTATCAACATTCAGAGATTCAAATACCTACTTCGGCAAGTAGTTTGCAAGCTGCAGCGCATCATTGGAAACTATATCTATTGAAAATAGATTCCTAAACGTTGATCTATTGTTTGGGTAAACATACACGTATGTGTTTAGAGTTACTAGCTGTGATCAGCCTTTGTGAAGAGTAAACCTAGTCTTGAAATGAGTTATACATTAATCCAACTTATAGACCTTCCAAAATAGATACTCACCAAATGCCTTCGCTATTGCGACGTTCCCCAAAACAGCTATGACAGGTACGAGGATAATTGATGATCCCAAATCGGACACCATATCAGTAAAAACTACTGTTCTATTATTCACCATAGTTTCAAAGGGAGGTAGTTTAACTTCGGGAAGTCCGGGTCTAACTGTTCCGGTCAGCAAAACTGGGGAGCCACCCCATCTGGTTTCACAGAAATATGCTACGGTTGAGCAAAAGATCACTACAAGGGCATTCCGGGCTATGGCAACTAACCATAATATCCGATTACCATATTTTTGGCGTTTTGTTGGTTTGGTATTCGCAGCATTCAATTTCACGCTTTTGAGTTTCTGTAAGTAATTTATTGAATCATTAGTATAGAAAGTAATTAAATACACAAGCTGCAAGTATCGTACATGGCCTTCTCTCTTAACGCCTTACTAAGGCCAAACACATATAGTGCAGCTCAGGTCAGCATAGCACAGTAGGGCATCAACCACAAAGTGTATTCAAGACTTCTTGGTATCAACCTAAGAAGATATCGCATTGTATGTGTAAAATCATAACAACTCAAAAAATAGTCCATGTGAAACTATCACATTTTGAGATGAATAATTGTTAAGGCTGTATCAAGGGTATATGTGGTATATAGTATACATTTCATTTTCTATTCTATACTGTCCGATAAATAACTATTATTTTCCTGACTCATTCGCGGCCGATAAATGAGCTATTAGTATCAAAGCCAGTAAATGTTACATAATATTATTAGGAAACTATCGTCAACATCACGTTTAAAGAGGGGTTCTAAGCCCAGAATCAAGATTTTGACGAAAAAGCATTAACTAAATGTCAATAAATGTCAAAACCAATGACGAGTTATCTGAAATTGCTTTATGAAAAACAAATACACAGCAAGAAATGAAACGTTATACGATACACGTCCATTAGGTGTTGATACTGTTGTTACACGTTTTGATATTCCTGTAACGTGATACTTTACTGAGTTTCTAATTGATTGAATAATGTTAATTACTGTTTCCGTTCGGAATTATAGATAATTAAACTTGGAAAGAGATTGGTATCGGCATCTGTGAATTAATGGCGCAATTCTATTATTTTATTAAAGCGCGAAAACTCGAGAGTGGTTTCTCGAGTCGGAAATCGATAGAAATCATCCTGTGTGAGACCTTATCAGCGGTGAGTCAAATTAATCTCATACCTTTATCTTTTATTAATCAAATATATTGAAGGATTATTATCCATATTGAATCTGATAATTTGATGTCTAATTATAGCAGACGTGTATATTCATCTGATGATCTGATTATGTGAATATCGCCTCTTCCGCATGACCACACAAGATCGCTTTTTCTTGCTCGTATCTAAATTGGATAATCATTTACTTATATTAGTTCTCTTGTCTTTAATTCATTTATAATTTATTAAGTTTATAGTCGGAATGGTTTATATCGTTCTTTGAAGCTTGTTTAATCTAACAATGAACCACGTAGTTACGTAGTATTCTGTATCTGTATCACCCTTCCTTGACATTCCTCCTGATCAATTTGGAATGTCCCTTTGAGCTAGACTAGGTGAGATAACGAAATAATTATAGATCTGGGTGAACTTAAAGAAAGCCGAAATTCTCATTTGGTGCTTTATGGGTTCACCGAGTAAATCATCTGATATTGCTTGAACAGATTATTCATTTAGAATCTACGATCACAATTTCAGTCTACTATACTCCGTAAATTATTATCTAATTGTTCTCTTGGAAATTTCTGAATTAACTCACCCATTTTCTTTAAGACTACCATTTTTATGTATAATTTATACTCAGGAGGCCAAAATAATCCGGAAACGACTATAAACTCGACATTTTGGTCAAATTCGTATACTTGTTAATGAATAATTTGTTTATAACAATTCAAAAATTTATGTATGTATTTAAAGACCATAATAGCAATAAAATGATACTCAGGAGGCCAAATTTATCCAAAAACGACTATAAATTCGACATTTTGGTCAAATTCGTATCTTTATTAATAAATATAATTTGTTAATAACAAATTTGGGGTTATACATTCGACAATATTGACGATAAAATCGAACTAATGCAAAAAATTATCCGTAAATGACCATTAACTCGGAGTTTTGATCGAATTCATGTTAATAAATAAATTGTTTATAACAAATGAAGTTAATTCAACCATTTGTTTAACTAGTTTCATATGTTCACTGACCAAAAATAGTCTCTACCCAATCAAAAATGGTCAAATTTATCATTTTTTATGTAATCTCAAAAAGCTAATTAATTGCTAATTTATTGTTTATAAACAATTTCGAAAACTATCTATGCACTTTTTCCCATCAAAATCAATCCTTTTGCCAAGGATTCACGGGTCCAATGCCCATTAGACTGCATTATTGTAACGTAAATTCCTGTAATCAGTTAGTAAGATTTCAAAAGCGTAACCATATGTTATTAATTATATACAGTATTGACCAGGATGTAATAAATATTTCAGTCTTTCAGGTAACCATCAACCAATACATGCTTAAGATAGATTTTAAACCAGAGAAATCAACGATTAGGGTGAGGATTTAATGTTGAACATCTGGGATGTTTATGTTCATTATTCTGAGATTAATAACTTACCCTGAGCAACATTAATATGAGTATGCAGCTAATACCAAGCGTGAGATCAGCGTATCTTGTTTTATGAATATTTTTGAAGACTTGAGTTATTGTATGCAGAAATCCAGAACCTGATACTTTTAATCCCAGTAAACTTTTCAACTGCGATGCTGCGATTATCACTGAAGTAGCTGAGGTGAATCCGACTGTCACTGGTATGGATATGAAGTCGATAAGTACACCTGTAAATAAAATGAAACATGATTCAAATATTCAAGGTATTTAAGAAACTATCCATCACCAAACTTGAATCGAGATTTGGCATTCTTTATCATCCACGGTGTTTCAAGTAATTATACACTAGTGTAAACATATTTTTTTACTACTTTGTTTAATTGTTGATCATAATACTACACAATTATTCGTATAATAAATCAATAAGCTTAATGCATAACATTATGAAATTAACTTTTTTACAATATCAAGTATCGTATTTCCATAGTGAACTGATTTAACATAGCGATTTCTAAAAAATGAGAGTAAATATTACGCAAAGTGAAGTTGCTAAATTATTAATAATGATTATTGACCCAGGTATGAATTACATATACATTCTCTGGAAATATGTCACACTAATACATATATTTATTATTTTCGTGTTTACCTACTTTTCGATCTCAGGATCATCATCAGAAGACGTAAGACGTATCAATGTCTAAAAAAGGATTTCTTACAACTAATTGTATCAGCACAAAGCGTACTTATCGCACCAATTTCAATTTTAAAGCCCACGTCGCCGAAATGAACAGAAACACGAGTAATCGAAAATGTAACACATTAATAAATTAAGTAAGTATATGAAATGTATCAAGAATCCACTGCTTACTGCAGTGGCGGCTCCTCGAAGGAGGCTAAGGAGGCTCAGCCTCCTCACAAATTTATCTTAATGATCATTCTCCATTTTATTTCCTATTTCTCTGATAATTTTTATAATTTTACAATTAATTCCCCGTTCTCAGTAGTTATTTTTAATCTGGCAACAGTGTGCCCTGAGGCTAGACTCTCTATATATCTCAAACGATGAGCATGTGTAGTTCAACACAGTTGCCGTTTTCCCGACCAGTCAATCGCCAAATAGCGTGAAACAGCGAAAACGGCAACATCCTCTGGAGGCTAGCCTGCCGCCCGCCTTTAAGTTCAGTACGAGTACAGTCGGTGTGGTACGGAATACGACACATGCGTGTTGCGTCAGTGCTTGTTTTGTTTTATGCGGTTATAATGGTTGATGACATCACGCGAAATAAGGTTAGATTAGAATTCGTCTGTTCGGTAAATTATTAATTGTAAAAATGGACAACTAGTGGAAAGATTTTTAGGGTTCTACGATGTTAGTTCGGGAAGAACAGCGGTCAATTTATTCAATTTTTTAATGGAAACATTTCAACGATTCGACTTTGCGAATAAATCAGACTTACGACGGCATCTGTAATGGCGGGACATTTAAACGGTCTTCAAACAAACGAACGTAAGTTTTAAATAACATAGTAGGAAACAGAATTCCCTGTAATGCTCGAACTCGATGGAATTTTACATCACGTGCAATGTTTAGTTTACCATCCATAAAAATAAAGACAAATTAATTGAAACATTTGATTTTATATTAAACAGTGATGACTTTTCAACAGATCAGGTTTCATTAAATGCTGCTGTTGGTTTAAAACCTTATTTAGAAAATGAAGAATTTTTGTTTTTTCTTGATACTTTTAAATTAATATTTCAACAAACTGATCTTATTTTTCAAATTTTACAACATAAATTCACTAATATAATTCATTCAAGAGACCTTTTAAAACATCTCATTGATAAAATTTCATGTTTCCGTTATACAGAATTTAATTTTAATATTTTATTTGGAAATTATTCAACTGATGAGGCTTCTCCCGTGAAAAGGAGGAAAACATATAATTTGGTAGACAAGAAACTACATTATAAACAACTTTTTTATGAAATTTTAGATACTATTAAAGGTCAAATATTGAGATTCGATTTTCCGATTTACATGAATTGAAGTTTTTCGATTTGACGAATAGAAGATTTTTCGAATCTTTTTCAAAAGAGTTTTTCAATACACTTTCAGATAACTCAGTTCTAAAATATAATTTTTTTGATAAAATAGCGCTGCACAATGAATTATGCGTTGTATACTGGGATAAAGATATTTCAGGCCAGTACGACAGTCACGCCGATATGATAAAATATACGATAGATAATGATTTGCTACAAGTCTTACCTCAGTTTTATAAACTACTTTGTTTGACAGTCACCATTCCTGTCACGTCGGCATCGGTGGAGAGATCATTTTCTACTCTCAAACGAATTAAAACTTACATGCGAAATACAATGGGCCAAAATCGTTTATACGATGTTAGTTTAATATCTGTTAAAAAAGATTTAGTAAAACACTTAAAACATAATGATACATTTTATGATAATATTATTGATCATTTTTCGCAAATTGAAGACCGTAGAATTTCGTTAATATATAAATAAGTTGATAAAATTAATAGAAAAAAACAAAATATGAAAAATTCCAAAAAAAAGAAAAAAAATTAAAAGTCCAAAAAAAAATAAAAAACAAAAAACGAACGAAAAAAAATTTGCGGGCAAGAGAAACTCTATACCTCCACGTTGGTTCTTGCTGGGTAACAATTAATTTTGTCACTGAAGTAACTGGTACAATCGCTGCGCGAAGGTTAAATTAATTGACTGAATATAGTATATTTTTACAAAAACGTTTTATGTCCAGCCTCCTCTCTCAAAAAGTTCACGAGCCGCCACTGCTGCTTAGCAATTTTCTTATAATATACGAACTCATGCCAAACAAACTCTGTATTTGACTGAAACCAAAAATATAATGGAGTTTCTACTTTCGAACCAGATGTTAAAGATTTGTGCTGATACAATTAGTTTTAAGCAATCCCGTTTCAGACATAATACATCTTCTGATGATGGTCGTGAAACCGAATCGTACGTAAAGACGAAAATAATAATGTGTTAGTGTGACCTATTTCCCGAGAATTTATATGCAATTCACACCTGGATCAAGAATCATTATTAATAATAACCAGCGTAAAGTAAGGATATTGAAATTTGCATAAGAATCGAAATTAATGAAAAATACTTACCTAAGTGTAATACTGCCATCAAAATTTGAACCACACCCGAAATGAAACATAACAGAATGGCATAATCTGTATTCCTTCCAATTACTTGTTGATATGTCATCAACGCCATGAGAGCGGTTGGTCCTATCGTTATGTCCTTACATGTTCCAAATATTACATAAACGAAACATCCTACGAAAGCTGAATATAACCCATACTGGAAAAAATCAATGACTCAGTTTTGATTGACAGGAAGTAGTTTTGATTAATATTAAACTAGATATTAATATACCGATACTGGAAGGGGCCAGCGGATGAAGATGTAATATTACATATTATTGATGTTTTATTAGTTATTGTGTAAATGTTTTATTTTTTATCAACTAACCAAAATCATAATCGCAACAGTTGAAATCCTGTTAGATTTAATACAAATGGCGAAAATTTAATTATTTTTACATATTACTGAATTTTTTTTCACTGCCGTATGGTACCCAAAAAGTTAATTTGAAACGGTAAACTCTGTTAAGTACAAAGACTTTATTATAATAATATTGAAACATAGATATATAACAAAAAATATATTGACATTGTTCCTCGTTCATGAGCATGTCATCCTGTTTACAAAACATGAAACCAACGGAATTTTCGGTTCTCCCCCTTCAGGCGAACATTTTCGTTTTCCTTCTTCAGTATAAAGCTTTGTTGAACGGTGTATTCAAATCTTAATTTCCTTTGTATAAGAATAGTTCAGATTCATCTACTGGCATCCATTTCACCCGATCTCTAAATGCAACTCCTTCGTTTTGGATATTTTTTCGTTTTTGTAACAGGTTAAGCTGATTTGTTAGGTACGAGAAATTTCGAAAAAGATTTTTTATATCCGTAACTTGATTTATCTCAGAAGAATTCCTAATTATGTCTCGATATTGGTCGGGTCGATGTATTGTTTTAAAACAAATAAAATAACTATTAGAAATTCGATGTTCACTAGTTTAATAAATAAATGTAACTATAGTTTTGCTAACACCGTAACTTCTTCAAACAAATATTACAAAGTACTTCTCAGTACTTTGTAATATTTGATTGAAGAAGTTACGGTGTTAGCAAAACTATAGTTACATTTATTTATTAAACAAGTGACAACTTTTTACATTTATTTTATTCAAGTCCAGAATAGATTTTTATCACGCACTGACTGATTATATTGAAATATTGTTCATGTTTTCTATTCGGCCTAAACTACGATCAGAATCCAGATACGAATGTCCTACCTTAGGGAATTTGTACTCAATAACAGAGAATAAGCCCTTTATAATCAAATTCTGGTAGAAGCAAATGAAGTCTGCCCAAACGAGATTGAGAGAAAGCATAGGACAGTCTTCGGCGAAACTGTAAGAGGTATATCTTCATTGATGACACTTAGCGTAAGGGCTACCCTATAATTTGGGGTAGGAACACATCTTTATATGTGTATTGCCAGATAAACATGTCTTATAACCCTTTCATAACAAGTGGTACCATGAGACCAAAACTCAAAAGTACAATAGTATTGAAATAAACTCAATATTGGAATTTTTATGTTTTATGTGTTGCCTAATTTGTCGAGACCTTGCCTTAGTGGAAAACGTGAGTACTGTGTATAGAGAGGTTGGGTGGTTACAACGGGGGTCGTCGAAATAAGTTAGTGAAAATTGTCGTTCCTAAGAGATAAATTATGGTGGAGCCACCATGCAGGGCTGCTCCCATTTTAGTAAAATTCAGTTATAATTCTTAGACATGAAAAATCTAAAATTGGCATTTTAGGGACAAAGAAAGAGAAGATATACCGAGTGATTCAGATGCTGATATAAAGGGTGTTGGAGACGAAACAGAAAAAGATGTATATAATTTTGTGAATATGAAAGTGTTATCTTAGCCTATAATGGTTTATAACATTATATAATATACCATTACGAGCAAAAACATTGAAAACAAATCAGTCTATTGTTTGGGCTAACCCAAAGGTACGCAAACGTTTTTCTCCCTAGACCACGTACCGTTTTTTTCGGTTTTTGGTAAGCTCCTGCATCCCTTATATTCATTTATTACAAATTCATCATCATCAAATCTGGGTTTCAATGGTGGCAGAACTACTCACTTCACTGGAGAGTGGAACATTTTAAAATAAAAATATGTGGTAAGTTTTATAGATATAAAATGTCTTTGTCGGCGTGATGCCGCGATAAAAGCGAATATATTGTTGTGCAGCACCTCAATTGTACGGTACGGCTAGCCTCCCGGTACCGGTTCTCGAACAAATCCCGGTAGAAACAGTTAAAACGTAATATGTGTACAAAGAAGGAACATTTCTTTAATAGTTTGACTACACGAGAGGGAAACCTATAATGGTCGAGGAACATCGTGTGAGCTAGCAGTGGAATGTTGGAAGAGGAGGCAGGCATTCGAATTTTTGAATGTTTGGAGGTTATATGCATAGGTAAAGAATTCACTAGGTGAAGAATCACATTTCAAATAAACCACATACCTAATAATGTCAAAAATATTAACTAACTCGTGGAAATTTTCACGAACTAACCTGCGATGAACACCACTTGGAGTTTTGAACCTACTATTATTAAAAACAAACATATGTAAGCCGGTTTAACGCTTCGGCTACCAACACTGATGCAGGATCTACATTAAATTATGTATATGAAATAGCGTTTAGACTACCAGCATTTATTCGGCTACCGATACCAGACGGCTATTTTAATTGTATTAACGTTGCGTAGTGAAGTTGAAAATTCGGTTAGTCACTGTAATAAATAGGAATTATGGAAATCGTAGCTTCTCATTGTTAAGGTAGCCTGTTGTATGTTGCGACAATCTTATCGAGTTAAAGCGGTAATATTAGTCTGGATTGAAACAATGATAGTCCTTTTCCGCCGAAGATATGAACAGATACTAGGTACTCACACGAAAGTGTTATCAAAAAAAAATATGACATCAACGAAAAAAGGGAGCTGGCAATAAATGTAAGATCGGGATGGGAAGTACGGGGGTATAGAGGCTGTGCTGTTTTGATAAAACTCTTTTTTCAAGAGTGAAGAAGGCAGTTCTGGCCGGTCCATTCTCAAGTCGTGTATTATTAAAGCCGAAGTGAATTCATTCCTTTTTCAAAAAGATAAAATTTGATGATTAAGGTGTGATGTTGTAATCAAATTAAGTTGTTAATTAATTCAGTTCAGAGGACAGCCCGGAACTCCGATGTGTTATCATCGTTAAATAAATAAGTTCTTCCCTATATCATTGGCACCGACTCGTCCGGTGAATTAAAAGTAGTGAGTGGTAGGGGACCAAATATTGGGGAAGGTTAAGCAACAAGGGGGGTAAGTCTTAGATCTAGATAATTATAATTGCTTGGGTTGAACTTGTACTGAATGATTTTCGCTGAGTAGAGTATTAATGTGGTAAAAGGTTGTGAAGGTCTTTTTTTTTAGATTCAATTCAGAAACCACTATTCCTTTTGTTTATTCTGTCACGACGGTAAGGCTTAGTGAGCATTTAGTTTAGTTGTAATAGTTTCTATATATCCATATACTTATATTTGTCATAATAAAGTCATTAATAATAAATCCAGGTCATAAGTTCGATTGGTTTTGATTTAATAACAACAACAATGTAAATAATCCGATGCCTCACAGGAACTCTTCCCCGAAGAATTGATTCAACGTATCACTTTTCAGACAAATCTTTATATTTATAAGAACATAGCAGAGGTGGGAACTACATCCCCACTACTGATGATGAATAAAAATATTCTTGAGAATGAACCTATTGGATGGTTATAAATTGTTGATATATTTAGTTTGATCATGTAGTCCATGTTTATGACTAACGTTCCTTTGTAATTTAATTATTATATTGATTGTCTGTCAGAATTGATAATGAAAAATACTTCGAATCTGATCTCTTCTCACTGAGTATTAGCAGGTTATGGGCCCAGAGAAAAATTTAGAAAAGTATGATGGTATTAATCCTTTCCGAGGCTTGGACTTTAGTACATGGAAGTTTCGAGTAAAAACAATTCTAGAGAAACATGATGTTTTGAAATGTCTTACCGAACTTCGGCCAGAACAAGACGATGATAAGAAGGTATTTGATAGAGAAGACAGTAAAGCAAAGTTAAAAATAGCTCAGTGTGTTGGTGATACACATTTAGAGTACGTTCGAGAGGGATCTACAGCAAAAGAAAAATGGGATAAGCTTGTGTATACATTTGAAAGAAAAGGGGTTTATAATAGACTTTATCTTTCGAGAAATTCACTGACAATGAAATATGAAGAGGGGATGTCAATGGAAACTCATTTGGTGAAATTTGATGATATTGTGCGTCAAATTCAATCAGTCATCATGGTGTGTAGACTCGGGAGCATCCGATGATCTTGTAAATGATATGGATTTACTGAATGGAGTTCGGGAATTGAAAACTTCTTTGAAAATAGGTGTAGCTAAAGTTGGTCAAGATTTAGAAGGTACGCAGGTCAGATATTTGAGAGTATCAAATAATTTTGTTAATGGTGTTAAACATATTTGTACCATCAATAATGTAATTTATGTACCTAATTTGAGAAAAAATCTCTTGTCAGTGCGTAGAATTGAAGAAAATGGTTTCAAGGTAGTATTCAATAATAATCTAGTTGAAAGAAGATAATGTAGTTGCGGTGAGTGGCTTCAAAAATAACACTCTATATGAAGTAATCTTTGATGTTGATATAGATTTGAATGAAGTCTATATTGCTGAAAATAATAGCTATCATATATGGCATCAACGGCTTGGTCATTTGAATCAACAGTATATCAGAAAATTGGAACACATGGTAGAAGGTTTCAAACTGATTGGTTTGACTGGAAGACAATTATGTGAGTTATGTGAATGCTAAACAACATAAATTGTCATATAAAGGTCATAGAACAAGAGCAACAAGACCTCTAGAAATTGTTCATACAGATGTATGTGGTCCAATAACGCCATCTACATGGAATAATGAACTATATTTTTTGACATTTCTTGATGATTTTTCTTATTTCCGCATGACATATTTATTGTCTTCAAAGTCTGAGGTATTTGGATATTTTAGATCATTCAGAAATATGACAACAGCACATTTAGGAAAATCAATTTTGAAATTGAGATGTGATAATGGTGGAGAATATGTTTCTAAAGGGTTTAGAGATTTTTGTGATTCGAATGGAATCATTATTGATTATACTGTACCATATTCTTCAGAACAAAATGGTCATGCTGAAAGACTGAATAGGTCTTCAGTTGAAAAGACACGTTCTATAATTATTAGTGCAAATATGAATAAACATGTTTGGGGTGAAGCAGTCAGAACATCAGCATATTTGTTGAATAGATCTCCCACAACAGCTACAAAATCTCAAACACCTTTTGAAATATGGAATGGTAAGAAACCAAATCTATCAAATTTACGTATATTTGGTTGTAAAGCATATCTTCACAAACCTAAACAGTTTCGAAATAGCAAATTTGATAAGAAGAGTTTGAAATGTATTATGATTGGTTATACTTCAAATGGATACAGATTGTGGGATTGTGTGAATGAATGTGTGAAGATTGCAAGAGATGTGATATTTAATGAATCAATGGAATGCATGAAAATTTTTGAAACATGTCCTCTGGTTGTTGTTGAAAATGAAGAAAATGAGTTTCATCCGGTGAGTAATGCAGACAAAACTGAATCCGAAGAAATGACTATGTGTGATGAGAATGTTTGCCGAAAATCTTTAGTAAATCAAGGTGATAGGGACTTTAAAGACCGAAAATCATTTTGGATCATCAGAACACATATCCCGAATTAGAAAATCTCCTTTGTGGCATGAAGATTTTGAAATGAACTCACATTTTGTTTCATCGTGTGAAAATGATCTTCCATTTTCTGGAGATCCAGTAATATTTGCACTTTCAGCTGAAGAATTTGTTAATAATGTACCATTGTCTTATGATGAAGTAAAAAGTCATCCATGTCGGAAACAATGGGAGTCTGCGATGAATGAAGAATTGGAATCAATCTACGAAAATGAAACTTGGACACTTGTTCAAAAACTAGGAGGGAGGAAGATAGTTGATAGTAGATGGATTTTCACAATTAAGAAATTGATTCTGATAAAAATTAAACTAGGTATAAAGCAAAGTTAGTTGCAAAAGGTTATAGTCGGCAATATGGTAATGATTATTGTGAGACCTATGCTCCTGTGGCAAATATAATAACAATTAGAATCTTGTTGGTTTTGGCCATTCAGAAGAATTTTTCTAACTTTCAAATGGATGTATAAAATCGCATATCTTCATGGTTCGACAAGATGAGTCAACCTCCTGATCTCACAGATGATTCTGGCATGGTGTGTAAATTGAATGAATCTTTGTATGGATTAGAATAATCACCACGTAGTTGGTATGAACGTTTTGACTGTGTGATGATGAGAGAGAATTTTTGTAGGAGTGAATCAGATAATTTTCTTTATATCAAGTTTTTTGGGAATATCATTTTATATCTTTTAGTCTTTGTAGATGATATTCTTCTAGTGGGAAACTCTACTGACGAAATGAATAAAATAAGAAATATTTTCAACAACGAGTTCAAAATAAAGTGTTTGGAAAACATTGATATTTTTCTGAGAATTGGTTACATTCATGATAGAAATAATCAATATATTAAATTGAATCAAAGTCATTAAATTTCCAAACTTCTCCAAAAATTCAATATGATGAATTGTAATGCTTTAAAAACTCGAATAGAGATCAATTTGAAATTTGAAAATGCAATAAGACCATTAACAAAATATCCTTATGAAGAAGTTGTAGGATGTTTAATGTATTTAATGGTGAATTCGAGACCTGATCTATGTTACGCCGTCAATTTCCTCAGTCGTTTCCAATCGAAGGCATCATATCTACATTGGTCTCATTTGAAAAGGATTTTGAGATACCTTAAATTTTCGAAAGATCTTAGTCTTATTTTCGGTAAACAGAAATTGGAAGGTTTTTGTGATGCAGATTTTACAAATGATCTGCAAGATCGGAAGTCTATGTCTGGATATATTTTCAAATGTTTCGGTTCTACTGTTTCTTGGTCTACCAGAAGGCACTTTCAACTGGCGAAGCAGAATATAATGCTCTTGCAGCAGCAGTGAGTGAATGTCTTTGTTTGAGAGAATTGTTGAACGAAATGAATATTGTATTAACTGAAGCAACGATACTTCATGAAGATAATCAGTCACGTATAAAAATTGCTACTGAACATAGAAAACATCAAAGATTGAAACATATAGATGTGAAATATAATTTCATTCGAGAAGCACTAGATTCTAGCCAAATTATGTTGAAATATATTTCATCGCAAGAACAACTTGCTGACATTTTTACTAAAGGACTGTCTTTACATTCATTTAAAGATTTTTTATTCAAGTTGAGTTTGTCATGAATATGGATTAAGTGTTGATATATTTAGTTTGATCGTGTAATCCATGTTTAGTTAGTTACGTTCTTTTGCAATTTAATTATTATATTGACTGTATGTCAGAATAGATAATAAAAAATACTTTGAATCTGATCTCTTCTCACTGAGTATTAACATAAATTGCCCAGCTAGAGAGACTATTTAGTGGTCTTCCAAAGACAAACTTCCTGATTAAGCAGTGTTACATCACGAGGTATATTATTGTGGCTATTAAGTCATCTTAATTTGAATGACAATTCTGTACAACTTAACAAGAGTTATGTAAAGATCGACCCTGATCTTGAATTCGCGAAAAGTTTCTTTCTACTAGAAACAACCTGAGAAAATTTCAATATATCGAATCCGAGTCAATGATACTATACTAATCTAAGTACCTCCCAGAATATCAGCCGCACTATGAAATATGGTACACTACATGCAATGTAGTTTGTGTATGAAGCATGATAAAGATTGTTTTCCATGTATCACCCCAAATGGATGTTATGCATCTATAATTATTTTATAATATGTAATACATTTTTATTTTTCAGCTTCCTACGGGTTTTATGAAAAACCGATATCCTGCAGGATTACCTTTTAGTTTTTAATCAACAAAGTACGTTTGGTTAAGGTTTTGGTAAAAAAATAAATGGCAAATAACTCTTATGTCCCCATGGCTTATGTTATCTCTAACGGATATTTGGTTCCTGGTCTGCTATTTTTGAGCTACTTCAAAACCTCCCTTTAAGCTCTACATCTCAACTTGCAAATGTATATTCAATCAACAGGCAGGTATGAAGAATCTGTATCTCTTGTCTGACATTTAGATGCCATTCAGTAAAGAAAAAACAATGGTCCTGTGCGTGCACATCGTGCTTCTTGTGTCAAACTATCCCACGAGTATACCAAAGTTATATTGTAATCGTTTCACGACATGTTCGGTTTCCATCTATGGATAGACCACATGAGCGCCACACTATGGCTTATTTTATTTCGAGCAGACGATCTTTGGCGGAATCTGAATGAAAGACTTGAACGCGAACATAGGAGCATAGCATTTTAGTAGTGGCAGTCTTGTCATAATTAGCGTGTATCGGTTAATTTTTCCCTGTGCTTTTCTATGGTGGTGTTAACAATGGAATGAATTGTTGCAGGTTCTTCATCAAAAACAAAGTCCAAATTCAGTGAAAGATATCCCAAAATCATATCTGAAGCAAGCTTTAATGGAATTTTACAATAAAGGAGACATATACGAACTCAGTGGCAGCGACAAGTCCGAGGGGGATTCAGCTGAATGAAGGATAATAATTTCTAAAAAGGTGGTTTGACTCATATTCTTATCAAGATTGGGACGATGAAGGAATTTTGGAAAGCAATTATGTCACATTGAATAACCTTTAAGAAGCTGCAGCAATTGATTGGTGTTAATCGTCAACTAGTTTGAGATCATTTCAGTTTCGTAAAAGAAACGAAGGTGTTATTTTGTTTCAATTTTTGTTTTCCTTTTTATAATAAACACTTTTTAAGCATTCCTTGATAATGTTTGATGAAATTCATTATTCATCAAACCGGCGCTCATGAGCGCCACCGGCAGGTTCAATGTTTCATAAACATGAATGAATTAACTTTCTTTCAAGAGAGGAATAATAAACTTTATGAAGTCGTAAAATAAAACTCAAATCTGCTCAAAAACTTTTAAAACTTAATCTTATATAATTAATGCTCACGATTTGTTTCTCCACATTGTTGTATTCACAAAGCTTGGAGTTATCAACTAAAGTTAAAAGTAACATTATGTCTTTAAATATTACAAATCAATCTGAATGTTGTATAACTTTGGGGATGGGGTTAATCAATACTTTGGGTGGAAGTTTATTTACAAAATTGTTGACGAGTGAGTTATGGGTATTGATTTGGTCATTTAATAGTAGGATATTATTATTTTCAAAATTGCTGTTGATTCTAGAATATTGAGTTCATATCGTTTCACCTGAATAGGTAAAATATTGGGATTAAGGTTGAAATTGTCATTATGTTCCAAAATGCTCTTTTTTGAGCCTGTAACATCTTAAATTTTCCTAGAAACTGTAACGTTTAGTACGTTTTTAAAGTAATAATTAATATCATTTATCATTCTGGGAACTATTTTGAGATAGTTATTCGCAGAAAGTGACATCCTGCGACCTCTGTAGTTCGGTAGAGGTTTTGATTTGAAATTTATTTTTATTTCATAAAATTGAACCTGTAATCTCAATTTAATTTAATCAAATTATTAGAACTCTAATTTCTTTCACTATTTATTTTTGTAAGCATTATTCTTTGTTAATATTGAGTTAAGTTTCTTTGTGAATCGAAATAATTTTGTTCTCTATTATAATTTCCTAGAGGAATAAGACAAATTGTTAAGTAAACTTGTCTTTATTTTCTCTAATATAATCATCAACATTTACCCACCTCGTAATGCTGAAAATTCTTGATTGAGAACTCTTTCTCATCTTTTCGTAAAGCATTTGGCGCTCAAAAAAGGCAGTTCTATTCAATCAAGAATCGAAGGATACGTTTTATTATGAGCCCTGAGGTTAATTATTACCCTGAGTCAGTTAGGGTCATTGGAAACACAAAAGGTTTCTTCAAAACCTTACAAACCTTAGACTGAAGTTTGCGTACAGTTTGCCCTTTGTACACAGTACTACAGTCGTCACACCTCGGCCTATACAATTTAATTTAGATTTTGAATTTTTGATATATGAGTATTTTTTGTTTCAAAGGCGATGTGTTTATTCCGGTTATTCAGAAATTGAGATATTTTTTCGTGAGTATTCATCTAATTAAGTTGTACATCCGAAATAACATTTGGTATTATTAATAATCTGTGAATATGTTAGTTTCAAGGCTTTTTTATTGAGTTCGGTTTGAAGTATGTTATTTATTATCTTGACGTCATATTTGTTATTTTTAGCAATATCTATGTACGGATATTGGTGTTAAAAAAAACCTGAGCCGCAATTATCCACAGATTGATAATAATACCAAATCTTATTTCGCATGTTTAACATATCTAGGTGAATACTAACAAAACAAATCACAATTTGTCGAAATCCAGAATGAAAACATTTCCTTTAAAACAACAAATAATTTATACATATTAATAATTCAGAATCTGAAAAAAGTAAATACGAGAGCAAGGTGAAAAGTCCCAGAAAAATTAAACAAGAAATGATTTATTCGCTCAGAACTTATTTTATTTCTCAACATAATCTCCTTGTATCCCTTGTTGTACACATCGTTCAACGTTTTTCTAATTTTTCGATCCATCCCGCCGGTGCGTTGTCCTGGTGAAAGAGCACATTGTCAAATGCGTAATTTACAGTCTCTGCATATCATACGCCGGTGATCGTTTTGTCCTTTTTAAGGTAATCGATATGGACGATACCGTGTGCATCCCAAAAAACCGTTGCCATGACTTTGTTGGCCAATAAACCCTCTCTGGCCTTTTTCGGCTCTCTGGTGTGTTGTGATAGATCCATGTGTCGTCCACGATTACGAAACGGCGTAGAAAGTCTTTCTTGGAGCTTGAACATCGCCAAACAACAGAGAGCAAATGCGACACCCATCTGGCAGAGAGCTTTCTCATATTCAAAAATGTATGCAAAATGTTGCGTACCCATCCGGTTGAGATGCCCATAGCCTCAGCAATCTCGCTCATCGTCCAATATAATACCATGGATTTTATCGACGATTTCAGGCGTTGTAACCTCAATTGGACGACTTTTGGTTTGCATTATGTTTTTTTCACGCAAGGAGTAATGTTTAATCAAGAGAAAAATTTATTCTTTTCCATGTTTACAAAAATGTTCAAGATGGTACATCACAAATGTCACATGGGATTTTCGATTGTCGCGCCATCTGTTTTATTTTTCAGGGACTTTCACGTTGCCCTCGTAAAAGAAATCTGAAATTTATAGGGGCTAAGATGTGATGACTGTAGTGCCTTGTACATAGGTCAAACTGGACGTAGTTTCAGTGTGAGGCTCCAAGAACAACAATAACGTAATATTTAAATAGCAAATCAATGACTATAACTGGCCACTGGTCCACAATTTTGCAAATAAACTCTCCCACCCAAGCCATTGTCCACCACATCCCCAAATTTTTAATACATTCAGATTCATTTATAATATTCAAGGACATAATTTTACATTTTGATTCAATTAATAACTTACAAGCTTTATGAATGTCACCCATAATCATAGATGTACGAATAATGATAAATTTCTGTTGTTTTTCTCTAACAATAAGTAGTTGTATGTATGTATGTGAGAAATTTGCTATTAATTTTTTACAAATACGTAGATATAAGGCTCTCAAAATTTCAAACTGATCTATGCTTATACAAAGAGATATATAGGATTGAAAACATACCTGAGGTTCCAGACCAGCTAATGTTGCATAGGCAAGAGCTTGAGGCATCACAGTAAGACCCACAGTTATACCTGCAATTATGTCACTTACGAGTTTATGCGTATTGTATTTTGGACCCCATTCCAGAATAGGTATCCGTTGTCGTATGACGGTTTTCAAATATCTGGTGATCGCATCCATAGTGAAGTTTCTGAAAAAAACGTTACGCATTAAGATTTGTTTCGGGCTTCGACAACAAATACTTCTAGTAGAAAAGTGTCGGCAATGCGATATTATTTGCAATGGAAAATGATTTTCGATGTTGCGCGATGATGTAATAAGAATTTAGTATAGGTCATTTCTTATATTCAAAACAAAATAATGTTTAGAAAATTAAAATTTCAAGTAAAATTGAAATCTCTGAAAGCAAACAACATCTAGGGATTGACAGATGTTGCCAAGTGTTTTTTGCTTTGTATTAATAACAAATGTAGCTTGAGAAATGTAGAGGAATTTCTAAAATATATGTAAATTAGTTCACACCCGCTTCAAGGAGGGTGATATGATACCGTAGTTGGCATGGTCAAGAGGGTTTCAGTAATTTCACAATAATTTCTTTTTCTAAAGGAAATCATAAGTCTGTCAAGATCAATAACCAATATAGGACGGAGTACGAATGCTAAGCTATAATAAATTTCAATGTTAAAAGATTAATCAAAATGTATCAGACTTAAATCGGGACGTAACGTAGTATCTAATCATCGAAATTGTAATTGAATATGGTCTTAATTAAAGTTGAAATGATTAATCAATAGGGAAATCAGTTAGTGATATTTAGAAGAGGACAGATAAGTTTAGAATTCCCCACCGTAAATATTCTAAATGAGAGGCCACAAGATGGAGGAAAATAATTATAGTAAACTATCTTACTGCTATTGGTTTAACCATTTTTCCAAATTTACTAGTTTCATCATTGGTACTAAATTAACTGCAGGATCACTATAAGTATAATGATTGGTTGAACAATTTAGGGATCCTTTCCTAATTGTAGTTTGGTTTTTATGGGAAACAACGCATGATAAATATCAACCGAAACGCGAAAAACCTCCAGTTATATTCGAATTGTTCTCTTGAGAAATCACGTGACACTTAGTCAATTTCAATTAATCTAACTTGATTGTTTCTTCTAATGCTTTTGGTAAATTCGCTAAATCAGAGTTGTTTTAGATTCTCAAACAAAGGTTGTTGTTCTCAGTTCTTTATTTGAGTTCAAGTTCAATAATAGATTTAAATCAGTTAATTCAGTTTCGATCTTTTAGTTTCATCCTGGTTGGGTATCAAATTAATAATCTTAGTTTTATTTCTGTCTTTTAGTTAATTTAAATTATTCAGGATAATTTTATTTGAGTTTAGATTTTGATTTTATTCTTTTATTATTAGTAATAAAGGTAATTATAATTTTCTTTTTATCATCTTTAATTATCATAAACAGTCTTTTATTATTATCGTTATCATTTAATCGTTATTTATCTGATTACTTTTAGCGTTTACCCTTCCACTTACGTTCCACTGTGTTAAATCTTAAGAGTCTTGTGAAATAAAAGGGTAAGTGTCTATCATATTTTCCACATTTGTTCTGGCTAATCAAACTCCAACGTATCATGGTTTTCTAAGTTGAATGACAACACTGTCAATGAATGAATAGATTGAGGATTAGTAATAATATGAATTCCTTAGATAAATTTTTATAGGGTTTCATAGAGAGAGCCATGTTACAATGAGTCGAATATTATATTGTTCCAAGTTAGCGCCAAATTTTCCCCATTAACCCCATGGATCCGCCCCTGCTATATTACTGTATAATCTGTACCTGTACATTGGTGCATTTTCAAATTTTATGAAGAGGTCTAATTGAAAGTAGAAGAAGCACTATAAGTTTTTGTTGCTATTTCCCTCAGATTCTGACTGGTTAATGGTTATTTCTTCGTTTGGGGTTATATAGAAACTCCTTTTTATGAAATTTAAAGAAAGAGTCTTCTGGAAAAGAACAAGAATCCATATTCCTTTGGGGTTGAAGCTATATGATTACTTTTCGTCGTATCAAACTTCTTAGTTATTTCGTTATTGCGATTTAATCTCTTCTAAATGATTAAATATTGTGTAATCTCGTCTCAGTAACTCTTAGTTTATGATGTGAAGTTGAAGATTTTCAAAAGACAACCCAATAATTTCCAATCGTATGATGCAATAACATCGTACATTTTGGGACAATCCATCAAAACTAATTTGAACGTGAAGATTACGAAGGCGTAGAGGGCCCAACAACAAATTTTAGAAGTATCAACCAAAAGTAACTTTGATTGTTGAGAAATTTCAACTAAACGATTGTATATCGAGCTACAATTATTGTAGATTCGTTCAATTCGATGTAAAATTGTAGCCTTGATCTACAGATGTAGAATCTACTACTGCAGGTTTGAAATGTAAATATCATTCAGATGAATGACCAATATTAAATGAGATGTATAAACACGATGTCTGAAGGTTCTTTTTCTCCATGCTATAACGAATTTCGTAATTTCATTATGTATGGTTTTCGTTGATACGCTTATAAAATAAAACTTACAAGTATTATTTCTGGAACTGGGCAAATACGCGTTGAAACTATAGTGATGTTTCCATGTTTTAATTAAAAGTGGTATAAAAACAAAATAATTGTTCCTTCATTTAATCATAATGATGAATTACCATAGAATAAAGGCGGCTTCTGCAATCGATATTTTAAATTCATTGTAGTTTTAAAGAATCAGATTACATATTTAATTCGCAACTTTATTGTAAAAAGTAATTGAATCAGAGTTTTATGCATAGAATAAAATTAATATTGTGATCATGTATTACATTTTTTTAAAATCATCTAGAAAATATGTTAGACCCAAAAAGATTGAATGAAAAGATAAAAGTAATATAATTACATTAATTTTTAATTCTCACAATTCATTTTTTTGTGTAGATTCGTACTACCAGGTTTCGAGGTCAATTATTACACCTCATCCTCAGGTATATATAAAGTATGAATTCAATATATAAAATTATAATCATATGACTTCATTCCTAGATAATTAGGTTAATATGTTAAATTTTAGTTTTGATTTTATTTAATATACACGTTGAGGAGTTGAAATTCAGAAAGCTCAACATGTATATTATATAAATCAAAAATGAAATTTCACAAATAAACCTAATCATCAAAGAAGCCATATGATTATAATTTTATATATTGAATCCATACTTTATATATACCTGAGGATGAGGTGTAATAATTGACCTCGAAACCTGGTAGTGCGAATCTACACAAAAAGATGGATTGTGAGAATTAAACATAAATATCAATATCAATTATGAACTCACAGTTGGATAAAACCAATTTTTTAATATAATTACCATAAATGCATATTTTGATAGATTGGTGCATATATACATATTAAGTTTTTGGAGCATACAATTCGTCGAACGTTTTTCTAATTTTTCGATCCCTTCCAAATAATACGATTTTGGCAATCCTTGAAAATAGGCGTTGGTTCCAGTGATGACCTCATCGTTGGAGCCAATTTCCGACGAGGCATTTCTTCAAGTTTAGAAATAGATAAGAATCGCAGGGGGCCAAATCTAAAGAATATGGTGGATGACGAACCAATTCGTAGCGCAATTCATGCAATTATTCCATTGCGACTGCGGAACTGTGCACCGAAGTGTTGTCCTGGTGGAAGAGCACTTTTTACTTTGCCAAATGCGGCCGCTGTAGTTTCAAATCGCCGTAGAATCTATCCAACCGCTCTCCATAATATACGCCGGTGATCGTTTTGTCCTTTTCAAGGTAATCGATATGGGCGATACCGTGTGCATCCCAAAAAAAAACCAAGACTTTGTTGCACGATAAACTTCACTTTACTCTTTTTCGGCTTCGATTCGCCAGGACAAGTCCACTGTTTCGACTGTTCTTTTGGTCCGGTAGAAGTAACAATTACTTTGTTTTCATACCGCCACAACTACTGCATGTGGGCTGACCTACCAGATCCATCGAGCATAGATGTCTTCTTGCCTGATGGACGTCAGTAGATTTTTCACTCTTTACTGCTGGAGGTATCCCATAAGTTGCTTGGAGTACAATATACGGGGCAGTTCTAGCTTCACCTTTATTCAATAGATGCAACTGAGTCACATAATAAGTATCAAAATTTGATCACGTTGATTTGCATCAGTAAACTAGTTGACAATTGTTTATTTCGAATGCACAAAGATGAAGATTAACGAATATTCTGATTTTCGCAATGTAAATTTCAGGTATTTGCAATTCACTTTTGTGTGGCAATGTTGATGCGGGACATTATCAAAGAATATATAGTACTGGAGTATTCAGCATTAATGTTCAAAGTTTCTTCAACGTTTCGCGCATTAATAGGTTTATCTCGAACTAATAATGCATATTATCAGGGCCGGATTAACACTATGAGGGGCCCTAAGCACAACAGATTTTGGGGGCCCTTCCCCCCTTTTTTCTAAATTACTCTTTATTCATAGAATAAAATAATTTGTAGAGTAATATAATGCTCTAAATCGTGAAGAAGGTTATTGCCAGGAAAATAAGTACATAAATGAATATTTACACTATTAGTACGTCTTCTTAATTTGACATAATATACAATGCGTAACTACATTAATCACTTTTACAATTGCACTTTTGGAAACTTATCCGCTGAATTATTCGCCTTTAATACAAAATCAACTAATTCTTGACTACTTTTAGATATTACCAGGCATACGCAAACTTTTATATTCCAGTAATTTCTTTACTTCGTTAATTTTTCCCAGAAAAATTGTCATTATTAGTTTTTTAATTTTTAATTTTTACAATTTCCGCGGGGCCCCCAAAATGTCGGGGCCCTAAGCTATAGCTTAGTCAAGCTTATGCTATAATCCAGCACTGCATATTATGACCACAAATAAAGAGTATTCAATGTTAAAAACGGCCGAATACATTATTGGGCTTTATTTACTCTTTTTCTAATATAATATCAGCACATATTTCGAACTGTACACAGACTAAAAAAGAAAAAAAACTGACATTAAACTGAAACTCTGGATAACACATGCTTTGATAAATTTCATCAGGTATAATAATAAATAAATAATACACAAGAAAACGAAATCACCTACATAAAATACAGAAACTTCCTAAGTATTTTATTGCGAATATTCAAACAGGATTATTATCAAAAATATGAATAAGAAGCCATAGAATTATGATTCAGTAAATGAAAATTATGAAAAACTGAACTCCGAAACAGCTATTGCAAATCACTTTAATAACTCCTTTTCCAGTATGGTTTTGAAAATGGCAAATAAAATTGAAATTTCACCAATCCTTATCTCGGATAAGGACCGACTACTGTAGGGGCGAAAAATGCATTATTCTTTCCTCCCATAACAAAAAATTTATTAATTTCCATCATATCTCCTCTGAAAAATAATCTATCCTTGGGTTTGGACAAAATAACGGTTCACTTCATAAAAAAATACCACGGATTCCTCGTACAACCTTTATTTCATTATTTAAATCACTGTTACGTGAACTGTATGGTTGATATTTTTCGAAGAAATAAATAATAACTTCTGTATTAATTTTTTACTGTCATAATGACGTTTTATCGAACAACAACTATAACATTTTATTTTTATACCAGCCTATATTCATGAAATTTGTTTATTGTCAACATTTCTGTGTTTTGACACCAGACAACTCTAAGTTTTTGCGCTATAAATTGATTGCACTGCAATATTGAAATGAATAATAATATTGAACATATTCCCCGCCTTAAAAGTATACTTTCTAATAGAAATCAACAAAGATCAAATTCGAAAAAGTTATAACGTGAGTCACATATGCACTTGGACGCACTCTCTAGTCATTAGGTAGAACTCAAATTTTTGAAAATGCACTCTGGATAACTCCATCACGAGTTTTGATTGAGGCTACCCGATTCCCCTTGTCGGGGAATACCTGAATGATTCTACCCAAATGTCACTTCATAGATGGCGAATACTCTTCCTTGATGAGTACCAAAGATCCTTCTTTAAAAAGCGAATCTTCCTTAGATTCAAATTTGCTGCGGGTTTGTAACTCTACCAAATATTCTTTTGACCATCTGGCCCAGAACTGTTGCTGAATCTGTTGCAAATGTTAATATCTTGACAGGCGATTCGTTGGTAATTTCAGGACATCATCTTCTGGATATGATATTAGGGACTTACTGATCAAGAATGAGTAAGTATCAAAGGATTCAGGTCATTTGGATTAGAAAAAAGTGGAGATAAAGGACGGAAGTTCAAGATAGCCTCGGTTTGGTCGTGTAAAGTCCCTCGTATGTTAAAAGTGCATTGCGCATTACTAGTTTTAAATGGAATTTGGTAAACACCCCTGAATCCGAATAGGCCTCCCAAATGTGGAGAATGGACAGGTATGAAGTGCCGTTAGAGATTGATTCGGAAAGAATGTTATCATTTTCTTTGAGGAATTTCATTAAATGCTTTAATTCCGAGTTACCCCCTACGAAATTTGAACCATTGTCTGGATACGTATGAGCTGGTTTCCCTCTTCGTGCAATGAACCTTTGTAACGTAAGTAAAAATGAATTTTTGGTCATAACGTATGGAGGATAATAATAATTGAGAACCAAAATGAAATAATCTGATATGTTCTTGTTTGAATATAAGTTCCGCCAGATAGTGCTTTCCGCAGAGAAGAATAGGGTGTTTCTCATCAAAATTGTTTGCCGAATCGCTGAGACGACCACCAATACGAATTAGATCATCTTCACAGATAAACGGATTCAGTCCAAAAAGTTCATTCTTTGGAGCCAACTGCTTGCTTTGTAATAATTTTATGCGCTCGTCATTAAACGATTCACGCTGTGCAACTTTGATGAAACACTTTTTTGCAAAACAAATCTCTTCTGTTTGGAGTGGACCAAAGTTTCTTAACTGTGTACGTTTGATATTATTCACAAAACAGAAACAATACGAAATGATTCTTTTAATCTTGGTTTGAGATCTGTTGTGCGATGGCAGGCGGTAGCACAGTAATCGATGGTGATCCCGTAAATTGCTGTTTTAAATGTAAAATAACGTTTGAAGATGTTAAAAGTATCATTCAGTGCACAACGTGTAATCAATACTATCATGGGAAATGCGGAAACGTGGATATGAGAGGTTCTCGTTTGAAAAAATCGTCCTGGAAGTGTGAAAATTGTGACACGCTGAGTGAGGTTAAATTAACAGCAGAGGTAAACAAACCGGAACGCATAAGGAAACGTAGCCGTACCGATGATGCTCTTGATGTCGATGTTGCCACAGCTAGTGAAATTTCTGGGATGATAAATTTCTTAGTAAAGAAAATGAGGGAGCTGAGCGATAAAGTGGATTTACTGTTGACGGAGAATGGTAACCTTAAGGCTGAAATTGCTAGTTTAAAAGAAATTAAGAAGCAACAAATAAAAGTGATTAACCCTAAGGGTACTGATGCATTGCCGGCGATGTCGTCGTCTTATGCTCAGGCCCTTATCAACGACAACAAAGTACTGGTTGTTAAACAGAAGGGCCAAGAAAGAGATGCTCTGAAAGTCAAGGAGGATATAAGAAAAAAGATAAATCCCACAGATATTGGTGCTGGATTAACTCTGGGAAAACCCACTAAAAGTGGTGGAATCCTCCTTAAATGTGGTAATGAAAAGGATCTGTGTAATATTCAGGAACAGATTCAAAAGAAGATGGGGGATAATTATACTGTTGATATTCCTAAAACTTTAGAGCATAGGATTAAGGTAGTGGGTATAAGTGAGTCAGAATTCAACTTAACTGATGATGAAATTTTATTAAAAATCGAGAGTCAAAATAATTTATGTGATACTCCTGATAGAAGAATAAAAATAACTAAGGAAAACCAAAGTTGTAAACAACAAATTTACCTTAATACTTGAAGTGGATGCCAGTACATACAGTATTTTTATAGAAAGGGAGAGAATAAACATAAGAAGGTGTTTTAGATGTTGTCAGTATGGCCATATGGTCAAGGACTGCGAGCAAAATAAAGTATGTGGTAAATGTAGTGGGAATCACGATGCGAAGGAGTGTGATGTGAACTGTGTAAAATGTGCAAACTGTGCGAACATGTCGAATAAGAAATATGGTCTCACTTTGAATGTCAACCATGTTACTTGGGACTTAAGCAAATGTGAATCTTACAAAAGAATAGTGGAAATCCAGCGATGTAAGTACATTAAATAGCAATTAGACATTACTGCTGTTGATAAGTGTAGCATTGTGTATTTTAATTGTCAGGGTTTTCTAAATAATAAAGATCACATTGTGTTATTAGCTAATGATTGAAAACCTAAAATAATATTTCTGAGTGAGACACATGTATTACCTGATATCGAATTGTGTGAATTATATGTTGAGGGGTACAAATTAGACCAACAACAGCAGAACAGGGGGGTTATGGCCTTAATACGTTGTGATTTCAACTATTCAATGTGTTGGAAACTATGTTTGGCTGTTATCCCTTGAAATGTCCCTGTCTAGTTTGGTGTATTTGTGCTCAGTTTTATACCATCCGCCTCAGAAAGAGGATACTAAATTTATAGATTTTTTAAATAATTATTTTGATCAAATTTAGTGAATTTATTGGTATAAATATTATAATTTGCGATTTTAATTTTGATTTACTAAAAAATTCTTTTTATAGCAATAAAATATCAAATGTTATTTACACAAATGGATTTTATCAAATTGTCGAAACTCCTACTAGAATAGTCCCCAGTAGCCAAACATTAATAGACTATATCGTGACAAATAATAAGAATCTTCAGTATAAAGGTCACCATACATCTAAAATAAGTGACCATTCAATTCTCTCAATTACACTTCCTCAAGAAAAAACACAAAACAGGAAGATAATAACATTCCAGAGGTCCTTTAAAAATTATGATTCCAATAAACTTCAACTAGAATTATATAATTATGCTTGGGACAATAATGTTTCTGATGTAAATGTTTTAGCCACTCCTTTCATTGGAGATATTGATAATATAATAAATCGTATGTGTCCCAGGGTAAAAATAGTGCAAAATCCAAAATATTTAGATAAAAATGGATTAATGCTGAAATAAAAGAAATGATGAAGGAAAGGGACCTATTATATAAAAGGGCTATTATGAATGGAAGTGAAAATACTTGGCAAGAAAACAAAACAAAGAAATACCATTGTCAACAAAATGAGAACAGAGAAAGAGAAATTTTATGCAGAAACAATAGACCTAAATAAAAGCAACCCAAAAGAACTGTGGAAAAACCTTAAACTCTCTTACCTGGGAAAAAACAATTATTGCCAGATGAAATTAGGTTTGAAACGGAAATAGTCAAACGGGAGGCGGACATAGCTGATAGATTTAATAAATATTTTGTTTATAGCATTGATAACATAATCGGGAATATACCACGTCCTCAAAATGTTATGCCCTTTTATGATGAAACCACAGTGCATAATGGAGCTTTTAGTAATTTAAAAAATTAACAATGAGTAAAATGAAAAAAATAATAAAAAATCTTTAAAATGTTGGTGGGGGTGTGAGTGACATTTCGAAACAGGTTCTGTGTGATGTTGTGTATGTGGTTGGTAATCGACTTTTAGATGTTATTAACACGTCCCTTAGCAGTGGTGTTTTTCCAGAACCCTGGGAATTAACAACTATCATTCCTGTCCCTAAAGTAAATAACACAAAACTGTATAATGAATTTCGTCCAATAAATACGGTGCCCATATATGAGAAGGTTTTGGAAGTTGCTGTTAAAGAACAGTTGATGAATTTCTGTGATAAAAATAAAATAATTATTCCTAACCAATCAGGGTTTAGAGAAAATCATTCTTGCGAATCTGTTGTTGTTGGTATTTGTGATGATTTTCTCAGGGCCATCGACTGTGATAACTATGTTTTAGCTGTGTTTTTAGATTTTAAGAGAGCTTTCGAAACAGTAGATAGGGATATTTTATTAAGCAAATTAGAGATTCTAGGAATCAGGCATACTGTCTTAAAGTGGTTTAAGTCATATCTGTCTAAAACGTGTGTCTTCTTATAAAAATTATATGTCCGAGTTTTTAGATATTAAATATGGTGTACCACAAGGAACTGTTTTAGGGCCACTCTTATTTTTGCTTTATATGAATGATATGGTTGAAGTAGCTTCAAAGTGCAAGATTATTCTTTTTGTTGACGATACAATGCTCTATATCATAGGTAAAAACTTACAACAAATATTAAAAGATTTAAATGATGATTTAGAGAGAATATTCAATTGACTGTGTGTTAACAAACTAAGTCTAAATGCAGATAAATCTAAATTTTGCGTATTTAGAAAAAATCAAAACTTAGTCAAGATGAAATCCAAAATATGCAAATTACGGTAAATGGGGAAAATATTGTTTATAATAACGAAATTAAATACTTAGGTATTATATTGGATTGTAATTTAAACTTTCAGAGTCTCATGTTGATTATGTAATGAGAAAATTTGCAAAAAAAGTGGGTTTTATAACTCGAATAGGTAAAAATTTATCCTTGCACACAAAATTACAACTTTACAATATTATAGCTCTCCCACATTTACAATTTTGTTCGACCCTATTATTTAATTTACCACAGTATAAAATAAATCAAATGGATAAAATACAAAACAGAGCAATGAGACAGATTTTGAAATGTAACTGGTATACGCCAATTAAATATATGCTGAGTGTTCTAAATATGTTGTCTGTGAATCAAAGGGTTATGTTTAATGTGAATTTGTTTATTTTTAAGCTTAAGCATAATTTGTTATCCAAATATCTATGTGACAGATTAAAGGTCTTTAGCGATATACATAGTTATCACACCAGAAATCGAAGAGATTTTATTTTGCCTGAACGTTGCAATTCAACTCAAATGCTTAACTCGGTTTTGTACAAGGGTCTATCCGAATTCAACAAGTTATCTGTAACAATAAAAAACTGTGATAACTTAAGCCATTTCAAACGGCTCCTGAGAAAATTTGTTTTAGATAAGTGTTAGTGGTTGTATTTTATTTTATTTACTTCAATTTTATACATTTTAGCCGGATTTTTCCTATTCATATTGTAATAAGGCAAATTGTTCTTATATGTAGCTATTATGCTAAATAAAATGCTTTTAACTTTTTTTTACTTTTACTTTTTTTTTTTACTTTGATAAGGATACCTCTCGAATGGAAACGATTTTTCAATTTTCAATTGAAGCCAGGGATTGCATTTGACAACGTGGCTCTGGCAAATCAACAGATTGGATGATTGACTCAGGTCACTAAGATTCCAAAAATTGTAACAAACTCCACCACATAATTGTGTTCTTAAGCAAGCTAGGCTTAACCGCGTGATAAAATATCGACTGGATTGTGTTCGGTAGATATGTCTCCAACACAATGTTGATGATAATTCTTAGATCTCGGCAACCCCATTTCCTACAAATTTTTTTGTGAACTTGGTAAGATATTGAGCCAGCCTAATACAATTGTGGAATCTGATCACAATACTACCTTATCAATTTCCTCTTTCAAAGCACTTTGTTGACAAGTTAAGCTAAAATGAGTGCACCACATAATTCTATTTTCCTTTAAGGGTGCTATTTTCGACTTGTTACATAAAAAGTTTACGTAAACTTGTCCGTTTTGATCAGTTGCTGATAAAAACGCATGCTCCATATACTGCCTGTGATGCGTCTGGAAAGCCATGAATTTGAATGGATGTATAATTTTTGCATATCACATGCCTCTTTATTTCTAGTTGATTGTGATGATTTAATCTATTCCTAAAATCCATTGAGTTGCTTTGTAGACTCTGCAAAACTGGCTCGTCCCAAGAATTTTTCTACAGCCACAATTTTTGTAGTTAAATCTTCCCTATAATTAAGCATAGACTGAGCAACCCAGTCGGATATGAGCTACACCAGACAATATAGAAAGTTTCGTAACTTCTTGAGACTTGAAATCGGGAATTATATACATTACATTGTCAGTTGTACAAGACCATATCTGACCCAAGACTTTTACTTTTTCAGGAGGGCCGATCTAAAACAAATCTGAACACATTCGTGATCGAAAGGGCGGATAATATGCAAAGTGCATATATTTGCATATTTTGCAAATGAAATTTGTGTGCATATTTTTATGTTTTTCGTTGTATCAAAAGATTAAGTGCGACCCTTGCAGATAATTGAAATAATTTAAAAGGTGGTAGGTTTTATTATTATATGGTTTATGGAGCCATTTTATTATTATATGGTTTATTGCCGGCATTTGTTGGATGTTTAGGAATTTCCAAGTTATCAGCTTGCCTAATTCACCGAACAGAAACAAGACAAGAAGGTTCACTTGAAGCTCCACCCTAATGTTGTCTATTTCGAAAGAAGTATGTGCAAACAGTTTACGAAACCGTAATGGAAGAAATCAAAGTTTCACTGGGCGATGAACATTTTTATATTATTGTTGATGAAAGCACAGACTCATGTGGTCGATATATCGCACATCTTATTATTGGAGGGCTTCAAGAAAATGAGCCAGGGAAGCCATATTTAATATCTTCTAAAAAGTTAGACAAATCAAATAATGTGACCGTATAACTCGATTTATTCAGCAGTCTCTATCAAATTTTTTTTTTTACCAAATCCAGTTCCAGTAGAGACGTTTTTAGTGTTTTTGTCTGACGCAGCGACGTATATGGTTAAAGTAGGCCAAAACTTAAAAATATTTTATCCCAATATGGTATATGTCACTTGCCTTTTACACGGGATAAACAGAGTTGCAGAAACTATTAGAACAGCATATCCCTTGGTGAACAAATTAATTTCAAATGTGAAGAAAGTGTTTTTGAAAGCACCTCTAAGAGTGCAGATCTATAGAGAGAAATTGCCAGGAGTTAGTTTACCTCCAGAGCCCGTAATTACTCGATGGGGAACATGGATTAAGGCCGCGATATTCTACGCAGACCATTTTGAAGCCATTAAAGACATAGTTTTAGATTTAGAAGACAAGTCACAGTGTGTAGTGCAAAGTCAAGCAGTATTCAAAAATGTAAATTTAGCTAAGGAACTTGTTTTTATTAAGGTTAATTTTAGTTTTATACCAGATATAATAACTTCGTTAGAAAGTAGGAATATGAGTTTAAGAGAATCAATTAATATTGTTGAAACTTTTTCCGACAAATGCAAAAAAGTTCCCGGTGATGTAGGAGATCAAGTAAGAAGTAAACTCGAAGTTATTGTGGGAAAGAATGAAGGCTTTAAGTATTTAATGGAAGTCAAAAATATTTTTGATACTAAACCATCCAACGAAGTAATACCTTGGCCTTATAACTTACTACCCAAATTAAAATATTGCCAGATCACATTGGTAGATGTTGAAAGATCTTTTTCTTTGTACAAACATATTTTTACAGACAGAAGGCAACAGTTTTATTGGAAAATTTTGAAAAATATATCGTTATAACTGCATTTTATACTATTTCAGGTTGAAAATTTTACCTATTATATTTTTCTTTTAATTTTACTTTAAATAAATAATTTTTGTAAGAGTCGGCGTTTCTTTATTTCCATTCTTCCATGTTATATTCAAGGCATATAATTGCATATTTTGACAAATAAATGCATATTGTTGCATATTTCAAAGAAAAACTATGCATATATATGCGCATATTTTAACTGAATTGACGTCCATATATTCCGCCCTTTATTGATCGTGCAACATTTTCTGATATATCTTTATTATTTTCTCAACATAAATCCCCTGCTCAACAATACACGTGACATGTCTTGACAAATTTGATTTAACTTGTGGATGGAGTCAGCGCCTGTCTACGTATTAGTCTTAATATATGGCTCTCGCAACATACGGAAAAGATGATTCATATTCATGAACTAATTGTATGAAACTTCTAATAGCCAAGAAAAGCGCCAATGAAGCCCCATATGTCACTGTATTTAAACAATAGGTATTCAATGGTTCACTGGAATTAGGTCTCCAAAATATAGCCTTTAATAATCTCTGTTTTGGACCTATGTAGGCCTGTCGATACATTTCCTCGATGTCGGCCGTCACGACATACTTATGTTTTCTGAAACGAAGAATAATAGTCAGCAAATTTCGCTGTACCGTTAGACTCACCATTTACAAATCGTTGAAACAACATCTAGTTGATGTAGGTGAAGACGCGTCAAATACAACTCTCAACTTAGTGGTAGAACTTTGTTTTTTAATAACCCCATGATGAGGTAAGTAATTAATTTTTGCTTGCGATTTTTCCGTATTTATCTTCATGTGACCTAGATGTTCATAATCAGACATATTGCATCTTTAGCTCAATGTTCTTAGTACTCTAACATGAGGAACCTTTTACAAGCTTGATATTCTGAATCTTCCAATTTGTCAATAGATTGCTTAAATGGACTTGATACAACGGAACGACCGTTAACAAGTCGTTTGGTGTTTGCTATGAAATGTTTTCAGTTTCCTTCTTTTCAGAAGACACTGCTTTATTTTAAACATTCTTCTAGCTCTCAAAAGTGAGCAAGTTCATCTTGCACATAGGTGACATTGCTATGCTTGCAATGAATTTTCTTAGGAATGGAAGAAGAACCAAGTGGAACAACTATGAACCACCCGAATCGATTTTTTGCAAAATTGGTAAAACATCGCCCAATTTGATCTGTTCATTACCAATTATTGACTAGGAACAATCTGCGCCAAGTAAAACATCAATTTTTTCAGATTTGTGAAACATCAGTTCAGCCAATGTTATTCCCTTTGGTAAATTGAGAGCTTCTACATTTATATTGAAATTTGGAAGATTACTTGTGATAATGGGTATGACCAAACACTCTACGGTTGTTACAAAACTGTTCCTTGGTAAACACACTTTAACTTTACATTCTGTAAAGTACTTCAATTTTGTTGTTTTATGCCATAAACTTCAATATTGACTTGTTCAGTCTCCAGACCTAGTCGTTCACATAAATCTGAGGTTATGAAAATTGATTGTGAACCTGCATCTATACTAATAAAGTTCTAATTATGTGTGCTTGGTTGTCTGAACCTACTATTTTGTAAGGGTACAAATTACTCTTACTTGTGGATAAACTATAAGTTCTATTTTATCGCTTGGTTGCCGACAGCTACAGGAAAGACGGTCGTGAGTTATATTTCAGATGTTAAAATTTGGGCACCAGAGTATTTTTAACCAACCAAAAAATTATGTATGTAACTAGGGGATTCAAACACTCAAAGTCCCCAGGTTAAATTACCCTGAAAGTATACAAAAAATAAAAAACCCAGAATGATTGAAATTTACTGGTGATTGAAATACTATTGTACATACAATTTATAACAGAACTTAAGTTAAATTGCTTAAATCAAAGTGAACAGTTAAATTTACACATATACAAGTACTCAAATGATTATTTCAAATGTTACATAAACCAAAAGTTGGGTAGCCTGACCTGGTGACTGCTGGGTAAGATGTTTTACTTGCTCGATTATGGAATAGTACTTCCTACTTGATGTATGGATTCCTGCCACAATTCTAATACAGTTTCCACGATTGTACATCACAAGTCAATCAGCAAATTCTAAATCAATTTTTTCAAACCAGATTCAAGCCAACCTCAGAACTCTTACACTTGTTGAATTTTCCACAACATAAACAAAAAACCCTGAAATCACGAAATGTTCAAACCTCTATTACTCTATTGTCCTCAGAAGGCAGACATGAACAGAATACATAACGATTGTTGAACAAAATTAGGACTAACCTATGTCCTGTCAGATATCACCTGGGAAGGCACATTAATTCTTGAAGTCAGTGAATAAATTGAATGGGATTACAAAGATATTTACCTCTATCACGATAGGGTTATGAAACAACTTTACTTCTGTCCAAAACCAGTCACGTTGAAACTAAGTTTTAATCCCCTAAGGTGCACTAATTACACAAATAATCCCAATTATTCCAATCCAAATTGGTAATTGATGCCTTTGCTCTCAACGGAAGAATATCCCCAGAATTTGGTCCCAAACATAAGCTTGGTATAACCTCCCTGTTGAAATAACTTAGCAACACGACCTTCTACTTGGACGATTTGACAAAAAGTACGCCATTTTCTCAGCGTTTCCGGTGCTTCGATGTCTCACAGAACGACTTCGAAATAGAAGCGGTAACTACAGAATCTGACACTGAATAACCATGACTCGGAGTATATACGGTCTAGCATAGCTGACGTCACAGGAGTTAACCGATTGTAGTACAGCGGCCATTTCTAAGCCGTTAAGTGGAATTTACACGTAACAATTTCTATACTGACTGTAGAAAGTAAAACTTGATTTTGTACAACCATATTTGTACATGAAGAAACTATCTACAGTACAAAAATTGGGGTTATGTGGCCCCTCACGTATTAAAGTATTATGTTGTGAGTTACATTTCTTGCGAATTCCGAATCTACAGTCTACATGTCCTTTGCGTAGACGATTAGGACAAAGTTTCAAACTTTCAACCTTTTTTAACCTGTTTGTAGGAGTTAAATGTAAGAAGATATCACAATTTTGTATAAAATGAGACTTTTTGCAGACTGGACATTCAATATTATTTTAAACGAATGCTTTAATATTTTTCTCATACACAACTCTTTTGCTTGTATTATTCATTTCTAATGTTTCCAACAAATCAGCTCTATTAAAAAAAGAATCGTGGAAAGATGGCATATCGTTTTGGGCTTTATGTTGCTTCCACTCATGAGCAGAAGCAATATATAACTTTGTGCTCATAATATATATTATTAATGTATCCCAATGATCAACGGGTTGTTTCAAATTTTGAAATGTTCCAAGATGTTTCTAAACAGTATTAATCATTTTTCTGATTTGCATACCAAATTCTTTATTCAATGGTTGAATGTTGAAAATAGCCTTAATATCGTTGTTTGCTAATAACCTTGTGTTGTTACAACGATTGCATAAGGTGTCCTATGCCACTATATAGTTAGAATCAGAAATATGTATGGCATTCATCACTTGAAAAGCATTGCCTGCCAAAGAAGCCCTCAAATAATGATACTTCAGGATATTGTTTATTGAAGTATTAGAATGGATTAAGATTTTTAACAATGATCTTCCAATGAAAATTAATGGATAATAACTTTTCTCAAACTCTTCTCGTTTAGCTATATTATCTTCCGAATCAATTCTCGCTCAATTTCCAACTGTATCTTCTCAAAATCATCTAATATATATTCAAATTCGATAATTTCAGAATATTTTTTGAAAACTGTTAGCCTAGCTTTTATTGAAGCTCTTTTTGATTTCAAAATATCAATATTAGATAAAAATTAATTATGTTGAATAATGCACTGATTTGAGCAAACCGAGGTTACCTTGTACAATTGAAATATTACGAAGGTAAAAAAATTGGATTAGGTTAGCTCACATGTCGATTTGTATTCCTATATGTATAGTTATTTGAAGATACTAAAATTTCGCCTAGGACCCTAGCTCCCGTTGTTCAATTTGATAGTTTGATACCCTGACGCTGTCTAAACTAAGCTGAATCGTTGAATATTCGTTCGAATATGAACCTTATTGAAGTTCGTAAATTGGTTAGTAGCATTACTCGACAAATTGTTGATGACTTGATGTTATCCTCATCCGAGTCGCACGACCAAATATTACGTGGACTGTATGGTTGATATTTTTCGCAGAATGAAATAATAACTTCTGTAATAATTGTTTACGATGTCATAATGACGTTTTATTGAACTACAACTATATTGTATTTTTATAGTAGCCTACTTTTATGGAAGTTTTTTATTGTCAACATTTCTGTCTTGACAACACAGGACAGAAACTTATGCGTTATACATTGATTGCATTGCGATATTGAAATAAACAATAATATTGAACACTCACAAAAGGTAAAATTCCGACAGCATTTAAAAACACCGTAACAATTCCTATATTTGAGCAGGTGACAAAAAACAATCCACAAATTACAGACCTATAGAATAGAATAGAATTCATTCGTTCCAAGGGTACATAAGTGATACATAAAACTTGTCATAAACATACACTGTAATTATCCTAAATTGCACTAGTAGTACTCTATTTAATACGTACAGGAATAAATAGCCTTATCATAGTTCGAAAGATATACATACATATACACACATACATATACAATTATACATATATACATATACATACATACACATACATACATACATACATACCAGTGGCGGCTCGTGAACTTTTTGAGAGAGGAGGCTGGACATAAAACGTTTTTGTAAAAATATACTCTATTCACAGCCTTTTAACCTTTGCACAGCGACCGTACCAGCTACTTCAGTGACAAAATTAATTGTTACCCAGCAAGAACCAACGTGGAGGTATAGAGTTTCTCTTGCCCACAATTTTTTTTCGTTCGTTTTTTGTTTTTCATTTTTTTTGGATTTTGTTTTTTTTTTTTGGAATTTTTCATATTTTGTTTTTTTTTATTAATTTTATCAACTTTTTTTATATATTAACGAAATTCTACGGTCTTTAATTTGCGAAAAATGATCAATAATATTATCATAAAATGTATCATTATGTTTTAAGTGTTTTACTAAATCTTTTTCAATAGATATTAAACTAACATTGTATAAACGATTTTGGCCCATTGTATTTCGCATGTATGTTTTAATTCATTTGAGAGTAGAACATGATCTCTCCACCGATGCCGACGTGACAGGAATGGTGACTGTCAGACAAAGTAGTTTATAAACCTGAGGTAAGACTTGTTGCAAATCATTATCTATCATATATTTTATCATATCGGCGTGACTGTCGTACTGGCCTAAAATATGTTTATCCCAGTATACAACGCATAATTCATTGTGCAGTTCTATTTTATCAAAAAAATTATATTTTAGAACTAAGGTATCTGAAAGTGTATTGAGAAACTCTTTTGAAAAAGATTCGAAAAATCTTCTATTCGTCAAATCGAAAAACTTCAATTCATGTAAATCGGAAAATCGAATCTCAATATTTGACCTTTAATAGTATCTAAAATTTCATAAAAAAGTTGTTTATAATGTAGTTTCTTGTCTACCAAATTATATGTTTTCCTCCTTTTCACGGGAGAAGCCTCATCAATTGAACAATTTCCAAATAAAATATTAAAATGAAATTCTGTATAACGGAAACTTGAAATATTATCAATGAGATGTTTTAAACGATCTCTTGAATAAATTATATTAGTGAATTTATGTTGTAAAATTTGAAAAATAAGATCAGTTTGTTCAAATATTAATTTAAAAGTATCAAGAAAAAACAAAAATTCTTGATTTTCTAAATAAGATTTTAAACCAACAGCAGCATTTAATGAAACCTGATCTGTTGAAAAGTCATCACTGTTTAATATAAAATCAAATGTTTCAATTAATTTATTTTTATTTTTATGGATGGTAAACTAAACATTGCACGTGATGTAAAATTCCATCGAGTTCGAGCATTACAGGGAATTCTGTTTCCTACTATGTTATTTAAAACTTACGTTCGTTTGTTTGAAGACCGTTTAAATCTCCCGCCATTACAGATGCCGTTGTAAGTCTGATTTATTCGCAAAGTCGAATCGTTGAAATGTTTCCATTAAAAAATTGAATAAATTGACCGCTGTTCTTCCCGAACTAACATCGTAGAACCCTAAAAATCTTTCCACTAGTTGTCCATTTTTACAATTAATAATTTACCGAACAGACGAATTCTAATCTAACCTTATTTCGCGTGGCGTCACTCAACCATTATACCCACATAAAACAAAACAAGCACTGACGCAACACGCATGTGTCGTATTCCGTACCACACCGACTGTACTGTACTTAAAGGCGGGCGGCAGGCTAGCCTCCAGAGGGTGTTGCCGCTTTCGTTGTTTCACCTTATTTGGCGATTGACTGGTCGGAAAAACGGCAACTGTGTTGAACAACACATGCTCAGCGTTTGAGATATATAGAGAGTCTAGCCTCAGGGCACTGTTGCCAGATTAAAAATAACTATTGAGAACGGGGAATTAATTGTAAAATTAAAAAAATTATTAGAGAAACAGGAAATAAAATGAAGAATGATCAACAAGATAAATTTGTGAGGAGGCTGAGCCTCCTTAGCCTCCTTCGAGGAGCCGCCACTGATACATACATATTCACATTCTACAACAAGTCTAACAAATCAGCGCCTAAATATTCTTCGACCGAGTAAAAGGCAGAAGAAATTAAAAATCTTCTGAACTTACCTTTAAACTGAGCTATGGGAAGAGTCCAGAGCGAGACTAGCAATTTATTATACAGGTTGATATCTAATGAATTAGCGCGTGACCTAGTAAGTGTGGAAGTCAGAATTCACAGGCAAGTTACGTACGTTTTTATGAATCACTAGCAACGAGTGAAAAATGTATAGACTTGGCAGCGTCAATTTCCCAAGCGGAATGGAATATTGCCTACAATGCGATCTCCCGTCAATGTTGGCCAGTAATCTAACTGCTTTTTTCTGACAACGAAATATATTAATGGAGTCTGAGGAGTTCCCCCAGAGCGGAATAATGAAAATTAGACCTGAGCTTCCTAAGAACAAATAGAGAAGGATGACAACTTATTTCTCAATGAATCGATATGGGGAGACCAAGTAAGCGTATCATCTATAGTTATTCCCAGCAACTTAACGCGCTGACCACTTGTGTAGTCACGATTGGATGACAACACTAGTTTTTGGGTTTTATCATGATTCATGCTCATATTGTGGGACGTAAACCAATTTTCCGCCCTAGATTCAACATCCATTATAGAACACAGAAGGCCATCAAGTGTCGCGTTTGTCGTTATGCAAGTGGTATCGTCAGCAAATTGTACGCACTTTGTGGGCGAAAGGAATTGAGAAAGATCATTAATGTAGAACAAAAAGGGCAATGGTCTAAACACAGAACCCTGGGGAACCCCATGAACAAGAGGTAGGAATTTGGAAGTACCACCATTCGTACACACACACTGGTATCGATCATGCAAATAGGATGACATTAGTGAAAGAGTAACTCCTCTGAAACTATACAACTCCAATTTATCTAACAGGATCTCATGAGAGACACTGTCAAACGCTTTACTAAGATCGACCAGCGTGAGTGCAGCAAATAGCCCCCCTTCAAGGCCCTCAACAGCCGTCTTGCTGAAAGTACCATCGCTGGAAAATGGCAAATGGTACGTTCTCCTCCATGGAGGTGCTGAGCATGGCAAGGTAATTATCTCCCCTGGCGGTACGTTCTTCAAGAAAGAAGGGTCCAATAACTCCACATTTGCTCACGGCACACCAAACGTTGACCTTGGTGGAATTCCGCATGTGCTCTCTAGAATTTCCTTCAGGTGCTCGTTCGCCCAGATGTCACAGTTGTGCTTGTTCACACGAGCGCTGATGTGGGATGTTGCTTCGTCAGAAAACGTGAATAGGATGTCAGGTTTCATGTGCACCATTTCTAAGAGAATTCCTGCCCAAATGGCCCAGAGGGTCTTACAAACAACCATGAACAGACCCCATAAGAGTATTGAGAGGGATAGGTGCCAAATTGAAACCCTATAGCCAAATCTGTGCCTGGTAATGTTAACATCTTTTGGCCTCACCCTGTATTATAATATATGAGTGTTGGACAGAAATAAATTAAAATTCGTTAAAATGCCAAAATACAAACATTATATACTAAAATAATTTGCATCCTTAGTATTATAAGAGTGGCCAACTACTACGTGCACACACGGACAACTGTTCAAATTTTCTTAAATTGATTTGTACATGGCTTAGGATTATATCCCAATTTTACATGTAATTTTCGATAGATTTTCCATCAAAATGCATTTTATTCAAAGATTAAAAGTTTTGTTTCTTCATTAACATAACACGTTTTTTCAATGCTTATTTCAATGATATGATGCAGCCCTGCAATCCCTTCGTGGATCATCAGAATACCTTCCAATGATTTTTTTCATTTCCCTCACTTTATTATACGGGCTGAAAAAACCTCTAGCTTTTCGCAGAAATATCCACTTCAAGTCTTTCTAAATCCATCTAGATTATTTAAAGATTTCAGTGCGTGCGATTGCGCCGTTCCTATTGGTCGCATGAATTTGACAATATGCAAATCGCTTTAAATTGGTGAAAATAGGAACAATATTGTTTTGGCGAAAGTTCCTTTACAAGTGTTACTTTTGTCATCCATCTTCAGTTTTTCAACTGAAGTCTATAGTGCTTTCTGTATCATTATGACAATCCTGTATCAGCAGTACTATGCTGCTAAATGGCTATAAACAAGGTTATAAGTAGAACCGACTATAGATATAGGCCAAAAATAGTAGTCTATTGGTATTCCATTAATTCCAGTTGAAGTCTCCAATATAAAACTACTACAGGGAAGTCTATAGCGTTTTGAATGTAGCTTCATGTTACATACTGGCAACGCAGCATATTTTATATATTTGACAAACGACAACATTAATTGTCAGTTTTATAGGAATTATCGTATGGGTTATGGTGCTTAATATGTTCGTATCACAGATTCATATTTCACATTTTCTGTTTACAATCAAAATCAAAAAGAAATGGATATGGGAGGATATAAGTAACTACAAATAGATAGTGATGAACTATTTATTTTATGGAAATCCATTTTAATAAAATGAAATAAAACGATTTTATTAAGTACAAAGAATATAATATATTCAGTCATATCCATTCATATTATGCTATTTATTTATCGAGAATGTCTGCCTTCTCCTTTCATTAGTGCATAGAAACTGGATGATTTGCAAAAATAATTCCTCGTTAAGGACTCTTGTAACTTGCTTAATTGCCGGACTTACTTTACCTCACAGCCAGAAAAAATCCTTGACCAACCACTTGCTGATAACTTTCGTATCCAAGGAATCTTAATGTTAGCAATTCCTGTATTAGCAACCGAGATAAGTTAATGAGAAAACTTAACAATAAACTCACCTTTCATTGAACTGACAGTCCATCAGTATACAAATAGGTAGTATTCTGTTTCTCAAGATATTTATTACAAACGATGCTGTTGTTTCATCCACTCGGAATAACTCAATATTTCGTAGGTCAAACGGATTTGAAGTGTCCCGCAAATGAAAAATATCGGCACGAATTCTTTCTATTTCCCGCAAAGAAGCTGCTATAAAAATCAATGCCATTTCCAATTGCAGTAAATGGAGTTATAAAGGTGTAGCCTGCTTTAAGTTCAGTCGCACGGTCACAAAAGTTCATTTTCAAGTTTGATATGGCTAATTTGTATGTTATCAAATGTTTTTGGGTGCCCTAAACACGCTAGAAAAGTTATGTTCATTTTCTTGCGGAAAAACTGGAAATGTTCCGGGTTTTTTCATTTATTTGAATTAATTTTGAAATAAAACCTTCGATCAACAAAATACTGAAGGTAGTCATAGACAATTTGAATACGCGTTGAATGAGTTAAGTAGAAGTCATTTGAAGATTATGGGCCCGAGATAAGGCCCGTTTCGTGATTTTTTCTAGAGTTTACAAAATATTTTCTTTTTAATATAAACAAGATTCTAAAATTATTTTGTTTGCGTGGAAAGTTGGCCTTTTTATTCTACTTTTCACTGAATTTTTTATTTCGTCAAAGTTTGGATCTCGAGAAAAACCGTAAATTATGATTGCACGCTGAAAAATGCATATTTTGACTCAAAACGAAATGCATTTTGTAGATTTTGACAAATATAACCATCAAATCACATTTCGCTATTATTGCCGAATTTTGGCCGGACTTTGAAAATTTATGACCCCGGAAAATTGGAGGAATGAGGTTAGAAAATTCGGGAAAAAATAAATGCTGTTAGAGCTCTCCAATACGCGTATTTTGAGCTATTGTAGATTAATTTTGCTTCAGTAGAAGTCTAGATATTCATGTAATCCATTGAATTCCATTGAATTTTGTTTTTTTTACGCTGGGCCCATAATTGGGCCAGCTACAGACCCAAAGACACTTACACGAATATCTAGACTTCTACTGAAGCAAAATTGATCAACAATAGCTCAAAATAGGCGTATTAGAGAGCTCTAACAGTATACTGAATTTAATTTTTTTTTCGAATTTTCTAATCTCAAATTTTTCCCGCGAAAATTCGAAATTTATAAGAAAATATGATTTGATGGTTATTTTAAGTAATCAAAATCTACAAAATGCATTCCGTTTTGATTAAAAATATGCATTTTTCAGCTTGTAATCGTAATTTTACATTTTTTTGACTAATATATTGTACGGGTCGCAACTGTAAATTCAACAATCGTTATGTGCAATTAATCAACATGCCATATCATATGTTCATTGTGATATATATTTAACTACGTTTTGTTATTGAAATATAAGTATTATTTGAATAATACACTACATACCATGATTTATATTGTACTGACCTAATCCAAACATTTTAACTGAAGCAGTTACACCAAATGAGTAAATATTATTATTCCGTGAACAAATATGATTGAAAAGGATCGTTCCCATTCTGCTTTATTGACGCTTTATTGCATTCTGCTTCACTGACATATTATCAAGATAGAGTGAGCGTAGCGATCGAAGTCATCTCTTGAATCTGGTCCTATGCCACAAGATATGTTCTCATATAGCGGTCAAATGGTAAATACGATCCACTTGAAATTTTGACACAAACTAGATATGATGCTCCAAATTTACTGGCATGAAAATTCAAAGCCGAACCTTAAGTAGTTTTCGAGTCATAGAGCAGAGCGGTCCGTCGAAATATTCGACACTATTCGCTTAGTTTCGCGCATTGTTCGATGTGATAACTATCTGGCCGATGGTAGAGAGAAATAGAGCTAAAGAATCGAGCCTGCAGAAAGGCAGTATGAGTGTAGCGCCTTGCGCTGTTTATCGGCTCATGCGAAAGGCGACGTGAGATATGCGCAGCGTACTGACAAACCTCCTTGCTGATTAGTGAGTCCAAAGACCGATTGCTTTCCCATAATGTTGCTGGAATCATCAGAACTTAATGATTTGTTTTGCTTATGTGAAACCGAATAACAATCATTTTCGACTCAATGATTTCTCTCTCTTTTGAGGACCTTGCCCTCTATCGCACTAGGCAAAGAATTCATAACTTCTGTAAACTATACTTCTGAAATAAACGGTGTATCACTGTGAAATATTTCTCCTCAAATCTTGTCGAATTATACTTATTGATATTTTTCGATTATTTTATTCATGGGTGTATCTAGAGGTCATGACATGAACTGTGAAGTAGGAGCCGATTTTTAGATTCAATTTTTTCCAAGTTCCTATAAGAACATTACAATAGTCCCAGGAAAATAGCCTTGAAAATTAATGGAAACTATTATGGCACCAATTTGACGCTGTCCCGCTTTCTTGAAAAATTAGTTTTGTTTCGTCATGGAAAGAATAGTTTTGACTTTTTGGCAGTTACAATAACGCTGATGTTTTTTGGGGATAACAAATCATTTGAATTCTCGAAGAAAATGTGTTCGAAATTTGAAGCACGAAAATAGCGAATAATCGACGAAATTGTTAATAAGACACGCTAATTTGTGTCTCAATTCTGAATGCAGACTAGAACAATTCTGGTGCTACTCAGAACTCCCGACAATAATATGTTGTGAATTTGAAGCCTGGAAATTGCGAAAAGTCAAAGAAACAGTTGTTTCCAAAATTTTTTTTTTTTTTCAGTTTTTGAGAAATGTACGTAAGAGTGGACGCCAGCTTTGATAATATGACGATTTCAGAAAATCTATTGCGTCCGATTTCTTGTACATAAATCGCTATAATTGGGCATCCTGAACACAAATTTCTAAAACATCTTGACCCACCCATTGAGAGTATTGCTATTTGTCATTTTTTTTATCGCAAAATACGTTGTTTTCAGTGGTTTTACCGATCTACAATTCAATTGGAGAGGTGTAATTCAATACCCGTTGTTTCTTTACAATTTGTTATAAACAGTGAAAAATTTGTTTGTTAACAAATTGTTAATATCGCTTTTTTAACAGATTTTCAAGTATTTTTAATCCTTGTAGTTTTTTTTGTACCTTGTCATATTATTTTAAGGAAAGATTATTCATTCAACCATTCGACTGTTTACAATTTGTTATTATAAACAATGAAAAGTTCAAACTTTATCAAAATTGTTACTCAACAAATTTTTAATATCGCGTTTTGAACAGATTTTGAAGTTTTTTATTAATCCTTGTAGTTTTTTGTGTACCTTGTCATTGTTATATGATGTGCATCAAAATTCTCAAGGTTTGAAAAAACATAAAATTTTTTAATATAATGAGCGGTTAATAATTTGTTAACAAACTAATAGTAATAATTTTAAAACAAATTTTCTGAGAAATAATGTTACCGTGATAAAGTAGATACTTAAGGAATAGTAAGATTAAAATAATTGAAATCCGTTGAGAAACACTAGTATGTTTAACTAAGAACTCAGTCTTTAACACCAAATCATCATAATCTCGACAATCAAGCATCGAATTTGGTGGTACTAGAGCATTTTGAAAACATTCCAGATGCCTTAAAGCAATTTTCAAAATACCCAAGTTGGGCGAAATATGTAATTTGTTTATTCATAAACAAATGCAAAGAAGTCTTTCTGATTATTTTTTTTTTAATTTCTTCAAAAATCACAGGTTTCGATAAATGGAACACCTGTTCCGATCTAGATTATGAGATTCACCTGTCCTTACCCTCAGTTAACCTTACTAATTCTATACGTATAGCGTATAGCGATATACGTGGGCAATGTGAAAAGTCCCTGAAAAATGAAACAAGAAATGATTTATTTGGTTGGAAATTATGTTATTTCTCAACATAATCTCCTTGTAGCCCGATACACTTTGTCCACAGTTTTTCAAATTTTTCGATTCCTTCCAAATAATACGATTTCGGTAATACTTCAAAATAGGCGTTTGTTTCAGCGATAACTTCATCGTTGGAACCAAAACTCTTTCCCTCAAGCCATTTCTTCAACTTTGGAAATAGATCAAAATCGCAGGGGGTCAAATCTGGAGAATATTCATGCAACTTTGCCATTGCGATTGCGTACCTGTGCGTTGTCCTGGTGGAAGAGCACTTTTTTCTTTGCCTAATGCGGCCGCTTTCGCTTTAAAACGATTCAATAGCTCTGCATAATATACGCTGATGATAGTTTTGCCCTTTTCAAGGTAATCGATATGGACGATACCGTGTGCATTCCAAAAAACTGTCGCCATTACTTTGTTGACTGATAACCCACTTTGGCGTTTTTCGGCTCCGATTCGTCAGGACAAGTCCACTGTTTCGACTGTTTTTTGGTCTCTGGTGTGTTGTGATGAATCCATGTTTCGTCCACGGTTACGAAATGATGCAAAAAGTCCTTCTTATTGCGCTTGAACACGGTCGCGCCTGTTGTGAACAGAGAGCAAATGCGGAGCCCATCTGGCAGATAGCTTTCTCATATTCAGAAATGCAAGCAAAATATTCCGTACTCGTTCGGTTGAGATGCCAATAGCCTCAGCAATCTCATGCACTTTAACTCGCTGATCGTCCGATATCATACCATGGATTTTATCAACGATTTCTGGCTACAAAATCAGTAAAACACTTCGTTTCATTCGATGATGATCCTCAATGATATTTAACAAGCGATGCTTTGGTTTCCGTAATGTTTCCACCACGCAAGAAATAACGTTTAACCAAAATGGGAAATTCACTTTTTTCCATGTTCTCCAAGGTTTCGTGCTTCCGATGGGTGTCAAAACAGAACTGAATGACATATCAGTCTGTAAATTTTAATGCGTTCTAGTTAAAGATGGTACATCACAAATGTCACATGGGATTTTCGATTAAGGCGCCATCTGCTTTATTTTTCAGGGACATTTCACTTTGCCCTCATACATCAAAAATCGCATGAAGGAATAGTTTCACCCTAGGGTGAATGTATGAGAACGTGATTCTCAAAAAAATGCATTAATTGAATAAAACCGATTGTGATGATAAACAATGTAATTCCAATCTTCTGCTATCATAATCACTTGGTATTAGTTCATCAATTACAACAATCATTAAAATTCTATTCATAATTTTTTGTGATTTTACTATTAATTGTTTAAGTTGCAATGGAACTTATACAAGAATCTCTAAACAATAGTTACAAGAAAGAATGTATGGTCACAAGTACCTACAGTTCTAAAAAAATTTTTGAAAATTTCACCGCCCTTGCTACACTGTAACCATCAGTTCGAATATCAAAATATTTACATATTAGCTAAAGAAACTAATTATTATAAAATATCTACCCTGAAGATGGTTCATAAAACGTGCCGCTAATTCTGTAAATCACAGAACTGATGTACGAACAGTAAGTCAAACTTATACAAATTTAATTGGCATGGCTACTTAGTACCTGAAAGATTCTCAGTACTTTAACAGTATTTTTAGTGTATAAGGGTGATTATTTCTTATTTATAGTGTTATAATGTATCCACAGTGTAAACTCTTTTATTATTTTATTTAAAAGCATTTTCTTAAAGCTAACAGTTGCAAATGAAGTTTATAATATCACCATGACGCTCAAAAATTCTTCAACCACTGGAGAGGATGAAATTCCCATAAAAGTCCTGAAAAAAGTAGCACACATCATACCAAGAAGCTTTGTAATTAACTTAGCTTTTACAACTGGGATATCTCCAGAAAAATTAAAAACTGCTAAGATCAAGCCAGTTTTCAAAAAACGCTCAAGATGTGATATAGACAATTATCGTCCAATTGCAATACTTTCAAATCTGAGCAAAATCTTTGAGAAAGCTATAGATGGAAGATTTATCAATTTCATTGGAAATGAGTCTCTTCTCTCCGACTCCCAAAACGGATTTAGAAAGCGGAGAACGACCACTATGGCAATATATCTAGCTCTTGGCGAAATCATAAATTTTCTAAACAACAGAAAGCATACATTGGCAATGTGCATAGATCTATCCAAGGCTTTCGATGGCGTAAACCATGATATATTAATTACTAAAATGAAGCAGTATGGATTCAGGGGTGTATCTCTGCAACTAATAAAATCTTATCTTAGCAATAGAAATCAATATGTAACAGAAATAAATGATCTTGGCTAAAACGTAAGTTCCAGCAACATTATAAATACTAAAGGTGTACCGCAAGGTTTGATCCTGGGGCCCTTATTATTTCTGCTATATATAAGCGATGTACCCGAAATAATAGCTTATATCCTTATTCAGTTCGCGGATGATACATCCTTGATATTTGGTGAAGATACAGACGAAGAGCTCAAAGACAAAACCCTAGAGTCACTAAAACTGGTCCAAAGCTGATGTACTGAGAATAAATTAAAAATGAACGTAAGTAAAAGGCAGCTAATTGAATTTTCCCATAAACATACACAAAATCATCTTAATATTACTATGAATGACACTACTTTGACGCCAGTTAATAGTGTCAAATTCTTAGGGGTAGAAATTGATTCGAGGAAACCTCTATAAATTCTGCTATGGTATTAAAGTACTAAGACTTACTGTTGACTTAGCAACATGTTTTACTGTCTATCATAGCCATGTGGAATCCCGAATTCGTTACGGTATTATTTTATGGGGTAATTCGACTAACGTGTCAAAAATCTTCATTATTCAAAAGCAATGCCTCAGAAATATCCTTGACTTAAAAAATCGTGAAAGTTGTAAAAGACACTTTATCTCGCGAAACATACTTACACTAACAAGTTTATATATATTGGAGTATGTGAAGTTCGTAGCACAAAATAAAGATCTATTTGAAGACCAGATAGCTGATCATGAACATAATACTAGATCTAAGAATAATCTTACAGTGGATAAATTAAACTTTACCTACCTTCAGGAAAATCTGAAATATTCAATAATCAAAATTTATAACAAACTACCGATTCAGGTTCGAGATCTTGATATAAATTCGTTGGAACATTTTTTAGCAAGTAGAGGTTACTATACGATACAAGAGTTTCTCTGTGATAAGATAGAAATATAATACTAGATTTAAGATATTCTGTGTACTTGTCTGACATGTCCTACGACAATCGGTAATTTTAGGAACTAATAAAATTATTATTATTATTATTATATTATTGATTGAGCACTTGCAAATTTCTACGTATTTCTTAGTAATATCTATAATTTTATTTGTATAGTAAAGTCCTTTACGTTCGTAGTGATAAATTCACATCTGTTTTGAAATTGTGGGTACTTCAGAGCAGTGTAATTTATTTCCTGCCAGACTATATTTACCTTCTCGTTGAGATATAATGTTATAGAAACATTGCTTTGTAGTGATTTTCTAATACATATTCATATATTCAAACTATATTATGTTACATTTTCAATTATTCGTGTTTCGTGTTAATGTGACCTATTTCCCAAGAATTTACATATCATTCATACCTTGGTCAAGAATCATTATTAATTTTTTTGACTGGGATACAACCTTACCATGGAAAAAACAATTACTTATCCTAGAGTTCTAAAGGAATGCGGAAAGTTAATGAAGGGCAAAAGAGAAGAACCGCAGACTGTTTCCAAATTTCATCAAATCTAAATCAAAGGTCAATATGTTTAGCAAGATACAAAATAAGAACGCTTACTAAATTGTTAAGCTGTTTTCAGAAACATTGTTCAAATTTATGCATAAAAGAAGCATGCTCAAATGTAGCAGATATGGAAAACATAATTAAACGCGTTTAATAATCCTGTTATCAGAATTTTAAGAGCAACTTTATCACCCATTTCTTTTAATCGAAAGCGATAAATAGTATAACGAAATGCGTAACTAATGAAAAACAAAAAATCAATGAACAAATGGTTTAAAAACATAACAGACACAAAATTCCGGCTGAGCTGTAACATACGTAAGTTTAGGTCCGAAATTTGCATTGCTTGATACCGAAAAATTACCTATTGACAATATAATTGCTAGTTTAGAATAGAAATTAGATCTCAAAATTTAGTGTAGGAAAATGAAATTAGAAGTTAAATATGCAACATCTTACATGAAAAAAGAATAAACAAAACTATCATACAGATAAATGTAATAATGCATTGAGATGACTACTACAAAATAGGATATCTATTGAAAGATGAAACAACTTATAAAAAATTAAAGGCTAATCCTACATTATCTTTACAAAATTATGTGAACAAATTAATAAGTAAATGGCACACAAATAAGTTAATTGACATTAAAAATAAGTAAATTTGCCATAATGGGCAAGCACTATACATTTATGGGTTTCCGAAACTGCATAAACCTGTCATACCTATAAGGACCATTGCAAATGACATTGGTGCGGCTACCTGTAATTTCTCAAATTTTGTATTCAAATCTAGTAATAATATAATAGGAAGAAATGAATTTTATGCAAAGGCTTCATGGCATTTTAACGAGTTTATAAGAAATCAATCCGTACTCATAGATCATCAATTAATCTCCTTAGTTGTTGTTTCTTTATTTACAAATATACCAGTCGTATTGGTATCGAGTAACATCAAAACACGTTGGGCAGAGATAAAGACCACACACCTCTAAATCAATCTCAATTTATAAATGCAGTAAAGTTTTGCTTAGAATGGACTTATTTTCAATACAGCAGCATAATTTCGAAAAAAAAATTAATTAATTCAAAGCCATTCAATCAAAGACAGACAAAATTGTATGAGGTGCAACGTACGTTAAGTTTAGGTCCGAATTTTGCACTGCCTGATACCAAAAAATTACCTATTGACAATATAATTGGTAGTTTAGTATGCAGAATCAGAACATGAAATTAGAGTAAAATATGCAACATCTTAACACATAAAAGGAAAAGACAAAAAGCAGAAATAGGCGTAGCAAAAAATTCTTTTAACTATCATACAAAAAAGGCTTCTTAGATGCTAACTCTCAAATTTTAATATTGAACGCGGATAAATGTAATAAATCCGTCATAATGCAAATGCTATGAAAACAAAATAGGAAATCTATTGGAAGATCGAACAACTCATAAAAAATTAAAATCTGATCCTACCTTATATTAAGAAGATGATGAACAAATTATGAATAAACTCTCAGGAAATATGTCACAATAACACAAGGCGTCCTTATCCCATTTAATTAATTACAAAAACCTACGTCGCCAAAACGAAAAGAAACACGAATGATCGAAATTATAACAAATTAATGTTTTAACTATATGGATATGTATCAAGAAGTCACTGCATAGCAATCTATCTCTAGCAATCGGAGTCAGTTTATGGAATTTAAGAATAAGACGGACGAAAAAAAGTTTTGATGCGCTCAAGAATCCACTTTCAAACCAGATGTTGAAGATTTATGAGGTAATAGGAAAGAGTTATCAGACCTTATTAGAAGCATTGATTATTTCAGCATTCTACCCTAAATATAATTTTAACATTATAACGACGTACGTAGGAATTTGCAAGGATTTAATTAATTAAATTTGTATAAATTTAACTTAATGATTGAACGTATGTACTATGATTTACAGACCTAATTGGTTTCTTTAGTTACAAAGTTAACATTTTTGTAATCGAATCGGTTTATAATCAAAACAATGTTTAGCAAGAGCGTTTGAAGTTTTTATTTTAGTACTATACTTATGACCATACATTATTTTTTGTAAATATTGTTATGAGATTCCTGTATAAGTCCTATCGCAATCTGAACAATTTAATTTACATACTGTGTGAGTTTTATATTTGAAAAATATTTACCAACACAGTTAGTAGGTTTATGCGTAACATTTATATCATCATTTTTTTAAATCTTTCTTTATTTTCTCTGAGGTCTCCGGAATGTATGATAATGTTATGAAATTATCTTTATTACCGTTTATATTATTTATATATGACGTTCCATTATAGATTTTGTTTATTCTTTCTTCAATGATGGGGCTGATGAAGAATGTTTTTGGGTAGCCATTTATTCTCAGTATATTAGGAACTATTTTTGAGTGACAGTTTTACAGCGCGATCTGTAAGTCTAAGATTTTTCATCTAACAGAAGTTGGAAGTGAATTTCGCTGAGTGAGAAATTTACAAATCAATATTCATTCATTGTTTCTAGGTAACATGCTGTGTGCTCCTCCAGTTTCATTGTCTCCTTCGACTCTCTTTTGTTTGGCCTCCCAACTTGAGTGCCCAATGGAAGTGCAATGGAATAATAGAGATTATTTCACTAGATTCCATAAATTTAATTAATTCAATAAATTGCTTCACTTTCTTAAAGAACCGATATCGTGACCTAGGTACGCTACCGATATAGTAAATACAAATGTTATGGTAATAAATATGCAATATAAACATTGGGGCAAGGTCAGGAGTCAATGTCAACTTTCGTAACAATGTTTAGAAGATCGTAAGAGGTCATTGATGCTTTGTATATACAGAACAAAAGGAGTAAGTATAAGTTCGTACAAAGAAGTATGCATTAAAATCTTTCCGTTGTAACCTAACTAACCTGTAATTATTATTCTACGTTAATTTACGATTGTAAATAGTGCTGTTATCTATAGGTATAAGTGTTACAATGAATCATAACCAATCACCGAGTTATTCCTATACTACGCATAGCTACGGACCCTGAGGATCTGAACACCACAGAGGTTCTTTTCAGCGGTATTATTATTTTTCGTATATTTTGAGTAGCAGCAATAAACATAGTAAGAGTAGTAGTAGAGTAGTATATTACATAAGGCAATATGCGGAAAGAGGTGTGTTGGTGTATGAAAGCCCACCGATAGTTGTATATAGTTAATGTAGTTATCATGTGCTTAATCTACACGTGTGAAAATTTGCAAGCTCATCGGTGGAGCTGTGTAAATTTGTATAAAGGACAAAGATAAATTATATATGGAGGATGAATGTTATTCTAATTTTTCGGTACTGGTTATTCTAATGTTGCGCATAATTTTACCATAAACTAAATGGAAGAATTTGCAAACACACGTGTTTACTATTAAAATTGTTGATTTTAGCCATGGTCCAAATAGATACTTTCATATACAATAAGAAACAAGATTTTAATTAGATCAAAATATAATGTAAATATATATGGAAATAGGTCATATTAACACTTATTTCTACTGTATTTTCTTCTTTATCTACGTTTCGGTCACACGACCATGGACAGAAGACGTTTTAAAACCAATTCATATCAACTAAAGTGCGGGATTTCTTTTATATGTTAATTTTTGGGAAATAGGTCATATTATCACTTATGAAATACGCTATAGCTGATGTGTAGAAATGAGTGTTAACCTGACCTGTTCCTCAATAATTCACATATAATTGAATCAGAATATATTGTTGTGCTCAGAACGTTGTTCAATGCGAATTCATATGTATATTGTTATTTAAATTTTTACTATTGCATCTACTATGATAATAACATAATTCCGAATATTTTTTTTTTAATTCCTTCCCTCTTAAATAGATTTCAAAAAATCTAATTTTGAGATAACTGTATTCACCTAATCCATCATATTAGTGTATTATTTGAAATTAAATGAACTCTACATTATTTATTGTTACTTTTATAATATCAGTTTGATTTTTCACAATCTAAAATGCACATATTGAAAAGTAAAAATATCAAACGCAAACCGTGGGTATCAGACTTTAAATTAGTTCGAAATACGAATACCTCCTTAGGCAAAACATGTAGAATATAAATATTGAATTGAATTTTTCGATATTATGAGCGTAGCAATTATTACTTCATGATAACAGTGTATACCTATAGATATACATAATTGTAAGGAAATGTGCACAAAGTTACTTCATAGTTGATGACAGTTTAGACCTGCTAGGTACTATTTTTTTGATACACGTAACTATTAAAATACATATTTCATATTTCGATTCATGTATTTTTTCATTTCCGTACTTGTAATATAGTTATAGTTATGGTTTTCTATGGGTTAATGACAATGGATTATGATGCGGGGTATTAGTCGAGGGAATAAAGCAGAAAAAAGGCCAAAGTAAAAAAAAATCGGATGAACCCATTTTTTTTTTAATGTGCATTTTAGCATTTCTACGGACGAAAATGAATCCTTTTGAAGGAGATCACATTAAAAATGTCGGAAAAATGGGTGGTGCTTATCAGTGGCGGCTCCTCGAAGGAGGCTAAGGAGGCTCAGCCTCCTCACAAATTTATCTTGTTGATCATTCGTCATTTTATTTCCTGTTTCTCTAATAATTTTTCAAATTTTACAATTAATTCCCCGTTCTCAGTAGTTATTTTTAATCTGGCAACAGTGTGCCCTGAGGCTAGACTCTCTATATATCTAACGCTGAGCATGTGTAGTTCAACACAGTTGCCGTTTTTCCGACCAGTCAATCGCCAAATAGCGTGAAACAGCGAAAACGGCAACATCCTCTGGAGGCTAACCTGCCGCCCGCCTTTAAGTTCAGTACGAGTACAGTTGGTGTGGTACGGAATAAGACACATGCGTGTTGCGTCAGTGCTTGTTTTGTTTTATGCGGTTACAATGGTTGAGTGACACCACGCGAAATAAGGTTAGATTAGAATTCGTCTGTTCGGTAAATTATTAATTGTAAAAATGGACAACTAGTGGAAAGATTTTTAGGGTTCTACGATGTTAGTTCGGGAAGAACAACGGTCAATTTATTCAATTTTTTAATGGAAACATTTCAACGATTCGACTTTGCGAATAAATCAGACTTACGACGGCATCTGTAATGGCGGGACATTTAAACGGTCTTCAAACAAACGAACGTAAGTTTTAAATAACATAGTAGGAAACAGAATTCCCTGTAATGCTCGAACTCGATGGAATTTTACATCACGTGCAATGTTTAGTTTACCATCCATAAAAATAAAGACAAATTAATTGAAACATTTGATTTTATATTAAACAGTGATGACTTTTCAACAGATCAGGTTTCATTAAATGCTGCTGTTGGTTTAAAATCTTATTTAGAAAATGAAGAATTTTTGTTTTTTCTTGATACTTTTAAATTAATATTTGAACAAACTGTTCTTATTTTTCAAATTTTACAACATAAATTCACTAATATAATTCATTCAAGAGATCGTTTAAAACATCTCATTGATAAAATTTCAAGTTTCCGTTATACAGAATTTAATTTTAATATTTTATTTGGAAATTATTCAACTGATGAGGCTTCTCCCGTTGAAAGGAGGAAAACATATAATTTGGTAGACAAGAAACTACATTATAAACAACTTTTTTATGAAATTTTAGATACTATTAAAGGTCAAATATTGAGATTCGATTTTCCGATTTACATGAATTGAAGTTTTTCGATTTGACGAATAGAAGATATTTCGAATCTTTTTCAAAAGAGTTTCTCAATACACTTTCAGATAACTTAGTTCTAAAATATAATTTTTTTGATAAACTAGCGCTGCACAATGAATTATGCGTTGTATACTGGGATAAAGATATTTTAGGCCAGTACGACAGTCACGCCGATATAATAAAATATATGATAGATAATGATTTGCTACAAGTCTTACCTCAGTTTTATAAACTACTTTGTTTGACAGTCACCATTCCTGTCACGTCGGCATCGGTGGAGAGATCATTTTCTACTCTCAAACGAATTAAAACTTACATGCGAAATACAATGGGCCAAAATCGTTTATACAATGTTAGTTTAATATCTATTAAAAAAGATTTAGTAAAACACTTAAAACATAATGATACATTTTATGATAATATTATTGATCATTTTTCGCAAATTAAAGACCGTAGAATTTCGTTAATATATAAATAAGTTGATAAAATTAATAGAAAAAAACAAAATATGAAAAATTCCAAAAAAAAAGAAAAAAAATTAAAAATCCAAAAAAAATAAAAAACAAAAAACGAACGAAAAAAAATTTGTGGGCAAGAGAAACTCTATACCTCAACGTTGGTTCTTGCTGGGTAACAATTAATTCTGTCACTGAAGTAGCTGGTACGGTCGCTGCGCGAAGGTTAAATTAATTGACTGAATATAGTATATTTTTACAAAAACGTTTTAGGTCCAGCTTCCTCTCTCAAAAAGTTCACGAGCCGCCACTGGTGCTTATCTCTCCGCTCTAAATCAAATATTCATAGCACAAAACATACTTCTAAAAATAATATTTAAAAAGGATTGGCTATATTCAACTAATAACTTATATAAAGATGCACAGTTCTAAATATTTCACAATTATATATAAAAACCATACTAAGCGATATTTTCTCCACAACAAAAAACACAATATCACATAGCTATGGTACAAGAAAAAATGAAAATGATGATCTTATTTTACCACAATCCACAAAAACGATTGGACAACGAAGTAGCGCTTACTTGGGCCCAAGATTTTACAACTTAATTCCCTCTGAAATTAGGAAAATAAATAATAAAATACAATTTAATAAAAATGTAATTGAATATTTATTACAAACAGATTGTAAAAACGTTTACAAATGTCTAAGGAATTCATAGATACAATTTCGAAAAGCATTGTACATATTTACCTAAACATGTAGAGATTTCACATATTTCAGTTAATTTATATATCGATATTAATGCACCTACATTTTTATTAACTAAAAGCTAAAATTAAGTTAACATGTAACATTATATCTTAACAAAACAATCATATTTATACACAAACATATCATTGTTTAGATAAATATGATTGTTTAATTGTTTTTAATTGTTCCTAGTTAAAAGTAATCTTTGATGTACTACATATAGATTTGTAAATTATTTTTAAATAAATCTCTCTCTCTCTCTCAATGGCCAAATATAGTCAAAATTTCTCATTCCGAGGTTTTTGTTGTCACTGATCATGATTCCAATGCCAGATTTGAGCTATGACACACCTGGGGCTCAGGAATATCGTTGTCTTCAGGAAATCCGGGAAAATATCTTTTGTAATGGTGTGAAACTTATCGGGGAGGTTCTCTTGAGATTGCCGGTCATGACCATGACACTCAATAGTAACCTGGTGGTCAGGATACCCTGATGACCAGATTCTCACAACGACGCACCTTGTGCTCAGAGCATCCTGGTACTATTTCAAAAATTCCCTGGAGACGACAATAATACCAAGATTCTCTGTGTCCCAGGACCGTCGTTGTTCAAATCTGGCACCGGAATCGTGTTCAGCGACCCCAAAAACCCTGAGATACAAATTTGATTGCATTTTAGAGCATATTAAAAAACAATCCATGGAGATGACCTAGATCATCGGGTATCCTGACCACCAGGTTACTATTGAGTGTCATGGTCATGACCGGTAATCTGAAGAGAACCTCCCCAATAAGTTTCACTCTATTGCAAAAGGTATTTTCCCGAGTTCCCTGGAGATGACGATAGTACCAGGATGTCCTGAGCCCCAGATGCATCGTAGTTCAAATCTGGCACCGAAATCTTGATCAGCGACCCCAAAAACCCTGAGTGAAAAGTGTTGGCTGTATTCCGCCTTTTTTCAACATTTTTAATAGTATCTCCTAAAAATGCATTTAAACGGATGCATTTTCTGTAGAAATGTTAAAATGCACATTCGAAGAACAAAAGATAAATTTTTTTCTTAATGACCTCTAGGATCGATTTAAAAAAAATTATCAATCTAGGTTCATCCGATTTTATTTCGACCTTTTCTGCTTTATTCCCTCGACTATATGTATAATGAAACAGTTGGAATTAGATTTAGGCTTTTGTAATCCATTGAAGTTGATACAATAAAGTCTGAATATTATGTTGATTGTATTTAACCGAACTCCAAATACAGTGTTCTCATATTTCATAGTCAAAAGATATAAGGCCGAAACTTATGGTTTTTATGTCTTGACCTAATACATATCATTACTTCCAGGTAGTTAAATATGCTAACGATCATTTATTTGTAGGCTGTGAATTGTTCATTAGATGAACTGACGCGATGGAAAGTTTCTGGGTAAAATTGCTGGCGGTGAAGTTCTGGCGATGAATGGCAGGTAATAAATTGGGAGGGACTGGATTTCAACTACCCACCTCCCATATAGGCTAAGTCTATGGAATATTAGGCACAATAATGTCACAATAATAAGTAATGTGACATATATAGACCGGCTTCAGACCCAAGTTATCGAAAACATCTGTTGGCATGTCATGACTAGTACTTTCGGAAGGGTTTTGGCGAAACATACTGGGCACATTTAAAACGAAAGGGGTTTGAACATTCTTCAAATTTCGATTGTCTGGATTAAATGAGAGTTTGGATATTGGTAGTGGAGACTACGAACCTTACGAAACCTCATCAGGCAGTAATTCTGAATGGGTCTGAAAAAATGCGGCATATCTGACGTACCAAAAAAAAGTAACTGCTTATCAACATAAAAGCATAAAAGTTTCGTTGTTGAATCTGACTGTGTCAGAATCAAGTTTTGATCATCGACTAAAAATATTTTGGGTTATAAACAAGATATGTCTTTTTATACCCAAAACTAACTTTTTACATTTATTATGCACTAGCGGCCCGCTCCGGCTTCGCACGGGTATAAAATATATAGCCTATGTCACTCACTGAAAAAATGATTAAAATCGATCCAGTAGTTTTGATTTATTCATTACTGCCCGTGACCTCACCTTAAATTAAGATTTTTGAGAATAATTTCCCTAATATTAAATTGATCTAACTCTAAATTTTAAGCAAGATCTTAATAGAAAATTCCAATCCATAAATTATGGTTTTATTTAATCAAATCTTATCTAACCTTATGTACTTATAATTACTGTAAGTGCGATTTAAAAAATTAACCTTACAATAGAATATCATTTATATTTTAAAACTACTATCATAGAATTATTCATCGTTCGTAACTTACTTATAATTACTGATACGTTGTCACGCTGAAAAGCACGTTTTTATTAAGTATTGTTATTTTCCTCGCAAGAGAGCTCCGATAATAAACGCGTCCGATCGCTGATAAATTCAAAGTGCTATAGGGAGAGCCGCGGCCTCCGACGCGCTATTTATAGGCACGCTCCCACCCGGCCGGCCGGTACCGCCGCAAACGCTACGTCCCGCAATTTTTAAATATGTAATATCTTCGAAAATATTCATTTAAATCATATGCTGTAAAGGGCCATATAGATCTATATTAAATCAACAATGTATTTAAGGTATTTAATTGGATAAGGATTAATGCTGTATTGGTTAAAATCGCTTCGAAAATGAGCCATTATTTGTCGTAAAAAGTAAATGACAAAAAAATGGTATTGTGGGATAACCATAAGAGATAGACATATACCATCGCGGAGTTTTCTGTAGACCTTTTCAATGTGTACAATACTTAGATATATCTCGTAGGGTTCAGCCTGTGTTTGCAATGTAAGCGGAAAAAATGTAATTATTTACGACATCACATTGGAAACCTCAAAAATAACAGTATTTCTCCACTATTTAATGGATGTTATTGTACATATGAACCTTCCTCTTCAATCACTCTATCTATTAAAAAAAACCGCATCAAAATCCGTTGCGTAGTTTTAAAGATTTAAGCATACATAGGGATACAGGGACAGAGAAAGCGACTTTGTTTTATACTATGTAGTGATAAACAAAACATGTTCAAGTCTCAAGGGTATTACGTAAGAATAATTTTTGGCCAAGGATAACGAATTTGAGGTTTTCAAATAGAAAAAGGACTATCATTGCCTTTATATAAAACTTTTCAGATAATATACTTCAATATGCTCAGACAAAACATGTTCTAGCCTCGAGGGTGTTACGTAAGGGTTATAATGTGGTCAATGATAACAAAATTGAGTATTTGTAAATACTCCTTTACAAAATTATATGTTAGCAGTGTTTTAACTTTTATATTACAAAAACTCCTTTCACCCATTGAAAAATTATCATAAAAATATAGAAAAAAATTTCATATCTTTTTTACGCACCATTAGCAATTCCAGATCGAAAAAATTTACCGATATTACTATAAACGCTAGATGACACCTTCAGATATGTTCAAATATTTGTTTGCCATAGATCATTATGAGAATAGAATAAAATTACTTTTAGCATGAGGAAATTCATATACAGGGGTAAAAATATAGTGTGATATAATACAAGCCCATAATTTTTACCCAAATAGAGCCACTAATTACATATCCAAGATTCTAGTGATTATTTCGCAGCGTAACCGATTTTGCATTGCAATAAAATTCTTATTGCATGATAATTGTCATATATAATGCTAACGATAGCGTTCTTTCTGTTTTGAAACTTCAAATTCGCTATCTTATGCCAAAATTAACCCTTATGTTATACTCTCGAGACTGAAAATATGTTTATTGTAGAAAACGCTGATTTTCCAATGGAAAAAGCAGTATATGAAACTGAAGATTGCCTGTTATGCATTTTAAAACCTCAAATTGGCTACCATTGGCCACAGAAAGATAACCTTTTTTCTATTTTAGAACCACAATTTCTTGACAAATATAACCCTTACATAACACTCTCCAGGCAAGTTTAGTTCACGTATAATTAATTTAATTGTCAAAAAGGCGATTTTTGGATAGAATATACCTTGTTCATAACCCTAAATGTTTTTTTCTACAACTCAGGTATACTACATTTTTCGGACCTATTTACTGTTTCTGCCTAAAGTGATTTCGTGAGGTACGTGGTGCCCTCTAAAAATACCCAATCTCTCATTCAACCTGAACAATCGAATTTGAACAAATCCCGAAGCCTTTGATTTTAAAAGTGCAATCCATTTATCATTCATTGTCCTAACAGAGGAAATGTGCATAACTTGTGTGGATACTACAGCAAAATTTAAATGTCGGTATAAGAAATATAGTTTATTAAAACCACTTAGACTACTACGAAATAATAATACTATTTATAACCGTATAACTGATAGCGTTCGATGACTCGTAATTCGATCATCCCGCATATATAAGTTAACTGTAATGCATCAAAGGTGGCGAGAATAAAACAGTATGCTTTTCCCTTGTACATGACCGTAATCGGTCGAATATATTGAATCATGATTAATAATTGATCCTTGCAGTACTCATAGAATTCGTTTATCTATCAAGGCGAACCTCGCGATATTCGAATTCCAAACTCGACAACATGATATCGAATGATGCATTCACACAGACTAAATTTGCCCAGTCCATACACATTACGAGGACAAGGTGAAAAATCCCTGAGAAATGATTTATTTTGTTTATTTCTCAAGATAATCTTCTTGTAGCCCAATACACTTCGATCAAACGTTTTCCTAATTTTTTTATCACTTCTACAATTTCGGCAATCCTTCAAAATAGGCGTTTGTTTCAGTGATGGCCTCATCATTTGAGCCATTTCTTCAAGTTTGGAAATAGATGAAAATCGCAGGGAGGTAAATCTAGAGAATATGATGGATAACGAGCTCAATTCATGCAATTTTGCCATTGCAAATGCGGGCCTGTGCGCCGGTGCGTTGTCCTAGTGGAAGAGCACTTTTCTTCGCCAAATGCGGCCGCTTTCGCTCCAAATCGGCGTTGAATCGATCCTACAGCTCTTCGTAATATACGCCGGTGATCGTTTTGCCCTTTTAAAGGTAATCGATATGGACGATTCCGTGTACATCTCAAAAAACTGTCGCCATAACTTTGTTGACCGATAAACTCACTTTGGCCCATTTCGGCTTCGATTCGCCAGTACAAGTTCATTGTTTCGAGTATTCTTTGGTCTCTGGTGAGTTGTGATGGTTCCAGGTTGCGCCAACGGTAACGAAACGGCGAAAAAATCCCTTATTGTCAACAGCACCCATCTGGCATATTCATAAATTTATGCAAAATGTTCCGTACCCGTCCGGTTGAGATGCCCATAGCCTCAGCAATCTCGTGTACTTCAACTTGTCGATTGTCCAACATCATACTATGGATTTTATCGACGATTTCTGGCGTTGTGACCTAATTGGCCACCAGAACATTCGGCGTCCTGTATGGTCAGACTATCGCAACGAAAATCAGTAAGTAAACCACTTGTGAATCGTGCCAATCGATGGTGAGGAGTCCCCATAATGTTTAACAAACGATGCTTTGGTTTGCGTAATGTTTTTGACACACAAGAAATAATGTTTAATCAAGAGGCAAAATTCCCTTTTTTCTATGTTTACAAAAATCTCCAAGGCTGCTTGCTGTCGATGAGTGTCAAAACAGAACTAAGACATATCTCTGAAAATTTTAATGCGTTCTAGTTAAAGATGGTACATCACAAACGTCACATGAAATTTTCGATTGTAGCGCCATCTGTTTAATTTTTCAGAGACTTTTCACCTCGCCCTCGTAAGCTATGGTCAGCTTTTATAGCGCACCCAACCGCAAGAATTCAAAGTACCACTGTATGAGAAACGTTTTATACATTTTTTCTTTGTAATAGTCAACATAGATTTCAATGAGATAATGATTGTTTAACTCATAAAATTCATGGAGCCATACCAAAATTTTTTTCCTTTTTGTAACTAGAAAGATCTGATATTCGGTGAGCGTACTAAGCGTATGCATATGTATTAATTCGTTCGATTTTTTCAAAAATTAAAAATATACTGTGGGTACATTGTACTTCTCCGTATATAGAAAGATTGCAAAAGCAATTTTGAAAAGATATGCAACACTTTTTATTTATTTTGAAGTGTGTAATAGTGGTACTTTCTGTAGACGAGGATATTCTATGATAGCTACCACAGGTAATCGTTTTATTACTGATATTGAATTGTGATTCTGTGGTGTCGTCAAAAATTAATAGTTTTTAATTATCCAAATTCTATGAGAACTTCAATTATCAATTTATTAATTAAGAATTGTTTTTTCAATGTATACTGCAAATAATGTTGCATAATATATCAAATTCATGACTTTTCTTCATTTCGCTCTCTCTCCAGCTTATCAATGAAACGAAGCAGCAGCAGTGCTACTGGTCGAGGTCTTAATGGCGTATGGATACCCCATTGGCAACAATTCCAGAGAAACCAGAATATCTAACACCATCTACTCGAGAGTTAATAACTAAGATATCCAAGCTGATGAGATCGAGAGAACAAAACTTCCAACATTACACCGCTGGCTCATACGATATTCTTCGAACATTCTAGGTTTCCCTCTCGTGTAATCAAGGTTTAGAAGAAAAATGGAAGGTACTATTAGGTGCAGCGTTACTGGTCGATCTGGAGAAACCTTATTACTTTTATGAACAAAAGCTACATATTAATAGCGTAGAGTGAAAGGGTGTCAGGAGTTCGATAGAGAAAAGTACAGAGAGTAGGGAGATATCATTTGGCTGGAGTGAGCCTCTGAAAATTAGGGAAAATCGAGCAACTGTCAACACGGGATGTATAGCGGATGGTAGAGCGCCATGCCGCCGTAATTGTCACGAGGAAGGTCAGTAGGCCGATATCGGCCGGGGTATGCCTAGTTATTCTTATTCCTGTTATATTTACAATTTGAAGGTGGTCATGCCATTTTCTCCAAAGGTACATTAAAGGAATTGAGAACTAACTATAGGTACCTACTTCAACCGGTTCGATTTCATCCGATCATTCTAGCATTGATTAAAGTACCGGGATATCAAAAATTATCTTGGTCAAGGGTGGTTGTGGAATCTAAAACGTATGTCTTACTTCATGTTTGAAATAATTATGTCATAATTAATTTGAAGTTTCTAAAAGTGCGAAATTTCGCAATTTTATACGAATATTGTAACACTCAGAAGTCTTTAGCGCTTTGGACTCCGGGATTTTCACGTGGCCTATCGAAATTAGAAGGTTCGAATTATCTAAAAACATAATTGCATGAACGCCAGACGTCCTATGTAATTAGCTACGAACGAAATCATTTTGACATATGCCTCGAGGAGCTCGCTGCGCGTAAGTTAGAGTTTATACATTTTACCTCGGTCTTGTTAATTTGGGGCCGTTTCTTGCCACGTGCGACCGGCGCCATAATTTTCCTATTTAATGGACATTTATCGAAAAAAGAAGGGCCGAGGGGCACGGTCCGATACTAAATCTAGTAGTATTTCCGGATTGCGGCTATCACGCCCTCTGAAAAGGTTCAAAGTTCACATAATTATTTCATAATTTGTAGTTCATTATTGTTTTACAACTGAAATAAATAGGTACGAAACTTGTAGGTTATTGATGATGTCAGTGTGACAGTGACATAATTATTTCAAACGTAAAGTAAGACACACGTCTTAGATTCCACAACCATCCTTGACCAAGATAATTTTTGATATCCCGGTATTTAATCAATGATTCTAGTGTTTCCAAATATTACTTATTACTCTTGAACATGAAGTAGAATCATTTATGTAGGTATTTTGTATCGATGAGTTAAATGGAACAATATCTGTTCATTTAGTAGTAGTAAATTCAAATCCTTGTTCAAAGTTTGCTATTTGAACTTAAATGAAATGGAGAACCTACCATATACAACATTTTTCGCAATAATTAAAACAAAATCTTAATTATTAAATTGAAGTTGTCATATATTTTGGAGAATAAAAACCATTAATTTTTGATGACCTGACAGGATTACAATTTGATAACAGCAATTGTTCAAGTATTTTTTCCGCTACTTCATTTGTTATTTGATAATTGAGCCATTGATAACATGACAAGACTATTATATAACCGTTGTTCTACTGTTAACAATAAACAGCAAAACGTTAATGGTCTATATAAAGTACGTGTTTTATTTTTATTTAATTTTCTGAATTTGGTTAGACAAAATCGCAAGTATGATAATAGATGATTTTTTCATGATTCATTGATACCATTTGTGACATATCAATTTTTAATTCAAAAAAAAAATCTTCTAAATGTAAGCATGGTACTATTTATTGTCAATAGAAAAATATGAATTCTCATAAGAGAATAGCTTTTCACGATATCGGTGAGATAATTAGATAACGGAAGGCACTAGTTGATTCATATTATTACATTCAATTAATTGGGTCATAGATTTTATATTTATATCATATACGTAGTACTATAGAACTATCCTAAATTAGGAACTGTGTAACTGTTAAAACCGGAAAACGTAAATTGTTTCGCATTTCCATATTTCTACGTAAATTCAGTCCTTCTGTTAAAATCATACTACGTAAATTGAGTCCCAGGTTTCAATATGATTCTCAGAATATTCTTAGAAATCAGAGTGTTAAGATTAGCGCGATTACAATATTTGCATTCTATACGAACAAAGTTAGGTTAGGTTATGTTAGGTTAGGAACAATGGGGGTAAGTACGTTTAAACTATCATTATTGGTTATTATGAGAGTGTTAAAATTAGCGCGATTACAATATTTTCATTCCATATCAATAATGTTGGGTTAGTACTTTAGGTTAGGTTAGGAACAATAAGATTGGCGCGATTACAATATTTGCATTGCAAATCAATAAAGTTGGTTTAGTAGCAGAGTCGTAGCAACCTTAACTGGCGCCCTAGGCAATTTCGAAAATGTCCGCCCCTTCCCCCTCTGAAATTTGCAAAATTGATATAATAAGACTTGTATTGTAACAAACCGCGCCCTATTTGCATATTATATACAATAAATAATGAAGAAAGCTTGAATCGCTGCTAGAAACTCGACGAGAAACATAAGAATCATATTAAGTGCAGCAACTTCTTCTTCTTGGAGCTCCATTGTGAGGCAAGTGCCTCAGTTGCCAAACCCTTGCTACAGTTCTGGTTAGTAGATTAGGTTAGGTTATAAGCGAATGGTGTACAATATACAATCATCATTGGTTATTTTGAGTGTGTTAAGATTAGCGCGATTACAATATTTTCTATATCAATAAAGTTGGGTTAGGTTAGAAACAAAGGTGGTACAATAAAATAGAGTTAAGATTAGCGCGTTACAATATTTAGAGTATATATCAACAAAGTTAGGTTAGGTTAGATTAGGTTACAATCAATTATTATTGTTCAAGGCAGCTAATGATCAGACCGAATCGTGAACAGAAGCGACACATGACAAATGCGACACCATAGTGAAAACGACATCACCGCCGGCGGTTAAGCCTTATGCACTAGGTAGTTAATTCAAACCAGGTAGTAGGAACTCCTGTAGTGAAAGCGACACTTGCGTGGCAGGGGGTCGCCAGAGCTTAGATGTCACCAATATTTTTTTTAATTTGGTCAAGTATGTCTAGTAATAATCCAATGTTGGACACATATTTGATGAAATGTTTGGTTTTTGCAAATTACCTGATATAATAATAATACCACCCCATACATATTGTCTTTTCGAACATTTAAAAAAATTCTTCAGTAGGGGTTATACTAAGTGGATTGTATTTTCCATGAAGAATATTAGTTTTTATAATATTTCCTTGGACTATGATGTCTTCCCAAGGACACATTTTAAATGGCTACACTCGGTGGATTTGTTCCAAAGAGAAGAGTGTGAAATGTAAAGGCAGCATGATAACGAAGAATCAATCTGTTGGAACGACAAGTAAACCTGACGCTGTAGCCATGGGAGTTTACAAACAAATTATGGTGTTCAAGAAACGACCACGAGAGAAAGATACTTTAATTGCAAACATCTTTGCAGAAGAAGTAACCCCATTGTTTAACCAAGCCTACCAGCTTCTTACGGATATTCCATCCAAGGAGTCTTTCAGAGATACGTTAAATCGGATAAAAAGAAAATTCCATGGTCCAATGAAAGAAGCATCCACCACTGAGGAAATCTTAATCCCAAATGACCTAGTCCTAATGAGAGACGGAACCAGTTTCCTGTTTGCTAACGACAAACCTGGTGAGTGCCGAATAATATTATTTTCAACTAGGAAGGGCATAGAAGCTTTGGAAAATGTGTATATTATTTTTATTGATGGACTGATTGAGCATTTCACTCAGATATATACGTTTCGCGACATTGGGAGCAACAATCTAGAAACTAAAGTAATTCCCGTAATGTGTGTTCTTTTGCTAAATAATAGGGGTGAAACGTACAAGTGGCTATTCCAAATTATTAAGTCAAAATTCCAGGATGGTCTCCGGGATTTGTTAAGATGGACTTTGGAAAGGCAGCCATAATATCTTTAAAATGTGTGTTTATAGAGGTACAAATTAGTGGTTGCAACTATCATTTCAATCAGTGTATTTGGCGAAAAGTACAAAGTATTAGATTGACCAATGAATACATTTCCAACCGTGAAATAAGACTGCATGTACGAATGTGTGCTACTTTAACGTATTTACCAGTTGCCGATGTAGAAGTATTGCTAGAGCTTTTTGTTTTGTTTATAGCAGAATGGATAGAAAATTCTACTTTTGACCATTCAGTTTGGAATAATTTTGGAGAAAGACACCGTTCAAATAATGCAGTGGAAGGTTGGAATCACCGACTGAATAAAATATTAGAACTGTATCATCTAAATATCTTCGTATTAATAAAACGTTTGAAAGAAAGGGCAACTTATGACTTTATTTGGGATCGATAATATTTAAACATGGACCAGTGTGAAAACAGAAACGATTGCCAACGAGCTGATAAAACAAACTTACCCCATTTCAGATTTTGTATCTCAACATTCACCCTAAAAACTACCCCCGTAATCAAAATAATCACCAAAACAGAGTTAACACATCGTTTCTTTTTTTTTCGTTTTCACTGTATATTCAGAACGAGCTGGGAAAGCATACCTATCACATTCCAGTTTTTGTATCTTAGTATTCACTCTGAAAACTACCCTATTCGAAATAATCTCCAAAATAGAGGTGAGATACAAAATCTGAAATGGGGTATGTATACTTTCTCAGCTCGTTCTGAATTTACAGTGAAAAAGAAATATCCAGAGGATGAATTAATTCTATTTTTGTGATTTTTCGAATGCGAGGGTGGTTTTCATGGCGAGTATAGAGATACAAAATCTAAAATGTGATAGGTATGCTTTCTCAGGTCGTTCTTAATATACAGTGAAGATGAAATTTCCAGAAGCGATGTATTAACTCTGTTTTGGAAATTATTTTGAATACGGGGATAGTTTTCAGGGTAAATATTGACATACAAAATCTCAAATGGTGTAAGTTTGTTTTCTCAGTTCGTTTTGAATATACAGTGAGAAATTTCCATAAGCGCATTTTTGTCATGTATGTAATTGTCACAGCAACTGAAAAAAATGATCTTATGCTTTTACTGAAAGCACCATTATCATATTTTTATCATTTTAGTGTATAAACTTTAATTCATCATCATCATCATCATAACAATGTAGAACATTCGAATTTCTATATCAATTCGGAACATTTCGAAGGAGTAATTTTTGGCAACCTTTCACATAAATATTTCGTTTCTGACGTGACGACCGTTTATGTTTTCACACCGGTTAAACTTAGAGGGAAAAGGACGTTAGAAAACCTACATTAAAATTGATGCCAGAATGCACCGAATTATGGAAGAATATGAACAGAATATATAAAAAACTTTATGTATATTTATGTATGTAAAATAATATTGTATTTAGGTGTTAGATATAAATGTATATTGTGTATAATTATAAGATATTTTTAGTATTGAAGTAGTACTTTCCTAGTAATTTTATTTAGAAGAGTAAAAGAAATAAAATGTTGATACTTACTTCCTAGTTTTTGTTTATTAACCTTTAATCCGAATTCAAAAATCTCCTATTTTATATTTGAAACTTCAATAGAGGCGATTAGGGGTAAAATTCTACCGAGTTTGGTATCCCGTATTTAGATTTTAGTAATGTACGATGGCTAATGAATTTTTATACATTTTCCCAGTTTACTTAGCTTATAAAGAATAGTGTATTGGACTAATTTGACTAAGCTTATACAGACACCCTGTCGCGCGAATTGCGCTTTTGCTACAACAGCTACTACTCCCTATTTTAAACCACCCCTGTGCCTTAGGGTTAACTGAGGCGGTTGTGTCACTTTTACTATGGTGTCGCATTTTCCCGTGCAGCTTCTGTTCCGTACATACCTGGAACTCAGTTTACGTAGACCTTAAAAACATCCGGGACTGAATTTACCTACATCGGAAGGTAATTAATAGATGCCGGACTCAATTCACATCGACCCGTTAAAACTACTACTTCCCTGGTGAATACCACAAAGTCTATTATTACGAAAGGATATCAAATACTTTACAAATAAAATTCAATTCTCACGAGCTTGTGAACAAACAAGTTGAAAACTGTTTCAACGGCTTATCAGAATTTTAGCTTTCGCTTTCTTCATAGATTTATTGTTATTGATTTACATTAGTAATTGGAGTATTATAAATTTTTGCATGGCTGAGATCATATAAATATGAAAAGTGCTTTTGATAATTCAAATGGAACTTAAATATAGTACGCTGACTTAAAGCATTTTAATTTATTTTTTCTGTATTCAACAATTTTGGTTTATGTTATCATTGATTAAAATTTCAATAAATGGTCTTATATTCAATTCACTTACAAAACTCGATTTTACTGGAGCACACGCTCATATTATCTTCAATCTAAAATCAATTTGCAGAATAGATTTATTTTGTTGCTCCTTAGTTTTTCTTAAATAAAATTACTATTAAAAATTCGATTTTCAGTAGTTTAATAAATAAATGTGACTATAGTTTCGCTAATTCATTACTCAGTAATATTTGTTTAAAGAAGCTACTGCGTTAGCGAAACTATAGTCACATTTATTTATTAAGCTAATGAAAATAAAGCTATTAATAGTAATTTTATTTAAGTTTAGAATTAATTTTCATCACGTAATGGCTAATTCTATTTAATTGTTGTTTAGTTTATTAGGGGTTAAGTACTCCGTTGTTTGAAGGATGTGGCACTTTTTAGATGAAATATTAGTGAATATTAATTGCTCCCATTTGACTGCTGGGTTACCGTATCTTTTTCACTGAACCTTCCTGCTTTACTAATTTTAATGAATTTTTTCAAAATGATTATTGACCCAGGTATGAATTATACATAAATTCTCGGGAAACAGGTCACACTAATGAGTATGCTTATTATTTTCGTCTTTACGTACGTTTCGGTTTCAAGACTATCATCAGAAGACGTACCAATGTCTAAAACGGGATTTCTTAAGACTCAATTATTGTATCAAGCACAAAGCGTCATTATCGCACTAATTTCAATTAAGAATACCCACGTCGCCGAAACAAACATAAACATGTTTTAATGTTTTAAGTAAGTATACGAATATGTATCAAGAATTCACTGCTTAGCAATTTTCTTATGATATACGAATTCATGTCAAGCAATGTTTGCATACGAGTGAAACCCAAAAATATACCTCTCAAGTATCCACTTCCAATCAGATGTTAGAGATTTATGAGGTAATAGAAAAAGATGGTCAAACCTTATTAGAAATATTGCTATTTGAGCATACTACCTAAAATATACTTTTAACATTATTAAGCCGCATGTAGGAATTCTTAAGGATCTCAATTAATCAAATGAGTATAAATCTGATTGAATGTCTGTCCTATGATTTACAGTCTTGGAGTAAAGTTTTTTGTGGATCATCTCCAAAATAGATCTTTAATAATAATTGGTTTCTTCAGTCAAAATATTAGCATTTTTGTAATCGAATTGATGGTTATAATCGAAACACTATTCAGCATGTGCGGTGAAATTTTCTAAGTTTTTGTTTCTTTCATTATAAGTATGGCCATACATTCTTTCTGGTGAATATTGTTCAGAGATTCCGGTATACGTCCCATCGCAATCTAAACAATTTAATTTGTATAGTATGTGGGTTTGTTTATCTTTAGCTATTAAAGGTTTTAGATTTGAAAAATATTCATCAACACAGTTAGTAGGTTTATGCGCAACATTCATATCATACTTTTTTAAACATTTCTTAATTTTCTATCGGGTCTTCGGAATGTATGGTAATGTTATAAAATTAACTGTATCACCGTTTATGTTATTTATATATGACGTTCCATTATAGATTTTGTTTATTCTTTCTTTAATGATGGGATTGAAGTATGTTTTTGGGTAGCCATTCATTTCCAGTGTATTAAGAATAATTTTTAAATTTTTGGGACGGTTCTCTGGGTGGGACAATTTAACAGTTCGATCTGTAAGGCTGTTTACAACAATTATCAAATTTTTGGGACAGTCCTCTGGGTAGGACAATTAAACAGTGCGATCTGTAAGGTTTATAACACTTTTGTAATAACTTGTTAGTGCAACTGAATTGAAGTGAAAATATCGTTGAGACCAAACTTTTTTAGTAAACCACAAAGTGGGCATTTTTAAACAAAATTGCTTTATACAATAATTAGTCTTAAGAAATCCCGTTTTAGACATTGATGAGTCTGATGATGATGGTCGTGAGACCGAAACGTACGTAAACACGAAAATAGTAAGCATATGTGTTAGTGTGACTTATTTCCCGAGAATTTATATATAATGAATTTTGTTACATAATTGAAGAATTTGTCATTCATTAATATAATTCAATCTCCACCTGAGAATAAATTGTTCAAAAATTATTCACAGTTATTACGTTAGAGAATTACTATTCTCTACTTCGGATTCAGCAACTGCGCCTAACGTATTTTCAAAAAACCGCATAGGCGTTTACATACAATGAATTCAACAAAAAAAGTATTTATTAATATTTAGTGAGAACAATTTTCTAAGAACTAACATATTTGGAAGATGAACACGAAATAACTATTTGTTATCATATAATGAATACAAGATTCAGAGGTATTGATGAAATCGAACAGATGATCCTTTTAGAGTGATTTTATAAATTTTATAAATCGAAGGTTCTCTGCCAACAAATTGTTAGAGAGATGGGACTGCTAGAAGTTTCCAGTTGATTTTTTTTTCAACATAATAATGTTCTACAGATACTTCCGGTTTGAAAAATAGAACAGAAATGTCATAATTTAAAAAAAAAATGGTTAATGAAATTGTAATTCATCATAGTGTGGACAATTGGCTCAAAAATAAATATAATTTTCAAGGAGATTCACACTTGTTTACCATAATTTTCTAAAATCTTTGTTATACGTACCATAAAGTATACAGAATTAAAATTTGAATCTTATAGAATTTAATGCAGGGATCATTACACATTTTTCAGTGGTAAGTCGTACAAAAACACGGTATATTTGATTTTAGAGAAAAAAATTCTCAGTAATATCACAGAAGTGTTTTCGTTAAACTAAAAAATATCAAATATCTCGAAACATATCATTGGTAACAATTTTCTTTGAAAGCTTTTCTAATTATAATTTGTAGAAGTACTGCAAGAAAAATACATTACTCATAGACAACGAAAGATTACCCCTCAAGAAACCCTTGTGGATTACCAATTCTTAGTTCATTAATTAAATTATGAGCTTACCACAATGATATTGATAATGTTCTACGATACGTTAATTTCTCCCCTATAGATACTTCCGGTTCGAAAAATAGAACAGAAATGTCATAATTTAAAAAAAAAAATGGTTAATGAAATTGTAATTCATCATAGTGTGGACAATTGGCTCAAAAATAAATATAATTTTCAAGGAGATTGACACTTGTTTACCATAATTTTCTAAAATCTTTGTTATACGTACCATAAAGTATACAGAATTAAAATTTGAATCTTATAGAATTTAATGCAGGGATCATTACACATTTTTCAGTGGTAAGTCGTACAAAAACACGGTAAATTTAATTTTAGAGAAAAAAATTCTTAGTAATATCGCAGAATTGTTTTCGTTAAACAAAAAAATATCAAATATCTCGAAACATATCATTGGTTACAATTTTCTTTGAACGCTTCTAATTATAATTTGTAAGTACTGCAAGAAAAATGCATTACTCATAGACAACGAAAGATTACCGCTCAAGAAACCCTTGTGGATTACCAATTCTTAGTTCATTAATTAAATTATGAGCTCACCACAATGATATTGATAATGTTCTACGATACGTTAATTTCTCCCCTATAAATACTTCCGGTTTGAAAAGTAGAACAGAAATGTCATAATTTTGAAAAAAAAAATGGTTAATGAAATTGTAATTCATCATAGTGTGGACAATTGGCTCAAAAATAAATATAATTTTCAAGGAGTTTGACACTTGTTCACCATAATTTTCTAAAATCTTTGTTATACGTACCATAAAGTATACAGAATTAAAATTTGAATCTTATAGAATTTAATGCAGGGATCATTACACATTTTTCAGTGGTAAGTCGTACAAAAACACGGTAAATTTGATTTTAGAGAAAAAAATTCTTAGTAATATCGCAGAATTGTTTTCGTTAAACTAAAAAATATTAAATATCTCGAAACATATCATTGGTTACAATTTTCTTTGAAAGCTTTTCTAATTATAATTTGTAAGTACTGCAAGAAAAATGCATTACTCATAGACAACGAAAGATTACCCCTCAAGAAACCCTTGTTGGTTACCAATTCTTAGTTCATTAATTAAATTATGAGCTTACCACAATGATATTGATAATGTTCTACGATACGTTAATTTCTCCCTTATAGATACTTCCGGTTTGAAAAGTAGAACAGAAATGTCATAATTTTGAAAAAAAAAATGGTTAATGAAATTGTAATTCATCATAGTGTGGCCAATTGGCTCAAAAATAAATATAATTTTCAAGGAGATTGACACTTGTTTACCATAATTTTCTAAAATCTTTGTTATCCGTACCATGAAGTATACAGAATTAAAATTTGAATCTTATAGAATTTAATGCAGGGATCATTACACATTTTTCAGTGGTAAGTCGTACGAAAACACGGTAAATTTGATTTTAGAGAAAAAAATTCTCAGTAATATCACAGAAGTGTTTTCGTTAAACTAAAAAATATCAAATATCTCGAAACATATCATTGGTTACAATTTTCTTTGAAAGCTTTTCTAATTATAATTTGTAGAAGTACTGCAAGAAAAATGCATTACTCATAGACAACGAAAGATTACCCCTCAAGAAACCCTTGTTGGTTACCAATTCTTAGTTCATTAATTAAATTATGAGCTTACCACAATGATATTGATAATGTTCTACGATACGTTAATTTCTCCCCTTTAGATACTTCCGGTTTGAAAAATAGAACAGAAATGTCATAATTTTGGAAAAAAAATGGTTAATGAAATTGTAATTCATCATAGTGTGGACAATTGGCTCAAAAATAAATATAATTTTCAAGGAGTTTGACACTTGTTTACCATAATTTTCTAAAATCTTTGTTATACGTACCATAAAGTATACAGAATTAAAATTTGAATCTTATAGAATTTAATGCAGGGATCATTACACATTTTTCAGTGGTAAGTCGTACAAAAACACGGTAAATTTGATTTTAGAGAAAAAAATTCTTAGTAATATCGCAGAATTGTTTTAGTTAAACTAAAAAATATCAAATATCTCGAAACATATCATTGGTTACAATTTTCTTTGAAAGCTTTTCTAATTATAATTTGTAGAAGTACTGCAAGAAAAATGCATTACTCATAGACAACGAAAGATTACCGCTCAAGAAACCCTTGTGGATTACCAATTCTTAGTTGATTAATTAAATTATGAGCTCACCACAATGATATTGATAATGTTCTACGATACGTTAATTTCTCCCCTATAGATACTTCCGGTTTGAAAAGTAGAACAGAAATGTCATAATTTTGAAAAAAAAATGGTTAATGGAATTGTAATTCATCATAGTGTGGACAATTGGCTCAAAAATAAATATAATTTTCAAGGAGTTTGAAACTTGTTTACCATAATTTTCTAAAATCTTTGTTATACGTACCATGAAGTATACAGAATTAAAATTTGAATCTTACAGAATTTAATCCAGGGATCATTACACATTTTTCAGTGGTAAGTCGTACAAAAACACGGTAAATTTGATTTTAGAGAAAAAAATTCTTAGTAATATCAAAGAAGTGTTTTCGTTAAACTAAAAAATATCAAATATCTCGAAACATATCATTGGTTACAATTTTCTTTGAAAGCTTTTCTAATTATAATTTGTAGAAGTACTGCAAGAAAAATGCATTACTCATAGACAACGAAAGATTACCCCTCAAGAAACCCTTGTTGGTTACCAATTCTTAGTTCATTAATTAAATTATGAGCTTACCACAATGATATTGATAATGTTCTACGATACGTTAATTTCTCCCCTTTAGATACTTCCGGTTTGAAAAATAGAACAGAAATGTCATAATTTTGGAAAAAAAATGGTTAATGAAATTGTGATTCATCATAGTGTGGACAATTGGCTCAAAAATAAATATAATTTTCAAGGAGTTTGACACTTGTTTACCATAATATTCTAAAATCTTTGTTATACGTACCATAAAGTATACAGAATTAACATTTGAATCTTATAGAATTTAATGCAGGGGTCATTACACATTTTTCAGTGGTAAGTCGTACAAAAACACGGTAAATTTGATTTTAGAGAAAAAAATTCTTAGTAATATCACAGAATTGTTTTCGTTAAACTAAAAAATATCAAATATCTCGAAACATATCATTGGTTACAATTTTCTTTGAAAGCTTTTCTAATTATAATTTGTAGAAGTACTGCAAGAAAAATGCATTACTCATAGACAACGAAAGATTACCGCTCAAGAAACCCTTGTGGATTACCAATTCTTAGTTGATTAATCAAATTATGAGCTCACCACAATGATATTGATAATGTTCTACGATACGTTAATTTCTCCCCTATAGATACTTCCGGTTTGAAAAGTAGAACAGAAATGTCATAATTTTGAAAAAAAAAATGGTTAATGGAATTGTAATTCATCATAGTGTGGACAATTGGCTCAAAAATAAATATAATTTTCAAGGAGTTTGACACTTGTTTACCATAATTTTCTAAAATCTTTGTTATACGTACCATAAAGTATACAGAATTAAAATTTGAATCTTATAGAATTTAATCCAGAGATCATTACACATTTTTCAGTGGTAAGTCGTACAAAAACACGGTAAATTTGATTTTAGAGAAAAAAATTCTTAGTAATATCAAAGAAGTGTTTTCGTTAAACTAAAAAATATCAAATATCTCGAAACATATCATTGGTTACAATTTTCTTTGAAAGCTTTTCTAATTATAATTTGTAGAAGTACTGCAAGAAAAATGCATTACTCATAGACAACGAAAGATTACCGCTCAAGAAACCCTTGTGGATTACCAATTCTTAGTTGATTAATCAAATTATGAGCTCACCACAATGATATTGATAATGTTCTACGATACGTTAATTTCTCCCCTATAGATACTTCCGGTTTGAAAAGTAGAACAGAAATGTCATAATTTTGAAAAAAAAAATGGTTAATGGAATTGTAATTCATCATAGTGTGGACAATTGGCTCAAAAATAAATATAATTTTCAAGGAGTTTGACACTTGTTTACCATAATTTTCTAAAATCTTTGTTATACGTACCATAAAGTATACAGAATTAAAATTTGAATCTTATAGAATTTAATCCAGAGATCATTACACATTTTTCAGTGGTAAGTCGTACAAAAACACGGTAAATTTGATTTTAGAGAAAAAAATTCTTAGTAATATCAAAGAAGTGTTTTCGTTAAACTAAAAAATATCAAATATCTCGAAACATATCATTGGTTACAATTTTCTTTGAAAGCTTTTCTAATTATAATTTGTAGAAGTACTGCAAGAAAAATGCATTACTCATAGACAACGAAAGATTACCCCTCAAGAAACCCTTGTTGGTTACCAATTCTTAGTTCATTAATTAAATTATGAGCTTACCACAATGATATTGATAATGTTCTACGATACGTTAATTTCTCCCCTATAGATACTTCCGGTTTGAAAAATAGAACAGAAATGTCATAATTTTGAAAAAAAAAATGGTTAATGAAATTGTAATTCATCATAGTGTGGACAATTGGCTCAAAAATAAATATAATTTTCAAGGAGTTTGACACTTGTTTACCATAATTTTCTAAAATCTTTGTTATCCGTACCATGAAGTATACAGAATTAAAATTTGAATCTTATAGAATTTAATGCAGGGATCATTACACATTTTTCAGTGGTAAGTCGTACGAAAACACGGTAAATTTGATTTTAGAGAAAAAAATTCTCAGTAATATCACAGAAGTGTTTTCGTTAAACTAAAAAATATCAAATATCTCGAAACATATCATTGGTTACAATTTTCTTTGAAAGCTTTTCTAATTATAATTTGTAGAAGTACTGCAAGAAAAATGCATTACTCATAGACAACGAAAGATTACCCCTCAAGAAACCCTTGTTGGTTACCAATTCTTAGTTCATTAATTAAATTATGAGCTTACCACAATGATATTGATAATGTTCTACGATACGTTAATTTCTCCCCTTTAGATACTTCCGGTTTGAAAAATAGAACAGAAATGTCATAATTTTGGAAAAAAAATGGTTAATGAAATTGTAATTCATCATAGTGTGGACAATTGGCTCAAAAATAAATATAATTTTCAAGGAGTTTGACACTTGTTTACCATAATATTCTAAAATCTTTGTTATACGTACCATAAAGTATACAGAATTAACATTTGAATCTTATAGAATTTAATGCAGGGGTCATTACACATTTTTCAGTGGTAAGTCGTACAAAAACACGGTAAATTTGATTTTAGAGAAAAAAATTCTTAGTAATATCACAGAATTGTTTTCGTTAAACTAAAAAATATCAAATATCTCGAAACATATCATTGGTTACAATTTTCTTTGAAAGCTTTTCTAATTATAATTTGTAGAAGTACTGCAAGAAAAATGCATTACTCATAGACAACGAAAGATTACCGCTCAAGAAACCCTTGTGAATTACCAATTCTTAGTTCATTAATTAAATTATGAGCTCACCACAATGATATTGATAATGTTCTACGATACGTTAATTTCTCCCCTATAGATACTTCCGGTTTGAAAAGTAGAACAGAAATGTCATAATTTTGAAAAAAAAAAATGGTTAATGAAATTGTAATTCATCATAGTGTGGACAATTGGCTCAAAAATAAATATAATTTTCAAGGAGTTTGACACTTGTTTACCATAATTTTCTAAAATCTTTGTTATACGTACCATAAAGTATACAGAATTAAAATTTGAATCTTATAGAATTTAATGCAGGGATCATTACACATTTTTCAGTGGTAAGTCGTACAAAAACACGGTAAATTTGATTTTAGAGAAAAAAATTCTTAGTAATATCGCAGAATTGTTTTAGTTAAACTAAAAAATATCAAATATCTCGAAACATATCATTGGTTACAATTTTCTTTGAAAGCTTTTCTAATTATAATTTGTAGAAGTACTGCAAGAAAAATGCATTACTCATAGACAACGAAAGATTACCGCTCAAGAAACCCTTGTGGATTACCAATTCTTAGTTGATTAATCAAATTATGAGCTCACCACAATGATATTGATAATGTTCTACGATACGTTAATTTCTCCCCTATAGATACTTCCGGTTTGAAAAGTAGAACAGAAATGTCATAATTTTGAAAAAAAAAATGGTTAATGGAATTGTAATTCATCATAGTGTGGACAATTGGCTCAAAAATAAATATAATTTTCAAGGAGTTTGACACTTGTTTACCATAATTTTCTAAAATCTTTGTTATACGTACCATAAAGTATACAGAATTAAAATTTGAATCTTATAGAATTTAATCCAGAGATCATTACACATTTTTCAGTGGTAAGTCGTACAAAAACACGGTAAATTTGATTTTAGAGAAAAAAATTCTTAGTAATATCAAAGAAGTGTTTTCGTTAAACTAAAAAATATCAAATATCTCGAAACATATCATTGGTTACAATTTTCTTTGAAAGCTTTTCTAATTATAATTTGTAGAAGTACTGCAAGAAAAATGCATTACTCATAGACAACGAAAGATTACCCCTCAAGAAACCCTTGTTGGTTACCAATTCTTAGTTCATTAATTAAATTATGAGCTTACCACAATGATATTGATAATGTTCTACGATACGTTAATTTCTCCCCTATAGATACTTCCGGTTTGAAAAATAGAACAGAAATGTCATAATTTTGAAAAAAAAAATGGTTAATGAAATTGTAATTCATCATAGTGTGGACAATTGGCTCAAAAATAAATATAATTTTCAAGGAGTTTGACACTTGTTTACCATAATTTTCTAAAATCTTTGTTATACGTACCATAAAGTATACAGAATTAAAATTTGAATCTTATAGAATTTAATGCAGGGATCATTACACATTTTTCAGTGGTAAGTCGTACAAAAAACGGTAAATTTGATTTTAGAGAAAAAAAATTCTTAGTAATATCGCAGAATTGTTTTCGTTAAACTAAAAAATATCAAATATCTCGAAACATATCATTGGTTACAATTTTCTTTGAAAGCTTTTCTAATTATAATTTGTAGAAGTACTGCAAGAAAAATGCATTACTCATAGACAACGAAAGATTACCGCTCAAGAAACCCTTGTGGATTACCAATTCTTAGTTCATTAATTAAATTATGAGCTCACCACAATGATATTGATAATGTTCTACGATACGTTAATTTCTCCCCTATAGATACTTCCGGTTTGAAAAGTAGAACAGAAATGTCATAATTTTGAAAAAAAAATGGTTAATGAAATTGTAATTCATCATAGTGTGGACAATTGGCTCAAAAATAAATATAATTTTCAAGGAGTTTGACACTTGTTTACCATAATTTTCTAAAATCTTTGTTATACGTACCATAAAGTATACAGAATTAAAATTTGAATCTTATAGAATTTAATGCAGGGATCATTACACATTTTTCAGTGGTAAGTCGTACAAAAACACGGTAAATTTGATTTTAGAGAAAAAAATTCTTAGTAATATCGCAGAATTGTTTTCGTTAAACTAAAAAATATCAAATATCTCGAAACATATCATTGGTTACAATTTTCTTTGAAAGCTTTTCTAATTATAATTTGTAGAAGTACTGCAAGAAAAATGCATTACTCATAGACAACGAAAGATTACCGCTCAAGAAACCCTTGTGGATTACCAATTCTTAGTTGATTAATTAAATTATGAGCTCACCACAATGATATTGATAATGTTCTACGATACGTCAATTTCTCCCCTATAGATACTTCCGGTTTGAAAAGTAGAACAGGAATGTCATAATTTTGAAAAAAAAATGGTTAATGGAATTGTAATTCATCATAGTGTGGACAATTGGCTCAAAAATAAATATAATTTTCAAAGAAGTTTGACACTTGTTTACCATAATTTTCTAAAATCTTTGTTATACGTACCATAAAGTATACAGAATTAAAATTTGAATCTTATAGAATTTAATCCAGGGATCATTACACATTTTTCAGTGGTAAGTCATACAAAAACACGGTAAATTTGATTTTAGAGAAAAAAATTCTTAGTAATATCAAAGAAGTGTTTTCGTTAAACTAAAAAATATCAAATATCTCGAAACATATCATTGGTTACAATTTTCTTTGAAAGCTTTTCTAATTATAATTTGTAGAAGTACTGCAAGAAAAATGCATTACTCATAGACAACGAAAGATTACCCCTCAAGAAACCCTTGTTGGTTACCAATTCTTAGTTCGTTAATTAAATTATGAGCTTACCACAATGATATTGATAATGTTCTACGATACGTTAATTTCTCCCCTTTAGATACTTCCGGTTTGAAAAGTAGAACAGAAATGTCATAATTTTGAAAAAAAAAATGGTTAATGAAATTGTAATTCATCATAGTGTGGACAATTGGCTCAAAAATAAATATAATTTTCAAGGAGTTTGACACTTGTTTACCATAATATTCTAAAATCTTTGTTATACGTACCATAAAGTATACAGAATTAAAATTTGAATCTTATAGAATTTAATGCAGGGGTCATTACACATTTTTCAGTGGTAAGTCGTACAAAAACACGGTAAATTTGATTTTAGAGAAAAAAATTCTTAGTAATATCACAGAATTGTTTTCGTTAAACTAAAAAATATCAAATATCTCGAAACATATCATTGGTTACAATTTTCTTTGAAAGCTTTTCTAATTATAATTTGTAGAAGTACTGCAAGAAAAATTCATTACTCATAGACAACGAAAGATTACCCCTCAAGAAACCCTTGTTGGTTACCAATTCTTAGTTCATTAATTAAATTATGAGCTTACCACAATGATATTGATAATGTTCTACGATACGTTAATTTCTCCCCTATAGATACTTCCGGTTTGAAAAATAGAACAGAAATGTCATAATTTTGAAAAAAAAATGGTTAATGAAATTGTAATTCATCATAGTGTGGACAATTGGCTCAAAAATAAATATAATTTTCAAGGAGATTGACACTTGTTTACCATAATTTTCTAAAATCTTTGTTATCCGTACCATAAAGTATACAGAATTAAAATTTGAATCTTATAGAATTTAATGCAGGGATCATTACACATTTTTCAGTGGTAAGTCGTACAAAAACACGGTAAATTTGATTTTAGAGAATAAAATTCTCAGTAATATCGCAGAATGGTTTTCGTTAAACTAAAAAATATCAAATATCTCGAAACATATCTTTGGTTACAATTTTCTTTGAAAGCTTTTCTAATTATAATTTGTAGAAGTACTGCAAGAAAAATGCATTACTCATAGACAACGAAAGATTACCGCTCAAGAAACCCTTGTGGATTACCAATTCCTAGTTGATTAATTAATTAATTAAAATTAATTAAAATTCATTACTCATAGACAACGAAAGATTACCCCTCAAGAAACCCTTGTTGGTTACCAATTCTTAGTTCATTAATTAAATTATGAGCTTACCACAATGATATTGATAATGTTCTACGATACGTTAATTTCTCCCCTATAGATACTTCCGGTTTGAAAAATAGAACAGAAATGTCATAATTTTGAAAAAAAAATGGTTAATGAAATTGTAATTCATCATAGTGTGGACAATTGGCTCAAAAATAAATATAATTTTCAAGGAGATTGACACTTGTTTACCATAATTTTCTAAAATCTTTGTTATCCGTACCATAAAGTATACAGAATTAAAATTTGAATCTTATAGAATTTAATGCAGGGATCATTACACATTTTTCAGTGGTAAGTCGTACAAAAACACGGTAAATTTGATTTTAGAGAATAAAATTCTCAGTAATATCGCAGAATGGTTTTCGTTAAACTAAAAAATATCAAATATCTCGAAACATATCTTTGGTTACAATTTTCTTTGAAAGCTTTTCTAATTATAATTTGTAGAAGTACTGCAAGAAAAATGCATTACTCATAGACAACGAAAGATTACCGCTCAAGAAACCCTTGTGGATTACCAATTCTTAGTTGATTAATTAAATTATGAGCTCACCACAATGATATTGATAATGTTCTACGATACGTTAATTTCTCCCCTATAGATACTTCCGGTTTGAAAAGTAGAACAGAAATGTCATAATTTTGAAAAAAAAAATGGTTAATGAAATTGTAATTCATCATAGTGTGGACAATTGGCTCAAAAATAAATATAATTTTCAAGGAGTTTGACACTTGTTTACCATAATATTCTAAAATCTTTGTTATACGTACCATAAAGTATACAGAATTAAAATTTGAATCTTATAGAATTTAATGCAGGGGTCATTACACATTTTTCAGTGGTAAGTCGTACAAAAACACGGTAAATTTGATTTTAGAGAATAAAATTCTCAGTAATATCGCAGAATTGTTTTCGTTAAACTAAAAAATATCAAATATCTCGAAACACATCGTTGGTTACAATTTTCTTTGAAAGCTTTTCTAATTATAATTTGTAGAAGTACTGCAAGAAAAATTCATTACTCATAGACAACGAAAGATTACCCCTCAAGAAACCCTTGTTGGTTACCAATTCTTAGTTCATTAATTAAATTATGAGCTTACCACAATGATATTGATAATGTTCTACGATACGTTAATTTCTCCCCTATAGATACTTCCGGTTTGAAAAATAGAACAGAAATGTCATAATTTTGAAAAAAAAATGGTTAATGAAATTGTAATTCATCATAGTGTGGACAATTGGCTCAAAAATAAATATAATTTTCAAGGAGATTGACACTTGTTTACCATAATTTTCTAAAATCTTTGTTATCCGTACCATGAAGTATACAGAATTAAAATTTGAATCTTATAGAATTTAATGCAGGGATCATTACACATTTTTCATTGGTAAGTCGTACAAAAACACGGTAAATTTGATTTTAGAGAAAAAAATTCTCAGTAATATCACAGAAGTGTTTTCGTTAAACTAAAAAATATCAAATATCTCGAAACATATCATTGGTTACAATTTTCTTTGGAAGCTTTTCTAATTATAATTTGTAGAAGTACTGCAAGAAAAATGCATTACTCATAGACAACGAAAGATTACCCCTCAAGAAACCCTTGTTGGTTACCAATTCTTAGTTCATTAATTAAATTATGAGCTTACCACAATGATATTGATAATGTTCTACGATACGTTAATTTCTCCCCTATAGATACTTCCGGTTTGAAAAATAGAACAGAAATGTCATAATTTTGAAAAAAAAATGGTTAATGAAATTGTAATTCATCATAGTGTGGACAATTGGCTCAAAAATAAATATAATTTTCAAGGAGATTGACACTTGTTTACCATAATTTTCTAAAATCTTTGTTATCCGTACCATGAAGTATACAGAATTAAAATTTGAATCTTATAGAATTTAATGCAGGGATCATTACACATTTTTCATTGGTAAGTCGTACAAAAACACGGTAAATTTGATTTTAGAGAAAAAAATTCTTAGTAATATCACAGAATTGTTTTCGTTAAACTAAAAAATATCAAATATCTCGAAACATATCATTGGTTACAATTTTCTTTGGAAGCTTTTCTAATTATAATTTGTAGAAGTACTGCAAGAAAAATGCATTACTCATAGACAACGAAAGATTACCCCTCAAGAAACCCTTGTTGGTTACCAATTCTTAGTTCATTAATTAAATTATGAGCTTACCACAATGATATTGATAATGTTCTACGATACGTTAATTTCTCCCCTATAGATACTTCCAGTTTGAAAAATAGAACAGAAATGTCATAATTTTGAAAAAAAAATGGTTAATGAAATTGTAATTCATCATAGTGTGGACAATTGGCTCAAAAATAAATATAATTTTCAAGGAGATTGACACTTGTTTACCATAATTTTCTAAAATCTTTGTTATCCGTACCATGAAGTATACAGAATTAAAATTTGAATCTTATAGAATTTAATGCAGGGATCATTACACATTTTTCATTGGTAAGTCGTACAAAAACACGGTAAATTTGATTTTAGAGAAAAAAATTCTTAGTAATATCACAGAATTGTTTTCGTTAAACTAAAAAATATCAAATATCTCGAAACATATCATTGGTTACAATTTTCTTTGAAAGCTTTTCTAATTATAATTTGTAGAAGTACTGCAAGAAAAATGCATTACTCATAGACAACGATAGATTACCGCTCAAGAAACCCTTGTGGATTACCAATTCTTAGTTGATTAATTGAATTATGAGCTTACCACAATGATATTGATAATGTTCTACGATACGTTAATTTCTCCCCTATAGATACTTCCGGTTTGAAAAGTAGAACAGAAATGTCATAATTTTGAAAAAAAAAATGGTTAATGAAATTGTAATTCATCATAGTGTGGACAATTGGCTCAAAAATAAATATAATTTTCAAGGAGTTTGACACTTGTTTACCATAATTTTCAAAAATCTTTGTTATACGTACCATAAAGTATACAAAATTAAAATTTGAATCTTATAGAATTTAATCCAGGGATCATTACACATTTTTCAGTGGTAAGTCATACAAAAACACGGTAAATTTGATTTTAGAGAAAAAAATTCTTAGTAATATCAAAGAAGTGTTTTCGTTAAACTAAAAAATATCAAATATCTCGAAACATATCATTGGTTACAATTTTCTTTGAAAGCTTTTCTAATTATAATTTGTAGAAGTACTGCAAGAAAAATTCATTACTCATAGACAACGAAAGATTACCCCTCAAGAAACCCTTGTTGGTTACCAATTCTTAGTTCATTAATTAAATTATGAGCTTACCACAATGATATTGATAATGTTCTACGATACGTTAATTTCTCCCCTATAGATACTTCCGGTTTGAAAAATAGAACAGAAATGTCATAATTTTGAAAAAAAAAATTGTTAATGAAATTGTAATTCATCATAGTGTGGACAATTGGCTCAAAAATAAATATAATTTTCAAGGAGTTTGACACTTGTTTACCATAATTTTCTAAAATCTTCGTTATACGTACCATAAAGTATACAGAATTAAAATTTGAATCTTATAGAATTTAATGCAGGGATCATTACACATTTTTCAGTGATAAGTCGTACAAAAACACGGTAAATTTGATTTTAGAGAAAAAAATTCTTAGTAATATCAAAGAAGTGTTTTCGTTAAACTAAAAAATATCAAATATCTCGAAACGTATCATTGGTTACAATTTTCTTTGAAAGCTTTTCTAATTATAATTTGTAGAAGTACTGCAAGAAAAATGCATTACTCATAGACAACGAAAGATTACCCCTCAAGAAACCCTTGTGGATTACCAATTCTTAGTTCATTAATCAAATTATGAGCTTACAACAATGATATTGATAATGTTCTACGATACGTTAATTTCTCCCCTATAGATACTTCCGGTTTGAAAAATAGAACAGAAATGTCATAATTTTGAAAAAAAAATGGTTAATGAAATTGTAGTTCATCATAGTGTGGACAATTGGCTCAAAAATAAATATAATTTTCAAGGAGATTGACACTTGTTTACCATAATTTTCTAAAATCTTTGTTATACGTACCATAAAGTATACAGAATTAAAATTTGAATCTTATAGAATTTAATGCAGGGATCATTACACATTTTTCAGTGGTAAGTCGTACAAAAACACGGTAAATTTGATATTAGAGAAAAAAATTCTTAGTAATATCACAGAATTGTTTTCGTTAAACTAAAAAATATCAAATATCTCGAAACATATCATTGGTTACAAATTTCTTTGAAAGCTTTTCTAATTATAATTTGTAGAAGTACTGCAAGAAAAATGCATTACTCATAGACAATGATAGATTACCGCTCAAGAAACCCTTGTGGATTACCAATTCTTAGTTGATTAATTAAATTATGAGCTTACCACAATGATATTGATAATGTTCTACGATACGTTAATTTCTCCCCTTTAGATACTTCCGGTTTGTAAAATAGAACAGAAATGTCATAATTTTGGAAAAAAAATGGTTAATGAAATTGTAATTCATCATAGTTTGGACAATTGGCTCATAAATAAATATAATTTTCAAGGAGTTTGACACTTGTTTACCATAATATTCTAAAATCTTTGTTATACGTACCATAAAGTATACAGAATTAACATTTGAATCTTATAGAATTTAATGCAGGGGTCATTACACATTTTTCAGTGGTAAGTCGTACAAAAACACGGTAAATTTGATTTTAGAGAAAAAAATTCTTAGTAATATCACAGAATTGTTTTCGTTAAACTAAAAAATATCAAATATCTCGAAACATATCATTGGTTACAATTTTCTTTGAAAGCTTTTCTAATTATAATTTGTAGAAGTACTGCAAGAAAAATGCATTACTCATAGACAACGAAAGATTACCGCTCAAGAAGCCCTTGTGAATTACCAATTCTTAGTTCATTAATTAAATTATGAGCTCACCACAATGATATTGATAATGTTCTACGATACGTTAATTTCTCCCATATAGATACTTCCGGTTTGAAAAGTAGAACAGAAATGTCATAATTTTGAAAAAAAAAATGGTTAATGAAATTGTAATTCATCATAGTGTGGACAATTGGCTCAAAAATAAATATAATTTTCAAGGAGTTTGACACTTGTTTACCATAATTTTCTAAAATCTTTGTTATACGTACCATAAAGTATACAGAATTAAAATTTGAATCTTATAGAATTTAATGCAGGGATCATTACACATTTTTCAGTGGTAAGTCGTACAAAAACACGGTAAATTTGATTTTAGAGAAAAAAATTCTTAGTAATATCGCAGAATTGTTTTAGTTAAACTGAAAAATATCAAATATCTCGAAACATATCATTGGTTACAATTTTCTTTGAAAGCTTTTCTAATTATAATTTGTAGAAGTACTGCAAGAAAAATGCATTACTCATAGACAACGAAAGATTACCCCTCAAGAAACCCTTGTTGGTTACCAATTCTTAGTTTATTAATTAAATTATGAGCTTACCACAATGATATTGATAATGTTCTACGATACGTTAATTTCTCCCCTATAGATACTTCCGGTTTGAAAAATAGAACAGAAATGTCATAATTTTGAAAAAAAAATGGTTAATGAAATTGTAATTCATCATAGTGTGGACAATTGGCTCAAAAATAAATATAATTTTCAAGGAGTTTGACACTTGTTTACCATAATTTTCTAAAATCTTTGTTATACGTAACATAAAGTATACAGAATTAAAATTTGAATCTTATAGAATTCAATGCAGGGATCATTACACATTTTTCAGTGGTAAGTCGTACAAAAACACGGTAAATTTGATTTTAGAGAAAAAAATTCTTAGTAATATCACAGAAGTGTTTTTTTTCGTTAAACTAAAAAATATCAAATATCTCGAAACATATCATTGGTTACAATTTTCTTTGAAAGCTTTTCTAATTATAATTTGTAGAAGTACTGCAAGAAAAATGCATTACTCATAGACAACGAAAGATTACCCCTCAAGAAACCCTTGTTGGTTACCAATTCTTAGTTCATTAATCAAATTATGAGCTTACCCCAATGATATTGATAATGTTCTACGATACGTTAATTTCTCCCCTTTAGATACTTCCGGTTTGAAAAATAGAACAGAAATGTCATAATTTTGGAAAAAAAATGGTTAATGAAATTGTAATTCATCATAGTGTGGACAATTGGCTCAAAAATAAATATAATTTTCAAGGAGTTTGACACTTGTTTACCATAATATTCTAAAATCTTTGTTATACGTACCATAAAGTATACAGAATTAACATTTGAATCTTATAGAATTTAATGCAGGGGTCATTACACATTTTTCAGTGGTAAGTCGTACAAAAACACGGTAAATTTGATTTTAGAGAAAAAAATTCTTAGTAATATCACAGAATTGTTTTCGTTAAACTAAAAAATATCAAATATCTCGAAACATATCATTGGTTACAATTTTCTTTGAAAGCTTTTCTAATTATAATTTGTAGAAGTACTGCAAGAAAAATGCATTACTCATAGACAACGAAAGATTACCGCTCAAGAAACCCTTGTGAATTACCAATTCTTAGTTCATTAATCAAATTATGAGCTCACCACAATGATATTGATAATGTTCTACGATACGTTAATTTCTCCCATATAGATACTTCCGGTTTGAAAAGTAGAACAGAAATGTCATAATTTTGAAAAAAAAAATGGTTAATGAAATTGTAATACATCATAGTGTGGACAATTGGCTCAAAAATAAATATAATTTTCGAGGAGTTTGACACTTGTTTACCATAATTTTCTAAAATCTTTGTTATACGTACCATAAAGTATACAGAATTAAAATTTGAATCTTATAGAATTTAATGCAGGGATCATTACACATTTTTCAGTGGTAAGTCGTACAAAAACACGGTAAATTTGATTTTAGAGAAAAAAATTCTTAGTAATATCGCAGAATTGTTTTAGTTAAACTAAAAAATATCAAATATCTCGAAACATATCATTGGTTACAATTTTCTTTGAAAGCTTTTCTAATTATATTTTGTAGAAGTACTGCAAGAAAAATGCATTACTCATAGACAACGAAAGATTACCGCTCAAGAAACCCTTGTGGATCACCAATTCTTAGTTCATCAATTAAATTATGAGCTTACCACAATGATATTGATAATGTTCTACGATACGTTGATTTCTCCCCTATAGATACTTCCGGTTTGAAAAATAGAACAGAAATGTCATAATTTTGAAAAAAAAATGGTTAATGAAATTGTAATTCATCATAGTGTGGACAATTGGCTCAAAAATAAATATAATTTTCAAGGAGTTTGACACTTGTTTACCATAATTTTCTAAAATCTTTGTTATACGTACCATAAAGTATACAGAATTAAAATTTGAATCTTATAGAATTTAATGCAGGGATCATTACACATTTTTCAGTGGTAAGTCGTACAAAAACACGGTAAATTTGATTTTAGAGAAAAAAATTCTTAGTAATATCACAGAAGTGTTTTTTTTCGTTAAACTAAAAAATATCAAATATCTCGAAACATATCATTGGTTACAATTTTCTTTGAAAGCTTTTCTAATTATAATTTGTAGAAGTACTGCAAGAAAAATGCATTACTCATAGACAACGAAAGATTACCCCTCAAGAAATCCTTGTTGGTTACCAATTCTTAGTTCATTAATTAAATTATGAGCTTACCACAATGATATTGATAATGTTCTACGATACGTTAATTTCTCCCTTTTAGATACTTCCGGTTTGAAAAATAGAACAGAAATGTCATAATTTTGAAAAAAAAATGGTTAATGAAATTGTAATTCATCATAGTGTGGACAATTGGCTCAAAAATAAATATAATTTTCAAGAAGTTTGACACTTGTTTACCATAATATTCTAAAATCTTTGTTATACGTACCATAAAGTATACAGAATTAACATTTGAATCTTATAGAATTTAATGCAGGGGTCATTACACATTTTTCAGTGGTAAGTCGTACAAAAACACGGTAAATTTGATTTTAGAGAAAAAAATTCTTAGTAATATCACAGAATTGTTTTCGTTAAACTAAAAAATATCAAATATCTCGAAACATATCATTGGTTACAATTTTCTTTGAAAGCTTTTCTAATTATAATTTGTAGAAGTACTGCAAGAAAAATGCATTACTCATAGACAACGAAAGATTACCGCTCAAGAAACCCTTGTGAATTACCAATTCTTAGTTCATTAATTAAATTATGAGCTCACCACAATGATATTGATAATGTTCTACGATACGTTAATTTCTCCCCTATAGATACTTCCGGTTTGAAAAGTAGAACAGAAATGTCATAATTTTGAAAAAAAAATTGTTAATGAAATTGTAATTCATCATAGTGTGGACAATTGGCTCAAAAATAAATATAATTTTCAAGGAGTTTGACACTTGTTTACCATAATTTTCTAAAATCTTTGTTATACGTACCATAAAGTATACAGAATTAAAATTTGAATCTTATAGAATTTAATGCAGGGATCATTACACATTTTTCAGTGGTAAGTCGTACAAAAACACGGTAAATTTGATTTTAGAGAAAAAAATTCTCAGTAATATCGCAGAATTGTTTTAGTTAAACTAAAAAATACCAAATATCTCGAAACATATCATTGGTTACAATTTTCTTTGAAAGCTTTTCTAATTATAATTTGTAGAAGTACTGCAAGAAAAATGCATTACTCATAGACAACGAAAGATTACCGCTCAAGAAACCCTTGTGAATTACCAATTCTTAGTTCATTAATTAAATTATGAGCTCACCACAATGATATTGATAATGTTCTACGATACGTTAATTTCTCCCCTATAGATACTTCCGGTTTGAAAAGTAGAACAGAAATGTCATAATTTTGAAAAAAAAAATGGTTAATGGAATTGTAATTCATCATAGTGTGGACAATTGGCTCAAAAATAAATATAATTTTCAAGGAGTTTGACACTTGTTTACCATAATTTTCTAAAATCTTTGTTATACGTACCATAAAGTATACAGAATTAAAATTTGAATCTTATAGAATTTAATCCAGGGATCATTACACATTTTTCAGTGGTAAGTCGTACAAAAACACGGTAAATTTGATTTTAGAGAAAAAAATTCTTAGTAATATCAAAGAAGTGTTTTCGTTAAACTAAAAAATATCAAATATCTCGAAACATATCATTGGTTACAATTTTCTTTGAAAGCTTTTCTAATTATAATTTGTAGAAGTACTGCAAGAAAAATGCATTACTCATAGACAACGAAAGATTACCCCTCAAGAAACCCTTGTTGGTTACCAATTCTTAGTTCATTAATTAAATTATGAGCTTACCACAATGATATTGATAATGTTCTACGATACGTTAATTTCTCCCCTATAGATACTTCCGGTTTGAAAAATAGAACAGAAATGTCATAATTTTGAAAAAAAAATGGTTAATGAAATTGTAATTCATCATAGTGTGGACAATTGGCTCAAAAATAAATATAATTTTCAAGGAGTTTGACACTTGTTTACCATAATTTTCTAAAATCTTTGTTATACGTACCATAAAGTATACAGAATTAAAATTTGAATCTTATAGAATTTAATGCAGGGATCATTACACATTTTTCAGTGGTAAGTCGTACAAAAACACGGTAAATTTGATTTTAGAGAAAAAAATTCTTAGTATTATCGCAGAATTGTTTTCGTTAAACTAAAAAATATCAAATATCTCGAAACATATCATTGGTTACAATTTTCTTTGAAAGCTTTTCTAATTATAATTTGTAGGAGTACTGCAAGAAAAATGCATTACTCATAGACAACGAAAGATTACCGCTCAAGAAACCCTTGTGGATTACCAATTCTTAGTTCATTAATTAAATTATGAGCTCACCACAATGATATTGATAATGTTCTACGATACGTTAATTTCTCCCCTATAGATACTTCCGGTTTGAAAAGTAGAACAGAAATGTCATAATTTTGAAAAAAAAATGGTAAATGAAATTGTAATTCATCATAGTGTGGACAATTGGCTCAAAAATAAATATAATTTTCAAGGAGTTTGACACTTGTTTACCATAATTTTCTAAAATCTTTGTTATACGTACCATAAAGTATACAGAATTAAAATTTGAATCTTATAGAATTTAATGCAGGGATCATTACACATTTTTCAGTGCTAAGTCGTACAAAAACACGGTAAATTTGATTTTAGAGAAAAAAATTCTTAGTAATATCGCAGAATTGTTTTCGTTAAACTAAAAAATATCAAATATCTCGAAACATATCATTGGTTACAATTTTCTTTGAAAGCTTTTCTAATTATAATTTGTAGAAGTACTGCAAGAAAAATGCATTACTCATAGACAACGAAAGATTACCCCTCAAGAAACCCTTGTTGGTTACCAATTCTTAGTTCATTAATTAAATTATGAGCTTACCACAATGATATTGATAATGTTCTACGATACGTTAATTTCTCCCCTATAGATACTTCCGGTTTGAAAAGTAGAACAGAAATGTCATAATTTTGGAAAAAAAATGGTTAATGGAATTGTAATGCATCATAGTGTGGACAATTGGCTCAAAAATAAATATGATTATCAAGGAGTTTGACACTTGTTTACCATAATTTTCTAAAATCTTTGTTATACGTACCATAAAGTATACAGAATTAAAATTTGAATCTTATAGAATTTAATGCAGGGATCATTACACATTTTTCAGTGGTAAGTCGTACAAAAACACGGTAAATTTGATTTTAGAGAAAAAAATTCTTAGTAATATCGCAGAATTGTTTTCGTTAAACTAAAAAATATCAAATATCTCGAAACATATCATTGGTTACAATTTTCTTTGAAAGCTTTTCTAATTATAATTTGTAGAAGTACTGCAAGAAAAATGCATTACTCATAGACAACGAAAGATTACCCCTCAAGAAACCCTTGTGGATTACCAATTCTTAGTTCATTAATTAAATTATGAGCTCACCACAATGATATTGATAATGTTCTACGATACGTTAATTTCTCCCCTATAGATACTTCCGGTTTGAAAAGTAGAACAGAAATGTCATAATTTTGAAAAAAAAATGGTTAATGGAATTGTAATTCATCATAGTGTGGACAATTGGCTCAAAAATAAATATAATTTTCAAGGAGTTTGACACTTGTTTACCATAATTTTCTAAAATCTTTGTTATACGTACCATAAAGTATACAGAATTAAAATTTGAATCTTATAGAATTTAATCCAGGGATCATTACACATTTTTCAGTGGTAAATCATACAAAAACACGGTAAATTTGATTTTAGAGAAAAAAATTCTTAGTAATATCAAAGAAGTGTTTTCGTTAAACTAAAAAATATCAAATATCTCGAAACATATCATTGGTTACAATTTTCTTTGAAAGCTTTTCTAATTATAATTTGTAGAAGTACTGCAAGAAAAATGCATTACTCATAGACAACGAAAGATTACCCCTCAAGAAACCCTTGTGGATTACCAATTCTTAGTTCATTAATCAAATTATGAGCTTACAACAATGATATTGATAATGTTCTACGATACGTTAATTTCTCCCCTATAGATACTTCCGGTTTGAAAAATAGAACAGAAATGTCATAATTTTGAAAAAAAAATGGTTAATGAAATTGTAATACATCATAGTGTGGACAATTGGCTCAAAAATAAATATAATTTTCAAGTAGTTTGACACTTGTTTACCATAATATTCTAAAATCTTTATTATACGTACCATAAAGTATACAGAATTAAAATTTGAATCTTATAGAATTTAATGCAGGGGTCATTACACATTTTTCAGTGGTAAGTCGTACAAAAACACGGTAAATTTGATTTTAGAGAAAAAAATTCTTAGTAATATCACAGAATTGTTTTCGTTAAACTAAAAAATATCAAATATCTCGAAACATATCATTGGTTACAATTTTCTTTGAAAGCTTTTCTAATTATAATTTGTAGAAGTACTGCAAGAAAAATTCATTACTCATAGACAACGAAAGATTACCCCTCAAGAAACCCTTGTTGGTTACCAATTCTCAGTTCATTAATTAAATTATGAGCTTACCACAATGATATTGATAATGTTCTACGATACGTTAATTTCTCCCCTATAGATACTTCCGGTTTGAAAAATAGAACAGAAATGTCATAATTTTGAAAAAAAAATGGTTAATGAAATTGTAATTCATCATAGTGTGGACAATTGGCTCAAAAATAAATATAATTTTCAAGGAGATTGACACTTGTTTACCATAATTTTCTAAAATCTTTGTTATCCGTACCATAAAGTATACAGAATTAAAATTTGAATCTTATAGAATTTAATGCAGGGATCATTACACATTTTTCATTGGTAAGTCGTACAAAAACACGGTAAATTTGATTTTAGAGAAAAAAATTCTCAGTAATATCACAGAACTGTTTTCGTTAAACTAAAAAATATCAAATATCTCGAAACATATCATTGGTTACAATTTTCTTTGAAAGCTTTTCTAATTATAATTTGTAGAAATACTGCAAGAAAAATGCATTACTCATAGACAACGAAAGATTACCCCTCAAGAAACCCTTGTTGGTTACCAATTCTTAGTTCATTAATTAAATTATGAGCTTACCACAATGATATTGATAATGTTCTACGATACGTTAATTTCTCCCCTATAGATACTTCCGGTTTGAAAAATAGAACAGAAATGTCATAATTTTGAAAAAAAAATGGTTAATGAGATTGTAATTCATCATAGTGTGGACAATTGGCTCAAAAAAAATATAATTTTCAAGGAGATTGACACTTATTTACCATAATTTTCTAAAATCTTTGTTATCCGTACCATAAAGTATACAGAATTAAAATTTGAATCTTATAGAATTTAATGCAGGGATCATTACACATTTTTCAGTGGTAAGTCGTACAAAAACACGGTAAATTTGATTTTAGAGAAAAAAATTCTCAGTAATATCACAGAAGTGTTTTCGTTAAACTAAAAAATATCAAATATCTCAAAACATATCATTGGTTACAATTTTCTTTGAAAGCTTTTCTAATTATAATTTGTAGAAGTACTGCAAGAAAAATGCATTACTCATAGACAACGAAAGATTACCCCTCAAGAAACCCTTGTTGGTTACCAATTCTTAGTTCATTAATTAAATTATGAGCTTACCACAATGATATTGATAATGTTCTACGATACGTTAATTTCTCCCCTATAGATACTTCCGGTTTGAAAAATAGAACAGAAATGTCATAATTTTGAAAAAAAAAATGGTTAGTGAAATTGTAATTCATCATAGTGTGGACAATTGGCTCAAAAATAAATATAATTTTCAAGGAGTTTGACACTTGTTTACCATAATATTCTAAAATCTTTGTTATACGTACCATAAAGTATACAGAATTAAAATTTGAATCTTATAGAATTTAATGCAGGGGTCATTACACATTTTTCAGTGGTAAGTCGTACAAAAACACGGTAAATTTGATATTAGAGAAAAAAATTCTTAGTAATATCACAGAATTGTTTTCGTTAAACTAAAAAATATCAAATATCTCGAAACATATCATTGGTTACAATTTTCTTTGAAAGCTTTTCTAATTATAATTTGTAGAAGTACTGCAAGAAAAATGCATTACTCATAGACAACGATAGATTACCGCTCAAGAAACCCTTGTGGATTACCAATTCTTAGTTGATTAATTGAATTATGAGCTTACCACAATGATATTGATAATGTTCTACGATACGTTAATTTCTCCCCTATAGATACTTCCGGTTTGAAAAGTAGAACAGAAATGTCATAATTTTGAAAAAAAAATGGTTAATGAAATTGTAATTCATCATAGTGTGGACAATTGGCTCAAAAATAAATATAATTTTCAAGGAGTTTGACACTTGTTTACCATAATTTTCTAAAATCTTTGTTATACGTACCATAAAGTATACAGAATTAAAATTTGAATCTTATAGAATTTAATGCAGGGGTCATTACACATTTTTCAGTGGTAAGTCGTACAAAAACACGGTAAATTTGATTTTAGAGAAAAAAATTCTTAGTAATATCACAGAATTGTTTTCGTTAAACTAAAAAATATCAAATATCTCGAAACATATCATTGGTTACAATTTTCTTTGAAAGCTTTTCTAATTATAATTTGTAGAAGTACTGCAAGAAAAATGCATTACTCATAGACAACGAAAGATTACCGCTCAAGGAACCCTTGTGGATTACCAATTCTTAGTTCATTAATTAAATTATGAGCTCACCACAATGATATTGATAATGTTCTACGATACGTTAATTTCTCCCCTATAGATACTTCCGGTTTGAAAAATAGAACAGAGATGTCATAATTTTGAAAAAAAAATGGTTAATGAAATTGTAATTCATCATAGTGTGGACAATTGGCTCAAAAATAAATATAATTTTCAAGGAGTTTGACACTTGTTTACCATAATTTTCTAAAATCTTTGTTATACGTACCATAAAGTATACAGAATTAAAATTTGAATCTTATAGAATTTAATCCAGGGATCATTACACATTTTTCAGTGGTAAGTCGTACAAAAACACGGTAAATTTGATTTTAGAGAAAAAAATTCTTAGTAATATCAAAGAAGTGTTTTCGTTAAACTAAAAAATATCAAATATCTCGAAACATATCATTGGTTACAATTTTCTTTGAAAGCTTTTCTAATTATAATTTGTAGAAGTACTGCAAGAAAAATGCATTACTCATAGACAACGAAAGATTACCCCTCAAGAAACCCTTGTTGGTTACCAATTCTTAGTTCATTAATTAAATTATGAGCTTACCACAATGATATTGATAATGTTCTACGATACGTTAATTTCTCCCCTATAGATACTTCCGGTTTGAAAAATAGAACAGAAATGTCATAATTTTGAAAAAAAAATGGTTAATGAAATTGTAATTCATCATAGTGTGGACAATTGGCTCAAAAATAAATATAATTTTCAAGGAGTTTGACACTTGTTTACCATAATTTTCTAAAATCTTTGTTATACGTACCATAAAGTATACAGAATTAAAATTTGAATCTTATAGAATTTAATGCAGGGATCATTACACATTTTTCAGTGGTAAGTCGTACAAAAACACGGTAAATTTGATTTTAGAGAAAAAAATTCTTAGTATTATCGCAGAATTGTTTTCGTTAAACTAAAAAATATCAAATATCTCGAAACATATCATTGGTTACAATTTTCTTTGAAAGCTTTTCTAATTATAATTTGTAGAAGTACTGCAAGAAAAATGCATTACTCATAGACAACGAAAGATTACCGCTCAAGAAACCCTTGTGGATTACCAATTCTTAGTTCATTAATTAAATTATGAGCTCACCACAATGATATTGATAATGTTCTACGATACGTTAATTTCTCCCCTATAGATACTTCCGGTTTGAAAAGTAGAACAGAAATGTCATAATTTTGAAAAAAAAATGGTAAATGAAATTGTAATTCATCATAGTGTGGACAATTGGCTCAAAAATAAATATAATTTTCAAGGAGTTTGACACTTGTTTACCATAATTTTCTAAAATCTTTGTTATACGTACCATAAAGTATACAGAATTAAAATTTGAATCTTATAGAATTTAATGCAGGGATCATTACACATTTTTCAGTGCTAAGTCGTACAAAAACACGGTAAATTTGATTTTAGAGAAAAAAATTCTTAGTAATATCGCAGAATTGTTTTCGTTAAACTAAAAAATATCAAATATCTCGAAACATATCATTGGTTACAATTTTCTTTGAAAGCTTTTCTAATTATAATTTGTAGAAGTACTGCAAGAAAAATGCATTACTCATAGACAACGAAAGATTACCCCTCAAGAAACCCTTGTTGGTTACCAATTCTTAGTTCATTAATTAAATTATGAGCTTACCACAATGATATTGATAATGTTCTACGATACGTTAATTTCTCCCCTATAGATACTTCCGGTTTGAAAAGTAGAACAGAAATGTCATAATTTTGGAAAAAAAATGGTTAATGGAATTGTAATGCATCATAGTGTGGACAATTGGCTCAAAAATAAATATGATTATCAAGGAGTTTGACACTTGTTTACCATAATTTTCTAAAATCTTTGTTATACGTACCATAAAGTATACAGAATTAAAATTTGAATCTTATAGAATTTAATGCAGGGATCATTACACATTTTTCAGTGGTAAGTCGTACAAAAACACGGTAAATTTGATTTTAGAGAAAAAAATTCTTAGTAATATCGCAGAATTGTTTTCGTTAAACTAAAAAATATCAAATATCTCGAAACATATCATTGGTTACAATTTTCTTTGAAAGCTTTTCTAATTATAATTTGTAGAAGTACTGCAAGAAAAATGCATTACTCATAGACAACGAAAGATTACCCCTCAAGAAACCCTTGTGGATTACCAATTCTTAGTTCATTAATTAAATTATGAGCTCACCACAATGATATTGATAATGTTCTACGATACGTTAATTTCTCCCCTATAGATACTTCCGGTTTGAAAAGTAGAACAGAAATGTCATAATTTTGAAAAAAAAATGGTTAATGGAATTGTAATTCATCATAGTGTGGACAATTGGCTCAAAAATAAATATAATTTTCAAGGAGTTTGACACTTGTTTACCATAATTTTCTAAAATCTTTGTTATACGTACCATAAAGTATACAGAATTAAAATTTGAATCTTATAGAATTTAATCCAGGGATCATTACACATTTTTCAGTGGTAAGTCATACAAAAACACGGTAAATTTGATTTTAGAGAAAAAAATTCTTAGTAATATCAAAGAAGTGTTTTCGTTAAACTAAAAAATATCAAATATCTCGAAACATATCATTGGTTACAATTTTCTTTGAAAGCTTTTCTAATTATAATTTGTAGAAGTACTGCAAGAAAAATGCATTACTCATAGACAACGAAAGATTACCCCTCAAGAAACCCTTGTGGATTACCAATTCTTAGTTCATTAATCAAATTATGAGCTTACAACAATGATATTGATAATGTTCTACGATACGTTAATTTCTCCCCTATAGATACTTCCGGTTTGAAAAATAGAACAGAAATGTCATAATTTTGAAAAAAAAATGGTTAATGAAATTGTAATACATCATAGTGTGGACAATTGGCTCAAAAATAAATATAATTTTCAAGTAGTTTGACACTTGTTTACCATAATATTCTAAAATCTTTGTTATACGTACCATAAAGTATACAGAATTAAAATTTGAATCTTATAGAATTTAATGCAGGGGTCATTACACATTTTTCAGTGGTAAGTCGTACAAAAACACGGTAAATTTGATTTTAGAGAAAAAAATTCTTAGTAATATCACAGAATTGTTTTCGTTAAACTAAAAAATATCAAATATCTCGAAACATATCATTGGTTACAATTTTCTTTGAAAGCTTTTCTAATTATAATTTGTAGAAGTACTGCAAGAAAAATTCATTACTCATAGACAACGGAAGATTACCCCTCAAGAAACCCTTGTTGGTTACCAATTCTCAGTTCATTAATTAAATTATGAGCTTACCACAATGATATTGATAATGTTCTACGATACGTTAATTTCTCCCCTATAGATACTTCCGGTTTGAAAAATAGAACAGAAATGTCATAATTTTGAAAAAAAAATGGTTAATGAAATTGTAATTCATCATAGTGTGGACAATTGGCTCAAAAATAAATATAATTTTCAAGGAGATTGACACTTGTTTACCATAATTTTCTAAAATCTTTGTTATCCGTACCATAAAGTATACAGAATTAAAATTTGAATCTTATAGAATTTAATGCAGGGATCATTACACATTTTTCATTGGTAAGTCGTACAAAAACACGGTAAATTTGATTTTAGAGAAAAAAATTCTCAGTAATATCAGAGAACTGTTTTCGTTAAACTAAAAAATATCAAATATCTCGAAACATATCATTGGTTACAATTTTCTTTGAAAGCTTTTCTAATTATAATTTGTAGAAATACTGCAAGAAAAATGCATTACTCATAGACAACGAAAGATTACCCCTCAAGAAACCCTTGTTGGTTACCAATTCTTAGTTCATTAATTAAATTATGAGCTTACCACAATGATATTGATAATGTTCTACGATACGTTAATTTCTCCCCTATAGATACTTCCGGTTTGAAAAATAGAACAGAAATGTCATAATTTTGAAAAAAAAATGGTTAATGAAATTGTAATTCATCATAGTGTGGACAATTGGCTCAAAAAAAATATAATTTTCAAGGAGATTGACACTTATTTACCATAATTTTCTAAAATCTTTGTTATCCGTACCATAAAGTATACAGAATTAAAATTTGAATCTTATAGAATTTAATGCAGGGATCATTACACATTTTTCAGTGGTAAGTCGTACAAAAACACGGTAAATTTGATTTTAGAGAAAAAAATTCTCAGTAATATCACAGAAGTGTTTTCGTTAAACTAAAAAATATCAAATATCTCAAAACATATCATTGGTTACAATTTTCTTTGAAAGCTTTTCTAATTATAATTTGTAGAAGTACTGCAAGAAAAATGCATTACTCATAGACAACAAAAGATTACCCCTCAAGAAACCCTTGTTGGTTACCAATTCTTAGTTCATTAATTAAATTATGAGCTTACCACAATGATATTGATAATGTTCTACGATACGTTAATTTCTCCCCTATAGATACTTCCGGTTTGAAAAATAGAACAGAAATGTCATAATTTTGAAAAAAAAAATGGTTAGTGAAATTGTAATTCATCATAGTGTGGACAATTGGCTCAAAAATAAATATAATTTTCAAGGAGTTTGACACTTGTTTACCATAATATTCTAAAATCTTTGTTATACGTACCATAAAGTATACAGAATTAAAATTTGAATCTTATAGAATTTAATGCAGGGGTCATTACACATTTTTCAGTGGTAAGTCGTACAAAAACACGGTAAATTTGATATTAGAGAAAAAAATTCTTAGTAATATCACAGAATTGTTTTCGTTAAACTAAAAAATATCAAATATCTCGAAACATATCATTGGTTACAATTTTCTTTGAAAGCTTTTCTAATTATAATTTGTAGAAGTACTGCAAGAAAAATGCATTACTCATAGACAACGATAGATTACCGCTCAAGAAACCCTTGTGGATTACCAATTCTTAGTTGATTAATTGAATTATGAGCTTACCACAATGATATTGATAATGTTCTACGATACGTTAATTTCTCCCCTATAGATACTTCCGGTTTGAAAAGTAGAACAGAAATGTCATAATTTTGAAAAAAAAATGGTTAATGAAATTGTAATTCATCATAGTGTGGACAATTGGCTCAAAAATAAATATAATTTTCAAGGAGTTTGACACTTGTTTACCATAATTTTCTAAAATCTTTGTTATACGTACCATAAAGTATACAGAATTAAAATTTGAATCTTATAGAATTTAATGCAGGGGTCATTACACATTTTTCAGTGGTAAGTCGTACAAAAACACGGTAAATTTGATTTTAGAGAAAAAAATTCTTAGTAATATCACAGAATTGTTTTCGTTAAACTAAAAAATATCAAATATCTCGAAACATATCATTGGTTACAATTTTCTTTGAAAGCTTTTCTAATTATAATTTGTAGAAGTACTGCAAGAAAAATGCATTACTCATAGACAACGAAAGATTACCGCTCAAGGAACCCTTGTGGATTACCAATTCTTAGTTCATTAATTAAATTATGAGCTCACCACAATGATATTGATAATGTTCTACGATACGTTAATTTCTCCCCTATAGATACTTCCGGTTTGAAAAATAGAACAGAGATGTCATAATTTTGAAAAAAAAATGGTTAATGAAATTGTAATTCATCATAGTGTGGACAATTGGCTCAAAAATAAATATAATTTTCAAGGAGTTTGACACTTGTTTACCATAATATTCTAAAATCTTTGTTATACGTACCATAAAGTATACAGAATTAAAATTTGAATCTTATAGAATTTAATGCAGGGGTCATTACACATTTTTCAGTGGTAAGTCGTACAAAAACACGGTAAATTTGATTTTAGAGAAAAAAATTCTTAGTAATATCACAGAATTGTTTTTGTTAAACTAAAAAATATCAAATATCTCGAAACATATCATTGGTTACAATTTTCTTTGAAAGCTTTTCTAATTATAATTTGTAGAAGTACTGCAAGAAAAATGCATTACTCATAGACAACGATAGATTACCGCTCAAGAAACCCTTGTGGATTACCAATTCTTAGTTGATTAATTAAATTATGAGCTTACCACAATGATATTGATAATGTTCTACGATACGTTAATTTCTCCCCTATAGGTACTTCCGGTTTGAAAAGTAGAACAGAAATGTCATAATTTTGAAAAAAAAAATGGTTAATGAAATTGTAATTCATCATAGTGTGGACAATTGGCTCAAAAATAAATATAATTTTCAAGGAGTTCGACACTTGTTTACCATAATTTTCTAAAATCTTTGTTATACGTACCATAAAGTATACAGAATTAAAATTTGAATCTGATAGAATTTAATGCAGGGGTCATTACACATTTTTCAGTGGTAAGTCGTACAAAAACACGGTAAATTTGATTTTAGAGAAAAAAATTCTTAGTAATATCACAGAATTGTTTTCGTTAAACTAAAAAATATCAAATATCTCGAAACATATCATTGGTTACAATTTTCTTTGAAAGCTTTTCTAATTATAATTTGTAGAAGTACTGCAAGAAAAATGCATTACTCATAGACAACGAAAGATTACCGCTCAAGAAACCCTTGTGGATTACCAATTCTTAGTTCATTAATTAAATTATGAGCTCACCACAATGATATTGATAATGTTCTACGATACGTTAATTTTTCCCCTATAGATACTTCCGGTTTGAAAAGTAGAACAGAAATGTCATAATTTTGAAAAAAAAAATGGTTAATGAAATTGTAATTCATCATAGTGTGGACAATTGGCTCAAAAATAAATATAATTTTCAAGGAGTTTGACACTTGTTTACCATAATTTTCTAAAATCTTTGTTATACGTACCATAAACTATACAGAATTAAAATTTGAATCTTATAGAATTTAATGCAGGGATCATTACACATTTTTCAGTGGTAAGTCGTACAAAAACACGGTAAATTTGATTTTAGAGAAAAAAATTCTTAGTAATATCACAGAATTGTTTTCGTTAAACTAAAAAATATCAAATATCTCGAAACATATCATTGGTTACAATTTTCTTTGAAAGCTTTTCTAATTATAATTTGTAGAAGTACTGCAAGAAAAATGCATTACTCATAGACAACGATAGATTACCGCTCAAGAAACCCTTGTGGATTACCAATTCTTAGTTGATTAATTGAATTATGAGCTTACCACAATGATATTGATAATGTTCTACGATACGTTAATTTCTCCCCTATAGATACTTCCGGTTTGAAAAGTAGAACAGAAATGTCATAATTTTGAAAAAAAAATGGTTAATGAAATTGTAATTCATCATAGTGTGGACAATTGGCTCAAAAATAAATATAATTTTCAAGGAGTTTGACACTTGTTTACCATAATTTTCTAAAATCTTTGTTATACGTACCATAAAGTATACAGAATTAAAATTTGAATCTTATAGAATTTAATGCAGGGGTCATTACACATTTTTCAGTGGTAAGTCGTACAAAAACACGGTAAATTTGATTTTAGAGAAAAAAATTCTTAGTAATATCACAGAATTGTTTTTGTTAAACTAAAAAATATCAAATATCTCGAAACATATCATTGGTTACAATTTTCTTTGAAAGCTTTTCTAATTATAATTTGTAGAAGTACTGCAAGAAAAATGCATTACTCATAGACAACGAAAGATTACCGCTCAAGAAACCCTTGTGGATTACCAATTCTTAGTTCATTAATTAAATTATGAGCTCACCACAATGATATTGATAATGTTCTACGATACGTTAATTTCTTCCCTATAGATACTTCCGGTTTGAAAAATAGAACAGAAATGTCATAATTTTGGAAAAAAAATGGTTAATGAAATTGTAATTCATCATAGTGTGGACAATTGGCTCAAAAATAAATATAATTTTCAAGGAGTTTGACACTTGTTTACCATAATATTCTAAAATCTTTGTTATACGTACCATAAAGTATACAGAATTAAAATTTGAATCTTATAGAATTTAATGCAGGGGTCATTACACATTTTTCAGTGGTAAGTCGTACAAAAACACGGTAAATTTGATTTTAGAGAAAAAAATTCTTAGTAATATAACAGAATTGTTTTCGTTAAACTAAAAAATATCAAACATCTCGAAACATATCATTGGTTACAATTTTCTTTGAAAGCTTTTCTAATTATAATTTGTAGAAGTACTGCAAGAAAAATGCATTACTCATAGACAACGATAGATTACCGCTCAAGAAACCCTTGTGGATTACCAATTCTTAGTTGATTAATTAAATTATGAGCTTACCACAATGATATTGATAATGTTCTACGATACGTTAATTTCTCCCCTATAGGTACTTCCGGTTTGAAAAGTAGAACAGAAATGTCATAATTTTGAAAAAAAAAATGGTTAATGAAATTGTAATTCATCATAGTGTGGACAATTGGCTCAAAAATAAATATAATTTTCAAGGAGTTCGACACTTGTTTACCATAATTTTCTAAAATCTTTGTTATACGTACCATAAAGTATACAGAATTAAAATTTGAATCTTATAGAATTTAATGCAGGGATCATTACACATTTTTCAGTGGTAAGTCGTACAAAAACACGGTAAATTTGATTTTAGAGAAAAAAATTCTTAGTAATATCACAGAATTGTTTTCGTTAAACTAAAAAATATCAAATATCTCGAAACATATCATTGGTTACAATTTTCTTTGAAAGCTTTTCTAATTATAATTTGTAGAAGTACTGCAAGAAAAATGCATTACTCATAGACAACGAAAGATTACCGCTCAAGAAACCCTTGTGGATTACCAATTCTTAGTTGATTAATTAAATAATGAGCTCACCACAATGATATTGATAATGTTCTACGATACGTTAATTTCTCCCCTATAGATACTTCCGGTTTGAAAAGTAGAACAGAAATGTCATAATTTTGAAAAAAAAATGGTTAATGAAATTGTAATTCATCATAGTGTGGACAATTGGCTCAAAAATAAATATAATTTTCAAGGAGTTTGACACTTGTTTACCATAATTTTCTAAAATCTTTGTTATACGTACCATAAAGTATACAGAATTAAAATTTGAATCTTATAGAATTTAATGCAGGGATCATTACACATTTTTCAGTGGTAAGTCGTACAAAAACACGGTAAATTTGATTTTAGAGAAAAAAATTCTTAGTAATATCAAAGAAGTGTTTTCGTTAAACTAAAAAATATCAAATATCTCGAAACATATCATTGGTTACAATTTTCTTTGAAAGCTTTTCTAATTATAATTTGTAGAAGTACTGCAAGAAAAATGCATTACTCATAGACAACGAAAGATTACCCCTCAAGAAACCCTTGTTGGTTACCAATTCTTAGTTCATTAATTAAATTATGAGCTTACCACAATGATATTGATAATGTTCTACGATACGTTAATTTCTCCCCTATAGATACTTCCGGTTTGAAAAATAGAACAGAAATGTCATAATTTTGAAAAAAAAATGGTTAATGAAATTGTAATTCATCATAGTGTGGACAATTGGCTCAAAAATAAATATAATTTTCAAGGAGATTGACACTTGTTTACCATAATTTTCTAAAATCTTTGTTATCCGTACCATAAAGTATACAGAATTAAAATTTGAATCTTATAGAATTTAATGCAGGGATCATTACACATTTTTCAGTGGTAAGTCGTACAAAAACACGGTAAATTTGATTTTAGAGAAAAAAATTCTCAGTAATATAACAGAACTGTTTCCGTTAAACTAAAAAATATCAAATATCTCGAAACATATCATTGGTTACAATTTTCTTTTAAAGCTTTTCTAATTATAATTTGTAGAAGTACTGCAAGAAAAATGCATTACTCATAGACAACGAAAGATTACCCCTCAAGAAACCCTTGTTGGTTACCAATTCTTAGTTCATTAATTAAATTATGAGCTTACCACAATGATATTGATAATGTTCTACGATACGTTAATTTCTCCCCTATAGATACTTCCGCTTTGAAAAATAGAACAGAAATGTCATAATTTTGAAAAAAAAATGGTTAATGAAATTGTAATTCATCATAGTGTGGACAATTGGCTCAAAAATAAATATAATTTTCAAGGAGATTGACACTTGTTTACCATAATTTTCTAAAATCTTTGTTATCCGTACCATAAAGTATACAGAATTAAAATTTGAATCTTATAGAATTTAATGCAGGGATCATTACACATTTTTCAGTGGTAAGTCGTACAAAAACACGGTAAATTTGATTTTAGAGAAAAAAATTCTTAGTAATATCACAGAATTGTTTTCGTTAAACTAAAAAATATCAAATATCTCGAAACATATCATTGGTTACAATTTTCTTTGAAAGCTTTTCTAATTATAATTTGTAGAAGTACTGCAAGAAAAATGCATTACTCATAGACAACGAAAGATTACCGCTCAAGAAACCCTTGTGGATTACCAATTCTTAGTTGATTAATTAAATAATGAGCTCACCACAATGATATTGATAATGTTCTACGATACGTTAATTTCTCCCCTATAGATACTTCCGGTTTGAAAAGTAGAACAGAAATGTCATAATTTTGAAAAAAAAATGGTTAATGAAATTGTAATTCATCATAGTGTGGACAATTGGCTCAAAAATAAATATAATTTTCAAGGAGTTTGACACTTGTTTACCATAATTTTCTAAAATCTTTGTTATACGTACCATAAAGTATACAGAATTAAAATTTGAATCTTATAGAATTTAATGCAGGGATCATTACACATTTTTCAGTGGTAAGTCGTACAAAAACACGGTAAATTTGATTTTAGAGAAAAAAATTCTTAGTAATATCAAAGAAGTGTTTTCGTTAAACTAAAAAATATCAAATATCTCGAAACATATCATTGGTTACAATTTTCTTTGAAAGCTTTTCTAATTATAATTTGTAGAAGTACTGCAAGAAAAATGCATTACTCATAGACAACGAAAGATTACCCCTCAAGAAACCCTTGTTGGTTACCAATTCTTAGTTCATTAATTAAATTATGAGCTTACCACAATGATATTGATAATGTTCTACGATACGTTAATTTCTCCCCTATAGATACTTCCGGTTTGAAAAATAGAACAGAAATGTCATAATTTTGAAAAAAAAATGGTTAATGAAATTGTAATTCATCATAGTGTGGACAATTGGCTCAAAAATAAATATAATTTTCAAGGAGATTGACACTTGTTTACCATAATTTTCTAAAATCTTTGTTATCCGTACCATAAAGTATACAGAATTAAAATTTGAATCTTATAGAATTTAATGCAGGGATCATTACACATTTTTCAGTGGTAAGTCGTACAAAAACACGGTAAATTTGATTTTAGAGAAAAAAATTCTCAGTAATATAACAGAACTGTTTCCGTTAAACTAAAAAATATCAAATATCTCGAAACATATCATTGGTTACAATTTTCTTTTAAAGCTTTTCTAATTATAATTTGTAGAAGTACTGCAAGAAAAATGCATTACTCATAGACAACGAAAGATTACCCCTCAAGAAACCCTTGTTGGTTACCAATTCTTAGTTCATTAATTAAATTATGAGCTTACCACAATGATATTGATAATGTTCTACGATACGTTAATTTCTCCCCTATAGATACTTCCGGTTTGAAAAATAGAACAGAAATGTCATAATTTTGAAAAAAAAATGGTTAATGAAATTGTAATTCATCATAGTGTGGACAATTGGCTCAAAAATAAATATAATTTTCAAGGAGATTGACACTTGTTTACCATAATTTTCTAAAATCTTTGTTATCCGTACCATAAAGTATACAGAATTAAAATTTGAATCTTATAGAATTTAATGCAGGGATCATTACACATTTTTCAGTGGTAAGTCGTACAAAAACACGGTAAATTTGATTTTAGAGAAAAAAATTCTTAGTAATATCACAGAATTGTTTTCGTTAAACTAAAAAATATCAAATATCTCGAAACATATCATTGGTTACAATTTTCTTTGAAAGCTTTTCTAATTATAATTTGTAGAAGTACTGCAAGAAAAATGCATTACTCATAGACAACGAAAGATTACCGCTCAAGAAACCCTTGTGGATTACCAATTCTTAGTTGATTAATTAAATTATGAGCTCACCACAATGATATTGATAATGTTCTACGATACGTTAATTTCTCCCCTATAGATACTTCCGGTTTGAAAAGTAGAACAGAAATGTCATAATTTTGAAAAAAAAATGGTTAATGAAATTGTAATTCATCATAGTGTGGACAATTGGCTCAAAAATAAATATAATTTTCAAGGAGTTTTACACTTGTTTACCATAATTTTCTAAAATCTTTGTTATACGTACCATAAAGTATACAGAATTAAAATTTGAATCTTATAGAATTTAATGCAGGGATCATTACACATTTTTCAGTGGTAAGTCGTACAAAAACACGGTAAATTTGATTTTAGAGAAAAAAATTCTTAGTAATATCGCAGAATTGTTTTCGTTAAACTAAAAAATATCAAATATCTCGAAACATATCATTGGTTACAATTTTCTTTGAAAGCTTTTCTAATTATAATTTGTAGAAGTACTGCAAGAAAAATGCATTACTCATAGACAACGATAGATTACCGCTCAAGAAACCCTTGTGGATTACCAATTCTTAGTTGATTAATTAAATTATGAGCTTACCACAATGATATTGATAATGTTCTACGATACGTTAATTTCTCCCCTATAGGTACTTCCGGTTTGAAAAGTAGAACAGAAATGTCATAATTTTGAAAAAAAAAATGGTTAATGAAATTGTAATTCATCATAGTGTGGACAATTGGCTCAAAAATAAATATAATTTTCAAGGAGTTTGACACTTGTTTACCATAATATTCTAAAATCTTTGTTATACGTACCATAAAGTATACAGAATTAAAATTTGAATCTTATAGAATTTAATGCAGGGGTCATTACACATTTTTCAGTGGTAAGTCGTACAAAAACACGGTAAATTTGATTTTAGAGAAAAAAATTCTTAGTAATATAACAGAATTGTTTTCGTTAAACTAAAAAATATCAAACATCTCGAAACATATCATTGGTTACAATTTTCTTTGAAAGCTTTTCTAATTATAATTTGTAGAAGTACTGCAAGAAAAATGCATTACTCATAGACAACGATAGATTACCGCTCAAGAAACCCTTGTGGATTACCAATTCTTAGTTGATTAATTAAATTATGAGCTTACCACAATGATATTGATAATGTTCTACGATACGTTAATTTCTCCCCTATAGGTACTTCCGGTTTGAAAAGTAGAACAGAAATGTCATAATTTTGAAAAAAAAAATGGTTAATGAAATTGTAATTCATCATAGTGTGGACAATTGGCTCAAAAATAAATATAATTTTCAAGGAGTTCGACACTTGTTTACCATAATTTTCTAAAATCTTTGTTATACGTACCATAAAGTATACAGAATTAAAATTTGAATCTTATAGAATTTAATGCAGGGATCATTACACATTTTTCAGTGGTAAGTCGTACAAAAACACGGTAAATTTGATTTTAGAGAAAAAAATTCTTAGTAATATCACAGAATTGTTTTCGTTAAACTAAAAAATATCAAATATCTCGAAACATATCATTGGTTACAATTTTCTTTGAAAGCTTTTCTAATTATAATTTGTAGAAGTACTGCAAGAAAAATGCATTACTCATAGACAACGAAAGATTACCGCTCAAGAAACCCTTGTGGATTACCAATTCTTAGTTGATTAATTAAATAATGAGCTCACCACAATGATATTGATAATGTTCTACGATACGTTAATTTCTCCCCTATAGATACTTCCGGTTTGAAAAGTAGAACAGAAATGTCATAATTTTGAAAAAAAAATGGTTAATGAAATTGTAATTCATCATAGTGTGGACAATTGGCTCAAAAATAAATATAATTTTCAAGGAGTTTGACACTTGTTTACCATAATTTTCTAAAATCTTTGTTATACGTACCATAAAGTATACAGAATTAAAATTTGAATCTTATAGAATTTAATGCAGGGATCATTACACATTTTTCAGTGGTAAGTCGTACAAAAACACGGTAAATTTGATTTTAGAGAAAAAAATTCTTAGTAATATCAAAGAAGTGTTTTCGTTAAACTAAAAAATATCAAATATCTCGAAACATATCATTGGTTACAATTTTCTTTGAAAGCTTTTCTAATTATAATTTGTAGAAGTACTGCAAGAAAAATGCATTACTCATAGACAACGAAAGATTACCCCTCAAGAAACCCTTGTTGGTTACCAATTCTTAGTTCATTAATTAAATTATGAGCTTACCACAATGATATTGATAATGTTCTACGATACGTTAATTTCTCCCCTATAGATACTTCCGGTTTGAAAAATAGAACAGAAATGTCATAATTTTGAAAAAAAAATGGTTAATGAAATTGTAATTCATCATAGTGTGGACAATTGGCTCAAAAATAAATATAATTTTCAAGGAGATTGACACTTGTTTACCATAATTTTCTAAAATCTTTGTTATCCGTACCATAAAGTATACAGAATTAAAATTTGAATCTTATAGAATTTAATGCAGGGATCATTACACATTTTTCAGTGGTAAGTCGTACAAAAACACGGTAAATTTGATTTTAGAGAAAAAAATTCTCAGTAATATAACAGAACTGTTTCCGTTAAACTAAAAAATATCAAATATCTCGAAACATATCATTGGTTACAATTTTCTTTTAAAGCTTTTCTAATTATAATTTGTAGAAGTACTGCAAGAAAAATGCATTACTCATAGACAACGAAAGATTACCCCTCAAGAAACCCTTGTTGGTTACCAATTCTTAGTTCATTAATTAAATTATGAGCTTACCACAATGATATTGATAATGTTCTACGATACGTTAATTTCTCCCCTATAGATACTTCCGCTTTGAAAAATAGAACAGAAATGTCATAATTTTGAAAAAAAAATGGTTAATGAAATTGTAATTCATCATAGTGTGGACAATTGGCTCAAAAATAAATATAATTTTCAAGGAGATTGACACTTGTTTACCATAATTTTCTAAAATCTTTGTTATCCGTACCATAAAGTATACAGAATTAAAATTTGAATCTTATAGAATTTAATGCAGGGATCATTACACATTTTTCAGTGGTAAGTCGTACAAAAACACGGTAAATTTGATTTTAGAGAAAAAAATTCTTAGTAATATCACAGAATTGTTTTCGTTAAACTAAAAAATATCAAATATCTCGAAACATATCATTGGTTACAATTTTCTTTGAAAGCTTTTCTAATTATAATTTGTAGAAGTACTGCAAGAAAAATGCATTACTCATAGACAACGAAAGATTACCGCTCAAGAAACCCTTGTGGATTACCAATTCTTAGTTGATTAATTAAATAATGAGCTCACCACAATGATATTGATAATGTTCTACGATACGTTAATTTCTCCCCTATAGATACTTCCGGTTTGAAAAGTAGAACAGAAATGTCATAATTTTGAAAAAAAAATGGTTAATGAAATTGTAATTCATCATAGTGTGGACAATTGGCTCAAAAATAAATATAATTTTCAAGGAGTTTGACACTTGTTTACCATAATTTTCTAAAATCTTTGTTATACGTACCATAAAGTATACAGAATTAAAATTTGAATCTTATAGAATTTAATGCAGGGATCATTACACATTTTTCAGTGGTAAGTCGTACAAAAACACGGTAAATTTGATTTTAGAGAAAAAAATTCTTAGTAATATCAAAGAAGTGTTTTCGTTAAACTAAAAAATATCAAATATCTCGAAACATATCATTGGTTACAATTTTCTTTGAAAGCTTTTCTAATTATAATTTGTAGAAGTACTGCAAGAAAAATGCATTACTCATAGACAACGAAAGATTACCCCTCAAGAAACCCTTGTTGGTTACCAATTCTTAGTTCATTAATTAAATTATGAGCTTACCACAATGATATTGATAATGTTCTACGATACGTTAATTTCTCCCCTATAGATACTTCCGGTTTGAAAAATAGAACAGAAATGTCATAATTTTGAAAAAAAAATGGTTAATGAAATTGTAATTCATCATAGTGTGGACAATTGGCTCAAAAATAAATATAATTTTCAAGGAGATTGACACTTGTTTACCATAATTTTCTAAAATCTTTGTTATCCGTACCATAAAGTATACAGAATTAAAATTTGAATCTTATAGAATTTAATGCAGGGATCATTACACATTTTTCAGTGGTAAGTCGTACAAAAACACGGTAAATTTGATTTTAGAGAAAAAAATTCTCAGTAATATAACAGAACTGTTTCCGTTAAACTAAAAAATATCAAATATCTCGAAACATATCATTGGTTACAATTTTCTTTTAAAGCTTTTCTAATTATAATTTGTAGAAGTACTGCAAGAAAAATGCATTACTCATAGACAACGAAAGATTACCCCTCAAGAAACCCTTGTTGGTTACCAATTCTTAGTTCATTAATTAAATTATGAGCTTACCACAATGATATTGATAATGTTCTACGATACGTTAATTTCTCCCCTATAGATACTTCCGGTTTGAAAAATAGAACAGAAATGTCATAATTTTGAAAAAAAAATGGTTAATGAAATTGTAATTCATCATAGTGTGGACAATTGGCTCAAAAATAAATATAATTTTCAAGGAGATTGACACTTGTTTACCATAATTTTCTAAAATCTTTGTTATCCGTACCATAAAGTATACAGAATTAAAATTTGAATCTTATAGAATTTAATGCAGGGATCATTACACATTTTTCAGTGGTAAGTCGTACAAAAACACGGTAAATTTGATTTTAGAGAAAAAAATTCTTAGTAATATCACAGAATTGTTTTCGTTAAACTAAAAAATATCAAATATCTCGAAACATATCATTGGTTACAATTTTCTTTGAAAGCTTTTCTAATTATAATTTGTAGAAGTACTGCAAGAAAAATGCATTACTCATAGACAACGAAAGATTACCGCTCAAGAAACCCTTGTGGATTACCAATTCTTAGTTGATTAATTAAATTATGAGCTCACCACAATGATATTGATAATGTTCTACGATACGTTAATTTCTCCCCTATAGATACTTCCGGTTTGAAAAGTAGAACAGAAATGTCATAATTTTGAAAAAAAAATGGTTAATGAAATTGTAATTCATCATAGTGTGGACAATTGGCTCAAAAATAAATATAATTTTCAAGGAGTTTTACACTTGTTTACCATAATTTTCTAAAATCTTTGTTATACGTACCATAAAGTATACAGAATTAAAATTTGAATCTTATAGAATTTAATGCAGGGATCATTACACATTTTTCAGTGGTAAGTCGTACAAAAACACGGTAAATTTGATTTTAGAGAAAAAAATTCTTAGTAATATCGCAGAATTGTTTTCGTTAAACTAAAAAATATCAAATATCTCGAAACATATCATTGGTTACAATTTTCTTTGAAAGCTTTTCTAATTATAATTTGTAGAAGTACTGCAAGAAAAATGCATTACTCATAGACAACGAAAGATTACCGCTCAAGAAACCCTTGTGGATTACCAATTCTTAGTTCATTAATTAAATTATGAGCTCACCACAATGATATTGATAATGTTCTACGATACGTTAATTTCTCCCCTATAGATACTTCCGGTTTGAAAAATAGAACAGAAATGTCATAATTTTGAAAAAAAAATGGTTAATGAAATTGTAATTCATCATAGTGTGGACAATTGGCTCAAAAATAAATATAATTTTCAAGGAGTTTGACACTTGTTTACCATAATATTCTAAAATCTTTGTTACACGTACCATAAAGTATACAGAATTAAAATTTGAATCTTATAGAATTTAATGCAGGGGTCATTACACATTTTTCAGTGGTAAGTCGTACAAAAACACGGTAAATTTGATTTTAGAGAAAAAAATTCTTAGTAATATCACAGAATTGTTTTCGTTAAACTAAAAAATATCAAATATCTCGAAACATATCATTGGTTACAATTTTCTTTGAAAGCTTTTCTAATTATAATTTGTAGAAGTACTGCAAGAAAAATGCATTACTCATAGACAACGAAAGATTACCGCTCAAGAAACCCTTGTGGATTACCAATTCTTAGTTGATTAATTAAATAATGAGCTCACCACAATGATATTGATAATGTTCTACGATACGTTAATTTCTCCCCTATAGATACTTCCGGTTTGAAAAGTAGAACAGAAATGTCATAATTTTGAAAAAAAAATGGTTAATGAAATTGTAATTCATCATAGTGTGGACAATTGGCTCAAAAATAAATATAATTTTCAAGGAGTTTGACACTTGTTTACCATAATTTTCTAAAATCTTTGTTATACGTACCATAAAGTATACAGAATTAAAATTTGAATCTTATAGAATTTAATGCAGGGATCATTACACATTTTTCAGTGGTAAGTCGTACAAAAACACGGTAAATTTGATTTTAGAGAAAAAAATTCTTAGTAATATCGCAGAATTGTTTTCGTTAAACTAAAAAATATCAAATATCTCGAAACATATCATTGGTTACAATTTTCTTTGAAAGCTTTTCTAATTATAATTTGTAGAAGTACTGCAAGAAAAATGCATTACTCATAGACAACGAAAGATTACCGCTCAAGAAACCCTTGTGGATTACCAATTCTTAGTTCGTTAATTAAATTATGAGCTCACCACAATGATATTGATAATGTTCTACGATACGTTAATTTCTCCCCTATAGATACTTCCGGTTTGAAAAGTAGAACAGAAATGTCATAATTTTGAAAAAAAATGGTTAATGAAATTGTAATTCATCATAGTGTGGACAATTGGCTCAAAAATAAATATAATTTTCAAGGAGTTTGACACTTGTTTACCATAATTTTCTAAAATCTTTGTTATACGTACCATAAAGTATACAGAATTAAAATTTGAATCTTATAGAATTTAATGCAGGGGTCATTACACATTTTTCAGTGGTAAGTCGTACAAAAACACGGTAAATTCGATTTTAGAGAAAAAAATTCTTAGTATTATCACAGAAGTGTTTTCGTTAAACTAAAAAATATCAAATATCTCGAAACATATCATTGGTTAAAATTTTCTTTGAAAGCTTTTCTAATTATAATTTGTAGAAGTACTGCAAGAAAAATGCATTACTCATAGTCAACGAAAGATTACCCCTCAAGAAACCGTTGCGGATTACCAATTCTTAGTTCATTAATTAAATTAAGAGCTTACCACAATAATATTGATGCGAACTGATGGGAGTACCAACTATCACACACTGTTAATAACTGTAACTGATATTGTCTCTATAATTTTTTGCGGAAGCTGTTTCCATACAGAACGAAATTATGGTGTTTTGTGGTATGCAAGTAGTGCATAATTCCACTAGCGTACAATAAATAACACTATTGGACGGCGACGGTGCACGATAACACAATCGAATAATTGGATTCGAGAATTGGCGAATATGCTTTTAAATGATCAGTCACGTGTTGTACTATTCAATATATTTCTCTCTCCATATCCTAATATCTTTAAGATGCAAATTAGCAGTAACTCTTTTATATATTTCATTATTACGGTCAATAAAGTTACCCATTAAATGTGTTCACAATTGCGTTTACAATTAGCAATCCCAACATTTGAAGAAATTATGGCAATGTGACAATATAAAATAATAACGTAGCTAAGAAAAAGATGCTGCAGTAGCATTTCTTGCGGGGCAATAAACTCGTCATGTGCTTCTTAATTTGAATAGTTGGGACAGCGCGCAATCAACAATACATGAATTATTTATTAAACAGCTTGTTCCTGTTGTGAATAATTTTCATCAAATATCTCTAGTTCAGTTCCTTATTTGTCTTAAATGTCCAGAACATGTTGGAATGTCGGCAATAACCTTCAACACTTAAATATGGGACATTTTCAATATTATCTGATGATAGAAACACAGTGTCCGAGGATACGAGCCCAACATTAGCAAATATTAGATTCTATATTTGTACTAAGAATAAAATAAACCTGCTTTTGCCGTTTCGATAGATTATTTCTATCTTTATCAAGAATTGTTCTGTTAATCAGTGTTTTCATGTAATTTAGAAAAAAATAGATAACTATCATTAATGAAATGCGTCTGCGGCAGATTTGTATTTTAAAATTCAATTGAAACTGCAGAAAGTATTGGGTCGGTAATGTGTGAAAATGTATTCTGAGAAAATGTTGAAGAAGTATAAAATGGCCATTCTATGTTTTACATTTTAATATGTTTCCTATGAATTACGTACCTACCTACTATAATAATCTATTACCTTTATCTGTCTAGATAGATAACTGTATGGATTTAATTCGAAAGATTTATCAGATAATACCTATCGGAATGTTTCTTTTTCGGTTATATAAAATATACGAGAGAAAAGTGATACATAATTTTTAAATTTTATTATGTTTGAATCAGATTATTATAAAGTTTTGTGAGATTGGAAACGATTATATCATTAACACAATTTTGTAGTTACATTCATTATGAGCAAAAATTGGAAAAAATTGTTGCAGCTTGATTTTTAATTTTAATGATATTTTCAGGATGGCTTAGATCAATAAAATAAGTGATAAAGTTCCAAACTTTGATTTTCTCTAAAATAGTCTTTTGCAAGCTGTTACGAACATTGTTGCCATGAGGACACTAAGTGAGATATCATAATAATTTAATTATAGTAACGTTTATTTATCATCAATAATAGTACAGTAATATAATATAAGGGAACACAAAAAAAATTAATAAGCATTTACAACATCCACAGACGTATTGTACATACTTGTATGTGATAAATTACTTATGAGTCCGTCAAAGGTTCACACATGAATTTTGTAACAATCTTCAGAGTGTCGGTAATGATTCCATCAAGCCCGGCAACCTTTTTATTTTTCAGATTAATCATTGTATCTTCAACCTCAGTAGTATTCGTTGGTGTGAGAAAGAGAATTTTTATTTATATTGTTTCTACTTCTGTAGTTGGGATGTTGCGTTATTTTATCTGCCAAATTTTCCCTTACTTTCACAAAAAAATTATTAAATATATCAGCGACATCTTTTGGATCTGTGACGATCTCTTTTTTTTCTTTTTTAATATGTTTATTCTTCTTCCTGTTTTGATATTCAAGATTTCATTAACTGTATTCCAGAGTTCTTAGTTGCGTTAAGTTCTTTTTCCACAATTTGTTTTCGCAATCTTTATTATTTTATTATCTTCCCCCCTTTTTTTCATTAAATAATCATTTTTCAAGTTTTCATTATTTGGATTTTGTTTCCATAAAAGAAAAAAATGATTTTGGTTGACGTGCTCTATCAATGAATCTTTGTTATCCAAATTTTTCTTTTACGTTTACTATTACTTATTTCTGAAGTGTTTAGTTGATTTTTCTACACATGTATTTATGATGTTGATGAATTGTTATGTTCTGTTACAAATTCAAGATAATATATAGCTTTTCCAGCTTATAGTAATAATTACTTTTTGTAATAATTGTTGGTCCATTTTTTGGAAACATATTTTTTATTATTTTTTATCTGATTGTTATTTGTTTTATTCAATACAATTTGTAATAATGTTATGTAGTGATCTGTGATTGTTGTTGATAATGAAAGGTAATATATTATTGAAGTTTCGTTATTTGGTTTTAGTAAATATATGATCGACACATGGTTCAGATCCATTTCTCATTCTTGTTGATGTGTTAATAGTCGAATGGAAGCCATACTCACTCATCATGTCGAGATAATTTTTTGTGTCCCCGGATTTTTTGAATAAATCCATATTCATATCAACCACAAATAGGCTGTAATGATGTCTATTCTCATCTTTATCTAGTATGTTATTGAGCTGGTCAACAAAATCGTCAATCCGATTTGCTGGAAATCTATAGTATGCATAGCTGCAAAACGTCAGTTTATCTATAATCAATACAATTTTTAATAATATACCTTCATTGATCTTAATATGTTCATGGGAATGGTATTTTTTAGATTTTACAATGACAATAACACCATCATATTGGTTATAGCTGCTTTCAATATATTTGAGTAAGGAGATATTCGGAACTTGCCAAGTTTCCATTACAACTATGCAATCCAAGACCGTTTCAAATTCCTCAAGATAGATTTTAAATTAACCTATATTTTTGCAACACTATATTAGTATTAAGAATTTTGAAATTATTCCATTTGTTCAGCAATAAAACTTCCTTTGCTTCATTTGAGTTATTTAGTGGGTATGTTGTTATTTTTTTCTAGGTCATCAATACCTATTGATCTATGATAATGTGAGTTTAAATCGTAGGACAACCTTGACAGTATTTGTTTGGTTTATATAGATTGGGAGGAAATAATTCTATCAGAAAGATTTGAGTTTGTTTTATTTGATGTTTTAGGTACGACCTACGCGGGCTCTAGTTTTGTTTTTTCTTCCACGATTGATATTTATTACTATGAGACGAGAATTATACATTGACCATGCTGAATATTGTATCCAAATTAATGAGAGTTGTTTGTTGACGGGCTAATTTCGTGTGCAATTTAACAAGTGGTGTTAGTTGTTGTTAGCTCTTTGAGGTACCTTTTGTACCTTATTTACATTATAAGAATGGTTGAACGTATAACTTTTGAGAAAGAAATTTCCAACTCCAGGAAACGAGAAAAAACTGTAACCTTTCAGTGGACGCGTCCTATAATTTTTCTTGAGCACGTCATTTATTTATCTAAGTTAATGGTTTTTATTTACTTTAATTAATAATGATTCTTGACCCAAGTATGAATTATATATAAATTCTCGGGAAATAAGTGTTATAAGCAGCCTTACAGGACCGTACCAAAAATTTGGAAATTGTTCGTAATACACTGGAAATGAATGGCTACCCAAAAACATTTTTGTTTAAAAACTATAATGGAACGTCATATATAAATAACATAAACGGTAATATAGATAATTTTATAACATTACCATACATTCCGGAGGCCTCAGAGAAAATTAAGAAATGTTATATGATATAAATGTTGCGCATAAACCTACCACTGTGTTTGTAATAATTTTTCAAATCTAAAGAACCTTTAATACATAAAGATAAACAAACCCACACAGTATACAAATTAAATTGTTTGATTACAATGGGACAGGAATCTTTAAACAATATTAAAAAAAAATAATGTATGGTCATAAGCCTAGTACTAGAAACAAAAACCCTTGCAAAACATTGTTTCGATCATAACCATTAATTCGATTATAGAAATGTTAAAGCAACCAATTATTATAAAAGATTTATTCTTGAGATAACAGACGTTCAATCATTAAGTCAGATTTATACTAATTTTATTCATTAAAACCCTTGCAAATTCCTACATGCGTCTTTATAATGTTAAAAGTATATTTTAGGTAGAATGCTCAAATAGCAATAACACTCCATTCTAGCTGATGATCTATTTCAAACGTGACCGAAATACTCGTACACCGGGGCTTGGAAGGTTTCCTTCTCCTGTTCTCGCTCCGACAGTTCGACCGTAATTCACTTTGGGAAAAGCATTTATATCTGGAGGTAAATTTCTGAGATTGGGTCTGGATGAGGTACTCTTTCATCAAGCTCAATGATTAATATTCCAGAAAAATTTTATGGCGCTTACGAGCATTTGTTGGAGAGGCAAATTCACTAAACTTGTACCGCCAATATTCATCAGACAATTAGACACAGAAAGTGGTCAAAATCCGAACTGAAGAATCTGCAGAAGTTTTTAAAGCTGCCCCTGTAAGCCGTTCCGCAATTGATGGAACCCAAATCGTCTCGTTTCACATCTTCTTCCCTCACTATATCATTTTCTTGATTGTAGTGTAGGTCAAACGCAAAACCGCTTATTCCGGGATTTTCTTACTTTTGTACTTGATAAGTACAATGACGCACGCCGCTGCCGCAAGAAGCTTTTTCATTTGAAACATTAATCTTGACTAGCTTTAAGTGTAATCACAACCATGTTGTATAGCGAAATTATATAGGAATTTCACTCACTCTGGATGGGTCTTCCAAGATTTATTTTTCGAGCGTTTTGCCCTTTTAAATTTCGGCCCTGTTCATGTCCGCCGAAAATTCTCTCGATATTGCATCTTTGTTTTTCTTCATTGAAGGTTTGTGAAACAGCTAGGTAACAGTTAACGATTCAACGGGGCCCGGACTTCATACTTTCAGTAGTTTCAAAAGATACTGAAATTGTCCGAGCTTAAGTTTTAGAGAATTACCGCATAAATGTAATATCAGCATTCAACACGTCTGAGGTTCATGTAACATTCTGAATGCTGCAACATGGTGTCCTTGTTTGAGTCTATCCAGTTCCTTAGGGATGTTGTAAAATCATCAGAAATTGTAATACCCGAACAATTTTTTCGAGGTGACAACCATTCAAATGCGAGCCTTTGATAGGTTGTTTAGGATAAGATTTTCCAATTTGAAGTGCTGCACACTTGGACACTTGGACGTATGGAGTGGTACCTAAAAGCCATAATTTGCAACCATTGGAATAGAGCATCTAGATCATGTTGAAGTAAGATATAGTGATGGAAACCGTTTGCATACATTTTTGTGTCATCTGCATATCGAGAACACTTAGTATCGATCAATTTGGAATAGCTGACATGCAGATTAGAAACAATACTGACCCAATCACTGATCCAGAAGGTACATCGACTGATTGGGAGAAGCTAGTATATCGCTTCCCCGGGGGAACATCAACCTAAGTGCAAAATATCAGGTTTCGAGAAAAAAAAATTAATTATTTGTTATAACGCTACTATGTTTATTGAAGCATAATAAAATACCACAACTCTATTTAAATTAAACTATATTGAAAATAATACTTCCAACTTGTACTGTAAAACAAAATCCACCATTATTCTGGGATCACTGTAGGTTTATGCCCCATTTTTGCAGTCTGAAATCTATTTTTAAGTAATAGTTATGACAATTTTTTCTCCAATTTTGAGATGAAATTTTTAGTATTTCAGATCGGAATATGGTAGCTTATGTACATAAATTTAAAAAAAAACATTATTACAAAAACATTTTATTGATAAAGGAACAAAACAACTGAAAAATTTCAAGATTCTATGAATTAAAAAAAAAATAAGAATATGAACGTGTTTTCATACTAGAATAAATAAATAAACGCGTATTATTTAGAATGTAGGTACAAAAACAAACTTATACTTCTACTAAGAAATGAACAAAGTTATTGTATTCCTTAACAGTGATATTGGAATGAAAGAACCTAAACTAAGCTATTGAAAAACAATTCAAAAAATCAGGAATGATATTGAATGCCAGGAGACTTTGCAAATCTATTCTTTTGTTGTCAGCAATTGAAATTTTTGCGGATATTATTTATATTCTTTGCTTCAGGAGATCGTCTTGTTCTGATATTTCTGCACTTCGCTTTCTTCCATTCTGCTTCCTTGTAATTGGTTTTACATCAATGTCTTTCATAAAATGTATCATTTTTATTTCCGAAACTTTATTTGTTCACCATTAACATTTTTCTGGAGAATAAAGCATATATCGTTATTCAGATGCTTTAGACCAACAAAATCTTGAAAACCTAGTTGTTTGACACGTAAAGGATTGCCTTTCTTTTTTGAATTCGGTATCAGTATCACCAGTTGGTCTGGAACATAGATGGTCCAGTTTTCTTGGCTGTCTTCACTGATTTTTCAATGATGCTATGAACGGATCTACTTCGTTCTGTGTGTGGCCACGTATGAGATATTTGTGTTCGATGAAATTGATGAGAAGTGTTTGAACGACGTACAAGTACATAGCGAAGACAAACCTACAATAAAAAAATGTATGAAATATCTAAAAAATTCTGAAAATTATTATTATTACCGGTTCTTCTTTTGGCCACAACAGTTATCCTAGTATAATACTATATCGACACCAGGTCTGCTAATGACAATTTCTTCGATAAACATTAGGACACACAAGCCTATTTCAATAGCACCCCCCTCTATGTCCTAGACCGTTCTACCAGAAAAAGTATATTGTATTATCGCTGCTTACGTCGGTTATCTATAAGAAGAAAAGTTTTAAATGAAATGTTACATAATAACTGTTACCGTAAAATTGAAGCAGTTAAGCCTAGATTCATAAAAGAAGAAAGTCAACATTTCGGAGCTACAATAACGCAACAGACACAGTCCTTCACTAGACTGTCTACAAAGTACACACAATTTCGTATCAACAAAGACTTACTCGTCAAATACTTCGTTTTTTCAACTAAAGATATACAAGAAAATTCAAGGAAAATACTTACGTCGTTTTAGAACCAAAGCCGACGACATATTTACTTTTAAACCCGATTCACAACTGAACCCATAGAGAACGTTACTACCGTAGAATCAAATGTCTTATGGTAGGGACTAAAACTGTCACGGCCGGCGAAAGTATTTCGCTTCCAAAACACGGGAGGGCGCATCAAGCGTTCGAAATTAATAGAAATTATGATCCGCATGCGATTGTTATTGTTGTTCAATAGTAGCCATTTTCAATTCATTTGTGGATTTTGTTCCCATGCGACTTGTTGCTTGCTATCATATACGCTATTTCTAGAATATTAATTTGCATAATATTTATCGTAGGAAAACACGGTTGTGCTATACGCAATTGTCAGCCACTTAAGAACCATAAACGCTACAGATTTCCGAATCCCAAATTCGATATGGGCTTATTGAATTTATGACTGAAATTTGTGAATCTGGTTCTTCTGAAGTATACTCCCGAAAAAATATACACCAATTACCGGGTGTGCTCAAGACATTTTTCACTGGAAGATAATGGACCAAATCATGCTTTGAAGAAAGATGCAGTCCCGACGCTTTTTCTGCCAACTCAGGTTAATGATTGTTTTTTAGGTGAAGAACTCGATTTGCCTAATGGAATCAGGAATCATATTGAATCAGGCAACATCAACTCAATTTCTGTTGAAGATAGTGTAGATGTAAAAGGAAAGCAGCCCAATATATTTTCAAGTACGAGTAACAATGAAGCTATTGCACCTCAACAGTTAACACCGTCACGAGTCTCACGACCAAAGTCAGGTAAAATAAACATTGTGATTTTAATGTTATAGGATATAAAATTTATTGTTGATAATATGTACACACATATTGAAACATTACTATTTTCAGAAGTACCTTCGGAGTAATAAATTCTTTTTTCAATAAGGCAATAAATGAATAGCAAAAGACGATGTTGAAGTATCATGTACACACATGGTACGGAGAATAGGAAACAAACAGTATCACCAACTTTCAAAAATTGGATAATAAGAATTAAAGGATTTTTACTTCTTACTAACCAATTAGGATCTTTGGGGTTGAACATTTTTTGGGCAAATTAGCCAGAGGCCAAAGATTTATCAAGCCAATATGTAAAGCATTTGAACCGTTTTATGAATCTTTGCTAGTTAATAATTTGGTATCGAAAGCATTCTATTGGAGCAAATTGTGAAGAGGACAGAACTGGTATACTTGTAACACTTCGGCAGTTCATTAGTCAGGTGTGTATTTTACATTATATGTTATAAAGATTGTATCATAATTATTTTTATCAGTTTTAATCAAAAATCTTATTTCTCACAGGGATTCATCAGAGAACCACAAGTGAAAACTTTTGAAGAACCATAATTTCACTTACCCAGGCATTTCAAAATTTTAAGACCTTTGGAAGCTGCATCACTGTCATATGTAGCGGGATATATAGTAAAAATAAAATAGCTTGTAAATACAATGTATTAAGAAGAGAAGGGGAAAATTACGATTTTAACTTGTTAATTAGATCTAGGGAATATGGTGGACAAAAAGTTGAAAGGCTAAAGTACTGCAATTTTGAATTCATAAAAAATTTGGTAATGTGCTATAATATTCTGTTATTTATGCTATCCAAAATTGCCCACACTAAAACTATTTTGGAAAAAAAAACAAACATTATCAAAGTATCAGTGAATTTCAAGTTCATTGAATGTAAACATTCAAAAATGTTGGAGAATTCGGTTATTTAACATTTTTCCCGTCTTGTAATATTCAATTATTTTAATGGAGCGAACAACTTTATAACAACAAAAGATAATAAACTGTTCTTCATTATATCAACAGGCTAAAGGAACTTATTTGAAAGCCAAAAAGCGTACTACTGCGAGTTGCCAAGAACATAATTTGTATATTTTATGTATTTTTGTTTTAACACATTGTAATTAGCCCCGATATTTAATTGTATTTATATGTATATTTTATGAATTTCTTACACGTTGAATGCCAACATCAAAAAAATTAGCTTATTTTCACATCGAAATCCTGAAAATTACCTTGGCAGTAAGTCAGTCTAGCCTGTTAAGTCATTTCTATTGTTTTTGATGTTTAATTGTATTTAAATGTATATCTTATATATATATATATATATAGTAAGTTGTGGGTTCTCTTAGGTTTTTCAGCAATTTTAAATGAATTAAAATTCATTAGATAAACCAGCAAAAGAAAACCACAGCGAATTTATATATATATATATATATATATATATATATATATATATATATATATATATATATATATATATATATATATATATATATTTCTGTTTTAACTCTGTTGTTGTATAAAAACTATTGGTAAAAACTATCGACTTTCATTTTCTACTTAAATTTTTAGAAAACAAAATTTGCAGTTATGTGCTGTGTAACTTGATTCGAATTTCACTCCAAAGCATCATGTAGTAGGCTTCCATTCCGCGCGCGGCGCTCTTATCGCGGTTTCGGTACCTAAGACGGAACATTTCATTCTACGGAGTAGAATTATCCATGACTGAACCTTTGTGATGTTATCATGCCGGCACCTACCATTGGCCATTGGCACAACGACCCAAACCGTTTCATGTGGCGCAAATATTTGTACTATAGTTGACACTTCTGGCGCATATAACTGAAAAACTTCTGAATTTACACTTATGTCATTGTTCCAACGGATAAGCGATATGTATCTGTTGGATTTGCTTTTCTTTGTTAAATAGATACTACTCTGCTTTTAAATTCCTGGTCATATTTTTATGCATTTAATAACATTTTAGTATGTTTCTTATGAATTACATATAAGCTGTTTGCTGAGACAAAGTATCTCCGTAAATTGAGGCAGGCCGCCTGACTAATCAGTATGCTTTGTGGTGGTTCAAGTTCTTTCCACATGAGACTATGTTTGTAAGTGGAGTTATTAAAAATCAAAGAATGATCAATCTCAGCAAAGTAACTGATTCCCTGGGCCCAAAGACAACTTGAGCATTACAAGGTCTGCATGCATTGTCTGGAAGGGACACCACAGCAACATTGTCAAAGAGAGCAAATACTTCTGTTTGGAAGTCTTCAGTAAAGCAGATGACGACATTCTTGAAAATGTTACCAAACTTGGAAGCTTGGAAAATTTTCTTTATAATGATAGACTTTTAATAGAAAAGTTCATAGTCAAGTCTATGTCCTTTCCACGAATATATCAAACATTGGCACAATCAATATTTTTTTAATCCTTATTAATATTTTTTCAATCGTTAATAAATAACTGATGGTACCATACGTTCTAGGCCGTGACATATTTACTAATTTCATATATCTATGGTTTCGGCGTTTACGTAGTGTAAATTCCTATAATACTTCGGAAGTTGGAGAATAAAACTCAAATTTTACACAAAACTTTTAACATTTAATTTACAAATGCTGAAACATTTTTTCACCACACTCTAGCATTTTCAAAGCAATTATAAAATTGTTAACAAGTGATGAATTATATGTATCGATTTGATCATTTAATATTACATTATCATTGTTTTTTGAGTGTTTCAATATTTCTATGGATTCTAGTATATTAACTTTATGTTCTTTTTCCTGAATATGTAGAATATTGGGATCAAGGGTGAAATTGTGGTTATGTTCTAACAGGTTAATCACGCGAATCGCGTATGAAAAAATTGACAAGGACAAAATTTGTTAATAGAAAATGTTCTGTGCACATTTTGAGTATGAACAATATGGAAGGAGATGTGACTTCCAGGCTAAATGTTATGTTAATAAAATCGATATTAACATAGCAGTATTTGATTTCAAAACATGGTTTCTTCGTCTTAGAAAAATTTATTTTAATTCAAAATAATTTTTTTTTTATTTAGTTAAAGATTGATTGAGCGGCTCCAGAAAAACATCGATTATATACACTAAATGTATAAGAAAGTTTCCAAGGAAAAATGTGATTCTGGGGTAGTACTATTTTTTTAAGGTGGTGGAATCTTACGACAATTGAACAATTAATTAATCAATCGCCAGACATTAGCCTATTTCATCAGGTCAAAGCATTTAAGTTCGCTTCGCTCCAGTTAGTTCATGTAGTGACGTCCTCGTTTATTATCATTCCCTAATTTTGATAACCTATAGATACGATACAGCCCAAAGCGTATGCAAACTTCAACCTAAAATTGCGTAAATGCAATGAACTGATTGAGGGTTCATGCGTTTTTTTCAGATTTCTAAAAACTTTTGAAAATTTGAGAAAAATTCCTTTTCGAAACGGTTTAAACATTATTGCCAGATTGAAACTACAGTAGAGCTTACCCTTATAATAGTATTACCCTCAACATTTATAGAAAACCAACTTTCACAGGTACAACTATTGGTAGATCTTGTTATAGTCTTCAAACCCACAAACTATCAGCATATAATTCATCGATTGATTGTCTTTGCACTTTCAATTTCCTAAAAATTTTAACTAAGAATAAGAATAAGACATTCTGATCCAATATCAAAATATTTTTCCCTTGTGTTTCTCTAACATATGTTGATTCTATAACTGAAACTTTCCACCGGTAGGAACTATTTTCTTATATATAATATTCTCGGAAAATAGGTTACACTAACACATATGATTATTATTTCCATCTTTACGTACGTTTCGGTATCATAAAAATGTCTAAAATAGGATTTCTTGAAACTAATTTTATCAAGCACAAAGCGCCTTTCAATTTAAAATGCCCACGTCGCCGAAACGCAGAGAAACACGAGTAATCAAAATTGTAGCACATTAATGTTTTACGTATATGAATATGTATCAAGAAGCCACTGCTTAGCCATCTACTTATAATATTCGAAGTCATCTCAAGGAATGTTCATGTGAGACTGTCAAACTATAACATTTAAGTATCCACTATCGTATCAGATGTTAGTTAAAGATTTATGAGATAATAGGAAAAGATTGTCAGACCGTAGTAGAAACATTGCTATTTCAGCATTCTATCTAAAATAAACTTTTAAAATAAAAAGACATATGTAGGAATTTGCGAGGGTTTTAATTAATTAAATTAGTATAAATATTACTTAATGATTGAAAGTATGTTCTATGATTTGCATAATTGGAGTCACGTTTGATGTGAATCATCTCCAGGATAGATCTTTTTAATAATTGGTTTCTTAAGTTGAAATAATAAAATTTTTGTAACCGTTTTTAGTTCTATTACTGTACCCATCGCAATCTGAACAATTTCATTTATATACGGTGTGGATTTGTTTAACTTTAGGTATTGAAGGTCTTAAAAAATGGTTTATGCGCAACATTTATATTACACTTTTTAATTTTCATTTTCTTTATTTTCTCAGAGGTTTCCGGAATGTATGGTAATGTTATAAAATTATCTGTATTACCATGTATATTGTTTATATATGACGTACCATTATAGCTTTTTTTATTCTTTCTTTAATGATGGGGTTGGAATATGTTTTTAGGTAGGCATTCATTTCCAGTGTATTATGAACAATTTTCAAATTTTTAGGTTGGTCCTCTGGGTGGGACAATTTTCAGTTCCTATTGCAAATAATTAGAAGGAAGTGTGAAAAGACGTCATATTGTACTCTGTCATGAATTTATTCGAATAGACCAATAGACACTATGTATGTTTCACTAGGATCAATACTAGGACCTTTAGTGTATCACTAGCTGAAATTTCTAGTCTGTTTCAAGAGGTGAGGCAGAGGTTTCGGATAGTTCATGTAAACAGTTCCAATTTTGAAGAATGAGTGTGCAGAATTGTATCAAAATTTGTACCTGTCTGCTTTGAAGGATGATGAAGAGGGTTGGGGTAGTGGTCTGCAAAATTTCAAATCCATACGACCAATAGGAACGGCGCAATCCTCCCCATAGTTTTTGATCTTACGCTTATACACACTCACACTCACCCCCACGTACATCCACATATACACATCATTATAAATAAGAAATATCACCCTATCCACTAAAAATACAATTGAAGAACTGAGGATCTTCAACCTACCAAGTAGCCATCATCAGAGTAAGCTAAATTAGAAATAAAAAAAATTTTAAATACTATTTGGGATTAATAATGCAAACAAAGAGTTGTCCTCAGCTGGAGATAAATCGAAATTTAATAAATTTCTTTTCCGTTAATATATTTCCACCCTTTCTAGATAACCTATACATTTGTCCGAACTGTGTTTTAAAAGTGATAAACTTTCTTAAGAAATGGTGTGTATTCAAAATATGTAAGGCTAACGTTGATTTTTCAGCATTAATTTTATTTATATGAGCAAAATGTTCCTTATGGCAAGTTAAAATCTTCCTTCTGGTTTAACCCACATAGCATTTTAAGCAATACTCACAATCGATTTTGTAAATCCTGGATTTGTTGAAGCCGGAAACTTTATCAAAGCTATTGCCTCAACCGTTTTTTAACTTGTTCGTATTTCTATAAATAGGTTGTAGTGCAAATTTAGAAACAAATTACGAAATTTATTAATATCTGAAGCATAATAAGTGAAACTCTTGAATTTATTGAATGTAGTGGCTCTAATTTGGTTAATTGGTTGCGGTCATATTTCCTTTTTTGTTTACAAATTCAATTATTGATCAGAGATTTGTCGTAATCATTGTTCAACACTAATTGCTGAAGTTTCTCAATTTCGTTGTTATAATTTTGTTAGCTCAAAGCAACGTTTAATAAGCTATGAACAAGACTATATTAAATGGAGCTATTTTATAAGTAATTGGTGTAATTGAATCCGCAGGAGTATAACTATCTGTTTGAGTGGGTTTTCTGTATATGTGGAATTCCATATTTTATAATGTTAATATCAAGGAAAGGAAGCTGTTTATCTGTTTCTATTTCGACAGTGAATGTCAAAGAGCCATGTAAATCAAAATTTTCACTTATAATCCAGAGAATATCATCGACATTTCTATACCAAACTTTAGGAAACTGATTTAATTTTGATTTTGATGTTTCAAGTTGGCTTAGGAAAATATTGGCCCAAAAAAGAAGAGAGCGGATAGCCCATTGCATATCCGCTTGTTTGTTTATAGTAAATAGCAGTTTTTGTTAAAAGTGAAATGAATATGCCCCATAGTTGAAGACATAACGATCACGTATTCTGTGCAATTTCTTTCGGGGATATTGATATTTCAAAATGTGTATCGACTCAGGGATTGGGGTATTTGAAGATAGTGGAACAATATCAAATGAAACATGATCCATCTATCACCAGGTTCAAGTTTTAAATCTTCCAAATTCGTAATTAGATTCAAAGAATTTTTCACAGACAAACTTGGTCCCGTTTGGAAGCTGCCAAAATCTTTAACTAACCATTTGGCTATATTGTACGTGACACAATTAATGTTTGAAATGATTGGTCTCGTGGAATTACCTAGTTTATGAATCTTAGGTAAGCAATACAGTTTTGAAAAATTTTCGAAAGTCTAAGTTTGTATTTTAAATTATCGGAGATTACAGCTGCACATGATTTTAATGAATTATTGACTAGTTTCAAGCATTTTGAAAACGGATTCCTGGTAATCTGGACCATCATTTAATAAGGTAGTTACCGAATTGTGATAATTTACGATGGAATTTAGTCCAGGCAACGAACCGGAAAATTGAAAAAAATATGTAGTAAGCTAGAATTTCGAAATTTTTTTTGCGTTTTATTCCTAATATCCCATACATCATTTGTGACTATCGAGACTGCGGGGGTCGACCTTTCTACCCCCCCCCCCCCAAAACGGGGTTTCAACCACCCAGAGGACCATTCTTATAAAAACAATCCAAAATTAATGAATTAAGAGCCGAAAATGACCCGTAGTAAGTTTTTTGGGTCTCTGATCACGATTACGCAGTTAGTTTTCTCGGAAAACTCCCTCCAGATTGGAAATTTGAAAAATGTATACGTGATATATAATTTATAATTTTGTTGCAAAAATGACTAAAGGTCATTTATACTTTATTATTCATAACCGTCTCAGGAAAATCTCAAATTTTCCGAATTTTCCATCTGGAAAGAGTTTTCCGAGAAAACTAACAGCGGAATCGTTATCAGCGACGCAAAAAACATACTGCGGGTCATTTTCGGCTCTTAATTCATTAATTTTGGATTGTTTTTATAAGAATGCTCTCGGTTTTGATAGTCATGAATGATCTATGGGGTATTAGGAACAAAATGCAAAAAAATTTTTGAAATTCTAGCTTACTATATATATTTTTTTTATTATGGCCTTTTTCCCGGCTTATTGCCTGAACTAATTTCCCTTATATGCCCTCATATATCATGGCAAAAATAGTCTGGATCGATTTTGCATCATCAGAGTAAATCAATAGGAATATTTAAAGATATTAATAATGATTCTTGATCCAGGTATGAATTATATATACATTCTCGGGAAATAGGCCACACTAACACATATGCTTATTATTTTCGTCTTTACGTACGTTTCGGTCTCACGACCATCATCAGATGGCGTATCAATGTATTAAATGTGATATCTTAAGAGTTATTGTATCATCACAAGGCGTCCTTATAGCACTAATTTCAATTGAAAATATCCACGTCTCCGAAACGAATAATATAATAATAATATAATCGAAATTATAACACATTAATGTTCTAACTATATCAATCAAGAATCCGCTGCTCAGCAATTTTCTTTTAAATTTAGAAGTCATATCAAATCAAATTATTTACAAATATGTCATTTTGGTATTGAATAGCATTAAAAATTTGAGCAGAGATTAAAAACCACACACCTCTAGCTCAATCTGAATTTATAAATGCAGTTATAAATACAGTTTTGTTTAAAATGCACTTATTTTAAATACGATGAGCAATATTTTGGGCAAATATTCGGCACATCAATGAGATCTCCTATTTCAGCTACTATTGCTAACCTAGTTATGAAATGCCTAGAGGAATCTGTAATAAATTCATTAATTTTCAAACCGTATTTTTTAAACGGTGAGTGAATGATTATCTGATGTGTGTTCCCGATGATAAAATTCAATACGTGATTAATAAATTTAACAATTTTCTCTGTAAACATCAATTTATTTGTGAAATAGAAGTGAACAAAAACATACATTTTCTAGATACTCGTATAAACATTAGGCATGATGCAGATAAAAAAATAAAAACTTCGTGGTTGACTAAAGAGGTTTGGTCTCAACGTTATCTTTACTTCAATTCCGTTGCACCAACAAGTTATAAAAAAATAGCTATAAGCAGATCGCGCACTTGAATTGTCCCACCCAGAGAACCGACCCAAATATTCAAAAATTGTTCATAATACACTGGAAATGAATGGCTACCCAGAAACATTTTTCTATCCGCCATCATTAAAGAAAGAATAAACAAAATCTATAATGGAACGTCATATATAAATAACAAACGGTAATACAGATAATTGTATAACATTACCATTCATTCCGGAGGCCTCACAGAAAATTAAGAAATGTTAGAAGAAGTATACCTAAAGACAAACCCACGCAGTATACAAATTAAATTGTTTAGATTGCGATGGGACTTATACAGGAATCTCTAAACAATATTTATAAAAAAGAATGTATAGTACAAGAAACAAAAACTTCACTGCCCTTGCTAAACACTGCTTTGATTAATTAATAATTAATTTGATCAATTCGATTACAAAAATGTTAATATTTTAACTAAGGATACAAATTATTATGAAAGATCTATCCTAGAGATGATTCACATAAAACGTGACTCCAAATCTGTTAATCATAGAACATATATTCAATCATTAAGTCAGGTTTATACTAATTCCAAATTCCTACATGCGTCATTATAATGTTAAAAGTATATTTTAGATAGAATGCTCAAATAGCAATATTTCTATTACCTCATAAATCTTCAACATCTAGTTCGAAAGTGGATACTTGAGCGTTAAATTTTTCGTTCAGTCATTCAGTCGTATTACATACTATGATTTGATAAGTTTATAAGAAAATTGATAAGCAACGGGTTTCTCGATTCATATACATTAATATGTAATAATGTCGATTACTCGTGTTTCCGTTCGTTTCGGCGACGTGGGCATTTTTAATTGAAATTAGTGCGATAAGGACGCCTTGTGATGATACAATAAGTTTTAAGAAATCACGTTTTATACATTGATACGTCTTTTGATGATGGTCAGGAGATCGAAACGAATGTAAAGACGAAAATAATAAGTATGTGTTAGTGTGACCTATTTTCCGAGAATTTATATATCATTTAAAGATATTGAAAATGACAACAATAAAATTCTGAATGATCAATTAGAATTTGTACATATTTCTCATTTAATTCCGTTCTTGTATTTCTCCATATTCTAGCTGCATCCCCATCCTACTTTGAGAATAAATAACTTGAGCTCCTCTATGTTTGTCCATGTTTTGTGTATCGTTCTGAAGATGACATGATAGTTTTCGAAAATACAGTAAGAATAGTGCTCTGTAATTGAAGTATTATGAAAACGAAGTAAAAGTTCATTCTATCAAGATATCAATATAAATCATTATTGAAGGCATTACTTAATAGTACTTCATCATATTGATAAACGAATTAAACAACACTGTTTTTAATGTGTTTTTCCACTAATTTAATATTAAAAATCGTTAATGCAATTTCGACAGAAACTATCATCAAACAATAACAGTCTATTACAATTTGTAACAGTAAATTAGTTGTAAAAACTGTACTGATATTGATTTTCACTTGAACCTACCAACGTAACCTACATATGAATACAATTCAACATACATGTCACAAAGGAAATTATCTACCCATGAGTTTTATTAATTATAGAGAAGAAATATCAAATGTAAACAGGTATCTATTCAAGTAGCAAATTAAACGATATAGGCATTACTACTATACAATATTTCAATATAAAAACCATCGATCGCATACTTCACTTCTTTTCTATTAAAAAATACAAGGTCGATTGTTGCAACTTACCAGTAATGAAATGAAGCACAGAACCAATTTTTAGAATTATTTACACACCACTTCAATGAGTTCAATGGCAACCACCTTTAATGAAAGTCGTGCTGTTACACCTATCATTTGTAAAATGAAATTGATGAATTAAAGTATGGTTTGGAGGAGAACAAATTGATTGAGTTTGATATGTTTGTAACAATCACGTTTTTATTTTGCACCTGATCAAACGTAACTTCTTAAGATTCAAAACGGGAACAACTTTAACATTCATACATATTTTCTTCACTAAAATACGCTAGAATCTTTTCGTACATACACGTTATGACTACCGGGTCTCTGTTATTATTGATGCGCTCTGGGTGTCTGCTACACTGTTTTGCTACACGGGGTGTGAGACGATGGTTTCAAAAGCCTTATTATACCTGGAATTGTAATTTAGATTCCTAATGCCAGGTAGATTTCGAAGGATAATATATGAATAATTATCTTCAATCCAATCAGCGAATATCTATCGACGCAAATATCAACATACTTCCACTAACATAAGGATAATAATAATACAAATTAATTAATCTCTTTCAAGGTTAGGTAATACTGACATTGACATTTTGGTTTTACATCAAATGAATGTGAGGATAAGTTGTAATATTAATTCTCAGATTGTTGTCAATTGCGTACAAAAGAAATGAAATTGTAGTTTTTCGTTTTTATTCAAAGTTCAACTCTTCGAACGTTAGTAGTTACGTTACGCTGGGCCTGTGCTAGATATTATATTAGGTCCAATCAATAGTAGGCAGATATGGAATAGTCAGTGGCGTAGTGGATGGGGATAACATTTTCTTTAATTAATATCAATAAGTCTCGTTTAAATTGAGCTGCAATATCTCACGTTGGAATACTTATGTGTAAATGTTTGAAAAATATTAGGTTAGAATAACTACATAAATGTACTACAATTAGGATTGATTCTTCTCCTCAATAACCAAGCGGTTAAGCCGTCTAACTGGAAAAGATGAAAAAAACAGGAATCATCTATTCTCTAACCTCATATTCTATGCTCGTGAGTTCTGTCTAGCAAAGAGAAGAGGAGAACTCTAGACCAATAACCTTTCCGATACGTGACCTAGTAATACAGTAACTTCACAGTCCAGATTCCACCTAGTAACGTTTCGAACCTTCCAACCAGCGACCTGAAGGACAGCGACATCTATAACTCGCCGCCAGTATTTCACAACCTCTACAGTCACCTGCGACCTGGCGATAATACAGTAAGCTCACATTTTAGGCTCCATCTAGCAGCGTTTAGAACCTTTCGACCAGTGACCTAGAATAATAGCGCCCTCTAGTTCTCGTTCTGTAATACAGTGACCTGCGACCTCGCGGCCGGTAATACAGTGACCTCTCACCACACAAAGTGACCTCTCGGCCAGTAATATAGTGACCTCTCTTCCTGTAATACAGTGAACTCTCATCCTGGAATACAGTGACCTTGCGGCCGGTAAAGCATTGACCTCTCAGTCAGTAATACAGTGACCTCTCGATTAGTAATACAGTGACAATGCCTACCGACATCTGGTTAGATTCTCTGCCCAAAGCGGCTCAATACCTACTCTTATTCCCTATATCATTTCTCAAGTTGATTATTCCTTTACCACCTCTTGGAATATTGAATAACTTAGAATACTGTTTGAAGGATATCCACATTTTGATTCGGTAATTCCTTTTAATAATTTAGAAGCATCTACGTTGATCGAAGTCGTTGTCGATATCGGGTTATTGAAATCTGAATTTGTTGTAATTATTCTGATTATATCGCCCTTCTGGAAACCAGTTCTTGTCTTTAAATTGAATAATACAGCATTAATAACTTTTGTTACCTAGTTTTCTAGTTTGATGAAATCTTCCATGATATTTTTATAAGCTGGAACAATTTTGAACTCTGATAATGTAGGTACTATTGAACATTTTCAATGTTTTCTTAGTTGAGCAACAATGCAAGGTGGCTTACGATCTCTGGTACTATTAACAAGAATAGAATCATCAAATGGGAATATTTGAGCTAAGTTTAATTGTGACTTCGATTTCTTTAGATATTTCAATTTTTGTTTAGATGTTTCACAATATTTATTTCCATGCATCTATTGGTGAACTGCCACTTACAATAAGGAAGATTGAAATGTACAGTCGCCGAATTCACAATTTTTTTGATTCATCGTAATAGGTTTGTTAGTGAAGAATGGAGGCGATCCTAAAAACTTTCTAGTCCGATGTATAATTTTATTTATTGACGGTACGCAAAGAGGTTCCTATTTAATCAAAGTCTGGGTTCAAATAGCTATTTTAAGAATGATTTTCCTCAAAAGATGGTATGCATGGTTCCATCGGACGAGTAGGTTTCCTTTTTAAAACTTGCGACAAGTCGTCAAGCGGTTGTGGTACAGATTTTGAGCAATGACGTTTGAATATGATACGATTTTTGAACTGAATCTATCCATTTTTGAATATTTTCATCTATCTTACGACTTGTCTTAATTCGGGTATTGATGTTTCCTCAATTAAGTGATGAAGAATTGGCAAATAATCCTGTTCTCTATATGGATCAGAGGACACTGATACAAATGAATCTTCTTCATCTTCAAGAATAGGAATATCAAATGGTCCAAATTTAGGCAGAAACATTGAGTTTCAATTTGAACCTTAGGATTTGGTATTTTCTGAGCCGGTGCGAATAGTTCTGATGGACGAGTAGGTTTCCTTATTAAAAATTATGTCAGTTCATCTACAGGAGCAGGAGTTTATTAATTTTTTTACATTTTCATCGATTTTAAGACTTGCTTTGGTTTGAGGTATTGCTGTTGTCTCTTGTGAATTTTGACGAAGAATCAGCAAATGATTCCATCCATCGTTCTCTGATGGCACTGTTGTGAATTCACCAATGTCCAATCCCCGAACATAATTTTATCTATTATGAGTTTTCCAATAATATGTGCCTAAAGGGATAGTACCTGATGCATTAATATATCGTTTTGACTTCTGTATGTGTTTTTCGGATTTGACCTGTCAGGCCCTGTTACCGATTTTAACATTAATATTACAATAAATTACTCAACGTGTATTAGAAGCAATTGGAAGACCTGATATCGACTTCACAAGTGCAGAATACTTTTCCAGTTGAATTTAGTAGAAAATTAGCACTAACAAGTGCTGTTGTTTCGTTAGCACGAACTTGACTCATATGGCTGCGGTCAGTCATCGCATTCTCTTACTATATGTTAGTTAGTTACTTTAGTTTATTGTTCTTGCTCAGATACAATATAAATACAAAAAAATATATGGAAGAATACCTCAGAGAGAGCACGTGAAGTGAAAATCTTAGATAAATATGAATTACAATACATTTATCATCGTAAATAAATATAACATCGGGTAAGCAGATGAAAATTTGTATAGGACCAGTACATTAAAATGGAAACGATACATGCAGATATGACTAAAGTAACTCAGAATACTTAGAAATAGTATTAGCTCAAATATCTTTGTCCATAAAATACTCATTCAGTGAGTAGTAGGCTCGTTTTGTAAGTAGAGATTTAAAATTGTTCTTGAGATGATTTAATGGTAAAGTTTTCAATGATTGGGAAATTTTATTATAAATTTTTATCTGGAGATATGTATAATTGAGTTTATTGCAGATGTAGTAATTTTTTGTTCTTATATTATGATCATGATTGTTGACCTGTTCCTGAAATAGATGCTGGTTTTGATAAGTGAAGATAACTGCTTCATAAATATATAGACTTGATAAAGTGAGTATGTTATTTCATATAAATATTTCTTCGCAACTTGTTCTTTGAAACAAGTTGAAGATGCCTCTAAGAGTCTAAGACCTCTTTTTTGGGTGCGGAATACTCGCTCTACACCACTAGAATCACCCCCAAAAAATTATCCCATATCTCAATGTTGAATGCACAAACGCATGATAACTAGGATCTCAGGAAGAAGAGCGTTTTGGATGGATACGTATCTCACGCATGCGCTTTTGTGAAGGAATAACAAAATTACTGTAAGTAGCCGCCAACCAAGAAGAGTTGGATTGAAGGATTAAGGGAGCCTCAAAACGGGAAACGTAAATTGAGTCCTATTTCCATATTCCTACGTGAATTCAGTCCCACTGATAAAATCATTGAGTTCCAGGTTTCAATATAATTCTCAGAATATTCTTACAAATAAGAGTGTTAAGATTAGCGCGATTAGAATATGTGCATTTTATATCAACAAAGCTAGGTTAGGTTACAAATATAGGGGGTTCAATAAACATCATTGTTGGTTATTATGAGTGTTAAGATTACAGCGATTACAATATTTGTTTTCTATATCAACAAAGTTAGGTTAGTAGATTAGGTTAGGTTAGATTAGATTAGGTTAGGAATGTTACGAAGACAGTACTTCGATAAGGAATATAAACAGCGGGGTACCACAAGGTTTGATAATGGGCCCCACCTTTTGGAATATCCAGTATAATGGGGCTCTAGAGTTAGATCTGCCGACAGGAGTATCGACTGCAGCATTCGCGGATGACCTAGCAGTCGTAGCAATTGTAAGAGACCACGTGGAATTAGAAGAAAATGTCAATGGAGCTATCAGAATCATCAACGATTGGCTCACCTCAAAAGGCACCTTGCTGGGAAAAAATAGAAGCAGTCGTTATATCTACTAAAAGAATAATACCTCCAATACCTTTTAAGGTAAAAGAAGCCGCGGTTCATCCAAACATGCCATCAAGTACTTAGGGGTATGTCTGGATACTAGATTGTCTTTCAAGACCCATCTTGATAAAACGATGGGAAAAACATCAAAGGTCGTCTCTGCCCTAGGGAGTTTAATGCCTAATGTAGAAGGTCCAACAAGCAGCATCTCAGATGAACTCAGTAGCTGCATCCACGACTTTGTATGCTATACCCGTATGGTCACCGATATTCAGATTTCAAAACGCTAGAAATAGTTTGAATTCTATGGGCTGAAATTAAATTTGAGAACGACCAGTGCCTATCGCACCGCTTCCAGCGAGGCAATCGAAGTATTAGCCGGCTCCCCTCCCTTACATCTGATAGTACAGGAGCGTAAAGAAACTCACGAAGGTTTATCGAAAATAGAAGCAAGGAGAAATCTCATGCGAAATTGACAAGATAGATGGGACACAACCACGAAAGCCGCTCTTACAAAGAGTTTGATACCAAATATAGAGAAATGGCTTATGAGGAAACATGGCGAAGTGTATTATTACATCACTCAAGTCCTAACAGGACATGGATGTTTTAGAGAATAAGTTTGCCGATTCAAATTAATAGACGACAATACATGTATAGGGTGTAAATAAATAAGTGCGGAAAAATTCAATTATTTATTTACACCCTGAATATTGTGGAAGCGTAGATTCCCCACATCATACCATCATAGTTTGCCCCAGATGGGAGATAGAAAGACAAACGATACAAGATTTACAAGAAAAAACAGCAGATCTTAAAACTATGATGAATAGTATGATTGATAACGAACAATCTTAGAAAAATTACGAAGAGATTATAAAGAACATCATTAGAAAGAAAGAAGAAGAGGAGGAGAGAAAACCATCCCCCAAAACATATTTTCAAGAAAAAGAAGGAGAATAAATCAGAATAGACCAATATACTATATTGAAGACGTATTAAAGAAGCTTCTGGACTAAGTTCCTTCGATGACAGACAAGCCACTTCCTCGTCCTGGGATAATAAAAAATCATAAACAACTTGCGAAACCCAAGAAGAAACCATATATCTACAAGACAATCCATATCCTGAAGTAATGCGATGAACGGTCCAGGGTAGTGGATGAAGAACAGAGAGGTTTTAGCAGGTATGCTGTAATTTGAAGCAGGTCCTGCACTACCAATAGCGATAGATCGAAACTGCTGGTGTGCATAAAGCATTTCCTCTCCACAGAAAAAAAAAAGGTTAGGAATGGTACAAGGAAAGAAAGGAGATGCACAGATATACAGGAGAGATAATGGGCTCTCGAAATATGATAAACATCATGGTGAAAGGAGACGTAGAATTGAGAACGATCACGAAGTTTATGGAAAGTTTATGGCAACTAAGACGGAATATGAAAGAAGTCAGTAATTATCACAGTGAAGTAATGCTAATGGTAGTGCCACTGTGATAATTGATAAGGTAGAGTTTTAGTGGGTAGCACTCCTCTGGATGAGGAGGTGAGCCCCACACTGTACGTAAACGTATTTCTCCACCTTGGAAAAAGAAAAGTTAGGGGGCCTCACTAAGTACTTGTTTCACTATGAATACCAACTATGAATCTTATTACAAATCAATCATAAGCATATTGTGGACTCATTATTATCAGTGTTGTGATATACAAATGTATGGTCACGTACCTGTTACAATTCTATATCTTCAATCAAGGATGCAATTTTGATCTGTATAGGTACTATAATACTACTTTACAATTGCAGTTTTGCATGAATTCAAAGATAGTCCGTCCCCTGTGCAACAACTTTAATAGCTAGGGTTTTTCAGATTGCTTATATTGTGAGCCAGAATTCTCCTAGGATGATAATTTATCAAGTCGATCGCATATCCTTGGGCGTATATGTCTTCCTATTCCAATTTTTTTGGGATTCCATGACGAAGCAGCATAGAAGGAATGAGAGAGTACACCACCTTGCGGGCAGACCCTGACTAACGCCATCTCCATCGTATCATTGTATAATGTGCTAGTAATCTGTTTCTGAGCATTTTGTCGATCCATTGACTATTCCATTCTTCTATACCCAGTTCACAAGATTTACCTGTTTGATGAGCAAACTGGCATTTGTGCAGTGGGTATTTCACCAGTGCAACTATCCCTTACGGATCTAATAAACAATAAAAGAGTTCACACTATGGAAACAAAATTACACTATGAATTATCCACTAAAAATACTGAAGATCTATCAGCTACCAACTAGCCATCAGCAAAGAAAATAAATAAGAAAACGAAATGTAAACTTCAGCTGGAGTTAAATCGGAATTTAATAAATTGCTTTTTCGTTTATATTTCTAAATTACCTAAATATTTTTTGTCTGCACCGTGCTTCGATTTTTCACCATTATTTTTCTTTATATGGGCAAAATGTTATGTATATCGAGTTGGAATATTCTGTATATCGAGTTAGAATATTCCTTAATATTCAGGATGTTTATCGACTCAGGATTAAGTTTGAAAGCTCTCAAATTCGCAATCAGTTCCAATTAATTTTTCACAGATAAACTTAGTTCCGCTTGAAAGCTGCCAAAATCTTAAACTAACCATTTGGCTATGTTATACATGGGACAATTAATGTTTGAAATGATTGGTTCGTGGAATTACCCGGTTTTGGAAGATTAGGACTCGAAAATCTAATGTATTGCTTACCTAAGCCAGGCATAATTCCATGAGACCAATTATTTCAAATATTAATTGTTCCATGTATAACAGCCAAATGGTTAGATAAAGAATTTACCAATTTTCAAGCCGCACCAAGCTTGTCTGTGAAAAATTATTTAGAACTAATTGCAAATTAGAAAGATTTCAAACTGGAATCTGGTAATATTCTCGTTTCATTTGATATTGTTTCACTATTTACAAATATCCCAATCATTGAGTCGATGAACGTTTTAAAGAAATGGGTTTCAAATATTAAGATCCCAGATACAAACTGCACAGAATGATCCTTAAGTCCTTCTAACAAAAACTACTATGAACAAACAAGCGGATATGCAACGGGCTCTAGTCTACCCTATATTGGCCAATATTTTTCTAACCGAACTTGAAACCTCCCTAAAATAAGAATAAGTCAGTTTCCAAAAGTTTGGTTTATGAATGTCAATGATATTTTCGCAATTATGAGTGATATACATGGTTTTTTGAACAGGCTTAGTAGCCAATTTGATTAATTGATATTCACTATCAAAATCGAAACAGATAGCTTCCGTTCCTTGATATTAACATTTACAAAATGTTAATCACTTGAATTTTGACAGAAAACCAAGTCACACAAATAGATATATTGCTGCAGATTCAGTTACATCAATTTATTATAAAATAGCACTATTTAATTATCTAGTTCAAATTCATAGATCATTAAACGTCCCTTTGAGCCGCCAAAATTATATCAATGAATTTGAAAAACTTCAGCAAATAGCGCTGGACAATAGTTACGACAACTCTCTGATGAGTAATTTAATTTCTAAACAAAAAAGGAAATTGGAATACAACCAGTTAATCCAATTGAATTCACTACTTTCACACAGTTCAATAAAATGCAATAGTTTCACTTACCATCCTTCAGTAATTCATAAATTCCATAATTTGTTTTCTAAATTTCAAATACAATGCGTTTATAAAAGTAAGAACAAACTAAAAAGCGTTTAGGTAACATCCTTGATAAAGATGTCGACTATGACAAATCGGGGATAATAAAATCGATCGTGAGTTGTGTTCAAAATGCTATGTGGGTCAAGCTGGAAGGAATATTCTAACTCGGTATAAAGAACATTTTGCCCATATAAAGAAAAATAATGGTAGATAATCAGCGTTAGTCGAACATAATTTAAATACAAGTCAGAAAATGAAGAAAGTTTATCACTTTTATAACACAGAACAGATGTATATATAATTCAGAAGGGATGGTAATCTATAAACGAAAAATCAATTCATTAAATTTCGATTTATCTCCAGCTGAGGGTAACCCATTGTTTGCATTATTATTCACCCAAATAGTATTTAAGCAGGCACATTTTGATTTATAATTGAGTTCGCTCTGATGATTGCTTCTTGGTCGCAGGAAGGTCCTGAGTACCTTAACATTTATTTAGTGAATAGAGATAATTGTTTCTCATTTATTTATGGATTCAATTATTTTCTCCAAAGCATTCAAAAGATAATCGTACTCCGCCTGAGAAAGACAACCGAAACCAGCTGTAAACAATAATGAGGTTGGCAAAATAGAGAATGTACCATAGTACCATAGGTGTAGCTAGCCTATTTCTTCTGGCGGGCTCAAGCGCGTGCATAAAAATGGAAATGCCCTATTTTTAAAGCGAATTTTAAAATGAGAATTTACTTATTTAGAATCCAAATATAAACTGACATAGTTCAATAGTATTTTTGAAATAGTAATATTTTTTCAAAACGTTTTTCAGTAACATGGTTCCAACTCGCAAGTACGCAAGTAGGTACCTATTACTACAAGTAAACAAAGCTAGAAGGTATTTTTCTTCAAAAAGTATGGTCATACGTAGTGGAAACACCGAAAAACTATATGAGAAAAGTTAATGTAAGTTAATGAATATTTCAATTATTATAGTGGAAAAATAGTATAAACGACGATAAAGCAACAAATATCAGGCCTCTAATATACTAACAAGAACCTACAAAAATAATTGTCATCGTCTGTAAGTAAAGTAAGTAAAGTAAAAGTAAAAAGCATTTTATTTAGCATAATAGCTACATATAAGAACAATTTGCCTTATTACAATATGAACAGGAAAAATCCGGCTACAATGTATAAAATTGAAGTAAATAAAATAAAATACAACCACTAACACTTATCTAAAACAAATTTTCTCAGGAGCCGTTTGAAATGGCTTAGGTTATCACAGTTTTTTATTGTTACAGGTAACTTGTTGAATTCGGATAGACCCTTGTACAAAACCGAGTTAAGCATTTGAGTTGAATTGCAACGTTCAGGCAAAATAAAATCTCTTCGATTTCTGGTGTGATAACTATGTATATCGCTAAAGACCTTCAATCTGTCACATAGATAATTGGGTAACAAATTATGTTTAAGCTTAAAATGTATAAAATTAAAGTAAATAAAATAAAATACAACCACTAACACTTATCTAGAACAAATTTTCTCAGGAGCCGTTTGAAATGGCTTAGGTTATCACAGTTTTTTATTGTTACAGGTAACTTGTTGAATTCGGATAGACCCTTGTACAAAACCGAGTTAAGCATTTGAGTTGAATTGCAACGTTCAGGCAAAATAAAATCTCTTCGATTTCTGGTGTGATAACTATGTATATCGCTAAAGACCTTCAATCTGTCACATAGATAATTGGGTAACAAATTATGTTTAAGCTTAAAATGTATAAAATTAAAGTAAATAAAATAAAATACAACCACTAACACTTATCTAAAACAAATTTTCTCAGGAGCCGTTTGAAATGGCTTAGGTTATCACAGTTTTTTATTGTTACAGGTAACTTGTTGAATTCGGATAGACCCTTGTACAAAACCGAGTTAAGCATTTGAGTTGAATTGCAACGTTCAGGCAAAATAAAATCTCTTCGATTTCTGGTGTGATAACTATGTATATCGCTAAAGACCTTCAATCTGTCACATAGATAATTGGGTAACAAATTATGTTTAAGCTTAAAATGTATAAAACTAAAGTAAATAAAATAAAATACAACCACTAACACTTATCTAGAACAAATTTTCTCAGGAGCCGTTTGAAATGGCTTAGGTTATCACAGTTTTTTATTGTTACAGGTAACTTGGTGAATTCGGATAGACCCTTGTACAAAACCGAGTTAAGCATTTGAGTTGAATTGCAACGTTCAGGCAAAATAAAATCTCTTCGATTTCTGGTGTGATAACTATGTATATCGCTAAAGACCTTCAATCTGTCACATAGATAATTGGGTAACAAATTATGTTTAAGCTTAAAATGTATAAAACTAAAGTAAATAAAATAAAATACAACCACTAACACTTATCTAGAACAAATTTTCTCAGGAGCCGTTTGAAATGGCTTAGGTTATCACAGTTTTTTATTGTTACAGGTAACTTGTTGAATTCGGATAGACCCTTGTACAAAACCGAGTTAAGCATTTGAGTTGAATTGCAACGTTCAGGCAAAATAAAATCTCTTCGATTTCTGGTGTGATAACTATGTATATCGCTAAAGACCTTCAATCTGTCACATAGATAATTGGGTAACAAATTATGTTTAAGCTTAAAATGTATAAAATTAAAGTAAATAAAATAAAATACAACCACTAACACTTATCTAGAACAAATTTTCTCAGGAGCCGTTTGAAATGGCTTAGGTTATCACAGTTTTTTATTGTTACAGGTAACTTGTTGAATTCGGATAGACCCTTGTACAAAACCGAGTTAAGCATTTGAGTTGAATTGCAACGTTCAGGCAAAATAAAATCTCTTCGATTTCTGGTGTGATAACTATGTATATCGCTAAAGACCTTCAATCTGTCACATAGATAATTGGGTAACAAATTATGTTTAAGCTTAAAATGTATAAAACTAAAGTAAATAAAATAAAATACAACCACTAACACTTATCTAGAACAAATTTTCTCAGGAGCCGTTTGAAATGGCTTAGGTTATCACAGTTTTTTATTGTTACAGGTAACTTGTTGAATTCGGATAGACCCTTGTACAAAACCGAGTTAAGCATTTGAGTTGAATTGCAACGTTCAGGCAAAATAAAATCTCTTCGATTTCTGGTGTGATAACTATGTATATCGCTAAAGACCTTCAATCTGTCACATAGATAATTGGGTAACAAATTATGTTTAAGCTTAAAATGTATAAAACTAAAGTAAATAAAATAAAATACAACCACTAACACTTATCTAGAACAAATTTTCTCAGGAGCCGTTTGAAATGGCTTAGGTTATCACAGTTTTTTATTGTTACAGGTAACTTGTTGAATTCGGATAGACCCTTGTACAAAACCGAGTTAAGCATTTGAGTTGAATTGCAACGTTCAGGCAAAATAAAATCTCTTCGATTTCTGGTGTGATAACTATTTATATCGCTAAAGACCTTCAATCTGTCACATAGATAATTGGGTAACAAATTATGTTTAAGCTTAAAATGTATAAAATTAAAGTAAATAAAATAAAATACAACCACTAACACTTATCTAGAACAAATTTTCTCAGGAGCCGTTTGAAATGGCTTAGGTTATCACAGTTTTTTATTGTTACAGGTAACTTGTTGAATTCGGATAGACCCTTGTACAAAACCGAGTTAAGCATTTGAGTTGAATTGCAACGTTCAGGCAAAATAAAATCTCTTCGATTTCTGGTGTGATAACTATGTATATCGCTAAAGACCTTCAATCTGTCACATAGATAATTGGGTAACAAATTATGTTTAAGCTTAAAATGTATAAAACTAAAGTAAATAAAATAAAATACAACCACTAACACTTATCTAGAACAAATTTTCTCAGGAGCCGTTTGAAATGGCTTAGGTTATCACAGTTTTTTATTGTTACAGGTAACTTGTTGAATTCGGATAGACCCTTGTACAAAACCGAGTTAAGCATTTGAGTTGAATTGCAACGTTCAGGCAAAATAAAATCTCTTCGATTTCTGGTGTGATAACTATGTATATCGCTAAAGACCTTCAATCTGTCACATAGATAATTGGGTAACAAATTATGTTTAAGCTCAAAATGTATAAAATTAGAGTAAATAAAATAAAATACAACCACTAACACTTATCTAGAACAAATTTTCTCAGGAGCCGTTTGAAATGGCTTAGGTTATCACAGTTTTTTATTGTTACAGGTAACTTGTTGAATTCGGATAGACCCTTGTACAAAACCGAGTTAAGCATTTGAGTTGAATTGCAACGTTCAGGCAAAATAAAATCTCTTCGATTTCTGGTGTGATAACTATGTATATCGCTAAAGACCTTCAATCTGTCACATAGATAATTGGGTAACAAATTATGTTTAAGCTTAAAATGTATAAAACTAAAGTAAATAAAATAAAATACAACCACTAACACTTATCTAGAACAAATTTTCTCAGGAGCCGTTTGAAATGGCTTAGGTTATCACAGTTTTTTATTGTTACAGGTAACTTGTTGAATTCGGATAGACCCTTGTACAAAACCGAGTTAAGCATTTGAGTTGAATTGCAACGTTCAGGCAAAATAAAATCTCTTCGATTTCTGGTGTGATAACTATGTATATCGCTAAAGACCTTCAATCTGTCACATAGATAATTGGGTAACAAATTATGTTTAAGCTTAAAATGTATAAAATTAAAGTAAATAAAATAAAATACAACCACTAACACTTATCTAGAACAAATTTTCTCAGGAGCCGTTTGAAATGGCTTAGGTTATCACAGTTTTTTATTGTTACAGGTAACTTGTTGAATTCGGATAGACCCTTGTACAAAACCGAGTTAAGCATTTGAGTTGAATTGCAACGTTCAGGCAAAATAAAATCTCTTCGATTTCTGGTGTGATAACTATGTATATCGCTAAAGACCTTCAATCTGTCACATAGATAATTGGGTAACAAATTATGTTTAAGCTCAAAATGTATAAAATTAAAGTAAATAAAATAAAATACAACCACTAACACTTATCTAGAACAAATTTTCTCAGGAGCCGTTTGAAATGGCTTAGGTTATCACAGTTTTTTATTGTTACAGGTAACTTGTTGAATTCGGATAGACCCTTGTACAAAACCGAGTTAAGCATTTGAGTTGAATTGCAACGTTCAGGCAAAATAAAATCTCTTCGATTTCTGGTGTGATAACTATGTATATCGCTCAAGACCTTCAATCTGTCACATAGATAATTGGGTAACAAATTATGTTTAAGCTTAAAATGTATAAAATTAAAGTAAATAAAATAAAATACAACCACTAACACTTATCTAGAACAAATTTTCTCAGGAGCCGTTTGAAATGGCTTAGGTTATCACAGTTTTTTATTGTTACAGGTAACTTGTTAAATTCGGATAGACCCTTGTACAAAACCGAGTTAAGCATTTGAGTTGAATTGCAACGTTCAGGCAAAATAAAATCTCTTCGATTTCTGGTGTGATAACTATGTATATCGCTAAAGACCTTCAATCTGTCACATAGATAATTGGGTAACAAATTATGTTTAAGCTTAAAATGTATAAAACTAAAGTAAATAAAATAAAATACAACCACTAACACTTATCTAGAACAAATTTTCTCAGGAGCCGTTTGAAATGGCTTAGGTTATCACAGTTTTTTATTGTTACAGGTAACTTGTTGAATTCGGATAGACCCTTGTACAAAACCGAGTTAAGCATTTGAGTTGAATTGCAACGTTCAGGCAAAATAAAATCTCTTCGATTTCTGGTGTGATAACTATGTATATCGCTAAAGACCTTCAATCTGTCACATAGATAATTGGGTAACAAATTATGTTTAAGCTTAAAATGTATAAAACTAAAGTAAATAAAATGAAATACAACCACTAACACTTATCTAGAACAAATTTCCTCAGGAGCCGTTTGAAATGGCTTAGGTTATCACAGTTTTTTATTGTTACAGGTAACTTGTTGAATTCGGATAGACCCTTGTACAAAACCGAGTTAAGCATTTGAGTTGAATTGCAACGTTCAGGCAAAATAAAATCTCTTCGATTTCTGGTGTGATAAGTATGTATATCGCTAAAGACCTTCAATCTGTCACATAGATAATTGGGTAACAAATTATGTTTAAGCTTAAAATGTATAAAACTAAAGTAAATAAAATAAAATACAACCACTAACACTTATCTAGAACAAATTTTCTCAGGAGCCGTTTGAAATGGCTTAGGTTATCACAGTTTTTTATTGTTACAGGTAACTTGTTGAATTCGGATAGACCCTTGTACAAAACCGAGTTAAGCATTTGAGTTGAATTGCAACGTTCAGGCAAAATAAAATCTCTTCGATTTCTGGTGTGATAACTATGTATATCGCTAAAGACCTTCAATCTGTCACATAGATAATTGGGTAACAAATTATGTTTAAGCTTAAAATGTATAAAACTAAAGTAAATAAAATAAAATACAACCACTAACACTTATCTAGAACAAATTTTCTCAGGAGCCGTTTGAAATGGCTTAGGTTATCACAGTTTTTTATTGTTACAGGTAACTTGTTGAATTCGGATAGACCCTTTTACAAAACCGAGTTAAGCATTTGAGTTGAATTGCAACGTTCAGGCAAAATAAAATCTCTTCGATTTCTGGTGTGATAACTATGTATATCGCTAAAGACCTTCAATCTGTCACATAGATAATTGGGTAACAAATTATGTTTAAGCTTAAAATGTATAAAACTAAAGTAAATAAAATAAAATACAACCACTAACACTTATCTAGAACAAATTTTCTCAGGAGCCGTTTGAAATGGCTTAGGTTATCACAGTTTTTTATTGTTACAGGTAACTTGTTGAATTCGGATAGACCCTTGTACAAAACCGAGTTAAGCATTTGAGTTGAATTGCAACGTTCAGGCAAAATAAAATCCCTTCGATTTCTGGTATGATAACTATGTATATCGCTAAAGACCTTCAATCTGTCACATAGATAATTGGGTAACAAATTATGTTTAAGCTTAAAATGTATAAAATTAAAGTAAATAAAATAAAATACAACCACTAACACTTATCTAGAACAAATTTTCTCAGGAGCCGTTTGAAATGGCTTAGGTTATCACAGTTTTTTATTGTTACAGGTAACTTGTTGAATTCGGATAGACCCTTGTACAAAACCGAGTTAAGCATTTGAGTTGAATTGCAACGTTCAGGCAAAATAAAATCTCTTCGATTTCTGGTGTGATAACTATGTATATCGCTAAAGACCTTCAATCTGTCACATAGATAATTGGGTAACAAATTATGTTTAAGCTTAAAATGTATAAAACTAAAGTAAATAAAATAAAATACAACCACTAACACTTATCTAGAACAAATTTTCTCAGGAGCCGTTTGAAATGGCTTAGGTTATCACAGTTTTTTATTGTTACAGGTAACTTGGTGAATTCGGATAGACCCTTGTACAAAACCGAGTTAAGCATTTGAGTTGAATTGCAACGTTCAGGCAAAATAAAATCTCTTCGATTTCTGGTGTGATAACTATGTATATCGCTAAAGACCTTCAATCTGTCACATAGATAATTGGGTAACAAATTATGTTTAAGCTTAAAATGTATAAAACTAAAGTAAATAAAATAAAATACAACCACTAACACTTATCTAGAACAAATTTTCTCAGGAGCCGTTTGAAATGGCTTAGGTTATCACAGTTTTTTATTGTTACAGGTAACTTGGTGAATTCGGATAGACCCTTGTACAAAACCGAGTTAAGCATTTGAGTTGAATTGCAACGTTCAGGCAAAATAAAATCTCTTCGATTTCTGGTGTGATAACTATGTATATCGCTAAAGACCTTCAATCTGTCACATAGATAATTGGGTAACAAATTATGTTTAAGCTTAAAATGTATAAAACTAAAGTAAATAAAATAAAATACAACCACTAACACTTATCTAGAACAAATTTTCTCAGGAGCCGTTTGAAATGGCTTAGGTTATCACAGTTTTTTATTGTTACAGGTAACTTGTTGAATTCGGATAGACCCTTGTACAAAACCGAGTTAAGCATTTGAGTTGAATTGCAACGTTCAGGCAAAATAAAATCTCTTCGATTTCTGGTGTGATAACTATGTATATCGCTAAAGACCTTCAATCTGTCACATAGATAATTGGGTAACAAATTATGTTTAAGCTTAAAATGTATAAAATTAAAGTAAATAAAATAAAATACAACCACTAACACTTATCTAGAACAAATTTTCTCAGGAGCCGTTTGAAATGGCTTAGGTTATCACAGTTTTTTATTGTTACAGGTAACTTGTTGAATTCGGATAGACCCTTGTACAAAACCGAGTTAAGCATTTGAGTTGAATTGCAACGTTCAGGCAAAATAAAATCTCTTCGATTTCTGGTGTGATAACTATGTATATCGCTAAAGACCTTCAATCTGTCACATAGATAATTGGGTAACAAATTATGTTTAAGCTTAAAATGTATAAAACTAAAGTAAATAAAATAAAATACAACCACTAACACTTATCTAGAACAAATTTTCTCAGGAGCCGTTTGAAATGGCTTAGGTTATCACAGTTTTTTATTGTTACAGGTAACTTGTTGAATTCGGATAGACCCTTGTACAAAACCGAGTTAAGCATTTGAGTTGAATTGCAACGTTCAGGCAAAATAAAATCTCTTCGATTTCTGGTGTGATAACTATGTATATCGCTAAAGACCTTCAATCTGTCACATAGATAATTGGGTAACAAATTATGTTTAAGCTTAAAATGTATAAAACTAAAGTAAATAAAATAAAATACAACCACTAACACTTATCTAGAACAAATTTTCTCAGGAGCCGTTTGAAATGGCTTAGGTTATCACAGTTTTTTATTGTTACAGGTAACTTGTTGAATTCGGATAGACCCTTGTACAAAACCGAGTTAAGCATTTGAGTTGAATTGCAACGTTCAGGCAAAATAAAATCTCTTCGATTTCTGGTGTGATAACTATTTATATCGCTAAAGACCTTCAATCTGTCACATAGATAATTGGGTAACAAATTATGTTTAAGCTTAAAATGTATAAAATTAAAGTAAATAAAATAAAATACAACCACTAACACTTATCTAGAACAAATTTTCTCAGGAGCCGTTTGAAATGGCTTAGGTTATCACAGTTTTTTATTGTTACAGGTAACTTGTTGAATTCGGATAGACCCTTGTACAAAACCGAGTTAAGCATTTGAGTTGAATTGCAACGTTCAGGCAAAATAAAATCTCTTCGATTTCTGGTGTGATAACTATGTATATCGCTAAAGACCTTCAATCTGTCACATAGATAATTGGGTAACAAATTATGTTTAAGCTTAAAATGTATAAAACTAAAGTAAATAAAATAAAATACAACCACTAACACTTATCTAGAACAAATTTTCTCAGGAGCCGTTTGAAATGGCTTAGGTTATCACAGTTTTTTATTGTTACAGGTAACTTGTTGAATTCGGATAGACCCTTGTACAAAACCGAGTTAAGCATTTGAGTTGAATTGCAACGTTCAGGCAAAATAAAATCTCTTCGATTTCTGGTGTGATAACTATGTATATCGCTAAAGACCTTCAATCTGTCACATAGATAATTGGGTAACAAATTATGTTTAAGCTCAAAATGTATAAAATTAGAGTAAATAAAATAAAATACAACCACTAACACTTATCTAGAACAAATTTTCTCAGGAGCCGTTTGAAATGGCTTAGGTTATCACAGTTTTTTATTGTTACAGGTAACTTGTTGAATTCGGATAGACCCTTGTACAAAACCGAGTTAAGCATTTGAGTTGAATTGCAACGTTCAGGCAAAATAAAATCTCTTCGATTTCTGGTGTGATAACTATGTATATCGCTAAAGACCTTCAATCTGTCACATAGATAATTGGGTAACAAATTATGTTTAAGCTTAAAATGTATAAAACTAAAGTAAATAAAATAAAATACAACCACTAACACTTATCTAGAACAAATTTTCTCAGGAGCCGTTTGAAATGGCTTAGGTTATCACAGTTTTTTATTGTTACAGGTAACTTGTTGAATTCGGATAGACCCTTGTACAAAACCGAGTTAAGCATTTGAGTTGAATTGCAACGTTCAGGCAAAATAAAATCTCTTCGATTTCTGGTGTGATAACTATGTATATCGCTAAAGACCTTCAATCTGTCACATAGATAATTGGGTAACAAATTATGTTTAAGCTTAAAATGTATAAAATTAAAGTAAATAAAATAAAATACAACCACTAACACTTATCTAGAACAAATTTTCTCAGGAGCCGTTTGAAATGGCTTAGGTTATCACAGTTTTTTATTGTTACAGGTAACTTGTTGAATTCGGATAGACCCTTGTACAAAACCGAGTTAAGCATTTGAGTTGAATTGCAACGTTCAGGCAAAATAAAATCTCTTCGATTTCTGGTGTGATAACTATGTATATCGCTAAAGACCTTCAATCTGTCACATAGATAATTGGGTAACAAATTATGTTTAAGCTCAAAATGTATAAAATTAAAGTAAATAAAATAAAATACAACCACTAACACTTATCTAGAACAAATTTTCTCAGGAGCCGTTTGAAATGGCTTAGGTTATCACAGTTTTTTATTGTTACAGGTAACTTGTTGAATTCGGATAGACCCTTGTACAAAACCGAGTTAAGCATTTGAGTTGAATTGCAACGTTCAGGCAAAATAAAATCTCTTCGATTTCTGGTGTGATAACTATGTATATCGCTCAAGACCTTCAATCTGTCACATAGATAATTGGGTAACAAATTATGTTTAAGCTTAAAATGTATAAAATTAAAGTAAATAAAATAAAATACAACCACTAACACTTATCTAGAACAAATTTTCTCAGGAGCCGTTTGAAATGGCTTAGGTTATCACAGTTTTTTATTGTTACAGGTAACTTGTTAAATTCGGATAGACCCTTGTACAAAACCGAGTTAAGCATTTGAGTTGAATTGCAACGTTCAGGCAAAATAAAATCTCTTCGATTTCTGGTGTGATAACTATGTATATCGCTAAAGACCTTCAATCTGTCACATAGATAATTGGGTAACAAATTATGTTTAAGCTTAAAATGTATAAAACTAAAGTAAATAAAATAAAATACAACCACTAACACTTATCTAGAACAAATTTTCTCAGGAGCCGTTTGAAATGGCTTAGGTTATCACAGTTTTTTATTGTTACAGGTAACTTGTTGAATTCGGATAGACCCTTGTACAAAACCGAGTTAAGCATTTGAGTTGAATTGCAACGTTCAGGCAAAATAAAATCTCTTCGATTTCTGGTGTGATAACTATGTATATCGCTAAAGACCTTCAATCTGTCACATAGATAATTGGGTAACAAATTATGTTTAAGCTTAAAATGTATAAAACTAAAGTAAATAAAATGAAATACAACCACTAACACTTATCTAGAACAAATTTCCTCAGGAGCCGTTTGAAATGGCTTAGGTTATCACAGTTTTTTATTGTTACAGGTAACTTGTTGAATTCGGATAGACCCTTGTACAAAACCGAGTTAAGCATTTGAGTTGAATTGCAACGTTCAGGCAAAATAAAATCTCTTCGATTTCTGGTGTGATAAGTATGTATATCGCTAAAGACCTTCAATCTGTCACATAGATAATTGGGTAACAAATTATGTTTAAGCTTAAAATGTATAAAACTAAAGTAAATAAAATAAAATACAACCACTAACACTTATCTAGAACAAATTTTCTCAGGAGCCGTTTGAAATGGCTTAGGTTATCACAGTTTTTTATTGTTACAGGTAACTTGTTGAATTCGGATAGACCCTTGTACAAAACCGAGTTAAGCATTTGAGTTGAATTGCAACGTTCAGGCAAAATAAAATCTCTTCGATTTCTGGTGTGATAACTATGTATATCGCTAAAGACCTTCAATCTGTCACATAGATAATTGGGTAACAAATTATGTTTAAGCTTAAAATGTATAAAACTAAAGTAAATAAAATAAAATACAACCACTAACACTTATCTAGAACAAATTTTCTCAGGAGCCGTTTGAAATGGCTTAGGTTATCACAGTTTTTTATTGTTACAGGTAACTTGTTGAATTCGGATAGACCCTTTTACAAAACCGAGTTAAGCATTTGAGTTGAATTGCAACGTTCAGGCAAAATAAAATCTCTTCGATTTCTGGTGTGATAACTATGTATATCGCTAAAGACCTTCAATCTGTCACATAGATAATTGGGTAACAAATTATGTTTAAGCTTAAAATGTATAAAACTAAAGTAAATAAAATAAAATACAACCACTAACACTTATCTAGAACAAATTTTCTCAGGAGCCGTTTGAAATGGCTTAGGTTATCACAGTTTTTTATTGTTACAGGTAACTTGTTGAATTCGGATAGACCCTTGTACAAAACCGAGTTAAGCATTTGAGTTGAATTGCAACGTTCAGGCAAAATAAAATCCCTTCGATTTCTGGTATGATAACTATGTATATCGCTAAAGACCTTCAATCTGTCACATAGATAATTGGGTAACAAATTATGTTTAAGCTTAAAATGTATAAAATTAAAGTAAATAAAATAAAATACAACCACTAACACTTATCTAGAACAAATTTTCTCAGGAGCCGTTTGAAATGGCTTAGGTTATCACAGTTTTTTATTGTTACAGGTAACTTGTTGAATTCGGATAGACCCTTGTACAAAACCGAGTTAAGCATTTGAGTTGAATTGCAACGTTCAGGCAAAATAAAATCTCTTCGATTTCTGGTGTGATAACTATGTATATCGCTAAAGACCTTCAATCTGTCACATAGATAATTGGGTAACAAATTATGTTTAAGCTTAAAATGTATAAAACTAAAGTAAATAAAATAAAATACAACCACTAACACTTATCTAGAACAAATTTTCTCAGGAGCCGTTTGAAATGGCTTAGGTTATCACAGTTTTTTATTGTTACAGGTAACTTGTTGAATTCGGATAGACCCTTGTACAAAACCGAGTTAAGCATTTGAGTTGAATTGCAACGTTCAGGCAAAATAAAATCTCTTCGATTTCTGGTGTGATAACTATGTATATCGCTAAAGACCTTCAATCTGTCACATAGATAATTGGGTAACAAATTATGTTTAAGCTTAAAATGTATAAAACTAAAGTAAATAAAATAAAATACAACCACTAACACTTATCTAGAACAAATTTTCTCAGGAGCCGTTTGAAATGGCTTAGGTTATCACAGTTTTTTATTGTTACAGGTAACTTGTTGAATTCGGATAGACCCTTGTACAAAACCGAGTTAAGCATTTGAGTTGAATTGCAACGTTCAGGCAAAATAAAATCTCTTCGATTTCTGGTGTGATAACTATGTATATCGCTAAAGACCTTCAATCTGTCACATAGATAATTGGGTAACAAATTATGTTTAAGCTTAAAATGTATAAAACTAAAGTAAATAAAATAAAATACAACCACTAACATTTATCTAGAACAAATTTTCTCAGGAGCCGTTTGAAATGGCTTAGGTTATCACAGTTTTTTATTGTTACAGGTAACTTGTTGAATTCGGATAGACCCTTGTACAAAACCGAGTTAAGCATTTGAGTTGAATTGCAACGTTCAGGCAAAATAAAATCTCTTCGATTTCTGGTGTGATAACTATGTATATCGCTAAAGACCTTCAATCTGTCACATAGATAATTGGGTAACAAATTATGTTTAAGCTTAAAATGTATAAAATTAAAGTAAATAAAATAAAATACAACCACTAACACTTATCTAGAACAAATTTTCTCAGGAGCCGTTTGAAATGGCTTAGGTTATCACAGTTTTTTATTGTTACAGGTAACTTGTTGAATTCGGATAGACCCTTGTACAAAACCGAGTTAAGCATTTGAGTTGAATTGCAACGTTCAGGCAAAATAAAATCTCTTCGATTTCTGGTGTGATAACTATGTATATCGCTAAAGACCTTCAATCTGTCACATAGATAATTGGGTAACAAATTATGTTTAAGCTTAAAATGTATAAAATTAAAGTAAATAAAATAAAATACAACCACTAACACTTATCTAGAACAAATTTTCTCAGGAGCCGTTTGAAATGGCTTAGGTTATCACAGTTTTTTATTGTTACAGGTAACTTGTTGAATTCGGATAGACCCTTGTACAAAACCGAGTTAAGCATTTGAGTTGAATTGCAACGTTCAGGCAAAATAAAATCTCTTCGATTTCTGGTGTGATAACTATGTATATCGCTAAAGACCTTCAATCGGTCACATAGATAATTGGGTAACAAATTATGTTTAAGCTTAAAATGTATAAAACTAAAGTAAATAAAATAAAATACAACCACTAACACTTATCTAGAACAAATTTTCTCAGGAGCCGTTTGAAATGGCTTAGGTTATCACAGTTTTTTATTGTTACAGGTAACTTGTTGAATTCGGATAGACCCTTGTACAAAACCGAGTTAAGCATTTGAGTTGAATTGCAACGTTCAGGCAAAATAAAATCTCTTCGATTTCTGGTGTGATAACTATGTATATCGCTAAAGACCTTCAATCTGTCACATAGATAATTGGGTAACAAATTATGTTTAAGCTTAAAATGTATAAAATTAAAGTAAATAAAATAAAATACAACCACTAACACTTATCTAGAACAAATTTTCTCAGGAGCCGTTTGAAATGGCTTAGGTTATCACAGTTTTTTATTGTTACAGGTAACTTGTTGAATTCGGATAGACCCTTGTACAAAACCGAGTTAAGCATTTGAGTTGAATTGCAACGTTCAGGCAAAATAAAATCTCTTCGATTTCTGGTGTGATAACTATGTATATCGCTAAAGACCTTCAATCTGTCACATAGATAATTGGGTAACAAATTATGTTTAAGCTTAAAATGTATAAAATTAAAGTAAATAAAATAAAATACAACCACTAACACTTATCTAAAACAAATTTTCTCAGGAGCCGTTTGAAATGGCTTAGGTTATCACAGTTTTTTATTGTTACAGGTAACTTGTTGAATTCGGATAGACCCTTGTACAAAACCGAGTTAAGCATTTGAGTTGAATTGCAACGTTCAGGCAAAATAAAATCTCTTCGATTTCTGGTGTGATAACTATGTATATCGCTAAAGACCTTCAATCTGTCACATAGATAATTGGGTAACAAATTATGTTTAAGCTTAAAATGTATAAAACTAAAGTAAATAAAATAAAATACAACCACTAACACTTATCTAGAACAAATTTTCTCAGGAGCCGTTTGAAATGGCTTAGGTTATCACAGTTTTTTATTGTTACAGGTAACTTGGTGAATTCGGATAGACCCTTGTACAAAACCGAGTTAAGCATTTGAGTTGAATTGCAACGTTCAGGCAAAATAAAATCTCTTCGATTTCTGGTGTGATAACTATGTATATCGCTAAAGACCTTCAATCTGTCACATAGATAATTGGGTAACAAATTATGTTTAAGCTTAAAATGTATAAAACTAAAGTAAATAAAATAAAATACAACCACTAACACTTATCTAGAACAAATTTTCTCAGGAGCCGTTTGAAATGGCTTAGGTTATCACAGTTTTTTATTGTTACAGGTAACTTGTTGAATTCGGATAGACCCTTGTACAAAACCGAGTTAAGCATTTGAGTTGAATTGCAACGTTCAGGCAAAATAAAATCTCTTCGATTTCTGGTGTGATAACTATGTATATCGCTAAAGACCTTCAATCTGTCACATAGATAATTGGGTAACAAATTATGTTTAAGCTTAAAATGTATAAAATTAAAGTAAATAAAATAAAATACAACCACTAACACTTATCTAGAACAAATTTTCTCAGGAGCCGTTTGAAATGGCTTAGGTTATCACAGTTTTTTATTGTTACAGGTAACTTGTTGAATTCGGATAGACCCTTGTACAAAACCGAGTTAAGCATTTGAGTTGAATTGCAACGTTCAGGCAAAATAAAATCTCTTCGATTTCTGTTGTGATAACTATGTATATCGCTAAAGACCTTCAATCTGTCACATAGATAATTGGGTAACAAATTATGTTTAAGCTTAAAATGTATAAAACTAAAGTAAATAAAATAAAATACAACCACTAACACTTATCTAGAACAAATTTTCTCAGGAGCCGTTTGAAATGGCTTAGGTTATCACAGTTTTTTATTGTTACAGGTAACTTGTTGAATTCGGATAGACCCTTGTACAAAACCGAGTTAAGCATTTGAGTTGAATTGCAACGTTCAGGCAAAATAAAATCTCTTCGATTTCTGGTGTGATAACTATGTATATCGCTAAAGACCTTCAATCTGTCACATAGATAATTGGGTAACAAATTATGTTTAAGCTTAAAATGTATAAAACTAAAGTAAATAAAATAAAATACAACCACTAACACTTATCTAGAACAAATTTTCTCAGGAGCCGTTTGAAATGGCTTAGGTTATCACAGTTTTTTATTGTTACAGGTAACTTGTTGAATTCGGATAGACCCTTGTACAAAACCGAGTTAAGCATTTGAGTTGAATTGCAACGTTCAGGCAAAATAAAATCTCTTCGATTTCTGGTGTGATAACTATGTATATCGCTAAAGACCTTCAATCTGTCACATAGATAATTGGGTAACAAATTATGTTTAAGCTTAAAATGTATAAAACTAAAGTAAATAAAATAAAATACAACCACTAACACTTATCTAGAACAAATTTTCTCAGGAGCCGTTTGAAATGGCTTAGGTTATCACAGTTTTTTATTGTTACAGGTAACTTGTTGAATTCGGATAGACCCTTGTACAAAACCGAGTTAAGCATTTGAGTTGAATTGCAACGTTCAGGCAAAATAAAATCTCTTCGATTTCTGGTGTGATAACTATGTATATCGCTAAAGACCTTCAATCTGTCACATAGATAATTGGGTAACAAATTATGTTTAAGCTTAAAATGTATAAAACTAAAGTAAATAAAATAAAATACAACCACTAACACTTATCTAGAACAAATTTTCTCAGGAGCCGTTTGAAATGGCTTAGGTTATCACAGTTTTTTATTGTTACAGGTAACTTGTTGAATTCGGATAGACCCTTGTACAAAACCGAGTTAAGCATTTGAGTTGAATTGCAACGTTCAGGCAAAATAAAATCTCTTCGATTTCTGGTGTGATAACTATTTATATCGCTAAAGACCTTCAATCTGTCACATAGATAATTGGGTAACAAATTATGTTTAAGCTTAAAATGTATAAAATTAAAGTAAATAAAATAAAATACAACCACTAACACTTATCTAGAACAAATTTTCTCAGGAGCCGTTTGAAATGGCTTAGGTTATCACAGTTTTTTATTGTTACAGGTAACTTGTTGAATTCGGATAGACCCTTGTACAAAACCGAGTTAAGCATTTGAGTTGAATTGCAACGTTCAGGCAAAATAAAATCTCTTCGATTTCTGGTGTGATAACTATGTATATCGCTAAAGACCTTCAATCTGTCACATAGATAATTGGGTAACAAATTATGTTTAAGCTTAAAATGTATAAAACTAAAGTAAATAAAATAAAATACAACCACTAACACTTATCTAGAACAAATTTTCTCAGGAGCCGTTTGAAATGGCTTAGGTTATCACAGTTTTTTATTGTTACAGGTAACTTGTTGAATTCGGATAGACCCTTGTACAAAACCGAGTTAAGCATTTGAGTTGAATTGCAACGTTCAGGCAAAATAAAATCTCTTCGATTTCTGGTGTGATAACTATGTATATCGCTAAAGACCTTCAATCTGTCACATAGATAATTGGGTAACAAATTATGTTTAAGCTTAAAATGTATAAAACTAAAGTAAATAAAATAAAATACAACCACTAACACTTATCTAGAACAAATTTTCTCAGGAGCCGTTTGAAATGGCTTAGGTTATCACAGTTTTTTATTGTTACAGGTAACTTGTTGAATTCGGATAGACCCTTGTACAAAACCGAGTTAAGCATTTGAGTTGAATTGCAACGTTCAGGCAAAATAAAATCTCTTCGATTTCTGGTGTGATAACTATGTATATCGCTAAAGACCTTCAATCTGTCACATAGATAATTGGGTAACAAATTATGTTTAAGCTTAAAATGTATAAAATTAAAGTAAATAAAATAAAATACAACCACTAACACTTATCTAGAACAAATTTTCTCAGGAGCCGTTTGAAATTTCTTAGGTTATCACAGTTTTTTATTGTTACAGGTAACTTGTTGAATTCGGATAGACCCTTGTACAAAACCGAGTTAAGCATTTGAGTTGAATTGCAACGTTCAGGCAAAATAAAATCTCTTCGATTTCTGGTGTGATAACTATGTATATCGCTCAAGACCTTCAATCTGTCACATAGATAATTGGGTAACAAATTATGTTTAAGCTTAAAATGTATAAAATTAAAGTAAATAAAATAAAATACAACCACTAACACTTATCTAGAACAAATTTTCTCAGGAGCCGTTTGAAATGGCTTAGGTTATCACAGTTTTTTATTGTTACAGGTAACTTGTTAAATTCGGATAGACCCTTGTACAAAACCGAGTTAAGCATTTGAGTTGAATTGCAACGTTCAGGCAAAATAAAATCTCTTCGATTTCTGGTGTGATAACTATGTATATCGCTAAAGACCTTCAATCTGTCACATAGATAATTGGGTAACAATTTATGTTTAAGCTTAAAATGTATGAAACTAAAGTAAATAAAATAAAATACAACCACTAACACTTATCTAGAACAAATTTTCTCAGGAGCCGTTTGAAATGGCTTAGGTTATCACAGTTTTTTATTGTTACAGGTAACTTGTTGAATTCGGATAGACCCTTGTACAAAACCGAGTTAAGCATTTGAGTTGAATTGCAACGTTCAGGCAAAATAAAATCTCTTCGATTTCTGGTGTGATAACTATGTATATCGCTAAAGCCCTTCAATCTGTCACATAGATAATTGGGTAACAAATTATGTTTAAGCTTAAAATGTATAAAATTAAAGTAAATAAAATAAAATACAACCACTAACACTTATCTAGAACAAATTTTCTCAGGAGCTGTTTGAAATGGCTTAGGTTATCACAGTTTTTTATTGTTACAGGTAACTTGTTGAATTCGGATAGACCCTTGTACAAAACCGAGTTAAGCATTCGAGTTGAATTGCAACGTTCAGGCAAAATAAAATCTCTTCGATTTCTGGTGTGATAACTATGTATATCGCTAAAGACCTTCAATCTGTCACATAGATAATTGGGTAACAAATTATGTTTAAGCTTAAAATGTATAAAACTAAAGTAAATAAAATAAAATACAACCACTAACACTTATCTAGAACAAATTTTCTCAGGAGCCGTTTGAAATGGCTTAGGTTATCACAGTTTTTTATTGTTACAGGTAACTTGTTGAATTCGGATAGACCCTTGTACAAAACCGAGTTAAGCATTTGAGTTGAATTGCAACGTTCAGGCAAAATAAAATCTCTTCGATTTCTGGTGTGATAACTATGTATATCGCTAAAGACCTTCAATCTGTCACATAGATAATTGGGTAACAAATTATGTTTAAGCTTAAAATGTATAAAACTAAAGTAAATAAAATAAAATACAACCACTAACACTTATCTAGAACAAATTTTCTCAGGAGCCGTTTGAAATGGCTTAGGTTATCACAGTTTTTTATTGTTACAGGTAACTTGTTGAATTCGGATAGACCCTTGTACAAAACCGAGTTAAGCATTTGAGTTGAATTGCAACGTTCAGGCAAAATAAAATCTCTTCGATTTCTGGTGTGATAACTATGTATATCGCTAAAGACCTTCAATCTGTCACATAGATAATTGGGTAACAAATTATGTTTAAGCTTAAAATGTATAAAACTAAAGTAAATAAAATGAAATACAACCACTAACACTTATCTAGAACAAATTTCCTCAGGAGCCGTTTGAAATGGCTTAGGTTATCACAGTTTTTTATTGTTACAGGTAACTTGTTGAATTCGGATAGACCCTTGTACAAAACCGAGTTAAGCATTTGAGTTGAATTGCAACGTTCAGGCAAAATAAAATCTCTTCGATTTCTGGTGTGATAAGTATGTATATCGCTAAAGACCTTCAATCTGTCACATAGATAATTGGGTAACAAATTATGTTTAAGCTCAAAATGTATAAAACTAAAGTAAATAAAATAAAATACAACCACTAACACTTATCTAGAACAAATTTTCTCAGGAGCCGTTTGAAATGGCTTAGGTTATCACAGTTTTTTATTGTTACAGGTAACTTGTTGAATTCGGATAGACCCTTGTACAAAACCGAGTTAAGCATTTGAGTTGAATTGCAACGTTCAGGCAAAATAAAATCTCTTCGATTTCTGGTGTGATAACTATGTATATCGCTAAAGACCTTCAATCTGTCACATAGATAATTGGGTAACAAATTATGTTTAAGCTTAAAATGTATAAAACTAAAGTAAATAAAATAAAATACAACCACTAACACTTATCTAGAACAAATTTTCTCAGGAGCCGTTTGAAATGGCTTAGGTTATCACAGTTTTTTATTGTTACAGGTAACTTGTTGAATTCGGATAGACCCTTTTACAAAACCGAGTTAAGCATTTGAGTTGAATTGCAACGTTCAGGCAAAATAAAATCTCTTCGATTTCTGGTGTGATAACTATGTATATCGCTAAAGACCTTCAATCTGTCACATAGATAATTGGGTAACAAATTATGTTTAAGCTTAAAATGTATAAAACTAAAGTAAATAAAATAAAATACAACCACTAACACTTATCTAGAACAAATTTTCTCAGGAGCCGTTTGAAATGGCTTAGGTTATCACAGTTTTTTATTGTTACAGGTAACTTGTTGAATTCGGATAGACCCTTGTACAAAACCGAGTTAAGCATTTGAGTTGAATTGCAACGTTCAGGCAAAATAAAATCTCTTCGATTTCTGGTATGATAACTATGTATATCGCTAAAGACCTTCAATCTGTCACATAGATAATTGGGTAACAAATTATGTTTAAGCTTAAAATGTATAAAATTAAAGTAAATAAAATAAAATACAACCACTAACACTTATCTAGAACAAATTTTCTCAGGAGCCGTTTGAAATGGCTTAGGTTATCACAGTTTTTTATTGTTACAGGTAACTTGTTGAATTCGGATAGACCCTTGTACAAAACCGAGTTAAGCATTTGAGTTGAATTGCAACGTTCAGGCAAAATAAAATCTCTTCGATTTCTGGTGTGATAACTATGTATATCGCTAAAGACCTTCAATCTGTCACATAGATAATTGGGTAACAAATTATGTTTAAGCTTAAAATGTATAAAACTAAAGTAAATAAAATAAAATACAACCACTAACACTTATCTAGAACAAATTTTCTCAGGAGCCGTTTGAAATGGCTTAGGTTATCACAGTTTTTTATTGTTACAGGTAACTTGTTGAATTCGGATAGACCCTTGTACAAAACCGAGTTAAGCATTTGAGTTGAATTGCAACGTTCAGGCAAAATAAAATCTCTTCGATTTCTGGTGTGATAACTATGTATATCGCTAAAGACCTTCAATCTGTCACATAGATAATTGGGTAACAAATTATGTTTAAGCTTAAAATGTATAAAACTAAAGTAAATAAAATAAAATACAACCACTAACACTTATCTAGAACAAATTTTCTCAGGAGCCGTTTGAAATGGCTTAGGTTATCACAGTTTTTTATTGTTACAGGTAACTTGTTGAATTCGGATAGACCCTTGTACAAAACCGAGTTAAGCATTTGAGTTGAATTGCAACGTTCAGGCAAAATAAAATCTCTTCGATTTCTGGTGTGATAACTATGTATATCGCTAAAGACCTTCAATCTGTCACATAGATAATTGGGTAACAAATTATGTTTAAGCTTAAAATGTATAAAATTAAAGTAAATAAAATAAAATACAACCACTAACACTTATCTAGAACAAATTTTCTCAGGAGCCGTTTGAAATGGCTTAGGTTATCACAGTTTTTTATTGTTACAGGTAACTTGTTGAATTCGGATAGACCCTTGTACAAAACCGAGTTAAGCATTTGAGTTGAATTGCAACGTTCAGGCAAAATAAAATCTCTTCGATTTCTGGTGTGATAACTATGTATATCGCTAAAGACCTTCAATCTGTCACATAGATAATTGGGTAACAAATTATGTTTAAGCTTAAAATGTATAAAACTAAAGTAAATAAAATAAAATACAACCACTAACACTTATCTAGAACAAATTTTCTCAGGAGCCGTTTGAAATGGCTTAGGTTATCACAGTTTTTTATTGTTACAGGTAACTTGTTGAATTCGGATAGACCCTTGTACAAAACCGAGTTAAGCATTTGAGTTGAATTGCAACGTTCAGGCAAAATAAAATCTCTCCGATTTCTGGTGTGATAACTATGTATATCGCTAAAGACCTTCAATCTGTCACATAGATAATTGGGTAACAAATTATGTTTAAGCTTAAAATGTATAAAACTAAAGTAAATAAAATAAAATACAACCACTAACACTTATCTAGAACAAATTTTCTCAGGAGCCGTTTGAAATGGCTTAGGTTATCACAGTTTTTCATTGTTACAGGTAACTTGTTGAATTCGGATAGACCCTTGTACAAAACCGAGTTAAGCATTTGAGTTGAATTGCAACGTTCAGGCAAAATAAAATCTCTTCTATTTCTGGTGTGATAACTATGTATATCGCTAAAGACCTTCAATCTGTCACATAGATAATTGGGTAACAAATTATGTTTAAGCTTAAAATGTATAAAACTAAAGTAAATAAAATAAAATACAACCACTAACACTTATCTAGAACAAATTTTCTCAGGAGCCGTTTGAAATGGCTTAGGTTATCACAGTTTTTTATTGTTACAGGTAACTTGTTGAATTCGGATAGACCCTTGTACAAAACCGAGTTAAGCATTTGAGTTGAATTGCAACGTTCAGGCAAAATAAAATCTCTTCGATTTCTGGTGTGATAACTATGTATATCGCTAAAGACCTTCAATCTGTCACATAGATAATTGGGTAACAAATTATGTTTAAGCTTAAAATGTATAAAATTAAAGTAAATAAAATAAAATACAACCACTAACACTTATCTAGAACAAATTTTCTCAGGAGCCGTTTGAAATGGCTTAGGTTATCACAGTTTTTTATTGTTACAGGTAACTTGTTGAATTCGGATAGACCCTTGTACAAAACCGAGTTAAGCATTTGAGTTGAATTGCAACGTTCAGGCAAAATAAAATCTCTTCGATTTCTGGTGTGATAACTATGTATATCGCTAAAGACCTTCAATCTGTCACATAGATAATTGGGTAACAAATTATGTTTAAGCTTAAAATGTATAAAATTAAAGTAAATAAAATAAAATACAACCACTAACACTTATCTAGAACAAATTTTCTCAGGAGCCGTTTGAAATGGCTTAGGTTATCACAGTTTTTTATTGTTACAGGTAACTTGTTGAATTCGGATAGACCCTTGTACAAAACCGAGTTAAGCATTTGAGTTGAATTGCAACGTTCAGGCAAAATAAAATCTCTTCGATTTCTGGTGTGATAACTATGTATATCGCTCAAGACCTTCAATCTGTCACATAGATAATTGGGTAACAAATTATGTTTAAGCTTAAAATGTATAAAATTAAAGTAAATAAAATAAAATACAACCACTAACACTTATCTAGAACAAATTTTCTCAGGAGCCGTTTGAAATGGCTTAGGTTATCACAGTTTTTTATTGTTACAGGTAACTTGTTAAATTCGGATAGACCCTTGTACAAAACCGAGTTAAGCATTTGAGTTGAATTGCAACGTTCAGGCAAAATAAAATCTCTTCGATTTCTGGTGTGATAACTATGTATATCGCTAAAGACCTTCAATCTGTCACATAGATAATTGGGTAACAAATTATGTTTAAGCTTAAAATGTATAAAACTAAAGTAAATAAAATAAAATACAACCACTAACACTTATCTAGAACAAATTTTCTCAGGAGCCGTTTGAAATGGCTTAGGTTATCACAGTTTTTTATTGTTACAGGTAACTTGTTGAATTCGGATAGACCCTTGTACAAAACCGAGTTAAGCATTTGAGTTGAATTGCAACGTTCAGGCAAAATAAAATCTCTTCGATTTCTGGTGTGATAACTATGTATATCGCTAAAGACCTTCAATCTGTCACATAGATAATTGGGTAACAAATTATGTTTAAGCTTAAAATGTATAAAACTAAAGTAAATAAAATGAAATACAACCACTAACACTTATCTAGAACAAATTTCCTCAGGAGCCGTTTGAAATGGCTTAGGTTATCACAGTTTTTTATTGTTACAGGTAACTTGTTGAATTCGGATAGACCCTTGTACAAAACCGAGTTAAGCATTTGAGTTGAATTGCAACGTTCAGGCAAAATAAAATCTCTTCGATTTCTGGTGTGATAAGTATGTATATCGCTAAAGACCTTCAATCTGTCACATAGATAATTGGGTAACAAATTATGTTTAAGCTTAAAATGTATAAAACTAAAGTAAATAAAATAAAATACAACCACTAACACTTATCTAGAACAAATTTTCTCAGGAGCCGTTTGAAATGGCTTAGGTTATCACAGTTTTTTATTGTTACAGGTAACTTGTTGAATTCGGATAGACCCTTGTACAAAACCGAGTTAAGCATTTGAGTTGAATTGCAACGTTCAGGCAAAATAAAATCTCTTCGATTTCTGGTGTGATAACTATGTATATCGCTAAAGACCTTCAATCTGTCACATAGATAATTGGGTAACAAATTATGTTTAAGCTTAAAATGTATAAAACTAAAGTAAATAAAATAAAATACAACCACTAACACTTATCTAGAACAAATTTTCTCAGGAGCCGTTTGAAATGGCTTAGGTTATCACAGTTTTTTATTGTTACAGGTAACTTGTTGAATTCGGATAGACCCTTGTACAAAACCGAGTTAAGCATTTGAGTTGAATTGCAACGTTCAGGCAAAATAAAATCTCTTCGATTTCTGGTGTGATAACTATGTATATCGCTAAAGACCTTCAATCTGTCACATAGATAATTGGGTAACAAATTATGTTTAAGCTTAAAATGTATAAAACTAAAGTAAATAAAATAAAATACAACCACTAACACTTATCTAGAACAAATTTTCTCAGGAGCCGTTTGAAATGGCTTAGGTTATCACAGTTTTTTATTGTTACAGGTAACTTGTTGAATTCGGATAGACCCTTGTACAAAACCGAGTTAAGCATTTGAGTTGAATTGCAACGTTCAGGCAAAATAAAATCTCTTCGATTTCTGGTATGATAACTATGTATATCGCTAAAGACCTTCAATCTGTCACATAGATAATTGGGTAACAAATTATGTTTAAGCTTAAAATGTATAAAATTAAAGTAAATAAAATAAAATACAACCACTAACACTTATCTAGAACAAATTTTCTCAGGAGCCGTTTGAAATGGCTTAGGTTATCACAGTTTTTTATTGTTACAGGTAACTTGTTGAATTCGGATAGACCCTTGTACAAAACCGAGTTAAGCATTTGAATTGAATTGCAACGTTCAGGCAAAATAAAATCTCTTCGATTTCTGGTGTGATAACTATGTATATCGCTAAAGACCTTCAATCTGTCACATAGATAATTGGGTAACAAATTATGTTTAAGCTTAAAATGTATAAAACTAAAGTAAATAAAATAAAATACAACCACTAACACTTATCTAGAACAAATTTTCTCAGGAGCCGTTTGAAATGGCTTAGGTTATCACAGTTTTTTATTGTTACAGGTAACTTGTTGAATTCGGATAGACCCTTGTACAAAACCGAGTTAAGCATTTGAGTTGAATTGCAACGTTCAGGCAAAATAAAATCTCTTCGATTTCTGGTGTGATAACTATGTATATCGCTAAAGACCTTCAATCTGTCACATAGATAATTGGGTAACAAATTATGTTTAAGCTTAAAATGTATAAAACTAAAGTAAATAAAATAAAATACAACCACTAACACTTATCTAGAACAAATTTTCTCAGGAGCCGTTTGAAATGGCTTAGGTTATCACAGTTTTTTATTGTTACAGGTAACTTGTTAAATTCGGATAGACCCTTGTACAAAACCGAGTTAAGCATTTGAGTTGAATTGCAACGTTCAGGCAAAATAAAATCTCTTCGATTTCTGGTGTGATAACTATGTATATCGCTAAAGACCTTCAATCTGTCACATAGATAATTGGGTAACAAATTATGTTTAAGCTTAAAATGTATAAAACTAAAGTAAATAAAATAAAATACAACCACTAACACTTATCTAGAACAAATTTTCTCAGGAGCCGTTTGAAATGGCTTAGGTTATCACAGTTTTTTATTGTTACAGGTAACTTGTTGAATTCGGATAGACCCTTGTACAAAACCGAGTTAAGCATTTGAGTTGAATTGCAACGTTCAGGCAAAATAAAATCTCTTCGATTTCTGGTGTGATAACTATGTATATCGCTAAAGACCTTCAATCTGTCACATAGATAATTGGGTAACAAATTATGTTTAAGCTTAAAATGTATAAAACTAAAGTAAATAAAATGAAATACAACCACTAACACTTATCTAGAACAAATTTCCTCAGGAGCCGTTTGAAATGGCTTAGGTTATCACAGTTTTTTATTGTTACAGGTAACTTGTTGAATTCGGATAGACCCTTGTACAAAACCGAGTTAAGCATTTGAGTTGAATTGCAACGTTCAGGCAAAATAAAATCTCTTCGATTTCTGGTGTGATAAGTATGTATATCGCTAAAGACCTTCAATCTGTCACATAGATAATTGGGTAACAAATTATGTTTAAGCTTAAAATGTATAAAACTAAAGTAAATAAAATAAAATACAACCACTAACACTTATCTAGAACAAATTTTCTCAGGAGCCGTTTGAAATGGCTTAGGTTATCACAGTTTTTTATTGTTACAGGTAACTTGTTGAATTCGGATAGACCCTTGTACAAAACCGAGTTAAGCATTTGAGTTGAATTGCAACGTTCAGGCAAAATAAAATCTCTTCGATTTCTGGTGTGATAACTATGTATATCGCTAAAGACCTTCAATCTGTCACATAGATAATTGGGTAACAAATTATGTTTAAGCTTAAAATGTATAAAACTAAAGTAAATAAAATAAAATACAACCACTAACACTTATCTAGAACAAATTTTCTCAGGAGCCGTTTGAAATGGCTTAGGTTATCACAGTTTTTTATTGTTACAGGTAACTTGTTGAATTCGGATAGACCCTTTTACAAAACCGAGTTAAGCATTTGAGTTGAATTGCAACGTTCAGGCAAAATAAAATCTCTTCGATTTCTGGTGTGATAACTATGTATATCGCTAAAGACCTTCAATCTGTCACATAGATAATTGGGTAACAAATTATGTTTAAGCTTAAAATGTATAAAACTAAAGTAAATAAAATAAAATACAACCACTAACACTTATCTAGAACAAATTTTCTCAGGAGCCGTTTGAAATGGCTTAGGTTATCACAGTTTTTTATTGTTACAGGTAACTTGTTGAATTCGGATAGACCCTTGTACAAAACCGAGTTAAGCATTTGAGTTGAATTGCAACGTTCAGGCAAAATAAAATCTCTTCGATTTCTGGTATGATAACTATGTATATCGCTAAAGACCTTCAATCTGTCACATAGATAATTGGGTAACAAATTATGTTTAAGCTTAAAATGTATAAAATTAAAGTAAATAAAATAAAATACAACCACTAACACTTATCTAGAACAAATTTTCTCAGGAGCCGTTTGAAATGGCTTAGGTTATCACAGTTTTTTATTGTTACAGGTAACTTGTTGAATTCGGATAGACCCTTGTACAAAACCGAGTTAAGCATTTGAGTTGAATTGCAACGTTCAGGCAAAATAAAATCTCTTCGATTTCTGGTGTGATAACTATGTATATCGCTAAAGACCTTCAATCTGTCACATAGATAATTGGGTAACAAATTATGTTTAAGCTTAAAATGTATAAAACTAAAGTAAATAAAATAAAATACAACCACTAACACTTATCTAGAACAAATTTTCTCAGGAGCCGTTTGAAATGGCTTAGGTTATCACAGTTTTTTATTGTTACAGGTAACTTGTTGAATTCGGATAGACCCTTGTACAAAACCGAGTTAAGCATTTGAGTTGAATTGCAACGTTCAGGCAAAATAAAATCTCTTCGATTTCTGGTGTGATAACTATGTATATCGCTAAAGACCTTCAATCTGTCACATAGATAATTGGGTAACAAATTATGTTTAAGCTTAAAATGTATAAAACTAAAGTAAATAAAATAAAATACAACCACTAACACTTATCTAGAACAAATTTTCTCAGGAGCCGTTTGAAATGGCTTAGGTTATCACAGTTTTTTATTGTTACAGGTAACTTGTTGAATTCGGATAGACCCTTGTACAAAACCGAGTTAAGCATTTGAGTTGAATTGCAACGTTCAGGCAAAATAAAATTTCTTCGATTTCTGGTGTGATAACTATGTATATCGCTAAAGACCTTCAATCTGTCACATAGATAATTGGGTAACAAATTATGTTTAAGCTTAAAATGTATAAAATTAAAGTAAATAAAATAAAATACAACCACTAACACTTATCTAGAACAAATTTTCTCAGGAGCCGTTTGAAATGGCTTAGGTTATCACAGTTTTTTATTGTTACAGGTAACTTGTTGAATTCGGATAGACCCTTGTACAAAACCGAGTTAAGCATTTGAGTTGAATTGCAACGTTCAGGCAAAATAAAATCTCTTCGATTTCTGGTGTGATAACTATGTATATCGCTAAAGACCTTCAATCTGTCACATAGATAATTGGGTAACAAATTATGTTTAAGCTTAAAATGTATAAAACTAAAGTAAATAAAATAAAATACAACCACTAACACTTATCTAGAACAAATTTTCTCAGGAGCCGTTTGAAATGGCTTAGGTTATCACAGTTTTTTATTGTTACAGGTAACTTGTTGAATTCGGATAGACCCTTGTACAAAACCGAGTTAAGCATTTGAGTTGAATTGCAACGTTCAGGCAAAATAAAATCTCTCCGATTTCTGGTGTGATAACTATGTATATCGCTAAAGACCTTCAATCTGTCACATAGATAATTGGGTAACAAATTATGTTTAAGCTTAAAATGTATAAAACTAAAGTAAATAAAATAAAATACAACCACTAACACTTATCTAGAACAAATTTTCTCAGGAGCCGTTTGAAATGGCTTAGGTTATCACAGTTTTTCATTGTTACAGGTAACTTGTTGAATTCGGATAGACCCTTGTACAAAACCGAGTTAAGCATTTGAGTTGAATTGCAACGTTCAGGCAAAATAAAATCTCTTCTATTTCTGGTGTGATAACTATGTATATCGCTAAAGACCTTCAATCTGTCACATAGATAATTGGGTAACAAATTATGTTTAAGCTTAAAATGTATAAAACTAAAGTAAATAAAATAAAATACAACCACTAACACTTATCTAGAACAAATTTTCTCAGGAGCCGTTTGAAATGGCTTAGGTTATCACAGTTTTTTATTGTTACAGGTAACTTGTTGAATTCGGATAGACCCTTGTACAAAACCGAGTTAAGCATTTGAGTTGAATTGCAACGTTCAGGCAAAATAAAATCTCTTCGATTTCTGGTGTGATAACTATGTATATCGCTAAAGACCTTCAATCTGTCACATAGATAATTGGGTAACAAATTATGTTTAAGCTTAAAATGTATAAAATTAAAGTAAATAAAATAAAATACAACCACTAACACTTATCTAGAACAAATTTTCTCAGGAGCCGTTTGAAATGGCTTAGGTTATCACAGTTTTTTATTGTTACAGGTAACTTGTTGAATTCGGATAGACCCTTGTACAAAACCGAGTTAAGCATTTGAGTTGAATTGCAACGTTCAGGCAAAATAAAATCTCTTCGATTTCTGGTGTGATAACTATGTATATCGCTAAAGACCTTCAATCTGTCACATAGATAATTGGGTAACAAATTATGTTTAAGCTTAAAATGTATAAAACTAAAGTAAATAAAATAAAATACAACCAACAACACTTATCTAGAACAAATTTTCTCAGGAGCCGTTTGAAATGGCTTAGGTTATCACAGTTTTTTATTGTTACAGGTAACTTGTTGAATTCGGATAGACCCTTGTACAAAACCGAGTTAAGCATTTGAGTTGAATTGCAACGTTCAGGCAAAATAAAATCTCTTCGATTTCTGGTGTGATAACTATGTATATCGCTAAAGACCTTCAATCTGTCACATAGATAATTGGGTAACAAATTATGTTTAAGCTTAAAATGTATAAAACTAAAGTAAATAAAATAAAATACAACCACTAACACTTATCTAGAACAAATTTTCTCAGGAGCCGTTTGAAATGGCTTAGGTTATCACAGTTTTTTATTGTTACAGGTAACTTGTTGAATTCGGATAGACCCTTGTACAAAACCGAGTTAAGCATTTGAGTTGAATTGCAACGTTCAGGCAAAATAAAATCTCTTCGATTTCTGGTGTGATAACTATGTATATCGCTAAAGACCTTCAATCTGTCACATAGATAATTGGGTAACAAATTATGTTTAAGCTTAAAATGTATAAAACTAAAGTAAATAAAATAAAATACAACCACTAACACTTATCTAGAACAAATTTTCTCAGGAGCCGTTTGAAATGGCTTAGGTTATCACAGTTTTTTATTGTTACAGGTAACTTGTTGAATTCGTATAGACCCTTGTACAAAACCGAGTTAAGCATTTGAGTTGAATTGCAACGTTCAGGCAAAATAAAATCTCTTCGATTTCTGGTGTGATAACTATGTATATCGCTAAAGACCTTCAATCTGTCACATAGATAATTGGGTAACAAATTATGTTTAAGCTTAGAATGTATAAAATTAAAGTAAATAAAATAAAATACAACCACTAACACTTATCTAGAACAAATTTTCTCAGGAGCCGTTTGAAATGGCTTAGGTTATCACAGTTTTTTATTGTTACAGGTAACTTGTTGAATTCGGATAGACCCTTGTACAAAACCGAGTTAAGCATTTGAGTTGAATTGCAACGTTCAGACAAAATAAAATCTCTTCGATTTCTGGTGTGATAACTATGTATATCGCTAAAGACCTTCAATCTGTCACATAGATAATTGGGTAACAAATTATGTTTAAGCTTAAAATGTATAAAACTAAAGTAAATAAAATAAAATACAACCACTAACACTTATCTAGAACAAATTTTCTCAGGAGCCGTTTGAAATGGCTTAGGTTATCACAGTTTTTTATTGTTACAGGTAACTTGTTGAATTCGGATAGACCCTTGTACAAAACCGAGTTAAGCATTTGAGTTGAATTGCAACGTTCAGGCAAAATAAAATCTCTTCGATTTCTGGTGTGATAACTATGTATATCGCTAAAGACCTTCAATCTGTCACATAGATAATTGGGTAACAAATTATGTTTAAGCTTAAAATGTATAAAATTAAAGTAAATAAAATAAAATACAACCACTAACACTTATCTAGAACAAATTTTCTCAGGAGCCGTTTGAAATGGCTTAGGTTATCACAGTTTTTTATTGTTACAGGTAACTTGTTGAATTCGGATAGACCCTTGTACAAAACCGAGTTAAGCATTTGAGTTGAATTGCAACGTTCAGGCAAAATAAAATCTCTTCGATTTCTGGTGTGATAACTATGTATATCGCTAAAGACCTTCAATCTGTCACATAGATAATTGGGTACCAAATTATGTTTAAGCTTAAAATGTATAAAATTAAAGTAAATAAAATAAAATACAACCACTAACACTTATCTAGAACAAATTTTCTCAGGAGCCGTTTGAAATGGCTTAGGTTATCACAGTTTTTTATTGTTACAGGTAACTTGTTGAATTCGGATAGACCCTTGTACAAAACCGAGTTAAGCATTTGAGTTGAATTGCAACGTTCAGGCAAAATAAAATCTCTTCGATTTCTGGTGTGATAACTATGTATATCGCTAAAGACCTTCAATCTGTCACATAGATAATTGGGTAACAAATTATGTTTAAGCTTAAAATGTATAAAACTAAAGTAAATAAAATAAAATACAACCACTAACACTTATCTAGAACAAATTTTCTCAGGAGCCGTTTGAAATGGCTTAGGTTATCACAGTTTTTTATTGTTACAGGTAACTTGTTGAATTCGGATAGACCCTTGTACAAAACCGAGTTAAGCATTTGAGTTGAATTGCAACGTTCAGGCAAAATAAAATCTCTCCGATTTCTGGTGTGATAACTATGTATATCGCTAAAGACCTTCAATCTGTCACATAGATAATTGGGTAACAAATTATGTTTAAGCTTAAAATGTATAAAACTAAAGTAAATAAAATAAAATACAACCACTAACACTTATCTAGAACAAATTTTCTCAGGAGCCGTTTGAAATGGCTTAGGTTATCACAGTTTTTCATTGTTACAGGTAACTTGTTGAATTCGGATAGACCCTTGTACAAAACCGAGTTAAGCATTTGAGTTGAATTGCAACGTTCAGGCAAAATAAAATCTCTTCGATTTCTGGTGTGATCACTATGTATATCGCTAAAGACCTTCAATCTGTCACATAGATAATTGGGTAACAAATTATGTTTAAGCTTAAAATGTATAAAACTAAAGTAAATAAAATAAAATACAACCACTAACACTTATCTAGAACAAATTTTCTCAGGAGCCGTTTGAAATGGCTTAGGTTATCACAGTTTTTTATTGTTACAGGTAACTTGTTGAATTCGGATAGACCCTTGTACAAAACCGAGTTAAGCATTTGAGTTGAATTGCAACGTTCAGGCAAAATAAAATCTCTTCGATTTCTGGTGTGATAACTATGTATATCGCTAAAGACCTTCAATCTGTCACATAGATAATTGGGTAACAAATTATGTTTAAGCTTAAAATGTATAAAATTAAAGTAAATAAAATAAAATACAACCACTAACACTTATCTAGAACAAATTTTCTCAGGAGCCGTTTGAAATGGCTTAGGTTATCACAGTTTTTTATTGTTACAGGTAACTTGTTGAATTCGGATAGACCCTTGTACAAAACCGAGTTAAGCATTTGAGTTGAATTGCAACGTTCAGGCAAAATAAAATCTCTTCGATTTCTGGTGTGATAACTATGTATATCGCTAAAGACCTTCAATCTGTCACATAGATAATTGGGTAACAAATTATGTTTAAGCTTAAAATGTATAAAACTAAAGTAAATAAAATAAAATACAACCACTAACACTTATCTAGAACAAATTTTCTCAGGAGCCGTTTGAAATGGCTTAGGTTATCACAGTTTTTTATTGTTACAGGTAACTTGTTGAATTCGGATAGACCCTTGTAGAAAACCGAGTTAAGCATTTGAGTTGAATTGCAACGTTCAGGCAAAATAAAATCTCTTCGATTTCTGGTGTGATAACTATGTATATCGCTAAAGACCTTCAATCTGTCACATAGATAATTGGGTAACAAATTATGTTTAAGCTTAAAATGTATAAAACTAAAGTAAATAAAATAAAATACAACCACTAACACTTATCTAGAACAAATTTTCTCAGGAGCCGTTTGAAATGGCTTAGGTTATCACAGTTTTTTATTGTTACAGGTAACTTGTTGAATTCGGATAGACCCTTGTACAAAACCGAGTTAAGCATTTGAGTTGAATTGCAACGTTCAGGCAAAATAAAATCTCTTCGATTTCTGGTGTGATAACTATGTATATCGCTAAAGACCTTCAATCTGTCACATAGATAATTGGGTAACAAATTATGTTTAAGCTTAAAATGTATAAAACTAAAGTAAATAAAATAAAATACAACCACTAACACTTATCTAGAACAAATTCTCTCAGGAGCCGTTTGAAATGGCTTAGGTTATCACAGTTTTTTATTGTTACAGGTAACTTGTTGAATTCGGATAGACCCTTGTACAAAACCGAGTTAAGCATTTGAGTTGAATTGCAACGTTCAGGCAAAATAAAATCTCTTCGATTTCTGGTGTGATAACTATGTATATCGCTAAAGACCTTCAATCTGTCACATAGATAATTGGGTAACAAATTATGTTTAAGCTTAAAATGTATAAAATTAAAGTAAATAAAATAAAATACAACCACTAACACTTATCTAGAACAAATTTTCTCAGGAGCCGTTTGAAATGGCTTAGGTTATCACAGTTTTTTATTGTTACAGGTAACTTGTTGAATTCGGATAGACCCTTGTACAAAACCGAGTTAAGCATTTGAGTTGAATTGCAACGTTCAGACAAAATAAAATCTCTTCGATTTCTGGTGTGATAACTATGTATATCGCTAAAGACCTTCAATCTGTCACATAGATAATTGGGTAACAAATTATGTTTAAGCTTAAAATGTATAAAACTAAAGTAAATAAAATAAAATACAACCACTAACACTTATCTAGAACAAATTTTCTCAGGAGCCGTTTGAAATGGCTTAGGTTATCACAGTTTTTTATTGTTACAGGTAACTTGTTGAATTCGGATAGACCCTTGTACAAAACCGAGTTAAGCATTTGAGTTGAATTGCAACGTTCAGGCAAAATAAAATCTCTTCGATTTCTGGTGTGATAACTATGTATATCGCTAAAGACCTTCAATCTGTCACATAGATAATTGGGTAACAAATTATGTTTAAGCTTAAAATGTATAAAATTAAAGTAAATAAAATAAAATACAACCACTAACACTTATCTAGAACAAATTTTCTCAGGAGCCGTTTGAAATGGCTTAGGTTATCACAGTTTTTTATTGTTACAGGTAACTTGTTGAATTCGGATAGACCCTTGTACAAAACCGAGTTAAGCATTTGAGTTGAATTGCAACGTTCAGGCAAAATAAAATCTCTTCGATTTCTGGTGTGATAACTATGTATATCGCTAAAGACCTTCAATCTGTCACATAAATAATTGGGTAACAAATTATGTTCAAGCTTAAAATGTATAAAATTAAAGTAAATAAAATAAAATACAACCACTAACACTTATCTAGAACAAATTTTCTCAGGAGCCGTTTGAAATGGCTTAGGTTATCACAGTTTTTTATTGTTACAGGTAACTTGTTGAATTCGGATAGACCCTTGTACAAAACCGAGTTAAGCATTTGAGTTGAATTGCAACGTTCAGGCAAAATAAAATCTCTTCGATTTCTGGTGTGATAACTATGTATATCGCTAAAGACCTTCAATCTGTCACATAGATAATTGGGTAACAAATTATGTTTAAGCTTAAAATGTATAAAACTAAAGTAAATAAAATAAAATACAACCACTAACACTTATCTAGAACAAATTTTCTCAGGAGCCGTTTGAAATGGCTTAGGTTATCACAGTTTTTTATTGTTACAGGTAACTTGTTGAATTCGGATAGACCCTTGTACAAAACCGAGTTAAGCATTTGAGTTGAATTGCAACGTTCAGGCAAAATAAAATCTCTTCGATTTCTGGTGTGATAACTATGTATATCGCTAAAGACCTTCAATCTGTCACATAGATAATTGGGTAACAAATTATGTTTAAGCTTAAAATGTATAAAACTAAAGTAAATAAAATAAAATACAACCACTAACACTTATCTAGAACAAATTTTCTCAGGAGCCGTTTGAAATGGCTTAGGTTATCACAGTTTTTTATTGTTACAGGTAACTTGTTGAATTCGGATAGACCCTTGTACAAAACCGAGTTAAGCATTTGAGTTGAACTGCAACGTTCAGGCAAAATAAAATCTCTTCGATTTCTGGTGTGATAACTATGTATATCGCTAAAGACCTTCAATCTGTCACATAGATAATTGGGTAACAAATTATGTTTAAGCTTAAAATGTATAAAACTAAAGTAAATAAAATAAAATACAACCACTAACACTTATCTAGAACAAATTTTCTCAGGAGCCGTTTGAAATGGCTTAGGTTATCACAGTTTTTTATTGTTACAGGTAACTTGTTGAATTCGGATAGACCCTTGTACAAAACCGAGTTAAGCATTTGAGTTGAATTGCAACGTTCAGGCAAAATAAAATCTCTTCGATTTCTGGTGTGATAACTATGTATATCGCTAAAGACCTTCAATCTGTCACATAGATAATTGGGTAACAAATTATGTTTAAGCTTAAAATGTATAAAACTAAAGTAAATAAAATAAAATACAACCACTAACACTTATCTAGAACAAATTTTCTCAGGAGCCGTTTGAAATGGCTTAGGTTATCACAGTTTTTTATTGTTACAGGTAACTTGTTGAATTCGGATAGACCCTTTTACAAAACCGAGTTAAGCATTTGAGTTGAATTGCAACGTTCAGGCAAAATAAAATCTCTTCGATTTCTGGTGTGATAACTATGTATATCGCTAAAGACCTTCAATCTGTCACATAGATAATTGGGTAACAAATTATGTTTAAGCTTAAAATGTATAAAATTAAAGTAAATAAAATAAAATACAACCACTAACACTTATCTAGAACAAATTTTCTCAGGAGCCGTTTGAAATGGCTTAGGTTATCACAGTTTTTTATTGTTACAGGTAACTTGTTGAATTCGGATAGACCCTTGTACAAAACCGAGTTAAGCATTTGAGTTGAATTGCAACGTTCAGGCAAAATAAAATCTCTTCGATTTCTGGTGTCATAACTATGTATATCGCTAAAGACCTTCAATCTGTCACATAGATACTTGGGTAACAAATTATGTTCAAGCTTAAAATGTATAAAATTGAAGTAAATAAAATAAAATACAACCACTAACACTTATCTAGAACAAATTTTCTCAGGAGCCGTTTGAAATGGCTTAGGTTATCACAGTTTTTTATTGTTACAGGTAACTTGTTGAATTCGGATAGACCCTTGTACAAAACCGAGTTAAGCATTTGAGTTGAATTGCAACGTTCAGGCAAAATAAAATCTCTTCGATTTCTGGTGTGATAACTATGTATATCGCTAAAGACCTTCAATCTGTCACATAGATAATTGGGTAACAAATTATGTTTAAGCTTAAAATGTATAAAATTAAAGTAAATAAAATAAAATACAACCACTAACACTTATCTAGAACAAATTTTCTCAGGAGCCGTTTGAAATGGCTTAGGTTATCACAGTTTTTTATTGTTACAGGTAACTTGTTGAATTCGGATGGACCCTTGTACAAAACCGAGTTAAGCATTTGAGTTGAATTGCAACGTTCAGGCAAAATAAAATCTCTTCGATTTCTGGTGTGATAACTATGCATATCGCTAAAGACCTTCAATCTGTCACATAGATAATTGGGTAACAAATTATGTTTAAGCTTAAAATGTATAAAATTAAAGTAAATAAAATAAGATACAACCACTAACACTTATCTAGAACAAATTTTCTCAGGAGCCGTTTGAAATGGCTTAGGTTATCACAGTTTTTTATTGTTACAGGTAACTTGTTGAATTCGGATAGACCCTTGTACAAAACCGAGTTAAGCATTTGAGTTGAATTGCAACGTTCAGGCAAAATAAAATCTCTTCGATTTCTGGTGTGATAACTATGTATATCGCTAAAAACCTTCAATCTGTCACATAGATAATTGGGTAACAAATTATGTTTAAGCTTAAAATGTATAAAATTAAAGTAAATAAAATAAAATACAACCACTAACACTTATCTAAAACAAATTTTCTCAGGAGCCGTTTGAAATGGCTTAGGTTATCACAGATTTTTATTGTTACAGGTAACTTGTTGAATTCGGATAGACCCTTGTACAAAACCGAGTTAAGCATTTGAGTTGAATTGCAACGTTCAGGCAAAATAAAATCTCTTCGATTTCTGGTGTGATAACTATGTATATCGCTAAAGACCTTCTTATCTGTCACATAGATAATTGGGTAACAAATTATGTTTAAGCTTGAAATGTATAAAATTAAAGTAAATAAAATAAAATACAACCACTAACACTTATCTAAAACAAATTTTCTCAGGAGCCGTTTGAAATGGCTTAGGTTATCACAGATTTTTATTGTTACAGGTAACTTGTTGAATTCGGATAGACCCTTGTACAAAACCGAGTTAAGCATTTGAGTTGAATTGCAACGTTCAGGCAAAATAAAATCTCTTCGATTTCTGGTGTGATAACTATGTATATCGCTAAAGACCTTCAATCTGTCACATAGATAGTTGGGTAACAAATTATGTTTAAGCTTAAAATGTATAAAATTAAAGTAAATAAAATAAAATACAACCACTAACACTTATCTAGAACAAATTTTCTCAGGAGCCGTTTGAAATGGCTTAGGTTATCACAGTTTTTCATTGTTACAGGTAACTTGTTGAATTCGGATAGACCCTTGTACAAAACCGAGTTAAGCATTTGAGTTGAATTGCAACGTTCAGGCAAAATAAAATCTCTTCGATTTTTGGTGTGATAACTATGTATATCGCTAAAGACCTTCAATCTGTCACATAGATAATTGGGTAACAAATTATGTTTAAGCTTAAAATGTATAAAATTAAAGTAAATAAAATAAAATACAACCACTAACACTTATCTAGAACAAATTTTCTCAGGAGCCGTTTGAAATGGCTTAGGTTATCACAGTTTTTTATTGTTACAGGTAACTTGTTGAATTCGGATAGACCCTTGTACAAAACCGAGTTAAGCATTTGAGTTGAATTGCAACGTTCAGGCAAAATAAAATCTCTTCGATTTCTGGTGTGATAACTATGTATATCGCTAAAGACCTTCAATCTGTCACATAGATAATTGGGTAACAAATTATGTTTAAGCTTAAAATGTATAAAATTAAAGTAAATAAAATAAAATACAACCACTAACACTTATCTAAAACAAATTTTCTCAGGAGCCGTTTGAAATGGCTTAGGTTATCACAGATTTTTATTGTTACAGGTAACTTGTTGAATTCGGATAGACCCTTGTACAAAACCGAGTTAAGCATTTGAGTTGAATTGCAACGTTCAGGCAAAATAAAATCTCTTCGATTTCTGGTGTGATAACTATGTATATCGCTAAAGACCTTCTTATCTGTCACATAGATAATTGGGTAACAAATTATGTTTAAGCTTAAAATGTATAAAATTAAAGTAAATAAAATAAAATACAACCACTAACACTTATCTAAAACAAATTTTCTCAGGAGCCGTTTGAAATGGCTTAGGTTATCACAGATTTTTATTGTTACAGGTAACTTGTTGAATTCGGATAAACCCTTGTACAAAACCGAGTTAAGCATTTGAGTTGAATTGCAACGTTCAGGCAAAATAAAATCTCTTCGATTTCTGGTGTGATAACTATGTATATCGCTAAAGACCTTGAATCTGTCACATAGATAGTTGGGTAACAAATTATGTTTAAGCTTAAAATGTATAAAATTAAAGTAAATAAAATAAAATACAACCACTAACACTTATCTAGAACAAATTTTCTCAGGAGCCGTTTGAAATGGCTTAGGTTATCACAGTTTTTTATTGTTACAGGTAACTTGTTGAATTCGAATAGACCCTTGTACAAAACCGAGTTAAGCATTTGAGTTGAATTGCAACGTTCAGGCAAAATAAAATCTCTTCGATTTCTGGTGTGATAACTATGTATATCGCTAAAGACCTTCAATCTGTCACATAGATAATTGGGTAACAAATTATGTTTAAGCTTAAAATGTATAAAATTAAAGTAAATAAAATAAAATACAACCACTAACACTTATCTAGAACAAATTTTCTCAGGAGCCGTTTGAAATGGCTTAGGTTATCACAGTTTTTTATTGTTACAGGTAACTTGTTGAATTCGGATAGACCCTTGTACAAAACCGAGTTAAGCATTTGAGTTGAATTGCAACGTTCAGGCAAAATAAAATCTCTTCGATTTCTGGTGTGATAACTATGTATATCGCTAAAGACCTTCAATCTGTCACATAGATAATTGGGTAACAAATTATGTTTAAGCTTAAAATGTATAAAATTAAAGTAAATAAAATAAAATACAACCACTAACACTTATCTAAAACAAATTTTCTCAGGAGCCGTTTGAAATGGCTTAGGTTATCACAGATTTTTATTGTTACAGGTAACTTGTTGAATTCTGATAGACCCTTGTACAAAACCGAGTTAAGCATTTGAGTTGAATTGCAACGTTCAGGCAAAATAAAATCTCTTCGATTTCTGGTGTGATAACTATGTATATCGCTAAAGACCTTCTTATCTGTCACATAGATAATTGGGTAACAAATTATGTTTAAGCTTAAAATGTATAAAATTAAAGTAAATAAAATAAAATACAACCACTAACACTTATCTAAAACAAATTTTCTCAGGAGCCGTTTGTAATGGCTTAGGTTATCACAGATTTTTATTGTTACAGGTAACTTGTTGAATTCGAATAGACCCTTGTACAAAACCGAGTTAAGCATTTGAGTTGAATTCCAACGTTCAGGCAAAATAAAATCTCTTCGATTTCTGGTGTGATAACTATGTATATCGCTAAAGACCTTCAATCTGTCACATAGATAGTTGGGTAACAAATTATGTTTAAGCTTAAAATGTATAAAATTAAAGTAAATAAAATAAAATACAACCACTAACACTTATCTAGAACAAATTTTCTCAGGAGCCGTTTGAAATGGCTTAGGTTATCACAGTTTTTTATTGTTACAGGTAACTTGTTGAATTCAAATAGACCCTTGTACAAAACCGAGTTAAGCATTTGAGTTGAATTGCAACGTTCAGGCAAAATAAAATTCTTCGATTTCTGGTGTCATAACTATGTATATCGCTAAAGACCTTTAATCTGTCACATAGATAGTTGGGTAACAAATTATGTTTAAGCTTAAAAATAAACAAATACACATTAAACATAACCCTTTGATTCACAGACAACATATTTAGAACACTCAGCATATATTTAATTGGCGTATACCAGTTACATTTTAAAATCTGTCTCATTGCTCAGTTTTGTATTTTATCCATTTGATTTATTTTATACTGTGGTGAATTAAATAATAGGGTCGAACAAAATTGTGAATGTGGGAGAGCTATAATATTGTAAAGTTGTAATTTTGTGTGCAAAGGATAAATTTTTACCTATTCGAGTTATAAAACCCACTTTTTTTGCAAATTGTCTCATTACATAATCAACATGAGCCTGAAAGTTTAAATTACAATCCAATATAATACCTGAGTATTTAATTTCGTTATTATAACCAATATTTTCCCCATTTACCGTAATTTGCATATTTTGGATTTCATCTTGACTAAGTTTTGATTTTTTTCTAAATACGCAAAATTTAGATTTATCTGCATTTAGACTTAGTTTGTTAACACACAACCAATTGAATAATCTTTCTAAATCATCATTTAAATCTTTTAATATTTGTTGTAAGTTTTTACCTATGATATAGAGCATTGTATCGTTAGCAAAAAGAATAATCTTGCACTTTAAAGCTACTCTAACCATATCATTTTTATAAAGCAAAAATAAGAGTGGCCCTAAAACAGTTCCTTGTGGTACACCATATTTAACATCTAAAAACTTGGACATATAATTTTTATAAGACACACGTTGTAATCTTTTAGACAGATATGACTTAAACCACTTTAAGACAGTATGCCTGATTCCTAGAATCTCTAATTTGCTTAATAAAATATCCCTATCTACTGTTTCGAAAGCTCTCTTAATATCTAAAAACACAGCTAAAACATAGTTATCCCAGTCGATGGCCCTGAGAGAATCATCACAAATACCAACAACAACAGACTCGCAAGAATGATTTTCTCTAAACCCTGATTGGTTAGGAATAATTATTTTATTTTTATCACAGAAATTCATCAACTGTTCTTTAACAGCAACTTCAAAAACCTTCTCATATATGGGCACCGTATTTATTGGACGAAATTCATTATATAGTTTTGTGTTATTTACTTTGAGGACAGGAATGATAGTTGTTAATTTCCAGGGTTCTGGAAAAACACCACTGCTAAGGGTTAAAAGTCGATTACCAACCACATACACAACATCACACAGAACCTGTTTCGAAATGCCACTCACACCCCCACCAACATTTTTAAGATTTTTTATTATTTTTTTCATTTTACTTATTGTTAATTTTTTTAAATTACTAAAAGCTCCATTATGCACTGTGGTTTCATCATAAAAGAGCATAACATTTTGAGGACGATTCCCGATTATGTTATCAATGCTATAAACAAAATATTTATTAAATCTATCAGCTATGTCCGCCTCCTGTTTGACTATTTCCGTTTCAAACCTAATTTCATCTGGCAATAATTGTTTTTTCCCAGGTAAGAGAGTTTTAAGGTTTTTCCACAGTCATTTTGGGTTGCTTTTATTTAGGTCTATTGTTTCTGCATAAAATTTCTCTTTCTCTGTTCTCATTTTGTTGACAATGGTATTTCTTTTCGTTTTGTATTCTTGCCAAGTATTTTCACTTCCATTCATAATAGCCCTTTTATATAATAGGTCCCTTTCCTTCATCATTTCTCTTATTTCAGCATTAATCCATTTTTTATCTAAATATTTTGGATTTTGCACTATTTGTACCCTGGGACACATACGATTTATTGTATTTTCAATATCTCCAATGAAAGAAGTGGCTAAAACATTTCAACAACAGAAACATTATTGTCCCAAGCAGAATTATATAATTCTAGTTGAAGTTTATTGGAATCATAATTTTTGAAGAACCTCTGGAATGTTATTATTTTCTTGTTTTGTGTTTTTTCTTGAGGAAGTGTAATTGAGAGAATTGAATGATCACTTATTTTAGGTGTATGGTGAATTTTAAACTGAAGATTCTTATTATTTGTCACGATATAGTCTATTAATGTTTGGCTACTGGGGACTATTCTAGTAGGAGTTTCGACAATTTGATAATATCCATTTGTGTAAATAACATTTGATATTTCATTGCTATAAAAAGAATTTTCTAGTAAATCAAAATTATAATCGCCCATTATAATATTTATACTAATAAATTCACTAATTTGATCAAAATAATTATTTTAAAAATCTATAAATTTAGTATCCTCTTTCTGAGGCGGATGGTAAAAAAAATGAGCACAAATATATCAAACTAGACAGGGACATTTCAAGGGATAACAGCCATACATAGTTTTCAACACATTGAATAGCTGAAATCTTATATTTAATATCACAACGTATTAAGGCCATAACCCCTCCTGTTCTGTTGTTGTTGGTAGTGCATTGCTCTAATTTGTACCCCTCAACATATAATTCACACAATTCGATATCAGGTAATACATGTGTCTCACTCAGAAATATTATTTTAGGTTTCCAATCATTAGCTAATAACACAATGTGATCTTTATTACTTAGAAAACCCTGACAATTAAAATACACAATGCTACACTTATCAACAGCAGTAATGTCTAATTGATATTTAATGTACTTACATCGCTGGATTTCCACTATTCTTTTGTAGGATTCACATTTGCTTAAGTCCCAAGTAACATGGTTGACATTCAAAGTGAGACCATATTTCTTATTCGACATGACACAGTTTGCACATTTACACAGTTCACATCACACTCCTTCGCATCGTGATTCCCACTACATTTACCACATACTTTATTTTGCTCGCAGTCCTTGACCATATGGCCATACTGACAACATCTAAAACACCTTCTTATGCCATAATCATTGAAGATCACACAACGATTCCATCCTATGTTTATTCTCTCCCTTTCTATAAAAATACTATATGTACTGGCATCCACTTCAAGTATTAAGGTAAATTTGTTGTTTACAACTTTGGTTTTCCTTAGTTATTTTTATTTTTCTATCAGGAGTATCACATAAATTATTTTGACTCTCGATTTTTAATAAAATTTCATTATCGGTTAAGTTGAATTCTGACTCACTTATACCCACTACCTTAATCCTATGCTCTAAAGTTTTAGGAATATCAACAGTATAATTATCCCCCATCTTCTTTTGAATCTGTTCCTGAATATTACACAGATCCTTTTCATTACCACATTTAAGGAGGATTCCACCATTTTTAGCGGGTTTTCCTAGAGTTAATCCAGCACCAATATCTGTGGGATTTATCTTTTTTCTTATATCCTCCTTGACTTTCGGAGCATCTTTTTCTTGGCCCTTCTGTTTAACAACCAGTACTTTGTTGTCGTTGATAAGGGCCTGAGCATAAGTCGACGACATCGTCGACGTACTAACAAAAATAATTTATGAATCTAGAATCTACTAAAATTAGAACTAAACTTTAAAGTCTTATTTGCGATTTCTCTGCTTGGAAACCTGTTTGAAAATATCTTCTAAATTCATATCGCCATTCCACTTTCTATGTTAATTACAAATAGATTTGCGACATACTACTTCGCAGCCAGGTTTTTATTCTTCACATTGTCGAAAAAGATTTTTCACATTGGTATTGTCAATGCTACTTGCATTGTATTTAATAAACATTTGGAAAAGTCTTTTTATCCCAACTCTTATTTCACTTGGACTCCACTCAGAAAATTCTGAATTTACGCAGTTTTTTGTCTTCCCCTTTTAATATATCTTTGTTAATGTCAAATGTCCCTGAATAATGGCGAACAAATAAATAACTTTCTACTAAATTCAATTTATAAAAGCTGGCAACAGTCAATGTTAACTGCTCTTTCTGACTCTCTGGTGAAAAATGAATTTTTATATGGTTAATTATGCTATCCAGAACACGTTAATGAATATGTATTAACGAGAAATGACTCGTTTGATCGAAATCGGACTCTACTCTTCCAAATAATAATGTTTTTTTAGTTGAATATATATATTCAAAAAATTTAAAAAAAAATTAAGGGTTGCATAATTTAAAAAAATTGTGGTGCTGAATTTCTCAGGGAAGCTATTTTTAAGACTGGAGGGCTGGGGCCCCAGGATTCTCCTAGCTACGTCTATGCATAGTACATTCGTTCGGTAGGATGAACACTTTACTTGATGTTTTTCCACTTTTGGTTTAATCATCTAGATTCTTACATAACCCAACTATGTAGAATGGAATTATGGATCAAAGTGTGGTCTGTTCCGCAAAAAATAAAGTCATCGACAAGTTTCTATCAATTTATATTCTCTCAACAAACGAAGTTATTTTGGCTATTTAAATCTAAAATACGTGTAACTTAAACATAACAAATAAATAAACATCACTTCACACTTAAGAATCTTTCGAAGTAAGCACAAATATCAGAAATGGAGCTTCGAAAATTTCACAATTTTGTTATGTCGATCGATTCTTTGTCAAAATTGATACGCTCTACCATCCTTTCGTTTACACTGTTGTGTACGGGTAGTCTCAAGAGCCTATCTAAAAAAAAATTCATTTATTAGGATAACATGTAGCTGACTATATTTGAGTTTATTTAGAATAATGAAATGTATCCATCCAAGGCAAAAATGTCCTAGAACTAGTTCACCAGTTGTTATTCAATGTTGGGCAAACCCTGCTATACTGTGGACTGCATTTTAAAACTTTTTTCTTTTCTACATTTTACCATATGAGAAATACTAAAGTTTTAAATAGAAAGGATAATGATACATGTTTGATATTAGAAGGGGTTACAATTAGAAATTGAAGTATTATCTATAAAACTTGTTGGGTTTACTTCATAGGATGCTCTCAGTTTATTGGGAATGAAAGACTATATTGTCATAGTAAATTGAATACATAAATCTCCTATTTTAATGAAATTCTATCGTTTCACTTTTTACTAAGTGATACTAAATTTCATACATATTGTTTGAACTTTCAATTTTACGATATCATTTTAATTTGTAACTTCCGTTACTCGAGTTTCGGTGAATAACAGAAGTTATAAATTAAAAGGATATTAAAATAGCATTTGATTTCTACTTAGCTATACAGTTCTGTAGATTTAGTAGTCATAAGCTCAGAGGATTACTACTATAGGATTTTGTAGGTATAGGACAAATCAGGCAAAGGGTTCGTAGAGTAACTTTATCAAACATCTGTAAATAATCTTGAATAAATCGGGTATGTTTGATCATTAAGGATATATTATTATTTTATACATTTCTAGAGACTCCAGTATATTTGGTTTGAAGTCTTTATCACAAGATGAACGTCCTATTTGTCCTACATAGAAGGAATTGCATTCTTGACAGCCTATAAACAACATTTTGTCTCCAAGAAGCTTAGAAGGACACACATTGGAATACCTCCCGGTTACATAAAATCAATTTGGTCAAATTGAGTACCTATTTATTTTGTTTGATATATAAAATATATTGATTAAAATCATGAGTCATTCTCTGGGCGGTATGTTTGAAAATATGTTACAAACGTCCAAGGAAACTAATTTACTGTTATGGGTTGTTGACACATTGGATTTTTCCAAGTAGATCTATTGATTTTTAACACTAAATGTAGATGAAAATTTAGTAAGTTGCCTGAAGAGATTAATCAATTTGATTTGTAATTTAATTTGATTATGGATATCATTGTTCATTGATATTGATAAATTCAAGAATGACCACCGTAATGCTTTATTTACCGATAAGTATTTGTAGCCGAGGTTATGTATCTTCAATTGTGTTTGAATATCTTCTGAAGATGGTGTAAAACAACGAAACTCGAGTAACGGATATTACAAATTAAAATGATAGTAATGTTTGCTATTACAATATGGATATATTATCCTCATCAGTTTTTTACTGTCGTGTTGCTTTCTCCTGATCGTTGTGAAAGGTATAAACGTGGAATGGGCGATTTCGGATGCAAACTTCGGTGAAGGTGGATCGTTTTGCGAGGCTTCACATCGAGTTGCCGCAACTCTTCCAAAGTTCACTTCACTACTCCAACTTTTGTTTGAATTAGTAAAAGAATGGCCGTTCATGGAAGTCGCGAACAATATTTTTCATTATCTTGGTTCAGTATACTTCCACGAGTTTATTCAGAATTTTTTATTCTTCCCCATCCTGTTAAATATATATATATATATATATATATAACAGAAGACCAAAAATGTGATTGCATATACCTCAGTTACTACTTGCTCGATTTCGATAATTTTATTTGGTAGTTCAAGTCACTCACAAGCCCCACGCCAAATTTTAGTCCAAAGTATTGAACCATTTGGCCAAAATCGCATTTTGCAACTACAAATTCACAAATTTTCAATGGCTCCCCTATTTGGTCAATCTATAGCATTTTTGGGGACTTCAACGTGGTATTACTCAAAAGTGTTTATTATTTATAATTTTATGTATTTTAGGCTATGAACGGCCTATAGATATTCTAGGCACGCGCGACTCGTGTAACCGCAAGCATTCTGCTATTATTTATTTTCATCGTAATTTATAGCACTTTTTTCAAGTATAATAAGAATTGCTTATATCGATTGGCCGTTTATTCGCTCTGTTTTGCACTTGTTCAATAGATTTACCTTTATGATACCTATAGATAAATATTTTTAGACAATTATATTTCGATGGGAGATTTTTCGTGTTTACTACTTCGAATAATTATATTTTGAAATACTGAATTATACGCATTTTTACTTGGTATCAGCGACCCAACATAAAATGGAGAATGAGAATACACTATAATTCGATAACTTCCATCATACACCTTTTTATACGGAAGCTGCGTCTGACGCACCGCGAAAAAGTTATATTCAGAAACTCACTCTTTAAATACTCGTCAACTCTACTGCTATTCGTTATTCATGCCAATTGCGCTCAACTATGACACAAGAAACAAAAAATCTAATTCTAGGGTACCCAAAGCAGAAAAAACGTTAATACAAAGAAGCTATTTCTTCTTAGGACCCAAAGCTTATAACTTACTCACACCTCAATTAAAATGAATTAACCCAATAAATATGTTCAAAGTCAATACGAAACTACAGATAAAAACTAAATCCCGTCTAGAATTACATAGCATCATTGATATGAAAAACTATTATTATTTTTAATATTCGAACTAGTTACCTAAAAGTCGTACAAGGAAGCAACGTAACATAAGTTGAATATTGCTTTTTTTATGCAATAGTTTTCAAGTTTCACTTAGCCACAAGCCAACTGTGGCTGAGCGGTAAATTTAAATGTTCACATATTCATCTACCTTAGGATAATATAATAAGAATAAAATTCATAATTCATAATATAATAAGGATAAAATTGATACATTCCTCTGATTCTGTCGATAATTGTTTATTTGTTTGTTTGTTTTGTTTTGTTTGTTCCTGATTAAACGTATATACTCATTACAACACTATCTGAGTGTAACTATGAATTATTTCGAAACTTGTATTTACATTACTTAAAATTACCATTTTCAATACATTGTAACTTTTCACTTTCCGCTGTTTACTAACTCATTATATGTAATTATCTATTATATTTAGCAAGCAGTATTTTTTATATTAATTATATTAATTCTTTGTATAAATAATCACATACAAATGTACCTGATACATTCGCGTGTTTATATTCTATATTTGTTATTTGGTATGTATATTGTATTGAGCTGTAATACCTATACTTGCAAATATATATTATTATTATATTCTCTTATAGTAATATGTATATTTATTATCTGCACTTTGTTGTAGTGGGAATTCCTATATGTCTGAAATATGTATTTATTACTTTATATATTTTTTGGTAAATAGATAAATACATCAACCAATAATATAATAATAATATAATTATTTATTTACCAAAAAAATGTATATATGAATAAATACATATTTCAGACATATGGAAGTTATGAGTCAGATCGAGCGGTGTATAGGATTAATGTGAGAGTATGAGAGAGTCAGATGCATTGTTTTGTTAATAAGAAAGAAGATCTTGTGTGCAATAGGAAAAGAGGAGTTGCACAGGTCGAATTGGTAGTTAGTAAGAATTAGAGATGGTTTGATATTCAGCGATCTTTTGATATTTACCACCTGTTGTTTCATAAAAGCTACTCTGTGACTATATCATATTTCGTCTATCATCAAAAAGCAACTGCTATCTTGTATCTCTGATTTGAAATAGTTATTTTGAAATTTGATATAGAAATAGCAGTAATAGACTTGGTATTATAATTAATAGGTTATTTCTATTTAGAAATAACAGTTTTGCCCATCTGTATTGAAAATACTGGTAGGTGCCGTTTCTTAAAGGGTACCGACATGCGCCTTATAAATCACGCCAATTTGGATTCAAGTTGGCGATATATGCTATTCTCATCTGCGTGGATTCTTTATCGAACTTATTAACTAGCAATACACCGGGCTGTTTGACTCAATCTGTATATACATTTATCAGGAAGGGGTTGAATAAAAAATTCTGAAAAATTCGTTGCAGTGTCCTGAATCAAGACAATGAAAAGAATATATATTCAGAAAAAATAATTGCGTCGTCAAAAAAAAATCGGAGATACTTTCAATAATTTGGATAAAAAAGAAGGTTCTGGTCAACTGGGATTTATATTTGTTTCGGTATTACAAACATATCTGATATACTTACTCCTGAACCAAAATAAATTGTTTTCTTACATTTCCCTTTTTTCGTCAGAAGACCCACTACATGGGAAAAGTTGTAGCAATTTTTTTACAATATTGATACTACTTCGGATGAATAGGAATCTAGATATTAAAGTACATCGACTTTTTCCAATAATGACCTCAGATGTGAAGTTTGAATGAATAAAGAAAAACCTTACCTCTAACATAGGATTGTAACTCTTGATCAGTACTGGCTATGATAAGCTCGGAGTTGCAAACATTCTTCAACACTTTCACCAATTTTATTCTTGGTTTCAGAAATATTACATTTTGACCATTGTTTTTCAGATCTATCAATAAGGCTCCAATGCACTAGAAATGGGACAGGAATGTTAACTGAATATTCATGTAAATAATATGAATTGATGTGTGGATTTTCAGCAATTTGAAACTTTATATCAATGAACACACAAATTTCGTTTGCTACATTTCGGCTTTCGCCTTCTTCAGAAATTTATCGTTTATTCATTTTCATTGTTTAACTGGAATATTTTAATTGACTGAATTTCTTCGATATATAAAGGAGTGAAGTTTTAACTTTACTTTGAAATTTGAACTAACCAATTATTTTTCTTTCAAAAAACAGGTCTCAAATTACTCTAACCTTCTTCAGGAACACAGAAACATAACTCTCCTGATAATGTCACTGAGCTGTTGAAACTACTAACTATTGTCAGAGTTTAATAACATGAGTGTGAATTATGTTTTTCTTCAATCTTAAATCGTTTATGAATTGTGTCATGACAATAAAATTAGCCTTACATACTTACCTTTCCGGCTGTAAAATCGATCTTGGTAATTCTGTGACAATCTATAACAACTAAATAACTATTATTGCCGTTTTCTGAATGACGAAACTTTACAATCCGGTCTCTTATATATTCCGCCGATGGAAAAGTTATCCCTGATGTTGGAGTCACTTTTATGTAATTTGTATTGTTTTCTTCCTGAAAATCATTAATGATTAATTGGAGTTTCTGTTCGTTTCGGCGACGTGGGCATTTTCAATTGAAATTGGTGCGATGAGAACGCTTTGTAATGATGCAATTAGTTTTGAGGAATCCCGTTTTAGACATAATACGTCATCTGATGATGGTCGTGAGACCGAAACGTACATAAAAACAAAAATGATGAGCATGTGTGTTTGTGTAACCTATTACCCGAGAATTTATATATAAGTAAACCAATAGTGAGATCACAACACCCTTCTCTATTATAGATTTTTAAAATCTTATTCGCATTTCGCTAGCTACGTTCAGTCATCATTCATCAGTTTGCCTTTGCTTCGAAACATATAAGTGGCTTCCAAATTATTCAAAAATTTACTGCAACTCGGTTTTAAAAGTGACAAACAGTCGAGGATATGCCATGGCTCGCCTGTAGAACACGACTAGCTACTATCGATGATAATTTATTTGCATCAGGAATACATAAACTAGATATAATACACATAATAATGGGTTTAAACATAGTATTCCGAGACAAACAAATAAAGAGAGGAAACACAAAGCTTTCGCTATCCGTGTCATATCTCAATTATTTATTCATGTTTTAGCTGCGAGTCTTAACACTAAATCTTGGAAAATTACTGAATTTGAATGAGACACATATATATTGAAGCCCACATATACATACTTATTTATATAGCAACACATACCACATACATACATACATTAATGAACATAAATAGCTAGGTAAGAACATGAATAAGTAGATGGACATACAATTATCTTGGCTTTTTACTTAAAGAAGGTTTGTATGACTTGTCTTAGTAGAAAGGATTTAACCTTATTCCTATAATGTATTTCAGAGTTGGAATTGTTGAAGAGGGAGTTTTATGGAATGAAGTTCATGAATCTTGGTCCTAGAAACGCAAGACATTTTGTACCCACTGTTTTATTTGCTTATGGAATTTTAATCTTGTTTGAATATTTAGCCCTCGTTGGGTATTTATGTGATAATAGGTCGATATGTTTCCTATTTTTGTGTAAAAAACACACAGTTTTATTAAGAAAGAAGATCTGTCGGATGTCTAGTGTCCTAGCTTATTTGTATAAGTTATCTGATGAGTAACTCCTTTCTTTTTTTAATATGATTTATAGGAAGTATTTCTGTAGTGTGTTCAACTTTTCCAGGTATTCATTCGTGATGCCTCCCCATCCTATTATTCCATATGCTAGGCGCGAGTCTACAAGGGCAAAGTACAGCATTTTGAGATGGTGTAGAGGTAATATTTTAGTAAGGTATTTGAAGCGGCCCAGGAAGGTTCTGATTGTATTAACAATGTTGTTAAAGTGATTATTCCAACGAAGATGACAATCAATAATAATCCCTAGATATTTTATATTCTCGGTAATTTTTATTGTTATCGTTTTGTTATGATTATTCATCTCTAAAGTGTCGTACTGTGGTAGTTTGTTTTTGTAGCTTGTTATAGGAAGGAACATTGTTCTGTCAAAATTTATGGTTAGTAATTTATAACTGAACCAATCGATAATATTATTTATTTCGGATTGAATTTTAATTTTTAGGTCCTCCTAATTGCTTGATGTATACAATATAACGGTATCATCGGCGAAGCTTATTATGTGCCCAGAGGTTCTAATGGTTAGTAAATTATTCATATATATGACAAATAGAATGGGACCTAGTACCGTACCCTGCGGTACTCCACATTTAACCACTTGAAGTCTACTATAGGTATCGTCAATTTTGACACATCGCTTCCTATCATACAGATAGGATCTGAATAAGTCGTGAGCCAGTCCTCGTATTCCTACATCTTCCAAGGACTCCAACAACTGTATACTACAACATGATGAAAATGTTCTTTATATCCATTGAAAATATTCTTTATCGTATGATCCACATACAAATTTTCGCAAAGTTAGAATTTGATTTTATATATACCGCATCTCTCATTCTTTGAAATTTTGTCTAAAGTATTTCTTCACAACGTTTCTATATTTATAAAATGGTTTTATGATGAATTTATCTGTAATCAAAAAGTTATTTATTCAATAGTTTATTGAAGATGTAAGCGTATACCTACCAATTTAAAAAAAGAAGATTCACAGCTAAAAGTTAAAAAACACGTAAAACAGTTGTACCTCTAGTCCAAGCTAATATATTTTATTTGATTCTTTTTCCAATGAAAAAAAAATGGAAAATGCATTCATTGTCTCTTTGATAAAGTTTCTTCTTTATAATCAGGTAATTGATAGCAGTAATAATACAATTTGAAGAACTCAATGTTGCCGCTCTTATTTTAGGCTACGTATGTGGGAAGTAATAAAAAGAAACACCAGATGATAATGGAGAATTTCTCGAATTAGCAGCAATATTCCTCGGCAAAGCACCATGCAAAATTAATGGCAAGAGCTAAGCGAAGCCTAAAATTGATAAACTATTAAAAAAGAAAATACGCTCTGCGATGATTTTCTTTTTATTCGCAGCATAAAAATTGAAACTTGGTTTTATGTCCATCCGCTGAAGCAAAATTTGTGCTAACAAAAGGAGAGTGGGGGAAAGTGAAGTGAACCGGTTCATCAGATAATTTTAATAATGTACTTTTAACAAAATTGATGATTCGCGATACATCATCCTGCCTTAGATGTTCCGAAAAATCTAAACATTTATATCTGACAAGGAGTTAAAAAACTGTTCATTTGGATTTGTGGATTTATTAATTATTTTAATTGAAACCCGCTTCTAAGAATATTCTTACATTATGTATGGAAATTATTCTCCTCGACTAGATCTACAACTTTTGTAAGACGTATTTACGTAAATTAAAATCAAGTAATTGAATAAAATCTTCTTTTTTATGTAAATGTTCATTTCGATATGTTCAGGTTTGGGGATTCGATCAGATTGAATTTTTAATTTTATCGAAATGGAACCAATCTGGAGGAGCCGCAGAAAAAGTCCAACCTCCGGAAATGGAGTTCCCTCACTCTTCATAAAGCTTATAGAAATTAGTATTCCACCCAGAACTGTCGGCTACATGATGATTCATTCAACAATCGTTGATCAGAATGGTGAAAAATTCGATAGTATTTTTCGTGTAATAATGTTAACACTTCGATCAAACGTTACGTTATTATTTTTAGCCATATTATTTCATGAAATGGAACATTTATTACTTGATTTGTTATTATGCAATAAACTATAGAAGAGTTCACAACTGTGGATACACTAAAACACTAATAAGTCAAAAATAATCTCACTTATCCACTAAAAATACTGTTGAAGTACTAAGAACCTTTCAGCTAACAATTAGCCACCATCAGAGTACACAAAATTAGTAAACAATCTGTTCCTGTTTAAATACTATTTGGGATTACCAAAGTAAATAAGAGATTCCCCTATGCTATAGATAAATCCGGGTTCACTAAATTGCTTCTCTTCTTATATATGTCCATCTCTCCTAAATTATCTAGATAGATTGTGTTTTAAAACTGACAAATTTTCTTGAGAAATGATCTAAACTGTATTCGAAATTAGTTCTGCTAATGCTGATTTTCCACTATTACTTTTCTTTAAATCGAGAAAATTATTGAAGTATGATAAGTGAAACTTGAATTTCATTGAATTATTTCAGAGTAATGGCTCTTGAATTTAAAACACAGTACTACCTTCGGACAAATATGTATATAGTCTAGAAGAGATTGACCTTGTACAAGCGAAAAATCTATTCAATGAATTCAGATTTATCTCAAGCTGGGGTTCTCTTGGTTACTCAATTCAAAATAGTATTCATACAGGGACATTTTGATTTCTAATTTAGTTTACTCTGATGATGGCTACTCAGTAAGTTAAAATGAATAAAGGTGATTATTTCTTACTTATTATTACTATCAAAATAATTACAGCTTTCAATAACGGTTTTAATGTGAATAAAATTACAAAATTAATAACCCAAAACAAAATATATCAACATATCATAGCATCTATTCATTTATAAAAACTAACGATCCACCACCCAAATATATTTCTCTAACAAATTCAGTCCAAAAATAGCACAAAAATGAGAATATTTTATCCCATTATAATCTTTTATTCAATGCTAAAGATAAATTGAAAAATACAGAAGACTTGGAGTTTATAACTTAACATGTTAGGATTGTAATATTTTAATAGAACTTGTTCAGGTCGTAACTTTCAAACTAGAGCTATGAAGAACATTTTCGCTCCTTTAAATTAAGTAAAACTGAGTCACCTTTTGCTTCTCAATTTTATTTGGATAAGAGCACAATAATCAAAATTTTGAAGATATTGAAAAATTGAACATTTTAGAATCAATACACAGGAATCAAAAATCCTTATGATAAAATTTTGCAGGACCAGGTAGATATTAATGATAATAACCTTTTTTATTTTCACACTGTAATTAGATTAGTAGAACATAGCTGCGGTTTACCGAACTGCCCGGAACTATCAGGAGTCTAGCTAATATGGATGACGCCCGTTACGGATATCGATAAGTATGATTCTAATCCAACATGTTTGCATAAACATTTGAAAAATTATAAGCCATTCATCACAAATTACAATTCTATGGAGATCTTTATTCAGCAATAAAATTGTTGATGATGAAAAGAATACCTAAAATTTAAGATCAAATAAAAATAAAACTAACGGGCACATTAAGTACAAACAACTAAATCAGTACGGAGTATGATATGCTAATGAAGAGATAAATAAATAGGAAATATGTCATATGTTATTATGTTTTGAAGTATATCACATTGTATCAAAAAGTAAACTTTTAACTTGAATTTAAATATATTAGTTGACCCGGAATATTTGATATATTCCGGAAACATATTGAAAGCAACTTAATTTTACTGCAAAACAGAGTTTTCTTTTTATTGTTGGTTGGAAAAATTATTCTCCTGTCTGGTATTATATGTATGTCACTGTTATATACAAGTTTATTGGATAAATAAACCGGAGCTTGCCCTATTTTTATTTTGAATATGAATATCGAAACACTGTTTCCATACATACGAGGGCAAGATGAAAAGTCCCTGAAAAATAAAACAAGAAATGATTTGTTTGGTCAAAGCTTATTTTATTTCTCAACATAATCTCCTTGTGGCCCGATACACTTTGTCAAACGTTTTTCTAATTTTTCGATTCCTTCCAAATAATACTATTTAGGCAATCCTTCAAAATAGGATGTTTCAGTGATGACGTCATTGTTGGGGCCAATTCCCATGCTGCTGAGCCATTTCTTCAAGTTTCGAAATAGATAACAATGACAGGGGGCCAAATCTGGAGAATATGATGAATGACGAACCAATTCGTAGCGCAATTCACGCAATCTTGCCATTGCGACTGCAGACCTGTGCGCCGGTGCGTTGTCCTGATGGAAGAGCACTTTTTTCTTTACCAGATGCGGCTGCTTTCGCTTCAAATCGGCGTCAGATCGATCCAATAGCTCTGCATAATATACGCCGGTTTTGCCCTTTTCAGTGTGCATCCCAAAACACTGTCGCTATGACTTTGTTGGCCGACAAGCCCACTTTGGCCTTTTTCGGCTTCGATTTGCCAGGACAAATCCACTGTTTCGAGTGTTCCTTAGTATCTAGTGTGTTGTGATGGATCCATGTTTTGTACACGGCTACGAAACGGCTCAAAAATTCCTTCTTATCGCTCTTGAACATCACCAAACACTCCTTTGAAGTTGTCACACGATCGTGCTTGTTGTCAACAGAGAGCAAATGCAGCACCTATCTGGCAGATAACTTTCTCATATTCAAAAATGTATGCAAGATTTTCCTTACGCGTTCGGTTCGGTTGAGATGCCCATAGCCTCAGCAATCTCGTGCACTTTAAATCGCCGATCGTCCAATAACACACCGTGAATTTTATCGACTACATCTAACGTTGTAACCTCAATTGGACGTCCAGAACGTTCGGCGTCCTTTGTGGTCATACTACCACAACGAAAATCAGGAAAACACTTGTGGATCGTTCCAATTGATGGTGACGAGTCCTGATAATATTTAACAAGCGATGCTTTAGTTTACGTAATGTTTTTTCACGCAAGATATAATTTCATGTTTACAAAAATCTTGAAGGCTGCTTGCTTTCGATGGGTATCAAAACAGAACTGAATGACATATCAATCTGAAAATTTAATGCGTTCTAGTTGAAGATGATACATCACAAATGTCACATAGGATTTTTAATTGTAGCGCCATCTGCTTTATTTTTCAGGAACTTTTCACTATGCCCTCGTAATAGCGACTTTGCACAAAAATATGAATATGAATGTCTATCCATAAGCATAATATGCATATGACATAAATATGACATGAACCTAATTATTTTTTTAATAAATAATTTCAGAGTTTCAGCCATTACTCCGTATAAATTTGTCAAAATTGAATAGAACCCCAACTTAAATTTATATTTGAGTCAAGTGATTATTTCATTATTTTCTAAAATGCAATGGTAATCTCACTAGCTAATTTACCGCGTTAGAATAGTATGATAGCGATTGGGTTGAATAAATGACCATTGTCTGTTATCTTAATTTGTCACACTGGATAAATAACAAGAATTAAGGTGAACTCACTCACCTTTATTAGTTCTATCAGAATTTTGGGCCTTGCGCTCGAGTACAGTAGAAGTAAAATGTCAACGCATACACCTATAACTATTCCGACTTCAATTCCTATCAAGAGGCACGTTAGCAGAGTTATAGTAAACGGAATCAGATCTAATTCTACAAATTTTGTTTGATTAGAAGGATAATTATTATTGGAAAAAATAATGCTTACTGTTTATTTTCCATATTAGTTTTGTCATCGTTACTTCGACCATGAACATCACAGCGCAAATCACCACAGCAGCTAGAGTGGACTTGGGTATGTATGAGAAATAGGGAGTCATGAATGTGAGCGACAAAATTACCATAGTAGCTGAAAAGTGATAAATTGATGGGTATGAAAAATTGTTCAGCAAGTGACCGAAAATCATATATTTTCTGAAATTGGATGTGGTTATCCTGAATTATCTGTGTTCTGAATACATACGCAATATTAAGACATTTCAAAAATTCCCATTACGCATTAAAATATTTCGATTTATTCATTCATCTACATATTGTTCATTTCTTATTTCACAATAACTTACCCGAATAAAGAAATCAACAAATTTCGTTATTTATTACAATAATATAAAGATTCTTGACCCAGTATGAATTATATATAAAAATTCTCGGGAAATAGGTCACAATAAACACTCTGTTTTAAATTTTCGTCTTTACGTACGTTTCGGTCTCACGACCTTCATCAGAAGACTAATTATGTAAAAAGGGGTTAATTAAAACTAATTACCACAAGTGTCCATATCGCACAATTTTCAATCAAAAAGCCCACGACGTCGATACGAACAGAACCACGAAAAATCAAAAATGGTATCGTTAATATTGAAGTATAATTTTTTTTTTGTAACAAGAATCCACTGTTCAGTAAAATTCTCATAATATACAAACGCATATTGCTATGGTCTCAAAGCAACTGAAGTTCGAAGCTATTTGTTGATATTTACTCGAACCAGATGTAGATTTATGACGTACTTGAAAATGTTTTAGACCTGCATTGGAATTTACTTTAAGCGTTCTTCCTAAAATATACTTTTAACATTATAAAGACGCATGTAGGAATTTGCAAGAGTTTTAATTAATCAAGTTAGTATAAATCTGACTCAATCCCTGAATATCATTCCTATGGTTCACAGAATTGGAATCCCGTTTTATGTGAATCATCTCCAGGATAGATCTTTTATAATAATTGGTTTCTTTAGTTAAAATATTAACATTTTTGTAATCAAACTAATGGTTATAATCAAAGCAGTGTTTAGCAAGGGCGGTGGAATTTTCTAAGTTATTATTTCTTGTGCTATACTTATGGCCGTACATTCTTTTTTGTAAATATTGTTTAGAGATTCCAGTATAAGTTCCATCACAATCTAAACAATTAAATTTATATACTGGGGGGTGAGATGAACATCTTTAGGTATTACAGGTTTTAGATTTGAGCAATATTTCCCAACACAGTTAGTAGGTTTATGCGCAACATTTATGTCGTACTTTTTCAAACATTTCTTAATTTTTTTTTCTGAGGTCTCCGGAATGTATGGTAAAGTTATATAATTGTCTGTATTACCTATTATGTTATTTTTATTTTAGTTTTAATTAACCCCTTTTTACATAATAAGTCTTCTGATGAAGGTCGTGAGACCGAAACGTACGTAAAGACGAAAATTAAAAACAGAGTGTTTATTGTGACCTATTTCCCGAGAATTTTTATATGTTATTTATTACTTCATGTCGCACATATAGCACAAGCCGAAAAATGTTCAAGATAATTGAAAGAAAAGATTGGGTTTATACATAGAATCGCTGATGAATACATTTCCATATGGTATCAAACTTTATCTGATTACATTTGATTTCTTTGCGATAATTTGGAAATTCTTTTCACAATGCAACGAAAATATTTCAATAGAATATCGATTAATAATAATAATCATGATAATAGTTTATTGAGTTAATTATTATAGTAAAGTAGTTATAGTACATAGTAATTACAGTATATAGAATAAACTTACTTATCCTATGAAGGTTAGACCTTGTTTATAGGTAGAAATGAGCATTTCCATATAGTGAAAGAATATATCAAATTATACTTACTATATAGTTATAGGACAATTTATTTATATATTTCACTAATTTAGGTTTAATTTAATATTTGTCTATTTATAGATATAGGAATTTTTTATATCAATAAAATCATGTACCTTAAGTCTTCGTGTTTTTATCATATATTGCTTGATTTTATTTTTTTAAAGTTAAGTGATTTTGTATCTTTCATTTCAGATGGTAAGCAATTACATATTTTTGGTGCAAGAAACACATGTGATCTTTGACCAAACGTTTTGTTCATTTTGGGGATGATGAAGGAATTATTTTTCCCTCTAGTGTCATGACAAATTTGTAAAACCTTATCTGTATTTTAGGAACAGTATGTAGTTAATGCTTGGTAAAATTATTGACTAGTATATAGTATTTCACGCCGTCGAAACGAACCGAGCCACGAATAATCGAAATTGTATCGTCAATATTAAAGTATAAAAATTCTTTTGTAGTAAGAATCCGCTTTCAGTAATATTCTCAAAATGCATAAGTTCATGTTGGTATTCTCACATCAACTGAAGACGAAGTTATTTGTCGAGTAGCTACCCTCGACCCAGATGTGTAATTTATGAGATACTTAGAAGGTTCAGACCTGTACTGGAATATTACTACAACGCATTCTTCTTAAAAACATTTTCAACAATTATAAAGACGTATGTAGGAATTTGCAAGAGATTATTTAATCAAATTAGTATAAATATGACTTAGATTTTGTGTATCAGCCCTATGGTTTACAGACTTGGAATCTCTTTTTATGTGAATCATCTTCAGGATAGATCTTTTATAATAATTGGTTTCCTTAATTAAGATATTAACATGTTTTTGAATACAGGCCGAAAATCTAATGAACTCATAACAGATTCCTCTAGGCACTCCATAACGGGATTAGCAATGGTAGCTGAAATAGGAGATCCCATTGCTGTGCCGAATATTTGTCCAAAATATTGCTCACCATACTGAAAGTATGTGCATTCTAAACAAAATTTTACAGCATTAATAAATTCCGATTGATCTAGAGGTGTGTGGTTTTAATCTCTGACCAACGTTTTTTGATGCTACTCAATGCCAACACGACAGGTATATTTGTAAATAAAGAAACAACATCCAAGGAAATCAGTTGATGGTTTACCGGTACAGATTGATTTTTTATTTATACTAATTTGATTAAATAATCTCTTGCAAATTCCTACATACGTCTTTATAATTGTTGAAAATGTTTTTAAGTAGAATGCGTTGTAGTAATATTCCAGTACAGGTCTGAACCTTCTAAGTATCTCATAAATTACACATCTGGGTCGAGGGTAGCTACTCGACAAATAACTTCGTCTTCAGTTGATGTGAGAATACCAACATGAACTTATACATTTTGAGAATATTACTGAATAGCGGATTCTTACTACAAAAGAATTTTTATACTTTAATATTGACGATACAATTTCGATTATTCGTGGCTCGGTTCGTTTCGACGGCGTGGGCTCTTTTGATTGAAATTAAATTTGTGCGATTTGGACGCTTGTGATATAATTAGTTTTAATAAACCCCTTTTTTTATTTTTACACAGTGAGTCTTCTGATGATGGTCGTGAGACCGAAACGTACGTAAAGACAAAAAATTTAAAACAGAGTGTTATTGTGACCTATTTCCCAAGAATTTTTATATATAATTCATACTGGGTCAAGAATCTTTATTAGTAACGTTAATACTATTCAAATAGTGGTTTGTTATTTCTCCCCAAATAAGAATTCCATAATTCAGAATGGACTGTATTAAAGCAAAATATATGGTCTTTGATTGATTCTGACCACAGAACGTATTTATATATTTTAATTTTGTAATAACACATCTCATTCTTGTTACCACATTTTTTGCATGTTTATCCCATCTTAGATGACTATCTATGTGTATCCCTAGATATCTAATGTTACTTGCCTTTTGTATCTTCATAACTTTGTCATTTATAAGTATCTCTAACATTTCGTATTTTGGTAATTGACTTGTATGAATTGAAATAGGAACAAACTTTGTTTCATCGACATTCATCGAAAGTAATCTACTACTGAGGAATTGAAATATTTCAATAATAATTCAATATTTCTGGAGACAGGTTTTGAGCATTATTCAGTTTCTTGCTTTATAGATAATGGCTGTATCATCTGCGAAACTCACTATTTTTTCATGGACAGTTGAAATATGTCATTGATATAAATTAAAAACAGAATAGGCCCCCATATGGATCCTTGTGGAACACCACATTGAATTGCCTTTTTGTTTTCTGTTTTCTAAATAGCTACGGAGCAATTTATGTGCAAAACCCCTGAATCGATAGCTATATAGTGTGTCGAGCGAGATTTCGTGATTGACAGTATCGAAGACTTTAGCCAAGTCTACAGAGATAGAAAGACAGGCCTGGTCAATATCTAGATTTTTATATATTTCTGATGTTAAATAAGTCGTAGCATCCTGAGCCAATTTCCCTTCTTGTAATCCGTACTGTGAATCTGAAGTTATTTTATATTTTTTCAAAAATTTGGTAATTCTTTCTTTGATAACCCTTTCAAACATTTTTGATAAGCTCGGTAATATCGAAATTGGTCGAAATTTGTAGCATTGCATGAGATTTGAATATTGGAATCACTAAAGCAATTTTTAAACAGTTTGGAAACGTTCCTGTTTCTTTGCTTTTGTTTACCAAATATGTAATAATAGGCTTCAGAATTCAATGGAATTTCTACAAAAAGAGTTTTTGAAATCAGGAATATAAATTAATACCTGTGTAAATCCCAGCTAGAGGAGTTTTGACTGAACTGGCATCACTGATTGCAGCTCTTGAAAACGATGCATTGACCGGGTAGGATCCGAAAAAGGAGCCAACAATATTACAGACTCCTAAAGCTACCATTTCTTGGGAAGCATCGATTACCTTACCTCTAGCTAAAAATAAAAATATTGAAATTTAAATTAACCAGCTCCTATTCCCATTAGTAATACTGAACAAGATTAAAACTCTTTGGTTAGTATGTACAACAATACTTATGGATTTTAGATTAATTTCATAATGTTGCAAGAGAGGGTTCGAATCGTATTTTATTCGGGGTCCAATTTAACAGTGTTAAATCCAGGAGAGTTTTTTCATCACTGCTCAAAAAACCAACATGAGGCTAGCAGCTATTGCCATAAATACGTTTATGCGTTGTGTTGTATTTCTATGATTGTATATTTTATATGAATTATCAAATCAATAACAAAAATAACTTTACTGGTTCAAGTATAAATTAATAATTATTAAAGAAAAGGATATTAATAATTATAATAATATTCATACCATCATACGGAAACACAGGTGATCTTTGACCAAACGTTTTGTTCATTTTGGGGATGATGAAGGAATTAGTTTTCCCTCTAGTATCATGACAAATTTTGTAAAATCTTATCTGTATTTTAGGAACAGTATGTAGTTAATGCTTGGTAAAATTATTGACTAGTATATAGTATTTTACTATCTTTGTATAGAAATTCCGTGCTGCATCTGAGTGGCTTATTGAATATTATTTTCAGGATCTATTTTTGAGTAACGTTAATACTATTCAAATAGTGGTTTGTTATTCCTCCCCAAATAAGAATTCCATAATTCAGAATGGACTGTATTAAAGCAAAATATATGGTCTTTGATTGATTCTGACCACAGAACGTATTTATATATTTTAATTTTGTAATAACACATCTCATTCTTGTTACCACATTTTTTGCATTTTTATCCCATCTTAGATGACTATCTATGTGTATCCCAAGATATCTAATGTTACTTGCCTATTGTATCTTCATAACTTTGTCATTTATAAGTATCTCTAACATTTCGTATTTTGGTAATTGACTTCTATGAATTGAAAAAGGAACAAACTTTGTTTCCTTATTCCCATTAGTAATACAGAACAAGATTAAAACTCTTTGGTTAGTATCTACAACAATACTTATGGATTTTAGATTGATTTCATAATGTTGCAAGAGAGGGTTCGAATCGTATTTTATTCGGGGTCCAATTTAACAGTGTTAAATCCAGGAGAGTTTTTTCATCACTGCTCAAAAAACCAACATGCGGCTAACAGCTATTGCCATCAATACGTTTATGCGTTGTGTTGTATTTCTATGATTGTATATTTTTTATGAATTATCAAATCAATAACAAAAATAACTTTACTGGTTCAAGTATAAATTAATAATTATTAAAGAAAAGGATATTAATAATTATAATAATATTCATACCGTCATACGGAAACACACCGATTGATCATTGAAGATATCCTTAAAATCCACTCTTACATTACGAATTTCAAGACAATCAAATTGATAAACCCTTCGACATTGACAAAAAAGATAAAGGCGCAGGTCATAAAAATATGTAATTTTCAGTGACGAATCATATAAAGTAATTATTCTACAATATATGTTTTTTCATATCAATAATTGAATACTGGAAAGGAATGCAATGTTCATGCTGCAACACGGCGATGGGACCCAGCAACTTGGACATCGTCTGCATATTTTATTGCTTTCGATAGCGAATTTTCGAAACTCCAAACGGCAACATTATCGCTGGTTAATTTGTAATTGTTTTATATAATTTGGGTATACTAGTTTAGAAGGTTATTTGAAAGTTTGTTTTTGTAATTGATTGATGTTCACCCTTGTATACCGCTTTGATCTTAGTTGCGTCACGTGGCATTTTTTGATTAGAAAAAGCTAATACTATAAAAGAATTTTTATAAATTTGACGCAAATTGGTTCTATGATTTACAGACTTAGCATCACGTTTTATGTGAAACTTTTCCATCTTGCATAATAATTGATTTCTTTAGGTGCTGGAATAGTCGAGACAAAGGACCAAAGAGAAATGATTTCTTCAAACCTAGGGATACTTGCGACAGAATTCTGAAGAAAAATAGTAGCAATTACAACATGTGCTCAAATTATGAGGGAGAGAGCCTATGAGAATAGACAAATCACATTCATTGCGAGCTAACAGTGCTTAAGGAAACTGGAATCATACACAACCACCTCACAATGTGTACTCGATTGTGTAAAGAAACTAACGGCACTAGTAAAGAACCCCAATAGAGTGACACTCGTATGGGGGTCTTAGGAAATCAGACCCGAAGGCACTGAAACTGATGTCGTACTTGCAAAAGCGGGAACAAAACAAACCCTGATTGGACCAGAGCCAACCTGTGGCATTTCTCATGCCCCAGCGAAATCTGTAATCCAAAAATGACTCGAGGTAGAGCACCGTGCTTATTGGAGGGAACTGCCCCATATGTCGCATTCCAAGCGACTAATGGGAGGTCTCCAGCAGCAACGAGTGAACAATCTACTGATGTTCAGCAGGCAAGAAATACGGAATCTAGTTGCATTCCTGACCATGCAACAAACATCTCTACACGAAGGGTCTGGTAGATCAACCGACATGCAGGGGTTGCGGCGTAGAAGAAGAGACACCCATGCATGTGCTGTATGTATCAGTGCATGGCATACGCGGTTGGTCGTCGAAAATACTTCGGAGACGATAGACCTACACCCGAGGAAATCAGAAGTATCCCCAACATCAGGCTACGGAATTTCATAGAATACACCCGACTGAGGGGGAGATAGCAATATGTGAGGGCACAATAGGACACTAATGACTGCAGTGCAGTGGGGCTCCCTCTGAGAAGGGGAACCAACCTCACGGGGAGGGGTTTTAGTCTGTAATAATACTGCACACCCGGGGGCACGGGCACACGAGGCGTCTATGCAAGATTTTCCCTCTACGCTAAAAAAATACTTATGACCACACATTCTTTTTGTAAATATTTCTTAGAGATTCCTGAATAAGTCCCATCGCAATCTGAACAATTTGATTCAAATACCGTGTGGGTTTGCTTATGTTTAGGTATTAACGGTTTTAGGTTTGAAAAATATTTACAACACAGTTACTTGGTAGGTTTATGCACAACATTTATGTCATACTTTATTAAATAGTTCTACGGAAAGTATAATAATGTTATAAGATTATCTTTATTACTGTTATATTATTTATATAGATTTTGTATATTCTTTTTTTAATGATGGTATTAAAATGGCTATCCAAAACGATTTTTCAACCCCTTACTTAATCTCGCAAATATTATTCGCACTAAGAATGTAACGATCACCTACAACGCTGATAGTGGATACACTAAATAAAAAACAACTAACTACTATAAATGCTGGATCTACTCCATTACGCACGAATTGCAGCACGAATGATTTCAAGCTCTTTAGTCCTGTGACCGGATGAATTGCTTCACCCTTTAAAAGATCGTCGAAGTGCTTCAGTCACCATATTATATATGTAGGTATGTGAATATTTAAAAGATCACTTCAACAAATAACATATCGAATTCCTCACCAAATGCTTTTGCAATAGCAACATTCCCCAGAATTGCTATGAACGGAACAATGACAATGCCAGTTCCTAACTGCTTCACCATTGTCACTATCGAATACGTTTCATCTTCATATTCCACTTCAAGAGACGGCAAAGTTATGTTTGGCAAACCTGATGGTACTTCCCCTGAAATGTTGAAAGAATTTTAGAATCATCAGTCGGAACGCATCACTCATACTGATAGTATGATTGATAGTGAGTTCCAAAACCCCAAAACAGACATTTTTTCAAAAAAGACCACCGGTAAAAATCTTTTAATTTGCGTTTTCGAAATTTCCCATTTTGGAATAATAATAATTAGTTTTCGCTCATTTATGAAGTTTATGAATATTCCATGACTATATTTGAATATTTTATAACATGTAATCCTTTTAAAAAGGTCGCACCACCGTCTAAATTATGCTCGTTTATGGTGGTGGTGAGGTATGAAGAGGAATTATTAAAGACATTTGGCAACATTGCAATAAATAATGGAGTGTGCACATGTGTGAGGGTCTGCGATACCTAAAACAAAACGAAATCTTGTCGAGGTAACTAGACGTTGCCAAGTCAAGTTTCAAAAATAGTGATAATAATTCATTTAAATGAATTCAAATTCTTTGGAATAAAAAAAATTTCAAATATACTAAAAACAAACAACAAAGACTTAACGAAAAACCACACAAATATTTACAAATGCTTGAAACGTACTTCCGCAAGTAAGTTCCCAACTTCACGGAATAAAGATTAGCTGACCCTCTTATTATTCTTCAGAAAGTCACCATCGAGAATGATTCTATGAATGTCAAATTTTGTATCACCTCACATTTTCCACTCTTCAATCTACTTGAAGGCACAGCTCATTAAATATGTGTTTTATAATAATTTCAACAACTTGTTATGCACCATTCCTACAGTTGGATCTTTTCGTGCAACTCGTGAATTACAAATGTCAACCCTCAACGAAAGGGGTAAACGATTTTGCGTTAATTTCTTTTGAGGTTATGACATTTCAAATGAGATGTTACTATAGCAAACTTTCTCATGGAGTTTTCCCCAATTCAAAGAAGATTATAAAATGACTAAACAGATTTATAGTTAAACACTTAAAACAGAAAAGGATAAAAATTATGAGGACAGACTCATGAACTCTAAAAACAAATCAAAACCCTCATGGCAAATAATATTACAGATCCAATGGAGAAAGAGGGCAATAAATATGTGCAACCCTCTTATGTAAAAATTCACTAAATTGTTTTTTCAATATTAAAGCAACAAATTCAATTCAAGAAAAATTGACTATTAAATTCAATTATATATGCAACATACCTGTAAGCTAAGACAGTTTTTTCTTTATACCGGTAACTCATAGTGAATTGTTGGAAATAGTGTAAAAAAACGGAAACCAAAACGAGCTCCGGTTATGATGGAGTGTCAATAGTTTTAATAAAAAAGTGTTTCCCGAGAGTATAGCCGAACCATTGTGTGAAATTATTAATATATCATTAGGAACTTTTTTTAACTTTGACTGTACTAGAGGGTTCGAAGAACATCATGAGAGCCAGCGGTGGAATGTTGGGAGAGGAGATAGGCAGTCGAATTTTTCTTGAAGGTTTGAAGGTCTTAGGCATAGGGAAAGACCTCACTAGGTAAAGAATTTCACAACTTCGCTGTTCGATGGAAAAATAAATTCTAGTAGGAAGAACTTCGGCAGGTCTCGAGCTTGACAATGAAGAGGTGACTATCTAGAATCTCTCGTGGTGGAACAACAGACGAGATTTCTGATGAACACTCACCATAGAAATATCTATAGAAAAGGGAGAGATCTCCCATCTTTCTACGATGTTCTAGAGAGGACAATGAACTCATAGGTGTGACATCATCAATCAGAAGAATAGCTCTCTTCTGTTTAGAATCCATGTATATTTTTGGAGCCGAACTCCATACATGTGAATAGTACTCTAGCACAGGTCGAATCTGTGCTTTGTAGAATATCAGAAGCTGCTTGGATGTAAAGTAGCTCTTGGCACGTAATGGGAAACCACTATCATCCAATGTGAGGGTGCTGTTGGCGGTGATCCCGAGCATGGATATGAAGGAATTCATAGGAATAGTTGTACCTGACATCATCATATTAGGGATTGTGAGATCCACCTTCCTAGAGAAGACGCAAGCTTGAATTTTGGTTGCATTAAACTGTACTAGATTATCAGATCCCCATTTCAACATCTTTGCCAGATCTCCATTAATTGCGTCAACCTGTCTCTGTCTCGCTCCTCTGGCGTCATAGGGTATAGGGGCCCTAGATCAGAAGCGGTATGAAGTGAACCATCATCTGCAAAGCTGTAGACGGGATATGTGGTCACATCCAGCAGATCGTTATACAGAGCAGATACAAAGTTGGTGCCAAGACGCATCCCTGTGAAACACCAGCTTTGATATATATTGTATCGGAGGCTACTCCATCAACCATCACATGGAGTGATCTACCTGAGAGAAAACTCGGTAGTAGATAGTGAGCGACAAAGTTGAAGCGGCAAACCATATCACGGAAGTTTCTCAAGAAGGCTTTGGTGCCAGACTGGGTCAAATGCTTTGGAGATATCCAATTCTACAGCTAGAGATTCCCCATGATTTTCAATAGATTTCTACGATACATCTGTTACGTTGGCAAGCAGGTCTCCTGTTGATCTCTGTTGACGAAATCCAAATTGCCGGTCATTCACAATTTTGGGGCTCTCTAGATATTGGATGAGTTCCATGTTGATTATTTTTTCCAACACTTTAGAGATCACAGATAATAGAGCAATGGGTCTATAATTATTAGGAAGGGTCTTCTTTCCTTTTTTGGAATTGGTTGGACTTTAGCTGTCTTCCAGCAACTGGGGAATATCCTCATGATTTGAAGCATGCTGTTATTAAACCGTCTCAAGGAGGGGGATCCAAATCATCTTTGCGATAAATATCGCCCTATCAACCTTCTAAGCCCATTCTTAAAGCTCTTTGAGCAGGTTTTCTACAATAGACTTGTCAAGTTCTTCACGAATGCACAACACGGTTTTCTTGCTGGCTCAGCTTACTAATAACATATACAATACAACACACGGTCGCGCTTATTGTCAACATAGAGCAAATGCCGGCACCCATCTGGCAGATAGCTTTCTCATATTCAAAAATGTATGCAAAATGTTCCGTACCCGTTCGGTTCAGATGCCCATAGCCTCAGCAATCTCGTGCACTTCAACTCGCCGATCGTTCAATAGCGTTGTAACCTCAACTGGACGACCAGAATGTTCGGCGTCCTTTGTGGTCATACTACCATAACGAAAATTAGTAAACCACTTGTGAATCGTTCCAATCGATGATGAAGAGTCTCCATAATCTTTAAAAAGCGATGCTTTGGTTTCCGTAATGTTTTTTCCAGGCAAGAAATAATGTTTTTCTACAAACGCTTAACAAAGTAGCCTTTGACGCTTTCAGATTTCAACGCAAAGTTGACGTTTTCCGTGAAATGTCATTTTGTGACAGCATTTGCGCTCTAAAGCGGAAATATTTCGAAAACGCTCGCTTCTCCAACGTATTTCTGCATGATGATTGATGATAGTGACAGTGAATTATCAAACACTCCTCCTGATGTAGCAGAAAGTGCAAAAATTGTTACTTTGAATCTCCTACCAGAGAAATCAAGGAAGAAATATGAATTACAATACGGTAAATTCATGACGTGGTGCCAGTCGAAGAAGGTGAATAAGTATTCAGAAAACGTATTACTGGCTTATTTTGGAGAAAAATCATTGATTTGTAAGTCATCAACTCTTTGGTCTACGTATTTGATGATACGGACATGCTTGAATGTTAAAAATAACATCGAAATCAATAAGTATCCTAAACTTATCGCATTTCTGAAGAAACAGTCTGTTGGATATAAAGCGAAAAAATTCAAAACATTCACCACTGAAGATATTCATAAATTTTTACAAGAAGCGCCCGATGAAGAATATCTACTAAAAAAGGTAAATTTTAATATTTCATGCTCTTAGTAGTTTGAGAAGCGGTTAGTATTTTTTTGAATTTAGTGCAATTTGGTTAGCATAGACATTTGGAATAGCTATTAATTGCAGTTTTTTTATAGGTTATTCTAATTATGGGTATTGCTGGTGCCTGCAGGCGCGATGAGTTGGTCAAAATGGAGATTGGTGACATAGAAGATAAGGATTCTATTTTAATAGTCCGAATTCCCGATTCAAAAACGAGAATAAGCCGTGTTTTTACGATTGTTGGTCATAATGAAGAGAATTCAGTTGATTATCTTTCAATTTGTAAAAAATATATTGCACTCAGAAAACATTGTCTGAATAACAATACTGTCCAACGTCTATTTTTACGTTATGAAAAAGGTAGATGTATAAAACAAGTTGTGGGTATGAATACAATCGGCAAGACTCCCAGTGACATTGCTGAATATTTGAAATTGCCCGAGCATAATTTATATACTGGACACTGTCTCCGACGAACCTCTGCTACTTTATTGGTGAATGGTGGAGGTGACCTAATACAACTGAAAAAACATGGTGGATGGAAAAGTAACAATGTAGCAGAAGGCTACATAGATGATTCAATCAACAATAAGATTGAAACTACCAAGAGAATATTCTCAAGACCATCTACATCTCGTTCTGTAGATTTCCAATATTCGGGGGAATTAATGTTAGATAAATCTACCATCAGGTTCAGGAATAATAATTAAAGAGTGTCACAATTGTACATTCAATTTTAGTATAGTCAATGATAAATTAAATCAACATTAATCAGGAATTTATAAACTGTACTTGATGTACTTTTGTTGAATAAAGCATCTGGTGTTTTTCCTTTTTTTTTTCTGAAAACTGCGTTTGTAGAAAAAATCTTGTGTGTATTTCGAGCACAAAGTGTCATTGTCGCTCTCCAAAGATTACCGCGCTCCGCTTTGCGTCGCACGATAACTCTCTTTGTCGAGCGACAATATATCACTTTGCGCTCTTAATACACAAATAGCTATTAATCAAGACGCGAAATTCACTTTTTTCCATATTTAAGTTAAAGATGGTACATCACAAATGTCACGTGTGATTTCTGATTATTGTGCCATCTGTTTTATTTTCCAGGGTCTTTTCACCTTACCCTCGTTTGAAGCATAAATAACTACCCCGATCGTATAAGAAGTTTGTTTCCAATTACGTATGGAAATGAAATATAATTGATATCACTCAGTGTGAGATCAAATTGAATTTAAGTTTGAATATGTTTTAGTTCTCACAATCCATTTAAATACTATCAGGTGTCGAGGTCAAAGGATACAACTCATCTTCAGGCATATATAAGAATGGATTTTTATCCATTCTTATATAATGCGCGAAACGAGGTGTAACATTTGAACTCGAAACCTGGTAGTACTGATTTTATGGCATGTCGCAGGAACGAGTTACAGAAACCGACATTAAATAATATTAATGACATGGATTCTACCAGAACTGAAAATTCCCTATAGCAAGACACCTCGATCATTTGTAATAAGCCGTAAAATTAGACGTAAAATTTAATTTTGTTGAAATGTCTCTTCGTCCCCAGTCTACCTATAATACTAGATTTCTTATGAGATATTATACCGAAAAGTATACAGTTCAATCTGTTGGTGTAAATGCTTCTAGTAAAATTCCAAGTGATATGGCAAAATGCTGAAAATAAATAATGAAAACCTAATGCAATATACAGGTTACTATTTTCAACTGTTGCTGAGGGCTATATTGACGAATCATTTCTGAAATAAAATTAAATAGTGGCTCAAATTCTGTAAGGTGAACCAAGTACCTGTACCAGAGTTTTAAAAGAACAACCTGAGACCTCCACAAGCAAAAACTTGAAGAAAAATCAAAAAATTACTAGAAAAAAAGAAGTTTGTTCATCACTCACCATAGAAAGTTGCTCTCACTGCGATATTAAAATTGCAATTAACTCAAAAAATAAAAAATAACTAGTTTAGTTTAGTAATATTTCTTGTAACAAATTCAATTCGATCGTAGAAAGAACGTTGTGTGCAACATGTGCAAAAAGCATATTTGTTGCATTCACCATGATTGCAGCTCTGGACATCGCCTCGAGCTGCAAACTTCATGCATCGTGCAACAAATATACACTTTTTGCACTAGTTACACAAATAACTATTTGTCACAGTGAAAAAGAAGTTCACGTAGAGATTGAGATACAAAAACACAAGTTTTTCTGGTAGTTGTACAAACATTGATTTTTGTGAATATGTATTATCATTCACTTGTCACTAAATGAGTCAATTTAACCGCCCTTTTGATTCTTGACTCAACATGATTTTGTCTAGGTACACATACGTATTACAGCATTATATTTCAAAACGTACGAAGCTATTTTTTCAGAAGCTACTTTTTGTGGCTATAAGTATGATATTATTAATAGCATGTACTAGTACTTCAAGTAATGTACTATAATTGTTTATGAAATATGTTTTTAACTACCACTACTACCAGAACATCACACTTATTTGATATAAAGAAAGGATAAACACAATTTATATACTTAAAAGCAAAATTATTCGAGTTATTTCCTAAAATCAATTTCTTAATATCTGAACAACACGTGTTTCATTGAAACATAATGTTTTATCAATTTCTTGCAAGAATTGAATAACTTAGTATGCTTTTTAGAACAAATAGTTCACCGGAATCAGACACAAAAATCGTCTGAAACGTAAAAATGTTGAGCAGCATACCGATCTGGTTTTTGGGAAGTTTTCAACTTCTAGAACACTAATTTCATAACCCGCAGATGAACGGTGATTTTTAAGATATATATATATATATATACTTAAGAGATATAGAATTAAATTTTCTGAATTATGAAGATAACTTAGATAATTTAACATAGGATTATAAAGATGAATAAACGTAAAAGATTGAACCATAGGCGGGATTCGAAAGAAATCCAGAAATGTGGGTTCGAATCCCGCCTATGGTTCAATCTTTTACGTTTATTCATCTTTATAATCCTATGTTAAATTATCTAAGTTATCTTCATAATTCAGAAAATTTAATTCTATATCTCTTAAGTTACATACACGATAGTGGCCAATTAGGCAAAGAAACTTTAAACTTGTTTATATATATATATACATATATATTCTTTGCCTAATTGGCCACTATCGTGTATGTAACTTAAGAGATATAGAATTAAATTTTCTGAATTATGAAGATAACTTAGATAATTTAACATAGGATTATGAAGATGAATAAACGTAAAAGACTGAACCATAGGCGGGATTCGAACCCACATTTCTGGATTTCTAGTCCAGGGTGTTTACCAATTACACCACTTCGGTCCTATTAGATTTTTATATTTTTGTAAATATAAACCTCTGAAAGGATAGTAGATCATTGATGAACACAATGCGATTCGATGCCCTACCATAGATCAACCATTCACGCATATTCATCTAAAGTTCAGTGGGTTCGAATCCCGCCTATGGTTCAGTCTTTTACGTTTATTCATCTTCATAATCCTATGTTAAATTATCTAAGTTATCTTCATAATTCAGAAAATTTAATTCTATATCTCTTAAGTTACATACACGATAGTGGCCAATTAGGCAAAGAAACTTTAAACTTGTTTATAATTAACCAGAACAATTCTCAGTCAGTTCTATTGAAATATATAAGAACCAGGGATGCTGTCATTTGAATAAGAACTGTCAAGTAACTGCCAACCATAGCAGTACTAACCTACAATCCTTACTTCAAAAAACGACTGAACTTTAGATGAATATGCGTGAATGGTTGATCTATGGTAGGGCATCGAATCGCATTGTGTTCATCAATGATCTACTATCCTTTCAGAGGTTTATATTTACAAAAATATAAAAATCTAATAGGACCGAAGTGGTGTAATTGGTAAACACCCTGGACTAGAAATCCAGAAATGTGGGTTCGAATCCCGCCTATGGTTCAGTCTTTTACGTTTATTCATCTTCATAATCCTATGTTAAATTATCTAAGTTATCTTCATAATTCAGAAAATTTAATTCTATATCTCTTAAGTTACATACACGATAGTGGCCAATTAGGCAAAGAAACTTTAAACTTGTTTATATATATATATATATATATATATATATATATATATATATATATATATATATATATATATATATATATATATATATATATATATATATATATATATATATATATATATATATATATATATATATATATATATATATATGTATATATGCTGTATTGGGTTGCCGGGATATACTCCGCGTTGTCGTAGATTGGTTTCGATAGAAACCGTTGATATGACGACGTTTCGGCACAATTTCATGTGCCATCTTCAGGTCTTCTCTTCAGGGCTGCTGCTCTGCTTCGAGTTAACTTGAAACTGAACAGCAGCCCTGAAGAGAAGACCTGAAGATGGCACATGAGATTGTGCCGAAACGTCGTCATATCAACGGTTTCTATCGAAACCAATCTACGACAACGCGGAGTATATCCCGGCAACCCAATACAGCATACAACGCCCGCGGAAACCTGAAGCAGAACATATGTATATATATATATATATATATATATATATATATATTCTTTTATTGATATTCTTGAACCATTTGTAATATATTGTCGGAACGTCAAACAGAATTTTTATTTCATTTTCAGTATATATACGAACCAATATACCAAGAAAACATACAAATATATATATATTTGGTGTTTCAAAATACAAGAAACAACTTCTAAAGATCAAACATTTCCACATCTTTTTTATCCGATAATCTATTTTTCGGTGATGCGCCATTTCGCCGCTAGTGCACGCCGTAAAAAAAATTATATGTATTGTACTTTATCGGCGATTTTTTGCATTTTACGTGAAAAATAGTAATTTTGGTGAAAATTATCAATGGATAATGTAGAGCGGAAAATGTTCTATTTTTATGTTCCAAGACTTTTTTCAAAAAGGCCCTAGCGGCGAAATGGCGCATCACAGGAAAATAAATTATAGTACAAGAAAGATGTGGAAATGTTTGATCTTCATAAGTCGATTCTTGTATTTTGACCATAGAATGCAGCTTTCTTGTAAATTGCAAACAGCGGCCAAAAGCGTCAAAAAATGTATATATACATATCTTAAAAACGACCTCTCCGTTCATCTGCGGGTTGTGAAATTAGTGTTCTAAAAGTCGAAACCTTTCTAAAAAACAGTTCTGTATGCTGCTCAAAATGTTACACAAAAAATGACAATTCCAATGGACTAAAATATATTCGGATGATATGTTGTTGAATATGATGTCTGATCACCATAGGAGGACGTACAATTGTTGATCTTTATATAATCTAAAATTGTATGATCTCATAGCTCGCATAAATTGCATAAAAAAATGAACACAAGCAGAACGTATAATAAATGTTCATATTGTCTTGTCATTTTTTCGTTTCTGATCTTCATAATAATACCAGTAATAATGATAAATTACTTACCAGTCAAAGAAAGTATGTTAATATCGTAAATATGTAAACAATAGGCTAGCACTGAGCAGCCTATAACAACTACAGCGTTACGTGCGACAGATGCAAACCACAACATCTTCTTGACTTTAGACCATCTTACCGGCATCATGGATCTTTCTAGGGGTGGTTCTCCGAAATCTTTCAACTTCTGGAAGATATACAGCATAAACAAAAATCAGATTTAATGAAAGGGACATAATTGAATTGTGTTGTTCGTTACTTTGTGATATTCCAGTTGATATAAATGAAAATACAATTTTTTGAATCTCATATGTTGGTGAAACAAGTTGATCATCTGAAGTCACAACTTCGATTGAACATTTCAACTGGTACTAGAAATCTTAATCTATTAGACTCAACTTAAATCTTAAATCCCAATTGTTAAGTTACCATCTAAAATTTTATAGACCGCACAAAAATGCAAAACTCTTCTAGCATCGTGTTCAGGATTGCTTACACATCGTTGATCAGAAAAAAAATGAGGTTCGTGGTTACTACTATTAATGAACAATGTAAAACCATTTTCAATTAACAAATCGAATATCTCGGGCTCTTTTAATCCAAAGTTTCTGAAATCTAGTATCAAGTGGTTTTTTGATCCGCTAAACCTGAATCTGATGTCGGAAAATGGAAAATCCGGCCCATTTGCTGGAAAACCCTAAAATTTTACCAAATCGTAGCAACAAACCAAAATTTTTTCCAGGACTGTGGTATTGAAATAATAAGATGCCGTGATGGATCTCGGTACAATTTTCAGTACAAGAAGGAAAAATCTGAAACATTTATGGAAAATTGGGTAGTTTTTCCTTTATATTCATAAAATCGAAACCGAAGATATTTTTCCGGAAAACTCCGGAAAATAAGCATTTACCATTTCTACACGACATACTTTAATTATTTTGCTTTTCGAATAATGTTATTCTGTGTTATCGAAATAATACGGTACCGTGAAGGTTCTCGGTACAAATTTCACTGGGAAAAAGAAAATTCTGGGAAACTGGTGTAAAATTGCGTCGTTTTCTTTCATATTCCAGTCTCGCTCCTCGTCCAACGTATCAAATTATAGGTTTTTGTGGTCGTTGAATATTTTTTATGGTTATAAAATCAAATGCAGCTACAGTTTTCTGGAAAACTCCGAAAAATTAAAATTTGACATATTTACACGACAATTTCTAATTGTTATTTTGTTTATCGAAAAAATTTAGACAATTATTATGATAAAGTATCAAGTATTTTTTATTATGATATGTACAGTACCAAAGCAGGTGAAAAAAGAGCAGATGTATTTGAAGCATCAATGATGATGTGACGTACGTGTACCTCAGAGATCCTATACACAAGATCTCTATGACGGAAAAACACAGCAGCTGTCTTTTAGTGTGGAGGAAAAGGAACTGGCATGCTGGCAATAGTATACGAGATGCGGCTATAAGATCACGTCCTTTTTTCTATTTTAATTTATAAAATAAGTGGACTCTATGGAATATCGATTTGTAATGAAACTTAGTGACCGAAAATAAAATGTAAATTGAATTAACTTATACGTGAATTCGAAAAAAAGTGGTCAGCTGTGTAACTTGAAAACCTAATCCGCAACAAAACAAACAGCTCGCAGACTTTTGGTAAATTCACGATTCAAGATTTTTTTCTCAAAATAAATTGATTTTGATAATATGGAACAAGAAATTATTTTATATATAACCCAGTAATATCATCATTATTATATAGATTTTTAACTACAATTTTCTGAAAAAGATAATATTAAAATGTAATCAAATTTTAATTTTCCGGAGAACTATAGTTGCTTTGAATAATACTCAGCGACCACAAAAACCTATAATTTGACACGTTCGAACTAGGACCGAGACAGGAATATGGAGGAAAACGATGCTATTTTCCAGAATTTTCCGTCTTTTAGTAAAATTTGTACCAAGAACCATCACGGTACCTTATTATTCCAATAGCACTGACTAAAAATTTTTGAAAAACAAAATAGTTAAAGTTTGTCGTGTAGAAATGGTTAATTTATATTTCCGGAGTTTTCCGGAAAACTATCGTCATTTTAGATTTTATGACCATAAAATAATACTCGACCACGAAAACATATAAGTAGACACGTTGGTCGAGGATCGAAATAAGAATATGGAAGAAAAACGACGCAATTTTCGCATTTGGTAAAATGTTCCGGCTCTTCCAGCAAACAGCTCGAATTTTCCATTTTCATATTCGAGTTCAGCGGACCAAAAACCCTCCCGATACCAAATTTCAGGAACTCTGAATAAAAAGAGCCCGAGATATTCCATTTGTTATAAAAAACATTCCATTTGTTGATTGAAAATGGTTTCTCATTGTTCATTTATAGTAATAATCACGAACCTCTTTTTTTGTGACTAACGATGTGTAAGTCATCTTGAACACGATGCAAAAACAATTTTGCATTTTCGTGCGGTCTATAAAATTTTAAATGTTTTTCACACTTTTGACTAGACATGTTGTACATGTGTAACTATGTCTATGGTTGTGAATAGACAGGAGAATATACAAAAGTACAGTTATAGGCAGTTACGGAATAAAGTTGGTTATAGTTTGAGTTATAGGCTGTCATTCCTAGAATAAATGCATTTCTTGACCCAGCCATGAATTATATCTGGATTCTTGAGAAATAAGTCACATTAACACATATGTCAAATATATTTCTGTCTTTACGTACGTTTCGGTCTCATGACCATCATCAGAAGACGTTTAAAAACTAAGTTGAGGTCGTGATGCCGAACAAGGCACGCGGTTTGACTTGCGGTAAATGCGAGCGTAAAGTGGATCGCTATGACGATACAATTAGTTGTGTTACGTGTCAGAATTCTTTTCATCTTGATTGTGTCAAGATTCCTGTATCTGTATATCATCAGATGACTAGCGATTATGAAATTTCTTCTTGGCTATGTGATAGATGTTCTCCGGTGGATAGTGTTTCAATTAGTCAAACTGAGAACTGTGAAGACTCATTAAACAAGAGTGGCACAGAGGCTGTAAAGTGTACATTTTGCTGCGACCTCGTCATTCCAGGCGATTGTGTCGAGTGCTGTAATAACACTTGCAGCGCAGTGTTACATAACAATTGCCCTGATAAGATTTCTACCGTTGTCATGTTAAACAAGCACAATTGGCTGTGTAAGCAGTGCATACCTAATGATATACCCGATATTAGAGTGGAACTTCGTCTAGTTCATAAAGAAAATGAATGTTTGAAACGGGAAATGTCTTTGTTAAATTCTTTGTATGAGGAAGTGAAATATTCCAGCGATTTGCAGAGGGAAAAAATTCATCATATGGAGATATCTTTTCGAAGTCTGATAAGCCGCCTGTCGATAATGAGTCACCGCCTGTTGCTCCTACATACAGTCAGGTCACAAAGAGTATGTTTGCCGCAAATAAGGATCGATCAGTTCTGCTTGTGAAGTCAGTGAATAGTTCGGTTTCTAATGATCAAGTAGAAAGACAGGTGAAGTCAAACGTTTCATCGTCCCGTGATGTTAAAGTTCTTGGTACAAGGCGAATTAAGGATGGCATTCTTGTGAATTGTGATGGGGATGCCTCGTTATAGAAACTGAAGGATGCGTTATTGCAAAATGATGGTTTACGTGGTTGTACTTTTAGCGTACCTAAGAAACTTTCTCCTAGATTAATACTTTATGAGGTGGAAACTGAGGTTGCGGATGGTGAACAAATTTTGTGTGACATTATTGAAAGGAATGATTTGAATTGTGCGGTGGATGATATCAGGGTTGTATCTAAACTACGAGCTCGGAGTGGCGTCAATGTTATTCTGGTGACTAGTCTTCAGATCTTTAATATGATCAAATCGCGTGGTTTCCTCTATGTAGGCTGCGGGAGATGTGTTGCTAAGGTGCATCTGTCATTGGTCCGTTGTTACAAGTGTTCGATGTATGGCCATACCCAATCAAACTGTCGAAGAAATATAGTTTGTCCAGTGTGTGCTGGAGATCACCATAGGAAGGATTGCAATTCCCAAGCCAAATGTTGTATTAATTGTAAGTCTCATAACGAAAAATTTAGAACTGACATACCTACGGATCATACTGTGTTTGATTCAGCCTGTCGATGTTATTGCCTTGCAATTGAACGATTAAAGGAGAGAACTAATTATGGTTAATGCTGCCCAATTATTTTTATCTGTCTGCCATCTTAATGTTAGATCGCTTTTCACTGGCTTTGATAGTTTTGTCAATTTAGTTGCAGGTGGAGATTTTAGTATCATATGCATGTCGGAAACATGGTTGAACGAGTCTATACCGACGAATGTGGTAGGTATACCAGGTTACAGATTTTTTAGAAAAGACCGTCTGGGGCGGGGAGGTGGCTTGGGTTGTTACGTTAAGCATGGATTGAATGCGACAGTAGTTTTTAATGACTTCTTGACTACAGAGGGTGTAGAGGATTTGTGGCTCAAGGTTTCGGTTGGAAAGCTTACTGTTTTGCTAGGTGTTGTATAAAAGGCTCCCAAAACTTCAACTTGTTCGTTTATTGAGCACATGGATAGTATTATGTCTTTCGTTTCACCTCAGTTTGACGATATTATTGTGACGGGTGACGTAAACATTGATCACTTTTTGAATAACCCACTTGGTCAATGCCTGGTTTCCTATGGTCTTAGTCAAATAGTTTCAGAACCCACGCGCATTACGCCAACAACAGAAAAATTGATTGATGTTATGTATGTTTCGGAGAAGATCGCTATTACAGAGTCTGGTACATTAAACGCAGATCTTATATCGGATCACAGGCTGGTGTTTCTCAGAGTCAGATGTGCGAATTGCCTCGTATAAAGCCTAAGGTTGTCTACTATCGGAATTTTAGGCGCTTTAGCCTTAGCGACTTTCAGTCCGATTTATGTCTTGCGGACTGGGATGCCATGTTTTATGAGACAGACATTGATCGTAAAGTGGAACGATTCAATTATAATTCACTAACGCTTTTTGATAAGCATGCTCCATTTAAATCTGCTCTTATCACAAAGTCTTATGCTCCTTGGATAACGGATACCATTAAGCAAATGATGAAGTTGAGAGATAGAGCTCAGAGCAAATATAGAGCTACTAAACAAATAAAAGACTGGATTTTCTATAAGCAGTTACGTAACTTCACATTGGGAGCAATTAGAAGAGAAAAAATCGCCTACTTGAACCACCTTGATGGGGAGAAAGATACTAAACAGCTATGGAGAGCTTTGGGTAATCTCAAGATTAAATATACTCGTACAGCAGACATACCGGCTAGCTTAAGTCATCCTGAGGAAATTAATAATTACTTTTGTTCTGTGTTTAGCCCTCCAGATAACTGTCCCAACATGGTTAATAGCTTGAAAGGTAGAAAATATGATGTCCAACATTCTTTCAATTTTGTTCTTACGACGCCAGATGAGGTTAGATCTGTTGTTCAAGGGATGGGTTCGGAAGTCTATGGTAGCGATGGGATAAATTCCAAGATGTTGAAACTATGTTTGCCCACTAGTTGCTTACATTTGACACATATAATTAATTGCTGCCTGGAGATAGGATTCTTCCCGACCTTATGGAAACTTTCCATTGTGAAGCCCTTGCCTAAAGTCACTGATCCTGAGTCATATTCCGATTTAAGACCAATAATCATTATACCACTATGTGGTAAAGTCCTGGAAAAGATTCTATACAGACAGATTCACACATATATTACTGAAGTGGGAATTGTTTCGGATCTGCAATCTGGTTTTAGAATGGGCCACAGTACGGTAACAGTCTTGGCTAATATTGTGGATGATATAGTGAGAAGTATAGACCAAGGACATGCATCTGCATTGGTATTATTAGATTTCTCAAAAGCCTTTGATACGTTGACCCACTCCCTTCTAGTAGCCAAGTTGAGGTTTTATGGTTTCAGCGATACAGTTTGTAATTTTTTTATGTCTTATCTTTGTGAGAGGACACAGGTTGTTGAATGCAGCGGTGAAAGGTCTTCGGTTCGTTATATAACCTCTGGGGTTCCGCAGGGTTCTGTGCTTGGTCCCTTATTGTTTCTGATTTATACGACCGATATGTTTGAGAGTATTCGCCAGTCTAAGATGCAGATGTTTGCGGATGACACTCAGATTCGGTCTGACTTTTTACCTGGGGACGTCATACATGCTGCTGCTGCTTCAAATCGTGACTTGGCTCCTATTTCTGTTTATGCGCGTGAAAACAATCTTAAATTGAATCTAAAAAAGTGCATGTATATGGTATTTTGTCCCAGGAACCGCAGGACTCATATCCTGCAGAACTTTAAGTTGATGATAGACGGTGAGCTTATTAAGTACGTAGAGACTGGGAGAAATTTGGGCGGTATTTTTGACACTAACTTGAGATTTAGAGAGCATGTCTTATATGTTGTGAAAAAAGCCTATCTTGCACTTAAATTGATGTACTCAAACTACCATATTATTAACTTCAAAATGCGAAAAAAACTTTGTGAGTGTTTAGTAATTCCACTACTTCATTATTGCAATGTGGCATATTTCCCCTGTTTGGACAAACTATGCAAGTATCGTTTGCAGAAGATTGTTAATTCATGTGCTCGATTTGTATTTGGTTTTGCAAAGTTTGACCACATCTCACATAAGATAAAGGAGCTCAGATGGCTTAGGGTGGACCAGTTATACAGTTACCACTTCTCAATGTTTGTTTGTAAATTGTTGTCTACCTCGTCACCACTTTACTTGAGACAGAAGCTTACTTTCAGACAGGATGTGCATGATCTTCATTTGAGACATGTAAATACACTTTCCTTGCCTAGATTCCGTTCTTCCATGTTTCGTAGATCTTTTTCGTACAATGCGCCGGTAATATTTAATAAGTACTGTTTACAGCATGAAAACTTGTCAGTGAAGAGCTTTCGTTTGAGGCTTGAGACAGAATATTTTCGGAGGGCTGAGAGTGTGTTCTCATTGCTCGTCATCATACTGGATCGTCATTTTCTTTCTTGTTTGTATTAATTTAATTTAGGATTAGGTTTAGAATTTGTATGTATTATTTTGCTCGTCTGGGGGGCAAGTTGAGTAGCTTATGCTAGATCTTCGCCTCCCATTAGAGTATTTCTATTCTCAATAAAGTTATATTAAACTAATTTTCCTAAGCACTGCGTCTTTATCGCATTCATTACAATTAAAAATGTCTACGTCGCAACAACGAACGAAACACGAAAAACTGAAATTGTATTAATATGTTACAATTTAAAAATTTATCGTGTTTCATTCGTTATTGCGACGTAGACATTTTTAATCGAAATTAATTAAAACGCTCAGTGCTATAAGTCAAGGAATCTTGCGCTTTAGTTGATGTGAATTAATTTTGAAATGTCTTCTGATGATGATCGTGAGACCGAAACGTACGTATAGACAAAAATATATTTGACATATATTTTAATGTCACCTATTTCCCAAGAATTCACAAATAACTTATTTTTTATTGTTTTCAAAAATGAACGTTTTGGAATTGCAATAGAAGGTGTAATAAAATGTAATGATTTCTAACAAAACAGTAGTCAATGTACTCTTCTATGCAGCCTATTAAACTATAAACAGTCTTTCATGTGATTTCATTCAATTCAGAACAGTACATTCGAAGGAATACCAATTCTTCTAATAAATATCTTCCTTATTTATTTTCAAGTAATTTTAAAAATACCTATTTATTTTTTCCTAGTATTACGGTAAGAGATGAAACAAAATAAAAACTCTTCCCCGGAGCAACTTTCATAAGCCTACTTGAGGTTAAGCAGTTTCAATATCTGGCGTGTCATTTTGGATTAGCCATCATCAACATGTTTTTCAAATAAGGCTGTTTCAATACAAATTTTTGATATGTTTTCCATTCATCACACTCATTGTTGTATAACATATGTGATGATTGGTACGATTACGTTTCAATACAGTTTCAGCAAATCAAGATTTTTTGAAAAATGTTCAAGTACGAGCCTACATAAGAGAAAAATTTGTGAAATTGCTACTTCGTTCACTGCTTCTGTTCCGATTGTTGCTGCTCTGGTACTTGACCCGCCTTTGTGTTATAATGGGCGAAAGGAGTTTCCAAGAATCAGTATCCGAATGTTGGGAAGATAATATCCTGAATAATCTAAACCGTGACTCAGGATATTATTTTCTCAACATTTAGAACCCATCTTTGAAAAATTAGCGCATATTTTCTTTGTGATTAGATTGCTCAATCTTTTACATTACACAAACTATTCTTATGACCAGAAGAATACAAATATTTTAAATATTGAAAAGAATCATGATAAACAGGAGAGTGGAAGGAACAGGAGGTTACTTAAAACAGTTGAAATGGAGCAGAAGCAAAGTTGGTCCAGACTCGGTCAAATGCTTTGGAAATATCCAATGCTACAACTAAAGATACCCCATATTTTCATATTTATCAATGAAAGTCTGTCATGTAAGTGTTACATAGGTAAGCAGATCTCCTGTTGATATCTGATGAAAGCAATATTGTCGGTAGTATTGTTGGAGCTATTTAGATATTGGAAGAGCTCAATGTTGATTGATTTCTCCATTAATTCAGAGACCACAGATAGTAAATGGGTCTGTTATTATTATGAACGGTCTTCTTTCTTTTTTTGGAATTATTTGGGCCCTAGCTGTCTGCCAGCTGGAAGGAAACACACCAAGTTTGTATGGAAGGTTACACAATCTGCAAACAACTGGTGTTAATTCTCGAGCATATTTCTTGAGCGCAATGGGCGGAAATAATTGTGAGTGTACCACATTTATCACTTGAACGTTTGCATGACAGTAGTAATTAATTCAATGTAGCTAATCTTTAGTTCCAATTCTTCCCATTGTATGTTTCGAAATTGCAATTTAACGTTTTAAATTAACGGCTCAACAAAAATTTACTTAAATCTAACAGAGAGGAATCGCCTGCCTTTGGTTGTTGGTTGTATTGCCAACTCACTTCACCTAACTAACCCCATAGCAAGGCTAGAGGAGGCTACGAAATATCATGGTGGTATAACAGGTTAAAAGTAGCTTAACATAGAGTGAAGACTCTTTCCAAAAAAGCCCGCAGAACCGAGCAAGAATCAGACATGACAGCCTGATAGGAATCACGATAGAACTACAGGGGGCATGTGAGATCAGTTCAGGAAGGAAGCTGGTGAGCCTTCTGCAGTGACATTGAAACATTCAAAGACGCAGCTAGACTGATCAAAATACTAGCTCGAAACCCAGAAGCTTGGCTGGGAGTCATAGAAGATAGTTTGGGGGATACTCTACATCAAACAGGGAGACATTGTCTCATCTGATGGGAACCTACTTCCCTTACCTTTGAGGAGCACGGGGAGCTACAAGAACGGTACAACAATCACCTGGTGAAATCCGGTATAGAGGGAAGGGTCCTCTTGCTGGACTGGGAACTGGCCTGCAGCATTGTCTAGCCGGTGAAAGTCAGATAGGCGGTTGGATCCTTCCGCCCATACAGGTCGCCTGGAGTGGACAGCACTTTCCCGGACGTTCTTTAAAGGGGACTGGAGGAGATCGTCGGCCTTTTCCTGAGACTTGCTAGGGCTATCCTGGTTAGAGCACACATTATGCGTATATGGCGCACGTCTAAAATAGTTTTCATCCCGAAAACAGATGAGAAAAGCTACAACAACTCCAAGTATTTTAGACCTATCTGCCTAACATCCTTTATGCTGAAGACCCTGGAAAGACCCATCGATCGGTACATCAAAGACGAAGTACTGGGCACAAATCTATACTGTGGGAGGTACAACACTTCTAGAAAGTTCAAGTTCAATAGACGGAATCTTCCCTTCATTCAGCAGTCAAGATAGAAGAGGGAGAGTATGCAATGAGAGCTTTCTGAGATATAGAGGGCAATACCACAACCGAAAGTATCTACGAATCCCTCAAGGATAAAAAAGTTCCTAACTTAGTAAGTACTTGGTTTCAAAACATGCTCAAAAACAGGAACGTCCAAGTCTTCAGAGGTGACACCACGATTAGTAGCTCTGTGGAAAACGGATGTCCACAAGGAGCGGGGGGGGTAATCTCACCCATCATCTGGAACATAGTAGTGGTCGATGATGGATTGAAGAAAGTGGCCAACCTAGGATGTCACGTGATCAGGTTCGCCGACGACATACTCATAATCGACAATCAGCACTGACTGCACTGAATAAATGGTGCAGCGATAAAGAGTTGAGGATTGACCCAAAGAAAACAGAAATTGTAGTTTTCAATAGGAAGTATGAAACAGTACCCCCCTGAGAGCTGACCATAGCAAGTCCACAGGATGAACTTGAGTGATTCGCCATTGTGTCAGTGGTGCAAACGGAAAAACGAGACATCAACACACATATGCAGATGCGTGACACTGATCACTCCAAGATGTAGAGCACTCTCGGTAGAGCTATGCGACATTGAGGAAATACAGAAGCTACATACGAAGATGGTGCTAAAGCTCTTCATGGCATTAACCACCCACCCGGTCCCGACTAGGAGTTGAGTAGGTGGCTGTTTGTTCACCTCGAGCACCCGATGAATACTCTGGAGTGAGGACCGATCGCGCCTACCTCTGAAGTCAGATGAACACCCTCGAGTGGGAACCGCTTCACTAGGATGACGTTTAAATAATATATCACGAAGTTGGTGTTAACCTTCTTAGAAATCTTTCACCTGGGGGGAATGGTGAACACTCTCGGGCGGGAAGCGCGTCTCTAGTAGATAGGTGAACACTTGTCGGTGGGAACCGCTCCCCGTGGTGACACGTTAATCGTTAACCTGGTGAACACTCCCTCAATGGGAACAGCATTTGGTGGCCTAGTGAACACTCTTCGGTGGGAACCGCTCCACTAGGTTACACATGACAAGGGGTGCAGAGGGTTTCGGCCTAGGCATTAAGAGATCGCAATGGCCCTCGCCTTAATTAATAATAATAATAATAATAGCAGAGTAAATGTATTTCATCTATTTAAAAGGAAAAATAGAATCACAGTAACAGAAAACAAATCATTTTCTTAATTCGTTATTGTTATCACACTTCCCTTATATTGTCAACTTCAATCGTGTAGCGTAGACGATTGTGTAGTTTGCAGTGTAAGCAGCGCTCACAGATTCACTAACTAACAATGGGAGAAACACTCAAGTACGAAATCTGTGAGATGTGAGCGGTGTATATCTAATAGCTAACAGACTCATAGTGTACTAGGTAGAGTCAATACCCTCTAGAAACAAGGCCTGAATGATTAGTACAAACGTAAGTGTGACGTCATCAACTGGAGGCTTGGAGAAGAGACTGGGGGAGGTATCTTCGCGTGATTGGAACGTATTTTCACCTATGAATAAGCATATACAAGATTTTCATGTCTGAATAAAGTGCCTTCCAAAATGGCTTCCTAAATGGATGTTTATGTTGTTTTTCTCGCGTTTTGTGTCGTACGTACAGTTTACTGACGTTTGTTAGTTAATTATGCCGAATAAATGTTGTGCTCCTGGCTTCAAGGGAAATTACAACAATAGTCAAAAATTTAAATATTAAGTTTCCCTTAAGATAATGAACTACGGAAACAATGAATATCGCCTGCTCCTGTGAGAGATTTCGTGGTAATAATAATAAAGATTCTCGTAGTGGTACTAGTAAGTGTAAATGTTGTCCATCATCTTAAAATAGAATAATTTGGATACAAAATATTCTGTATTTGTTAAAGTGACAATAATGCACTCAGCAGCGAAGTCATGAACGATGTTTCTAAACATAACAATTTAAGTATCTAGTATCCTCATCCAGTTTATAATTTCAGACGATTATTTTATCTATTCTATTCAGTTCACACTTCCAAATAGGAAAGGAATAATTGGATATCAAAACACGATCAAATTAAGCAGTATCCCAACTTTGGCTCATCAGAAGACGAGGACATTGCTCATTTTATGTGTTAAACTACGCGATAAGTAATTTATATTACACAATTTCGAATGGATCCACCATCAAGGGATAAGCCAATTTACCCAGGATACTTCTTGTCTAGATGTGAAGTGTCCTTAATATTATTTTCAATCAGCTACCAACAGGAACATCATTTTATTCACCTCCTATTGTGCGTTAAAGGCACAAAACACAGCAAACGAACAATAGTGCAATTATGTATATAATCTAAAAAGTTGGGTACGGCATAATCGGATGGGGCGGTGTTAGAAAGACAACTCGTAAAACTTTGGAAAGAGTACAAATGCGAATTTTAAAAATTATTAATCGTAAACTGTTACGATTCCCATCAAATGCTCCTTTCAAAATGTCCAATGCCTTGAATATCACCCAGTTATACTGTAAATCAATATACATGCACTATTATAGTTCTAGAGAAAAATTAACTCCAATTGAGCATAATTATTCTACGAGAACTAACATTGCTGGAATGGTAGTTACAAATAGGTGTAAAAAAACTATGACACGGAGAACATTTGTATATTACGGACCACGCCTTCACAATATACTCCCGCTGGAAATTAAAAATATAAATGCACTAGTCATATTCAAAACCAAACCAAAACAATTATTGTTGGAAAATGATACAAAAATAAAAGAGTTAGTAGATTTTAATAACTAAGGGATTTCTAATCCTACTATTCCATCAATAAAACATTGATTGTTTAATAATTTCATCGTTTTACCATTGACTAAATTCACATAATTTCATCTATATAAATACGAAAATAAGTAAACATTATAACAATAATTAAACATTGGATAGATTTAATTAATAAAAAAATAAATAATACACAGGATCTTAAATGATCCTAAATGGGTAATTTTGAACCACTCACTTGTATTTGGCTTTAATTACGAACAGTAATGCAATACATACTTTTAAAAATAATGTAATTAGTTTTTATTTGTTAAATGTTAATTGTTAAATGTTAAAAAAAGCACATCATTTATTTGAATTCAAATATATTTTTTTTTCTATTTTATTGGCCTTAATAAAAGTAGCCATATATTATGCTTGATATTTATTATTATTAGACATAGTTGTTGCTGGTTATTTACATTATTATTATATTATTTATTATTATTATATTTATAATTCTAGTTTTTATAGCCAATGAAAAATTATTTAAAAAAAAATAAACGTAATTAAAGTGTGCACGTGGAGTCAACGACCGCGTTGATTGATAGCTACTCTTTCAATCAACGACGACAGTTCAAATTCAAATAATATAACACTCGCCCAAAGGAAGCCCATAAACAAACAACAAAAATTAAAAAAGTCACGTGAAAGCACTATCCAACACTATGCTTTAAAAAAAATTCAAACCATAATAACTTGTTAATATTTGAATGTTCTTTGAATTTAGAGCTATTCTACAAATTTGGAACGTGAGAATGTTAAAGTAGAGCATTCCAATCCACAGCCCTGGTTATAAATATTTTAATAACTTGGTGAAAAATAATGATTGCAAACACTTCCCTCAAAAGGCAACAATTAAGGGACATTTTGGCTAAAAACGTGTTTAGTTTAGTTCGGCACTAAATAAATTAACAACACCAACATATACTGCATGGTCACACATAGTTCACGGAGTTTTAGAATTAATTTTGAATACATTTCGGGGTGCAACTAAGGACTCAGTTCACGTCTGGCAACCCAGTTTGGACAAGAAGTTCTTATATATTCTAAAGGATAAATACAACTTTTGTTTTATTGTCGTTATTGCAGCATTGTGCTATAACTTACGGGTGATCGGCTGCAACATAGCTTCTGGCTTGTGACGTCACGATCGAACGTCCAGGCCTTGTACTATAGAGGGTATTGGTAGAGTCCGGATTTCAACGTAGCATTCCGTATGTATAACAAGCAAATATAAATTGTACAAATTATAGGGAAAAAAATACTATTTTTGATGCGTTTTTAATTTTTTCAATTTATAACTAATTTTATACATTTTTAGAGGCCTTGTACTATAGAGCTCTCTGGCGCACTCAAGTAGTCTCACATTCCCCGTAACTTTTATTCAAGAAATCTGTCAATCTGGTACTTTGCTTGATTTCTTAGTGAGACATCTATTCATAGATGCGTGAGATATTTTGATCTTTTTACCACGTTGTTGATTGGTTAATGACTACCTTCAACAGAGATCCTTCAATTACGTTGCAAACTTGCTCCATTGATGAACTCTATGAGAACAGCGAAACATTTGTCTGGAACTATAAGCTTATGAGGTTACTGATCTAGACTATAAAGACATTATGACACTTTGGTTATGTGGGTGAGACCTTAAAATATGTTGTGAAACATCTAATAAAATAGTAGAAACAAAAGTCAAGGATACTTTGACTAGAAATAAAGGCTTTTAGAAATTAAGAAAAAAATGGTTCACTCTTGACAGGTGCTATTGTCCCAGATATATAAATGGGTGCAGCAATTGTTGATAAATTCAAGCATGCCCCCGTCCATAACTAGTGTTGATGTGGAAAGACATTTTTCTGATTACAAAAACATTTTGAGTGATAGGAGACAAAATGTCACAATGGGACATCTGAATCAGTGTTTGGTAATTGTCTGTTTCTATGAAAACTGATTTCGAATTGTTACATTAGAAAAATTCTCAGTTTTTATTTTTAAAGAACATTTTTGTTTAATTTTTCCTTTATCACAATGTGGTTTATGTTCGATGCTTCATGCTTTTTAAAAACTTTCATTCTTTTTTATGCAATTTTATACTTTTTTCAACAAAAATTCCGTGCTTTTTATGCGCTTATGCTTTATTACTTTTGGGTCCCTTGAAATAATGTAATTTAATTCGAAATGGAGTCTTATAAAGTATTATATCTTGATAGAACATACGAGGTGTCAGGCAGGCCTAGCGACGATCTGTCTCGTAACCCGATATCTCTTACCCGGAGCACCGACGTCAAGGAAGTATGCTGAGCAACCTAAGCACAGCCTGAGGCCAGTGAAACTTTTCCCACGTAGAGTTGAAAAGACCATTCACGGATTGTTATGGCACCTATTCATTTTTTTATAGGTCGCATTAATAATGGGGGAGAGGTCTGCCTCCGGTGTTCTGAATTAAAGAAATTTTCTAAGCTTTGCGCGTGGTAAGGTCCCCGATTCAATGGTTTCATAAAAACTAATCACCTTTAGAAAAAAGGAGAATTCTTCACCACCTACTCGTTCGGTAAGCTAATCTTCTTGTACAGCCTGTTTTTACTTCCTAATAAAGAATAATGCATTGTTTTGCGTTGATTCAAGTTATATGTTTTACCTAGATTCCACACTCAAAGTAATTAAAATATTTTCAATCTTGTTTTCATTGTTTTTGAGATAATATCTCTATAAAATTATAAATAATTTTATAGTCAAGGCAAGCCCCATGTTAATTTTTGTTCCTGATATGATACTTTTTTGAAATCAATTAATATCCTGTGTCTGTATTAAAACAATTTGAATTCAAGTTTTTAGATACTTATTAAATTAATTTATCAAGTTGCTTTCATATAAGTGTACAGTCAACAAAGAAATTATTTAAATTCAATGGACCACAGAAGAGCACAACCTACGTTGAATGTTGGTTGTAGTATTGTAAAAGAAAGAAACACGGAACTGTAGGTAGCTTGAGTAGGGGTAGTTCGGAGCATTGAATTGGCTCATAGAATCCAATAGAGTAGTAAAATTAAACGTAGTACTTGTGCAATAGGAGTTATTTATTCCTAGAGGTAAAACAGCGCTGGATTTTTGCGCGTCTTACGCGTTTCGCGGAAAGTGTTAGCTCCCTTAAAATCATTCCGTGACAGTTCGATAACACTCATAATTTATACCGACGTAGAACTCCAGTGTGTAAATTCTCTGTGCTTAGCTCTGCAAGGAACTTGTTAGGAAATTATGATAATCGGGTAAATGCATTTCGGTTGCTAGAGAACAATTGCTATATTCACTTCAACCTCTGAGTCGGCGATACAATATAAAGTAGTTAACCTTCACATTACGTTCCGCTTGCCAATTTTATATTGTTAATATATGTTCTTACCAGCCATTCTCATTCTTCAATTTTAATTCCTCTTAGCGGAGATCATTTAGGGGTAATGATAGAGTATCAGGTCGTTAGGCTTGTCTCAGGATACCAGAGAGAGAGAGAGAGAGAGAGAGAGAGAGAGAGAGAGAGAGGAGTCCTTTTTTTTAATTCAAAATATTATCTATCAATCATCGTCGTGGTCGAGCGCGAAATCGATCATTGTTCGAAGTTTGTGCTAATTAGCTCTCATTGATTCCAACTCTCTTAAGAGAACCTGAGCAGGTACTCGCTCGCTGGCGAAAGGGGTAGAACTAGCGCCTTTGATAACTTTCTCCCAGGTACCTACTTGGGGTAAACCTGAATTCGACCAGTGTTTAAATTCATACTCTATCATTGCCATAACCCGATTTTGGTCTAACTTTATAATCGTGTTGTTGTGTTTTATATACCAAATTTTATTAACTTTTATTCAATATATATTCATAATTTAATCGATTAACGATTTTACTGGTAATTCCTAATCACCTGTCAGCGAATACGACCTTCAGAATGTACGCTTGAATATATATAAAGATATAATTGTACGTAATGCGAGGCCATAGTCAAAGTATAAAGGTCTGTTGGAGCCTCCCTTCTACTCTTTTTAAAATTCGAGTGCAAGGCTGTGATTGGAAAAGATAGGTGACGTCACCTAGCGTGAGAAACGATGGTAGGGAGGCTCCAACAGACATTTATACTTTGACTATGATGCGAGGCTGTCCCTAGGAAGGGATCGATGCATCGTAATCAGAAACAGTTTCTAGATCGTAGTCAAAGTATAAAGGTCTGCTGGACCCTCCCTACCATCGTTTCTCGCGCTAGGTAACGTCATCTAGCTCCTCCAATCACAGCCTTGCTGTCATCGGCTCGTCGCCAGCACGTAACAACATCATATTATGTCGTCGTCAATAACATTAAATAAACGAAATAAATGACCAATCAGCTTGCACTCGAATTTTAAAAAGAGTAGAAGGGAGGCTCCAGCAGACCTTTATACTTTGACTATGTTCTAGGTGAGCTGTATTATACACCTACTGGGTGCAGCTTAGAAGAACCTTAAGAGTACGCGGATCTACCGAGATCTTTGATACACGAAAAGGTTCCAACAAACAATTCTCAATGCATTAACACGTCGATGAGGTATTAACGCTACCTGAAATAATATGTTACAAGTAGTGGATCAGCGGTGAGGTAGGTTTTCAAAACTATTCACGTGCCTGAAAAATCAAATTTGGAGTAGACAGAAATATTATAGCTTCAAAAATCAGAAGTTTGGAAAGTGGTGTCGTAACTTGGGGTAAGTGTGCTTGTTTGGAAGTAAGAGCATAGAGCGGCTGGTTTCATTTCGGAACTGCTGGCATAACAGTATTTCAGATTTGGTAAATATACGTTCGATACTGTTACATTTCAATTTTTATGGTTTTTAACCCAGGCTCTAGTAATGAGTATGAATGCATGCAGATATTATGTGAATCCAATATAGGGAAATAAGTATATAAAACCTTACCCGTAAACATAGTAGTATCACAAAACACGACAGCCCCAACCCAGCATCCCACATTTTTGTAGACCTGATATCTTCGAACACTTTGAGCCATACATCTGTGAACGTTTCTGCTGTAAAATGTAATCCTAGCAGATTTTTCACTTGCGACGTAGCTATGGTAATGGCTCCGGCCGAAGTGAATGCAGCAACGACAGGTGTAGAAACGAAGTCTACCAAGAAACCTGAGAAAAATTATGTTTGAAAGCTTAAGAAATGCCAACGTAATTCGGAAAGGACAATAAACAAATGTAACAAATAGCGAGACTCGCAGCGAGATAAGTTTTCAACCAAAGCGTCACTAGTCTTATACAACTATATAATTATTAAGAAACAATCACACTTATCCACTAAAAATACGTTTAGTCCATATAAAGAAAAATTATGTTCAAAAACATATTTTAGATGGAGGTCACACTATTTCTCAGATAGTTAGCTTAGAACGGATGGAAATGTATAAGAGGCATTCCATCGCCAAGGAGAACATAATGAAGTTTTTTTGGCTTCTTTTAAGTAAAAAATAAAATTCGTCTTATTATCGTGAAATATTCGAAAATTAGCCCAAAAATTTTTTGAAAGCACATAATCGATCGGAAATTTTCCTTAGAACACGATGCTGCAGTCAAATTAGAGATATCTTGCAAAGAAAATTAGAAAAATGGGAAAAACTTTTTTTTTTAATTCGTTTCTCAAAATATCTGTAATTAAATTTTTTCTAACCTGGCTAGAACTCTCCAAAATGTGTCTACTTTGAAGCGAAAATGGTCCGGTAGTGACTTTAGGCCAATTTCACCAAAATTGTAACTGTTTTCCAGAATTTTTCCGATTTTCTGAAGATCTTTCTTTCAAAAAAATATTTTACTGCCTACAATGTAACCAAACGACCCCAGTAAGAAATTCTAAGCAGTTCTCCTCAATTCTCATGCAATTTTACGTAAAAAAATATCAAACTCGAAATTGGTTGTAGGTCTGATCTCGAAATTTATTGGAGTGTCCAAGTTTCTTAAGGAAACGAGATTTTTCTTCTTTGAATAATAAAAGTAAGGCAAATATCCTCGGAATAAGTTCATTTTTCAGGAAATTTTCTTATAGATTTCGTAAATCCACCGCAATACCTTCTGACCTGGGATTATCAGCAAAGCCACCCAGCAAAAGCCAAGTCAATTTCCCCCAGACGATTAGGGATTTTTTTAACATGACTCCGGCACGGATCGCAACAATACGATTGACGCATAGAATAAAACTTTCTTTCACGTCTCCACGATAAGAGTATTTGATCGTTATCTGACAACTGTGCACCTTGTCGAATGACCCCATGGCCACTCGCATTTTTTCCGATTATTTTTCACATATTACAGAGAATTTGCTCTCCTGTGAACATACTTTCGATTAGAAAGAAATGGACATCTGCACACATTCTAATCTATTACACACATACCTTTTTCCGACATTTTTCGTATTGAATTCCTTTACAAGGATAGGTTAGGCCTTTGCTTGCAAAAAATCTTTTCAGATTAAAAGAAAATCTAACCATGAGCACACGTCTGCTAATTAAATATTTCAATATAAATACAACCCTTGAAACTTTTTAATTAATGAAATGAAAATTTTTCCATACTGAACTCAGTACATTCATATGAAGTGCAGAATGCGTCTTTGTTTACTTTGCTACTGAGTGCGAATTTCTGATGCTATAGGTACGAATATTCCGCATTTGAAGAAAATAATATAGTTGCCATTTCTTATTGTAGTATTATATTGTATTATATTGTATTATATTGTATTATATTGTATTATATTGTATTATATTGTATTGTATTGTATTATATTGTATTATATTGTATTATATTGTATTATATTGTATTATATTGTATTATATTGTATTATATTGTATTATATTGTATTATATTGTATTATATTGTATTATATTGTATTATATCGTATTATATTGTATTATATCGTATTATATTGTATTATATTGTATTATATTGTATTATATTGAATATTGAATATTATTTTATTACAAAGCAATTATTGAAGGAAACCGCAGCTTAGGAAATCTTAAATCAAACTCAAACTTTGCAGTAAATTCATTAATCTATAAGAAAATTTTCTGAAAAATGAACTTATTCCGAGGTTATTTGCCATAAGTTCATTCCCCCAATGTGCACAGTTGTCAGATAACGATCAAATACTCTTATCGTGGAGACGTGAAAGAAAGTTTTATTCTATGCATCGATCGTATTGTTGCGATCCGTGCCGGAGTCATGATAAAAAAATCCCTAATCGTCTGGGGGAAATTGACTTGGCTTTTGCTAAAGATGTTCAAAGGTGGATGGGTGGCTTGGTGATAATCCCAGGTCAGAAAGTATTGCAGTAGATTTATGAAATGTATAAGAAAATTTCCTGAAAAATGAACTTATTCCGAGGTCATTTGTCTCTTTTATTATTCATTCAGCAAAGAAAAAAAATTTCGTTTCCTTAAGAAACTTCGACACTTCAATAAATTTCGAGATCAGACCTACAGCCAATTGCGAGTTTGACAGTTTTTTTACGTAAAATTGTCTGAGAATTGAGGAAAACTGCTTAGAATTCCTTACTGGGGTCGTTTGGTTACATAATAGGCAATAAAATAGTTCTTTTTTAGGAAAAAATCGTCAAAAAGTCGGAGAAATTCTGGAAAACAGTGAAAATTTTGGTGAAATTGGGCTTAAGTCACTACCGGACCATTTTCGCCTTGGAGTAGACACATTTCGTGAGAGTTTTAGCCTGGTTAGAAAAAAATTAAAATATAGGTATTTTGGGGAATGAATTGAAAAAAAAAAAGTTTTAAGGCTGATTTTCGAATATTTTACGATAATAAGACGAATTTTATTTTTTTACTTGAAGAAGGCCAAAAAAAACCTCAATATTTTCTCCTCGGCGCAATATCGAAATTTTGGGAAACGGCATATTTTTCAATGTAGAAAAGGTAGGAAAAACTTTGAGAGCGATCCCCGATTGTGACCTGGGAACGAGTGCTGATTTCATATGGAATGCCTCATAGGCGAAAATGCAATTTAATGAATTCAGATCATCAGATCTATCCCCAGCCGGGAGTAATCCTTTACACTATTAATTCCAAATAGTATTTGAACAGGCACATTTTGATTTCTGATTCAGTTAGTGATGGGGGATTGGTAGCTGAAAGGTCCTCAGTACTTCTAAAGCATTTTTAGTGGATAAGGGTGATAGTTTCTTATTTATAGTGTTATAAATAAGTTTATAGTTTATCAATTTTATACGAGCTTAAATTGGAATGATCAATTTTTCATCTAGTGATATATTTTTGAAATTAGTTGTTATATTATGCTACAGCGAACATGGCTAGTTTAAAAACAAGCAGTCTGGTTAATAAAAAAACGATAATTTCTATTAACATAAAATAGCCATTGCATTAGCTACTTTATAAACTAACGAACTATAATTCTCTGGCTTATTTCAGAGCCTATTCATTTTTTATTATTGAACAAAAATAAATTATTTTTCGAATAAGTTAGTTACATATGAGGGCAAGGTGGAAAGTCCCTGAAAAATGGAACAAGAAATGATTTATTTAGTCAAAAGTTATTTTATTTCTCAACATAATCTCCTTGTAGCCCAATACACTTCGTCCAATGTTTTTTTAATTTTTCGATCCCTTCTAAATAATACGATTTTGGCAATCAAAATAGGCGTCATGACCTCATCGTTGGAGCCAAATCTCTTTCGGCCGAGCCATTTCTTCAAGTTTGGGAATAGATGAAAATCGCAAAGTGCCAAATCTGGAGAATATGGTGGATGACAAACTAATTCATGCAATTTAACCATTGCGACTGCGGACTTGTGCGCCGGTGCGTTGTCCTGGTGGAAGATCATCTTTTTCTTCACCACTGCTTTCGCTTCAAATTGTCATCGAATAGCTCTGCATAATATACGCCGGTGATCGTTTTGTCCTTTACAGGGTAATCGATATGGACGACACCGTATACTTCCAAAAAAAACTGTCGCCATGACTTTGTTGGCCGATAAATCCACTTTAGCCTTTTTCGTCTTCGATTCGCCAGGACTAGTCCACTATTTCGACTGTTCTTTGGTCTCTGGTGTATTGTGATGGATCCAAATTTCGTCCACGAATACGAAACGGAGCAAACAGTCCTTCTTATCGCGCTTGAACATCGCCAAACACTTCTTTGAAGTTGTCACACGGTCGAGCTTGTTGCCAACAGAAAGCAAATGTCATCTCAGATGGGTGCCGCATCTGCTCATATTCAAAATTTTATGCAAAATGTTCCGTACCCGTTTAGTTGAGATGTCGTAAGCCTCAGCAATCTCCTGTACTTTAACTCCCCAATCGTCCGAAATCATACCATGGATTTTATCGACGATTTCTGGCGTTCTAACCTCAACTGGATGACCAGAACGTTCGGCATCCTTTGTGGTCATACTATCACAACAAAAATCAGTAAACCAAGATGATACATCACAAAAGTCACATGGGATTTTCGATTGTGACGCGATCTGTTTTATTTTTCAGGGACTTTTCAACTTGCCCTGGTAGTTTTTCTATATTCCAAACAATAGCTACGTATCTTCTGATGATGTCAACAATGGAAATATAAAATATTGTTAAAATATAAGGAATAAGAAGCTCTATTATATTAAGTATCACGGGCCCTCACCAAGGGGCCATATTTTAATTATTTATTTTACACTGCAAAAGCAGGAAAAATTGTATATTCAATATTTATGCAATGGCAGGTAGAAGTTAAAATAAGCTATTTCTGATGTCACGTTGCTTTGAAACAGTACATAATAACAAGTTCATTGAAATTAGTTATTTGAATTTTCCCGCATGTTCAGTATGTGACGCCGTATTACAGATAAGTTTCTAGTTCGTTGACATTACAATTGCATTATAATTTTGTAGTGTAAAAATATTTTGTTGCATTTAATATTACCGTCTACCATATGGGCCCCCACCCAACTTGTGCTCACGGGTCCCCACCACTCTAAATCCGGCCTTGGATAATTTATAAACTATCCAGCTATTTTAAATTTCTATAAGAGTCGCTGATTTACAGACGTCCAACAGAACAGCACAGAGCAACATCATCTTGAGCATCGCAACATTACCGCTTAACAACGTCGCGAACATTTTGCCGTTCTGTCAAGTTAGTTCATTTTATCGCCGTGAGTTACGGGACCGTCCACACATGCACTTGCGGTAAACGCCGTACACGTTAGAAAGAAATGACGTCATGGCTCCAGGTCAGCCATTATTGTCAGGTTGAGTAGACTTTCAATGTTTTTGAATAAAACTAACCAGTTGATTCTATTAACTTCGTTACAAAAAAAAATTAGGAGTTCTTCACTTATTATATCAAATAGTACAAAATATTTGTAGTTATGATCAGGTATTCTAGTGCATTCAGAATTTTCTGTGGTTGACTGTATCGAACCCTTTTGGCCAGATCGACAAAGATACAAAGACAAGGTCGACTTGATTTTCAGTACAGTACAGTAATGATCACTGTGGGAATTGAGTGAGATATACAATGTTCGTTTCAATGTTCCAGAAATCGGGTATTGTCAACTTTTAGAATAATGCTTTACTAAATCATCATAATTATCAGTTGTTTCGAAAGTCTGCACTAATATTTTATTTTATGAATTAGATTTTGGTCAGTTTGGAATGAACTTTTTCTAAGGAAAATAAAAAGCACACTCTTTCATAGACATATATGATTAATTGGACTTACATTCTGGAACACAACATTGTCTCGTGACTATAATACAGGGTGTCCCAGGTTTTAGTCGGGGAACTTCAACAGTCGATAGAAAATTCAATTTTGAGAAAAAAATTCTTATTAACATATATGCACAGACGCTTAGTTTTTGAGATACAGGTGTTGAAATTGAAAAAAAATTTTCGTTTTTTGCGAATATCTCCGGAACCGTTAATCGTACAGAAAACAGCTTTTGCAAGCATTTTCTACTCATAGTAAGCTATGTTCTATGTGATAAAGATTTATTTTTTAGTCATAATTGGTGAAGATTTTGAAGGGGTAGTTGGTGTTTTTCTCCCCAACTTCTACGCCACTGGGAAAGGTACGGTTTTGAGACAACCATTTGAACTGCCAATGTTTTCTTCACAAAAAAGGTACACTCGGTCATAAGCTCTAAAGTTGACCGTTTTCAAGAAAAATCAACTTTTATGTTGAAAAACATGGTAAATTCTTACTAATTAAACAAAATTTATTCAAACGTTAGAACAAGTAACAAAACCAAAAAATTGACCATGTTTTTCAACATAAAAGTTGATTTTTCTCGAAAACGGTCAACTTTAGAGTTTATGACCAGCAGTACCTTTTTTGTGTTGAAAGCATTGGCGGTTCAAATGGTTGTCTCTAAACCATACTTTTTCCAGTAGCATAGAAGTTGGGGAGAAAAACACCAACTACCCCTTCAAAATCCTCACAAATTATGACTAAAAAAAAATTTTTATCACACAGAACATAGCTTGCTATGAGTAGAAAATGCTTGCAAAAACTGTTTTCTGTACGATAAACGGTTCCGGAGATATTCGCAAGAAACTAAATTTTTTTATCAATTTCAACTATCTCAAAAACTAAGCGTCTGTGCATATATGTTATTAGGAATTTTTTTCTCAAAATCAAATTTTCTATCGACTGTTGAAGTTCCGCGACTGAAACCTGGTACCCTATAACTCTTCTCACGAAAACAAAACAATTTAGATCAAAATACACGATTTATGCGAATTCACGCACAAATTACATAATAATATTGCAATAACACTCCACACAAATTTAAACTACACAAGACTATTGTTACTTAAGATATCGTTTCTATATTGGTAACAAAGATATCAAACCAATTCGATAGAAACTTGACGATTTGCTGAATTATTAGTTTAAATTCGCGAATGTGACTTTATTTCACGACCCCCAAGTTTCGATACAAAGTACATTGACTCACCTAAGTGTAAAATCCCACAAAGTAGTTCTACGATTCCAGTCAGAAGGCATAACAAAACCACAGCGTAGGCTTTTCCAAAAGTGACGTGAAGTGTATGAGAGAACGTTAACAATGACAGAAGAGCTGTAGGTCCAATATGCAACTCCGGTACTGTTCCAAAAATCACATATACAAAGCCTCCGCACATTGAAGAGTATAACCCATACTAGAATAATAAATATTTATTTCATTCAACTATTACCTATTATGTTAAATACTATAATAAATGTGCTTATATAAGGAACACTAAGCCTATAACATGGTGCGATACTTAGAAGTCTACTTTCATCAAATATTCATGAATGATTATAATATAAATATACCTACAATAAGTTGAAAATGAGGAAATTATGTCTTATGAGACCAACCACCTATAGGACAACTTTGTCTCAAGTTCCCAACATATATAGTCCAGTTTTATAATCTGTTTTAAAGGCAATAGTATAGACAAAGTTTTGCTTCTCCAAGTTGAACAATGACAACACGTCTATTAATTCCAGAAACCTGTTTCGCTCTTCTCATGAGTTCATTAGTGCCAAACGCACGCACACAAGCACACCCACACGCACACGTCTAAATAATCTAAGGCGGACTCAAGGTGTTACCTTCTCAACATTTGGGAACCTATCCTTGGAAATTTGTGTCAACAATATATTTTCACAAACTTCGTTTTCATTAAGCAAAACGTATATATTAAAAACAACAAAGATAAGAATAAGAAAGATCAAGAATCGGGAATATACAAGGAGTGTGATGAAGATTGTGATAAATTCTATATAGGCCAGGCAGAAGAATCGCTCAAAACTGGAATTAAAGAACATTTTAATTTGAACAAAGGAGATTCAAAAGTTGTAAACCATATTAAAGTAACTGATCATCATTTCAAAGATGATTTTGAGATTCTCCATAAGTCAGTTAAAAGTAATGTTTTAAACAACTTAGAGAAAATTTAAATTAGTAAGTTTAAAAATAGAAAACCTTTTAAATGATCAGAAAGACTATACCAATTCTCCATTATTGAATTTATTTGTAATTAACTCTTATCCTACTGTACACGTACCTCACTCATCCCCTCCTTCTTAATTTTAATATTTAAGGAATAAACCATAGTTTGTAAAATCATTGTTTAATAAAGCCACCGTGTGGTAAAACATATCACGTTTTGTTTAATAAAAACGAAGTTTGTGAAAATTTATTACAAGTGTATTGTTTATTAAAACTAATTATAAAAAATGTTCTTAAAAAGTGTTATTTCTTTTGTATTTTCTCTGACGGTAACACTAGAAAAATTGGAAATAAAAATTGATATACTTCCTCATGAATGGCCTTTTGGTTAATCAACCTTCTACCCATTCAACCAAAACTGTGTCTGTGACCGTTCCGATATCGTCATGATAGAGACATTCTTATATTGGACCACTGAAATATATGTGTTGTTTACGTATAATTCAGTATATCGGACAGACTGTATACTATACTAGTAGAAGTAGTACATGTAGTAGAAAGTAGATACGTAACTTGGATTCTATGAATCTGTTCGAACACAAAAACTATAAATACCAACGCGGTCTATACTAGAGTAGACAACTAAGCCTTTCACGGGTAATTTGTCGGACATTCTGTCCTTCTCGCACACATGTACTGCGCTCTCACTCGCACGATTTCCCCTTAATTCTCCTCAACTATGACGGTATGCGCGCGTTATGTTATATTTCAAAATTCTGTCATATTCTTATACTCTTTGTGATACTAATAAAAATGGTTGGCATTCGCAAATCTTGTAAGAAAAATAAAAACCCGCCAAGTCCAAATAGGAGTTTTTTTAAGTAAGTTTTTTTTATAATAAAATACGTATAATATAATAGAATCTATACATAACCTACGTGTTTGTTTATTTTTTTTTGTAGATTTAAAAAAGAGTGGTGTGAATTTTTTGATTTGCAAGAAAGTCAAATATCGAAGTCTTCTACAGTTTGTAGTGATCATTTTGAAAATAAATATATAACCAATACTAGTAATAGATATTATCGTCAGATGCTAAGCCCACTATTAATAAAGCTGTAAAGAGATACTGATATGTATATACACAATCAATTTGCAAGCAATGTTACTATTATTTATTACTATATTTCTTGTTTTAGACTTAATTTTAATACAAATAAGACTTTGCCCAATACTTCAATTGATAATATGACTGATGTTGTTACGACAACCTGACAACTTTTTTTATTGTGTTACACACTTATACACATTTCTAATATATTTATTTAACATAACAAAATTATATTATGTTTTATAACTTAACATAATTATCACTCTTGGGGATTGAAGTACGTATTACTTTTTCGATTCCACCTGGCATTTTTATTAGAGGCATAAGTTTATATTTCATAAACTCTAAAACTTGTTATACGATATTTCCTATGACTTTTCCAGAAATCAAAATTAAATCTACTCTCCTCACAGATCACCACTTAAATTAGAAACAAAATCAAGATATACGCATTCCGCATTGCTTTATATGTACGTAAACAAATAATCTGACAACTCGTCCGCCATACTGGAATGTTAAAGCAGATACCTAATTATCATTTCGGATCCCTATATTACTTCTGCTCCACAACTTTAAAAAGCACGCCTATTTGATTTTAACAACTTCCTGAAAGTTAAAAATTCGGTGTAGAAGGGGAGACCGTGCGAGTGAGAGCGCACTACGAGCGTACTACATGTGCGAGAAGGACAGAATGTCCGACAGGTTACCAGCGGCTCCCTATGCTTAACACACTACTTGTCTACTCTATACTAGACCTCGTTGATAAATACCTTTCTCCCTCGGCACCACGACTTATACCTCGACGGACATTGGATTACAAAAACGGTTTGATAAACGTAGTGATATTCAGCATTAGTAATTCACATTACATGAACGGAAATGACTTATTAAAGTATACAAGTTCAGATATTTAGATGGAATTCCTAAGCGAGTAATTCTTTGATAGTATTTTAGGGTCATATGTCGTAAAATGTTTTATATCATACTAAAATAACGAACTGGTCTATTTTTTTTAGAATTTTTATTTTAAATTTTAACCGGTATCTATATTGTCAGTTAGTATAACCGTTCCATTCAGTAGCTTTTGAATAGTCGCTAATAGTGACAGCTACACATACTTCTGTTTGTTTATTTTCTGTCAAAAAAATTGACAATGCATCTTGTTCGGAGACGAAAACAGGGAGCAAATCAAAATCAATTTATTTATTCCTATATCAAAGGGTAGAATACATGTTTTCGTATTTTCCTAATAATATAATGCTTTTTGGTAAATTATGCTAAGAGCTCATAACATTTGGAAATGACAGTGATAATATGTTTGAGTTTCCATAATCACTCCTTTTCCACTTGCATTTTGAATTATCTAAAGCACTTTTCAACTGTGATGCAGCCTATATCAAAGACGTATGTGCTCCAGTGTACATAATGATTTCTTCATAAATTCTGGAAAAAGGTTATACAATGATAAAAATAATCAAGAACCTTATGTTTGTCCCATTGAACCTCTGTCGAATAGTCTTTATCTTTATCCAGTAACAGAAGATGAGATAATAGATAGTTGTAATCAGCTGCAAAATAAGTTTAGTTTTGGTGTTGACGGCATTCCCCTAACTATTCTTAAATTCTCCTTAACAAAAATACAAAAAATATTATGTCATATTATAAATTGTATATTTGAAAATGGTATATTTCCCGACGCTTTAAAGGTAGCAATAGTAAAGCCTTTGTATAAAAAAGGAGACTGCGAGGACTTGGGTAGCTATCGGCCTATTAGCCTACTTTCTTCGTTTGCCAAACTGGTAGAAAAAATTTTGAATCACAGATTAGTAGGTTTTTTTACAAAATTCAAAATTTTTAACAAAAGTCAACATGGCTTTCTTAGGGGCCGAAGTACAATGACAGCTATTTTCGAATTTACTAGATTTGTGTTAAAGGCTTTGGATAATCAAGAGATACCTTGTGGAATTTTCTTAGACTTATCCAAAGCCTTTGACTGTATAGATCACACAATTTTAATCAAAAAACTGAAAAATTACGGTATACGAGGGAAACAGTTGTCAATTATAGTCAGCTACTTAAAAGATAGAAACCAAGTTGTAGAAATGAACTCAGACCAGAACCAATACATATCAAAAACAAAATATATTGAAATGGGAGTGCCACAGGGCTCTATATTAGGACCTCTTCTCTTTCTAATATTTATCAATGATTTGCCTATAATAATATCGGAAAGTGGTCATACCTCGATAAACTATGCGGACGACGAGAATGTTGCCATTAAAAGTAACAATATTGAGAATTTGAATCAGGAGTTGATCCTAGTGCTGACAGAGATTGAAAATTGGTGTCAAGTCAATAAACTTGTAATTAACAAGTCAAAAACAAAGTGTGTGATTTTTCAAACTAATAAGTCGAATATTGAAATTCCAAAAACTCTTACTTTGAATAACCAAATTATTGACGTAGATAATAGTACTAAATTTTTGGGACTTATTATAGACAAAAATTTGAATTGGTATGAACAAATAACATCTCTTTCAAACAGACTTAAATCTAAACTATACGTATTAAGAACTTTAAAAAAACAAGGAAACTCTAATGGTTGTCTATTACGCCTTTTTTCAGTCTCTGATAACTTATGGGATTACTTTCTGGGGCAACAGCTCTCAATCTAAGCAGATTTTGATTCTACAAAAAATGGCAATACGCATAATTTATGGCCTGAGGCATCGACACTCCTGTAGAGGTACTTTTCGCAAATTCAATATTTTAACTGTTCCGGCACTTTATATCTCGGAAAGTCTTATGTTCAACTTCAGAAACAAACACTATTCTTCAGAGTATGAAAACGGACAAATATATGAAACTCGTAAGATTTTATATCTTTACCCAGAGGTTGACTTAACATTATATCAAAAAAATATGGAATACATGAGCCTTAAGCTTTTCAACAAACTTCCAAAAGAGATTAAAGAGATTAAGGAATTAAAAAAATTCAAAGCAGCTGTTACTAAATTGCTAATAACTTTAGAACCTTATACAGTTGCAGATTTATTAGAACAGTAAGTCTGTATAGTATGTGCTAACATTTTACGGTGATAGTGTTTCTATATTATTTATTATTTGTTTATATATGTATATATATGTAGTGAAGTGTATATACATATAGTTACTACGACGTTTTTTAATATTGTATTGTTCATGTTTATTTTTTAAATGTAGACAAACCATGTTGAAATAAAGATTATTATTATTATTATTATTATTATTAGTCTTTGATAATGGCTGCATAGTTCACACACGTCTTTGATAATGCATCGCAGTCGAAAATTGCTTTAAATAATTCAAAATTCAAATGGAAAAAGGGTGATAGTATAAACTAAATTATATTCTCATATCATTAACATTCCACAGCCGTATCTCATAACTTTATTCAACTGAATTTTTTGCCAATGAAATTTACTTTCTTATTCGTTATAATAACTCACCTGAGGTCCAAGTTCTGCCAGTGAAGCGTACGCCATAGATTGCGGTATCAAAGTTAACCCTACAGTTAAACCAGTTACTAGATCAGAAATAGCCTTATCCGTGTCGTAATTCCTCGACCATTTCAATATTGGGAAGAATCTAACAAAAATCGCGGCAGGGTTGAAGACCATGATGCAACCTTAACAAAGAGAACATGTGAATTAGATGATTACGAGAATTATTCAATGAAATTTAATCTTACAGGCTCCTGATCCTCTCTTCGAAACAATTTTGTTGTTAAAATATGTCACGTGTTCTTAGGAGTGAACTAAAGTTATATTTAGATACAGATTTTTAAATAACAACTTTGATTGGGGAATTACCCACCCTACGCATAGTCAATTAACCTTAGATTATATAGCATTTAACCAATATAGACGATGTTGCTGTTTTAGTGCGAGCAGTTTCCGGAGTTCTCTATCAATTATACCTATTGTAATCACACGAAATCTTGGTTTAAATGAAGAGATAGATATGTTTGCAACACCTATTATTAAGATACGGATCTAGACTGCATTGTGTTCTGAAGATGTCCGTTATTTTCATAAGCTTCTTATAACGTTGCCGCTTGAGAACTTGTTTAAAATGTCTTTAGGTGAGCTCTTATTATAAACCAAAGTTTATTAAGATTTTTTCATCACTAGGTATTAAATTTTAACTTTGCATGATTGTAATTTTTGGCAGGCAACATCAATGTTACGAATTCTGGAAATAGTTCTCCTAGACTTTTAGAATGACATATAACAAATAAAAGTCATAAGCTGAATGAATATATAATGTGGTGTCCGCTTTAACACCACTCTCTTCTAGTTTTTCTTATTTTCCTTCATTTTTAACAAATTTCCAAGCGACAACATAATCAGATATATCTTGGATAGTAGACTTCCGCGGACAGCTAATCTTGAAAAATCTTATCTTCCGGATGGATTCCGCGTCACGATAGCTCGACTTGATGCCGACGTTTCGCCTACCATTACAGGTGGCATCTTCAGGGCAGGCTTGAGGCTTGAACTGAAACTGGTTCTTCTGGTTTCTGTAGCCGTATTTATTGCAGGAAAAATCCTTCACGCTACCTAGTTCACTGCCTTTATTCCGGTGGTTAACTTCGTTCCGGCACCTGACTCTGCCGTTGTGCGATCATGTGCGAAGTGGAATTTTCGAGGATGGGTTTCCAAATGTTGGGAAGGTAATATCCTGAGTCACGATTCAGATTATTTGGATGTTTTAGGATTTCTATAGCTTCAAGGATTTTTCGCTGATAGAAGTTTGTGGCTCGGGCTAGGATTTTAGTATCTTCAAAAAGGATTTGATGATTTGTGTCAAACTTGTGTTCTGCAAGTGCAGATCTACTGGTGTCACGAAGTCTTGTACAGCGCTCATGTTCTTTCACACGAGTAGCTACTGTACGACCTGTTTCACCAATGTAGACTTTACCGCAAGAACAGGGAATGCTATAAACACCTTCTAAGTGGAGAGGAGGAAGGGGATCTTTGATAGGTTTGTAAAACTGAGATAATTTTGGAAGTGTGGAAAAAACGGGTAGAAATATTATGTTTTTTGAGGATTTTGGAAATTCGATCTGTTATATTTTGAATATATAGAAGTTGGGCCGTGGATAAAGCAGGCGGAGGGGTTTCTGGCTCAGGTGGATTTGAAATTTTAGGTGAAGTGTATTTCTTTATGGCTTTTTGAATGTTGTAATGGGAGAAATTGTTTGATGATAAGGCAGATGAAAGATGTTTTAATTCTGATTTTATGGATTAAGGCTGGGATAGGTTGACAGCTCTGTGGACCAGGGAGTTTATGACAGATTGCTTTTGGGCAAGGTGGTGGTGGGGAAGACCATTGAGGTATCTATCGGTATGAGTGGGTTTTCGATACACAGAATGTCCTAAAGTACCGTCAGTCTGTCGACTAACCAATACATCCAGGAACGGGAGTGAACCTTGCCATTCGACTTCCATGGTGAAAAGGATATTGGGATGTAATGAATTTTAATGATTGAGGAAGGGAACAAGCTTTTCGTGATCATGTTGCCAAATAACGAAAGTATCGTCGATATATCTAAACCAACATTTCGGCTTGAGAAAAGATGAGTCAATGGCATCTTGTTCAAAAGCTTCCATGAAGATATTAGCTATGATCGGAGAAAGTGGGGAACCCATGGCAGCTCCCGAAGATTGCCCGTAGAACTTGCCATCGGATAGAAAATATGTGGAGGATAGACAAAAATCAATTAATGGCTACTCGTGTGAAAGAACATGAGCGCTGTACAAGGCTTCGTGACACCAGTAGATCTGCACTTGCAGAACACAAGTTTGACACAAATCATCAAATCCTTTTTGGAGATACTAAAATCCTCGCCTGAGACCCAAACTTCTATCAGCGAAAAATCTTTGAAGCTATAGAAATCCTATAACATCCGAATAATCTGAACCGTGACTCAGGATATTACCTTCCCAACATTTGGAAACCCATCCTCGAAAATTCCACTTCGCACATGATCGCACAACGGCAGTCAGGTGCCGGAACGAAGTTAACCACCGGAATAAAGGCAGTGAACTATGTAGCGTGAAGGATTTTTCCTACAATAAATACGGCTACAGAAACCAGTAGAACCAGTTTCAGTTCAAGCCTCAAGCCTGCCCTGAAGATGCCACCTGTAATGGTTGGCGAAACGTCGGCATCAAGTCGAGCTATTGTGACGCGGAATCCATCCGGATGACAAGATTTTTCATAATCAGATATAATTAAAATGTATATTAAGATAACAATTGTACAGGCATTGTGACCCTTAATCGGATAAATAAAAACAGTTGTTTGGTACATAAGATTTTAGAAGACATTCAAATCCATTATAATTCGTATTTTAAGTCAATAGTTCGGATAGTGCATTGTAAACTTCTATTTTTGCTTCATACAGTACGGTACTTTCTGTGACATGGTACGCTCAAGTGCGTACAGTGTTTAGTTTTCATATCACGAGGGCAAGGTGAAAGGTCCCTGGTAGACGATCACTTTTTTCTTTGCCAAATGCGGCCGCTTTCGCTTCAAATCGGCGTCGATCGATCCAACAGCTCTGCATAATATATGCCGGTGATCGACATAGACCATCCCAAAAAACTGTCGTCATGACTTTGTTGGCCGATAAGCCCACATAGGCCTTTTTCGGCTTCACCGTTCCGACTGTTCTCTGGTCTCTGGTGTGTTATGATGGATCCATGTTTCGTCCACAGTTACAAAACGGCGTTTGAACTTCGTCAAACACTCCTTTGAAGTTGTCACACGGTCACGCTTCTTGACAACAGAGAGCAAATGCGGCACCCATCTGGCAGATAGCTTTCTCATATTCAAAAATGTATGCAAAATTTTGGTACCCATTCGGTTGAGATGCCCATAGCCTAAGCAATCTTGTGCACTTTAATTCGCCGATCGTCCAATATCATACCGTGAATTTTATCGACGACATCTGACGTTGTAACCTCAATTGGACGTCCAGAACGTTCGGCGTCCTTTGTAGTCATACTACCACAACGAAAATCAATAAACCACTTGTTAAGTCTGTTCCATTTGCATTGGTCTTATGAAAGCTGAACAAGTGGCCTTCAAACGCAAGTTTAGGCCGTCGTGTTTACAATACGAGTAACATTCGAATAATGAAAATAAAACAGAATTTGTATGTATATATTGTGCTTGTGCAATAAAAACAACATTAACAGGTATAGTTCTTCCAGAGAAATAACAATCGTTCCAGTTTGTTAATCAACCAACGAACTGTTATCGATAAATAAGCATAATTCTATACTTCTAAGAACTGTTTGTGATGCCTGGGAACTTCTGGTAGACGGATATGTAGCCAATGACAGTAGCTATGACTCTCCCTTAAAAATCCTGATATAAAAGACTCTACCATGAAACTGAGCCATACAAGAAGTGTAACATCACAACAATTATCAAATATTATATACTTGTGGGACCAAAACGGTCGGGACCGAATCAACGGGGACCAAACCAGGTTAGGACCGACATGGCGGGTCCATAACGGTCGGAACCTAAGCAACGGGGACCAAACCGGGTTAGGACTGACATGACGGGACCGACATGACGGAACCATAACGGTCGGGGCCGAAACAACGGGGACCAAACCAATTTCAAACCTTAGCCGGAAGTCTATAGGGTCCAAGAAAAATAAAACTCCAAAACTGACCTAGAAAAGGGCAATAAACCAGTTTTTTGAAGGTTAGACATAGTTCCACCAAATATTGTTAATAGAAATTTTAGGATCTTATTATTTTCATCATAAGACACTATTTTTCTAGGCCGCTGACCTCTATCAAATTTTTACGAACCTCGTCTTATTTTTCCGTAGATTGACTCCACTATATATTTCAGACAGACATTCACATTCTAGCTGAATAATCAGTGACTATTGAGGATGATGCAAATAGTTACTGAAATTGCTGTGGATTGGTCTTGTCCAACAATAAGCAGAAATGTGATTCGTTGAAAACTAATATTTGACAGATGTGGGGGGTTGAAGTGGGTGTGGTTGTGTGTGCGTAACCTACTTTGGAGACGATTGCGTCGTTCCTATTGGTCGTATAGATTTCAAATTCTGCAGGTCGATTCAAAGTGGTGAAAATAGGGACTGTATATTTTTTGGGTACGGTACCCCGTTTGGAGTGGTATTTCTGACATACATCTTCATCTTCTCGAATGGAGTTATGGTATTTTATTGAATCATGAAGAAACCTGTGTTTTTCTGGTTGTAAATATTCACACGTATATATTTAACCTGCATATGTGTCCGAAATTATCAGATTCAAGTGACGTCATGATCTACTCTATATCTTCATTCTGTGGTACATTTTGATAGTTCATGTGACAGCAAGTGTCGGTATAAAACATGGTTATATTATAGTTGAATAATTGCGAAAGTGAATCGATCAGTAGGTGTCAATAGGACAATCCAGCGATCTGTCAAAACGAAAGCAATATGGCGGCTGAGGGCAGACATTATGTTTTGTCATAAGCGACCATAGTGCTTATGCTGAAGAAAAATGCCCATTACTTGCATTGTGGTTGGCTGTGGGTCTCGCCACGACAGGGATAAAGTCGGGTTTTACTCGGTTCCTACAGTATTGAATCACAAGTTTTTGACCAGTAAAAATGACTAATCGAGGAAAAGACGAGATTTATGGTAAGCTGCAATCAAGCGAGAGGATCTCACGGATTGGAAAATCAAATATCAGAGAGTCTGCAGCAGACATTTTATGACAGGTGATTCCTTGCAAACTTGAGTAAAGAAATATTTATCTGAATGCAATTATTTTCAGGAAAACCTACTCCTTTAGAGGACAAAACCAATCCTGACTGGGTTCCCTCACAGAACATGGGACATTCTTCAAAAAATGCTCACAACCGTGCATCCCAGTGAATGCAATTCAGGAAAACCTACTCCTTTAGAGGACAAAACCAATCCTGACTGGGTTCCCTCACAGAACATGGGACATTCTTCAAAAAATGCTCAAAACCGTGCATCCCAGTGAATGCAAATACTTCATTACTTCATTACTTACATACTTCATTAGTCTTATAGTCTTATTAGAAGTATGATACCTATACTTAAAGTTCGAAACTATTAGAACTTTGAAATTGAATGTTAATCGAAATATAAGCATATTTACCGAATTCAAGCTTGGAGAATGTATCTGAACTTCTGTTCAACCACATTATGCACACTATGTAGAATGGATTTAACTGTATATGAAGTAACTTAAAAATAAAATTTACGAATATACTAGATATGACGAATTAGCATACCTAAACATCCCAAGAATTTGAGCAGAATCATGAAATATCTCTATATAGAGTGGATTATTTGTCGGTTTTGTAGATATGATTAGTGAAACAGAACAATAGCAACAGCAACCATGAAAGTTAAGGCAAAAACGATTATCGTATCTGTCTAGCAGAATAGTTTATAGGTTCCACAATATGTATAAGTATGTGGAAAATTCAATATACAGAATGTTTGTTGTCATATTTTCTTTTAACCCTTAAACGGCTAATGTATCCCACCAGATACTTCTACATATAAAAATTCTCGGGAAATAAGTCACATTAACACTTTGTTTTAAATATTCGAATATTTAAAACAAAGTGTTAATGTGACCTATTTCCCGAGAATTTTTATATATAATTCATACTGGGTCAAGAATCTTATTATGATACTTCTACATGATATGTATACTTGAGCTTATGAATGAAACAGCCAATGAATACGCCAAGATACATACATACTTCAGTATGTAATGTTGGTTGCAGTACATTGATTGTGATATTGAAGCTTAAAACTGAAATGTCATCAATACGAAGAATGACGTTAGAGTGTAATGACGTGCCTTTAACTCCGAGAACTAAAATTATTGCTTTATTGAATTATTAGTGATTATAATTTGTTCATAATGGTAGTATATCATGACTTTCTGAATTTCAAAGCCAAGATGGGTGTGTCTTCTCCCCAGGCGCAGATCAAGGTTTTCCTTTGGGGGGGGGGGGTAACTTTTACAGTGCCCCCCCCCCCAACAGATATTTTTCTCGTAAGAGGAAAAACTAAACAAGAATAATTAAAATAGTTTTTTTTTAAATAATGAATAATAATCACAATGTATCACATATTTCAGTCAGGTACCATGAATCAGGTTAGCTCTTTCAATCCGATTACAGCACAAACTCCAATTATTGAAATAAACTAATCAATTGAACTATTTAAATAATATTAATTAATTATATTTAGTAAAAAAATATGAATCAACTATTAAAAACTAAAAATTTTATTATTAATATCGCAGTATCTGCATTAAAAATAGAATAAAATCAGATTTGTTTGTATAAATAGTATTAACAAAAGGTGTGCCGTTACACAAATAATACTATAGATATCTTCTGGAAAAATAATTTAAATATAAAAAAATTTTATGAAATTTAAATAAACTGTTTAATTGAACTATTTAAACGATATTAATTATTAAATTATATTCAGTGAAAAAATATGAATCAACTATTAAAGCTAATGAAAACTTGAATTTAAAAGATTCTATTAGTAAAATCTCAGTACCTACTTCAAAAATTGAATAAAATTAGATTTATTCATATAAAAAGCCTCAATAAAAAATTTGTGCCGTTACACAAATAATACTGTAAGTAATTTCTGAATGAAATTAAATTATTTAAACTTCGCGAATTTAAAAGAGCTACTTTTACATGTAAATTAAATGAAAATGTAATATAATATAAATATAGAATGAAACTTTATTTTAATTAGATAAAATATAAACATAAATTTTTATTACTAAAATTAAAACAAACTAATAAATTGAACTATTTGAATAATATTAATCAATAAATTATATGTAGCAGAAAATATGAATCTTAACTATTAAAACTATGACAAACTCAAATTTAAAAAACTTTATTATCAATATCGCAGTATCTGCATTACAAATTGAATAAAATTAAATTTTTTCATATAAATAGTAGGTATTTACAAAATTTGTTCGGCTGTGACTTTCAAGCTGAGTTCACATGTTGCGGGGAGCAGTTTCCCATCATTTACTCGTTCAATCAGTGACAAACGTTCACGTCAGGTTGGTACCATTCACCCGCGGTGTTTAAACTCATGTTGAAATGTTGAAGATTCAATCGGTTAGTTAGCGCCAAAAGTAATATTTTGCAAATAAAATGTGTGTAAGTTACAAGAAAGGGTGAGTTTTCTCAAGGAGTATACTTAATTTTGATTGATGTTTTATTAATATATTCAAATAATCCGCTTTAAAAGATATTTTAATTACCGCTTAATAACTGTCTTACCTGTGGAATATTGACAATTTTATTATTGTTTCTTGTTAATATATTGAGCGAGTCTAGGACCATTGCACGACTCTTTAAAGTATTTAACAAGGCTTTGTGGCTGGAGGGGACCTTCGCGTTTTGGTGTCCATTGCACTCTTTAGTACAGAGTGTTATTGTCAAGTATCAATCTCATGTTTTGTGTATTGCTTAGGTAGTATATGTTTGATACGGTATTGAGAATAAGTATAACCGATACATTTGTTCAGGCATTTTAGATGAATGTGCCCATCGCATATTCTTTGTCAGTGCGTTGTCGTCACTGGGACAGTAGAACAAGTTGAAAAGTATGTTGTTTATAATAACCGGATTAATAATTGTGGTTCAGCATATCTGAAGTAATTACGTTATGGCAACAACTCAATATTCAAAGTTTTACGATGTATACTAAGTCACTGCACTTACGTCTAACTTTAGTTAAATCGAGTCACTGCAGAATGAGTCTGCTCAGAAGCTTTAATTCTTTCCAGGTATGCCATTGACCATCCTGAAAGAAGAATCGCCCAATCGTCCAATCATTTTTGCAAGGTGGTATCTTATCAACATTTCGGCTAAATATTACTTTACTATGTATTATTATTTTCCTTATTTGTCATCTAACTAGGGTTGGTTAATATTATAAATATTCTATACTAAAGTCATGACTTTTAATTACAATGGAACAAGATTAAATGTCAGTCAGGGAATACACCTCTTACAAAAAACATTTTCATTTAAGAATAGAAAAATTAGTCTATCTGATCGAGATGCAACTGAGGCGAAACGGTTTAAACCATCATCATCAACGTCAACCAAATGTTTCACACACACAAATGTTTCACAAGAAATTAAACACGTCTTATGGAGAGGGTGTACACAACAACGTCAACTTTTATGAAACCACGGATTATGTGTTTTAAATGCCGTGGTATCAGGCACTTTGCATCATTTGTCCATCTCTCAAAAATGCCAGGGGTAGTAGCGTGTAGCATCAAGCCGTCTAATGAACAACGAATAGACTTTTGTTTAGTAAACGCGCCTTCAGGTAGTTTACGTCACCAAGGTGAGAAATTTCCATTTTGTTTATAATTCAGGCACTGAATGTTCACTTATGTAAGAATCTCTTTCATGTAGATTTAGTGGCAAACGGTTCAATAATATTGTAACCAGGACTGGTATCGGGCAAACTAGTATAAACAGTTGTCAGCAAATTTGAAGCACTATCGAAATTATTGAGATTATTCTTGACATTCTATTTCATGTTTTTCATGATCATTGTTTACGTTATGTAATGAGTAGTGACATTCTAAGCCAAAGCATAGCTGTTCATATGACTTTTAAAGGAAAAAATTCAATCAAATTTACTATTGTTGACATGTGTAGTAAACACGAGTTTGTAAAGTTCAGTTTGAAAATATAGACACCAACATTTCTTTAGATTTAGAATCACAGTTATTAACACTGTTGAAAGAATATGACAATTAGTGTTGTTCCTTATAAACTGAGTCCCGATGAGAGAAAGGTTTTACGAGACAAAATAAACGAACTCTATATTATTCGTCCAAGTTCATCCCCTTTTGCAAGTCCAATATTACTTCTGGAAAAGAAAAATGGGTAGGATCGTATGTTCCTGAATTAGCGCGAACTAGACGATAATACTATACTCAATAGGTTCCAATTACCATTGATCACTGATCAAATAGCTAAATTACACGGCGGATATTATTTCACATCTTTAGACATCATGGCTAGTTGACTTCATCAAATTCCTATCCATGAAAACTACATTGAATATACCACTTTTGTAACACCTGATGGTCAGTACGAATATGAAACAATGCCATTTGGTCTTCGAAACGCCCCATCAGTGTATCAGAGGACTATCACTAAAGCGTTGGGTGAATAGCTGACACTTTTGCGTCGGGTATATGGACGACATACTCTTTTCTGCCGCTACGATCCAGAAGGGTATAGAGAAATGTCGTATTGTACTTGTATCTCACTAAGGCTGGTGTAATAAGGGTTACGTACAGGTTATTTCCAATATTAAAAAAAACCAAATCATATTTAGAAAATTAAAGTTTCATCTAAAATTGAAATATCTAAAAGTAAAGAACATCTAGGGGTTGCCAGATGTTTTCAATAACAAATGTAGCTTGAGAAAAGTAAAGGACTTTCTAAAATAAATATAAGACAATTCAAACTCGCTTCAAGCAGGGTGACATGATTGAGAGGGTTGCAATAAGTTCACAAAAGTTTGGTTGTAAAGGAAATCATAAACCGGTCAAGATCAATAACCAATATAGGACCATAAACGAATGATAGCTATATTGTTAATGTTTACCATCTGGATATGTTTTATGTACATTCAAATCAGTCAATGATATTTAGTAAAGGACAAACAATTCAGGGATCCTTTTCCGAATTCTGGATTGGTTCTTGGGAAAAAGGACGCATTACAAATACTAGTGATAATGCCTAAGACCTTCAGTTATATTTATATATAATATAGAGTGTTGTTAGTAAGGAGGGTGGATTTCGCTAAATCAGAGTTGTTCTAGATTTTTGATCAAAGTTGTTGTTCTCAGTTTTTATTCAAGTTAAGTTCAATAATACTTTCGAATCTATTTCACTCAGTTTCGATCCCCTAGGTTCATTCTGGTTGGGTATCAATTTAATAATCTT